>CM055128.1:52146993-54546993 GCA_029206835.1 Rana muscosa | reverse complement strand
CACCGAGAGGTGGTAGGCCCACTCCTTGGGGACTTAGGTTTCGAAGGTGGGGGTCCAGGGAACCGATGGCCGACCGGTACCGGTTGCCCAAACCTAACCGGAAAATTACTGTTTAACATGGGAGTCTATGGCGTGGTTGGTCAGCTTTGGAAAAGCGGTGCTCCCCGATCATACGTTCTCCGGTCCCCAGACTTGGCACACCGGTAGAGGAGGAATGGGGCTACATGTGTGCCAAGTTTGGGCTCCAGGGGACATACGGCCGGCCAGTACCGACATCCCAAAGATGGTCACTCCAAAACACAGATTTAACATTGGCGCCTATGGGAAAACCGGGTCAGCTTGGGAAACGGTTGCTACTCGGCCATAGGTCCCAGTGACCCCCAAACTTGGCATGCACATTCCCGAAATATATGCCTACCAGAGGGCGAATAAAGTGAGTCACTACCGGTTACGGTTCGGGAGAACCGGACGTGTAAATTTGGGTGTTTTTGGGCCAAAAATCAGGTGGTTCCCCATTGACTTAATGGAGAGAACCGTTTTTCGGTGAATAACTTTCGAACCCAATATGCTACCGACTCCAATCTTGGGAAACATACACCTAAATAGCACACGGACCCCTGATAAAAAGATTGGGTTTCCGGGACCTTTTGCCGGGGAGTTACCGGTCACACCAAGGTACCCTCTTTCACGGTAACTGTACTCCCGGGCCATGGGTCACAAAAATACCACCCTTCATGGTGCTGTAGGGGGACTCTAGGGGTACCCACACACCGAGTTTGGGCTCAGTACCCCAAACAGAAGGTTTTGGTAAACAGAAAAGTGCACTTTGAACCAGTATAGCTTAGGACCGGTTCACTGCAGAGAGTTTCAGGGGGTCTCTTTAGATTGCCGCAACGCTTTTCAACAAAATGAGACCCCCAGCGATTTTTAAGGTCGGTACACCGGTAAAAACTTCCACACCTACCACCTCGGCCACGGGTCTTAAAAAATACACCGACACCAAGAGGTGGTAGGCCCACTCCTTGGGGACTCAGGTTCCAAAGGTGGGGTCCAGGGAACCGGTACCGGTTGCCCAAACCAAACCAGAAAATTACCATTTAACATGGGAGTCTATGGCGGGGGGTGGTCGGCTTTGGAAAAGCGGTGCTTGCGTGCCCCAGTCCTCAGACTTGGCACACCGGTAGAGGAGGAATGAGGCTACATGTGTGCCAAGCTTGGGCTCCAGGGGACATACGGCACCGACATCCCAAAGATGGTCACTCCAAAACACTGATTTAACATTGGCGCCTATGGGAAAACCGGGTCAGCTTGGGACATGGTTGCTACTCGGCCATAGGTCCCAGTGACCCCCAAACTTGGCATGCACGTTCCCAAAATATGTGCCTACCAGAGGGTGAAGAAAGTGAGTCACTACTGGTTACGGTTCAGGGGAACCGGACGTGTAAATTTGAAAACTGGAAAATTACCGTTTAACATGGGAGTCTATGGCGGACAGTATGGATGTCACGGGGGGGGGCAGTCTGGATGTCACGGGGGACAGTCTGGATGTCACGGGGGGGGGGGGGCAGTCTGGATGTCACGGGGGGGCCAGTCTGGATGTCACGGGGGGGCCAGTCTGGATGTCACGGGGGCGGCAGTCTGGATGTCACGGGGGGGCCAGTCTGGATGTCACGGGGGGGCCAGTCTGGATGTCACGGGGGGGGCAGTCTGGATGTCACGGGGGGGGGGGGCAGTCTGGATGTCACGGGGGGGCCAGTCTGTATGTCACGGGGGAGCCAGTCTGGATGTCACGGGGGGGGCAGTCTGGATGTCACGGGGGGGGAAGTCTGCATGTCACAGGGGGGGTCGCAGTCTGCATGTCACAGGGGGGGTCACAGTCTGCATGTCACAGGGGGGGTCGCAGTCTGCATGTCACAGGGGGGGGTCACAGTCTGCATGTCACGGGGGGGGGGGGGTCACAGTCTGCATGTCACGGGGGGGGGTCACAGTCTGCATGTCACGGGGGGGGGTCACAGTCTGCATGTCACAGGGGGGGGCACAGTCTGCATGTCACAGGGGGGGCCACAGTCTGCATGTCACAGGGGGGCCACAGTCTGCATGTCACAGGGGGGGCCCCGGCTTTCCCAATGACGTGGGTGCGTGTGACCCCGCCCCGTGACGTCACGGGGCGGGGTCACCCGCCCACTTCATTTGGAAAGCCAGGGGTTTCGTTCCTCACTGGAGAATGAGTGGAGAGATTGCAGCGTGGCTGGAATGGATCATCGTTGGACATCGGGGAGACAGGATTACATCACTGGAAATTCATTTTTGTATTTTTAAATAAAGGACTTTTCCAGCTGTGTCTGTGTGTTTTTTACAATTTTTTAAACTTTCTTTGTGAAATGGTAGGGGTACAATGTACCCGTTACCAATTCACATGGGGGAGGGGGCCGGGATCTGGAGTTCCCCTTTGTTAAAGGGGGCTTCTAGATTTCAATAAGCCCCCCACCCCCAGAACCACCGGGCAAGGGTTGTAGGGATGAGGCCCTTGTCCCCATCAACATGGGGACATGGTGCTTTGAGGGGTCACAGACCCCCAAAGCACCCTCTCCATGTTGAGGGCATGTGGCCTGGTACGGTTCAGGAGGGGGGGCGCTCTCTTGCCCCCCTCTTTTCCTGCGGTCTGCCAGGTTGCGTGCTCAAATAAGGGTCTGGTATGGATTTTTGGGGGGAACCCCACACCATTTTTTTTTTAATTACGCGGGGTTCCCCTTAATATCCATACCAGACCTTTTATTGTTTCACTTTAAGCACCAAGTACCAAAATTGGTACAGGGATACGGGGACCCCCAGGGGCCACACCTATTTTTTGGGGTCATTGCTTCCTTTTCATGGGGACCTTTTATGGGGGTAGAATTTGCCAGACCGCTGCAGGACACAGGCATTGAGGAGAGTGCACTCTTCTTATGTTGTGATCATGCAAAAAATTACCTATTTGGATGCTACTTTTTGTCGATCCATGGTGTGCTGGCAAATATCTATTTTTTGACTTGAACCAGTATCCAGCTGGTTGTTGCTGCAGCACCCAAACTTTGAGAGCTTATCCAGGAAAGTGTGCGATTGGAATATGAAGTATTACAGGCATTGAGGAGCCCCGCTCTGCAGGTAATGTTAAATAGTTAAGAGTACAGAGATTCCTGGAGTACTCAGTACTCCCTGCGCCGTGATACTGCCTGAGGGCCACACACTCCCAAGTGGCCCATGAAAAAGTTGACCAAAACAATTCGGGCTAGTGACCCCAAAATTTTAGGGGTGGTAAAGGAGGTCCTCCCCTAACGCTGTGCCAAATTTGGACCCCTGGACATGTTCAGGGCCCAAGCTGTGCCCACTCTGAAGCCTCGTACACACGAACCAGTTTCTCGGCAAGAAAATTGCCAAGATAGCTGTCTTGTCGAGAAATTTGTTCGTGTGTATGGTTTCTCGTCGAGAAAACCGACAAGAATCTCAACGAGAAATATAGAGAACCTGCACTCTATTTTCTCGTCGAGATTCTCGTCAGCCTGTTTCTCGACGAGAAAATTGTGTGTGTGTACACTTACCTGTTTGCCGGGAAGCCCGCGCATGCTCGAAATGACTTTGACGCATGCGCGGTAGCTTCCTAGGCATAGATAGGGTGTAGCAAGATGGCGGCGACGGCATCGAATGTGTCGATGACGTCACCACGTTCGCTCCACTCAAAGAACTGCGGGTTCTTTGAATCGAGCGTGTGTACACTCGGCCGGGACAAGTTTCTTGTCCAAGAATCTCGTCAAGAAAAACAACGTTTTTTTTTTCTTGACGAGATTTTTTGCCGTGTGTACGAGGCTTAGGCTTCCCATACTGCACCAAGCTGACCAAAAACCCAGAAGTGCTAGGTACAGGCAAACTTGGTACAGGGATACTAGAGGCCCCCAGAGGTAGACCTCGACTATCTCTGTGCCAAATTTGCGCTAATCTCAAACATACGTGAAAAAACGTAAGGAAAAAGCTGCTACATAAAATGTGACTAAAATTATTGAACGTGGATTTGGAATGTAGCGCTGTATGAAAGTAAGACCCAATAGTTTAGGCCTCAAAATAAACAATAACAATATAGTGAGTCCACATAGTGTCCATAAATAAATTTGTATTGTGAAGAAAGGACCCTAAGGCACTGAAGTGTCATCACATAACTCTTGTAGAAAAAGAGAGGTAGAATACTCTTACCAGAACGTTGGACCTGTGGTTTAGGCAGGTCGAATGGGCGTAAGAGATCTAAGTGGCAGTCCTCGTCTGTTGATCTGGAGGCTGAATCAAACGAATCCCCGGTGTAAACTGTCCGGTATGCTCCCCAACTTGACAGCAGACCTTGGGTTCGATGTTGATCAAAATGGTCCTCAGATGGAACAGGAACTGCCTCCCAACGAAAAAAAACTCTTTCCCATTCTGTCATATTGTCCTTTCTTCACAATACGGATTTATTTATGGAAACTGTGTGGACTCACTATATTGTTATTGTTTATTTTGAGGCCTAAATTATTGGGTCTTACTTTCATACAGCGCTACATTCCAAATCCATGACCGAGTAATTGCCAATTAAGGCTGGGTTTACACTAGTGCAAATTGGATGAGGTTTTCCCCGCATCCAATTTGCATGTCAGGAGATTGTGACCGGCTCTCTATGTGCGTCTTTTGTTCTGTTTCAGTCCAAAATTCGGGCTGAAATTCGGAACTGAAATGGTGAACGGACTCACTGGACCCCCTGCTGTGAGCCGCTCCAGTGTGCAGTGTGAACCCAGCCGAAGGCTACTTTCACACTGAGGCGCTAAAGCACTAAAAATAGCGCATGCAATGCGCCTAGAATGAGCCTCTTCTCTCGGGCTTTCACACTGGAGTGGTGCGCTGGCAGGACGGTAAAAAAAAAAGTCCTGCTAGCTATCTTTGAGGCGCTGCAGGAGCGGTGAATACACCTCTTCTAAAGCGCTCCTGCGCATTGAAATCAATGGGCAGCGCTGCTGGAAAAGCGCTTTTCGGACGCTAGTGGCGGTTAAAAGCCGCAAAAATGACGGTAAAGCGTCGCTAAAAATAGCGGCACTTTACCGCTGACACCCCCAGTGTAAAGGTAGCACAGTGCTGAATGGCAAACAATACTATGGTCATAAAGGGGGTAAAAGCTCCCGGAGGTCAAAAACAAACAAACTGAAAGACAAAAGTTAAGGAAATAAGCAACAAGACAAGAGTATGAGCAAAAATAGGCACTGACCATTTTATTGATGTTAAAAGCATATAATTTTTAAACTTTTAAAGACAGGGAATTTTATTCAAAAAATGGGGCATTAAAACAAAAATAAAAGTAAATAAATACCCGGCACCAAAGCTCAGACAGCAAGACTCAACCTATACAACAATAGTCCATTTAAGTATTTAAAGTGGAGTTCCACCCAAAAATGGAACTTCCACTTTAAAGAAAGGTGACCCCATGACATGTAATTTTTTTTTTTTGGGGGGGGGGGTTGCGGAAACCTTCTTTTTAGAGGGTTCCAGCTCCCACTTCCTCCCGGGCCACCACGGCGGAAGTAAGCTCACCTCTCCCCCTCCCTCTCCGCAATCATCTGGGACATGTCACAGGTCCCAGGTGATTGCTCCGCCAGTCACGTTGCGCAGCGCGGCTCGCGCATGCGCAGTGCGTGCCCGGCTGTGAAGCCACAGCCGGGCGCCCACAGTGACAATGCCGGCGCTGCGGAGAGGAGGGGGAGACGAGCAGGGCTTCGTTCCCCCACATCGCTGGACCCTGGGACAGGCAAGTGTCCGATTATTAAAAGTCAGCAGCTGCAGTATTTGTAGCTGCTGACTTTTAATTTTTTTTTTTTTGAGGCGGAACTCCTCTTTAATCACAATGTTTACCAAAAAAAGTTGGGCACCAATATCCCTAAGAAAAAATAACTAGGATTAGGAAAGAAAGGGTGGGCCGGGTCAGCTTGATTGCAAAGCCATTTCTGCTAACAGACGATACAAGATTGGAAAAATGGAAATGTGAGCTGCACAAAGAATTGATATATATACGTTTCCACTCCAAAAGTATACGGCCAACTACGGGTGGATGAGAAAACTGCAGATCTGCATGAAGACAGCCAAAACAGATGGGGGAAGCTGAATAAAAAATCGAAGAGTCAGAAACTGACAAATTTAGAAATACATTGTAACATACCTCTTTAACTTTGGTTAACTAAAACACGGGTGGGCCAGGGATTAAAATTTCCATGTAGCACTGGCTGTGTTTACATGGCGAATGCAGCGGCTCACAGCAGGAGTCGGGTGCGTCTCCATTCACAGTTGCAGGTCCGATTTCAGCTCAAAATTTTGGCTAAATTCGGACCCGAAAACTAATCAAAAGATGCACAGGACTCCATAGATAGCCAGTCACAATCTCCTGCTATGCGCATTGAATTCTGGGAAACCCTCATCCAATTCACAATAGTGTGAACCGGTCACAAAGTGTGTAAAAAATTGTTTAATTGAAATATAATAAGTACGCTAAGGAGTGAGGAAACCTACTTACCGTATATACTCGAGTATAAGCCGAGTTTTTAAGCACTTTTTTTTTGCTGAAAATGCCCCCCCTCAGCTTATACTCGAGTCACCTTTTTGCGCCTGATCTCCCGGACTTTGGGGACCCGGTACCGGCCGGCCGTAGGGCCCCTGGACCCCAAACTTGGCAGACATGTAGCCTCATTTCTCCTCTATAAGTGTGCAAAGTTTGTTGTCCGAGGGACATACAGCCGGGGAGCACCGATTTTTTTAAAGCCTGTCCCCTCTTCCATAGACTCCCATGTTAAACAGTAATTTCTCCAGTTATTTTGGGGACCCGGTACCGGCCGGCCGTAGGGCCCCTGGACCCCAAACTTGGCAGACATGTAGCCCCATTTCTCCTTTATAAGTGTGCAAAGTTTTTTGTCTGGGGGACCTACGGCCGGGGAGCACCTATTTTTCAGAGCCGGGCACCCCTTCCATAGACTCCCATGTTAAACATCAGTCTAGTCATGGGCACAGTGAGGCATGCAGATGGACACCCTAGGCTTATACTCGAGTCAATAAGTTGTCCCAGTTTTTTGTGTTAAAATTAGGTGCCTCGGCTTATATTCGGGTCAGCTTATACTCGAGTATATACGGTACTCCAAACCACTAATAATTAGGAATTACCCCGACCACTGGCTACACAGACGGATAGATTACCACCCCCCAGACTGACACCCCACAACAAACTACTGACACCTCAGACTGACCCCATCCATCTGAAACACCAGACTGAGCCCCTGTTACTAATACACGTCCACCCCCAACTAATGACAATGATAACTGCTACCGGCATGTTCCCCCCCCCCTATGGCAGTTGGGGGGTTAAGTTTGTGTCCTCCCACAATAATACTAATGCAGGCCGTGAAATTCTGTACCCCCCCTTATAATATTACAGGCCATGAAAATCTGTATCCCCTCCTCTATTACAGGCCATGAAAATCCGCATCCAGACACCCTCCCCCCCCCCCCCCCCCCAACTACTGACCCCACTCCCCACTGACAGACCCTCATCCCACAAACTAAACATTGACCTACAACTACAAGATCATCACCTCCCAAAAACTACCCCCCTCACTCACAAATCTTTGCCCCACAAACTAAATACTGACCCCCACTCCTCACCAAGAGAGCCACACCTCTGATAGATCGTCACCTCTCAACTTATGACCCCTGGCCTCCACTGATAGACCCCCAACTCCTCTAACCACTCATCCTAACCCCCCCTCCACCCCATCTTCATGCTACAGGCGCTGTGAAATCCCCAGGGGTCAGCACTGACTATTCCGCATGCAAAGGGTTAATCCAGCCTGTGTACAACTGTCCCCTCTGATCCAGACTACGCCCCCTGTGCCAAATATGGTGTGCCCCCAGTCTCATGCAGACTGTGCCCCCCCCCGCGGTGACATACAGACTGACCTCCGTGACATACAGACAGACCCCCCGTGACATACAGACTGACCCCCCGTGACATACAGACTGACCCCCCGTGACATACAGACCGGCCCCCGTGACATACAGACCGACCCCCGTGACATACAGACTGACCCCCGTGACATACAGACTGGCCCCGTGACATACAGACTGACCCCCGTGACATACAGACTGACCCCCGTGACATATTGACCCTGTGACATACAGACCGGCCCCCGTGACATACAGACCGACCCCCGTGACATACAGACTGGCCCCCGTGACATACAGACTGGCCCCTGTGACATACAGACTGGCCCCCCCGTGACATACAGACTGACCCCCCCGTGACATACAGACTGACCCCCCCGTGACATACAGACTGACCCCCCCGTGACATACAGACTGACCCCCCCGTGACATACAGACTGACCCCCCCGTGACATACAGACTGGCCCCCCGTGACATACAGACTGGCCCCCCGTGACATACAGACTGGCCCCCTGTGACATACAGACTGGCCCCCTGTGACATACAGACTGACCCCCCGTGACATACAGACTGGCCCCCGTGACATACAGACTGTGTGTAGCCCATACAGCTTGTTGCTGTACCTTCGTTGCAACCAGCCTGTGTCCCCTCGTCGTGTCCCCCGCTGTCATCCAGAGGAGCCAGTGACATACAGACTGACCCCCGTGACATATTGACCCTGTGACATACAGACTGACCCCCGTGACATACAGACCCCCGTGGCACATAGACTGACCCCCCGTGACATACAGACCCCCCTGTGACATACAGACTGACCCCCCGTGACATACAGACTGACCCCCCGTGACATACAGACTGACCCCCCGTGACATACAGACTGACCCCCCGTGACATACAGACCGACCCCCGTGACATACAGACTGGCCCCGTGACATACAGACTGGCCCCGTGACATACAGACTGGCCCCGTGACATACAGACCGGCCCCCGTGACATACATACTGGCCCCCGTGACATACAGACTGGCCCCCGTGACATACAGACTGGCCCCCCCGTGACATACAGACTGACCCCCCCGTGACATACAGACTGACCCCCCCGTGACATACAGACTGACCCCCCGTGACATACAGACTGACACCCCCGTGACATACAGACTGGCCCCCTGTGACATACAGACTGACTCCCCGTGACATACAGACTGGCCCCCCTGTGACATACAGACTGGCCCCCCGTGACATACAGACTGGCCCCCCGTGACATACAGACTGGCCCCCCGTGACATACAGACTGGCCCCCTGTGACATACAGACTGGCCCCCTGTGACATACAGACTGACCCCCCGTGACATACAGACTGGCCCCCGTGACATACAGACTGTGTGTAGCCCATACAGCTTGTTGCTGTACCTTCGTTGCAACCAGCCTGTGTCCCCTCGTCGTGTCCCCCGCTGTCATCCAGAGGAGCCAGGTCCAGTCTCGCTGTGTCTTCTGGATGCAGCCAGCCGATCAATCTGCGTGTGAGGGGCTAATGTAACACAACTGTGCTCGGCAGTAGCTCAGCGAATGAGGGGTTAATCCGAGTCAGCTGTATTCCTCGTGAGCTGCACCGCGCTCGGTTTCGTCTAAAACTGGCACATGCGCAGTAGCGGCATGGGATACAGATTTTACTGCTACCGGTGACATACTCTGCTAGTGCATGTGTGTTTTTTTTTTTTTTTTTTTTAAAGTAGCTGTGTAATATTTCTCCCCATGTAGACAACGAAAAGTAAAAGCCAAAAATATCAATCTTTTGTCGGGTATGCCATTCATAATTATTTAAGCTGTTGCACACACACGCTGGCAGCTGTTTAGACCTGTGGGATCCCCACGGGGATTTGAACTTGTGATGCTTAACCACTTAACGACTGCTCACTGTATATATACGTCGGCAGAATGGCACCGACAGGCACAATCACGTACAGTGTACGTGATCGCCTTTGTACAGTTCGGGGGTCCGATCGGACCCCCCTCCTATACAGTGAGCGGCCGTTTATCGTTGGGGAGCGATCAGAGATGAGGGGGTGACCATTCGACCGGTCAATGAAAATGCTTCCTCCGCCATGTGATGTAAACACAGGCAGGAGGAAGTGATGTCATCTCCCCCGCGGCGGTCTTTTCGATTCCGGCGCCGAGGAGAGAGGAAGCAGGTTAGTGCACCAACAGTCCACTGACACTTAGGTACACATAGGCACACATTTCACCCCCCAGTCACCCCCAGATCACCCCCCAGGTCACCCCCCCAGCCCCCAATCACCGTGTCACTGATTGCAGTGATCATTTATTTTACTGATCACTGCATTTAGTATCATCTGTGATAGTAAAAAGTTGCAGGGCAGTTAGGTTTAGGTCCAGGGTAGCCCCCTACCCCCCCTAATAAAGGTTTAACACCTTGATCGCCCCACAGGTAACCCTTTCACCCCCTAACGCCAGCGTCACTAAGCGATCGTATTTTCGATCGCTGTATTTAGTGCCGGTGGTGCCCTAGATAGCCAGTTATTTCTTTTTAGTTTCGCCGCAGGTTTTTAGAGCGTCAGGTACCCCCATATATTATTTTAACCCCCTGATTGCCCCTAGAGTTAACCCTTTCACCAGTGATCACCGTATAAGCGTCACTGGTGACACTGGTTACCCAGTTAGTTATTTAGGTAACCCGTCAGGTTTTTATATAGCGTCGGGTACCCCCATATTTAACCTAATAAAGGTTTTAACCCCCTGATTGACCCTAGTTAACCCTTTCACCAGTGATCACCATATAAAGGTTACGGGTGACGCTGGTTGGTTAGTTTGCTTTTTATAGCATCAGGGCACCCGCCGTATATAACCCAATAAAGGTTTAACCAACTGATCGCCCGGCGGGTGAGTTCAATTAGGTTTTAGCGCCAGAGAGGGTCTGCGTCGCCCCAGGCAGCGTTAGGTTAGTGCCAGTAACGCTAACACCCACACGCAAAGCATACACCTCCCTTAGTGGTATAGTATCAGATCTATACTAGCGTCCCCAGCGGTTTAGGGTTTCCAAAAACGCAGTGTTAGCGGGATCAGCCCAGATACCTGCTAGCACCTGCGTTTAGCCCCTCCGCCCAGCCCACCCAAGTGCACTATCGATCGATCACTGTGACTTACCAAACACAAAACACATAACTGCAGCGTTCGCAGAGACAGTCCTGATCCCTGCGACCGCTAACAGTTTTTTTTGTAGCGTTTGATACATTTGCTGACAACAGTCGGGTGCTTTTTTTCCTGTGAATCTTACTAGTGTACCCCTAAATTTAGAGCCCAAAATGGCAAGACGAAGGTACACTAGTAAAGAGGCCTACGAGATTCTGAGCATGACAGATAGTGAAGAGGAGGTCACATATCTGTCAGATTCAGGCTCAGAATATCTTCCCGTAGTAGACAGTGACGTCAGCGGCCCCACGTCAGATAGCTCTGACGACGAAGTTGAGGTCCCTGCTAAGGTCAGGCGTACCCGATCCCGATCTTCTGAGGTTGTTGAGGAGCAAGAACCGCAGGGCTCTCGTATCATGGAGCAGAGTAGTACTAGCGCCGCTATTCCTTCTGGTGAATTGGCAAGCACCAGCGGCCTAGTACAGCCTGGGCGTACATCCAGCACTGCAGTATCACTTGGTGACATGGCGAGCCCCATAAGTGCAGTTCAAGCTGGAGAGGTGGCAAGCACAAGTAGTGTCTGTTGTGGAATTCCTAGGCTGTTTGCAGAGCACACAGCCTATAATTCCTGTGCTATCTAAGCACACATCAGATTTCATATTTTTGCAATAATGCTATCTTTAGCCTAAGTTTGCTAAGATCCACTCACCGTTCATTCCCATTCATCCCAAGAAGGCAGCACCACAAAAGCTATGTTCTCATTTCAGCATACCAGCATAGACTGCCTAGCCGACGCCTAATCATAGGCTTTTATTAAACTCAAAATATCTCAGACAGGAGGTGATTGGCTGCAGCAAGCAATCACCTCCCCCCCATGGGCGGGGACATCACAGGCTGTCCCTACCATACAAGGAAAATGGCAATACCTGGACATTCCTTCCAACAGAAGATGCCATACATGAATACAATAACGTAGGATGGCTAAAGTTACCGTTGATAGGAATTCTTATTCTGCGCTATTCCATAGAATAACGCATATTAAGATTATACTATTATTGAATGGGGAGGGAGGCTATCTGCAGACGCACGCTACAAATTCCAACCAATGTTGATCAGACACAGCAGAGACAAGAGCGCGCATCCGCCTATAACCAATGATGTCGTTGCCGAGTGAGCATATCCCCCCCTCAACGATTGTCCGTGCTAATGCACAGAGGGCCCCCCGTCGGTGGACATATCCGCACCCTGCAAACATCACACTCCAACCTCAAGACGTTTTCCCCTATCAGACGGGATTCAACCAGCCTCAGACTACCCCAATCAGCTCTTTTAGAGCGAGTTGCGGAAGTACTAACACTGGGTGACACTATGACAATACATATTAAATACATCTCCATAAAAATCTCCACAACAGTCCTCCCTTTTTTGTCATATGCACCCCATGTGTCCCTCGATGAGAGTTGATCTGCTTCTTACACCTGTAAATGAATCAGTTCTTAGTCCAAAAAAGGAAAACACGGCTTGACATGTAGACTCTACTCTTCAGGGGCATGACTTATAAAGGAGGACACAAAATGGTGAGCTGTAGTAATCGCCAATCCGTCTGTGATCCTCTGTGTCTTGTATGTGGGTCCGGCTTCGGGGCGTCTCATCAAGGAAACTCTGGTCACGCGTCAAATCAGGCAACAGGAGCACCTCGTCACGACATAGAAAGAATAGAAATAAAACGACATGAGTATATATATTCCCACTTCCTTTAACCACGATCCGCTGTAAAATAAAAATTAGATCCCCAAAGATTCCCAGACCCTTAAAATAGACTCCCAACCTTCACTTAGCTACAGCTCTGGCTTCAACAATTACATGAAGAACCCTATCCTTAACGGATGAGAATTGTTCAATCGTATCCCGAGCCCCCCCCCCCCCCCCCCCCCACATGCAGGACACCATGCCCAGACCTGGTCGGGGTTGGTGAACAAATCCCTTCTAGCTGTCCCAGCCATTCTTAATTTCCTGCGCCATCAGATCCTCGCGATCGGCCAAGAGATAAGGTGCTGGGACAGCTTCACCATCACGCATGAACCTCTTGCTTTGGGGGAATTACCTTTATAAGCTGCAGATCCACATAAACACCAAACTAAAGTTCAAACACACTTGTGGCCTACCTAGATACCCAAACCGACAAGAGGCAGAGCCATTAAAACTAAAACCAATTTTACCCTCTAAAAATGCATCGTTAGATTCCATTGACAAGTGTCTGTTTGGAGTCTTCACTAGTTTGTCAAAACTCCTCATACCCATAATAACATCATAAATGGCATGTACCACTGTCATCGCTGGGGACTAAAACTCGGTGAAGACTCAGAACAGACCATCGGTCCTGTTCGCTTTCTGAGCTAGTCAGGTAATACACTTTATATAATAACTTGGGATGCTTTTCATCGTTACCCTTGCTAAAATTTACTAAACAACAAAAATATAAATAAACAAAGATACTCCTCATTCTTTGGTGTGGTTGAGCCGCTTCTTGCAGTGGCTGGCATGGTCTCATCGCTCAAGCTTCTTTACAACGACCCAGTCACCTGGCCGGAAAGAATGTAAACTGATTATTAAGTCAGGGTCCAGGAGGGACTCGTGAAAACCTTTTGGTGGACATTTTGAAGTTCATGTCACAACGATCGCACCCACCCCATCAGCCGAGAATATAAGTGACAGCTAATGAGGAAAGTACGACTATGGTTTTGATTGACCTCCAAACAACCCTCATATGACAATAACCCAGACATCGGGACTGTGGCCACCGCATAACCTGTGTGTGGCTTACGATACCTGGAACCATTGACAAGGTTCTTAGCTTCTGGGATGGGAACCTACTTCACCAGACTGCTGCTTGCCGATTCTAATTCTATCAAAGAAAGACAGTCTTGGCATAAACTTGGTTAGAATTACAGAAGTTAATATTAGTTTGAAAAAAAAACTGTCACTCTTACATTTATCACTTCTCCCCCCTTTTCTTCCTCTTTACAGACTGAAGGAAGAAATGCGTGGTGCAGGAAAAAAGAAACAATGAAATAGCCTATGATACTTTTACCTCCCTTAGACTCATGTATTTATCCATATTTACCGCTATCTACATACACCTGTTCTCTGTGTACAAATTCCTTGGACCTGAAAAATACTTATAAGCAAAATCATTACTCTATCCTTCATATTTAACCTGCAAAGAATGGTAAAACAATAATGACATTCCTGTACATTGGTAAATTGTCAATGACATTCTTTCAAAACCGATTCAAACAAAACCCTCTGTAACCGGATGGAGCCGGCGGTAGAGGAATCATGCGGCTGCAGTAGAGAGCACAGCTGATGCCTCCAGTATAGCGCCGGCTTCTCTCACAGATGTAGTGATACCAAATGCACTCCGCCTCCTGGGACAGCAGCCACCAGCCATACCCAGCTGGGGACAGCACCAGTTGCCAGCCATACCCGCCTGGGGGACAGCGCCAGCCATACCCTCCTGGAGGACAGCACCAGCCACCAGCCATACCTGCCTGGGGGACAGCACCAGCCATACCCACCTGGGGGACAGCACCAGCCATACCCGCCTGGGGGACAGCACCAGCCACCAGCCATACCCGCCTGGGGGACAGCACCAGCCGCCAGCCATACCTGCCTGGGGGACAGCACCAGTTGCCAGCCATACCCACCTGGGGGACAGCACCAGCCACCAGCCATACCCGCTTGGGGGACATTACCAGCCGCCAGCCATACCCACCTGGGGGACAGCACCAGCCATACCCGCCTGGGGGACAGCACCAGCCGCCAGCCATACCCGCCTGGGAGACAGCACCAGCCGCCAGCCATACCCGCCTGGGGGACAGCACCAGCCGCCAGCTATACCCGCCTGGGGGGACAGCACCAGCCGCCAGCCATACCCGCCTGGGGGGACAGCACCAGCCGCCAGCCATACCCGCCTGGGGGGACAGCACCAGCCGCCAGCCATACCCGCCTGGGGGACAGCACCAGCCGCCAGCCATACCCGCCTGGGGGACAGCACCAGTTGCCAGCCATACCCGCTTGCAAGACAGCAGGTTTTTTTTTTTTGGTGGTATTTGATCACCTCTGTGATTTTTATTTTTTACGCTATAAACAAAAAAGAGCAACAGTTTTGAAAAAAATATATATATATTGGGGATATTTATTATAGCAAAAAGTAAAAAATAATAAATATCCCCAAAATATATTTTTTTTTTTTATTTCTTCCTCAGTTTAGGCCGATATGTATTCTTCTATATATTGTTGGTAAAATAAAAATCACAAAAAGTGTATACTGATTGGTTTGCGCAAAAGTTGTAGCGTCTACAAAATAGGGGATATATTTATGACATTTTTATTATTCTTTTTTTTTTTTTTTTTTCACGAGTAATGGCGGTGATCAGTGATTTTTTTTTTTAGTGGGATTGCGGCGGACAGTTTAGACACTTTTGCCGCTTTTTTAGAACCATTGACATTTATACAGTGATCAGAGCTAAAAATAGCCATGGATTACTGTATAAATGTCACTAGGGGGCAATCAAGGGGTTAAGTGTGTCCTAGGGAAGTGTTTCTAACTGTGGGAGGAGTGTACTGACAGGGAGTAGAGAGAGATCGCTGTTCCTAATTACAAGGAACATCAGATCTCTCCCTACTTCCCTGACAGAACGAGAATTTGTCTGTTTACATTGACAGATGCCCGTTCTGGCTCTCTGAGGAGTGATCGCGGGTGGACATCATGGCCGCCGGCCACGCGCATCGGCTGCAGCGTCAAATACAGCTGTTTGTGTAGGAACGTGTGCGTTGGGACAATTGCATTGGAGGCTCCGGCGTCACGCCACACGTGCCCCCTCTAGCCCTTAAAGCGGCCGCCGTACAGCTACTGCGATGCGCGCAGGGGAGCCAACCTGCCATCATATAATGATGGCGGCTGGTCGGCAAGGTGTTAAAAAAAACGCTGCGCTAATACCATGTGACATAAAAAAATTGCACAATTAAGCACTTGTTTTTTGAACCTTGTATTTTATTTGAAGGAAATTGTTCAGTTTTATTGATAATTTGTACACATTGATTGACTTGTAATTGTAAAGGTAAAATAAATAAATAAATAAAATAAAAACACACACGTCTAAACTTAGTGTCTTGAAAAAGTATTCATACCCCTTGAAATTTTCCACATTTTGTCTTTTTACAACCAAAAACGTAAATGGATTTTATGTGATAGACCAAAGCAAAGTGGCACAAAAATGTGAAGTGGAAGTAAAATTAATAAATGGTTTTCATTTTTTTTTACAAATATCTGAAAAGTGTGGCGTGCAGGGTGGCTGTGAACCTCCTCTTCTTGGGCCCTGCCAGCGCTCCTGGCCCCTCCTCTCTGTCCAGACAGCGAAACTCATCCCCACCCCTGGCTGTGTCTAATCCCCCCTACCACCCCTGGCTGTGTCTAATCCCCCCTACCACCCCTGCCTGTGTCTAACCCCCTCCCTACCACCCCTTCTTGTGTCTACCGCCCCTGTCTGTGTCTAACCCACTCCCTACCACCCCTGCCTGTGTCTAATCCTCCCTACCACCCCTGGATGTGTCTAATCCCCCCTACCACCCCTGCTTGTGTCTACCACCCCTGCCAGTGTCTAACCCCCTCCCTACCACCGCTGCCTGTGTCTAATCCCCCCTACCACCCCTGCCTGTGTCTAACCCCCTCCCTACCACCCCTGCCTGTGTCTAACCCCCTCCCTACCACCGCTGCCTCTGTCTAATCCCCCCGTTAGCAGGAAACAGAACACACAGACAGACCTTGTGCATTCTTCTCTCCCTGTCAGAGAAATCTCTGTAATAAACATGATTTTTGCTGATAGAAATGAATATATGAGGTCTGTGTTCTGTCCCTCTGATGCTGAGTATCTTTAACCGCCTGCTGTATAGTAAAATGACGGCGGATGAGATCACCTCTCTTTCTGGAACATTGCCACCCCAGTCACATTCCTCTCACGTGCCTGTGTGGGCATGCTGTGTCCCTGGGACATGACGCAATCCCAATTTTGATAAAGAGCCAATGACAGGGCTCTTTATCTATGTGATTGGCTGTATCACATGTACACATGGAAGTGTGACGTGAGGAGAGCCAATCAGCGGAATTTCCTTGCAGGGGAGACCTGTACAGGTAATCAATGCCCTGATTATCTGTGCAGCCCCAACAGTGCCAACCAGTGATGGCAATTTGTGCCCATCAGTGCCGTCTATCAGTGCAGCCTACCAGTGCCCCTCAGTGCAGCCTCATCAGTGCACATCAGTGAAGGAGGAGAAAAATTACTTATTTACAAAATTTTGATAGAAACTAAGAAAACCTTTTTACTCTTTCGTCCATGGACCGACACAGCTTCTCTATTGACAAAGTGGGTATTATCCGTTAATTAGAAGTGACTAGGCAGAAAAACTTGTAAAAAGTGTTGCATCACACCTTCTACAGTACCGCCCAGGGGGCGGACCCTCCGGGTATAACCTCTCAGTCTGCATCTTCGCAGATCAGTTTTTTTCTGTCTAGCAAGGAGTAGGACATGGCTCCCTTCGGGCCCATTGGTCCGGGGGAAAAAGATATATATTTTTTTGCTACATTTTTGTTTCCTGCGATCTTCGATCAACATACATATGATCGTCCCTTTTGGGTGACAGGCTGGATCCTCGATCCTTGTAGTCTCCCCAGTTTCGGCCATCGAGCGTGTGCCGACCCTAGCTACGCGCTGGGTTTTCCACGACATGCCCGTCGCTCCACGGGTGGCCGGTGAGCCTACGCTCCAGGGCCTGCATCGGACCGCTCAGCTTCGGCTGACCTTACGGCCGAGTCGCAGCAGCCTGGCCGGTGAGCTTACGCTCCAAGGCTTGCATCGGACCGCTCAGCTTCGGCTGACCTTACGGCCGAGTCGCAGCAGCCTGTCCGGTGAGCGTCACGCTCCAGGGCATACATATGATCGTCCCTTTTGGGTCCAATCACAGCATGCCTGGCCAACAGTCACCTTCCGTGCGCGGACGATGACCTGTTTGGAATGTCTTCCAGCATAATACATGCAGGATAGGTAAGTAAAACTCCCCTGCCTCGGCTGGGTGATTTAGCTGGACATTCCTGGAGAGATCAAGTAAGTGGTTGTGGCCCCTTTCTTCCCTCTCTCCCTGCCTTTCCCTCCTTCCTGGGCTTCTAGCTAAAGGTTGCTGGGTGCTGGGGGTCACCTAGGGGGTTCCACTGGAGCGGGGCTGGCTGTAACTAACATTTAAAAGAAATGTCATTTCTGCTTACCTGTGTTTGTGTGCTTCCTTCTGCATGCTGTCGGTGGCCATTTTGAGGTGGTCCATGCCGAGTTCGGCCTCTTGTGACTGCCCGGCGGCCATCTTCCTGTGGTTCGGCCACACCCACTGGCCCCTATCAGCTGATCGGCGGCCATGTTTGTCCACCCTGTATGCATATATTGCCGTTCAGCGGCCATCTTTCTGTGGGCTATGGCTGCTTGACCTCTATCTTCGGTCGGCGGCCATTTTCTTAGAGCCCACATAATCTTCCATACAGACGTTTTTGGCAACCATTTTGCGAGAGCCTCCGGCCTCTAGGGTGCATTACACTGGTGCGAAAATTCACAGAGGAAATGCTGATAAAAGAAGCAGACTGACACAGCAGCAGCGGGACAGCATCACAGGTGCAGCGCACGGCAGCATAGCAGTACCTATCCAGGGTGGTGAGTCCTCTGGGTGACCCAGCCTCTCTGCAGCACAGGAGGGTGGCCTATTGATATCTTGCCTGGAGCCCTGTGAGTGTCAGCGTGTGGTCAGCATGGCATCTGAGCCAGATGTCTTCTCCCCTGAAACACCAGATTTAGCAGCTGGTGCCCCTGAGGTGTCTATGAACGCTATGACGGCAATCCTAGAGGCGTTTGCTGCCAGGGTGGAAGCAGCACACGGGAATACAGGGGGTAGTAAACGCCCCGTCCCCTGCAAGCTTCTGGGGATAATTCTGATGCAGAACCAGGTCCAGCTACGGCTCGGGGCCCAGATAACATTGGCCGACCAGTTGGTCCAGGGCCTTAGGTTTGTCTGCGAGTCAGACATGAATACTATTCCCCTGCTGTCTAAAACTTTGGTTTATGCAATAGCAATACGCCGCCTGATCTGGCTAAAAGGCTGGTCTGCGGACCAGACTTCCAAGAAAGCCCTGTTGGATCTGCCTTTTAAGGGCGACAGACTTTTTGGGGCTTCTCTGGATGACATCATCAAGGATGCCACAGGAAGTAAAAGCACTTTGCTTCCCCAAATTAGCAAGGGTAAGGGGCCACGCCAAGGGGCAAGGGCCCTCCTTTACTGCACACAAGCGGGTTTTTCGTCCCCCTAGGGCGACAGGGAAAAGACCCCAGGCCGATAAAGCGCCTGCCCAAGGACAAAAGCGTCCTTGGTCCCGCATACCCAAGAAGCCTGCGGACAAATTTGCGTCCGCATGAAGGTCCACCCCCACCCAGCTCTCGGGTGGGGGGACGTCTTCAGAAATTTGCGACTCAGTGGACAGCTCTAATCTCCGACAGGTGGGTTTGCGAAGTAATCTCCTCAGGCTACAAGATAGAGTTTCTCTCTTGTCCACCGAACAGATTCAACACCTCTAATCTCCAGCTACTACCGACCCGTCAGGAGGCCCTGTATAGGGCGGTCCAGGGTCTACTGGAACGCGGGGTAGTTATTCCAGTTCCAGAACTGGAACGGGGTTTTTACTCAAATCTGTTCTTTGTGCCGAAGAAGGAGGGGGTTCGTCCAAGCTTGGATCTCAGAGCCCTCAATTGCTTTGTGAAGGTACAAAGATTTTGGATGGAGTCGGTTCGATCTGTAGTCACGGCTCTCCATCCGGGGGACTTTCTGGCCTCCTTGGACATCAAGGATGCATACCTGCATGTCCCCATATACTCCAGACACCAGAGGTTTCTGCGATTTGCTATCGGGAAGGACCACTACCAGTTTGTGGCCCTCCCGTTGGGCCTTGCCTCAGCACCCAGGACGTTCACCAAGGTGCTCGCTCCGATTCTGGCACTTCTAAGACAGCGGGGTATCGCTATCACAGGCTACTTGGACGACCTTCTGCTGAAGGCCCCTTCAAGCTCAGAATTAGAGGTAAGCGTGTCCATTACCTGTCAGACTCTTCGAGACTGTGGTTGGATACTAAACACGCAAAAGTCAGTATTGGTGCCCACTCAATGCCTAGTGTACCTGGGGTTGATTCTGGATTCCTCAGAGGCAAAGGTATTCCTCCCTGTGGAGAAGTTGCAGACCCTCCGGGCTGCAGTACGGCAGCTGACTTCAAGGAATTGGTCGTCACTCCGTTTTTGCATGCGAGTGTTGGGCCTCATGGTAGCCTCCTTCGAGGCGGTCCCATATGTTCAATACCACACTCGAGTGTTACAGAAGGAAGTTCTGTCCAGATGGAACAGATGCCCTTCATCTCTGGATTATCAAATCCGAGTGAGCCACCTAGTCAGGAGATCCCTGGTATGGTGGCTGACAGCAACGGCTCTAATGGCCGGGAAATCATTTCTTCCGGTTTACTGGATAGTGATCACGACGGACGCCAGCCTTACAGGTTGGGGGGGAGTCTAGGGTGTCCAGTCGGCGCAAGGTTGCTGGACCCCAGAGGAAGCTCTCCTGCCGATCAATGTCCTGGAGAGCCAGGCGATCAAGCTGTGCCTCTTCAAATGGTCTCAGAGGCTGCAAGGGCGTCCAGTCAGGATCCAGTCAGACAACGCCACAGCGGTGGCATATGTCAATCATCAAGGAGGAACAAGAAGCTCAGCTGCAGCATCGGAGGTTGCTCACATCCTAAAGTGGGCAGAGAAGAGCGTACCGGCACTATAGGTCGTGTACATTCCGGGTGTGGAAAACTGGCAGGCGGACTACCTGAGCCACCAGATGCTGGACCAGGGAGAATGGTCCTTACACCCGGAGGTGTTCCAACTCCTCTGCCAAAGATGGGGCACACCAGACGTAGATCTTCTGGCTTCCCGACTCAATCAGAAGGTATTGAGATTTGTGGCCCGGTCAAGAGACCCATGGGCAGACGCAACGGACGCGTTGGTAGCATCGTGGGGTCAGTATCGGCTAATCTATGCCTTCCCTCCCTTAAGGCTTCTTCCTCTTCTGCTCCGCAGAGTGGAGGCAGAGGGAATTCCAATGATCCTTATCGCTCCAGATTGGCCTCAGCGTCCTTGGTACGCCGATCTAGTACGTCTGGTAGCAGACGTCCCCTGGCGCCTACCACTACGGAAGGACCTGCTATTGCAAGGTCCCATATTCCATCCTGCTTTACAGTCATTGGCTTTAACAGCATGGCTGTTGAGAACCAGGTACTGAGAGACCGGGGCCTGTCAGACTCAGTAATCTCTACTATGAGAAGTGCTCGAAAACCGTCCTCTAGGAAGGTTTATCACTGCACTTGGATGGCCTACATCTCCATGTGTGAGGAAATGAAATGGCATCCGCGTACCTATTTGGTTTCCAGAATCCTGCTGTTTTTACAGCATGGGGTGGACCAAAGGCTTGCCCTAAGTACGATTAAGGGTCAGATATCTTCCCTGGCTGTCTTTTTTCAGCGACCCCTGGCGACTCACTCTCTCGTGAGTACATTTGTGCAGGGGGTTCGACATGTGGCCCCTCCGGTCCGTCCCCCGTTACTTCCGTGGGACTTGAACCTGGTCCTCTCGGTGCTTCAGAAGGCACCGTTTGAGAATATTAGAGATATTCCCCTGTTGACACTTTCTCAGAAAGTGGTCTTTTTGGTGGCTGTTACGTCAGTTAGACGAGTCTCTGAGCTGGCAGCCTTGTCCTGCAAGGCTCCCTATTTGATTTTACCACAAGGATAAGGTGGTGCTGCGGCCGCAGCCTTCCTTTCAAAAGTCGTTTCGGCTTTTTATCTCAATGAAGACATTGTACTTCCATCCTTGTGTCCTCAGCCGTCGAATCCAAAGGAGTCGGCGTTGCATTCCTTGGACGTTGTCCGAGCTTTGAGAGTATACCTATCTGCTACTTCCCGGTTCCGGAAGTCAGACTTACTGTTTGTTTCTGTGTCTGGTCCCAAGAAGGGCCAAGCAGTCTCATTGCCACCATCTCTAGGTGGATCCGACAGATAGTAATCCAGGCTTACGCCTTAAAGGGTCAAGCGCCCCCCTTCCCGGTCACGGCTCATTCGACCAGGGCAATAGGTGCCTCTTGGGCTTTCCGACATCAAGCGTCTGTTTCCCGATTATGTAAAGCACGACTTGGTCATCCGCTCACACTTTCACAAAATTCTACAAAATTGATGTAGGTGCATCTTCGGATGCCTCTTTCGGCCACAAGGTTTTACAAGCGGCTGTTTAGAGTTGCAGCTCCTCCGTTGGAGGAGTGCTGTTTTGTGTTTGGGGTGAAGTTTATTTTTATGCTGTTACCACCCCTCGTTTTTTCTCTGACACTGCTTTGGGACATCCCACTTTGTCAATAGAGAAGCTGTGTCGGTCCATGGACGAAAGAGTAAATAGGATTTTTTACTCACCGTAAAATCCTTTTCTCTGAGTCCATGGACCGACACAGCACCCACCCCTCCTTTTAAGTTTGTACTGCTTTTTGATGAACTGATCTGCGAAGATGCAGACTGAGAGGTTATACCCGGAGGGTCCGCCCCCTGGGCGGTACTGTAGAAGGTGTGATGCAACACTTTTTACAAGTTTTTCTGCCTAGTCACTCCTAATTAACGGATAATACCCACTTTGTCAATAGAGAAGCTGTGTCGGTCCATGGACTCAGAGAAAAGGATTTTACGGTGAGTAAAAAATCCTATTTTTTTTCCCCCTCTAAATACTTGGTCTTTTTTATTTTTTTTGAGCAAAAAAAAAAAAAAAAAAAACAGTGGTGATTAACTACTTCCCTACCGGGCAAAAAAAAACCCTTCCTGCCCAAGCCATTTTTCAGCTTTCAGCGCTGTCACACTTTGAATGACAATTGCGCGGTCGTGCGACGTGGCTCCCAAACGAAATTTGCATACTTTTTTCCCACAAATAGAGCTTTCTTTTGGTGGTATTTGAGCACCTCTGCGGTTTTTATTTTTTGCGCTATAAACAAAAGAAAAGCGTCCAGTTTGAAAAAAAAAACACAATATGTTTTACTTTTTGCTATAATAAATATCCATTCTTTTTTTTTAAATTACAATTTTCCTCAGTTTAGGCCGATACGTATTCTTCTACATATTTTTGGTAAAAAAAAAAAATCGCAATAAGCGTATATTGATTGGTTTGCGCTAGGGCTGTGGAAATTAACTTTTAATTCCTCGATTAATCGATTAATGTTTTTGATCGATCAAAATTATTTTGATCGGTACTCAGCTCTCCGCCGGCCTCCGGGTCTTCAGGGAGTTCCGTCGGAGATCCGGTGACGTCACGGACACTGGCGGGGCTTGCCGTGTCCATCTGAAGGGCTCCTTTGCTGTGCCTTCATATCTGCATGCTGGCGTGACCTTACTATCTGCCACACGCAAGGGCTGTTGCACTTCCCTCTATCACTTCCCTCTATCCACCTGGGATTCTACAGCCATCCACTGGGATTTGTGATAGTTCCCTTCACGGGACATCTACATGCCGACGGACTGATGTTAACCCCTCCTCATCTGGATTCAGCAGTGGTATCGTTGTACACATTTTTATACCAGTATCATATTTAGCTACATGTTTTTATGACTGCTTTTGCCACCGTTTGGTATTACTCGCACCATTTTTACAGTTTATGTAGCTACATCGATTTTATCTCCAGTGCAATATTTATTTTGTTACCTACTTGAAGACTATAAAAGTTTTAATGCTATTCCCATCGAGCACTGCCTTTGTGTGTTTTTTGTATCCTGCTATCCATTTTTCCAGTAGTTGGTAGCTGCACTGGGAATGAGCCTGCAAGGAGATCAGCTAAAAGTAGTTGGATCTGTATGTGCGTTATAATTAATCAAAATTAGTCGATTAATCGATTTAAATTTTCGTGTTTGATTAATCGTTTTTTTTTTTTTTAATCAGTAACAGCCCTAGTTTGCGCAAAAGTTATACCATCTACTAAATAGGGGATAGATTTATAGCATTTTTCTTTTATTTATTTTTTACTAGTAATAGCGGCGATCTGCGATTTTTTATTGTGACTGCGATATTGCGGCGGACACATCTGACACATTTTTGGGACCATTCACATTTATACAGCAATCCCTGCTATAAAAATGCATTGATTACTGTATAAATGTGACTGGCAGGGAAGGGGATAACACTAGGGGGCGAGGAAGGGGTTACATGTGTTTCCTCAATGTGTTCTAACTGTGGGGGGGAGGGGACTGACTGGGGGAGGTGACCGATGGTTGTCCCTATGTACAAGGGACACACCATCCGTCTCCTCTCCCTCACAGGACGCGGATCTGTGTGTTTACACACACAGATCCACTTTCCTGCTCGGTTACTGGGCAATCGCGGGTGCCCGGCGGCCATCGGGTCCCCAGCAACGCGGCGGGTGGGCGCCCCCTAGATCCTTTTAAAGGCAGGACGTCATATGACGTCCTGTCAGAACGAGAGAGTCTTCCGCCCGCCGTCATTTGTCATTGGGCGGTGGAGAACAGGTTAAAGAGCACTAAAAAAAATCTCTATTTGTGTGAAAGAAATGATAAAAATGTCATCTGGGTACAGCGTTGCCTGACCACACAATTATCATTCAGCCTGGGATCACACTATTGCAATGCTGGAACCAGCGTGATTCCAGGGCCGGTTCCCACATCACATCTCCCTCACAGGTAGTTCACACCGCCCTCTGCCAACCGCTGCGGGTGTCAATACAAAGTTAATGACACCCCCAGATCGGTTGACAGATGGCAGTGCGAACTGTCAGTTGGGACAGGAATGGGATCACATTGGGTGTGAAAACCCGTGCGCTCCGATTCCAGTGCGGGAAAAAAAGGTTCCTACAGCATTTTCATGTGAATGGAATGTGAGTTCACCCATACAACTGTATGACTGAATTGGCATCACACAGACATGGCATGTGATCTGCACAGCAATGCCATGTGAATGACATGCAATGTCTGTGTTGGCAATAGTGTAAAGCCAGCCTGAAAATTGGCCTGGGCAGGAAGGGGGGTAAAAGTGCCTGGTGTTGAAGTGGTGTCAGAGTCATTAGAACACTAAGAAGATGTTTTCTTCTTGTCCTGTCCCTTGTCTGCACTAAACAACAAACCTATCAGTGTCCAGGCTGCTGTACAACTTGCTTCTCCCCTCCCTGAAGTATAACATTAATAAAGACTCATGTGGGAGGTACAGAGATGATGGCTCTGGCTGCTTCTTCCTGAAATCAAAACAAAGGGGAGGGGCTGCAGCACAGACAAAGCATGATTGGATAAGACTTTGTAGGTGCTTCCAAGAGCCCTCCCTCCCTATGCTGCACGGGGCACATGCATTACATCATCTAGTCCTGTATCTGGCTTGCCGTTTGCCGATCTCCGGACACAAAGGGGCGGAATGTATATCTTACTGCTGCTGATGGGGGTGCTATGAGATATTTAGCACCCACCTAGCGCCGCCCCTGTGTCAGAGAGTGTGGGGGAGGAGCCAGGGCCCTAGAGAACACAGGCCACGCCTGCTACTGAGAGGCGGGACCGCGAGCTTAAATGAAGGGGCGGAGCTAAAGAGACCGCCAATCAGGTGCGAGGGGGCGTCGGCTTAGTGCGTCACTCTGACGGAGGCTCAGTCTGCGATTAGCCCAGCTAGAGGAGCTGCACGATTCGCCTGTTCTCCGTCACGCCCACCTTGATGTCTTCTCCTAAAGGAACACCTATGGCCGGTAAGAGGGCGGAGATTGTAACTGGGGTTTTAGAGAGATAGGGGGCGGGGATTTACTGAAGCCGCTGTTTGGAAAAAGATACCAATAGACATCTCGGGTGGAGGCGCGTCAGAGACGCCCCCAAGGTGTTGTCATGGTTACAGACGCCAGGTGTTTGTCGTGGTGGGAGGGGGTGGGCTCTCCTCTCCAGCTCCTCCCCTTCGCTCTCTGCTGAACTCTAGTCCTCACCCCGGCCATGCAGTACATTGAACTCCTAGTTCTGACAAACTACAGAAGCCGGCTGTACCGGCCAATCACAGGCCACTCAGCGCCGCGCGGTTCCTCAAGCACAGCGTGCCAATTACCTAGCAACCCAATGTCAACACATGTTCAACCTGCGCGCGCCCGCCTCCTCGATGACGATTGGCCTTTATTTACTACTCTCATCACAGGAGGAGGGGAGAGCCGAGAGAGGACGGACGTGTTCTGAGATGGAGGAGGAGAATTCCCGGAAATGGTTGTATGATATTCCGATGGGGACACCCGATTTAAGGGAGAACTTTGATGGGGACACTTGATTTAAGGGGGCACTCTGATGGCAGCACCTGATTTAAGGGGGCACTCTGATGGGGACACCTGATTTAAGGGGGACTC
Organism: Rana muscosa; assembly: GCA_029206835.1. Taxonomy (NCBI): domain Eukaryota; kingdom Metazoa; phylum Chordata; class Amphibia; order Anura; family Ranidae; genus Rana; species Rana muscosa. Next base: position 54,520,360 of record CM055128.1, on the reverse strand, counting down.
TGATGGGGACATCTGATTTAAGGGGCACACTGATGGCAGCACCTGATTTAAGGGGGCGCTCTGATGGGAACACTTCATTTAAGGGGGATTCTGCTGGGATCACCTGATTTAAGGGGGTACTCTGGCAGCACCTGATTTTAGTGGGCACTCTCCTGGCAGCACCTGATTTAAGGGGGCACTCTGATGGGATCACTTGATTTAAGGGGGGACTCTGGTGGCAGCACCTGATTTAAGGGGGCACTCTGATGGAAGTACTTAATTTAAGGGGGCACTCTCATGGGGGCATCTGATTTAAGGGGGTACTCTGGCAGCACCTGATTTAAGGGGGCACTCTGGCAGCACCTGATTTAAGGGGGCACTCTGATGGCAGCACCTGATTTAGGGGGGCACTTTGATGGCAGCACCTGATTTAAGGGGGCACTCTGATGAAGGCACTCTGCTTGGTGTACCTGATTTAAGGGGGCACTCTGATGGGGGCATCTGATTTAAGGGGGCACTCTGATGGGGACATCTGATTTAGGGGGGCACTCTGATGGGATCACCTAATTTAAGGGGGATTCTGCTGGGATAACCTGATTTAAGACACGCACGCGCGTGCCCGGCGTGTCACTGACATGCCGATGCGCGTGCCTGGCGGCTGCGATTTCCGCCCAGGTACCCGCGATCGGCCGGTACACAGCCAAGGACGTGGATCTCTGTGTGTAAACACAGAGATCCATGTCCTGTCAGGGAGAGGAGACCGATGCTGTGTCCCTTGTACATAGGGACACAGATCGGTCACCTCCCCCAGTCGGTCCCCTCCCCCCACAGTAGTAATCACTAATAGGGCACACATTTAACCCCTTCCTTGCCCCCTAGTGTTAACCCCTTCCCTGCCAGTCACATTTATACAATAATCAGTGCATTTTTATAGCACTGTTCGCTGTATAAATGTGTGTGGTCCCAAAATAGTGTCAAAAGTGTCCGATGTGTCCGTCATAATGTCGCAGTAACGAAAAAAATCACTGATCACCGCCATTACTAGTAAAAAATTTTTTTTTTATAAAAATGCCATAAAACTACCCCCTATTTTGTAAACGCTATAACTTTTGCGCAAACCAATCAATAAACGCCAATTGCGCTTTTTTTTTTTTTACCAAAAATATGTAGAAGAATACGTATCGGACTAAACTGAGGAAAAAAATATTTTTTTTTAAAAAAAAAATGGGATATTTATTATAGCAAAAATCAAAAAATATTGTGTTTTTTTTCAAAATTGTCGCTCTTTTTTGTTTATAGCGCAAAAGATAAAAACCGCAGAGATGATCAAATACCACCAAAAGAAAGCTCTATTTGTGGGAAAAAAAGGATGTTAATTTTGTTTGAGAGCCACGTCGCACGACCGCGCAATTTTCATTCAAAGCGTGACAGTGCCGAAAGCTATCATTTCGCCTGGGCAGGAAGGGGGTATATGTGCCCAGTAAGCAAGTGGTTGAATGATAATTGTGCGGTGATGCTACACTGTACCTTTATAACATTTTATCTTTTTTTTTTTTCTTGAGACAGATAGAGCTTTCTTTTAGTGGTATTAAATCACCACTGGGGTTTTTTATTATTTGCTTAACAAATGAAAAAGGCCAAAAATCTTAAAAGAAAAAAACATTTTTCTTTATTAGAAACATTTCTTATTTGCAAAATGTTATTCTTCACTGATGTATGCTGATGTGGCTGGACTGATGGGCACTGACAAGCTGCACTGATGCACTGCATTGATGGGCACTGATAAGCTGCACTGATGATCTGCCCTGATGAGAAGGCACTGATAAGCTGCCCTGATGAGAAGGCACTGATAAGCTGCACTGATAATCTGCCCTGATGAGAAGGCACTGATAATCTGCCCTGATGAGAAGGCACTGATAAGCTGCCCTGATGAGAAGGCACTGATAAGCTGCACTGATAGCCAACGATGGGCACCGATGAGAAGTCACTAATAAGCTGCATTGATGGGCACTGATGGGCACTGATAAGTTGGACTAATGAGAAGGCACTGAGAAGCTGCATTGATGGGCACTGATATGCTGCGGTTTGGCACTAATGATCAGCGTCCTGATTATCAGTGTAAATGTGTGCTGTCACAGGATTGCCAGTTTCCTTTCCTCATACAGTATCAGTGCTGAGGTAAGGAAATGCTGATATTCAGCATTTGTTTACATAGAATCAGCTGTAATTGGACACAGCTGATCACATGGTAAAGGGCCGCTGTGATTGGCTCTTTACTTCGATCAGCTGTTTCCGAAGGACATAGCAATCACAGAGCGTGCCGGTGTGTACCCTGCGGGGCGTGTCTCTGGGAGGACATCAATAGACACCCTCCCAGAACTGGACAGGCTATAGCCATCTTTAAAGTGTTTGTTAAGGCACAAGTAGAAATCACTGGCAGCCCCTCTATTAAACTCAGGCATACTACACTGTATATGTCTTTTCTAAAAACGAGGCTTGTAAATACCTATTTAGAGCGATTTTCAGGCCGGTCACGTGAATCGCGGCTGCTTTACAGCTCCGATACATGGCTTCTGCAGGATAGGGCGAGGTCTCCCTCCACCGTCAGCTAGGGAGATCACGTGGCCGCTCAGTCCCTCCTGCAGAAGCCATGTCTCGGACATGTAAAGTGGCCGTGAGTCACGTGACCGGCCTGAAGATCGCTCTAAATAGGTATTTACAAGCCTCGTTTTTAGAAAAGACATATACAGTGTGGAATGCCTGCTAGGAAGAGGCTAGCATTCAGTCCTCTCCAAAAGCCTCTGTCCCACTTTGGATTGTCCCGCTAGGTCTGTCACACTTTGGATTTCTACTAATAGCGGATGGGGGGGGGGCAGAGACACAGAGCTGACAGGCAGGGAGGAGGAGGTAAGAGGAGAGCAGAGAGGACAGCTGCGGATGACTAAGGGACGTACGCTGACCACGGTGGTCAGGGCTCAGCAGCCCTGATTATTGTGGTCAGTACAGAGAGGGGGATACAGGAAGTGACAGGATCAGGCAGGTTTTTTACAGTTTAGAGGGGGGGCAGATTACAAAGCACTGTGCTGTTTATTCTGCTTTAAGGGACCAGGATATCTTATTTATTTATTTATTTTTGGGGGGGTTGACAAAAACTTTAGGTGGTTAAACAGGTAAACAAACAAAAAAAAAAAAGCAAAAACTCCTCTGGCAGCGAAAGGGTTCAGGTTTGCCGTGTTGGGCATCCAATGACTGGACGTCGCCTCGTCTTCTATATTTTACCAAAAATTTGGGTGTTATATTGTGTTTGTGTGCGCAAACATTAAAGTGGAGCTCCACCCTTAATATACACTTCTGCTATTTGGAACCCTCCCCCCCTCTGGTGTCACAATTGACACCTTTCAGGGGGGAGGGGGGGTGAAGATACCTGTCTAAGACAGGTATTTTCACCCACATCCGGGAGTCCTCTCTCCGGGAATCTGCGGGAGTGACGTCACTTCCCCCAGACTTCCCGTGGTGTTCTGGGAGACACTCGGCTCCCAGAACACAGGAGCACCAATCAGAACGGCGCAGCGGGACTCGCGCATGCGCCGTAGGGAACCGGGCATGAAGCCGCAGGGCTTCATTTCCTGGTTCCCTCAGTGAGGATGGCGGAGGGAGCAGCAGAGTGATGAGCGATCGCTCGTCCTCTGCTGCGGACGTCGCTGGACTCCAGGACAGGTAAGTGTCCAAATATTAAAAGCCAGCAGCTGCTGTAGCTGCTGGCTTTTAATATTTTTTTTTCCGGCGGAGCTCCGCTTTAATCTGAGTGTATTTTTTACTAAAAACATAGATTGTGATAAACCACCATCACCACCATTGTATTCTCCAGGGTCTCTGCTTGCAGATAAGATCTCATGTGTGGGGGTGTCACTAATCTTCAGGCCTACACTGGATATTTTACCAGTGAATGGGCTGTAGGTGTGTCCCCTCTGTATGGTTCTAGGCGGCTCTCTCACCCTGCATGCTCTCGGTCTGTGTCCCGGTGGAGGCCTGGGTTTCCCCGCCTTCCTGGCTCCGGTACACGAGGTGAGCCGGTGTCTTGCCAAAAAAGTTCCCCCCCGGCGGATAAGGACCCCCTCTGTACTGCGCAGGCGTGAACTAAGCCTCCAAAAATAGCCGAACATGTAGAGCTGAGAGTCTGCTCTAGACGGCGTCTGCGCACACCAAATTGCTACACTTCTGACATCCAGGCTCATTCCTTATCATCCTTGTGGACATGGAGATGTTAAAAAAAAGAGCCAGGAGGCCGAGCGAGCGAAGCGAGGACGTGAGGCCGACTGGCCACTTACAGCGAGGTCCACGTCGCCCTGGACCTGTTGCAAGAACTATTTCATTGCGCAGGCGCCGTCTAGAGCTGACTCTCCCCTCTACATGTTCGGCTATTTTCGGAGCTCAGTTCACGCCTGCGCAGTACAGAGGGGAACTTATCCGCCGGAGGGAACTTATTCGGCAGAACACCGGCTCTCCTCCGCCTCTCTGGAGTTCGGCATCACCTAAACACCGCTCCTCTACTGACAGGTCAGGGCAGCTGTGCGGCGCACCTTTCTGACGTCATCGGCTGCACTCTACCACCAGAGGGGTCACTAGAGCGTCAGTACTCCCATAGTGAAAAAAATCTGCCATTGTTCCGGAGTCCTGGTGCTTTTTGTGCTCTGAGCCACACGACGGTCTTCTGTCCAGAAGTGCCTAGGACGAACGCATGCGCCGTAGGTAACGGCGCATGCGCACAATAGGCGACTGAAGAATTCTTTGAGTCAGATTGTGCCTAATGAAGGGGGCAGTGCTTCTCGACAGAACAGCAGCTCAGATGGGAGAGGCGTGATCAGCGCATGGGACGTCGTGGCCTAACCCAGTAAATAGCCAATCGGGAGAAGGGAAGAGCGGGCACGAGGAAACATCTGCTCACGCTAACATCACGTGGACATGACACGTGACTTGGTTCTACCTGACACGCGCAACAGCTGGAGCCGTTAGCTAGTGACGTCAGGAGTGGGCGTGGCTTGAGCTGGTATATAAGCGAGCGGGGGGAAGGTACAGCGTCAGTGAGTGTGAGAGGAGAGCAGAGAGGAAGAAGCATCTCTACTACAGAGCTCCGGAGGAAGGAGCCATTGTCCAGACTACAGGCGGGCCATAGCGCGCCTGTCTGTCCGGGAAACCTGTCTCCTCTGTTCAGGCTCTAAGGAACTACAATGCCCAGCAATCTCTGTCCGCATGGGGAGATACAACTCCCAGCATGCACTGTGTATGTAATGGGGCTTCAGCTCCCAGCCTGGAATAAGATGTTACAGGACTACATATCCCAGCATGTTTTTTTTCTATAGCTGTACTACAGATCCCAGCAATCTCTACATACCCCAGCCTGCTCCCCTCCTCAGGGGTAATTGCACCCCACACTCTTCTCCCATCACGGGTGGTGGGTCCTTTCCCCCCCAGGATATGGGAGGGCCGGTCGGGCCTGCGGGGGAGGGGTAAGTGGAGGTTGGAGTGGGGTGGTGGGACTGGGGGGTGCAATTTCCCCTGAGGAGGGGGAGGGGAGCATATTGGGTTATGTAGAGATCACTGGTGCCTGTAATATCGCCGTAGAAAAAATCCTGCTGGGATATGTAGTCCCACAGCATCTTATTCCAGGCTGGGAGCTGAACCCCCATTACTTACATAGTGCATGCTGGGAGTTGTAGTTCCTCATGCGGACAGAGATTGCTGGGAGTTGTAGTTCCTCAGAGCCTGAGCAGAGGTGGCAGGTTCCACAGACACGCTGTGATCCACCTGTAGGCCGGACAATGGCTCCTCCCTCCAGGGCTCTGTGTGGGGGATGGTCCCTCCTCCCCCGCTCTCTACACACTGACACCCACATCTCCACTCACCTACCACCGAGGGTGGGGCTCCAATTGCCCGCCCTCCCCCACACTCAGGGCTGATCCAGGAAATATTTGATTGCCTCTCGAGGGATCAGGAAGGAATTTTTTCCCCAGCTGGAGCACATTGGATTATGCTTTGCTGGGGTTTTTCGCCTTCCTCAGCATCAACTGCCTCACAACTCAATACACCCACAGAAAACGGGGTGCCTTGCCGTGGCTCTGTGGCTTAAGCATGCATTTGTAAATGTGTGCAACTAAACCCCTGTCTTTGACACATACTGCTCGACAGATCAATTTGGTTGGTTGCAGGCATACCACCAAGGATTGCAATGCCTCTTAGGCTCAGCTACACCCACTCATCTACACCCACTTATCTACCCCCAAGAGTGGCAATGCCTTTTACTGTATAGTGTTTTCTACATTTGCAATATAGTCCCATCTGTGGGACATTTTATTGGATATTGTAATAAAATTTGACTACTTTTACTTAACAATACTTGTCGGTGTGGTACTGTTACATTTCTATAATACTGTGTTCTTTAGGGTGTTTGTTTTATGTGAACAGATGGGGGTGGGAATTCCATTCGGTTTTTCCGATACTCCCACTGGCTGATTGAAGAAAACAAAAAAAACACTCTTCTGTGGCCAACCTTAGGGACTTTAGCAGCACACAGATTATGCCATTTTCTTGCTCGATTTCCCACATCAACACAGATGGGGGAATCCCTCCCATAGTGCTATTGTGTTTTGCCAGTGGGGAGCTTTCCCTGCTGGCAGAACAGAATGATCACTGCCGGTGGCTATAGCTGCCGGCAGTGATCGCCTGAAAAAAATCCCACAGGCCGGTTGTACTGAAGTCAATCGATTTCAGTACAACCAGCCTGCCCATGGATAGATTGAATCTCAGGCCTGTCTCTGCTGAACCAGCCATGGTTCAATCCTTCTGTGGCCGGCTATGGATTGTAAGATCCGAGAGGGCTGATATGAATGCTCAGGCATACTACACTGTATATGTCTTTTCTAAAAATGAGGCTTGTAAATACCTATTTAGAGCGATCTTCAGGCCGGTCACGTGACTCATGGCTCCTTTACAGCTCCCATACATGGCTTCTGCAGGAGAGGGCAAGGTCTCTCTCCACCGTCAGCTGGGGAGATCACGTGGCCGCTCAGCCCCTCCTGCAGAAGCCATGTCTCGGAGATGTAAGTTTACGTTGCATCAGAGGGGGCGGGGTCACCCGCACGTCACTAGGGAAGCCTGGGTTTCCCCTTGCGTCAGAGGGGTACGGGGTCACGTGACGGGTGGCCCCGCCCTCAGCTACTTAAGAGCTGTCACTGGCTGAAGCCGCGTCATTCCCGGGGTGTCTCCGCTCCAGTGAAGAGAGGAGCGTGTGCTGTTCCTCACTGCGCTGGACATCATCGTTGAAGCCTGGACCCCGGAGAGGAGAGATCATCCACCGCTGGACCCCGGAGAGGAGATCACCCGTCGCAGGATACCGAGAGTGGATTACCACCAATGGATTTTTTTTTTTTTTTTAATAAAGGACTTTTCCCAACGGTGTCTGTGTGTTTTTTTTTTACACTTTCTTTGTGAAATGGTAGGGGTACAATGTACCCCTTACCTATTCACATAGGGGGGGCGGGATCTGGGGGTCCCCTTTGTTAAAGGGGTCTACCAGATTCTGATAAGCCCCCCACCCGCAGACCCCCACAACCACCGGGCAAGGGTTGTGGGGTTGAGGTGCTTTGAGGGGTCACAGACCCCCAAAGCATCCTCCCCATGTTAAGGGCATGTGGCCTGGTACGGTTCAGGAGGGAGGGGGCACTCTCTCGTCCCCCCCTCTTTTCCTGCGGCCTGCCAGGTTGCGTGCTCGGATAAAGGGTCTGGTATGGATTTTTGGGGGGAACTCCACGCCATTTTTTTTTTATTTGGCGTGGAGTTCCCCTTAAAATTCATACCAGACCTGAAGGGTCTGGTATAGATATTTAGGGGAACCCCACATATATATTTTTTTTTAATTTGATGCAGGGTTCCCCTTAATATCCATTTCAGACCTGAAGGGCCTGGTAATTGAATTTGGGGGAACCCCCACGTATTTTTTATTTTTTTATCAATGACTTTTCTCTGTATTGCCAGGAGCCGACAATTCATTATAGCCGCAAGTGCTTTTAAATGACTTATTTTCCTTCAGAAATGACACTTTGTGCAGGGCCAGTTCTAAGCACGGGAAACAAGCGCTGCTTTACAGGCATACTCTAGACACCCCCCAGGTATGAAATTTAAAGGAATATTTCACTTTTATCGTTTCACTTTAAGCATTATTAAATTCACTGCTTCCGAAAAAACTGCAGTTTTTAAAACGTTTTTTTGCATTGATACATGTCCCCTGGGGCAGAACCCGGGTCCCCAAACACTTTTTATGACAATAACTTGCATATAAGCCTTTAAAATGAGCACTTTCGATTTTCCATGTTCGAGTCCCATAGACTTTAACGGTGTTCGGATGTTCAAACAAATTTATTGCCTGTTCGCAAGTTCTGGTGCAAACCGAACTGGGGGGTGTTCGGCTCATCCCTACTCCAAAGTATGAGCTCCCCCTCCCCCAAACAACAATGCTGTAAACTTTCTTATTGTCAACAAGGGCAACCCTGCCCAAACAAAGGCTTAACCTGTCCTAGAAGACCCAATAGGGAAAAGGGCACTCCTTCCCCCTGAAAAAAGGTGTACGGAACCCCAAAAGACCCATCTGCAAGGTAAGTGTTATATTTATATTCTTTTCATCTTGAATTGTAAGCTCTTGTGGGCAGTGATTTTCTCCTTATGCCGCGTGCACACGACCGTTTTTCCTGTCATGCAAAAAACCAACGTTTTTCTCGACATGATTCGTCGTGATTCCTCTCAAGCCTGCCTTGCATACACACGTTCAGGAAAAAAAACGCTCAAGCAAAGCGCGGTGACGTACAACACGTACATAGTTACATAGTTAGTCAGGTTGAAAAAAGACAAAGTTCATCCAGTTCAACCATAAAAAAAAAAAAAAAAATACAAAATATCGTACAATTCCATATACCCAATTCTATACCCACCAGCAGAGCATGATCCAATTTGCTACAGAACGGGAAAAAATCCCTTCCTGATCCCCCGAGAGGCAATCGGATTTACCCTGGATCAACTTTACCTATAAATGTTAGTACCAGGCCTTTCTTAAAGCAATCTACTGAGCTGGCCAGAACCACCTCTGCAGGGAGTCTGTTCCACATTTTCACAGCTCTTACTGTGAAGAAACCTTTCCGTATTTGGAGATGAAATCTTTTTTCCTCTAGACGTAAAGAGTGCCCCCTTGTCTTCTGTGTTGACCGTAAAGTGAATAACTCAACACCAAGTTCACTAAATGGACCCCTTATATATTTGTACATGTTAATCATATCCCCCCTTATTCTCCTCTTCTCAAGAGTGAATAAATTCAGTTCCTCTAATCTTTCCTCATAGCTGAGCTCCTCCATGCCTCTTATCAGTTTGGTTGCCCTTCTCTACACTTTCTCCAGTTCCCCGATATCCCTTTTGAGAACTGGTGCCCAAAACTGAACTGCATATTCCAGATGAGGTCTTACTAATGATTTGAACAGGGGCAAAGTGATATCTCTCTCTCTCTGGAGTCCATACCTCTCTTAATACAAGAAAGGACTTTGCTCGCTTTGGAAACCGCAGCTTGGCATTGCATGCCGTTATTGAACTTATGATCTACCAAAACCCCCAGATCCTTCTCCACTACGGACCCTCCCAGTTGTACTCCCCCCTAGTATGTGTGATGCATTCATATTCTTAGCCCCCAAGTGCATAACTTTACATTTATCAACATTAATTCTCATCTGCCACATAGTCGCCCAATTAGACAGAGCATTGAGGTCGGCTTGTAATTTGGAGACATCCTGTAAGGACGTTATTCCACTTCATAGCTTGGTGTCATCTGCAAAGACAGAAATTGTACTTTTGATCCTAGACCCAATATCATTTATAAAGATATCAAAAAGTAAGGGTCCCAGCACTGAACCTTGGGGTACACCACTGAGAACCTTAGACCATTCAGAGTAAGAATCATTAACCACGACTCTCTGAATTCTGTCTTTTAGCCAGTTTTCTATCCATTTACAAACTGATATTTCCAATCCTGTAGACTTTACCTTACACATGAGCCGTGTGTGGGGAACTGTATCGAACGCTTTTGCAAAATCCAAGTATACCACGTCCACAGCCACCCCTCTGTCCAAGGTCTTAGGCCGCGTACACACGACCGTTTTTCTCTGGGAGAGCTTTCTTGCCGAGAAAACCGGCTGTGTGTACGCGGGTTTCAGTTTTCTCGTCAAGAAAACTGCCCAGATTCCCCAACGAGAAAAAAGACGGCCTGCGGTCTTTTTTCTCGTCGAGAATCTCGTCGGCCTGTTTCTCGACGAGAAACCCGAGCGTGTGTACACTTACCTGTCGCCGTGGAAACCCGCGCATGCTCGAAATGACTTTGACGCATGCGCGGTAGCTTCCTAGGCATAGTCATAGGGTGTAGCAAGATGGCGGCGACTGCATCGAATGTGACGAGCGCACGCACTCGTCGTAGTCAATGACGTCACCACGTACGTGCCATTCAAAAGAGCGGCGGTTCTTTTGAATCGTACGTGTGGTTAAAGAGGGAGCAATGCAATAGGAGGCAGGGAGGTTGAGGAGAGAGAGAGAGACAACGACGGGTGTGTGTGCGCAGATACCTGTGTAATCCAGGTATTTGCTCCCACTTCCGGGCATAGGTTGCCATGGCGACCTACACCACGTCCGGTGCCTTTTCCGTCCCCCCCCACTGTCTTCTGGAAAACACAGGTCCCAGAAGACAGCAAGGATCCCCCTTCCCCCAGTCTGCACAATCACCCCCCCCCCTTCCCCCAGTCTGCACAATCACCCCCCCTTCCCCCACAATTACCCCCCAGTCTGCACTATCACCCCCCCTTCCCCCAGTCTGCACAATCACCCCCCCTTCCCCCAGTCTGCACAAACCCCCCCCCCTTCCCCCAGTCTGCACAATCACCCCCCTTCCCCCACAATTACCCCCCAGTCTGCACAATCACCCCCCTTTCCCCAGTTTGCAGGGGGGAGTAAAATATGAGAGAGTAGAGGCAAAGAAAAAGGTATTTATGAGCAAAATAAAAATAAAAAAACGTCCATTGTGAAAACTATGAGCTGAGGGCATGCAGCACACACAGAGATAAAAAAAATGGGTGGAACTCCGATTTAACCTCTTAATCAACATAAAATCAACCCGTAACAGCTAGTGCAGAGCTAGCGTAGTGGTTAGCATTGCGGGCTTCCATCCGTGACGTCGTGAGTTCAAATCCCGGTGATTGTACATTTTTAAAATTTATATATATATATATATATTAAATATATTGATTTTAAATTAAACATATTTTAAAATGTCAGATAGTGAGGGCTTAAATTGTATTTTATCAATATATCCAAATTGTTTTCAACGTATATTAACAAAGACACACTCATATATTCCGCACACAAAGTTGTAGTATATGCTGGCTACTATACAGTAATAAGAATATATATATATGTATGTGAAATAACAGTAAGTGGTCTTGCTATGCAAGAACACTTAATAAAACGCGGAGCCAGGCTGCCGGTGAGACCACCATTATCGTTTACAGGAGCGGCTCCTGAAGAGATGGATATCTTGGTTGTGGCAGCAGCTGCTGCCGTTACCGAGATATCCCTCTTCAAAAAGAGGACGTATATGTACAGGAGCTGGTCGTTAAGTGGTTAAAGAGGGAGCAATGCAATAGGAGGCAGGGAGGTTGAGGAGAGAGAGAGAGAGACGACGAGGGGTGTGTGTGCGCAGATACCTGTGTAATCCAGGTATTTGCTCCCACTTCCGGGCATAGGTTGCCATAGCGACCTACACCACGTCCGGTGCCTTCTCCGTCCCCCCCACTGTCTTCTGGAAAACACAGGTCCCAGAAGACAGCAAGGATCCCCCTTCCCCCAGTGTGCACAATCACCCCCCTTCCCCCAGTGTGCACAATCACCCCCCCTTCCCCCAGTCTGCACAATCACCCCCCCTTCCCCCAGTGTGCACAATCACCCCCCCTTCCCCCAGTGTGCACAATCACCCCCCCTTCCCCCAGTCTGCACAATCACCCCCCCCTTCCCCCAGTCTGCACAATCACCACCCCTTCCCCCAGTCTGCACAATCACCCCCCCCTTCCCCCAGTCTGCACAATCACCCCCCCTTCCCCCAGTCTGCACAATCACCACCCCTTCCCCCAGTCTGCACAATCACCCCCCCCTTCCCCCAGTCTGCACAATCACCACCCCTTCCCCCACAATCACCCCCCTTCCCCCAGTCTGCACAATCACCCCCCTTCCCCCAGTCTGCACAATCATCCCCCCTCCCCCCAGTCTGCACAATCACCCCCCCTTCCCCCAGTCTGCACAATCACCCCCCCCTTCCCCCAGTCTGCACAATCACCCCCCCTTCCCCCAGTCTGCACAATCACCCCCCCCCCCCCAGTCTGCACAATCAACCCCCCCCCCCCCTTCCCCCAGTCTGCACAATCACCCCCCCTTCCCCCAGTGTGCACAATCACCCCCCCCCCCCTTCCCCCAGTGTGCACAATCACCCCCCCCCCCTTCCCCCAGTGTGCACAATCACCCCCCCCCCTCCCCCAGTCTGCACAATCCCCCCCTTCCCCCAGTCTGCACAATCACCCCCCTTCCCCCAGTTTGCACAATCACCCCCCCTTCCCCCAGTCTGCACAATCACCCCCCCCCCCCCCCTCCCCCACAATCACCCCCCTTCCCCCAGTTTGCAGGGGGGAGTAAGATATGAGAGAGAAGTAGAGGCAAAGAAAAAGGTATTTATGAGCAAAATAATAAAAAAAAAAACGTCCATTGTGAAAACTATGAGCTGAGGGCATGCAGCACAGAAAGATAAAAAAATGGATGGAACTCCGATTTAACCTCTTAATAAGCATAAAAGCAGCTGTAACAGCTAGTGCAGAGCTGGCGTAGTGGTTAGCATCGCGGGCTTCCAACCGTGACGGTGTGAGTTTAAGTCCCGGTGATAGTGTATTTATTTTATTTATATATATATATATATTAAATATATTGATTTTAAATTAAACATATTTTAAAATGTCAGATAGTGAGGGCTTAAATTGTATTTTATCAATATATCCAAATTGTTTTCAACGTATATTAACCACTTAAGTCCCGGACCATTTGGTAGCTAAAGGACCAGAGGTGAATTCAGAATTTTGTACTGCGCTGCTTTAACTGTAAATTGTGCGGACATGCAATGTTGTACCCAAACGAAATTTGCGTCCTTTTCTTCCCACAAATAGAGCTTTCTTTTAATGGTATTTGATTGCCTCTGCAATTTTTATTTTTTGCGATATAAACGGAAAAAGACCGAAAATTTTGAAAAAAAATGATATTTTCTACTTTTTGTTATAAGAAAAACCGAATAAACTCAATTTTAGTCATACATTTAGGCCAAAATGTATTCAGCCACATGTCTTTAGTAAAAAAAATGTCAATAAGCGTATATTTATTGGTTTGCGCAAAAGTTATAGCGTTTACAAACTAGGGTACATTTTCTGGAATTTACACAGCTTTAAATTTATGACTGCCTATCTCATTTCTTGAGGTGCTAAAATGGCAGGGCAGTACAAAACCCCCCCAAATGACCCCATTTTGGAAAGTAGACACCCCAAGGAAATTGCTGAGAGGCATGTTGAGCCCATTGAATATTTTTTTTTTGTCCCAAGTGATTGAATAATGACAAAAAAAAATACAAAAAGTTGTCACTAAATGATATATTGCTCACACATGCCATGGTTATGTGTGGAATTGCACCCCAAAATACATTCTGCTGCTTCTCCTGAGTACGGGGATACCACATGTGTGGGACTTTTTAGGAGCCTAGCCGCGTACGGGACCCCGGAAACCAAGCACCACCTTCAGGATTTCTAGGCACAAATTTTTGATTTGACTCCTCACTACCTATCACAGTTTCGAAGGCCATAAAATGCCAAAATAGCACAAAACTCCCACAAATGACCCCATTTTGGAAAGTAGACACCCCAAGCTGTTTGCTGAGAGGCATGGTGAGTATTTTAAAGCTCTCATTTGTTTTTGAAAATGAAGAAAGAACATTTTTTTTTTTTTTTTCAATTTTCAAAACTTTGTGACAAAAAGCGAGATCTGCAAAATACTCACAATACCTCTCAGCAAATAGCTTGGGGTGTCTACTTTCCAAAATGGGGTCATTTGGGGGGGGGTTTTGTGCCATCTGGGCATTCCATGGCCTCCGAAACTGTGATAGGCAGTGAGAAGTGAAATCAAAAATTTACACCCTTAGAAAGCCTGAAGGCGGTGATTGGTTTTTGGGGTCCCGTACGCGGCTAGGCTCCCAAAAAGTCTCACACATGTGGTATCCCCATACTCAGGAGAAGCAACAGAATGTATTTTGGGGTGTAATTCCACATATGCCCATGGCATGTTTGAGCAATATATCATTTAGTGACAACTTTGTGCAAAAAAAAAAAAAAGAAATTGTCTTTTTTCCGCAACTTGTGTCAACATATAAAATATTCCATGGACTCGACATGCCTCTCAGTATATAGCTTGGGGTGTCTACTTTCCAAAATGGGGTCATTTGGGGGGGGTTTGAACTGTTCTGGCATTTTATACACAACATTAGGAAGCTTACATCCACTCTTCTAACCACTTGAAGACAAAGCCCTTTTTGACACTTTTTGTTTACATGAAAACATTTTTTTTTTTTGCAAGAAAATTATGTTGAACCCCCAAACATTATATATATTTTTAAAGCAAAGGCCCTACAGAATAAAATGATGGGTGTTACATTTTTTTTTTCTACACAGTATTTGCGCAGCGATTTTTCAAACGGATTTTTTTGTGGAAAAAAATACACTTTTTTTAATTTTAATGCACTAAAACACACTATATTGCCCAAATGTTTGATGAAATAAAAAAGATGATCTTAGGCCGAGTACATAGATACCAAACACGACATGCTTTAAAATTTCGCACAAACGCGCATTGGCGACAAACTACATACATTTTTAAAAGCCTTTAAAAGCCTTTACAGGTTACCCCGTTAGATTTACAGAGGAGGTCTACTGCTAAAATTACTGCCCTCGATCTGACCTTCGCGGTGATACCTCACATGCATGGTGCAATTGCTGTTTACATATGACGCCAGACCGATGCTTGCGTTCGCCATTGGGCAAGAGCAGGGCAGGACAGGGGTGCTTTTTTTTTTTTATTATTAATTTTGCTTTTTTATTTTATTTTTAAATTGTCCCTTCCATATATTTTTTTTTTTATCATTTTTATTGTTATCTCAGGGAATTTAAATATCCCCCATGATAGCAATAGGTAGTGACAGGTACTCTTTTTTTGAAAAAAAACAGGGGTCTAGACCCTAGATCTTTCCTCTGCCCTCAAAGCATCTGACCACACCAAGATTGGTGTGATAAAATGTTTCCCAATTTCCCAATGGCGCTTTTTATATCCGGGGGGGGGGGGGGACATTCCCTCCCACTGCTTGTAAAAGCAGTCCAGAGGCTAATTAGCCACTAGGATTGCTTTTACATGAAAGCCGGCCGCTGGCTGAAAAGAATGATACCACAATGATACCTAAACCCGCAGGCATCAATCTGGTATAACCAATCAAAGTCCAGCAACATACCAGTACGTTGCTGGTCCTTGTTGGACATGTATTGTAATCTTTTTTTTTTTCATGCAGCCAGGTGGCTGAATGAAAAAAGAGATTGATCGGTGGGTATGCCCACCATTAGAATACCGCCCTTCATCCACCCACTTCTAATGATGGGCATACATGCACCATTTATATATGCCGAAGCATGGGGGCATCCTCCCGCAAAAAAGTTATGCCGCACACACATGGTCGGACTTTTCCACGGGCAAGCCTCCGTCGGAATTTTGATCGTATGTACGCGGCATTAGGAGCAAAATCACTCCTCCGCCCCTGCTGCCCCAATGCTTTGGCATATTTGCTTTTTTTTTTAAACTGTGGTGGTGAAATCACCTCCTACAGCACTGGAGTCGCAGGGATCAGGCCTGTCTCTGCGAACGCTGCAGTTATGTTTGTTGTGTTTTGTAAGTGACAGTGATCGATCGATACTGCACTTGGGTGGCCTGGGCTGGACGGAGGGGCAAAACGCAGGTGCTAGCAGGTATCTGGGCTGATCCCGCTAACACTGAGTTTTTGGGAACCCTAAACTGCTGGGGACGCTAGTATAGATCTGATCAGATCAGATATTGATCTGATCAGATACTATACCACTAAGGGGGGTGTATGCTTTACGCGTGGGTGTTAGCGTTACTGGCACTAACCTGACGCTGCCTGGGGTGTGACGCAGACCCTCTCTGACGCTAAAACCTAATTGATATCACCCGCCGGGCGATCAGGGGGTTAAACCTTTATTGGGTTATTTACGGCGGGTGCCCTGACACTATAAAAAGTAAACTAACTAACAAGCGTCACCCGTAACACTTATATGATGATCACTGGTGAAAGGGTTAACTAGGGGCAATTAGGGGGTTAAAACCTTTATTAGATAACATATGGGGGTACCTGACGCTATAAAAACCTGCGGCGAACCTAAAAAAAAAATACTGGCTACCGATCTGCATCACCGACGCTAAGACAGCGATCAGAAAAATGATCGCTTAGCGACAGTGGTGATAGGGGGTGAAAGGGTTACCTGGGGGGCGATCAAGGGGGTTAAACCTTTATTAGATAATTTATGGGGGTACCTGACGCTATAAAAACCTGCGGCGAACCTAAAAAAACAAATACTGGCTACCGATCTGCATCACCAACGCGAAGACATCGATCAGAAAAATGATCGCTTAGCGACGGCGGTGCTAGGGGGTGAAAGGGTTATCTGGGGGGTGATCAAGGGGTTAAACCTTTATTAGGGGGGGTTAGGGGGCTACACTGGACCTAAAACTAAATGTAGTGACACTTTTACAGTCACAAATGTCACTGATTGCAGTGATCAGTAAATAAATGGTCACTGCAATCAGTGACACTGTGACTGGGGGCTGGGGGGTGATCTGGGGGGCCTGGGGGGCGATTTATGTGCCTATGTGTGCTGGTGTTAGTGTAGTGTTTGTGCACTAACCTGTGTGTCTTCTCTTGTACGGCACTCGGTATATGTGAGCGCCGCACAGGAGATGACATCAATTCCTCCTGCTTTCTCTGTCTGTGTGTACATTCGACAGACAGAGGGGACATTTCTATTCGCCGGGAGCGATCGCGGGGGGGTGGCCGGAATCGAACGGCCGTCCCCTCATGTCGGATCGCTCCTCAACGAATTCTGACCGCTCACTGTACAGAAGGGGGGTCAGATCGGACCCCCCAACTGTACAAAGGCAATCACGTACACTGTTGTGCCATTGTATATATACAGTGAGCGGTCGTTAAGTGGTTAACAAAGACACACTCATATATTCCGCACACAAAGTTGTATTATATGCTGGCTACCAGGGATGAGCCGAACACCCCCCTGTTCGGTTCGCACCAGAACCTGCGAACAGACAAAATGTTCGTGTAAACTTTAGAACCCTATTAAATACAATGGACTCGAACGTTCAAAATCTAAAGTGTTAATTATAAAGGCTAATATGCAAGTTATTGTCCTAAAAAGTGTTTGGGGACCGGGGTCCTGCCCCAGGGGACATGTATCAATGCAAAAAGAAGTTTTAAAAACGGCCGTTTTTTCGGGAGCAGTGATTTTAATAATGCTTAAAATGAAAAAATAAAAGTGAAATATTCCTTTAAATTTCGTACCTGGGGGGTGTGTATGATATGCATGTGAAGTGGCGCATGTTTCCCGTGCTTAGAACTGTCCCTGCAAAAAATGTCATTTTTGAAAGAAAAAAATGCATTTAAAACTGACTCGCGGCTATTAATGAATTGTCGGCTCCCGGCAATACATACAAAAGTCATTGATAAAAAAAAAAAAAAAGCGTGGGGGTTCCCCAGAATTCAATTACCAGGCCCTTCAGGTCTGGAATGGATATTAAGGGGAACCCCGCCGCAAATTAAAAAAACATTGACGTGGGGTTCCCCCAAATATCCATTCCAGGCCCTTCAGATCTGGCATGGATTTTAAGGGGAACTCCACCCCAAATTTAAAAAAAAAATGGCGTGGAGTCCCCCTAAAAATCCATACCAGACCCCTTATCCGAGCACGCAACCTGGCCAGCCGCAGGGGAAAAGGGGGGGACGAGAGAGCGGCCCCCCCTCCCTCCTGAACCGTACCAAGCCACATGCCCTCAACATGGGGAGGATGTCCCCATGTTGATGGGGACAAGGGCCTCATCCCCGCAACCCTTGCCCGGTGGTTGTGGGGTCTGCGGGCCGGGGGCTTATCGGAATCTGGAAGACCCCTTTAACAAAGGGGACCCCCAGATCCCGGCCCCCCCTATGTGAATTGGTAAGGGGTACATTGTACCCCTACCATTTCACGAAGAAAGTGTAAAAAAATGTTTAAAAAAAACACACAAACACCTTGAAAAAGTCCTTTATTTAAAAAACAAAAAAAAACATTCCAGCGGTGAAATCCAGTGTCCCGCGGCGATCCCGATGCCCAGCGCTGTCCTTCATTGGTTGTGCCTGAGCGGACCTGACGGGGAACTCCCTCTCAGTGTTTTAAATGTATAGACCCGCCCCTTCTAAAGTTCCCCATCAGGTCCGCTCAGCGGACCAGATGCGGAACATGAGAAGGGGTGGGTCTATACATGTATTGCCAAAGTGAGAGCAGTTCCCCATCAGGTATGTCGGCCCCGCCTACATCATTGGCTTGAGCGGGGAACTTCCTTCACTATGAGCTGAGGGCATGCAGCACAGACAGAGATAAAAAAAAATGGGTGGAACTCCGATTTAACCTCTTAATCAACATAAAAGCTACTGCAGAGCTAGCGCAGTGGTTAGCATCGCGGGCTTCCGTGAGTTCAAGTCCCGGTGATAGGGCATTTATTTTATTTATATATATATATATTAAATATATTGATTTTAATTTCAATACTTATTTATTGGAATTTTTTGTATTTTTTCACAAACAGAATTAAAGCAATGAGTACACACAAATATGAGAAAACAAGCATAATATTTGAGGCACAATACAGGGATAAATGTCGATGTCCATATATTCAATCCAGGTTGCCCTATAATGACCTAATCTGGTCCGAGTTAGAAGCAGAATAGTGTTGCTCTTCTGGTAAACATCACCTATGCACCCAGTGGGCTGTTATTAGACTTTTTTTTTTTCTTCCCCAATATCATATAGCCCCCAGCCCTCCCCCCCCGCGTACCCCAAAGGGATCTGACTGTACGCTGAAGGGAAGACCACAAATTTCCAATGTATATATTGTGCAAGGTATAAAATTCCTGGGAAGGCCCAAGAGGCCATGTTTCATGCAACGCCTCTATTAGTACATAACATCGAATAAATGCTTCCATCATAGAAAAGTTGACAGGACGTGGTTCATAAAAGTGATGCAACATTGAACAAAAAGAAAACAAAAACGTAAACATAAACATAGCAGTCAGGCCGTGTTTGCTGAGTTCCTATAGAATTATTAACCTTCGCATCAAGCAAGTCTAAGTACATTTATATTCATTCTTTCCTTTAGTAGTATACCAGGTATTCCACGGATTCCATATTTTATCTATCACTAAATTTCTGCCTATCCCATATGCGAAAAGGGTTTCGTATGTGCCATGTGTATTGATTAGTTGTACAACCTCATGTAAAGTGGGTTGGTTTGTGTCCTTCCAGTGTCTAACCAGAACTAGTCTGGCTGCTAGAAGAATGTGGGATATTAGAGCTCTCCGGTGAGGAGGGAGTGTTTCCATCCCCAGAGAAAACAGTGCCATCCCTGGTGTAGGCTCGATCTGGATGTTGAGAACATGTAGGATGAGATTGAATACCAGTTTCCAATATTGCCATATCTTAGGACATGACCATAGTATGTGACACAGCGTACCCAATCCACCACAGTGTCTCCAACATAGGGCTGATACTTCCTGGTTAAATTTGGACAGTCTATTGGGAGTAAGATACCAATTCAGAAGGATCTTTAGGGAAAGCTCCCATAAATTAGCGCATTTGGTAGAGGTATATGTCGTGGTTAAGGCCAATCGCCATTGATCCTCCGTATATTCAATGCCTAATTTTCTTTCCCAATTCCTCATGTCT
Organism: Rana muscosa; assembly: GCA_029206835.1. Classification (NCBI taxonomy): domain Eukaryota; kingdom Metazoa; phylum Chordata; class Amphibia; order Anura; family Ranidae; genus Rana; species Rana muscosa. Next base: position 54,500,180 of record CM055128.1, on the reverse strand, counting down.
ATAGTTTTTAGAAAAATAAGTTTGTTTTGGAGATGAGAGTAGAACAACGATATGCCTCTAGTGTTGGTGGATTTAGACAGTAAGTATTGAGATATTCACCATGGAAGGGAGATGGATAGTTTGTGTGACTTCAAGAGGTGTGAAATTTGAAGGTATTTGTAAAAATCAGTCGAAGGTATGTCAAATTCCAGCTGAAGAGCCCGGAAGGTTTTCAGAACAGGTCCTACTAAGAGGTCTTCTATTACTAGGTCTCTATTTGAGCTCCAATGGGCTAAAGACACATTAGGTATCAAATGGGATATGGCAGATATAGGAAATTGCAATGGGGTAAGTTTTGTCTCTAGGAAATCATAAGTAATCAGTAATCGCCAAGCCTCTAGTGAGGCTCTTACGGTCGGTCCTATGTCGGTGGGATATTTAGGCATGAAGGGGCTAGCTATGAGAAAGTCGTATAAGTTTCTATTTGGAATCTGGTTTTGTTCAATGAGAGCCCACAGAGTAGGCGGAGAGGGACAGAACCAATTTTTCAGCTGGGCCAGTATGGCAGCTGTGTAGTAATCTCTTATATGTACATGCCCTATACCTCCCACATTCCTGTGTTTTATAAGTTTGTGAAACGCACAACGAGCCTTCTTGCCTCCCCATATGTATCTGTTAATGATGGACTGTGCAGAGGAGAAAAAGGAGGATGGGACCGGAACAGGGACAGTTCTGAAGATGTATATCAGTTGTGGGAGAATTTGCATCTTAAAAGCCGCCAACCTACCCAACCAGGATAGCTCATATTTCGCTAGATTACTAAGCCTGGATTGGAGTGTCTGAAGCAGGGGGGTATAATTTTCCTTGACTAGGTCTGAGATGTTTGGGGTGAGGGTAATGCCGAGATATGAAATACCCGTGGTTTTCCAAGTATATGGGAACTTAGTACCTAGATCTTGTTTGATTTTGTCTGGGATCCCTATGCCTAGGACATATGATTTGGTGTTATTGACTTTATAATAAGACACTTCAGTGAAGGTTTGTAATACACTATGCACCGTAGCTAGGGATTCTTCAACATTGGTGAGCATAAGGATAATGTCGTCAGCAAAGAGGCTAATGGTGTGGAATGTGTCTTTAATTCTAAATCCCGTTATAAGGGGGTGTGAGCGTATAAATGTTGCCAAGGGCTCCATGAGGAGGTTAAAAATGAGTGGGGAGAGCGGACATCCCTGTCTGGTCCCATTGCTTATCTTGAATGGCGTGGATAGCATTCCCGATATGTACACCTGGGCTGATGGGGTGGTGTAAAGTGCCATGATAGCCGAGTGAATCCGGCCCACAAACCCAAATTTGGTGAGCACTGTGGCTAAGTACTCCCAATGGATTCTATCAAACGCCTTCTCCGCGTCCAAAGCTAGGAGCAGAGAAGGCGTTTTGGATCTGTTAGCGAAATGTATTACATTAATGAGACGCCTTGTCGCATCAGCCGTCTGTCTACCTTTTGTGAACCCTGATTGGTCCAAGTGTATCAGAGAGGGTAGAAGGTCTACTAATCTATTGGCCAGGAGCTTAGCGTATAGTTTCAGGTCACAATTCAGCAGTGATATAGGTCTAAAATTCTGTGGTGTATTAGGTTCCTTACCCGGCTTTGGCAAAGCTACTATCAATGCCTCAAGCATCTCCGATGGAAAAGAAGAAGAGGAGACAGCGGTGTTGTAGATTTTCATGAGATAAGGGATTAGTTCTAACTTGAAAGTTTTAAAGTACTCTCCCGTAAAACCATCTGGTCCAGGCGATTTGTTTTGAGGGAGAGAGTCAATGGCTTTAGCTATTTCAGCTTCAGAGAAAGGGGAGTTGAGGTTCTCTAACTGGCTAGAAGATACCTGGGGGAGGTGGAGTTTATCGAGGAATTTTGTAATCATGGGTGTCGTAGGTTGGACCACAGAGGGATCATCTCTGAGATTATAGAGAGAGCTGTAATAGCAGCTAAAAGCATCCGCTATGGCCTGTGGATGATATACCTTTTCCCCAGTGACAGGGTGGATAATAAAAGGGATTGTTGCCTTGATCCTCCGACCCCTAAGGCGGTTGGCTAACCGTTTTCCGGCTTTATTGCCGCTCACATAATATGTCATCTTCATGCGTTTAGAGGACTTTTCAAAGTCATCTAGCAAGGTTAGGCGTAGGTCATATCTGAGTTGTGATAATTGTGCTGATTGTTGCGGAGTGGCATTTTGTTTGTTGTGTGCTTCTAGAGTGTGGATTTTAGAAATGAGGTCTTGGACATGTTGTCTCCTCTTTCTCTTAACCCTTGCCCCTAACTTTATCAAAACCCCCCTCATAAAAGCCTTATGGGCATTCCAAAGAACCATCGGGTCAGAAACAGAATCAACATTATGAGAAAAAAATTCAGACAATTCATCCCGTAGCTGGGATTTGGAGGGATCAGCCTGGAACAATCTCGGGTTGGATCGCCAAACGAATGTAGTATTAACGCTTGGCGAATCCTCGACCGAGAGCGTCACCGAGGCATGATCCGACCATGTAATGTCATTAATTTTGGAGTTGGCAATTTTAGGCGTAAGCCATTTGTCCGTAAGAAATAGATCCAGTCTTGTGTATACTCTATGGCTAACAGAAAAAAAGGAGTAGTCCCTTTCAGAACCATGCAGACATCTCCAGGCGTCATATAGCTCTTGCGAGTGCAATGTCGACTGAAGCGATTGCTGATATCTATTTGAGGCAGTTGTGGAGTCCATGTGAGGGTCAGGTGGAAGGTTAAAGTCACCACAAATCAATAGAAACCCCATCTGTACCCTTCTCACTTTCTTAATTACCCGGTTCAGGAAGCGAACTTGATGCTTGTTGGGTGCATATACATTGACTACCGTATATGCAACAGAATTGATATCACAGATCAGGATGTGATAGCGACCTTGGGGGTCTGCATATTCGCTGTGGAGTTTGAATGTGACTGTATCTTTAACTGCGGTCATGACACCCCTCTTTTTTGCTGAAGCGCTGGCTGAGAAAACTTTTGGGAATTTAGGATGGGTGCAGCGGGGAGCTTTGAGATTGTGAAAATGGGTCTCTTGCACGCAGAGTATATCACATGTGTGTTGGTTCACTTCGTTCCACAATGACCTTCTCTTTACCGGATGATTAAGGCCTTTGGCGTTAATAGTCATAAAAGTGACAGTCATCTTGGAAGGAGTACTTTCCGGCTTATCAGTGATGTGTGCATAGCACTTACATTAAGTGGTACAGGACCCCATATCAGAATAGGTGGTTGGAAGCCCACCCCACGAGACCAGGGACGATGGTGACTATTCAGTAGTTTTCCAGGAGGAAGGAAGGTAGTAGTACAGCCGACTGCAAACACGAAACACTGAAACACATAAAAGTAAAAAGAAACAGAAAAAATAAAACACAAAAAAAGTTCTTTGGTCATGGTGACCCAACTGTAGCGAATAGCTACTCTAGGATGTAAGGGGTATAAAGTTTAGCTTAACAGGATGTCTCCAGAACAGGGACATGTAACTTTATAGGGGCCCTGGGAGGCCCTTAAGCCGCTCTAACGGTGTGACCGAGCATTTTTAGCATTAACCAGGTTCTAATCATCTGTGGTGTGATCCGGTTTGCGGTTGTTGAAGCCAGGAGGAGGTTCATCAGGAATAATCTGCCACGTTTTGAGCAACTCCAGTCCCCTGGCTAGGGTATCAACTGCGTGGTCTTTCCCATCCCTGGTTATTATGAGTTTGGTCGGAAACCCCCATCGATAGGCTATTTTATGGTTGCGCAAAGTTTTGGAAATAGTATTCAGGCTCCTCCTTTTTTGTAGAGTGTATTGGGACAGGTCTGAAAAAAATTGCAATTCTTTGTATTGCACAGGCATTGAGTCTTTATTGAGCACCGCAGACATCAAGCGGTCCTTTATATGGAAAAAATGCAGTCTTAGTATAATGTCTCTGGGTACTCTCTCAGGGAGATAGGAAGGTTTTGGAAGCCTGTGTATCCTATCGATAGTGACGTCGATTTCGCTAAGATCAGGTAAAATAGAGGTAAATACCTGGACAGCATAACTACGCAGATCCGCCTGCTGCACTGTCTCAGGGACCCCCTAAGCTTGAGGTTGTTCCTTCTGGAACGGTCCTCGATGTCTGCGATTTTAGCCTTTACTGAGTCCATCTCCTCATCCCTGGCATCATGTGCATCAACTAGATTGTTGATAGTAGAGGCAAATTCCCCCATCTTAGTCTCCACGTGCTCCACTCTCTCCTGCACTGTTTGCAAATCTTTCCCAAACTTATACACACAATCCATCATGTCTTTATGGAGAGATCCCCTAAGGGAAACTAGCATGTCTTTCAGGGTGGTGTCTAAGACGGGCTGGTTGCTGGTTGGGAATCTATCTATAGAGTCAGGAAGTTCCCTGGTGTCATCCCCTGAGTCTAGGCCCGTGCTCACCTGTGGAGAAGCAGCTGTGCCATCCCGCTTGTATCTGGACTTCTCCGGGCTTCCAGAGGCAGAGGAAGGTGCAGGAGAATTCTCTTTGCTTGAAGGTGAGTTCCTTTTGGAAGGCTTGTCCTTCTTATGTGTGGTTTGAGGAGTGCTAGTTGCGGCAGGCTCCGGAGACCCGGCGCCATCTTGCCTCTGACCCCAGGAGAAGAACTCAGTTAGTTTCTGGGGTTTCTGGCCCCCCCTCCGCTTGCCCGGCATGTTGGTCGGTGACAGCGGTGAACGATCACCGTGGATGTCTGTTCCGATCGCCGTTCTGAGGCTGCTAGTTGTCGCTTAGTCCCTGTATAGCCCGGAGCTCCGGTCTCATGCGGCCATCTCGGCTGCCGTCAAGCTCCGCCCCCAAATATATTGATTTTAAATGAAACATATTTTAAAATGTCAGATAGTGAGGGCTTAAATTGTATTTTATCAATATATCCAAATTGTTTTCAAGGTATATTAGCCACTTAAGTCCCGGACCATTTGGTAGCTAAAGGACCAGAGGTGAATTCAGAATTTTGTACTGCGCTGCTTTAACTGTAAATTGTGCGGACATGCAATGTTGTACCCAAACGAAATTTGCGTCCTTTTCTTCCCACAAATAGAGCTTTCTTTTAATGGTATTTGATTGCCTCTGCAATTTTTATTTTTTGCGATATAAACGGAAAAAAGACCGAAAATTTTGAAAAAAAATGATATTTTCTACTTTTTGTTATAAGAAAAATCGAATAAACTCAATTTTAGTCATACATTTAGGCCAAAATGTATTCAGCCACATGTCTTTAGTAAAAAAAATGTCAATAAGCGTATATTTATTGGTTTGCGCAAAAGTTATAACGTTTACAAACTAGGGTACATTTTCTGGAATTTACACAGCTTTAAATTTATGACTGCCTATCTCATTTCTTGAGGTGCTAAAATGGCAGGGCAGTACAAACCCCCCCAAATGACCCCATTTTGGAAAGTAGACACCCCAAGGAAATTGCTGAGAGGCATGTTGAGCCCATTGAATATTTTTTTTTTTTTTTGTCCCAAGTGATTGAATAATGACAAAAAAAAAAAAGAAATTGTCTTTTTTCCGCAACTTGTGTCAACATATAAAATATTCCATGGACTCGACATGCCTCTCAGTATATAGCTTGGGGTGTCTACTTTCCAAAATGGGGTCATTTGGGGGGGTTTTGAACTGTTCTGGCATTTTATACACAACATTACGAAGCTTACATCCACTCTTCTAACCACTTGAAGACAAAGCCCTTTTTGACACTTTTTGTTTACATGAAAACATTTTTTTTTTGCAAGAAAATTATGTTGAACCCCCAAACATTATATATATTTTTAAAGCAAAGGCCCTACAGAATAAAATGATGGGTGTTACATTTTTTTTTCCTACACAGTATTTGCGCAGCAATTTTTCAAACAGATTTTTTTGTGGAAAAAATACACTTTTTTTAATTTAAATGCACTAAAACACACTATATTGCCCAAATGTTTGATGAAATAAAAAAGATGATCTTAGGCCGAGTACATAGATACCAAACACGACATGCTTTAAAATGTCGCACAAACGCGCATTGGCGACAAACTACATACATTTTTAAAAGCCTTTAAAAGCCTTTACAGGTTACCCCGTTAGATTTACAGAGGAGGTCTACTGCTAAAATTACTGCCCTCGATCTGACCTTCGCGGTGATACCTCACATTCATGGTGCAATTGCTGTTTACATATGACGCCAGACCGATGCTTGCGTTCGCCATTGGGCAAGAGCAGGGCAGGACAGGGGTGCTTTTTTTTTTATTTTATTTTTTTTTATTATTAATTTTGCTTTTTTATTTTATTTTTAAATTGTTCGTTCCATATTTTTTTTTTTAATCATTTTTATTGTTATCTCAGGGAATTTAAATATCCCCCATGATAGCAATAGATAGTGACAGGTACTCTTTTTTTGAAAAAAAACAGGGGTCTAGACCCTAGATCTTTCCTCTGCCCTCAAAGCATCTGACCACACCAAGATCGGTGTGATAAAATGCTTTCCCAATTTCCCAATGGCGCTTTTTATATCCGGGGGGGGGACATTCCCTCCCACTGCTTGTAAAAGCAGTCCAGAGGCTAATTAGCCACTAGGATTGCTTTTACATGAAAGCCGACCGCTGGCTGAAAAGAATGATACCACGATGATACCTAAACCCGCAGGCATCAATCTGGTATAACCAATCAAAGTCCAGCAACATACCAGTACGTTGCTGGTCCTTGTTGGACATGTATTGTAATCTTTTTTTTTCATGCAGCCAGGTGGCTGAACGAAAAAAGAGATTGATCGGTGGGTATGCCCACCATTAGAATACCGCCCTTCATCCACCCACTTCTAATGATGGGCATACATGCACCATTTATATATGCCGAAGCATGGGGGCATCCTCCCGCAAAAAAGTTATGCCGCACACACATGGTCGTACATTTCCACGGGCAGGCCTCCGTCGGAATTTCGATCGTATGTACGCGGCATTAGGAGCAAAATCACTCCTCCGCCCCTGCTGCCCCAATGCTTCGGCATATTTGCTTTTTTTTTTAACTGTGGTGGTGAAATCACCTCCTACAGCAATGGAGTCACAGGGATCAGGCCTGTCTCTGCGAACGCTGCAGTTATGTTTGTTGTGTTTTGTAAGTGACAGTGATCGATCGATACTGCACTTGGGTGGCCTGGGCTGGACGGAGGGGCAAAACGCAGGTGCTAGCAGGTATCTGGGCTGATCCCGCTAACACTGCGTTTTTGGGAACCCTAAACTGCTGGGGACGCTAGTATAGATCTGATCAGATCAGATATTGATCTGATCAGATACTATACCACTAAGGGGGGTGTATGCTTTACGCGTGGGTGTTAGCGTTACTGGCACTAACCTGACTCTGCCTGGGGTGTGACGCAGACCCTCTCTGACGCTAAAACCTAATTGATATCACCCGCCGGGCGATCAGGGGGTTAAACCTTTATTGGGTTATATATGGCGGGTGCCCTGACACTATAAAAAGCAAACTAACTAACCAGCGTCACCCGTAACACTTATATGATGATCACTGGTGAAAGGGTTAACTAGGGGGTTAAAACCTTTATTAGATAACATATGGGGGTACCTGACGCTATAAAAACCTGCGGCGAACCTAAAAAAAATTACTGGCTACCGATCTGCATCACCAACGCTAAGACAGCGATCAGAAAAATGATCGCTTAGCGACAGTGGTGATAGGGGGTGAAAGGGTTACCTGGGGGGCGATCAAGGGGGTTAAACCTTTATTAGATAATTTATGGGGGTACCTGACGCTATAAAAACCTGCGGCAAACCTAAAAAAAATTACTGGCTACCGATCTGCATTACCAACGCTAAGACAGCGATCAGAAAAATGATCGCTTAGCGACAGTGGTGATAGGGGGTGAAATGGTTACCTGGGGGGCGATCAAGGGGGTTAAACCTGTATTAGATAATTTATGGGGGTACCTGACGCTATAAAAACCTGCGGCAAACCTAAAAAAAAAATACTGGATACTGATCTGCATCACCGACGCTAAGACAGCGATCAGAAAAATTATCGCTTAGCGACAGTGGTGATAGGGGGTGAAAGGGTTAATTGGGGGATGATCAAGGGGGTTAAACCTTTATTAGATAATTTATGGGGTACCTGATGCTATAAAAACCTGTGGCGAACCTAAAAAAAAATACTGGCTACCGATCTGCATCACCGACGCTAAGACAGCGATCAGAAAAAATTATCGCTTAGCGACAGTGGTGATAGGGGGTGAAAGGGTTACCTGGGGGGCGATCAAGGGGGTTAAACCTTTATTAGATAATTTATGGGGGTACCTGACACTATAAAAACCTGCGGCAAACCTAAAAAAAAAATACTGGCTACCGATCTGCATCACCGACGCTAAGACATCGATCAGAAAAATGATCGCTTAGCGACGGCGGTGCTAGGGGGTGAAAGGGTTATCTGGGGGGTGATCAAGGGGTTAAACCTTTATTAGGGGGGGTTAGGGGGCTACACTGGACCTAAAACTAAATGTAGTGACACTTTTACAGTCACAAATGTCACTGATTGCAGTGATCAGTAAATAAATGGTCACTGCAATCAGTGACACTGTGACTGGGGGCTGGGGGGTGATCTGGGGGGGCCTGGGGGGGCGATTTATGTGCCTATGTGTGCTGGTGTTAGTGTAGTGTTTGTGCACTAACCTGTGTGTCTTCTCTTGTACGGCACTCGGTATATGTGAGCGCCGCACAGGAGATGACATCACTTCCTCCTGCTTTCTCTGTCTGTGTGTACATTCGACAGACAGAGGGGGCATTTCTATTCGCCGGGAGCGATCGCGGGGGGTGGCCGGAATCGAACGGCCGTCCCCTCATGTCGGATCGCTCCTCAACGAATTCTGACCGCTCACTGTACAGAAGGGGGGTCAGATCGGACCCCCCAACTGTACAAAGGCAATCACGTACACTGTACACTGTTGTGCCATTGTATATATACAGTGAGCGGTCGTTAAGTGGTTAACAAAGACACACTCATATATTCCGCACACAAAGTTGTATTATATGCTGGCTACCAGGGATGAGCCGAACACCCCCCTGTTCGTTTCGCACCAGAACCTTTGAACAGACAAAATGTTCGTGTAAACTTTAGAACCCTATTAAATACAATGGACTCGAACGTTCAAAATCTAAAGTGTTAATTATAAAGGCTAATATGCAAGTTATTGTCCTAAAAAGTGTTTGGGGACCGGGGTCCTGCCCCAGGGGACATGTATCAATGCAAAAAGAAGTTTTAAAAACGGCCGTTTTTTCGGGAGCAGTGATTTTAATAATGCTTAAAATGAAAAAATAAAAGTGAAATATTCCTTTAAATTTCGTACCTGGGGGGTGTGTATGATATGCATGTGAAGTGGCGCATGTTTCCCGTGCTTAGAACTGTCCCTTCAAAAAATGTCATTTTTGAAAGAAAAAAATGCATTTAAAACTGACTCGCGGCTATTAATGAATTGTCGGCTCCCGGCAATACATACAAAAGTCATTGATAAAAAAAAAAAAAAAAGCGTGGGGGTTCCCCAGAATTCAATTACCAGGCCCTTCAGGTCTGGAATGGATATTAAGGGGAACCCCGCCGCAAATTAAAAAAAAAAAAATTGACGTGGGGTTCCCCCAAATATCCATTCCAGGCCCTTCAGATCTGGCATGGATTTTAAGGGGAACTCCACCCCAAATGTAAAAAAAAAATGGCGTGGAGTCCCCCTAAAAATCCATACCAGACCCCTTATCCGAGCACGCAACCTGGCCAGCCACAGGGGAAAAGGGGGGGACGAGAGAGCGGCCCCCCCTCCCTCCTGAACCGTACCAAGCCACATGCCCTCAACATGGGGAGGATGTCCCCATGTTGATGGGGACAAGGGCCTCATCCCCGCAACCCTTGCCCGGTGGTTGTGGGGTCTGCGGGCGGGGGGCTTATCGGAATCTGGAAGACCCCTTTAACAAAGGGGACCCCCAGATCCCGCCCCCCCCTATGTGAATTGGTAAGGGGTACATTGTACCCCTACCATTTCACGAAGAAAGCGTAAAAAAATGTTTAAAAAAAACCACACAAACACCTTGAAAAAGTCCTTTATTTAAAAAAAAAAAAAAAACATTCCAGCGGTGAAATCCAGTGTCCCGCGGCGATCCCGATGTCCAGCGCTGTCCTTCATTGGTTGTGCCTGAGCGGACCTGATGGGGAACTCCCTCTCAGTGTTTTAAATGTATAGACCCGCCCCTTCTAAAGTTCCCCATCAGGTCCGCTCAGCGGACCAGATGCGGAACATGAGAAGGGGCGGGTCTATACATGTATTGCCAAAGTGAGAGCAGTTCCCCATCATGTATGTCGGACCCGCCTACATCATTGGCTTGAGCGGGGAACTTCCTTCACTATGAGCTGAGGGCATGCAGCACAGACAGAGATAAAAAAAAATGGGTGGAACTCCGATTTAACCTCTTAATCAACATAAAAGCAGCCTGTAACAGCTACTGCAGAGCTAGCATAGTGGTTAGCATCGTGGGCTTCCAACCGTGACGTTGTGAGTTCAAGTCCCGGTGATAGTGCATTTACTTTATATATATATATATATATGTAGCGGCCTCACCCTCTCTCCATCTTTATCGGTTACACACCAACTCATGTCTAGGGGCTCCTGGGTTGTGAGAGTGAGATGCGCCACGGCCCATGTCCTCCCCATTGTAGTAGGGAGGTGAAGGCCACCTACTGATGTTTCCTTGGGACGGTGTGTTCTGTGAATGCACTGAGTCTGTAATTGCAAGCTCACCAGCCTCCCCTTTGCTTACAGTAACTGGAGTTCACACACCGGAGAAAGGTCCAACACTTGTTTATTTGACACTCCAATACGCAAAGCACAATAAACAGTTCTTTTGCAGCAAACTGGTTGGGACCTATAACCTTGCCAACGGTGGGGCGAGCAGATCAAGGCACTTCCTAACGTTTCAGTTCTATGCCACTGTACTATGACCAGCGGCGCCTAAGCCAATCCGGCTGTTACAGAACAGGAAAGATGGGGTCTCTTCCAGCAACCCCTATGAACAGCAATGGAGCCCTCTTCGATACGCTGTGGCCCCTATCAGGGGGATGTGTCCTCCCAAGAGAGTTCCCAGAGGCCCACTGTCACCGGGTTGGTGCTGCTCCGGGTCTCCAGTGGGTAACCTCCCCGGCCTCCTCACCTCAGGTACGAGTCCCTCCGCTCAGGGACCCTCGGACAGTCCACCCTAGCGGGACCCAGTCGAAGGTACTGGGCCCCAGGCCTCCTCGATAGTACCTCACCCCAGGCTAAAGGTGCCTGGGATGGACGCCAACATGACTCCGGACCAGGCCATGGGCACCTGGACCAGACTCCTGGATCTCCCGCACCCAGGCCTGAGGGCCCTGGGTGCGGACCGCAACCCTCCTCCTCCGAGGACCTCCTAGATCACGACGACCACGTGGTAAGGGCGTCTCCCCCTTTTATCTCCTCCCATCAACGGCCCGGCGGGTTCCCCGCCCCAGCCATACCATCTCCGGGAAGGGACAAAACAGGGAGCACTGCGAAGATGATTCTACCTGAAGCCTGTGGATACCCCGCCACCCACAGGCAAAGGAGAATATTACATCCTCCAATCCTCCACGAAACAAAAAGGGGTCTGATTCCTAACACAATTATACACCTGGGTCACACTATTGCCCAGGTGTATCCCATCAATTTGGGGACCCCGCTACATATATATTAAATATATTGATTTTAAATGAAACATATTTTAAAATGTCAGATAGTGAGGGCTTAAATTGTATTTTATCAATATATCCAAATTGTTTTCAAGGTATATTAGCCACTTAAGTCCCGGACCATTTGGTAGCTAAAGGACCAGAGGTGAATTCAGAATTTTGTACTGCGCTGCTTTAACTGTAAATTGTGCAGACATGCAATGTTGTACCCAAACGAAATTTGCGTCCTTTTCTTCCCACAAATAGAGCTTTCTTTTAATGGTATTTGATTGCCTCTGCAATTTTTATTTTTTGCGATATAAACGGAAAAAGACCGGAAATTTTGAAAAAAAATGATATTTTCTACTTTTTGTTATAAGAAAAATCGAATAAACTCAATTTTAGTCATACATTTAGGCCAAAATGTATTCAGCCACATGTCTTTAGTAAAAAAAATGTCAATAAGCGTATATTTATTGGTTTGCGCAAAAGTTATAGCGTTTACAAACTAGGGTACATTTTCTGGAATTTACACAGCTTTAAATTTATGACTACCTATCTCATTTCTTGAGGTGCTAAAATGGCAGGGCAGTACAAACCCCCCCAAATGACCCCATTTTGGAAAATAGACACCCCAAGGAAATTGCTGAGAGGCATGTTGAGCCCATTGAATATTTTTTTTTTTTTGTCCCAAGTGATTGAATAATGACAAAAAAAAAAAAGAAATTGTCTTTTTTCCGCAACTTGTGTCAACATATAAAATATTCCATGGACTCGACATGCCTCTCAGTATATAGCTTGGGGTGTCTACTTTCCAAAATGGGGTCATTTGGGGGGGGGGGGTTTTGAACTGTTCTGGCATTTTATACACAACATTACAAAGCTTACATCCACTCTTCTAACCACTTGAAGACAAAGCCCTTTTTGACACTTTTTGTTTACATGAAAACATATTTTTTTTTGCAAGAAAATTATGTTGAACCCCCAAACATTATATATATTTTTAAAGCAAAGACCCTACAGAATAAAATGATGGGTGTTACATTTTTTTTCTACACAGTATTTGCGCAGCGATTTTTCAAACGGATTTTTTTGTGGAAAAAATACACTTTTTTTTTTAATTTTAATGCACTAAAACACACTATATTGCCCAAATGTTTGATGAAATAAAAAAGATGATCTTAGGCCGAGTACATAGATACCAAACACGACATGCTTTAAAATTTCGCACAAACGCGCATTGGTGACAAACTACATACATTTTTAAAAGCCTTTAAAAGCCTTTACAGGTTACCCCGTTAGATTTACAGAGGAGATCTACTGCTAAAATTACTGCCCTCGATCTGACCTTCGCGGTGATACCTCACATGCATGGTGCAATTGCTGTTTACATATGACGCCAGACCGATGCTTGCGTTCGCCATTGGGCAAGAGCAGGGCAGGACAGGGGTGCTTTTTTTTTTTTTTTTTTTTTTTTTATTATTAATTTTGCTTTTTAATTTTATTTTTAAATTGTTTGTTCCATTTTTTTTTTTTTTTAATCATTTTTATTGTTATCTCAGGGAATTTAAATATCCCCCATGATAGCAATAGGTAGTGACAGGTACTCTTTTTTTGAAAAAAAAAACAGGGGTCTAGACCCTAGATCTTTCCTCTGCCCTCAAAGCATCTGACCACACCAAGATCGGTGTGATAAAATGCTTTCCCAATTTCCCAATGGCGCTTTTTATATCCGGGGGGGGGGGGGACATTCCCTCCCACTGCTTGTAAAAGCAGTCCAGAGGCTAATTAGCCACTAGGATTGCTTTTACATGAAAGCCGACCGCTGGCTGAAAATAATGATACCACAATGATACCTAAACCCGCAGGCATCAATCTGGTATAACCAATCAAAGTCCAGCAACATACCAGTACGTTGCTGGTCCTTGTTGGACATGTATTGTAATCTTTTTTTTTTTCATGCAGCCAGGTGGCTGAACGAAAAAAGAGATTGATCGGTGGGTATGCCCACCATTAGAATACCGCCCTTCATCCACCCACTTCTAATGATGGGCATACATGCACCATTTATATATGCCGAAGCATGGGGGCATCCTCCCGCAAAAAAGTTATGCCGCACACACATGGTCGTACTTTTCCACGGGCAGGCCTCCGTCGGAATTTTGATCGTATGTACGCGGCATTAGGAGCAAAATCACTCCTCCCCCCTGCTGCCCCAATGCTTCGGCATATTTGCTTTTTTTTTTAACTGTGGTGGTGAAATCACCTCCTACAGCACTGGAGTCGCAGGGATCAGGCCTGTCTCTGCGAACGCTGCAGTTATGTTTGTTGTGTTTTGTAAGTGACAGTGATCGATCGATACTGCACTTGGGTGGCCTGGGCTGGACGGAGGGGCAAAACGCAGGTGCTAGCAGGTATCTGGGCTGATCCCGCTAACACTGCGTTTTTGGGAACCCTAAACTGCTGGGGACGCTAGTATAGATCTGATCAGATCAGATATTGATCTGATCAGATACTATACCACTAAGGGGGGTGTATGCTTTACGCGTGGGTGTTAGCGTTACTGGCACTAACCTGACTCTGCCTGGGGTGTGACGCAGACCCTCTCTGACGCTAAAACCTAATTGATATCACCCGCCGGACGATCAGGGGGTTAAACCTTTATTGGGTTATATATGGCGGGTGCCCTGACACTATAAAAAGCAAACTAACTAACCAGTGTCACCCGTAACACTTATATGATGATCACTGGTGAAAGGGTTAACTAGGGGCAATTAGGGGGTTGAAACCTTTATTAGATAACATATGGGGGTACCTGACGCTATAAAAACCTGCGGCAAACCTAAAAAAAATTACTGGCTACCGATCTGCATCACCGACGCTAAGACATCGATCAGAAAAATGATCGCTTAGCGACAGTGGTGATAGGGGGTGAAATGGTTACCTGGCGGGCGATCAAGGGGGTTAAACCTGTATTAGATAATTTATGGGGGTACCTGACGCTATAAAAACCTGCGGCAAACCTAAAAAAAAAATACTGGATACTGATCTGCATCACCGACGCTAAGACAGCGATCAGAAAAATTATCGCTTAGCGACAGTGGTGATAGGGGGTGAAAGGGTTAATTGGGGGACGATCAAGGGGGTTAAACCTTTATTAGATAATTTATGGGGGTACCTGATGCTATAAAAACCTGTGGCGAACCTAAAAAAAAATACTGGCTACCGATCTGCATCACCGACGCTAAGACAGCGATCAGAAAAAATTATCGCTTAGCGACAGTGGTGATAGGGGGTGAAAGGGTTACCTGGGGGGCGATCAAGGGGGTTAAACCTTTATTAGATAATTTATGGGGGTACCTGACACTATAAAAACCTGCGGCAAACCTAAAAAAAAAATACTGGCTACCGATCTGCATCACCGACGCTAAGACATCGATCAGAAAAATGATCGCTTAGCGACGGCGGTGCTAGGGGGTGAAAGGGTTATCTGGGGGGTGATCAAGGGGTTAAACCTTTATTAGGGGGGGTTAGGGGGCTACACTGGACCTAAAACTAAATGTAGTGACACTTTTACAGTCACAAATGTCACTGATTGCAGTGATCAGTAAATAAATGGTCACTGCAATCAGTGACACTGTGACTGGGGGCTGGGGGGTGATCTGGGGGGCCTGGGGGGGCGATTTATGTGCCTATGTGTGCTGGTGTTAGTGTAGTGTTTGTGCACTAACCTGTGTGTCTTCTCTTGTACGGCACTCGGTATATGTGAGCGCCGCACAGGAGATGACATCACTTCCTCCTGCTTTCTCTGTCTGTGTGTACATTCGACAGACAGAGGGGGCATTTCTATTCGCCGGGAGCGATCGCGGGGGGTGGCCGGAATCGAACGGCCGTCCCCTCATGTCGGATCGCTCCTCAACTAATTCTGACCGCTCACTGTACAGAAGGGGGGTCAGATCGGACCCCCCAACTGTACAAAGGCAATCACGTACACTGTACACTGTTGTGCCATTGTATATATACAGTGAGCGGTCGTTAAGTGGTTAACAAAGACACACTCATATATTCCGCACACAAAGTTGTATTATATGCTGGCTACCAGGGATGAGCCGAACACCCCCCTGTTCGTTTCGCACCAGAACCTTTGAACAGACAAAATGTTCGTGTAAACTTTAGAACCCTATTAAATACAATGGACTCGAACGTTCAAAATCTAAAGTGTTAATTATAAAGGCTAATATGCAAGTTATTGTCCTAAAAAGTGTTTGGGGACCGGGGTCCTGCCCCAGGGGACATGTATCAATGCAAAAAGAAGTTTTAAAAACGGCCGTTTTTTCGGGAGCAGTGATTTTAATAATGCTTAAAATGAAAAAATAAAAGTGAAATATTCCTTTAAATTTCGTACCTGGGGGTGTGTATGATATGCATGTGAAGTGGCGCATGTTTCCCGTGCTTAGAACTGTCCCTTCAAAAAATGTCATTTTTGAAAGAAAAAAATGCATTTAAAACTGACTCGCGGCTATTAATGAATTGTCGGCTCCCGGCAATACATACAAAAGTCATTGATAAAAAAAAAAAAAAAAGCGTGGGGGTTCCCCAGAATTCAATTACCAGGCCCTTCAGGTCTGGAATGGATATTAAGGGGAACCCCGCCGCAAATTAAAAAAAATTGATGTGGGGTTCCCCCAAATATCCATTCCAGGCCCTTCAGACCTGGCATGGATTTTAAGGGGAACTCCACCCCAAATTTAAAAAAAAAATGGCGTGGAGTCCCCCTAAAAATCCATACCAGACCCCTTATCCGAGCACGCAACCTGGCCAGCCACAGGGGAAAAGGGGGGGACGAGAGAGCGCCCCCCCCTCCCTCCTGAACCGTACCAAGCCACATGCCCTCAACATGGGGAGGATGTCCCCATGTTGATGGGGACAAGGGCCTCATCCCCGCAACCCTTGCCCGGTGGTTGTGGGGTCTGCGGGCGGGGGGCTTATCGGAATCTGGAAGACCCCTTTAACAAAGGGGACCCCCAGATCCCGCCCCCCCCCCTATGTGAATTGGTAAGGGGTACATTGTACCCCTACCATTTCACGAAGAAAGTGTAAAAAAATGTTTAAAAAAAACACACAAACACCTTGAAAAAGTCCTTTATTTAAAAAACAAAAAAAACATTCCAGCGGTGAAATCCAGTGTCCCGCGGCGATCCCGATGTCCAGCGCTGTCCTTCATTGGTTGTGCCTGAGCGGACCTGATGGGGAACTCCCTCTCAGTGTTTTAAATGTATAGACCCGCCCCTTCTAAAGTTCCCCATCAGGTCCGCTCAGCGGACCAGATGCGGAACATGAGAAGGGGCGGGTCTATACATGTATTGCCAAAGTGAGAGCAGTTCCCCATCAGGTATGTCGGCCCCGCCTACATCATTGGCTTGAGCGGGGAACTTCCTTCACTATGAGCTGAGGGCATGCAGCACAGACAGAGATAAAAAAAAAATGGGTGGAACTCCGATTTAACCTCTTAATCAACATAAAAGCAGCCTCTAACAGCTAGTGCAGAGCTAGTGATAGTGCATTTATTTTATTTATATATATATATATATTAAATATATTGATTTTAAATGAAACATATTTTAAAATGTCAGATAGTGAGGGCTTAAATTGTATTTTATCAATATATCCAAATTGTTTTCAAGGTATATTAATCACTTAAGTCCCGGACCATTTGGTAGCTAAAGGACCAGAGGTGAATTCAGAATTTTGTACTGCGCTGCTTTAACTGTAAATTGTGCGGACATGCAATGTTGTACCCAAACGAAATTTGCGTCCTTTTCTTCCCACAAATAGAGCTTTCTTTTAATGGTATTTGATTGCCTCTGCGATTTTTATTTTTTGCGATATAAACGGAAAAAGACCGAAAATTTTGAAAAAAAATGATATCTTCTACTTTTTGTTATAAGAAAAATCGAATAAACTCAATTTTAGTCATACATTTAGGCCAAAATGTATTCAGCCACATGTCTTTAGTAAAAAAAATGTCAATAAGCGTATATTTATTGGTTTGCGCAAAAGTTATAGCGTTTACAAACTAGGGTACATTTTCTGGAATTTACACAGCTTTAAATTTATGACTGCCTATCTCATTTCTTGAGGTGCTAAAATGGCAGGGCAGTACAAAACCCCCCCAAATGACCCCATTTTGGAAAGTAGACACCCCAAGGAAATTGCTGAGAGGCATGTTGAGCCCATTGAATATTTTTTTTTTTTTTTGTCCCAAGTGATTGAATAATGACAAAAAAAAAAAGAAATTGTCTTTTTTCCGCAACTTGTGTCAACATATAAAATATTCCATGGACTCGACATGCCTCTCAGTATATAGCTTGGGGTGTCTACTTTCCAAAATGGGGTCATTTGGGGGGGTTTTGAACTGTTCTGGCATTTTATACACAACATTACGAAGCTTACATCCACTCTTCTAACCACTTGAAGACAAAGCCCTTTTTGACACTTTTTGTTTACATGAAAATTTTTTTTTTTTTGCAAGAAAATTATGTTGAACCCCCAAACATTATATATATTTTTAAAGCAAAGGCCCTACAGAATAAAATGATGGGTGTTACATTTTTTTTTTCTACACAGTATTTGCGCAGCGATTTTTCAAACTGATTTTTTTGTGGAAAAAATACATTTTTTTTTAATTTTAATGCACTAAAACACACTATATTGCCCAAATGTTTGATGAAATAAAAAAGATGATCTTAGGCCGAGTACATAGATACCAAACACGACATGCTTTAAAATTTCGCACAAACGCGCATTGGCGACAAACTACATACATTTTTAAAAGCCTTTAAAAGTCTTTACAGGTTACCCCGTTAGATTTACAGAGGAGGTCTACTGCTAAAATTACTGCCCTCGATCTGACCTTCGCGGTGATACCTCACATGCATGGTGCAATTGCTGTTTACATATGACGCCAGACCGATGCTTGCGTTCGCCATTGGGCAAGAGCAGGGCAGGACAGGGGTGCTTTTTTTTTTTTTATTATTAATTTTGCTTTTTTATTTTATTTTTAAATTGTCCCTTCCATATATTTTTTTTTTTATCATTTTTATTGTTATCTCAGGGAATTTAAATATCCCCCATGATAGCAATAGGTAGTGACAGGTACTCTTTTTTTGAAAAAAAAACAGGGGTCTAGACCCTAGATCTTTCCTCTGCCCTCAAAGCATCTGACCACACCAAGATCGGTGTGATAAAATGCTTTCCCAATTTCCCAATGGCCCTTTTTATATCCGGGGGGGGGGACATTCCCTCCCACTGCTTGTAAAAGCAGTCCAGAGGCTAATTAGCCACTAGGATTGCTTTTACATGAAAGCCGGCCGCTGGCTGAAAATAATGATACCACGATGATACCTAAACCCGCAGGCATCATTCTGGTATAACCAATCAAAGTCCAGCAACATACCAGTACGTTGCTGGTCCTTGTTGGACATGTATTGTAATCTTTTTTTTTTCATGCAGCCAGGTGGCTGAACGAAAAAAGAGATTGATCGGTGGGTATGCCCACCATTAGAATACCGCCCTTCATCCACCCACTTCTAATGATGGGCATACATGCACCATTTATATATGCCGAAGCATGGGGGCATCCTCCCGCAAAAAAGTTATGCCGCACACACATGGTCGTACTTTTCCACGGGCAGGCCTCCGTCGGAATTTTGATCGTATGTACGCGGCATTAGGAGCAAAATCACTCCTCCGCCCCTGCTGCCCCAATGCTTCGGCATATTTGCTTTTTTTTTTTTAACTGTGGTGGTGAAATCACCTCCTACAGCACTGGAGTCGCAGGGATCAGGCCTGTCTCTGCAAACGCTGCAGTTATGTTTGTTGTGTTTTGTAAGTGACAGTGATCGATCGATACTGCACTTGGGTGGCCTGGGCTGGACGGAGGGGCAAAACGCAGGTGCTAGCAGGTATCTGGGCTGATCCCGCTAACACTGCGTTTTTGGGAACCCTAAACTGCTGGGGACGCTAGTATAGATCTGATCAGATCAGATATTGATCTGATCAGATACTATACCACTAAGGGGGGTGTATGCTTTACGCGTGGGTGTTAGCGTTACTGACACTAACCTGACGCTGCCTGGGGTGTGACGCAGACCCTCTCTGACGCTAAAACCTAATTGATATCACCCGCCGGGCGATCAGGGGGTTAAACCTTTATTGGGTTATATACGGCGGGTGCCCTGACACTATAAAAAGCAAACTAACTAACCAGCGTCACCCGTAACACTTATATGATGATCACTGGTGAAAGGGTTAACTAGGGGCAATTAGGGGGTTAAAACCTTTATTAGATAACATATGGGGGTACCTGACGCTATAAAAACCTGCGGCGAACCTAAAAAAAAAATTACTGGCTACCGATCTGCATCACCGACGCTAAGACAGCGATCAGAAAAATGATCGCTTAGCGACAGTGGTGATAGGGGGTGAAAGGGTTACCTGGGGGGCGATCAAGGGGGTTAAACCTTTATTAGATAATTTATGGGGGTACCTGACGCTATAAAAACCTGCGGCAAACCTAAAAAAAAAAAATACTGGATACTGATCTGCATCACCAACGCTAACACAGCGATCAGAAAAATTATCGCTTAGCGACAGTGGTGATAGGGGGTGAAATGGTTACCTGGGGGGCGATCAAGGGGGTTAAACCTTTATTAGATAATTTATGGGGGTACCTGACGCTATAAAAACCTGCGGCGAACCTAAAAAAAAATACTGGCTACCGATCTGCATCACCGACGCTAAGACATCGATCAGAAAAATGATCGCTTAGCGACAGTGGTGATAGGGGGTGAAAGGGTTACCTGGGGGGCGATCAAGGGGGTTAAACCTTTATTAGATAATTTATGGGGGTACCTGACGCTATAAAAACCTGCGGCAAACCTAAAAAAAAAATACTGGCTACCGATCTGCATCACCGACGCTAAGACATTGATCATAAAAATGATCGCTTAGCGACGGCGGTGCTAGGGGGTGAAAGGGTTATCTGGGGGGTGATCAAGGGGTTAAACCTTTATTGGGGGGGGGTTAGGGGGCTACACTGGACCTAAAACTAAATGTAGTGACACTTTTACAGTCACAAATGTCACTGATTGCAGTGATCAGTAAATAAATGGTCACTGCAATCAGTGACACTGTGACTGGGGGCTGGGGGGTGATCTGGGGGGGCGATTTATGTGCCTATGTGTGCTGGTGTTAGTGTAGTGTTTGTGCACTAACCTGTGTGTCTTCTCTTGTACGGCAATCGGTATATGTGAGCGCCGCACAGGAGATGACATCACTTCCTCCTGCTTTCTCTGTCTGTGTGTACATTCGACAGACAGAGGGGGGCATTTCTATTCGCTGGGAGCGATCGCGGGGGGGGTGGCCGGAATCGAACGGCCGTCCCCTCATGTCGGATCGCTCCTCAACGAATTCCGACCGCTCACTGTACAGAAGGGGGGTCAGATCGGACCCCCCAACTGTACAAAGGCAATCACGTACACTGTACACTGTTGTGCCATTGTATATATACAGTGAGCGGTCGTTAAGTGGTTAACAAAGACACACTCATATATTCCGCACAGAAAGTTGTAGTATATGCTGGCTACCAGGGATGAGCCGAACACCCCCCTGTTCGGTTCGCACCAGAACCTGCGAACAGACAAAATGTTCGTGTAAACTTTAGAACCCTGGGGCGTGGCCTGGATAGCAATGGGATAGGTCGCATGTGATGTGAGCTCCGTCTGCCCATACTCCTAATCTACCATCCTGCCTGCATCCTGCTCAGTTCCTGCCATCCCCTACATCCGAGGACGTGTCCTGCTCTCCCTGCGGTTCCTGAAGCCTGTTAGCCCGCTGGTTTGCCGCCACTGCCGTCGCGGCGCTTCCCGGTCCTCTGCTTCAGGAAAGGCCCCGGCTTCGGCCTAGCTCCTGGTTCGGCGGCCATCTTGGCCCTCCCGACGGCGGCCCTGGACACTTCTCCTTGCCTCCCTGGGCGCACTGGGCTCCATCCTCTTCTACATCGGCCCCCGGATTACCTGCTGCAGCTGCTGGGGTGTCTTTGCACTCTACACCTGCTGTGTGAGCGGACCACGGTCTCGGCCTGACTCCAGGAACGGCGGCCATCTTGCTCCACCCAGAGACATCTTTGGCAAGTATTACAGGCCTCCCTGACTCCCCTGAGCTCAGATTCCCCTGCATACAGCCTGTTGCCATTACAGCTGCTTGAGAGTGACCTGCTGCCTACGTTGGGCCGTCCCTGGGCAGCGGAGGGGGGGGGGGTAGGTTGTGGAGGACCCGGCCTCCTTAACAGCGGCCATATTGGTGCACCCAGGGATCTTCCCTGTCGCCTTACAGCATGTCTCCGTCTAAAAATAATTCTGAAGCCATCGATAAACTGGCCAGATACCGCAGGCTTGAGGAGGGGGATCGGCAGGTCAGAGACGGCGCTGCTGCTATCCTGGATGCGGATCACTCTGTGGTGGCTACTAACAAATTACTGGATGCCATCGCCATGTGCCAGAGCACGCTTACCACCAAGATCGAGGAGGTAAAAATTGATGTGTCCCTTATCCGGCAGGATCTCTCTACCCTCAGGGACTGCGTGACGGAGACGGAGACCCGTATTAGCAGAGCAGAGGATATCTTACACCCTTTACAACATACCACCGATGAGGTGCGCCGCCAGTTACAACAGATTAGCGCAAAACAGGATGACATGGAAAATCGCCTTCGGAGATGTAACCTCCGCTTCATCGGTCTTCCTGAGTCTGCTGAGGGCACCGATCCGGAGAGCTTCCTTGAAAACCTCCTAACCTCAACCTTCGGCAGAGACGCATTTTCAGTAATGTTTGCAGTGGAGAGAGCTCATCGAATCCCTGGCCGCCCTCCTCCCCAAGGAGCTCCACCGCGTACCCTGATAGCGAAGTTCCTTAATTTCAGGGATCGCGACAAGATCCTCCGCCTAACCAGAGAGAAGGGGAATATCCCCCATACCAATGCTCGTGTTGCCGTCTTCCCGGACTTCTCCAATGAGGTGCAACGGCAGCGGTCCAGGTTCCAGGATGTTAAGAAGCGCCTCCGCACTCTACACCTCAAATACGCCATGCTGTACCCTGCAAAGCTTCGTGTGGAGTGCGACGGTTGGACCCACTTCTTCGAGGACCCAGAGTCTGCATCCACTTGGATTGACCGGAGAGATCAGCGAGATTGAGCATACCGCGCTGTCTGGGAGCTGTGAGTACTTTTCTTTTCTCTCCCCTGCCGCCCCCTGTGCCGGTGGCACTCCCTGTTCGTGCCCTGGTGATTCGCCTCACGGTTGCTCTGTTGCTAGTGAGTGCCCTCCGCCGGGACGGGGGAGACAGACCTATAAGCCTTTTCCGCCCCTCCTCGGATCTCACAGCGTGCTCGCCACCTTCGGGTGATCTAACTGTTAATTCCCCGTTCTCCCCACGCATGGGAGATGCTTGTAGAGGGCAGCTTACCGAACGTTGCTGGAACTTCCTATCCTACTTTACGTACCACCCTGATGGCAGGCGGGGCTCCCTTCTGCACGGCTGCAATGGTGTTGTGCTTTTGTGGCCCCTACACCCCATGCACTTCTCAGAGAAGAAGTCGTCCCCCTAGGTTCTCTATGGACTTTTTTCACTCCCCCCGTTTACCTGATTGTTTTTTCCTCTTTTTTTGTTTTCTGTTCATCACAGGTATCTATGTCCCTTTGAAATTAAGTCCCTCGCCTCCAATGCTTTTTTCACGTTGGATGTCCCCGGTTGATACCTGGTTTTGGGATACTATGTTCATGCCGAGTTGGGGTGGCACTGGACTGGGAGGGAGGGGAAATGTTTTGGCTGTTTTTTATTTGCCACTATGTTCACAATTGTTCATTTCTGCTAAAGGTACTATGTCATTGTCATACATGCACTATCAATATTGGTTGCTGATATGTTCTGTACTGTCTGATGTGTCCTTATCTGCTCTGCTGGTCCTGGTTTGGCTGCGGTCTATTATACACACCATATACCCACCATGAGTTCCCTGAAGTTCCTCACGTGGAATGTTAGAGGCTTACGCAATAAGATCAAACGCACAGCGGTCCTGACATTTCTCAAATCTCAGAGAGCTGACATTATCACACTGGTCGAGACCCACGTCACGGGCCACTTGCAATCCTCCCTTAAAAAACCTTGGGTGGGGTGGGCTTATCATGCCACTCACACCTCATATTCCAGAGGAGTATCGGTCCTGGTTGCCAAACGGGTACCTTTTGAGCTTATACTGCTCCGCACGGATCAGCAGGGCAGATATGTGTTTATGCACGCCACCATTAATGGGTCTCCTATCCTGCTACTTGCCTGCTATATTCCCCCCCCCCGTACAACTCAGCTGTAATTCAGGAAGGCCTTGCCTTTATGACACAATACCCCTCCGTACCGGCAGTGTGGATGGGGGACTTTAATATGACCCTGATCCCCGCTCTGGACCGTCTGGGCACACTGGATCCCCCCCTTAACCCACCGACCCATACCAGACTGCACCGCATGATGACCGACTTTGCTCTTGTCGACACTTGGCACCACAGACACCCGCACACTAAAGTCTTCTCATGCTTTTCAGCCAGTCATAACACAATGTCACAAATTGATTTTGTTTTTATCTCAATGTCCCTGCTGCCTAAGTTAGGAGATGTGGGCTTTGCTCCGAGAGTACTCTCGGATCACGCCCCCTACTGGGTCACGATTCAGCTCCTGAGGGCTTCCCCTGCTCCTTCTTGGCGGCTAAACCCGTTCTGGCTGACTGCCCTGCAGGACCAGGATGACATCCCCACAGAATTGCAATACTATTTTACGGCCAACAGGGACACTGCCGCGCATGATGTGGTGTGGGAAATGTTTAAACTTCACGCTCGTTCCCTACTTTCCACACGTATTAACAGGCTTAAACGGTCATCAACATTTATTGTCCAGCAGGCTGCGGAGTACCTGCAGGTGCTGGAGGAGGCGTTCCACCGGGACCCCTCGCCCAGCGCGGCCAATAATCTAAAGATTCAGGCGCGCCAGGTCTCCCAATTGCACATAGAGAAGGCTAAACAACGTATCTTCTTCTGTAGACAGAGGGTGTTTGAGTATGGAGAGAGATCAGGCAAATTGCTCGCATATCTCGCCCACTTGGATATGCGTCCCCCTGTGGTGGTGTCCTTGACCGACCCGCAGGGGAACGACATCACCGATCCGCAATTGGTGGCGGAGGAATTTGGGAGATTCTACCGTGCACTTTACACTTCTAGGGTCGCCCACACTCCCCAAGACACCAGGGACTACCTGGCGGGAGTTCAATTCCCTAAACTGACAGACGACCAGCTTGAAATTCTGGAAGCCCCTATTACTGAGGAGGACATCTCCGAGGCCATTTCCTGTCTGGCCTCATCCAAGGCCCCAGGATTGGATGGCCTACCTCTTGAATTCTATGCCACCTACTCCGAAATCCTAATCCCTGAACTTAAGTACCTGTATAAATCTATATTTGACTCAGGAGTTCTACCCCCATCTATGCGAGAAGCCCAAATAGTCGTAATTCCCAAACCCGGAAAGGACCCTAAATACCCGGAGTCGTATAGGCCCATTTCCCTGTTACAGGTAGATATTAAAATATTAGCTAAGATTCTAGCCTCCCGCCTTAACCAGGTTATTCTGTCATTGATACACCCTGACCAAACCGGCTTTATGCCAGGGAAGAACACGGCCATGAATATTCGCCGCCTATTTATGAATATTCAGGGGTCCCATGATGAAATTGGCTCGAGGGTTGTGGTGGCGCTGGATGCCGCCAAGGCCTTCGACTCCGTGGAGTGGAACTACCTGTGGGAGTGTCTCTCAAGATTTGGATTTGGCCCCAGCTTTATTCGCTGGGTCCAACTCCTCTATCAATCCCCGAGGGCCAGAGTGTTTGTGAACGGTTGGCTTTCTGACCAGTTCCCGCTGGAGAGGGGGACCCGGCAGGGCTGCCCCCTTTCCCCCATGCTTTACGCATTGGCTGTGGAGCCGTTGGCCATAATGGTCCGTGCGGACACTTGCATCCGAGGTCTCAGGATGGGGAACCTGGAAGAAAAGATTGGGATGTATGCCGACGACACACTTTTGTATCTGGCGGACTCCGGTCCTTCTCTTATAGCAGCCCTCCAGTCCATAGAACGTATGGGTGGCCATTCGGGTCTGAGTATTAATTGGGCTAAGTCCCAGATCCTTCCGATTGACCATTTCCCCTCCTCGTTCGCGTCCCCTCCTCTGGCTCTTCCAAGGGTCTCCCAGATTAAATACCTTGGCGTACAGGTCACCAGATCGCTCTCAGATTATAAACTACTGAACATTGAACCCCTGTTTGCTCTGATCAAGAACAAGACGCAGACTTGGGCCAGACTACCCCTGGGTGTTATGGGTCGCGTCAGCTTGGTTAAGATGATACTCCTTCCCAAGATACTCTATTTGGTCTGGCATGCTCCCCTCTATATACCACAAAAATTTTTCAGGACAATTGAATCCATCCTGAATTCATTTATTTGGGGTCATGGCAGACACAAATTATCCTGGAGAATCCTGAAGAACCCTGTGACGTTGGGAGGAGCTGCTCTCCCTGACTTTCAGGATTATTATTTTGCCTCCCAGCTGTCCCACTTCTATTATTTTGATAAACATGAACTAACGAGATACCAGACACTACTCTGTGAGCACCCAGATGACTCGGCCCACACCCCACTTCAATCGGTCCTGAGAGCCCCATTGACTAGACGCCCCCCCCCAACACACAGCAGACATGTTGACTCACCACCGGAGGGTATGGCGGGGGGCACTGCAGATAACTGGGACCCCAAGGGTACACTCTCATACCCCTCTCTGGTACAATACATGCTTGCCAGAATTATTGTCCATTCCGGACCCCGCGGCGTGGATACGCCATGGGATCTTATACATACACCAGATCATGACTAATTCAGGCCTTAAATCATTCCAAATGCTGAAGGACAAATTTTCCCTCCCCAATTGCCTTTTTTTCAGGTATTTGCAACTCCGCCACGCTATACAGGCCCAGTTTTCTGGCTCTTGCCCGTCCCTGGCAGTTCCCTCCATAGTGGACACAGTCACGGGTCATGTGCCTGCTAAGCTCATCTCCACTTTGTACTCCGCCATTCGTCTCCCTAGCACCACAGCATTGGCCTATACTGCTAAGACTAGATGGGATGCGGATGTTGGACTTATAGAGGATGGGGACTGGGGCGAGATTTTGGAGGACGTGAAAAAGGTTTCCCCCAAGCTGTCGGACCGCCTCACACAGCTGTACATTATACATAGAACATATCTGACCCCTCAGAGAGTGGCACGTTTCAGGCCCACGTACAATCCGGGATGCCGCCTCTGTGACCATACCCCGGGCTCCTTTTACCACCTCATATGGTTCTGTCCCACCATTCAGGCATATTGAACACAGGTGATACGCTTCCTACACGATCAGATGGGCTCCCCTGCTACCCTTGACCCAAAGATGTGCCTACTTGGCCTGTTGCCAGACTTGGATGCCGACAAACCCCTCCGTACCTTTTTACATGAGACGCTATTCTTGGCAAGAAAAGTAGTGGCCCGTAATTGGATGCAGGCCCTGCCCCCTACAATTCAGTGCTGGAAAAAGGCGGTTAACGATGCTCTCCCATATAAAAAACTGATTTATGTACATAGAGGGTGTCCGCTAAAGTTTGAGAAGGTCTGGGACAGATGGATGGCGGATGGTGAAACGTGTACTTGACATGTCGATCTTTTATTTTTGTCGTATACCGGTTTTACTTTCACTGCTGTTATTATCTTTGTGACACACAGATGCTTCACTGTGTTCATGTATGTACTATTATATTGGCCATACTGGCTTATGTTGATTTATGTACCATGCATACTTTTCAATAAAGTTGGTTTCCAATTAAAAAAAAAAAAAACTTTAGAACCCTATTAAATACAATGGACTCGAACGTTCAAAATCTAAAGTGTTAATTATAAAGGCTAATATGCAAGTTATTGTCCTAAAAAGTGTTTGGGGACCGGGGTCCTGCCCCAGGGGACATGTATCAATGCAAAAAGAAGTTTTAAAAACGGCCGTTTTTTCGGGAGCAGTGATTTTAATAATGCTTAAAATGAAAAAATAAAAGTGAAATATTCCTTTAAATTTCGTACCTGGGGGGTGTGTATGATATGCATGTGAAGTGGCGCATGTTTCCCGTGCTTAGAACTGTCCCTGCAAAAAATGTCATTTTTGAAAGAAAAAAATGCATTTAAAACTGACTCGCGGCTATTAATGAATTGTCGGCTCCCGGCAATACATACAAAAGTCATTGATAAAAAAAAAAAAAAAAAGCGTGGGGGTTCCCCAGAATTCAATTACCAGGCCCTTCAGGTCTGGAATGGGTATTAAGGGGAACCCCGCCGCAAATTAAAAAAAAAATTGACGTGGGGTTCCCCCAAATATCCATTCCAGGCCCTTCAGATCTGGCATGGATTTTAAGGGGAACTCCACCCCAATTTTTTTAAAAAAATGGCGTGGAGTCCCCCTAAAAATCCATACCAGACCCCTTATCCGAGCACGCAACCTGGCCAGCCGCAGGGGAAAAGGGGGGGACGAGAGAGCGGCCCCCCCTCCCTCCTGAACCGTACCAAGCCACATGCCCTCAACATGGGGAGGATGTCCCCATGTTGATGGGGACAAGGGCCTCATCCCCACAACCCTTGCCCGGTGGTTGTGGGGTCTGCGGGCAGGGGGCTTATCGGAATCTGGAAGACCCCTTTAACAAAGGGGACCCCCAGATCCCGGCCCCCCCCTATGTGAATTGGTAAGGGGTACATTGTACCCCTACCATTTCACGAAGAAAGCGTAAAAAAATGTTTAAAAAAAACACACAAACACCTTGAAAAAGTCCTTTATTTAAAAAACAAAAAAAAACAAAAACATTCCAGCGGTGAAATCCAATGTCCCGCGGCGATCCCGATGTCCAGCGCTGTCCTTCATTGGTTGTGCCTAAGCGGACCTGATGGGGAACTCCCTCTCAGTGTTTTAAATGTATAGACCCGCCCCTTCTAAAGTTCCCCATCAGGTCCGCTCAGCGGACCAGATGCGGAACATGAGAAGGGGCCGGTCTATACATGTATTGCCAAAGTGAGAGCAGTTCCCCATCAGGTATGTCGGACCCGCCTACATCATTGGCTTGAGCGGGGAACTTCCTTCACTATGAGCTGAGGGCATGCAGCACAGACAGAGATAAAAAAAAATGGGTGGAACTCCGATTTAACCTCTTAACCAACATAAACGCAGCCTGTAACAGCTAGTGCAGAGCTAGCGTAGTGGTTAGCATCGCGGGCTTCCATCCGTGACGTCGTGAGTTCAAATCCTGGTGATTGTACATTTTTTAAAATTATATATATATATATTAAATATATTGATTTTAAATGAAACATATTTTAAAATGTCAGATAGTGAGGGCTTAAATTGTATTTTATCAATATATCCAAATTGTTTTCAACGTATATTAACCACTTAAGTCCCGGACCATTTGGTAGCTAAAGGACCAGAGGTGAATTCAGAATTTTGTACTGCGCTGCTTTAACTGTAAATTGTGCGGACATGCAATGTTGTACCCAAACGAAATTTGCGTCCTTTTCTTCCCACAAATAGAGCTTTCTTTTAATGGTATTTGATTGCCTCTGCGATTTTTATTTTTTGCGATATAAACGGAAAAGGACCGTCAATTTTGAAAAAAAATGATATTTTCTACTTTTTGTTATAAGAAAAATCGAATAAACTCAATTTTAGTCATACATTTAGGCCAAAATGTATTCAGCCACATGTCTTTAGTAAAAAAAATGTCAATAAGCGTATATTTATTGGTTTGCGCAAAAGTTATAGCGTTTACAAACTAGGGTACATTTTCTGGAATTTACACAGCTTTAAATTTATGATTGCCTATCTCATTTCTTGAGGTGCTAAAATGGCAGGGCAGTACAAAACCCCCCCAAATGACCCCATTTTGGAAAGTAGACACCCCAAGGAAATTGCTGAGAGGCATGTTGAGCCCATTGAATTTTTATTTTTTTTTGTCCCAAGTGATTGAATAATGACAAAAAAAAAAAAGAAATTGTCTTGTTTCCGCAACTTGTGTCAACATATAAAATATTCCATGGACTCGACATGCCTCTCAGTATATAGCTTGGGGTGTCTACTTTCCAAAATGGGGTCATTTGGGGGGGTTTTGAACTGTTCTGGCATTTTATACACAACATTAGGAAGCTTACATCCACTCTTCTAACCACTTGAAGACAAAGCCCTTTTTGACACTTTTTGTTTACATGAAAACATTTTTTTTTTGCAAGAAAATTATGTTGAACCCCCAAACATTATATATATTTTTAAAGCAAAGGCCCTACAGACTAAAATGATGGGTGTTACATTATTTTTTTCTACACAGTATTTGCGCAGCAATTTTTCAAACGGATTTTTTTGTGGAAAAAAATACACTTTTTTTAAAAATTTTAATGCACTAAAACACACTATATTGCCCAAATGTTTGATGAAATAAAAAAGATGATCTTAGGCCGAGTACATAGATACCAAACACGACATGCTTTAAAATTTCGCACAAACGCGCATTGGCGACAAACTACATACATTTTTAAAAGCCTTTAAAAGCCTTTACAGGTTACCCCGTTAGATTTACAGAGGAGGTCTACTGCTAAAATTACTGCCCTCGATCTGACCTTTGCGGTGATACCTTACATGCATGGTACAATTGCTGTTTACATATGACGCCAGACCGATGCTTGCGTTCGCTATTGGGCAAGAGCAGGGCAGGACAGGGGTGCTTTTTTTATTTTTATTTTTTTTTATTTTTTTATTATTAATTTTGCTTTTTTATTTTATTTTTAAATTGTTCCTTCCATATTTATTTATTTTTTTATCATTTTTATTGTTATCTCAGGGAATTTAAATATCCCCCATGATAGCAATAGGTAGTGACAGGTACTCTTTTTTTGAAAAAAACAGGGGTCTAGACCCTAGATCTTTCCTCTGCCCTCAAAGCATCTGACCACACCAAGATCGGTGTGATAAAATGCTTTCCCAATTTCCCAATGGCGCTTTTTATATCCGGGGGGGGGGGGGACATTCCCTCCCACTGCTTGTAAAAGCAGTCCAGAGGCTAATTAGCCACTAGGATTGCTTTTACATGAAAGCCGGCCGCTGGCTGAAAATAATGATACCACGATGATACCTAAACCCGCAGGCATCAATCTGGTATAACCAATCAAAGTCCAGCAACATACCAGTATGTTGCTGGTCCTTGTTGGACATGTATTGTAATCTTTTTTTTTCATGCAGCCAGGTGGCTGAACGAAAAAAAGAGATTGATCGGTGGGTATGCCCACCATTAGAATACCGCCCTTCATCCACCCACTTCTAATGATGGGCATACATGCACCATTTATATATGCCGAAGCATGGGGGCATCCTCCCGCAAAAAAGTTATGCCACACACACATGGTCGTACTTTTTCACGGGCAGGCCTCCGTCGGAATTTCGATCGTATGTATGCGGCATTAGGAGCAAAATCACTCCTCCGCCCCTGCTGCCCCAATGCTTCGGCATATTTGCTTTTTTTTTTTAACTGTGGTGGTGAAATCACCTCCTACAGCACTGGAGTCGCAGGGATCAGGCCTGTCTCTGCGAACGCTGCAGTTATGTTTGTTGTGTTTTGTAAGTGACAGTGATCGATCGATACTGCACTTGGGTGGCCTGGGCTGGACGGAGGGGCAAAACGCAGGTGCTAGCAGGTATCTGGGCTGATCCCGCTAACACTGCGTTTTTGGGAACCCTAAACTGCTGGGGACGCTAGTATAGATCTGATTAGATCAGATATTGATCTGATCAGATACTATACCACTAAGGGGGGTGTATGCTTTACGCGTGGGTGTTAGCGTTACTGGCACTAACCTGACGCTGCCTGGGGTGTGACGCAGACCCTCTCTGACGCTAAAACCTAATTGATATCACCCGCTGGGCGATCAGGGGGTTAAACCTTTATTGGGTTATATACGGCGGGTGCCCTGACACTATAAAAAGCAAACTAACTAACCAGCGTCACCCGTAACACTTATATGATGATCACTGGTGAAAGGGTTAACTAGGGGCAATTAGGGGGTTAAAACCTTTATTAGATAACATATGGGGGTACCTGACGCTATAAAAACCTGCGGCGAACCTAAAAAAAAATTACTGGCTACCGATCTGCATCACCAACGCTAAGACAGCGATCAGAAAAATGATCGCTTAGCGACAGTGGTGATAGGGGGTGAAAGGGTTACCTGGGGGGCGATCAAGGGGGTTAAACCTTTATTAGATAATTTATGGGGGTACCTGACGCTATAAAAACCTGCGGCGAACCTAAAAAAAAAAATACTGGATACTGATCTGCATCACCGACGCTAAGACAGCGATCAGAAAAATTATTGCTTAGCGACAGTGGTGATAGGGGTGAAATGGTTACCTGGGGGACGATCAAGGGGGCTAAACCTTTATTAGATAATTTATGGGGGTACCTGACGCTATAAAAACCTGCGGTGAACCTAAAAAAAAATACTGGCTACCGATCTGCATCACCGACGCTAAGACATCGATCAGAAAAATGATCGCTTAGCGACAGTGGTGATAGGGGGTGAAAGGGTTACCTGGGGGGCGATCAAGGGGGTTAAACCTTTATTAGATAATTTATGGGGGTACCTGACGCTATAAAAACCTGCGGCAAACCTAAAAAAAAAATACTGGCTACCGATCTGCATCACCGACGCTAAGACATCGATCAGAAAAATGATCGCTTAGCGACGGCGGTGCTAGGGGGTGAAAGGGTTATCTGGGGGGTGATCAAGGGGTTAAACCTTTATTAGGGGGGGGTTAGGGGGCTACACTGGACCTAAAACTAAATGTAGTGACACTTTTACAGTCACAAATGTCACTGATTGCAGTGATCAGTAAATAAATGGTCACTGCAATCAGTGACACTGTGACTGGGGGCTGGGGGGTGATCTGGGGGGGCCTGGGGGGGCGATTTATGTGCCTATGTGTGCTGGTGTTAGTGTAGTGTTTGTGCACTAACCTGTGTGTCTTCTCTTGTACGGCACTCGGTATATGTGAGCGCCGCACAGGAGATGATATCACTTCCTCCTGCTTTCTCTGTCTGTGTGTACATTCGACAGACAGAGGGGGCATTTCTATTCGCCGGGAGCGATCGCGGGGGGGTGGCCGGAATCGAACGGCCTTCCCCTCATGTCGGATCGCTCCTCAACGAATTCCGACCGCTCACTGTACAGAAGGGGGGTCAGATCGGACCCCCCAACTGTACAAAGGCAATCACGTACACTGTACACTGTTGTGCCATTGTATATATACAGTGAGTGGTCGTTAAGTGGTTAACAAAGACACCCTCATATATTCTGCACACAAAGTTGTAGTATATGCTGGCTACCAGGGATGAGCCGAACACCCCCCTGTTCGGTTCGCACCAGAACCTGCGAACAGACAAAATGTTTGTGTAAACTTTAGAACCCTATTAAATACAATGGACTCGAACGTTCAAAATCTAAAGTGTTAATTATAAAGGCTAATATGCAAGTTATTGTCCTAAAAAGTGTTTGGGGACCGGGGTCCTGCCCCAGGGGACATGTATCAATGCAAAAAGAAGTTTTAAAAATGGCCGTTTTTCGGGAGCAGTGATTTTAATAATGCTTAAAATGAAAAAATAAAAGTGAAATATTCCTTTAAATTTCGTACCTGGGGGGTGTGTATGATATGCATGTGAAGTGGCGCATGTTTCCCGTGCTTAGAACTGTCCCTGCAAAAAATGTCATTTTTGAAAGAAAAAAATGCATTTAAAACTGACTCGCGGCTATTAATGAATTGTCGGCTCCCGGCAATACATACAAAAGTCATTGTTAAAAAAAAAAAAAAAAAGCGTGGGGGTTCCCCAGAATTCAATTAACAGGCCCTTCAGGTCTGGAATGGATATTAAGGTGAACCCCGCCGCAAATTAAAAAAAATTGACGTGGGGTTCCCCCAAATATCCATTCCAGGCCCTTCAGATCTGGCATGGATTTTAAGGGGAACTCCACCCCAAATTTAAAAAAAAATGGCGTGGAGTCCCCCTAAAAATCCATACCAGACCCCTTATCCGAGCACGCAACCTGGCCAGCCGCAGGGGAAAAGGGGGGGACGAGAGAGCGCCCCCCCTCCCTCCTGAACCGTACCAAGCCACATGCCCTCAACATGGGGAGGATGTCCCCATGTTGATGGGGACAAGGGCCTCATCCCCGCAACCCTTGCCCGGTGGTTGTGGGGTCTGCGGGCGGGGGGCTTATCGGAATCTGGAAGACCCCTTTAACAAAGGGGACCCCCAGATCCCGCCCCCCCCCCTATGTGAATTGGTAAGGCATAGTTGCCAACAGTCCCGAATTTCCCGGGACAAGCACGATTTTTGGACCCTTGTCCCGAATTGGGCTTGTCCCGATTCGGGACAAGCCCAATTCTTTTTGTCCCGTTTTGTCCCGGTAAATTTGGGAATGTTTAGGGCTTAAAACGGCGACGGCTACACCAAAATGGCCGCCGTCGCCGCCACAAGTGTTAGTTTCACTGACCTCTAGTGTGAGGGGAGGGGCAGCCAATCGCGGCTCTCTCTCTTCGGTGGCCCCTCCCTTCACACAGTGACCCTTAACCCTGCCGCCGCCGCCACCGATCGCTGCTGGAGGTGATGGAAAAGTTCTTCCCCTCCCAAACATAACTGCCTAGCAATGCCTGCGCTGCACCCGCCCGCCATGGCACAGCCGGGGCTGTCTTTACCTTGCCACCTGCTGTGTCGGATGTCCTCAGAGTCACCTCAGGTTAGGGGAGGACTCAGGAGGATCCCACGACAAGCACAGCACAAAGTAAGTCCAGCTCATCGCACATCTAGCTGCAGATCGCTCACTCTATAGTCCTGCAATTTATGCTGCCTGGAATGCAGTGTAGTGTAGAAATTAGTGTAGTGGGTGGCAGGGTAATCAGTGTAGTGGGTGGCGGGGTAATCACAGTGTAGTGGGTGGCGGGGTAATCAGTGTAGTGGGTGGCGGGGTAATCACAGTGTAGTGTAGTGGGTGGCGGGGTAATCAGTGTAGTGGGTGGCGGGGTAATCACAGTGTAGTGTAGTGGGTGGCGGGGTAATCAGTGTAGTGGGTGGCGGGGTAATCAGTGTAGTGGGTGGCGGGGTAATCACAGTGTAGTGTAGTGGGTGGCGGGGTAATCAGTGTAGTGGGTGGCGGGGTAATCACAGTGTAGTGTAGTGGGTGGCAGGGTAATCAGTGTAGTGGGTGGCGGGGTAATCAGTGTAGTGGGTGGCGGGGTAATCAGTGTAGTGGGTGGCGGGGTAATCAGTGTAGTGTAGTGTGTGGCGGGGTAATCAGTGTAGTGCATAGTTGCCAAACAGTCCCGAATTTCCCGGGACAATCATGATTTTTGGACCCTTGTCCACAAGTGTGGAGGGGGCTCTGCTGGGGAGGCACCTGATGCAAGGACGGACTGCTGGGGAGGCCATCTGGTGGCAGGCGACGTGGCAGGTAACACGCTCAGGGCTTCCACTGATTCGGCATTATGGTGAGTTGAATGATTTCATTTTATATTACAATGTAATAATAGAAATAATGCGCTTCAATCATCCTGACACCGTAACAACCATGGTGCCGGGATGATTGAAGCGCCAACAGGTGTTTTGGAGTATCCTTATCTGCCAATTTTGTTACACATTACTATTGTGGTGTAGGATCTGGCTTCTTTCTTTCTATTTCTTTCTCTCTCTTTCTCTCACCTCGGACTCTAGCCACACCCCTTTGAACCACGCCCATTTAAACCACACCCACTATTTGCGTAAACCACGCCCATTTTTTCGGCGCTACGCGCTGCGCGCGCCACATTTTTCACTCCGGCATGACACGCCTACAAACGAATGCCCCGCCCCCTGATTATAGCAAGGCTCCGCCTCAATACTAAAAAAGTGTCCCAGATGTTTTTTTTTGCAATGTTGGCAACTATGGGCGTGTGCCAGGTGTGCCCAGGCACACCCTAATCACCCTGTACAGGACAGATTCCCCCTTCTGCTTAGGTTCCCCCCTCCTTCCCCTTGCAGCACTGCCGGTGTTCTGACGATCTGGTTCCTTCTATCGATATGGTTCCCCCCTTGACAGCGCAGGCGCAATCCGAGGCAACGGAAATCTCTGAGGTTTAACAGCTATTCAGAAGCTGCAGACGTGCTCGCTCCCGTTGCTTAGTTACACACACTGCTTACTTCTTCACGCCGCTGTATACAGCAAGGCGCGGCAAGGGGCGGATAAGATGTGATAATATTGAGCAGTGCGATTTGTTTGTTTATACACGCCGCTCTATACAGCAAGGGGCTGTATAGAGCGTCGTGTATAAACAAACAAATCGCACTGCTCAATATCACATCTGATCCGCCCCTTGCTGTATAGAGCGGCATGAAGAAGAAAGCGGCGTGTGTAATGAAGCATCGGGGGCGAGCGCGTCCACAGCTGCCGAGCCTATGGTTCCTCCTATCGATCTGGTTCCCTCTTGACTGCGCAGGCGCAAGCCGAGCCAACGGAAATCTCAGAGCTTTAACAGCTCTTCGGCAGCTCCTGCGCAGTCAAGGGGGGAACCATATCGATAGGGGAACCAGCTCGACAAGACACCGGCTTCCCTACTCTCCTCTCCCTCTGGCTGTTGCTGCAGGGATGTTTTAGGATGAGTGGGTGAAGGGGCCGGTAAATATGTAACTTACCGGCCCCTTCCCTTTCATCGTGAGTGATCGGTAGTATGTGTTTGAGCTTTGGGGTGTACACCCTAATCCAATAGGCTGTGCACACCTATGACTGTCAGTGAGTAAAGCGGTAATGTGGCGGCCTTTTTTGGGGAAATCAGATTGGCCCGGGGGGGGGGGGGGTGTCTGTGTCAGTTTCATTCCGGAACACTGATTTGTCCTGGAATGAATGTGCCCGGGACAGACCTGCAAAATGCGGGACTGTCCCGGGCAATCCGAGACACGTTGTCACCCTACCTGCTGGGCTATACGCACCTGGCACCCCGTCTCCCCCCTGCTGGGCTATACGCACCCGGCACCCCGTCTCCCCCTGCTGGGCTATATGCACCCGGCACCCCGCCCCCCCTGCTGGGCTATACGCACCCGGCACCCCGTCTCCCCCATGCTGGGCTATACGCACCCGGCACCCCGTCTCCCCCATGCTGGGCTATACACACCCGGCACCCCGTCTCCCCCCTGCTGGGCTATACGCACCTGGCACCCCGTCTCCCCCCTGCTGGGCTATACGCACCCGGCACCCCGTCTCCCCCATGCTGGGCTATACGCACCCAGCACCCCCCCCTGCTGGGCTATATGGACCCGGCACCCCCGTCTCCCCCCTGCTGGGCTATACGCACCCGGCACCCCGTCTCCCCCATGCTGGGCTATACGCACCCCGTCTCCCCCATGCTGGGCTATACGCACCCGGCACCCCCGTCTCCCCCTGCTGGGCTATACGCACCCGGCACCCTGTCTCCCCCCTGCTGGGCTATACGCACCCGGCACCCCCTCTCCCCACTGCTGGGCTATACGCACCCGGCACCCCGTCTCCCCCCTGCTGGGCTATACGCACCTGACATCCGTCCCCCCCTGCTGGGCCATACGCACCTGGCACGCACCTGGCACCCATCCCCCCTCCCTGATTGCTGTGATATGTAAGCCAGACAAAGGTTGTCCTGTGCCCGTCCATTCTTCTGATCTCTAAATATTATTTTCCTATTCCAGGTTCCTCTGATGCAGGACTATGGGAACAAAGTCAGCCTGTTCTCTCATCTCCATCAGAATAGCCGTAAAACGCCTCTCACCCAGCAGCTGAGGTGAGTAGATGGTGGGGGCCCCTCCAAATGTGTCCCACCAGCCCAGACCTCCTGCCGCGGGTCCCAACTCTCATGGATTGCCCTTTGCTGATTGATCAGTTGTTTTGGAAAGTTCTGGCTCTTTTCTTTCCTCAGTGGAGCTCTATAAAATGCCTTCACTATTGTGATCTTGATCTTTTCTCTCCTACAGCATTCCGTCCTCTGCGATACACCCGGCTGTGGTGAGGCTTGGTCTCCAGCACTCGCAGGGTATTATCAGCGGCTCCCTGGCACCCCATCTCCCCCATGCTGGGCTATATGCACCTGGCACCCCGTCCCCCCCAGCTGGGCTATACGCACCTGGCACCCCGTCTCGCCCATGCTGGGCTATACGCACCTGCACCCCGTCCCCCCCAGCTGGGCTATACGCACCCTGCACCCCGCCCCCCTCCCCAGCTGGGCTATACGCACCTGGCACCCCGTCTCCCCCATGCTGGGCTATACGCACCTGGCACCCCGTCTCCACCTGCTGGGCTATACGCACCTGGCACCCCGTCTCTCCCCCTGCTGGGCTAAACGCACCTGGCACCCCGTCTCCCCCATGCTGGGCTATTTGCACCTGGCACCTGGCACCCCGTCTCCCCCCTGCTGGGCTATACGCACCTGGCACCCCGTCTCCCCCCTGCTGGGCTATACGCACCTGGCACCCCGTCTCCCCCCTGCTGGCAATACGCACCTGGCACCCCGTCTCCCCCGGCTGTTCTATACGCACCTGGCACCCCGTCT
Organism: Rana muscosa; assembly: GCA_029206835.1. Taxonomy (NCBI): domain Eukaryota; kingdom Metazoa; phylum Chordata; class Amphibia; order Anura; family Ranidae; genus Rana; species Rana muscosa. The sequence goes on along the minus strand of CM055128.1, from coordinate 54,461,641 downwards.
CCCCCCTGCTGGGCTATACGCACCTGGCACCCCGTCTCCCCCCTGCTGGGCTATACGCACCTGGCACCCCGTCTCCCCCTGCTGGGCTATACGCACCTGGCACCCCGTCTCCCCCTGCTGGGCTATACGCACCTGGCACCCCGTCTCCCCCTGCTGGGCTATACGCACCTGGCACCCCGTCTCCCCCTGCTGGGCTATACGCACCCGGCAACCCGTCTCCCCACTGCTGGGCTATACACACCCGGCACCCCGTCTCCCCCCTGCTGGGCTATACGCATCCCGGCACCCCGTCTCCCCCCTGCTGAGCTATACGCACCTGGCACCCTGTCTCCCCCCTGCTGGGCTATACACACCCGGCTCCCCGTCTCCCCCCTGCTGGGCTATACGCACCTGTCACCCCGCCCCCCCCCCCCTGCTGGGCACCCCGTCTCCCCCCTGCTGGGCTATACGCACCCGGCACCCCGTCTCCCCCCTGCTGGGCTATACGCACCTGGCACCCTGTCTCCCCACTGCTGGGCTATACACACCTGGCACCCCGTCTCCCCCATGCTGGGCTATACGCACCTGGCACCCCGTCTCCCCCCTGCTGGTAGGGTCACCAAATTTCCAAACTACCATTCAGGGACACCCTCCCTTCCCAAAAATCAGCTTGTGCTGTAACGAATCACAGCGCAGTGGGATTTATGATTTCTCCAATAACAAGCAGGGGAGCGGGATTGTGCTCCTCCAGGCATTACGGGCCAAGACAAGTACTGTCAGCATAGGCGTATGCACAGGGTGTGCCAGGTGTGCCCAGGCACACCCTAATCACCCTGTACAGCACAGATTCCCCCTACTGCTTAGGTTCCCCCCTCCTTCCCCTTGCAGCGCTGCCGGTGTTCTGACGATCTGGTTCCTTCTATCGATATGGTTCCCCCCTTGACAGCGCAGGCGAAATCCGAGGCAACGGAAATCTCTGAGGTTTAACAGCTGTTCGGAAGCTGCAGACGCGCTCGCTCCCGTTGCTTAGTTACACACGCCGCTTACTTCTTCACGCCGCTGTATACAGCAAGGCGCGGCAAGGGGCAGATAAGATGTGATAATATTGAGCAGTGCGATTTGTTTGTTTATACACGCCGCTCTATACAGCAAGGGGCTGTATAGAGCGTCGTGTATAAACAAACAAATCGCACTGCTCAATATCACATCTGATCCGCCCCTTGCTGTATAGAGCGGCATGAAGAAGAAAGCGGCGTGTGTAATGAAGCATCGGGGGCGAGCGCGTCCACAGCTGCCGAGCCTATGGTTCCTCCTATCGATCTGGTTCCCTCTTGACTGCGCAGGCGCAAGCCGAGCCAACGGAAATCTCAGAGCTTTAACAGCTCTTCGGCAGCTCCTGCGCAGTCAAGGGGGGAACCATCGCGATAGGGGAACCAGCTCGACAAGACACCGGCTTCCCTACTCTCCTCTCCCTCTGGCTGTTGCTGCAGGGATGTTTTAGGATGAGTGGGTGAAGGGGCCGGTAAATATGTAACTTACCGGCCCCTTCCCTTTCATCGTGAGTGATCGGTAGTATGTGTTTGAGCTTTGGGGTGTACACCCTAATCCAATAGGCTGCGCACACCTATGACTGTCAGTGAGTAAAGTGGTAATGTGGCGGCCTTTTTTGGGGGAATCAGATTGGCCCGGGGGGGGGGGGGTGTCTGTGTCAGTTTCATTCCGGAACACTGAATTGTCCTGGAATGAATGTGCCCGGGACAGACCTGCAAAATGCGGGACTGTCCCGGGCAATCCGAGACACGTGGTCACCCTACCTGCTGGTCAATACGCACCTGGCACCCCGTCTCCCCCCTGCTGGGATATACGCACCTGGCACCCCGTCTCCCCCTGCTGGGCTATACGCACCTGGCACCCCGTCTCCCCCTGCTAGGCTATACGCACCCGGCACCCCGCCCCCCCTGCTGGGCTATACGCACCCGGCACCCCGTCTCCCCCATGCTGGGCTATACGCACACGGCACCCCCCCTGCTGGGCTATATGCACCCGGCACCCCGTCTCCCCCCTGCTGGGCTATACGCACCTGGCACCCCGCCCCCCCACTGCTGGGCTAAACGCACCTGGCACCCCGTCTCCCCCCTGCTGGGCTATACGCACCTGGCACCCCTTCTCGGCCTGCTGGGCTATACACACCTGACACCCCGTCTCCCCACTGCTGGGCTATACGCACCTGCCACCCCGTCTCCCCCATGCTGGGCTATACGCACCTGGCACCCCGTCTCCCTCTGCTGGGCTATACGCACCCGGCACCCCACCCCCCCCCGCTGGGCTATACGCACCCGGCACCCCGTCTCCCCCATGCTGGGCTATATGCACCTGGCACCCCGTCTCCCCCTGCTGGGCTATACGCACCCTGTCTCCCCCCTGCTGGGCTATACGCACCTGGCACCCCGTCTCCCACCTGCTGGGCTATTCGCACCTGGCACCCCTTCTCCCCCTGCTGGGCTATACGCACCTGGCACCCCGTCTCCCCCCTGCTGGGCTATACACACCCGGCACCCCGTCTCCCCACTGCTGGGCTATACGCACCCGGCACCCCGTCTCCCCCATGCTGGGCTATACGCACCCCGTCTCCCCCATGCTGGGCTATACGCACCCGGCACCCCGTCTCCCCCTGCTGGGCTATACGCACCCGGCACCCCGTCTCCCCCCTGCTGGGCTATACGCACCCGGCACCCCCTCTCCCCACTGCTGGGCTATACGCACCCGGCACCCCGTCTCCCCCCTGCTGGGCTATATGCACCCGACACCCGTCCCCCCCTGCTGGGCCATACACACCTGGCACCCATCCCCCCTCCCTGATTGCTGTGATATGTAAGCCAGACAAAGGTTGTCATGTGCCCGTCCATTCTTCTGATCTCTAAATATTATTTTCCTATTCCAGGTTCCTCTGATGCAGGACTATGGGAACAAAGTCAGCCTGTTCTCTCATCTCCATCAGAATAGCCGTAAAACGCCTCTCACCCAGCAGCTGAGGTGAGTAGATGGTGGGGGCCCCTCCAAATGTGTCCCACCAGCCCAGACCTCCTGCCGCGGGTCCCAACTCTCATGGATTGCCCTTTGCTGATTGATCAGTTGTTTTGGAAAGTTCTGGCTCTTTTCTTTCCTCAGTGGAGCTCTATAAAATGCCTTCATTATTGTGATCTTGATCTTTTCTCTCCTACAGCATTCCGTCCTCTGCGATACACCCGGCTGTGGTGAGTGAGGCTTGGTCTCCAGCACTCGCAGGGTATTATCAGCGGCTCCCTGGCACCCCATCCCCCCCATGCTGGGCTATTTGCACCTGGCACCCCATCTCCTCCTGCTGGGCTATACGCACCTGGCACCCCGTCTCCCCCATGCTGGGCTATTTGCACCCGGCACCCCGTCTCCCCACTGCTGGGTTATACGCACCTGGCACCCATCCCCCCCTCCCTGATTGCTGTGATATGTAAGCCAGACAGAGGTTGTCCTGTGCCCGTCCATTCTTCTGATCTCTAAATATTATTTTCCTATTCCAGGTTCCTCTGATGCAGGACTATGGGAACAAAGTCAGCCTGTTCTCTCATCTCCATCAGTACAGCCGTAAAATGCCCCTCACCCAGCAGCTGAGGTGAGTAGATGGTGGGGCCCCTCCAAATGTGTCCCACCAGCCCAGACCTCCTGCCGCGGGTCCCTAACTCTCATGGATTGCCCTTTGCTGATTGATCAGTTGTTTTGGAAAGTTCTGGCTCTTTTCTTTCCTCAGTTGAGCTCTATAAAATGCCTTCATTATTGTGATCTTGATCTTTTCTCTCCTACAGCATTGCGTCCTCTGCGATACACCCGGCTGTGGTGAGGCTTGGTCTCCAGTACTCGCAGGGTATTATCAGCGGCTCCAACGCCAGATGTATAGCATTACTGCACTGCTTCAAAAAGGTACGCCCTCCTCAGTGTTCGCCTGATAACTACCTCTCCCCAATATACCTGCCACTTGCCTTCCCACCCCATCAAGGCTTAAATTCCCAACCCTCATCTGCTGACCCTACCTCAGTTTTAGACACCTACCCACTCTCAAATACCCTCCCCTCACCGGAATACCCCTCCACATTCCCAGATACTTACCCCAACCTTGTCCCAGATACCTGCCTCTCGCCTGTTAATCCCTACCAGTTCCAGATACCTACCACTCACCTGCCAACCTCTCCAAGTCTCAAATACTTGCCCCTACATTGTCCCAGGTACCTGCCACTCACCTTTTAACTCCTCCCAGCCTCGGGCACCTGACCCTCACTTGCTATCCCCTGTTCAGTCCTAAATACCTACCCAGTCCCCTGATACCTGCCAACCCTGTCCAATCCCTGCTGCTTACCCCTACCTAGTCCTAAATTTCACCTGCCAATTGTTCCCAGTTCCAGATACCGACACTTCGCCTGCCAATCCCTTCCAGCCCCAGATATCTATCCCTTACTTGCCATTCACTCCCTTTCCTAGTTGCTTACCCCTCACCTGCCAATTTTTCCCAGACCCAGATACCTACCTCTCACCTGCCATTACTTCTCTGTCAACCCTAATCTCAGATATCGCATGCAACCCTACCTTGTCCCCAGATACCGACCCCTCACCTGCCAGCCCCTCCAAGCCCTAGATACCAGCCTCCTACCTGCCAACCCTTTCTTTGTAACGGATACCTGTCTCTCAAATGTCAACTCCTTCCAGACCCAGGTACCCACCCTTCACCTGCCATCCTCTTTTCAGTCCAGGATACCTGACCCTCATCTACCTACCTTTCTCCTTCTAAGATACCCCTCCCTCACCAGCCCCTCTCAGGCCCTGATACCCTCCCTCGCCTTCCAACTCAGCCTCTCACCAGCCAATTATGAAACGGTCACAGTTTTCTAAACCCTCCTTAACTCCCTCCCAAATCTTCACTCACCAATACCAGAAACCTGTCCACTTGCCTATCTTTCTCGTTCCCAGATATCTGCACCTTACTTATCAACCCTTCCCAAGCTCAGATACTCACTTCTCACCTGCCAACCCCTACTCAGTCCTAGATACCCACCCCAGTTTCCGAAATCTGCTCCTTACTTTCCAAGTTCTAGTTACTTACCCCTCCTGTCAACTCTTCCCAGTTCCAGATACTTGCCCCCTCCCAGTCCTAGATGCCTACCCCTCACTTGCCAGTCCTTCCCAGTTCCAGATACCCACCCTTAACCTGCCCCTCACATTCCCAGACCTCCTTTCTCCCAGATACTGGCCCCTCACTTGCTAACCCCTTCTCTGTGCAAATTTGTATAAATGACACTGCTGAAGGCAAGCACATGCAGCAGACAGCCCCACCAGGCTCCGAGGCTCACTTGACACCAGCCAACCCCCTTGCAGTTGCTTATACCAGGGCTGGACAAATTTGCTTTGAATCTAGAAGCCAACTAAAAAAGTTTGGAGCAAAAAAAAAAATTTTGGAGCCAGGCGTCGGACAAAGGGAATTCGACAGCCCCATATATACAACAAAGAGACGTTCCAATCCAGCAAAGAAATCCCCATATAATGGGAGATATCATAATATAGAAGAGAGGCAGCCCCATCCCTCAGAGAGGAAGCCTCATCCCCCAAAGAGACATCCCAAAATCAGCTCAGCTCACATGTATAGGAATTGTGCAGGAGCAATGTAGCACCTACACATTCAATGGGCAGGTCGGCATGAAAGCTCCCCCCCTTCCACTTTGCCGCCACCGACCAACTAAGCCTTGATCCTGGCTCATTGGTACAACAGTCTTCAGTCAGTTTGAGTGAACCGTGCTCCACCGCCGCTCATGTGACCCTGATGCCCCCTCTGGCGCCCACCAAACAAAGGAAGCTGTAGCGGAACTGGCAGCGTGGGACGCCGGGAGAGAGCACACTCAGGAGTTGGGACAGAGGACGTGGAACAGTAAATGGGCTGAGGAAAGCACAGGTGCCAGGATGCAATTTATAGCCGCAATTGTGTCCTGGTGCCTGGAATGTGTAGAGCCCTGCCTTATGCCTTCCCTTCACCTGCCAACCCAGCCCCACAACAGCCAACTTGTCCCAGATACCCACTCCTCAACCACCAACTTCTATCAAAATACACACCTCCATCTACCAACCCCTCCATATTCTTGAAGCCTGTCCCTCTCCTGTAAACCTCTCTCGGCCCCTCACTTGCCAATCTCTCCCAGGCTTGCCATACCCACTTTCTGTTTTGCCACCCATCTCACTTCTTGATGCCTTCCCCTCACCTGCCAACTCAACCCCTTACCTACTTCCCAGATATCTACCTTTTCTGCTGTTTGCGCCTCCCTCATGCCAAATAGCTACCCCTCAACTGAGAGCCCTTCTCCTGTCTTGGATATTTGCTCCTCACCTAACCCTACCCCAATCTCAGATACCCCACCTCCACTCAGTCGCAGATACCTGCCAACCCCCCTCAGACCCAGATAACCACCCTCCTCTTGCCACACCTTACACAGTCCTAAAATTACTACACCTCACCTGCCAACCATTCCTCAGTCCCAAATACTCGCCTTTTAACTGCCAACTCCTCTTTAGTCTCCGATACCTGCTCCTTACCTGCCAACCCTTACCAGTTCCAGATACTTGGCCCTCATCTGCCATCCCCTTCCCGCTGCTAGTTACCCACACCAGTCATCTCTCCTAGATACCCTCTGACTGCGTACAGATTGTCACCCTGCTGTCTATGTTGTATAGGTGATGCGGGACTACAGCACTCCACCCCACAAGGAGCTGTCACGTGACCTGGTCGACAGACTGAAGCCTTACATTAGGTAGGGGGGTTTGTGCTTTAGCAGGGGGATGTAGGGGCATTACTAGAAGTGGGTATTGTTGAGGCTGGTTTAGCCTTCTAGCGGTTTCTCTCTTGGGCTGGTCTCTAGGGCAGTTTATCTTTGGTAGATCTCTCTCTCTTCCCCCCCCCACCTCCCCTGGGGGGTGGTCTCTCTCTATCCCTGGGGGGGGGCGCAGTCTGGGTCTGTCCCTGAGGGGGTCTCGGTATGTTTTGGGGGTGAGTGGTATTTCTCCATGGGGAGAGCCAGTCTCTGTCTAGCCCTGGGGGGGATTGATCTCTCCCTCTTCCCTTGGGGGAGCAATCGGTATCTTGGGGGAGGATCTGATCTTTTTCTGCCCCTTTTTGGGGGGGTATCTCTCATTGATGGTTGAAAAGAGGGGTGGGGGGTTGGTCTCCCTTCATCCCTGCCTGTGGGGAGGGGATTTATCTTCAAAAGTGGGGGTGCATTTTCTCCCCATCTTTAGGGGCGCTTTTTTTTTTTTTCTTTTCTTTTTTTATTTCTGATGGTTCTTTTTATTTTCTCTTGCAGTTTCCTGACTCAGGCCTCGTACACACGGCCGAGATTCTCGTCGAAAAAAAAATGTTGTTTTTTTCGACGAGATTCTTGGACAAGAAAATTGTCCCGGCCGAGTGTACACACGTTCGATTCAAAGAACCCGCGGTTCTTTGAATGGAGCGTACGCGGTGACGTCATCGACTACGACGAGCATGCGCTCGTCACATTCGATGCCGTCGCCGCCATCTTGGTATACCCTACGTATGCCTAGGAAGCTACCGCGCATGCGTCAAATTCATTTTGAACATGCGCGGGCTTCCGGGAGGACAGGTAAGTGTACACACACTCACTTTTCTCGTCGAGAAACATGCCGACGAGAATCTCGACGAGAAAATAGAGAGCAGGTTCTCTATTTTCTCGTCGAGGTTACTTGTCGGTTTTCTCGACGAGAAACCATACACACGAACGAGTTTCTCGGCAAGACATCTCTGCCAGCAAGTTTCTTGCTGGTTCTTGCCGAGAAACTCGGTTGTGTGTACGAGGCCTCAGTCTCAACCCCTGTCGGCCAGTATGGGAAATGCCATAAAGTACATCAAGAAAGAGATCTCAAATATGGGTCGGCAGTTGGGAGAGGAGGAGGTGAGTGTGAATCCCACACTGCACAACTTTACATATTTCTCTTTCTGCATGTGTGTGTTTTTTTTTTTTTTTGTGTGTTCGGATAGGTTTTTTTTTTTTTTTTGCATTTACTGAACAGGCATAACAAAACACTTACAATGGTATATTTAACAGAGCAAATAAGACAGTCGGGTTTTACAAACACTTTAACTGCTTCCTGCCTGAGCGTGAGGCCTATTGTTCTGGATGGAAGTCATATGACGTCCTCCCCAGAACACATCTAATGCGTGCCCAATGGGCCGCGCTCCGGCGCGATCTGTCCCCAGCTGTGTCCGTCAGACATAGCTATGACAGATAGGTGTTCATGCCAGTACCATATGATCACCTCCAAAAGTAGTACAGTGTTACTCTGGTCACAGTGTGTATTTTTTTTTTTAAATATATACCATATATACTCGAGTATAAGCCGAGTTTTTCCGCACATTTTTTTGTGCTGAAAATGCTCCCCTCGGCTTATACTCGAGTCTGTGACATGCAGTAAGTCTAGTCGACGTCCGTGCAGTGTAACAAAGCTCCGCCTCCTCCTCACCTGTGATAGGCATGCTCTAATTTTTCTCGCCGTGATTCACGGCATTTTTTTCCGCGGCAGTTTTCCCATAGGGAAACACTGCCGGGGAGCCTACACACGGTCGTTTTTCTCGACCAAGAGAAAAAATGATGGGAAAAACGGCCGTGTGTAGGGGAACAAGCCGTTCCTCGTTTTTCCCGTCGGGATTCACGGCGGTGTTTTCACCGCCGTGAATCTCGATCGTGTGTATGCGGCACGAATCTTTCAAAAATTGTGACAAAAAAATTGCAATGCCTCCTACTAAATACCTTGGATGGTCTACTTTCCGAAAGGGGGGTCATTTGGGTCAAATTTGTACTGTCCTGGCATTTTCAGGCCTCAAGAAATAAGATAGGCCGTCAGTACATCAGGGTTAATCAATTTTCAGATATATTACCATAGTTTGTGGCCTACATTTTATGAAGAAAGATTTATTTTCAAAATGTGTTTTTTTTTTCAAAGTTTTCCGCCTTTTTTAGTTTATTTAGTAAAAAAAAAAAAAAACAGTGAAACCACCGAAAGAAAACTCTATTTGTGTGAAAAAAATTATACAAATTTCTTATGGGTACAGTGTTGCATGACCGCGCAATTGTCATTCAAAGTGTGACAGCTGAAAATTGGCCTGGGCAGGAAGGGGGTAAAAGTGCTCAGTATTGACGTGGTTAAATGCTCATATTCCTATTCATCAAGATCCCGTTGTAATATGCCACTGTCCTCCAGAGACCTGATAGACACTCTGGTACTTGGTGCTCTGTAGCTCTCTTTATACAGTGCCTTGAAATTGTCCACATTTTGTCACGTTACAACCAAAAAATTTAAATGTATTTTATTGGGATTTTATGTGATAGACCAACACAAAGTTGCACATAATTGTGAAGTGGAAGGAAAATGATAAATGATTTTAATTTTTTTTTTTACAAATAAATATGTGAAAAGTGTGGGGGACATTTGTATTCAGCCCCCCTGAGTCAATACTTTGTAGAACCACCTTTATCTGCAATTACAGCTGCAAGTCTTTTTGGGGATGTCTCTACGAGCTTTGCACATCTAGAGAGTGACATTTTTGCCCATTTTACTTTGCAAAATATCTCAAGCTCTGTCAGATTGGATGGAAAGCGTCTGTGGACAGCAATTTTCAAGTCTTGCCACAGATTCTCAATTGGATTTAGGTCTGGACTTTGACTGGGCAATTCTAACACATAAATATGCTTTGATCTAAACCATTCCATTGTAGCTCTGGCTGTGTGTTTAGGATTGTTGTCCTGCTGGAAGGTGAACCTCTGCCCCAGTCTCAGGTCTTTTGAAGAATCTAACAGGTTATCTTCTGTATTTGGCAACATACATCTTCCCATCAACTCTGACCAGCTTCCCTGTCCCTGCTGAAGAAAAGTATCCCCACAACATGATGCTGCCACCACCATGTTTCACGGTGGGGATGGTGTGTTCAGGGTGATGTGTAGTGTTAGTTTTCTGCCACACATAGTGTTTTGCTTTTAGGCCAAAAAGTAAAATTTTGGTCTCATCTGACCAGAGCACCTTCGTCCACATGTTTGCTGTGTCCCCCACTGGACTACTTGCAAACGGGACTTCTTATGGCTTTCTTCTTGCCACTCTTCCATAAAGGCCCGATTTGTGGAGTGCACGACTAATAGTTGTCCTGTGGACAGATTCTCCCACCTGAGCTGTGGATCTCTGCAGCTCCTTCAGAGTAACCATGGGCCTCTTGGCTGCTTCTCTTATGAATGCTCTCCTTGCCCGGCCTGTCAGTTTAGGTGGACAGCCATGTCTTGGAAGGTTTGCAGCCGTGCCATACTCTTTCCATTTTCGGATGATGGATTGAACAGAGCTCTGTGAGATGTTTAAAGCTGAGGATATTTTTTTATATATCCCAACCCTGCTTTAATCTTCTCCACAACTTTATCCCTGACCTGTCTGGTGTGTTCCTTGGCCTTCATGATGCTGTTGTTCACTAAAGTTCTCTAAAAAACCTCTGAGGGCTTCACAGAACAGCTGTATTTATACTGAGATTAAATTACACACAGATGGTCTCTATTTACTAATTAGGTGACTTCTGAAGGCAATTAATTCCACTAGATCTTAGTTAGGGGTATCAGAGTAAAGGGGGATGAATACAAATGCACGACACACTTTTCACATATTTATTTGTTAAAAAACAAATGAAAACCATTTATCATTTCCCTTCCACTTCACCATTATGTGCCACTTTGTGTTGGTCTTTCACATAAAATCCCAATAAAATACATTTACGTTTTTGGTTGTTACATGACAAAATGTGGAAAATTTCAAGGGGTATGAATACTTTTTTCAAGGCACTGTAGATGGTAAGGCCGTAGACAGGTACTTGGTGCTCTGTAGACCTCATTATAGACGGAGGAGCCGTAGACTGCTACTTGGTGCTCTGTAACCCTCATTATAGATGGAGGAGCTGTAGACTGGTACTTGGTGCTCTGTAACCCTCATTATAGATGGAGGAGCCGTAGACCGGTACTTGGTGCTCTGTAGACCTCATTATAGATGTAAGAGCCGTAGACTGGTACTTGGTGCTCTGTAGACCTCATTATAGATGGAGGAGCCGTAGACTAGTACTTGGTGCTCTGTAACCCTCATTATAGATGGAGGAGCCGTAGACTGGTACTTGGTGCTCTGTAGACCTCATTATAGATGGAGGAGCCGTAGACTGGTACTTGGTGCTCTGTAACCCCCATTATAGATGGAGGAGCCGTAGACTGGTACTTGGTGCTCTGTAACCCTCATTATAGATGGAGGAGCCGTAGACCGGTACTTGGTGCTCTGTAGACCTCATTATAGATGGAGGAGCCGTAGACTGGTACTTGGTGCTCTGCAACCCTCATTATAGATGGAGGAGCCGTAGAATGGTACTTGGTGCTCTGTAGCCCTCATTATAGATGGAGGAGCCGTAGACTGGTACTTGGTGCTCTGTAGCCCTCATTATAGATGGAGGAGCCGTAGACTGGTACTTGGTGTTCTGTAGCCCTCATTATAGATGGAGGAGCCGTAGACTGGTACTTGGTGCTCTGTAACCCTCATTATAGTTGGAGGAGCCGTAGACAGGTACTTGGTGCTCTGTAGACCTCATTATAGACGGAGGAGCCGTAGACTGGTACTTGGTGCTCTGCAACCCTCATTATAGATGGAGGAGCCGTAGACTGGTACTTGGTGCTCTGTAGCCCTCATTATAGATGGAGGAGCCGTAGACCGGTACTTGGTGCTCTGTAACCCCCATTATAGATGGAGGAGCCGTAGACTGGTACTTGGTGCTCTGTAACCCTCATTATAGATGGAGGAGCCGTAGACTGGTACTTGGTGCTCTGTAGCCCTCATTATAGATGGAGGAGCCGTAGACTGGTACTTGGTGCTCTGTAGCCCTCATTATAGATGGAGGAGACGTAGACTGGTACTTGGTGCTCTTTAGTCTTCATTATAGGTGGTTGAGTCGTAGACTGGTTCTGTCCCTGGGGCCCTTTTTATACCATGTGCTCTCTTTGTGCTGAAGGCAAAGAAAGAGTTGTATCTGTGTATAGACAGTTACATTCATGAGAGAATCCAGCTGGCCGCCAAGGCAATTTCCAAATATGCGGCAGAAAAGATCAGCGAGGATGACGTCATCCTGGTGTATGGCTGGTGAGTGTGATGGAAGGGGAGCAAAGGCAGGATAAAAAGTCAGGTTCACTTTAAGGCTGGTCCCCCATAACCTCCTATACTTCCCTTCCTGTTCCTCCTACTGGAGAAGATCCAGGACACCTCCAAATCAGTCTTATTCAGAGCTTATTATACAGGACTGAAAGCTCTATCCCCACCCGCTATAAAAAAATTGGGCTAACTTTACTGTTGTCTTGTTTTTTAATTCAAAAAAGTGTATTTTTTCCCAAAAAAGTGTGCTTGTAAGACCGCTGAGCAAATACGGTGTGACATAAATTATTGCAACAACCGCCATTTTATTCTCTAGGGTGTTAGCAAAAAAAATTATAATGTTTGGGGGTTCAATGTAATTTTCTAGCAAAAAAAACTTGTTTTTAACTTGTAAACAGCAAATCGCAGAAAGAGGCTCGGTCTGTAAACCTTCCTATTTTTTCACCTTAATGCAGGGGGGACTCTGATGGGAGCACCTGATTTAAGGGGGGACTTTGATGGGAGCACCTGATTTAAGGGGGACTCTGATAAGAACACCTGTTTTAAGGGGGACTCTGATGGGAGCACTTGATTTATGGGAACACCTGATTTAAAGGGGGACTCTGATGGGGACGCCTGATTTAATGTTGCTCTCTGATGGGAGCACCTGATTTAAGGGGGGACTCTGATGGGGGCACTCTGCTGGGAGAACCTGATTTAAGGGGGTGCTCTGATAAGAAGACCTTATTTAAGGCGGCACTCTGATGGGAACACCTGATTTAAGGGGGGACTCTGATGGGAGCTTCTGATTTAAGGGGGCACTCTGATGGGAGCACCTGATTTAAGGGGGCACTCTGCTGGGAGAACCTGATTTAAGGCGGAACTCTGATGGGAACACCTGATTTAAGGGGGCCCTGATTTAAGGTGGCACTCTGATGGGAGCACCTGATTTAAGGGGGCACTCTGCTGGGGGCACCTGATTTAAGGGGGTACTCTGCTGGGAGCACCTGATTTAAGGGGGCACTCTGCTGGGAGCACCTGATTTAAGGGGGCACTCTGATGGAAACACCTGATTGAAGGGGACACTCTGCTGGGAGCAGCTGATTTAAGGGGGCACTCTGATGGGGACACCGGATTTAATGGGGGACTCTGATGGGAGCACCTGATTTAGGGGGCACTCTAACCAGGAGAGCAGAATCGTGTGTATATATATACGCCATTGTGCACAGTGTGGCCGTCCTGTAGCAGTAAAGCTACAATGGGCCAGTCACCAAATGGTTAATGCAAAATAGTTAATTCCTTAGTCAGTTTTTTTTTTCTGCTGTGTCCCAATAGGGAGATTTATTTTCACTTCTTGTCATGGAGACCAAACAGAATACAGAACCAACAAATTTTTTGGAGTGCGGCTGTCCAAGCTTTTCTTTAGTTTCTGCATTGTTATATGCAATCGCCTGCACCCACGGCTTTGGATCCAGTGAGCAGATCAACAGCCACGTCTGAGCGGTAACTTCTTTCTTTGAGACCAAACAGGAAGTGAAAGAAAATCTCCACATTGAGAGAAGTGTCATAGGTGTCCTATCAAAATATTTCCCCTCACCTCTCTTTCTGGTGACAACTCATCACTTTCTGTTCCAGAGACAATGGTCATGGTGACCAATTATGAGGGTGAAAGAAACAGCATCAGAAACCTGACAGGGGTTCTAACCCTTCCACACGCCATGCAGAACTAGAAATAAATGAGCTGTCAGTGCCCACGCAGCTGGTGTAGCGGTTCAGAGGTTTGAAATCCCCGCTCTTCTCCCTCTTATTTCTGTAGGTTTCCTGGATAGATCAGAACCATTCTGATTGATAAAACCGCTCTAATCCATCCTGGAAGTCCTACAGAAAGAAGAGGGAGAAGAGCGGGGATTTCATATCTCTGGACCACTACACCAGCTGTGTGGGCACTGACAGCTCAGCACCCACGATGGTAAGTACAGTGGGGACCGGGGGAGGGTGTAGAGTGTTCATTTTTGAAAATGGCGGCTGGTCAGCAAGGTGTTAAAAAACCGCTGCGCAAATACTGTGTGACATAAAAAAATTGCACAATTAAGCACTTGTTTTTTGAACGCTGTATTTTATTTGAAGGAAATTGTTCAGTTTTATTGACAATTTGTACACATTGATTGATTTGTAATTGTAAAGGTAAAATAAATAAATAAATAAAATAAAAACACACACGTCTAAACTTAGTGTCTTGAAAAAGTATTCATACCCCTTGAAATTTTCCACATTTTGTCTTTTTACAACCAAAAATGTAAATGTATTTTATTGGGATTTTATGTGATAGACCAACACAAAGTGGCACAAAATTGTGAAGTGGAAGGAAAATAATAAATGGTTTTCAACATTTTTTACAAATATCTGAAAAGTGTGGCGTGCAGGGTAGCCGTGAAACTCCTCTTCTCGGGCCCTGCCAGCGCTCCTGGCCCCTCCTCTCTGTCCAGACAGCGAAACTCAGCCCCACCCCTAGCTGTGTCTAACCCCCCCTACCACCCCTGCTTGTGTCTACCGACCCTACCACCCCTGCTTGTGTCTACCACCCCTGCCAGTGTCTAACCCCCCCACCACCCCTGGCTGTGTCTAACCCCCCCTACCTGTGTCTAACCACCCCTGCCTATCACCCCTGCCTGTGACCAACCCACCTACCACCCCTGCCTGTGTCTTACCCCCTCCCTACCACCCCTGCCTGTGTCTAACCCACCTACCTTCCTGTCTGTGTCTTGCGCCCCCTCCCTACCACCCCTGCCTGTGTCTAAACCCCCACTACCCTGCCTGTGTTTAACCCCCCCCACTACCCTGCCTGTGTCTAACCCCCCCACCCTGCCTGTGTCTAACCCCCTTCCTACCACCCCTGCCTGTGTCTAAACCCCACCACCCTGCCTGTGTCTAACCCCCTCCCTACCACCCCTGCCTGTGTCTAACTCCCTCCCTACCACCCCTGCCTGTCTCTAACCCACTTGTCATCCCTGCCTGTGTCTAAACCCCCTTCCACCCCTGCTTGTGTCTAAACCTCCCTTCCACCCCTGCCTGTGTCTAACCCCCCTACACCTCTGCCTGTGTCTAAACCCCCAGCGACCCCTACCGTTGTCTAACCCCCTTCCTACCACCTCTGCCTGTGTCTAACCCCCTCCCTACCACTTCTGCCTGTGTCTAACCCCCTTCCTACCACCACTGCCTGTGTCTAACCCCCCCGCCACCCTTGCTTCTGTCTAAACCCCCCGCCACCCCTGCTTGTGTCTAAATCCCCCTACCACCCCTGCTTGTGTCTTAACCCCCCTACCACCCCTGCCTGTGTCTAACCCCCTCCCTACCACCCCTGCCTGTGTCTAACCACCTCCCTACCACCACTGCCTGTGTCTAACCCCCTACCACCCCTGTCTGTGTCTAGCCGCCGCCTCTGTCTGAACCTCACCATCACTGTTGCATGTAAATCTGACTTCCTGATAAATTTAATTTTGGTTTTAATTGTCATTGGCAATTGGCAAACCCAGATAGCGTGTTCCTGACCCCGAAATCCCAGAGCATCAGTGTAAAGAATGGAGCCGGCAGTAAAGGAAGCATGCGGCTGCAGTAGAGAGCACAGCTGATGCTTACAGTATAGCGCCGACTCCTGTCACAGACGTAGTGATACCAAATGCACTCCGCATCCTTGGACAGCCTTACCCGCCTGGGGGATGCAGCAGCCGCCAGCCATACCCGCCCTGGGAGATGCAGCAGCCACCAGCCATACCCGCCCTGGGAGATGCAGCCGCCGCCAGCCATACCCACCCTGGGAGATGCAGCCGCCGCCAGCCATACCCACCCTGGGAGATGCAGCAGCCACCAGCCATACCCACCCTGGGAGATGCAGCAGCCGCCAGCCATACCTGCCTGGAGTAAAGCAGCAGTAGCCGCCAGCCATACCCACTAGCGGGACAGCAGCAGCCATCGATATCTGCAGGAATCCTGAGGAAGACGTGAAGATTAAGGTCAGTTTTTAATTAAACAGTAATGAGCATATCTGTTCTCTACACTGGTACACTAGCATCACTGGACTTTTTCCAAACTGATCCGCATGTGGAGTGCAGTGCACCCACGGATTACCTGCACTGAGCTAAGACTTCTTTTATTACCTGCGTGTTTGGTACGCTGTCATAAAGTGCACCATACCTGCAAGATATAATAGAATTCTATGGCAAGTGCAGCTAACCCGCAGGAAAGCCACAGGTGCACTGCGCTACACCTGCAGTGCGGGTAAACCACAGCACATCAGTGTGATTGCAGCCTTAGGACCCTTTCACACGATCAGTCCAATCGGGTCCACCTGTCTGTTTTTTAGGCAAACCCAATCTAACCCTCCATTCACCTCTATGGAGCTTCAGGTGTAAACAGATTCAGTCCCCGACATGCAGATCAGCAAGCAGAGTCCGGGGGTGGGGGAGGGGAACCATTCCCGGGGTGTGTGAACAATCGGGCGGCATGCTTCTGGCAGCAAAATGGTTAAATCCTTTACAAGTTACCAGTTTAGAGTTGCACAGGAGGTTTGGCATTGAAATGTTTGCCCTCACTCTGACGTTGGCGGCGATCCCTCACATGTGTGGGGACCTATGTGTGTGTTGGAATTGCGAATGATGGGTGGGGGGGGGGCACTTTAAATTTTGTTTTATTTTATTTTTATTTTTTTAAACGCTGTACCTTTTCACTTCACTTTTTTTTTTTTATCTGCTTTATCACAATGGATGAACAACATCCCTTGTAATAGCATGGGCCGTGACAGGTCCTCTTTATGGAGAGATGTGGGGTTCCATTAGACCCCAAATCTCTCCTCTGGCCTCCAATGCAGCCGATGACCCGGTAAAGGCGGCCGTGGTGAGGGGAGGGGTGATACTCCCTGTAATAAGAATCCAGCGGCTTGTTTGCTGCATGGGTCACTTTTATCTTGTGCAGAATGGCTGAGATCTCCATCATTGCTGCAGCCATCAGTGATATCACCCTTCCCGTCCCAGGACGTTTCTAAATGTACGGGGGAGGGGAAATGCAGGACACCTTGTTGTCTCCAGGAAGGGTCTCTCTCTCTGTCACAATGTGAGTGATAGTGACCAGAGGAGAAGGGAAAGTGAAGGCAATGTGTGATCTCTGATGTCTTCTGTTCTCCTCTGATCACTATCACTCACATAGAGATCTCCTCTTATGACACTTCTCTCTACACAATGACGTCACACCCATGTGGGGGTGGGGTGAATTCCTTTGACTTCCTGTCGTGTCTGTGGAACAGGAAGTCAAATTTCTCTTTGCAGTGCTAACTCTTCCCAAACGATAGAAAAGGCCTGGGAGGAGAGAAGCTACATAGTGTACACTGTCTATACTTAGTAGGGGAAGGGGGGTCTGACAGTATACACTATGTAGCTTCTCTCCCTCCCTCCCTATTCTATAGTTTTGGGAAGAGTTAGCACCGTTATGAGCTTTGACTTCCTGTCCCACAGACACGTCAGGAAGTGAAAGGAATTCCCCCATTAGACACAGTTGTCACCAGACCAGGTGTCCCCAAGAGAAAGATTCCTCACCTCCCCCCATACTGAGTACTATCAGGTGTCTTTCATTCTCAGGATTAAAGGGGAATTCTCCCTCCCCTCCAATAGCATTCAGTATAGGGGCCCTACACTTTAAACATGAAGAAGAGAGGCATTAACATATATGTGGCGGAGGAGGGGTCACAGTATACATTCAGCTGTATAAGATGAGGGGCCCCTCCACCTCAGACCTGCATGGTAAGCACCCCCTCCTCAGATCTGCAGACATCCCAAGTCTCCCACATTTGGCTGCAGGCTCACGGACACTGGTGAGCGATGGTTGATCTCCCGGCCAGGGCCGGACTGGCCTACTGGGAAATTTCTGTCCTGGGGCCGCTTTGAGCTTTGGCTGCAACCACCTCATATTCTGGAAAGCGCTGTGGCTGAGATCCGCCTCTAGAGCTTTAGAAGCGGCCTGCAGTGTTTGGGAGACGCTGCCATTTTGTTGTAGCTGCCGGCTCACTGTCTGGAAGACAGCGGCGGCGCGGCATGGCGAGGATCTTTAGAGGTTTGAATGGCTTGTGGGATGCGGTGCAGAAGTGCGGGCGGCTCTGGTTAAGGGCTCAATTCCCGGCAGGCATGCAGAGCACTCGGCTCACGGTAATACATGCATGTTAAGGCAGACAAGTTATTTAAATAACCTGCCAAAGCACAACAACCAACTATTGTGGTGATCTGCAACTCAGGTGAATTATTTTACTGCATTTGGGTGTCATATAAAATAAATGGAAACCTGTTAGGTGTGCTTGGTGTACTACTCTGCATTGCAGTAACATGCGTGTTACCACAAAGCATAAGTGATAGCTTGATCCAAAAGTGGAAGCTCCGCCTATCTGCCCCCTCTGGTGCCTCATTTAGCACCTTTTGGGGGGGGGAGGGGGTACCTGTCCCCACTTACCCAGGCTAAAGGTGCCTGAGGTGGAACCAGAACACAGCCTCCGGGCCGAGGGCACCCGGAGATGAGCCACACGCACTCCCAGGCTGAAGGTGCCTGGTGGTGGACCCCGATCAGAAGATGTCTGGCCCCTTTATATCCTCCCCCGGCATGCACAGCAGGTTCCCCACCCCACTGCATGGCTGCCGAGAGGGGTCACAAAAGGCACAGCACTGTATTGATAGTTCAACCCCGGCCCAATATGGCAGTGCCACCCATAGGCCACAGGGAACTTCACACCAATACTATCCCCTGAGGACAAAAATGGTCCATAACTCCTAACAATTTAAGGTGTCTAAACCTGGTTACCACTCAGACACTTCCCCTAAATTAAACACCCCGCTACATATATGTACAGTGTGTGTACTGTGTGTATAGGTGTACAGTATGTTTATGTGGATAGTATGAGTGTGTGTACATGTGTATGTGTACAGTGTGTGTACAGTATGTGTATACTATATGTACAGTATGTGTATACTATATGTACAGTGTGTGTACAGTGTGTGTACAGTATTTGTATACTATATGTACAGTATGTGTATAGTATGTGTACATTCTTTGTGTACCCGCTGACTTAACAATTTTTGTTGGGGGGTCTGGAGCTCTGCTTTAACCACTTCCGGACCGCCGCCGACTATATACGTCGGCACTTTGAAGAGGGATGGAGAGAGTTACCGCTCAGATGTGACTGGTGACTCATTGAAAAGATCCAGAGCCGTGGGTGCAGGCAATGCATATGACAATGCAAAAAATCTGAGGAAAACGCTTGGACAGCCGCACTCCAAAAAAGGTTCTTTTATTTAAAACAAAAGCACAAATAACATGCCACAGCAAAAAAAAAACAGCAAGTATGAGCTGACGTTTCGCACTGCGATTCAGTGCTTAATCATAGCTCTGAAGAGGGATATCTCTGTTATGGCAGCAGCTAGCTGCCATAACCCAGGTATCCTCGTCTTCAGGCGTTGGTCCGGTTTACGATAATGGTGGTCTCTGCGGCGGATTTGCCACAAGATCACCGTTATCGGTGGTGGGAGAGGGGCCGGGTCCTTCCTGTGGCTGGGTATGGAGACAAGTGAGGGGAAGATGGCCCCCACCCGTCTCCATACCATAGCAGGGCGGAAGCGACATCAAAACATCACTTCCGCCCATAGCTCTTAAAGGGACATTTTTTTTTTAAAATGACAAAAAATTGTATTATTTTTTTTTTTTTTTATTGCATTCAAGTGTAAATATGAGACCTTGTAATAGGAATAAAAGTGACACAATAAAAAAAAAAAAAAAAAAACAGTGTAAAAAATAAAAGGTAAAATAAATAAGAAAAAAAAACGCGCCCCGTCCCACTGAGCTCGCGTGCAGAAGTGAACGCATATGTGAGCAGCGCCAGCATATGAAAACGGTGTTCATATCACATGTGAGGTATCACCGCAATCGGTAGAGCGAGAACAATAATTCTAGCCCTAGACCTCCTCTGTAATTCAAAACATGCAACCTGTAGAATTTTTTAAACGTTGCCTATGGAGATTTTTAAGGGTAAAAGTTTGTCGCCATTTTGAAGCATGACATATTGGGTATCAATTTACTCGGTGTAACATTATCTTTCACAATCTAAAAAAAAATTGGGCTAACTTTGCTGTTGTCTTATTTTTTATTTAAAAAAGTGTATTTTTCCCTAAAAAAGTGTGCTTGTAAGACTGCTGTGCAAATACGGTGTGTATTGCAACAACCACCATTTAATTCTCTAGGGTGTTATAAAAAAAAAATATGTTTGGGGGTTCTAGCAAAAAAAAATGTTTTAACTCGTAAACAACAGTTCACAGGAAGAGGCTCGGTCCTTAAGTGGTTAAATAATCTTTTAGTCATACAAATATTCTATTCTATCTCCTAGCAGCATGTGGGGCTCAGTGACACTGGTATAGCTGCATTTATGTGTGGATCTGCACTGCCCCCAGCCAGCCGTGGTAGTCTCAGTGCCCCACACCCCTCCCTCTCCTCATCACCTGCATGTTATTGATGAGATGCACAAATCCGTCCTGCTGGTTGGTGATGGGCGGGGCTAGGCGGCAAATTAAAGGGGCAGAGCTTGCTATGGAGACCGCCAATCAGGTGCGAGCGTGCGGGGAGAGGGCGTTACCTTAGTACGTCACTCTAACGGAGGCTCAGTCAGCTAGAGGAGCCGCACGATTTGCCTGTTCTCCGTCACGCCCACCATGATGACTTCCTAAAGAAACACCTTTGGACGGTAAGAGGGCGGAGATTGTAACTAGGAGATTTAGAGAGATAGGGGGCGGGGATTTACTGAAGCTGAGTCAGACATTGCTACTAAAGGGTCAGAGGAAACTATGGGCGGGTCTAGGCTGTGCCCCCCCCCCATCCCAGATTCCAATTGCGCCTCCCACCCTCAACCCTTCTCCTCTCCTGATTTTAATTCCCGGTGTTATAAAAAAAGGTGCAAGGAGCAGCCCCGCTACTTATTTAAATTCCTGCCCATTAGACCCTGAGACTACAGAAGCCAGCTGTACCGGCCAATCACAGGCCGCTCAGCGCTGTGCGGCTCCTCAGGTTACCTAGCAACCCAATGTAAACACTGCAGAACGGAGCAGTGATGGCTCACATCAGAGGAGGGGAGAGCCGAGAGAGGACGGACGTGATGGAGGAGGAGAATTCCCGGAAATGATTGTATGACATTCCGATGGGGACACCTATTTTAATGGGGGCACTCTGATAGGAGCACCTGATTTAAGGGGGGACTCTGATGGGAGAACCTGATTTAAGGGGACACTCTGATGGGAGCACCTGATTTAAGGGGGGACTCTGCTGGGAGAAACTGATTTAAGGGGGAACTCTGATGGGAGCATCTAAATTAAAGGGGGGACATCTTTTAATTGGGCTTTATCTGTTATAATCCATTTCCCAAACACTTTTTCTCGTCCCGGTAAGAAGTAATTTGTGTCGGATAACGGTATTAGAGGTGAGTTAAAATCCCACTTTTCCTTTTTATGAATCTTGTCCCAAATTATTAAGGCGTTCCTAGTGATACAATGTGTGTCTTTGCCCAATTCACGGTATTGTGTCGGGATCCAAATTACCCTCCCCAGTGGAGTGTTACTACTTATAGATTCCATATTCACCCATCTTTTTTCAGTGTTATTTTTAGCCCATTCAATTATGCGTGACAATACAATTGCATTGTAATAATTTTTCAAATCAGGTGCCCCCAAACCCCCCTGTGCCTTTTGCTTTGTCAATAAACTCAAATTAATTCGTGTTTTTTTGCCTCGCCAAATAAATGTTAAAAATAGTGTTTGTAGTTTTTTAAAGTATACCTGTGGTAGTGAGATTGGAAGCATTTGTATTTTATATAATATCTTAGGTAAAATCATCATTTTAAAGATGTTTATTTGGCCACTCCATGAAATTTGCCCCCGTGTAATTCTATTCAGTTCTGAATTAATGTCATTTAATAATGGAATAAAGTTGGCTTTATATAATAATTCTGTAGAAGTTGTTAATTTAATTCCAAGATAATTTAATTCTTTTCTCCAACTAAATGGGAACTCTGCTTTATAGATGGTCCTTTCTGATTTAGGGATGTTGAAACTCAATATTTCCGATTTTGTTGAATTTATTTTAAAATTAGACAGTTTTCCATATTCACTAATATATTTCATTAAATTGGTAAAGTTATTTTCGGGTTAGTTATAAAACATAAGATATCATCTGCATAAGCAGCAAGTTTATGGTCCTCTTCCCCGACTTCAATCCCTCTTATATCTACATTCCGCCTTATCCCCCTTAGCAGGGGTTCTAATGCCAATACAAACAATAGCGGTGACAGAGGACATCCTTGTCGGGTACCGTTTTTCATCTCAAATGGCATTGAAAATATCCCATTTATTTTAATTCTCGCCGTTGGTCTAATATAGAGAGATCCTATCCACTTGATCATTCTTGGTCCTACCCCAACTGCCTCAAGTGTACTCTGCATGAAGCCCCAGTCTACCCTGTCAAATGCTTTTTCGGCATCTATTGACACCTGATTTAAGGGGGCACTCTGATGGGAGCATCTGATTTAAGGGGGGACTCTGATGGGAACACCTGATTTAAGGGGACACTCTGCTGGGAGCAGCTGATTTAAGGGGGGACTCTGATGGGGGCACCTGATTTAAGGGGGCACTCTGATGGGAGCACCTGATTTAAGGGGGGACTCTGCTGGGAGAAACTGATTTAAGGGGGAACTCTGATGGGAGCATCTAAATTAAAGGGGGGACTCTGATAGGAGCATCTGATTTAAGGGGGGACTCTGATGGGAGCATCTGATTTAAGGGGGGACTCTGCTGGGAGAACCTGATTTAAGGGGGGACTCTGATAGGAGCACCTGATTTAAGGGGGCACTCTGATGGGAGCATCTGATTTAAGGGGGAACTCTGATGGGAGCATCTGATTTAAGGCGGAACTCTGATGGGAGAATCTGATTTAAGGGGGCACTCTGATGGGAGCATCTGATTTAAGGGGGGACTCTGCTGGGAGAACCTGATTTAAGGGGGAACTCTGATGGGAGCATCTGATTGAAGGGGACACTCTGCTGGGAGCACATGATTGAAGGGGGCACCTGATTTTTTATTTTTTTTTCCACCTCAGACTCAACCATAGCAAGAGACTAGGTCATTTTTTTTTTTTTTTTTTGACTCGCTCATATCGTCTCTACTTCAGTTTCGCATCATTTGTGGTTTTCATTATTTCCTTTCTTATTTTTCTTTTTCTTAAATAGATTACATTATTAATTGTTTAAGCGAATACACTATTACAACCTTTTACACTTGTTTATTAGTACACCCCACCCCTTAACCTTCCCCACCCCTATCCCCGACCTCTCTTATTCTATATATCTCCATTTCCAACTATTCCTTTGTTTATGTCCTTGATCTATTTCTTTTTCTTTTCTTTTTCTTCCTTTCCCTTTCCTTCCCCTCCTCTTCATCTCTAATCCTTTCTTGTTCCACTATTAGGTTTATATTGTCTATTGTTGTTCATTTTATATTTTATTTTATGTTGTGTGTTATGAATTATGTATTATATATTATGCCTTGTGCCTTATGCCCCCATTATTTCTGCATATCCCATAGTATGTTTATAGACCAACCATTCTTTCCATTTTTTTTCAAATTCTGCCATACTCTCCCCATCACAAAACCTAAGATATTCCAAACCGTATATTTCATCTATTTTTTTACACCACCCCCCTCAGTTTTGGTCGTTGCGGATTTTGCCAATAAATGGGAATCTGGCTCTTCGCGGCATTTAGGAGCTGTGGGAGCAGTGTTCTTAAATATTGTTTATCTGGCATTCGGACGCCATGAAATAAGCATACCCACGAATCGTCGGGTACTTCAATTTTAGTTGTTTCTGTAATCTTATTTCGAATCTCGCTCCAATATTTTTTGATTTTGGGGCATGTCCACCAAATGTGACCAATAGTCCCAATTTCCTGGCAGCCCCGCCAACAGAGCCGGGCTGTTTGCATGGATCCTTTATATACCTTGTCGGGGGTTAAGTACCATCTAGCGAGACATTTATAATTTAATTCCATTAAGTTAGAATTGACTGAGGTTGAGTGTGCCCTGTTTATTACTTGTTTAATCTGTAAGTCATTCACTCGTATGCCCAATTCCTCCTCCCATTTCTTGACGAATTGCGGTATGCCCAGTTTTTTTACCTCGTTTAGTATTTTATAGATTTTCGAAACTACACCCTTCATGCCCTTATCCTCACATAGTTTCTCAAAGGGCCACAGATTTTCTGCTGTTCTGATCGGCTGTGGTAGTTTTTCAAAGAAGCGTTTTAACTGGGCATACCGCCACTCGTCAATCCGCATCAGGTCACTCCTTTTTTTAAATTCCTGTCCTGAAATGTGAGAAGTTTATTTTGCTCCATTACATCTTTTAATTGGGCTTTATCTGTTATAATCCATTTCCCAAACACTTTTTCTCGTCCCGGTAAGAAGTAATTTGTGTCGGATAACGGTGTTAGAGGTGAGTTAAAATCCCACTTTTCCTTTTTATGAATCTTGTCCCAAATTATTAAGGCGTTCCTAGTGATACAATGTGTGTCTTTGCCCAATTCACGGTATTGTGTCGGGATCCAAATTACCCTCCCCAGTGGAGTGTTACTACTTATAGATTCCATATTCACCCATCTTTTTTCAGTGTTATTTTTAGCCCATTCAATTATGCGTGACAATACAATTGCAATGTAATAATTTTTCAAATCAGGTGCCCCCAAACCCCCCTGTGCCTTTTGCTTTGTCAATAAACTCAAATTAATTCGTGTTTTTTTGCCTCGCCAAATAAATGTTAAAAATAGTGTTTGTAGTTTTTTAAAGTATACCTGTGGTAGTGGGGTTGGAAGCATTTGTATTTTATATAATATCTTAGGTAAAATCATCATTTTAAAGATGTTTATTTGGCCACTCCATGAAATTTGCCCCCGTGTAATTCTATTCAGTTCTGAATTAATGTCATTTAATAATGGAATAAAGTTGGCTTTATATAATAATTCTGTAGAAGTTGTTAATTTAATTCCAAGATAATTTAATTCTTTTCTCCAACTAAATGGGAACTCTGCTTTATAGATGGTCCTTTCTGATTTAGGGATGTTGAAACTCAATATTTCCGATTTTGTTGAATTTATTTTAAAATTAGACAGTTTTCCATATTCACTAATATATTTCATTAAATTGGTAAAGTTATTTTCGGGTTAGTTATAAAACATAAGATATCATCTGCATAAGCAGCAAGTTTATGGTCCTCTTCCCCGACTTCAATCCCTCTTATATCTACATTCCGCCTTATCCCCCTTAGCAGGGGTTCTAATGCCAATACAAACAATAGCGGTGACAGAGGGCATCCTTGTCGGGTACCGTTTTTCATCTCAAATGGCATTGAAAATATCCCATTTATTTTAATTCTCGCCGTTGGTCTAATATAGAGAGATCCTATCCACTTGATCATTCTTGGTCCTACCCCAACTGCCTCAAGTGTACTCTGCATGAAGCCCCAGTCTACCCTGTCAAATGCTTTTCGGCATCTATTGACACCTGATTTAAGGGGGCACTCTGATGGGAGCATCTGATTTAAGGGGGGACTCTGATGGGAACACCTGATTTAAGGGGACACTCTGCTGGGAGCAGCTGATTTAAGGGGGGACTCTGATGGGGGCACCTGATTTAAGGGGGAACTCTGATGGGAGCATCTGATTTAAGGGGGGACTCTGATGGGAGCACCTGATTTAAGGGGGGACTCTGATGGGAGCACCTGATTTAAAGGGACACTCTGCTGGGAGCAGCTGATTTAAGGGGGCACTCTGATGGGGACACCGGATTTAATGGGGGACTCTGATAGGAGCACCTGATTTAGGGGGCACTCTAACCAGGAGAGCAGAATCGTGTGTATATATATACGCCATTCTGCACAGTGCGGCCGTCCTGTAGCAGTAAAGCTACAATGGACCAGTCGCCAAATGGTTAATGCAAAATAGTTAATTCCTTAGTCAGTTTTTTTCTGCTGTGTCCCAATAGGGAGATTTATTTTCACTTCCTGTCATGGAGACCAAACAGGAAGTGAAAGAAAATCTCCACATTGAGAGAAGTGTCATAGGTGTCCTATCAAAATATTTCCCCTCACCTCTCTTTCTGGTGACAACTCATCACTTTCTGTTCCAGAGACAATGGTGACCAATTGTGAGGGTGAAAGAAACAGCATCAGAAACCTGACAGGGGTTCTAACCCTTCCACACGCCATGCAGAACTAGAAATAAATGAGCTGTCAGTGCTCACGCAGCTGGTGTAGCGGTTCAGAGGTTTGAAATCCCCGCTCTTCTCCCTCTTATTTCTGTAGGTTTCCTGGATAGATCAGAACCATTCTGATTGATAAAACCGCTCTAATCCATCCTGGAAGTCCTACAGAAAGAAGAGGGAGAAGAGCGGGGATTTCATATCTCTGGACCACTACACCAGCTGTGTGGGCACTGACAGCTCAGCACCCACGAGGGTAAGTACAGTGGGGACCGGGGGAGGGTGTAGAGTGTTCATTTTTGAAAACTTACACTTTAACCACTTCAGCTCTGGAAGGTTTACCCCCTTCATGACCAGGCCATTTTTTGTGATACAGAATTGCGTTACTTTAACTGACCATTGCGTGGACATGCAACGCTGTACCCAAATAAAATGTATTTTATTTAGTTTTTTCCCCACAAATAGAGCTTTCTTTTGGTGGTCTTTGATCACCTCTGCGGTTTTATATTTTTTGCGCTATAAACAAAAAAAGACCGTCAATTTTGAATAAAAAAACAATCTTTTTCCACTTTCTGATATAAAACACATCCAATAAAAAAATGTAAAACATCAAATTTCTTCATCAATTTAGCCCAATATGTATTCTGCTACATATTGTTGGTAAAACAATCCCAATAAGCGTATATTGATTTGATATATTTATTGATGATTGCTTTGCGCAAAAGTTATAGCGTCTACAAACTATGGGATATATTTATGGAATTTAAATTAATAATTTCTTTTTACTAGTAATGGCGGCGATCAGCGACTTATAGCGGGACTGTGACATTGCGGCGAACAAAACGGACACTAAGTGACACTTTTTTGGGGACCAGTGACACTAATATAGTGATCAGTGCTAAACATATGCACTGTCACTGTACTAATGACACTGGCAGGAAAGTGGTAACATCAGGGGCAATCAAAGGGTTAAATGTGTTCCTAGGGAGTGCTTACTAACTGTGGGGGAGGTGCTTGTACTGTGGGAAGGCAGAGATCCCTGTTCCCGCTTAGCAGAAACACAGGATCACTACCTTCCCTGCTGACAGAACGGCGATCTGCCTTGTGTACATAGGCAGACCGCTGGTCTGCTCCTCTGGGGAATGATTGGCGGGTCCTGGCGGACATTAAGTCTGCCAGAACTGCTGATTGGCTCCCGCTGTGTCCAATTCCACTGGGACCCGGAGAGCCACCTGGTCTATATATATATATATATATATATATTGTGACAGCAGGAAGGTAAAGTCACCTGGTTGCATCCAGGGGGGTAGATATATTTCGCCCAGATTCAGGCTTTACGCCGACTTATACAACTAGGTGGAGAGTTGTATAAGGCTAGTGGGCTCATGGATGACTCATACCTCTAGGGAGAGGGCTGGGCGTCGTGCAGACAGGGAGTTGATGAGACCAGCTGAAGCTTGTCAGCTCATTTAGGCCTCTATAAGAACTCCCAGCTTCATTAGATGTTAGCTCATGCCTGGAACCAGACCTGTGTGGACTGTCTAGGGAGAGTGAACCCCTGTGCGGTGAGACAAAGCCTGTGTGGCTATTTGCTTGGACATTTAAAACCAGGGACTTAGGGACTAGGACAGCACTAGGCTGATCCCAGTTGTTAGTTAGGAAACCTGTATGTTTAGTCAGAGGTCAACTTGACCAGGATTTATTTTGGTTATGTTTCTTTTGCTTTGCTGTGTTTTGTCACTGTAAATAGAAAATAAACCGCACCTTTTTTGATTTTGAAAACCACAACCTCCGTTTGCTGGGCCTGTTTTGTGTGGGGAGCCCATCCCGGGGGTCACACACACCCGCTGCCGAGCTAACCCCCTCACAGTTGGTGGAGAATGCGGGCAGTTTTTTTTTAAGCCAGCATGGAGGAGATACTGAAGCAGCTGGCTCTAGCAAATGCCAATCAACAGCAGACAAATGCAGGTTTGCAAAGGAGCCTTGCAGCCCAGCAGCAGACAAACGCAACTTTGCAACAGAGTCTGGAGGCTCAGCAACGAGCCCAGCAGCAATCTGAGGCCCGCTTCATAGACCTGTTGCAGAAGCTACAGCCAGAGACTTTGTCCGCACCAAAGATTGTGGAACGTGTTGTAATGGATCGGTTTTTGAGAGCTCTTCCTACTGCCATCCAAAAGTGGGTAAGCCATGGAGACCCAGAGACGGCCGATGGTCTTGTGGATCGTGTGGAGAAATACTTGGCTACAGAGAACCTGACGGCCTCTTCCAGAGACACTCGGACTTTCCACCCTAAGACCAGACCATCCCCAGGGGCGGATAAGAGGATTCCAAGGGGTGAGGGTGGAGAGAGTGAGAGGGTGGGAGCTCTACCCCAAGTTTGGCGAGAACAGCCTGGGAAATCAGCGGCTCAAGAGGCGGCAAGAAGGATCGTTTGCTACCGCTGCCGGCAAGCGGGACATATTGCAGCCAATTGCCCGGTTGTGGAGGAACCCATGCAGTGTGACTTTCTGACGGGCAGACGTCAGTCGCTGTGTGCGACAGTCGCATGCACTGCCATTCGAGGAACTGAGAAACATTTATGCAAAATGTGTGTTAATGGTAGAAATGTTGTGGTATTGCTGGATTCAGGTAGCCTTGTGACCCTGATAAAGGCTGAGTTAGTTAAAACAGAGGTCTCTGGGAATAGCAAGGTAGCTGTTATTTGTGTGCATGGGGACACCCGAGAGTATCCAGTGACTACAGTGTGTTTCGAGACCCCCAAAGGTACCCTCTCTCATCCAGTGGGCTTAGTATCTCAGTTACCGCATGACGCCATTGTGGGAAGGGATTTTCCGAAGTTCTGGGAACTGTGGGATGATCCTGAGCCCCTCACTGGTGCCCCTATGTACCAGGAATGTGATAGCCAGAACTCCCCTGAGAGTGGTGAGGACTCTCCGGAATTTCCCTTATCAGTATTGGCAGGGGAGACTCAAGAAACTGGAGAGGAGCCCACCTCCTCAGACGAAAACCTACCGTCTGTGGAGTTTTCTGATCTTGAGGTTCACAGGGAAAACTTTGCCACAGAACAGTTGAAAGACCCCGCCCTAATAAAGGCACGGGAAAACGTAGTGAAAATAGATGGCGAGTTAGTGAACCCAGATAATACCTGCACTTACCCATACTTCAGCGTAGAGAAGGACCTACTGTATCGGGTGGCAAAAAAGGGCAGAAGAAACCGTTGAGCAGCTTGTGGTGCCCAAACCTTACAGGAAGTTGGTGTTGGAGTTGGCCCATGGGCACATTCTTGGAGGTCATCTGGGGACAGAGAAAACCCGAGAGAGGGTATTACAGAGATTCTATTGGCCGGGGGTGATGAAGGACGTAGAAAATTATTGTTCCTCCTGCCCTGTGTGTCAGAGGTTGGCCCCGATGCCACATTTCCGTAGCCCGCTGGTCCCTCTACCCATCATTGAGGTCCCGTTTGAGAGGATCGCCATGGATTTGGTAGGTCCTATAATCAAGTCCGCTAGGGGGCACCAGTACATATTAGTTATAATGGACTATGCCACCCGTTATCCAGAAGCGATCCCTCTCCGAAATACCTCGGCCAAAACCATAGCCAAAGAGCTATCTCTTGTTTTTAGCCGGGTGGGTATTTGTAAAGAACTGCTTACGGACCAAGGTACACCCTTTATGTCCCGGGTTATGAAAGAGCTGTGTAAATTGTTCAAAGTGATGCAATTGCGTACGTCTGTGTATCACCCCCAAACCGATGGGCTGGTTGAAAGATTCAACAAAACCCTAAAACAAATGTTGAAGAAAGTGGTGGATAGAGATGGAAAGGATTGGGACTGTTTACTTCCTTATTTGATGTTTGCTATTAGGGAGGTGCCCCAATCCTCTACGGGATTCTCCCCCTTTGAGTTACTGTATGGGAGACACCCAAGAGGGCTGTTGGATATTGCCAAGGAAACTTGGGAAAGTGAGAGTTCTCCCCACAGGAGTGTGATTGAGCATGTCGCCCTGATGCAAGATCGAATTGCACAGGTAATGCCCATCGTGAAGGAACATTTGGCCCAAGCGCAGTTGGCACAGCAGAGAGTGTACAACCGTGGAGCCAAGACCCGTACCTTTTCCCCGGGGGATAGGATATTGGTACTTGTCCCTACGGTTGAAAGTAAATTCCTTGCCAAATGGCAAGGCCCCTACGAGATAATGGAAAAAGTGAGCGAAGTGAATTACAAGGTCAGACAACCAGGAAGGCGAAAGCCCGAACAGATCTATCACGTTAATCTGTTGAAAGCCTGGAGGGATAGAGAGTCCCTAGTCGCAGACACTTGGTCACCAGCTCAAACTGGTTGCGTGATTCCTGAGGTTGGAATAGCAGCCACCTTGTCACAACCCCAACAACAGGAGGTTAAGGAGTTTGTGCTTCGCAACAAGGAGGTATTCTCTGAGCTGCCGGGACAAACATCTGGGGTAGAGCATGACATCATTACCCCGCCCGGTGAAAGGGTGAAGTTAAAACCCTATCGGATCCCAGAGGCTCGACGGGAGGCAATACGGGAGGAAGTACAGAAAATGCTGAACTTAGGGGTGATAGAGGAGTCCCAAAGTGATTGGTCTAGTCCCATCGTGTTGGTGACTAAACCGGATGGGAGCTGGCGATTTTGTAACGATTTTCGTCAGTTGAACAAAGTTACAAAATTTGACACCTACCCCATGCCACGTATAGATGAGTTGATCGACCGGCTGGGAACAGCCCGATACATGACGACTCTTGACCTCACAAAAGGGTATTGGCAAATCCCCCTGGCCAAGTCGGCCAAAGAGAAAACCGCATTTGTAACCCCAGACGGGGCGTTCCAATATAAAAGAATGCCATTCGGGTTACAGAATGCGCCGGCCACATTCCAGCGGAAAATGGACCAGATGCTGAGGCCCCATCGGAAGTATGCTGCGGCTTACCTGGATGACGTAATTGTCCATAGCACAGATTGGGCCTCACATCTGCCAAAAGTGCAAGCAGTCCTGGACTCTGTTCGGGAAGCGGGGTTTACGGCTAACCCCAAGAAGTGTACCATTGGGCAGGAGGAGGCCAAATATCTTGGGTACACCATTGGGAGGTGAGTAATAAAACCCCAACTCAACAAAGTCGAGGCCATCCAGAGTTGGCCACGTCCCAACAGCAAGAAGCAGGTACGAGCCTTTCTGGGAATCGCTGGGTATTATCGGCGATTCATTCCCCACTTTGCTTCTAAGGCTGTGCCCCTAACCAACCTGACGAAGGGGAAAGGGTCGGTCATGATTAAATGGACCCCCGAGGCTGAGGCAGCATTCCAATTCTTGAAACAAGCCTTATGTAGCCAGCCAGTGTTGTACTCACCCGACTTCTCTAAAGACTTTGTCGTACAAAGTGATGCGTCAGATGTGGGGTTAGGAGCAGTATTGTCCCAGGTCTGGAACGGGGAAGAGCACCCCGTCATTTACCTCAGCAGGAAGTTGAAGTCCCATGAGGTAAATTACGCCACCGTTGAAAAGGAGTGTTTAGCGGTGAAGTGGGCTCTAGATTCCCTTCGGTACTACCTGCTAGGTAGGCACTTTGACATGGTTACGGATCACGCTCCGTTAAAGTGGATGGCTCAAAACAAGGAAACAAATAGAAGAGTGAATAGGTGGTTCCTGGCCCTCCAGGAATTCAACTTCACAGTAAAGCATCGCCCTGGCGTTCAAATGGGGAATGTGGATGCTTTGTCTCGAGTACATGAATGCCTGATTGCTGGTGTTCCAACCCCGAGGTTAAAACAAGAGGGGGGGGTATGTGACAGCAGGAAGGTAAAGTCACCTGGTTGCATCCAGGGGGGTAGATATATTTCGCCCAGATTCAGGCTTTACGCCGACTTATACAACTAGGTGGAGAGTTGTATAAGGCTAGTGGGCTCATGGATGACTCATACCTCTAGGGAGAGGGCTGGGCGTCGTGCAGACAGGGAGTTGATGAGACCAGCTGAAGCTTGTCAGCTCATTTAGGCCTCTATAAGAACTCCCAGCTTCATTAGATGTTAGCTCATGCCTGGAACCAGACCTGTGTGGACTGTCTAGGGAGAGTGAACCCCTGTGCGGTGAGACAAAGCCTGTGTGGCTATTTGCTTGGACATTTAAAACCAGGGACTTAGGGACTAGGACAGCACTAGGCTGATCCCAGTTGTTAGTTAGGAAACCTGTATGTTTAGTCAGAGGTCAACTTGACCAGGATTTATTTTGGTTATGTTTCTTTTGCTTTGCTGTGTTTTGTCACTGTAAATAGAAAATAAACCGCACCTTTTTTGATTTTGAAAACCACAACCTCCGTTTGCTGGGCCTGTTTTGTGTGGGGAGCCCATCCCGGGGGTCACACACACCCGCTGCCGAGCTAACCCCCTCACAATATATATATATATATATATATGTGTATATATACTGTATACAGGCAGCAAGCAGTTAAGACCAGGGGTTCTCAATTAGTGGCCCGCGGAGCCCTCTGATGTGGCCTGCGACCTTCTGTGTGCCACAGAAGGTGTGAATTAGTGTGAAGAATGGAGCCGGCGGTAGAGGAATCATGCGGCTGCAGTAGAGAGCACAGCTGATGCCTCCAGTATAGCGCCGGCTTCTCTCACAGATGTAGTGATTCCAAATGCACTCCGCCTCCTGGGACAGCAGCCACCAGCCATACCCAGCTGGGGACAGCACCAGTTGCCAGTCATACCCGCCTGGGGGACAGCGCCAGCCATACCCTCCTGGAGGACAGCACCAGC
The DNA here is from genome assembly GCA_029206835.1 of Rana muscosa. Classification (NCBI taxonomy): domain Eukaryota; kingdom Metazoa; phylum Chordata; class Amphibia; order Anura; family Ranidae; genus Rana; species Rana muscosa. The sequence goes on along the minus strand of CM055128.1, from coordinate 54,428,362 downwards.
CACCAGCCATACCTGCCTGGGGGACAGCACCAGCCATACCCACCTGGGGGACAGCACCAGCCATACCCGCCTGGGGGACAGCACCAGCCACCAGTCATACCCGCCTGGGGGACAGCACCAGCCGCCAGCCATACCTGCCTGGGGGACAGCACCAGTTGCCAGCCATACCCACCTGGGGGACAGCACCAGCCACCAGCCATACCCGCCTGGGGGACATTACCAGCCGCCAGCCATACCCACCTGGGGGACAGCACCAGCCATACCCGCCTGGGGGACAGCACCAGCCGCCAGCCATACCCGCCTGGGGGACAGCACCAGCCGCCAGCCATACCCGCCTGGGGGACAGCACCAGCCACCAGCTATACCCGCCTGGGGGGACAGCACCAGCCGCCAGCCATACCCGCCTGGGGGGACAGCACCAGCCGCCAGCCATACCCGCCTGGGGGACAGCACCAGCCGCCAGCCATACCCGCCTGGGGGACAGCACCAGTTGCCAGCCATACCCGCTTGCAAGACAGCAGTTTTTTTTTTTGGTGGTATTTGATCACACCTGTGATTTTTATTTTTTACGCTATAAACAAAAAAGAGCAACAGTTTTGAAAAAAATATATATATTTTGGGGATATTTATTATAGCAAAAAGTAAAAAATAATAAATATCCCCAAAATATATATATTTTTTTATTTCTTCCTCAGTTTAGGCCGATATGTATTCTTCTATATATTTTTGGTAAAATAAAAATCACAAGAAGTGTATACTGATTGGTTTGCGCAAAAGTTGTAGCGTCTACAAAATAGTGGATATATTTATGACATTTTTATTATTCTTTTTTTTTTTTTTTTTTTTTTTTTTTTACGAGTAATGGCGGTGATCAGTGATTTTTTTTTTTTAGTGGGATTGCGGCGGACAGTTTAGACACTTTTGCCGCTTTTTTAGAACCATTGACATTTATACAGTGATCAGAGCTAAAAATAGCCATGGATTACTGTATAAATGTCACTAGGGGGCAATCAAGGGGTTAAGTGTGTCCTAGGGAAGTGTTTCTAACTGTGGGAGGAGTGTACTGACAGGGAGTAGAGAGAGATCGCTGTTCCTAATTACAAGGAACATCAGATCTCTCCCTACTTCCCTGACAGAATGAGAATTTGTCTGTTTACATTGACAGATGCCCGTTCTGGCTCTCTGAGGAGTGATCGCGGGTGGACATCATGGCCGCCGGCCACGCGCATCGGCTGCAGCGTCAAATACAGCTGTTTGTGTAGGAACGTGTGCGTTGGGAGCATTGCATTGGAGGCTCCGGCGTCACGCCACACGTGCCCCCTCTAGCCCTTAAAGCGGCCGCTGTACAGCTACTGCGATGCGCGCAGGGGAGCCAACCTGCCATCATATAATGATGGCGGCTGGTCGGCAAGGTGTTAAAAAAACGCTGCGCTAATACCATGTGACATAAAAAAAAATTGCACAATTAAGCACTTGTTTTTTGAACCTTGTATTTTATTTGAAGGAAATTGTTCAGTTTTATTGATAATTTGTACACATTGATTGACTTGTAATTGTAAAGGTAAAATAAATAAATAAATAAAATAAAAACACACACGTCTAAACTTAGTGTCTTGAAAAAGTATTCATACCCCTTGAAATTTTCCACATTTTGTCTTTTTACAACCAAAAACGTAAATGGATTTTATGTGATAGACCAAAGCAAAGTGGCACAAAAATGTGAAGTGGAAGTAAAATTAATAAATGGTTTTCATTTTTTTTTTACAAATATCTGAAAAGTGTGGCGTGCAGGGTGGCTGTGAACCTCCTCTTCTCGGGCCCTGCCAGCGCTCCTGGCCCCTCCTCTCTGTCCAGACAGCGAAACTCATCCCCACCCCTGGCTGTGTCTAATCCCCCCTACCACCCCTGGCTGTGTCTAATCCCCCCTACCACCCCTGCCCGTGTCTAACCCCCTCCCTACCACCCCTTCTTGTGTCTACCGCCCCTGTCTGTGTCTAACCCACTCCCTACCACCCCTGCCTGTGTCTAATCCTCCCTACCACCCCTGGATGTGTCTAATCCCCCCTACCACCCCTGCTTGTGTCTACCACCCCTGCCAGTGTCTAACCCCCTCCCTACCACCACTGCCTGTGTCTAATCCCCCCTACCACCCCTGCCTGTGTCTAACCCCCTCCCTACCACCCCTGCCTGTGTCTAACCCCCTCCCTACCACCGCTGCCTCTGTCTAATCCCCCCCCGTTAGCAGGAAACAGAACACACAGACAGACCTTGTGCATTCTTCTCTCCCTGTCAGAGAAATCTCTGTAATAAACATGATTTTTGCTGATAGAAATGAATGTATGAGGTCTGTGTTCTGTCCCTCTGATGCTGAGTATCTTTAACCGCCTGCTGTATAGTAAAATGACGGCGGATGAGATCACCTCTCTTTCTGGAACATCGCCACCCCAGTCACATTCCTCTCACATGCCTGTGTGGGCATGCTGTGTCCCTGGGACATGACACAATCCCAATTTTGATAAAGAGCCAATGACAGGGCTCTTTATCTATGTGATTGGCTGTATCACATGTACACATGGAAGTGTGACGTGAGGAGAGCCAATCAGCGGAATTTCCTTGCAGGGGAGACCTGTACAGGTAATCAATGCCCTGATTATCTGTGCAGCCCCAACAGTGCCAACCAGTGATGGCAATTTGTGCCCATCAGTGCCGTCTATCAGTGCAGCCTACCAGTGCCCCTCAGTGCAGCCTCATCAGTGCACATCAGTGAAGGAGGAGAAAAATTACTTATTTACAAAATTTTGATAGAAACTAAGAAAACCTTTTTACTCTTTCGTCCATGGACCGACACAGCTTCTCTATTGACAAAGTGGGTATTATCCGTTAATTAGGAGTGACTAGGCAGAAAAACTTGTAAAAAGTGTTGCATCACACCTTCTACAGTACCGCCCAGGGGGCGGACCCTCCGGGTATAACCTCTCAGTCTGCATCTTCGCAGATCAGTTTTTTTCTGTCTAGCAAGGAGTAGGACATGGCTCCCTTCGGGCCCATTGGTCCGGGGGAAAAAGATATATATTTTTTGCTACATTTTTGTTTCCTGCGATCTTCGATCTTCGATCAACATACATATGATCGTCCCTTTTGGGTGACAGGCTGGATCCTCGATCCTTGTAGTCTCCCCAGTTTCGGCCATCGAGCGTGTGCCGACCCTAGCTACGCGCTGGGTTTTCCACGACATGCCCCTCGCTCCACGGGTGGCCGGTGAGCCTACGCTCCAGGGCCTGCATCGGACCGCTCAGCTTCGGCTGACCTTACGGCCGAGTCGCAGCAGCCTGGCCGGTGAGCTTACGCTCCAAGGCTTGCATCGGACCGCTCAGCTTCGGCTGACCTTACGGCCGAGTCGCAGCAGCCTGTCCGGTGAGCGTCACGCTCCAGGGCATACATATGATCGTCCCTTTTGGGTCCAATCACAGCATGCCTGGCCAACAGTCACCTTCCGTGCGCGGACGATGACCTGTTTGGAATGTCTTCCAGCATAATACATGCAGGATAGGTAAGTAAAACTCCCCTGCCTCGGCTGGGTGATTTAGCTGGACATTCCTGGAGAGATCAAGTAAGTGGTTGTGGCCCCTTTCTTCCCTCTCTCCCTGCCTTTCCCTCCTTCCTGGGCTTCTAGCTAAAGGTTGCTGGGTGCTGGGGGTCACCTAGGGGGTTCCACTGGAGCGGGGCTGGCTGTAACTAACATTTAAAAGAAATGTCATTTCTGCTTACCTGTGTTTGTGTGCTTCCTTCTGCATGCTGTCGGTGGCCATTTTGAGGTGGTCCATGCCGAGTTCAGCCTCTTGTGACTGCCCGGCGGCCATCTTCCTGTGGTTCGGCCACACCCACTGGCCCCTATCAGCTGATCGGCGGCCATGTTTGTCCACCCTGTATGCATATATTGCCGTTCGGCGGCCATCTTTTTGTGGGCTATGGCTGCTTGACCTCTATCTTCGGTCGGCGGCCATTTTCTTAGAGCCCACATAATCTTCCATACAGACGTTTTTGGCAACCATTTTGCGAGAGCCTCCGGCCTCTAGGGTGCATTACACTGGTGCGAAAATTCACAGAGGAAATGCTGATAAAAGAAGCAGACTGACACAGCAGCAGCGGGACAGCATCACAGGTGCAGCGCACGGCAGCATAGCAGTACCTATCCAGGGTGGTGAGTCCTCTGCGTGACCCAGCCTCTCTGCAGCACAGGAGGGTGGCCTATTGATATCTTGCCTGGAGCCCTGTGAGTGTCAGCGTGTGGTCAGCATGGCATCTGAGCCAGATGTCTTCTCCCCTGAAACACCAGATTTAGCAGCTGGTGCCCCTGAGGTGTCTATGAACGCTATGACGGCAATCCTAGAGGCGTTTGCTGCCAGGGTGGAAGCAGCACACGGGAATACAGGGGGTAGTAAACGCCCCGTCCCCTGCAAGCTTCTGGGGATAATTCTGATGCAGAACCAGGTCCAGCTACGGCTCTGGGCCCAGATAACATTGGCCGACCAGTTGGTCCAGGGCCTTAGGTTTGTCTGCGAGTCAGACATGAATACTATTCCCCTGCTGTCTAAAACTTCGGTTTATGCAGTAGCAATACGCCGCCTGATCTGGCTAAAAGGCTGGTCTGCGGACCAGACTTCCAAGAAAGCCCTGTTGGATCTGCCTTTTAAGGGCGACAGACTTTTTGGGGCTTCTCTGGATGACATCATCAAGGATGCCACAGGAAGTAAAAGCACTTTGCTTCCCCAAATTAGCAAGGGTAAGGGGCCACGCCAAGGGGCAAGGACCCTCCTTTACTGCACGCAAGCGGGTTTTTCGTCCCCCTAGGGCGACAGGGAAAAGACCCCAGGCCGATAAAGCGCCTGCCCAAGGACAAAAGCGTCCTTGGTCCCGCATACCCAAGAAGCCTGCGGACAAATTTGCGTCCGCATGAAGGTCCACCCCCACCCAGCTCTCGGGTGGGGGGACGTCTTCAGAAATTCGCGACTCAGTGGACACTACAGCTCTAATCTCCGACAGGTGGGTTTGCGAAGTAATCTCCTCAGGCTACAAGATAGTTTCTCTCTTGTCCACCGAACAGATTCAACACCTCTAATCTCCAGCTACTACTGACCCGTCAGGAGGCCCTGTATAGGGCGGTCCAGGGTCTACTGGAACGCGGGGTAGTTATTCCAGTTCCAGAACTGGAACGGGGTTTTTACTCAAATCTGTTCTTTGTGCCGAAGAAGGAGGGGGTTCGTCCAAGCTTGGATCTCAGAGCCCTCAATTGCTTTGTGAAGGTACAAAGATTTTGGATGGAGTCGGTTCGATCTGTAGTCACGGCTCTCCATCCGGGGGACTTTCTGGCCTCCTTGGACATCAAGGATGCATACCTGCATGTCCCCATATACTCCAGACACCAGAGGTTTCTGCGATTTGCTATCGGGAAGGACCACTACCAGTTTGTGGCCCTCCCGTTGGGCCTTGCCTCAGCACCCAGGACGTTCACCAAGGTGCTCGCTCCGATTCTGGCACTTCTAAGACAGCGGGGTATCGCTATCACAGGCTACTTGGACGACCTTCTGCTGAAGGCCCCTTCAAGCTCAGAATTAGAGGTAAGCGTGTCCATTACCTGTCAGACTCTTCGAGACTGTGGTTGGATACTAGACATGTGCACACTGAAATATTTTGTTTCGGAATTTCGTTTTTGTCCGAAAAATAAATTTATTTAGTTACTCCCGAAATTCGTTTTTATTTATTTCGTTTTTCGTTAGAAATTGCATTCGTCCGAAAATCTGAATTAATTAAGGTCGAATCTGTCATTGAAGGCTCATGGTGTCTGTCGAATGTTCAAAGAAGATTCGACGGAGCAGTGAAACTGTACTACGCTGCAATCATACATTTCAGGTCGAATGTTCCGCCCACAAGCTATAGAAGAATTCTAATGTTGTATGACTAGTAATAATTATATTTATTCATTACTATTACTAGTCAACCAACATTAGAATTCTTCTATAGCCTATGGGCGGATGCATTTGACCGGAAATGTACGATTGCAGCGTCGTACAGTTTTGCTGCACCGTCGAATCTTCTAACTTTCGATGCTTTGTCGAATCTTCGTCATTCTAGCTATTTTACTGCTCCTCCTCTTTGGTTACAATCAGCCAATAACATTCATCATCAACTTTATTTTTATTTTACTTCCCCCACCCAATTCCAGCAGTGATCTTTTCTCTCTATGTCAAATCTTTTCTCTCTATAATAACAAATCTTTTCTCTCCTATGTCGAATCTTTTCTCTCCTATGTCGAATCTTTTCTCTCCTATGTCAAATCTTTTCTCTCTATAATGTTGAATCTTTTCTCTCCTATGTCAAATCTTTTCTCTCCTATGTCGAATCTTTTCTCTCCTATGTCGAATCTTTTCTCTCCTATGTCAAATCTTTTCTCTCTATAATGTCAAATCTTTTCTCTCCTATGTAGAATAATCTTGGACTAATAGAGTTAAGGTTAGGCACATTCGACCACAGGTTCGATAGACACAGATTGTTATTGTCAGTGTCACGTCGAATCTCCTATCTATATCGAACTGTTGTAGCAACGAAAACGAAAATAAAGCATTTGTTTATGTCGGATCTTTCGGTTTTCAGATTCTGTGCTTTCGTTTTCGTTTGTTAAAACAATAACGAAAATAGCTGAAATTCGGACGAAAATGCATTCGGACGAAAACGAATGCACATGTCTATTGGATACTAAACACGCAAAAGTCAGTATTGGTGCCCACTCAATGCCTAGTGTACCTGGGGTTGATTCTGGATTCCTCAGAGGCAAAGGTATTCCTCCCTGTGGAGAAGTTGCAGACCCTCCGGGCTGCAGTACGGCAGCTGACTTCCAGGAATTGGTCGTCACTCCGTTTTTGCATGCGAGTGTTGGGCCTCATGGTAGCCTCCTTCGAGGCGGTCCCATATGTTCAATACCACACTCGAGTGTTACAGAAGGAAGTTCTGTCCAGATGGAACAGATGCCCTTCATCTCTGGATTATCAAATCCGAGTGAGCCACCTAGTCAGGAGATCCCTGGTATGGTGGCTGACAGCAATGGCTCTAATGGCCGGGAAATCATTTCTTCCGGTTTACTGGATAGTGATCACGACGGACGCCAGCCTTACAGGTTGGGGGGGGAGTCTAGGGTGTCCAGTCGGCGCAAGGTTGCTGGACCCCAGAGGAAGCCCTCCTGCCGATCAATGTCCTGGAGAGCCAGGCGATCAAGCTGTGCCTCTTCAAATGGTCTCAGAGGCTGCAAGGGCGTCCAGTCAGGATCCAGTCAGACAACGCCACAGCGGTGGCATATGTCAATCATCAAGGAGGAACAAGAAGCTCAGCTGCAGCATCGGAGGTTGCTCGCATCCTAAAGTGGGCAGAGAAGAGCGTACCGGCACTATAGGTCGTGTACATTCCGGGTGTGGAAAACTGGCAGGCGGACTACCTGAGCCACCAGATGCTGGACCAGGGAGAATGGTCCTTACACCCGGAGGTGTTCCAACTCCTCTGCCAAAGATGGGGCACACCAGACATAGATCTTCTGGCTTCCCGACTCAATCAGAAGGTATTGAGATTTGTGGCCCGGTCAAGAGACCCATGGGCAGACGCAACAGACGCGTTGGTAGCATTGTGGGGTCAGTATCGGCTAATCTATGCCTTCCCTCCCTTAAGGCTTCTTCCTCTTCTGCTCCGCAGAGTGGAGGCAGAGGGAATTCCAATGATCCTTATCGCTCCAGATTGGCCTCAGCGTCCTTGGTACGCCGATCTAGTACGTCTGGTAGCAGACGTCCCCTGGCGCCTACCACTACGGAAGGACCTGCTATTGCAAGGTTCCATATTCCATCCTGCTTTACAGTCATTGGCTTTAACAGCATGGCTGTTGAGAACCAGGTACTGAGAGACCGGGGCCTGTCAGACTCAGTAATCTCTACTATGAGAAGTGCTCGAAAACCGTCCTCTAGGAAGGTTTATCACTGCACTTGGAGGGCCTACATCTCCATGTGTGAGGAAATGAAATGGCATCCGCGTACCTATTTGGTTTCCAGAATCCTGCTGTTTTTACAGCATGGGGTGGACCAAAGGCTTGCCCTAAGTACGATTAAGGGTCAGATATCTTCCCTGGCTGTCTTTTTTCAGCGACCCCTGGCGACTCACTCTCTCGGGAGTACATTTGTGCAGGGGGTTCGACATGTGGCCCCTCCGGTCCGTCCCCCGTTACTTCCGTGGGACTTGAACCTGGTCCTCTCGGTGCTTCAGAAGGCACCGTTTGAGAATATTAGAGATATTTCCCTGTTGACACTTTCTCAGAAAGTGGTCTTTTTGGTGGCTGTTACGTCAGTTAGACGAGTCTCTGAGCTGGCAGCCTTGTCCTGCAAGGCTCCCTATTTGATTTTCCACAAGGATAAGGTGGTGCTGCGGCCGCAGCCTTCCTTTCAAAAGTCGTTTCGGCTTTTTATCTCAATGAAGACATTGTACTTCCATCCTTGTGTCCTCAGCCGTCGAATCCTAAGGAGTCGGCGTTGCATTCCTTGGACGTTGTCCGAGCTTTGAGAGTATACCTATCTGCTACTTCCCGGTTCCGGAAGTCAGACTTACTGTTTGTTTCTGTGTCTGGTCCCAAGAAGGGCCAAGCAGTCTCATTGCCACCATCTCTAGGTGGATCCGACAGATAGTAATCCAGGCTTACGCCTTAAAGGGTCAAGCGCCCCCCTTCCCGGTCACGGCACATTCGACCAGGGCAATAGGTGCCTCTTGGGCTTTCTGACATCAAGCGTCTGTTTCCCGATTATGTAAAGCACGACTTGGTCGTCCGCTCACACTTTCACAAAATTCTACAAAATTGATGTAGGTGCATCTTCGGATGCCTCTTTCGGCCGCAAGGTTTTACAAGCGGCTGTTTAGAGTTGCAGCTCCTCCGTTGGAGAAGTGCTGTTTTGTGTTTGGGGTGAAGTTTATTTTTATGCTGTTACCACCCCTCGTTTTTTCTCTGACACTGCTTTGGGACGTCCCACTTTGTCAATAGAGAAGCTGTGTCGGTCCATGGACGAAAGAGTAAATAGGATTTTTTACTCACCGTAAAATCCTTTTCTCTGAGTCCATGGACCGACACAGCACCCACCCCTCCTTTTAAGTTTGTACTGCTTTTTGATGAACTGATCTGCGAAGATGCAGACTGAGAGGTTATACCCAGAGGGTCCGCCCCCTGGGCGGTACTGTAGAAGGTGTGATGCAACACTTTTTACAAGTTTTTCTGCCTAGTCACTCCTAATTAACGGATAATACCCACTTTGTCAATAGAGAAGCTGTGTCGGTCCATGGACTCAGAGAAAAGGATTTTACGGTGAGTAAAAAATCCTATTTTTTTTCCCCCCTCTAAATACTTGGTCTTTTTTATTTTTTTTGAGCAAAAAAATAAAAAAAAAAAACAGTGGTGATTAACTACTTCCCTACCGGTCAAAAAAAAAACCCTTCCTGCCCAAGCCATTTTTCAGCTTTCAGCGCTGTCACACTTTGAATGACAATTGCGCGGTCGTGCGACGTGGCTCCCAAACGAAATGTGCATACTTTTTTTCCCACAAATAGAGCTTTCTTTTGGTGGTATTTGAGCACCTCTGCAGTTTTTATTTTTTGTGCTATAAACAAAAGAAAAGCGTCCAGTTTGAAAAAAAACACAATATGTTTTACTTTTTGCTATAATAAATATCCATTCTTTTTTTTTTAAATTACAATTTTCCTCAGTTTAGGCCGATACGTATTCTTCTACATATTTTTGGTAAAAAAAAAAAAAAATCGCAATAAGCGTATATTGATTGGTTTGCGCTAGGGCTGTGGAAATTAACTTTTAATTCCTCGATTAATCGATTAATGTTTTTGATCGATCAAAATTATTTTGATCGGTACTCAGCTCTCCGCCGGCCTCCGGGTCTTCAGGGAGTTCAGTCGGAGATCCGGTGACGTCACGGACACTGGCGGGGCTTGCCGTGTCCATCTGAAGGGCTCCTTTGCTGTGCCTTCATATCTGCATGCTGGCGTGACCTTACTATCTGCCACACGCAAGGGCTGTTGCACTTCCCTCTATCACTTCCCTCTATCAACCTGGGATTCTACAGCCATCCACTGGGATTTGTGATAGTTCCCTTCACGGGACATCTACATGCCGACGGACTGATGTTAACCCCTCCTCATCTGGATTCAGCAGTGGTATCGTTGTACACATTTTTATACCAGTATCATATTTAGCTACATGTTTTTATGACTGCTTTTGCCACCGTTTGGTATTACTCGCACCATTTTTACAGTTTATGTAGCTACATCGATTTTATCTCCAGTGCAATATTTATTTTGTTACCTACTTGAAGACTATAAAAGTTTTAATGCTATTCCCATCGAGCACTGCCGTTGTGTGTTTTTTGTATCCTGCTATCCATTTTTCCAGTAGTTGGTAGCTGCACTGGGAATGAGCCTGCAAGGAGATCAGCTAAAAGTAGTTGGATCTGTATGTGCGTTATAATTAATCAAAATTAGTCGATTAATCGATTTAAATTTTCGTGTTTGATTAATCGTTTTTTTTTTTTTTTTATCAGTAACAGCCCTAGTTTGCGCAAAAGTTATACCATCTACTAAATAGGGGATAGATTTATAGCATTTTTCTTTTATTTATTTTTTTACTAGTAATAGCGGCGATCTGCGATTTTTTATTGTGACTGCGATATTGCGGCGGACACATCTGACACATTTTTGGGACCATTCACATTTATACAGCAATCCCTGCTATAAAAATGCATTGATTACTGTATAAATGTGACTGGCAGGGAAGGGGTTAACACTAGGGGGCGAGGAAGGGGTTAAATGTGTTTCCTCAATGTGTTCTAACTGTGGGGGGAGGGGACTGACTGGGGGAGGTGACCGATGGTTGTCCCTATGTACAAGGGACACACCATCCGTCTCCTCTCCCTCACAGGACGTGGATCTGTGTGTTTACACACACAGATCCACTTTCCTGCTCGGTTACTGGGCAATCGCGGGTGCCCGGCGGCCATCGGGTCCCCAGCAACGCGGCGGGTGGGCGCCCCCTAGATCATTTTAAAGGCAGGACGTCATATGACGTCCTGTCAGAACGAGAGAGTCTTCCGCCCGCCGTCATTTGTCATTGGGCGGTGGAGAACAGGTTAAAGAGCACTAAAAAAAATCTCTATTTGTGTGAAAGAAATGATAAAAATGTCATCTGGGTACAGCGTTGCCTGACCACACAATTATCATTCAGCCTGGGATCACACTATTGCAATGCTGGAACCAGCGTGATTCCAGGGCCGGTTCCCACATCACATCTCCCTCGCAGGTAGTTCACACCGCCCTCTGCCAACCGCTGCGGGTGTCAATACAAAGTTAATGACACCCCCAGATCGGTTGACAGATGGCAGTGCGAACTGTCAGTTGGGACAGGAATGGGATCACATTGGGTGTGAAAACCCGTGCGCTCCGATTCCAGTGCGGGAAAAAAGGTTCCTACAGCATTTTCATGTGAATGGAATGCGAGTTCACCCATACAACTGTATGACTGAATTGGCATCACACAGACATGGCATGTGATCTGCACAGCAATGCCATGTGAATGACATGCAATGTCTGTGTTGGCAATAGTGTAAAGCCAGCCTGAAAATTGGCCTGGGCAGGAAGGGGGGTAAAAGTGCCTGGTGTTGAAGTGGTGTCAGAGTCATTAGAACACTAAGACGATGTTTTCTTCTTGTCCTGTCCCTTGTCTGCACTAAACAACAAACCTATCAGTGTCCAGGCTGCTGTACAACTTACTTCTCCCCTCCCTGAAGTATAACATTAATAAAGACTCATGTGGGAGGTACAGAGATGATGGCTCTGGCTGCTTCTTCCTGAAATCAAAACAAAGGGGAGGGGCTGCAGCACAGACAAAGCATGATTGGATAAGACTTTGTAGGTGCTTCCAAGAGCCCTCCCTCCCTATGCTGCACGGGGCACATGCATTACATCATCTAGTCCTGTATCTGGCTTGCCGTTTGCCGATCTCCGGACACAAAGGGGCGGAATGTATATCTTACTGCTGCTGATGGGGGTGCTATGAGATATTTAGCACCCACCTGGCGCCGCCCCTGTGTCAGAGAGTGTGGGGGAGGAGCCAGGGCCCTAGAGAACACAGGCCACGCCTGCTACTGAGAGGCGGGACCGCGAGCTTAAATGAAGGGGCGGAGCTAAAGAGACCGCCAATCAGGTGCGAGGGGGCGTTGGCTTAGTGCGTCACTCTGACGGAGGCTCAGTCTGCGATTAGCCCAGCTAGAGGAGCTGCACGATTCGCCTGTTCTCCGTCACGCCCACCTTGATGTCTTCTCCTAAAGGAACACCTATGGCCGGTAAGAGGGCGGAGATTGTAACTGGGGTTTTAGAGAGATAGGGGGCGGGGATTTACTGAAGCCGCTGTTTGGAAAAAGATACCAATAGACATCTCGGGTGGAGGCGCGTCAGAGACGCCCCCAAGGTGTTGTCATGGTTACAGACGCCAGGTGTTTGTCTGGTGGGAGGGGGTGGGCTCTCCTCTCCAGCTCCTCCCCTTCGCTCTCTGCTGAACTCTAGTCCTCACCCCGGCCATGCAGTACATTGAATAGGAGTTCTGACAAACTACAGAAGCCGGCTGTACCGGCCAATCACAGGCCACTCAGCGCCGCGCGGTTCCTCAAGCACAGCGTGCCAATTACCTAGCAACCCAATGTCAACACATGTTCAACCTGCGCGCGCCCGCCTCCTCGATGACGATTGGCCTTTATTTACTACTCTCATCACAGGAGGAGGGGAGAGCCGAGAGAGGACGGACGTGTTCTGAGATGGAGGAGGAGAATTCCCGGAAATGGTTGTATGATATTCCGATGGGGACACCCGATTTAAGGGAGAACTTTGATGGGGACACTTGATTTAAGGGGGCACTCTGATGGCAGCACCTGATTTAAGGGGGCACTCTGATGGGGACACCTGATTTAAGGGGGACTCTGATGGGGACATCTGATTTAAGGGGCACACTGATGGCAGCACCTGATTTAAGGGGGCGCTCTGATGGGAACACTTCATTTAAGGGGGATTCTGCTGGGATCACCTGATTTAAGGGGGTACTCTGGCAGCACCTGATTTTAGTGGGCACTCTCCTGGCAGCACCTGATTTAAGGGGGCACTCTGATGGGATCACTTGATTTAAGGGGGGACTCTGGTGGCAGCACCTGATTTAAGGGGGCACTCTGATGGAAGTACTTAATTTAAGGGGGCACTCTCATGGGGGCATCTGATTTAAGGGGGTACTCTGGCAGCACCTGATTTAAGGGGGCACTCTGGCAGCACCTGATTTAAGGGGGCACTCTGATGGCAGCACCTGATTTAGGGGGGCACTTTGATGGCAGCACCTGATTTAAGGGGGCACTCTGATGAAGGCACTCTGCTTGGTGTACCTGATTTAAGGGGGCACTCTGATGGGGGCATCTGATGGGGACATCTGATTTAGGGGGGCACTCTGATGGGATCACCTAATTTAAGGGGGATTCTGCTGGGATAACCTGATTTAAGACACGCACGCGCGTGCCCGGCGTGTCACTGACATGCCGATGCGCGTGCCTGGCGGCTGCGATTTCCGCCAGGTACCCGCGATCGGCCGGTACACAGCCAAGGACGTGGATCTCTGTGTGTAAACACAGAGATCCATGTCCTGTCAGGGAGAGGAGACCGATGCTGTGTCCCTTGTACATAGGGACACAGATCGGTCACCTCCCCCAGTCAGTCCCCTCCCCCCACAGTAGTAATCACTAATAGGGCACACATTTAACCCCTTCCTTGCCCCTAGTGTTAACCCCTTCCCTGCCAGTCACATTTATACAATAATCAGTGCATTTTTATAGCACTGTTCGCTGTATAAATGTGTGTGGTCCCAAAATAGTGTCAAAAGTGTCCGATGTGTCCGTCATAATGTCGCAGTAACGAAAAAAATCACTGATCACCGCCATTACTAGTAAAAAAATTTTTTTTTATAAAAATGCCATAAAACTACCCCCTATTTTGTAAACGCTATAACTTTTGCGCAAACCAATCAATAAACGCCGATTGCGTTTTTTTTTTTTTTTTTTACCAAAAATATGTAGAAGAATACGTATCGGACTAAACTGAGGAAAAAAATATTTTTTTTAAAAAAAAATTGGGATATTTATTATAGCAAAAATAAAAAAAAAATATTGTGTTTTTTTTCAAAATTGTCGCTCTTTTTTGTTTATAGCGCAAAAGATAGAAACCGCAGAGATGATCAAATACCACCAAAAAAAAGCTCTATTTGTGGGGAAAAAAAGGATGTTAATTTTGTTTGAGAGCCACGTCGCACGACCGCGCAATTTTCATTCAAAGCGTGACAGTGCCGAAAGCTATCATTTCGCCTGGGCAGGAAGGGGGTATATGTGCCCAGTAAGCAAGTGGTTGAATGATAATTGTGCGGTCATGCTACACTGTACCTTTATAACATTTTATCTTTTTGTTTTTCTTGAGACAGATAGAGCTTTCTTTTAGTGGTATTAAATCACCACTGGGGTTTTTTATTATTTGCTTAACAAATGAAAAAGGCCAAAAATCTTAAAAGAAAAAAACATTTTTCTTTATTAGAAACATTTCTTATTTGCAAAATGTTATTCTTCACTGATGTATGCTGATGTGGCTGGACTGATGGGCACTGACAAGCTGCACTGATGCACTGCATTAATGGGCACTGATAAGCTGCACTGATGATCTGCCCTGATGAGAAGGCACTGATAAACTGCCCTGATGAGAAGGCACTGATAAGCTGCACTGATAATCTGCCCTGATGAGAAGGCACTGATAAGCTGCCCTGATGAGAAGGCACTGATAAGCTGCCCTGATGAGAAGGCACTGATAAGCTGCCCTGATGAGAAGGCACTGATAAGCTGCACTGATAGCCAACGATGGGCACCGATGAGAAGTCACTAATAAGCTGCATTGATGGGCACTGATAAGTTGGACTAATGAGAAGGCACTGAGAAGCTGCATTGATGGGCACTGATATGCTGCGGTTTGGCACTAATGATCAGCGTCCTGATTATCAGTGTAAATGTGTGCTGTCACAGGATTGCCAGTTTCCTTTCCTCATACAGTATCAGTGCTGAGGTAAGGAAATGCTGATATTCAGCATTTGTTTACATAGAATCAGCTGTAATTGGACACAGCTGATCACATGGTAAAGGGCCGCTGTGATTGGCTCTTTACTTCGATCAGCTGTTTCCGAAGGACATAGCAATCACAGAGCGTGCCGGTGTGTACCCTGCGGGGCGTGTCTCTGGGAGGACATCAATAGACACCCTCCCAGAACTGGACAGGCTATAGCCATCTTTAAAGTGTTTGTTAAGGCACAAGTAGAAATCACTGGCAGCCCCTCTATTAAACTCAGGCATACTACACTGTATATGTCTTTTCTAAAAACAAGGCTTGTAAGTACCTATTTAGAGCGATTTTCAGGCCGGTCACGTGAATCGCGGCTGCTTTACAGCTCCGATACATGGCTTCTGCAGGATAGGGCGAGGTCTCCCTCCACCGTCAGCTAGGGAGATCACGTGGCCGCTCAGTCCCTCCTGCAGAAGCCATGTCTCGGACATGTAAAGTGGCCGTGAGTCACGTGACCGGCCTGAAGATCGCTCTAAATAGGTATTTACAAGCCTCGTTTTTAGAAAAGACATATACAGTGTGGAATGCCTGCTAGGAAGAGGCTAGCATTCAGTCCTCTCCAAAAGCCTCTGTCCCACTTTGGATTGTCCCGCTAGGTCTGTCACACTTTGGATTTCTACTAATAGCGGATGGGGGGGGGGGGCAGAGACACAGAGCTGACAGGCAGGGAGGAGGAGGTAAGAGGAGAGCAGAGAGGACAGCTGCGGATGACTAAGGGACGTACGCTGACCACGGTGGTCAGGGCTCAGCAGCCCTGATTATTGTGGTCAGTACAGAGAGGGGGATACAGGAAGTGACAGGATCAGGCAGGTTTTTTTACAGTTTAGAGGGGGGGCAGATTACAAAGCACAAGCACTGTGCTGTTTATTCTGCTTTAAGGGACCAGGATATCTTATGTATTTATTTATTTTTGGGGGGGTTGACAAAAACTTTAGGTGGTTAAACAGGTAAACAAACAAAAAAAAAAAAGCAAAAACTCCTCTGGCAGCGAAAGGGTTCAGGTTCGCCGTGTTGGGCATCCAATGACTGGACGTCGCCTCGTCTTCTATATTTTACCAAAAATGTGGGTGTTATATTGTGTTTGTGTGCGCAAACATTAAAGTGGAGCTCCACCCTTAATATACACTTCTGCTATTTGGAACCCTCCCCCCCTCTGGTGTCACAATTGACACCTTTCAGGGGGGAGGTGGGTGAAGATACCTGTCTAAGACAGGTATTTTCACCCACATCCGGGAGTCCTCTCTCCGGGAATCTGCGGGAGTGACGTCACTTCCCCCAGACTTCCCGTAGTGTTCTGGGAGACACTCGGCTCCCAGAACACAGGAGCACCAATCAGAACGGTGCAGCGCGACTTGCGCATGCGCCGTAGGGAACCGGGCATGAAGCCGCAGGGCTTCATTTCCTGGTTCCCTCAGCGAGGATGGCGGAGGGAGCAGCAGAGTGACGAGCGATCGCTCGTCCTCTGCTGCGGATGCCGCTGGACTCCAGGACAGGTAAGTGTCCAAATATTAAAAGCCAGCAGCTGCTGTAGCTGTAGCTGCTGGCTTTTAATATTTTTTTTTCCGGCGGAGCTCCGCTTTAATCTGAGTGTATTTTTTACTAAAAACATAGATTGTGATAAACCACCATTATATATTCCGCACACAAAGTTGTAGTATATGCTGGCTACTATACAGTAATAAGAATAAGAATATATATATATGTATGTGAAATAACAGTAAGTGGTCTTGCTATGCAAGAACACTTAATGAAACGCGGAGCCAGGCTGCCGGTGAGACCACCATTATCGTTTACAGGAGCGGCTCCTGAAGAGATGGATATCTTGGTTGTGGCAGCAGCTGCTGCCGTTACCGAGATATCCCTCTTCAAAAAGAGGACGTATATGTACAGGAGCTGGTCGTTAAGTGGTTAAAGAGGGAGCAATGCAATAGGAGGCAGGGAGGTTGAGGAGAGAGAGAGAGAGACGACGAGGGGTGTGTGTGCGCAGATACCTGTGTAATCCAGGTATTTGCTCCCACTTCCGGGCATAGGTTGCCATGGCGACCTACACCACGTCCGGTGCCTTCTCCGTCCCCCCCTCTGTCTTCTGGAAAACACAGGTCCCAGAAGACAGCAAGGATCCCCCTTCCCCCAGTGTGCACAATCACCCCCCCTTCCCCCAGTGTGCACAATCACCCCCCCTTCCCCCAGTCTGCACAATCACCCCCCCTTCCCCCAGTGTGCACAATCACCCCCCCCCTTCCCCCAGTCTGCACAATCACCCCCCCCTTCCCCCAGTGTGCACAATCACCCCCCCCCCTTCCCCCAGTCTGCACAATCACCCCCCCCTTCCCCCAGTCTGCACAATCACCCCCCCTTCCCCCAGTCTGCACAATCACCCCCCCTTCCCCCAGTCTGCACAATCACCCCCCCCTTCCCCCAGTCTGCACAATCACCCCCCTTCCCCCAGTGTGCACAATCACCCCCCCTTCCCCCAGTGTGCACAATCACCCTCCCTTCCCCCAGTCTGCACAATCACCCCCCTCCCCCCAGTCTGCACAATCACCCCCCCTTCCCCCAGTCTGCACAATCACCCCCCCTTCCCCCAGTGTGCACAATCACCCCCCCCTTCCCCCAGTCTGCACAATCACCCCCCCTCCCCCCAGTCTGCACAATCACCCCCCCTTCCCCCAGTCTGCACAATCACCCCCCCTTCCCCCAGTGTGCACAATCACCCCCCCTTCCCCCAGTGTGCACAATCACCCTCCCTTCCCCCAGTCTGCACAATCACCCCCCTTCCCCCAGTGTGCACAATCACCCCCCCCCTTCCCCCAGTCTGCACAATCACCCCCCCCCCCCTTCCCCCAGTCTGCACAATCACCCCCCTTCCCCCAGTGTGCACAATCACCCCCCCCTTCCCCCAGTCTGCACAATCACCACCCCTTCCCCCAGTCTGCACAATCACCCCCCTCCCTTCCCCCAGTCTGCACAATCACCCCCCTTCCCCCAGTCTGCACAATCACCCCCCCCCTTCCCCCAGTGTGCACAATCACCCCCCCCTTCCCCCAGTCTGCACAATCACCCCCCCTCCCCCCAGTCTGCACAATCACCCCCCTTCCCCCAGTCTGCACAATCACCCCCCTTCCCCCAGTGTGCACAATCACCCCCCCTTCCCCCAGTGTGCACAATCACCCCCCCTTCCCCCAGTCTGCACAATCACCCCCCTTCCCCCAGTGTGCACAATCACCCCCCCTTCCCCCAGTCTGCGCAATCCCCCCTCCCTTCCCCCACAATCACCCCCCCTTCCCCCAGTGTGCACAATCACCCCCCCCTTCCCCCAGTCTGCACAATCACCCCCCCTTCCCCCAGTCTGCACAATCACCCCCCCCCCCCCCCTTCCCCCACAATCACCCCCCTTCCCGCAGTTTGCAGGGGGGAGTAAGATATGAGAGAGAAGTAGAGGCAAATAAAAAGGTATTTATGAGCAAAATAAAAATAAAAAAACGTCCATTGTGAAAACTATGAGCTGAGGGCATGCAGCACAGACAGAGATAAAAAAAATGGATGTAACTCCGATTTAACCTCTTAATCAGCATAAAAGCAGTCTGTAACAGCTAGTGCAGAGCTAGCGTAGTGGTTGGCATCGCGGGCTTCCAACCGTGACGTCGTGAGTTTAAGTCCCGGTGATAGTGTATTTATTTTATTTATATATATATATATTAAATATATTGATTTTAAATGAAACATATTTTAAAATGTCAGATAGTGAGGGCTTAAATTGTATTTTATCAATATATCCAAATTGTTTTCAAGGTATATTAACCACTTAAGTCCCGGACCATTTGGTAGCTAAAGGACCAGAGGTGAATTCAGAATTTTGTACTGCGCTGCTTTAACTGTAAATTGTGCGGACATGCAATGTTGTACCCAAACGAAATTTGCGTCCTTTTCTTCCCACAAATAGAGCTTTCTTTTAATGGTATTTGATTGCCTCTGCGATTTTTATTTTTTGCGATATAAACGGAAAAAGACCGAAAATTTTGAAAAAAAATGATATTTTCTACTTTTTGTTATAAGAAAAATCGAATAAACTCAATTTTAGTCATACATTTAGGCCAAAATGTATTCAGCCACATGTCTTTAGTAAAAAAAATGTCAATAAGCGTATATTTATTGGTTTGCACAAAAGTTATAGCGTTTACAAACTAGGGTACATTTTCTGGAATTTACACAGCTTTAAATTTATGACTGCCTATCTCATTTCTTGAGGTGCTAAAATGGCAGGGCAGTACAAAACCCCCCCAAATGACCCCATTTTGGAAAGTAGACACCCCAAGGAAATTGCTGAGAGGCATGTTGAGCCCATTGCATATTTTTTTTTTTTTTTGTCCCAAGTGATTGAATAATGACAAAAAAAAAAATACAAAAAGTTGTCACTAAATGATATATTGCTCACACATGCCATGGTTATATGTGGAATTTCACCCCAAAATACATTCTGCTGCTTCTCCTGAGTACGGGGATACCACATGTGTGAGACTTTTTAGGAGCCTAGCCGCGTACAGGACCCCGGAAACCAAGCACCGCCTTCAGGATTTCTAAGGGCGCAAATTTTTGATTTCACTCCTCACTACCTATCACAGTTTTGAAGGCCATAAAATGCCAAAATAGCACAAAACCCACCCCCCCAAATTACCCCATTTTAGAAAGTAGACACCCCAAGGAAATTGCTGAGAGGCCTGTTGAGCCCATTGAATATTTTTTTTTTGTCCCAAGTGATTGAATAATGACAAAAAAAAAAAAATACAAAAAGTTGTCACTAAATGATATATTGCTCACACATGCCATGGTTATATGTGGAATTGCACCCCAAAATACATTCTGCTGCTTCTCCTGAGTACGGGGATACCACATGTGTGGGACTTTTTAGGAGCCTAGCCGCGTACGGGACCCCGGAAACCAAGCACCGCCTTCAGGATTTCTAGGCACAAATTTTGGATTTGACTCCTCACTACCTATCACAGTTTTGAAGGCCATAAAATGCCAAAATAGCACAAAACTCCCACAAATGACCCCATTTTGGAAAGTAGACACCCCAAGCTGTTTGCTGAGAGGCATGGTGAGTATTTTAAAGCTCTCATTTGTTTTTGAAAATGAAGAAAGAACATTTTTTTTTTTTTCCAATTTTCAAAACTTTGTGACAAAAAGCGAGATCTGCAAAATACTCACAATACCTCTCAGCAAATAGCTTGGGGTGTCTACTTTCCAAAATGGGGTCATTTGGGGGGGGGGGTTTGTGCCATCTGGGCATTCCATGGCCTCTGAAACTGTGATAGGCAGTGAGAAGTGAAATCAAAAATTTACACCCTTAGAAAGCCTGAAGGCGGTGATTGGTTTTTGGGGTCCCGTACGCGGCTAGGCTCCCAAAAAGTCTCACACATGTGGTATCCCCATACTCAGGAGAAGCAACAGAATGTATTTTGGGGTGTAATTCCACATATGCCCATGGCATGTTTGAGCAATATATCATTTAGTGACAACTTTGTGCAAAAAAAAAAAAAAGAAATTGTCTTTTTTCCGCAACTTGTGTCAACATATAAAATATTCCATGGACTCGACATGCCTCTCAGTATATAGCTTGGGGTGTCTACTTTCCAAAATGGGGTCATTTGGGGGGGTTTTGAACTGTTCTGGCATTTTATACACAACATTAGGAAGCTTACATCCACTCTTCTAACCACTTGAAGACAAAGCCCTTTCTGACACTTTTTGTTTACATGAAAACATATTTTTTTTTGCAAGAAAATTATGTTGAACCCCCAAACATTATATATATATTTTTAAAGCAAAGGCCCTACAGAATAAAATGATGGGTGTTACATTTTTTTTTTTCTACACAGTATTTGCGCAGCAATTTTTCAAACGGATTTTTTTGTGGAAAAGATACACTTTTTTTTTATTTTAATGCACTAAAACACACTATATTGCCCAAATGTTTGATGAAATAAAAAAGATGATCTTAGGCCGAGTACATAGATACCAAACACGACATGCTTTAAAATTTCGCACAAACACGCATTGGCGACAAACTACATACATTTTTAAAAGCCTTTAAAAGCCTTTACAGGTTACCCCGTTAGATTTACAGAGGAGGTCTACTGCTAAAATTACTGCCCTCGATCTGGCCTTTGCGGTGATACCTCACATGCATGGTGCAATTGCTGTTTACATATGACGCCAGACCGATGCTTGCGTTCGCCATTGGGCAAGAGCAGGGCAGGACAGGGGTGCTTTTTTTTTTTTTTTTTTTTTTTATTATTAATTTTGCTTTTTTATTTTATTTTTAAATTGTTCCTTCCATATTTTTTTTTTAATCATTTTTATTGTTATCTCAGGGAATTTAAATATCCCCCATGATAGCAATAGGTAGTGACAGGTACTCTTTTTTTGAAAAAAACAGGGGTCTAGACCCTAGATCTTTCCTCTGCCCTCAAAGCACCTGACCACACCAAGATCGGTGTGATAAAATGCTTTCCCAATTTCCCAATGGCGCTTTTTATATCCGGGGGGGGGGGGGGACATTCCCTCCCACTGCTTGTAAAAGCAGTCCAGAGGCTAATTAGCCACTAGGATTGCTTTTACATGAAAGCCGGCCGCTGGCTGAAAAGAATGATACCACGATGATACCTAAACCCGCAGGCATCAATCTGGTATAACCAATCAAAGTCCAGCAACATACCAGTACGTTGCTGGTCCTTGTTGGACATGTATTGTCATCTTTTTTTTTTCATGCAGCCAGGTGGCTGAACGAAAAAAGAGATTGATCGGTGGGTATGCCCACCATTAGAATACCGCCCTTCATCCACCCACTTCTAATGATGGGCATACATGCACCATTTATATATGCCGAAGCATGGGGGCATCCTCCCGCAAAAAAGTTATGCCGCACACACATGGACGTACTTTTCCACGGGCAGGCCTCCGTCGGAATTTCGATCGTATGTACGCGGCATTAGGAGCAAAATCACTCCTCCGCCCCTGCTGCCCCAATGCTTCGGCATATTTGCTTTTTGTTTTTTAACTGTGGTGGTGAAATCACCTCCTACAGCACTGGAGTCGCAGGGATCAGGCCTGTCTCTGCGAACGCTGCAGTTATGTTTGTTGTGTTTTGTAAGTGACAGTGATCGATCGATACTGCACTTGGGTGGCCTGGGCTGGACGGAGGGGCAAAACGCAGGTGCTAGCAGGTATCATGGGTTGATCCCGCTAACACTGCGTTTTTGGGAACCCTAAACTGCTGGGGACGCTAGTATAGATCTGATCAGATCAGATATTGATCTGATCAGATACTATACCACTAAGGGGGGTGTATGCTTTACGCGTGGGTGTTAGCGTTACTGGCACTAACCTGACGCTGCCTGGGGTGTGACGCAGACCCTCTCTGACGCTAAAACCTAATTGATATCACCCGCCGGGCGATCAGGGGGTTAAACCTTTATTGGGTTATATACGGCGGGTGCCCTGACACTATAAAAAGCAAACTAACTAACCAGCGTCACCCGTAACACTTATATGATGATCACTGGTGAAAGGGTTAACTAGGGGCAATTAGGGGGTTAAAACCTTTATTAGATAACATATGGTGGTACCTGACGCTATAAAAACCTGCGGCGAACCTAAAAAAAATGACTGGCTACCGATCTGCATCGGTATATGTGAGCGCCGCACAGGAGATGACATCACTTCCTCCTGCTTTCTCTGTCTGTGTGTACATTCGACAGACAGAGGGGGCATTTCTATTCGCCGGGAGCGATCGCGGGGGGTGGCCGGAATCGAACGGCCGTCCCCTCATGTCGGATCGCTCCTCAACGAATTCCGACCGCTCACTGTACAGAAGGGGGGTCAGATCGGACCCCCCAACTGTACAAAGGCAATCACGTACACTGTTGTGCCATTGTATATATACAGTGAGCGGTCGTTAAGTGGTTAACAAAGACACACTCATATATTCCGCACACAAAGTTGTAGTATATGCTGGCTAGTCTCACCCAGCAGCTGAGGTGAGTAGATGGTGGGGGCCCCTCCAAATGTGTCCCACCAGCCCAGACCTCCTGCTGCGGGTCCCAACTCTCATGGATTGCCCTTTGCTGATTGATCAGTTGTTTTGGAAAGTTCTGGCTCTTTTCTTTCCTCAGTGGAGCTCTATAAAATGCCTTCATTATTGTGATCTTGATCTTTTCTCTCCTACAGCATTCCGTCCTCTGCGATACACCCGGCTGTGGTGAGTGAGGCTTGGTCTCCAGCACTCGCAGGGTATTATCAGCGGCTCCCTGGCACCCCATCCCCCCCATGCTGGGCTATTTGCACCTGGCACCCCATCTCCTCCTGCTGGGCTATACGCACCTGGCACCCCGTCTCCCCTATGCTGGGCTATTTGCACCCGGCACCCCGTCTCCCCACTGCTGGGTTATACGCACCTGGCACCCCATCTCCCCCCTGCTGGGCTATACGCACCTGGCACCCCGTCTCCCCCCTGCTGGGCTATACGCACCTGGCACCCCGTCTCCCCCCTGCTGGGCTATACGCACCTGGCACCCCGTCTCCCCCCTGCTGGCAATACGCACCTGGCACCCCGTCTCCCCCTGCTGTTCTATACGCACCTGGCACCCCGTCTCCCCCCTGCTGGGCTATACGCACCTGGCACCCCGTCTCCCCCTGCTGGGCTATTCGCACCCGGCACCCCGTCTCCCCCTGCTGGGCTATTCGCACCCGGCACCCCCGTCTCCCCCTGCTGGGCTATTCGCACCCGGCACCCCGTCTCCCCCTGCTGGGCTATACGCACCTGGCACCCCGTCTCCCCCTGCTGGGCTATACGCACCCGACACCCGTCCCCCCCTGCTGGGCTATACGCACCTGGCACCCATCCCCCCCTCCCTGATTGCTGTGATATGTAAGCCAGACAGAGGTTGTCCTGTGCCCGTCCATTCTTCTGATCTCTAAATATTATTTTCCTATTCCAGGTTCCTCTGATGCAGGACTATGGGAACAAAGTCAGCCTGTTCTCTCATCTCCATCAGTACAGCCGTAAAATGCCCCTCACCCAGCAGCTGAGGTGAGTAGATGGTGGGGTCCCTCCAAATGTGTCCCACCAGCCCAGACCTCCTGCCGCGGGTCC
This sequence comes from Rana muscosa, assembly GCA_029206835.1. Classification (NCBI taxonomy): domain Eukaryota; kingdom Metazoa; phylum Chordata; class Amphibia; order Anura; family Ranidae; genus Rana; species Rana muscosa. The sequence continues at coordinate 54,403,941 of CM055128.1, read as the reverse complement.
CTAACTCTCATGGATTGCCCTTTGCTGATTGATCAGTTGTTTTGGAAAGTTCTGGCTCTTTTCTTTCCTCAGTTGAGCTCTATAAAATGCCTTCATTATTGTGATCTTGATCTTTTCTCTCCTACAGCATTGCGTCCTCTGCGATACACCCGGCTGTGGTGAGGCTTGGTCTCCAGTACTCGCAGGGTATTATCAGCGGCTCCAACGCCAGATGTATAGCATTACTGCACTGCTTCAAAAAGGTACGCCCTCCTCAGTGTTCGCCTGATAACTACCTCTCCCCAATATACCTGCCACTTGCCTTCCCACCCCATCAAGGCTTAAATTCCCAACCCTCATCTGCTGACCCTACCTCAGTTTTAGACACCTACCCACTCTCAAATACCCTCCCCTCACCGGAATACCCCTCCACATTCCCAGATACTTACCCCAACCTTGTCCCAGATACCTGCCTCTCGCCTGTTAATCCCTACCAGTTCCAGATACCTACCACTCACCTGCCAACCTCTCCAAGTCTCAAATACTTGCCCCTACATTGTCCCAGGTACCTGCCACTCACCTTTTAACTCCTCCCAGCCTCGGGCACCTGACCCTCACTTGCTATCCCCTGTTCAGTCCTAAATACCTACCCAGTCCCCTGATACCTGCCAACCCTGTCCAATCCCTGCTGCTTACCCCTACCTAGTCCTAAATTTCACCTGCCAATTGTTCCCAGTTCCAGATACCGACACTTCGCCTGCCAATCCCTTCCAGCCCCAGATATATATCCCTTACTTGCCATTCACTCCCTTTCCTAGTTGCTTACCCCTCACCTGCCAATTTTTCTCAGACCCAGATACCTACCTCTCACCTGCCATTACTTCTCTGTCAACCCTAATCTCAGATATCGCATGCAACCCTACCTTGTCCCCAGATACAGACCCCTCACCTGCCAGCCCCTCCAAGCCCTAGATACCAGCCTCCTACCTGCCAACCCTTTCTTTGTAACGGATACCTGTCTCTCAAATGTCAACTCCTTCCAGACCCAGGTACCCACCCTTCACCTGCCATCCTCTTTTCAGTCCAGGATACCTGACCCTCATCTACCTACCTTTCTCCTTCTAAGATACCCCTCCCTCACCAGCCCCTCTCAGGCCCTGATACCCTCCCTCGCCTTCCAACTCAGCCTCTCACCAGCCAATTATGAAACGGTCACAGTTTTCTAAACCCTCCTTAACTCCCTCCCAAATCTTCACTCACCAATACCAGAAACCTGTCCACTTGCCTATCTTTCTCGTTCCCAGATATCTGCACCTTACTTATCAACCCTTCCCAAGCTCAGATACTCACTTCTCACCTGCCAACCCCTACTCAGTCCTAGATACCCACCCCAGTTTCTGAAATCTGCTCCTTACTTTCCAAGTTCTAGTTACTTACCCCTCCTGTCAACTCTTCCCAGTTCCAGATACTTGCCCCCTCCCAGTCCTAGATGCCTACCCCTCACTTGCCAGTCCTTCCCAGTTCCAGATACCCACCCTTAACCTGCCCCTCACATTCCCAGACCTCCTTTCTCCCAGATACTGGCCCCTCACTTGCTAACCCCTTCTCTGTGCAAATTTGTATAAATGACACTGCTGAAGGCAAGCACATGCAGCAGACAGCCCCACCAGGCTCCGAGGCTCACTTGACACCAGCCAACCCCCTTTCAGTTGCTTATACCAGGGCTGGACAAATTTGCTTTGAATCTAGAAGCCAACTAAAAAAGTTTGGAGCAAAAAAAAAAAATTTTGGAGCCAGGCGTCGGACAAAGGGAATTCGACAGCCCCATATATACAACAAAGAGACGTTCCAATCCAGCAAAGAAATCCCCATATAATGGGAGATATCGTAATATAGAAGAGAGGCAGCCCCATCCCTCAGAGAGGAAGCCTCATCCCCCAAAGAGACATCCCAAAATCAGCTCAGCTCACATGTATAGGAATTGTGCAGGAGCAATGTAGCACCTACACATTCAATGGGCAGGTCGGCATGAAAGCTCCCCCCCTTCCACTTTGCCGCCACCGGCCAACTAAGCCTCGATCCTGGCTCATTGGTACAACAGTCTTCAGTCAGTTTGAGTGAACCGTGCTCCACCGCCGCTCATGTGACCCTGATGCCCCCTCTGGCGCCCACCAAACAAAGGAAGCTGTAGCGGAACTGGCAGCGTGGGACGCCGGGAGAGAGCACACTCAGGAGTTGGGACAGAGGACGTGGAACAGTAAATGGGCTGAGGAAAGCACAGGTGCCAGGATGCAATTTATAGCCGCAATTGTGTCCTGGTGCCTGGAATGTGTAGAGCCCTGCCTTATGCCTTCCCTTCACCTGCCAACCCAGCCCCACAACAGCCAACTCGTCCCAGATACCCACTCCTCAACCACCAACTTCTATCAAAATACACACCTCCATCTACCAACCCCTCCATATTCTTAAAGCCTGTCCCTCTCCTGTAAACCTCTCTCGGCCCCTCACTTGCCAATCTCTCCCAGGCTTGCCATACCCACTTTCTGTTTTGCCACCCATCTCACTTCTTGATGCCTTCCCCTCACCTGCCAACTCAACCCCTTACCTACTTCCCAGATATCTACCTTTTCTGCTGTTTGCGCCTCCCTCATGCCAAATAGCTACCCCTCAACTGAGAGCCCTTCTCCTGTCTTGGATATTTGCTCCTCACCTAACCCTACCCCAATCTCAGATACCCCACCTCCACTCAGTCGCAGATACCTGCCAACCCCCCTCAGACCCAGATAACCACCCTCCTCTTGCCACACCTTACACAGTCCTAAAATTACTACACCTCACCTGCCAACCATTCCTCAGTCCCAAATACTCGCCTTTTAACTGCCAACTCCTCTTTAGTCTCCGATACCTGCTCCTTACCTGCCAACCCTTACCAGTTCCAGATACTTGGCCCTCATCTGCCATCCCCTTCCCGCTGCTAGTTACCCACACCAGTCATCTCTCCTAGATACCCTCTGACTGCGTACAGATTGTCACCCTGCTGTCTATGTTGTATAGGTGATGCGGGACTACAGCACTCCACACCACAAGGAGCTGTCACGTGACCTGGTCGACAGACTGAAGCCTTACATTAGGTAGGGGGGTTTGTGCTTTAGCAGGGGGATGTAGGGGCATTACTAGAAGTGGGTATTGTTGAGGCTGGTTTAGCCTTCTAGCGGTTTCTCTCTTGGGCTGGTCTCTAGGGCAGTTTATCTTTGGTAGATCTCTCTCTCTTCCCCCCCCCACCTCCCCTGGGGGGTGGTCTCTCTCTATCCCTGGGGGGGGGCGCAGTCTGGGTCTGTCCCTGAGGGGGTCTCGGTATGTTTTGGGGGTGAGTGGTATTTCTCCATGGGGAGAGCCAGTCTCTGTCTAGACCTGGGGGGGATTGATCTCTCCCTCTTCCCTTGGGGGAGCAATCGGTATCTTGGGGGAGGATCTGATCTTTTTCTGCCCCTTTTTGGGGGGGTATCTCTCATTGATGGTTGAAAAGAGGGGTGGGGGGTTGGTCTCCCTTCATCCCTGCCTGTGGGGAGGGGATTTATCTTCAAAAGTGGGGGTGCATTTTCTCCCCATCTTTAGGGGCGCTTTTTTTTTTTTTCTTTTCTTTTTTTATTTCTGATGGTTCTTTTTATTTTCTCTTGCAGTTTCCTGACTCAGGCCTCGTACACACGGCCGAGATTCTCGTCGAAAAAAAAATGTCGTTTTTTTCGACGAGATTCTTGGACAAGAAAATTGTCCCGGCCGAGTGTACACACGTTCGATTCAAAGAACCCGCGGTTCTTTGAATGGAGCGTACACGGTGACGTCATCGACTACGACGAGCATGCGCTCGTCACATTCGATGCCGTCGCCGCCATCTTGGTATACCCTACGTATGCCTAGGAAGCTACCGCGCATGCGTCAAATTCATTTCGAACATGCGCGGGCTTCCGGGAGGACAGGTAAGTGTACACACACTCACTTTTCTCGTCGAGAAACATGCCGACGAGAATCTCGACGAGAAAATAGAGAGCAGGTTCTCTATTTTCTCGTCGAGGTTACTTGTCGGTTTTCTCGACGAGAAACCATACACACGAACGAGTTTCTCGGCAAGACATCTCTGCCAGCAAGTTTCTTGCTGGTTCTTGCCGAGAAACTCGGTTGTGTGTACGAGGCCTCAGTCTCAACCAGGGATGAGCCGAACACCCCCCTGTTCGGTTCGCACCAGAACCTGCGAACAGACAAAATGTTCGTGTAAACTTTAGAACCCTATTAAATACAATGGACTCGAACGTTCGAAATCTAAAGTGTTAATTATAAAGGCTAATATGCAAGTTATTGTCCTAAAAAGTGTTTGGGGACCCGGGTCCTGCCCCAGGGGACATGTATCAATGCAAAAAGAAGTTTTAAAAACGGCCGTTTTTTCGGGAGCAGTGATTTTAATAATGCTTAAAATGAAAAAATAAAAGTGAAATATTCCTTTAAATTTCGTACCTGGGGGGTGTGTATGATATGCATGTAAAGTGGCGCATGTTTCCCGTGCTTAGAACTGTCCCTGCAAAAAATGTCATTTTTGAAAGAAAAAAAATGCATTTAAAACTGACTCGCGGCTATTAATGAATTGTCGCCTCCCGGCAATACATACAAAAGTCATTGATAAAAAAAAAAAAAAAAAAAAAGCGTGGGGGTTCCCCAGAATTCCATTACCAGGCCCTTCAGGTCTGGCATGGATTTTAAGGGGAACTCCACCCCAAGTTTAAAAAAAAAATGGCGTGGAGTCCCCCTAAAAATCCATACCAGACCCCTTATCCGAGCACGCAACCTGGCCGGCCGCAGGGGAAAAGGGGGGGACGAGAGAGCGGCCCCCCCTCCCTCCTGAACCGTACCAGGCCACATGCCCTCAACATGGGGAGGATGTCCCCATGTTGATGGGGACAAGGGCCTCATCCCCACAACCCTTGCCCGGTGGTTGTGGGGGTCTGCGGGCGGGGGGCTTATCGGAATCTGGAAGACCCCTTTAACAAAGGGGACCCCCAGATCCCGCCCCCCCCTATGTGAATTGGTAACGGGTACATTGTACCCCTACCATTTCACGAAGAAAGCGTAAAAAAATGTTTAAAAAAACACACAAACACCTTGAAAAAGTCCTTTATTTAAAAAAATAAATAAATAAACATTCCAGCGGTGAAATCCAGTGTCCCGCGGCGATCCCGATGTCCAGCGCTGTCCTTCATTGGTTGTGCCTGAGCGGACCTGATGGGGAACTCCCTCTCAGTATTTTAAATGTATAGACCCGCCCCTTCTAATGTTCCCCATCAGGTCCGCTCAGCGGGCGAGATGCAGAACATGAGAAGGGGCGGGTTTATACATGTATTACCAAAGTGAGAGCAGTTCCCCATTGACATTTTTGCCCATTTTACTTTGCAAAATATCTCAAGCTCTGTCAGATTGGATGGAAAGCGTCTGTGAACAGCAATTTTCAAGTCTTGCCACAGATTCTCAATTGGATTTAGGTCTGGACTTTGACTGGGCAATTCTAACACATAAATATGCTTTGATCTAAACCATTCCATTGTAGCTCTGGCTGTGTGTTTAGGATTGTTGTCCTGCTGGAAGGTGAACCTCTGCCCCAGTCTCAGGTCTTTTGAAGAATCTAACAGGTTATCTTCTGTATTTGGCAACATACATCTTCCCATCAACTCTGACCAGCTTCCCTGTCCCTGCTGAAGAAAAGTATCCCCACAACATGATGCTGCCACCACCATGTTTCACGGTGGGGATGGTGTGTTCAGGGTGATGTGTAGTGTTAGTTTTCTGCCACACATAGTGTTTTGCTTTTAGGCCAAAAAGTAAAATTTTGGTCTCATCTGACCAGAGCACCTTCGTCCACATGTTTGCTGTGTCCCCCACTGGACTACTTGCAAACGGGACTTCTTATGGCTTTCTTCTTGCCACTCTTCCATAAAGGCCCGATTAGTTGTCCTGTGGACAGATTCTCCCACCTGAGCTGTGGATCTCTGCAGCTCCTTCAGAGTAACCATGGGCCTCTTGGCTGCTTCTCTTATGAATGCTCTCCTTGCCCGGCCTGTCAGTTTAGGTGGACAGCCATGTCTTGGAAGGTTTGCAGCCGTGCCATACTCTTTCCATTTTCGGATGATGGATTGAACAGAGCTCTGTGAGATGTTTAAAGCTGAGGATATTTTTTTATATATCCCAACCCTGCTTTAATCTTCTCCACAACTTTATCCCTGACCTGTCTGGTGTGTTCCTTGGCCTTCATGATGCTGTTGTTCACTAAAGTTCTCTAAAAAACCTCTGAGGGCTTCACAGAACAGCTGTATTTATACTGAGATTAAATTACACACAGATGGTCTCTATTTACTAATTAGGTGACTTCTGAAGGCAATTAATTACACTAGATCTTAGTTAGGGGTATCAGAGTAAAGGGGGATGAATACAAATGCACGACACACTTTTCACATATTTATTTGTTAAAAAACAAACAAACCTTGAAAAAGTCCTTTATTTACAAAAATAAATAAATAAACATTCCAGCGGTGAAATCCAGTGTCCCGCGGCGATCCCGATGTCCAGCGCTGTCCTTCATTGGTTGTGCCTGAGCGGACCTGATGGGGAACTCCCTCTCAGTATTTTAAATGTATAGACCCGCCCCTTCTAATGTTCCCCATCAGGTCCGCTCAGCGGACGAGATGCAGAACATGAGAAGGGGCGGGTCTATACATGTATTACCAAAGTGAGAGCAGTTCCCCATCAGGTCCGCCCCCTCGGTATGTCGGACCCGCCTACGTCATTGGCTTGAGCGGGGAACTTCCTTCACTATGTAAATTTAAATTACACAGTGAAGGAAGTTCCCCGCTCAAGCCAATGACGTAGGCGGGTCCGACATACCGAGGGGGCGGACCTGATGGGGAACTGCTCTCACTTTGGTAATACATGTATAGACCCGCCCCTTCTCATGTTCCGCATCTGGTCCGCTGAGCGGACCTGATGGGGAACTTTAGAAGGGGCGGGTCTATACATTTAAAATACTGAGAGGGAGTTCCCCATCAGGTCCGCTCAGGCACAACCAATGACGGACAGCGCTGGACATCGGGATCGCCGCGGGACACTGGATTTCACCGCTGGAATGTTTTTTTTTTTTTTTTTTTTAATAAAGGACTTTTTCAACGTGTTTGTGTGTTTTTTTAAACATTTTTTTACGCTTTCTTCGTGAAATGGTAGGGGTACAATGTACCCCTTACCAATTCACATAGGGGGGGGCCGGGATCTGGGGGTCCTCTTTGTTAAAGGGGTCTTCCAGATTCCGATAAGCCCCCCGCCCGCAGACCCCCTCAACCACCGGGCAAGGGTTGTGGGGATGAGGCCCTTGTCCCCATCAACATGGGGACATCCTCCCCATGTTGAGGGCATGTGGCTTGGTACGGTTCAGGAGGGAGGGGGGGCCGCTCTCTCGTCCCCCCCTTTTCCCCTGCGGCCGGCCAGGTTGCGTGCTCGGATAAGGGGTCTGGTATGGATTTTTAGGGGGACTCCACGCCATTTTTTTTTTTAATTTGGGGTGGAGTTCCCCTTAAAATCCATGCCAGATCTGAAGGGCCTGGAATGGATATTTGGGGGAACCCCACGTCAATTTTTTTTTTATTTGCGGCGGGGTTCCCCTTAATATCCATTCCAGACCTGAAGGGCCTGGTAATTGAATTCTGGGGAACCCCCACGCTTTTTTTTTTTTTTTTTTATCAATGACTTTTGTATGTATTGCCGGGAGCCGACAATTCATTAATAGCCGCGAGTCAGTTTTAAATGCATTTTTTTCTTTCAAAAATGACACTTTTTGCAGGGACAGTTCTAAGCACGGGAAACATGCGCCACTTTACATGCATATCATACACACCCCCCAGGTACGAAATTTAAAGGAATATTTCACTTTTATTTTTTCATTTTAAGCATTATTAAAATCACTGCTCCCGAAAAAACGGCCGTTTTTAAAACTTCTTTTTGCATTGATACATGTCCCCTGGGGCAGGACCCGGGTCCCCAAACACTTTTTAGGACAATAACTTGCATATAAGCCTTTATAATTAGCACTTTAGATTTCTCCCATAGATTTTTCGAATTTGCCGCGAACACCCCAATTTGTTCGCTGTTCGGCGAACGGGCGAACAGGCAATGTTCGAGTCGAACATGAGTTCGACTCGAACTCGAAGCTCATCCCTAGTAGACAGGTACTTGGTGCTCTGTAGACCTCATTATAGATGGAGGAGCCGTAGACTGGTACTTGGTGCTCTGCAACCCTCATTATAGATGGAGGAGCCGTAGACTGGTACTTGGTGCTCTGTAGCCCTCATTATAGATGGAGGAGCCGTAGACCGGTACTTGGTGCTCTGTAACTCTCATTATAGATGGAGGAGCCGTAGACTGGTACTTGGTGCTCTGTAGCCCTCATTATAGACGGAGGAGCCGTAGACTGGTACTTGGTGCTCTGTAACCCTCATTATAGATGGAGGAGCCGTAGACTGGTACTTGGTGCTCTGTAGCCCTCATTATAGATGGAGGAGCCGTAGACTGGTACTTGGTGCTCTGTAGCCCTCATTATAGATGGAGGAGCCGTAGACTGGTACTTGGTGCTCTGTAACCCTCATTATAGATGGAGGAGCCGTAGACTGGTACTTGGTGCTCTGTAGCCCTCATTATAGATGGAGGAGCCGTAGACTGGTACTTGGTGCTCTGTAGCCCTCATTATAGATGGAGGAGCCGTAGACTGGTACTTGGTGCTCTGTAGCCCTCATTATAGATGGAGGAGCCGTAGACTGGTACTTGGTGCTCTGTAGCCCTCATTATAGATGGAGGAGCCGTAGACTGGTACTTGGTGCTCTTTAGTCTTCATTATAGGTGGTTGAGTCGTAGACTGGTTCTGTCCCTGGGGCCCTTTTTATACCATGTGCTCTCTTTGTGCTGAAGGCAAAGAAAGAGTTGTATCTGTGTATAGACAGTTACATTCATGAGAGAATCCAGCTGGCCGCCAAGGCAATTTCCAAATATGCGGCAGAAAAGATCAGCGAGGATGACGTCATCCTGGTGTATGGCTGGTGAGTGTGATGGAAGGGGAGCAAAGGCAGGATAAAAAGTCAGGTTCACTTTAAGGCTGGTCCCCCATAACCTCCTATACTTCCCTTCCTGTTCCTCCTACTGGAGAAGATCCAGGACACCTCCAAATCAGTCTTATTCAGAGCTTATTATACAGGACTGAAAGCTCTATCCCCACCCGCTATAAAAAAATTGGGCTAACTTTACTGTTGTCTTGTTTTTTAATTCAAAAAAGTGTATTTTTTCCCAAAAAAGTGTGCTTGTAAGACCGCTGAGCAAATACGGTGTGACATAAATTATTGCAACAACCGCCATTTTATTCTCTAGGGTGTTAGCAAAAAAAATTATAATGTTTGGGGGTTCAATGTAATTTTCTAGCAAAAAAAACTTGTTTTTAACTTGTAAACAGCAAATCGCAGAAAGAGGCTCGGTCTGTAAACCTTCCTATTTTTTCACCTTAATGCAGGGGGGACTCTGATGGGAGCACCTGATTTAAGGGGGGACTTTGATGGGAGCACCTGATTTAAGGGGGACTCTGATAAGAACACCTGTTTTAAGGGGGACTCTGATGGGAGCACTTGATTTATGGGAACACCTGATTTAAAGGGGGACTCTGATGGGGACGCCTGATTTAATGTTGTTCTCTGATGGGAGCACCTGATTTAAGGGGGGACTCTGATGGGGGCACTCTGCTGGGAGAACCTGATTTAAGGGGGTGCTCTGATAAGAAGACCTTATTTAAGGCGGCACTCTGATGGGAACACCTGATTTAAGGGGGGACTCTGATGGGAGCTTCTGATTTAAGGGGGCACTCTGATGGGAGCACCTGATTTAAGGGGGCACTCTGCTGGGAGAACCTGATTTAAGGCGGAACTCTGATGGGAACACCTGATTTAAGGGGGCCCTGATTTAAGGTGGCACTCTGATGGGAGCACCTGATTTAAGGGGGCACTCTGCTGGGGGCACCTGATTTAAGGGGGGACTCTGCTGGGAGCACCTGATTTAAGGGGGCACTCTGCTGGGAGCACCTGATTTAAGGGGGCACTCTGATGGGAACACCTGATTGAAGGGGACACTCTGCTGGGAGCAGCTGATTTAAGGGGGCACTCTGATGGGGACACCGGATTTAATGGGGGACTCTGATGGGAGCACCTGATTTAGGGGGCACTCTAACCAGGAGAGCAGAATCGTGTGTATATATATACGCCATTGTGCACAGTGTGGCCGTCCTGTAGCAGTAAAGCTACAATGGGCCAGTCGCCAAATGGTTAATGCAAAATAGTTAATTCCTTAGTCAGTTTTTTTTCTGCTGTGTCCCAATAGGGAGATTTATTTTCACTTCTTGTCATGGAGACCAAACAGAATAAAGAACCAACAAATTTTTTGGAGTGCGGCTGTCCAAGCTTTTCTTTAGTTTCTGCATTGTTATATGCAATCGCCTGCACCCACGGCTTTGGATCCAGTGAGCAGATCAACAGCCACGTCTGAGCGGTAACTTCTTTCTTTGAGACCAAACAGGAAGTGAAAGAAAATCTCCACATTGAGAGAAGTGTCATAGGTGTCCTATCAAAATATTTCCCCTCACCTCTCTTTCTGGTGACAACTCATCACTTTCTGTTCCAGAGACAATGGTCATGGTGACCAATTATGAGGGTGAAAGAAACAGCATCAGAAACCTGACAGGGGTTCTAACCCTTCCACACGCCATGCAGAACTAGAAATAAATGAGCTGTCAGTGCCCACGCAGCTGGTGTAGCGGTTCAGAGGTTTGAAATCCCCGCTCTTCTCCCTCTTATTTCTGTAGGTTTCCTGGATAGATCAGAACCATTCTGATTGATAAAACCGCTCTAATCCATCCTGGAAGTCCTACAGAAAGAAGAGGGAGAAGAGCGGGGATTTCATATCTCTGGACCACTACACCAGCTGTGTGGGCACTGACAGCTCAGCACCCACGATGGTAAGTACAGTGGGGACCGGGGGAGGGTGTAGAGTGTTCATTTTTGAAAATGGCGGCTGGTCAGCAAGGTGTTAAAAAACCGCTGCGCAAATACTGTGTGACATAAAAAAATTGCACAATTAAGCACTTGTTTTTTGAACGTTGTATTTTATTTGAAGGAAATTGTTCAGTTTTATTGACAATTTGTACACATTGATTGACTTGTAATTGTAAAGGTAAAATAAATAAATAAATAAATAAAATAAAAACACACACGTCTAAACTTAGTGTCTTGAAAAAGTATTCATACCCCTTGAAATTTTCCACATTTTGTCTTTTTACAACCAAAAATGTAAATGTATTTTATTGGGATTTTATGTGATAGACCAACACAAAGTGGCACAAAATTGTGAAGTGGAAGGAAAATAATAAATGGTTTTCAACATTTTTTACAAATATCTGAAAAGTGTGGCGTGCAGGGTAGCCGTGAAACTCCTCTTCTCGGGCCCTGCCAGCACTCCTGGCCCCTCCTCTCTGTCCAGACAACGAAACTCAGCCCCACCCCTAGCTGTGTCTAACCCCCCCTACCACCCCTGCTTGTGTCTACCGCCCCTACCACCCCTGCTTGTGTCTACCACCCCTGCCAGTGTCTAACCCCCCCACCACCCCTGGCTGTGTCTAACCCCCCCTACCACCCCTGGCTGTGTCTAACCACCCCTGCCTGTGTCTAACCCCCTCCCTATCACCCCTGCCTGTGACCAACCCACCTACCACCCCTGCCTGTGTCTTACCCCCTCCCTACCACCCCTGCCTGTGTCTAACCCACCTACCTTCCTGTCTGTGTCTTGCGCCCCCTCCCTACCACCCCTGCCTGTGTCTAAACCCCCACTACCCTGCCTGTGTTTAACCCCCCCCCCACTACCCTGCCTGTGTCTAACCCCCCCACCCTGCCTGTGTCTAACCCCCTTCCTACCACCCCTGCCTGTGTCTAAACCCCACCACCCTGCCTGTGTCTAACCCCCTCCCTACCACCCCTGCCTGTGTCTAACTCCCTCCCTACCACCCCTGCCTGTCTCTAACCCACTTGTCATCCCTGCCTGTGTCTAAACCCCCTTCCACCCCTGCTTGTGTCTAAACCTCCCTTCCACCCCTGCCTGTGTCTAACCCCCCTACACCTCTGCCTGTGTCTAAACCCCCAGCGACCCCTACCGTTGTCTAACCCCCTTCCTACCACCTCTGCCTGTGTCTAACCCCCTCCCTACCACCTCTGCCTGTGTCTAACCCCCTTCCTACCACCACTGCCTGTGTCTAACCCCCCCGCCACCCCTGCTTCTGTCTAAACCCCCCGCCACCCCTGCTTGTGTCTAAATCCCCCTACCACCCCTGCTTGTGTCTTAACCCCCTCCCTACCACCCCTGCCTGTGTCTAACCACCTCCCTACCACCACTGCCTGTGTCTAACCCCCTACCACCCCTGTCTGTGTCTAGCCGCCGCCTCTGTCTGAACCTCACCATCACTGTTGCATGTAAATCTGACTTCCTGATACATTTAATTTTGGTTTTAATTGTCATTGGCAATTGGCAAACCCAGATAGCGTGTTCCTGACCCCGAAATCCCAGAGCATCAGTGTAAAGAATGGAGCCGGCAGTAAAGGAAGCATGCGGCTGCAGTAGAGAGCACAGCTGATGCTTACAGTATAGCGCCGACTCCTGTCACAGACGTAGTGATACCAAATGCACTCCGCATCCTTGGACAGCCTTACCCGCCTGGGGGATGCAGCAGCCGCCAGCCATACCCGCCCTGGGAGATGCAGCCGCCGCCAGCCATACCCGCCCTGGGAGATGCAGCCGCCGCCAGCCATACCCACCCTGGGAGATGCAGCCGCCGCCAGCCATACCCACCCTGGGAGATGCAGCAGCCACCAGCCATACCCACCCTGGGAGATGCAGCAGCCGCCAGCCATACCTGCCTGGAGTAAAGCAGCAGTAGCCGCCAGCCATACCCACTAGCGGGACAGCAGCAGCCATCGATATCTGCAGGAATCCTGAGGAAGACGTGAAGATTAAGGTCAGTTTTTAATTAAACAGTAATGAGCATATCTGTTCTCTACACTGGTACACTAGCATCACTGGACTTTTTTCCAAACTGATCCGCATGTGGAGTGCAGTGCACCCACGGATTACCTGCACTGAGCTAAAGACTTCTTTTATTACCTGCGTGTTTGGTACGCTGTCATAAAGTGCACCATACCTGCAAGATATAATAGAATTCTATGGCAAGTGCAGCTAACCCGCAGGAAAGCCACAGGTGCACTGCGCTACACCTGCAGTGCGGGTAAACCACAGCACATCAGTGTGATTGCAGCCTTAGGCCCCTTTCACACGATCAGTCCAATCGGGTCCACCTGTCTGTTTTTTAGGCAAACCCAATCTAACCCTCCATTCACCTCTATGGAGCTTCAGGTGTAAACAGATTCAGTCCCCGACATGCAGATCAGCAAGCAGAGTCCGGGGGTGGGGGAGGGGAACCATTCCCGGGGTGTGTGAACAATCGGGCGGCATGCTTCTGGCAGCAAAATGGTTAAATCCTTTACAAGTTACCAGTTTAGAGTTGCACAGGAGGTTTGGCATTGAAATGTTTGCCCTCACTCTGACGTTGGCGGCGATCCCTCACATGTGTGGGGACCTATGTGCGTGTTGGAATTGCGAATGATGGGCGGGGGGGGCACTTTAAATTTTGTTTTATTTTATTTTTATTTTTTTAAACGCTGTACCTTTTCACTTCACTTTTTATTTTATTTTTTATCTGCTTTATCACAATGGATGAACAACATCCCTTGTAATAGCATGGGCCGTGACAGGTCCTCTTTATGGAGAGATGTGGGGTTCCATTAGACCCCAAATCTCTCCTCTGGCCTCCAATGCAGCCGATGACCCGGTAAAGGCGGCCGTGGTGAGGGGAGGGGTGATACTCCCTGTAATAAAGAAAAAAGGGGGGTGATTTTGCGCTAAAGAAAAAGGTGTTACACAAGAAACACTTCTATGTCTCATAAAACTGATAATAAGGCTCCCCTGAAGAAGTCACGAGGTGCGTGACGTAACGCCGTAGGGAGGATAGCGGCATCATACGGACGGATCGTAAGACAGCAGGATAACAGTAAGCGGTCATACGCCGATTATCTCCTATATGCTGTCAATTTTTTTAATTGATGTAAGAGTCCATTTTTATTTAATAAAGCCTATTTTTCGTATTGAAACACTACACTATTGGAGGCTTTATTCCTTGTCCCTCTCCTGGCTGCACCGATTGGAGCTTGGTCTCCTCTCTCCCCCCCCTCCCTTTCCCTCCCACCCACTTGTTTCTTTTGTATAGAGGACACCGCCCAAACATGATTTAAGTGTGGAGAAGAACTAGGAGAAATAGAGGAGACATCAGAACTTAGTCCATAACAGTGACATTACATGCCAGTGATCCAAGCTGTTGAGGTGAGAACATTGGGAGACAGATATAGGATTCACCGCAGGTTCAATACTTCAATTTGTTCACCATTTGAAACATTTGAAGATATCCACAATTTTGAAACATCAAGAAACTTGGAATATATCATTGATTTAACATCTATTTGAACTTTTCTGAACAGTACCATTGCAATATTGAACTCTCTGCACTATTGTGTTTATATATGCACTTGCACTTTATCTTGGTGATTGCACTATAGTAATTATTACATTTGCACATTTACCATTAGGTAATTTATTATACCATTATATTATATATCTCTATATTATCAGTTTTATGAGACATAGAAGTGTTTCTTGTGTAACACCTTTTTCTTTAGCGCAAAATCACCCCCCTTTTTTCTTTATATCACTGTTTATGTGTTAAGTGAACACAGATTTATTTTGCAGCCATTGATAGTTACTCCAGTCACTATTTTATTACTCTTGAGTAGCGCGAAACACTACCTCACATACTCCCTGTAATAAGAATCCAGCGGCTTGTTTGCTGCATGGGTCACTTTTATCTTGTGCAGAATGGCTGAGATCTCCATCATTGCTGCAGCCATCAGTGATATCACCCTTCCCGTCCCAGGACGTTTCTAAATGTACGGGGGAGGGGAAATGCAGGACACCTTGTTGTCTCCAGGAAGGGTCTCTCTCTCTGTCACAATGTGAGTGATAGTGACCAGAGGAGAAGGGAAAGTGAAGGCAATGTGTGATCTCTGATGTCTTCTGTTCTCCTCTGATCACTATCACTCACATAGAGATCTCCTCTTATGACACTTCTCTCTACACAATGACGTCACACCCATGTGGGGGTGGGGTGAATTCCTTTGACTTCCTGTCGTGTCTGTGGAACAGGAAGTCAAATTTCTCTTTGCAGTGCTAACTAGGGATGAGCTTCGAGTTCGAGTCGAACTCATGTTCGACTCGAACATTGCCTGTTCGCCCGTTCGCCGAACAGCGAACAAATTGGGGTGTTCGCGGCAAATTCGAAAAATCTATGGGAGAAATCTAAAGTGTTAATTATAAAGGCTTATATGCAAGTTATTGTCCTAAAAAGTGTTTGGGGACCCGGGTCCTGCCCCAGGGGACATGTATCAATGCAAAAAGAAGTTTTAAAAACGGCCGTTTTTTCGGGAGCAGTGATTTTAATAATGCTTAAAATGAAAAAATAAAAGTGAAATATTCCTTTAAATTTCGTACCTGGGGGGTGTGTATGATATGCATGTGAAGTGGCGCATGTTTCCCGTCCTTAGAACTGTCCCTGCAAAAAATGTCATTTTTGAAAGAAAAAAATGCATTTAAAACTGACTCGCGGCTATTAATGAATTGTCGGCTCCCGGCAATACATACAAAAGTCATTGATAAAAAAAAAAAAAAAGCGTGGGGGTTCCCCAGAATTCAATTACCAGGCCCTTCAGGTCTGGAATGGATATTAAGGGGAACCCCGCCGCAAATAAAAAAAAATTGACGTGGGGTTCCCCCAAATATCCATTCCAGGCCCTTCAGATCTGGCATGGATTTTAAGGGGAACTCCACCCCAAATAAAAAAAAAATGGCGTGGAGTCCCCCTAAAAATCCATACCAGACCCCTTATCCGAGCACGCAACCTGGCCGGCCGCAGGGGAAAAGGGGGGGACGAGAGAGCGGCCCCCCCTCCCTCCTGAACCGTACCAAGCCACATGCCCTCAACATGGGGAGGATGTCCCCATGTTGATGGGGACAAGGGCCTCATCCCCACAACCCTTGCCCGGTGGTTGTGGGGGTCTGCGGGCGGGGGGCTTATCGGAATCTGGAAGACCCCTTTAACAAAGAGGACCCCCAGATCCCGGCCCCCCCCCCTATGTGAATTGGTAAGGGGTACATTGTACCCCTACCATTTCACGAAGAAAGCGTAAAAAAATGTTTAAAAAAACACACAAACACCTTGAAAAAGTCCTTTATTTAAAAAAATAAATAAATAAACATTCCAGCGGTGAAATCCAGTGTCCCGCGGCGATCCCGATGTCCAGCGCTGTCCTTCATTGGTTGTGCCTGAGCGGACCTGATGGGGAACTCCCTCTCAGTATTTTAAATGTATAGACCCGCCCCTTCTAAAGTTCCCCATCAGGTCCGCTCAGCGGGCGAGATGCAGAACATGAGAAGGGGCGGGTTTATACATGTATTACCAAAGTGGGAGCAGTTCCCCATCAGGTCCGCCCCCTCGGTATGTCGGACCCGCCTACGTCATTGGCCTGAGCGGGGAACTTCCTTCACTATGTACATTTAAATTACACAGTGAAGGAAGTTCCCCGCTCAAGCCACTGACGTAGGCGGGTCCGACATACCGAGGGGGCGGACCTGATGGGGAACTGCTCCCACTTTGGTAATACATGTATAAACCCGCCCCTTCTCATGTTCTGCATCTCGCCCGCTGAGCGGACCTGATGGGGAACTTTAGAAGGGGCGGGTCTATACATTTAAAATACTGAGAGGGAGTTCCCCATCAGGTCCGCTCAGGCACAACCAATGAAGGACAGCGCTGGACATCGGGATCGCCGCGGGACATTGGATTTCACCGCTGGAATGTTTATTTATTTATTTTTTTAAATAAAGGACTTTTTCAAGGTGTTTGTGTGTTTTTTTAAACATTTTTTTACGCTTTCTTCGTGAAATGGTAGGGGTACAATGTACCCCTTACCAATTCACATAGGGGGGGCGGGATCTGGGGGTCCCCTTTGTTAAAGGGGTCTTCCAGATTCCGATAAGCCCCCCGCCCGCAGACCCCCACAACCACCGGGCAAGGGTTGTGGGGATGAGGCCCTTGTCCCCATCAATATGGGGACATCCTCCCCATGTTGAGGGCATGTGGCCTGGTACGGTTCAGGAGGGAGGGGGGGCCGCTTTCTCGTCCCCCCCTTTTCCCCTGCGGCCGGCCAGGTTGCGTGCTCGGATAAGGGGTCTGGTATGGATTTTTAGGGGGACTCCACGCCATTTTTTTTTTAAACTTGGGGTGGAGTTCCCCTTAAAATCCATGCCAGATCTGAAGGGCCTGGTAATTGAATTCTGGGGAACCCCCACGCTTTTTTTTTTTTTTTTTATCAATGACTTTTGTATGTATTGCCGGGAGCCGACAATTCATTAATAGCCGCGAGTCAGTTTTAAATGCATTTTTTTTCTTTCAAAAATGACATTTTTTGCAGGGACAGTTCTAAGCACGGGAAACATGCGCCACTTCACATGCATATCATACACACCCCCCAGGTACGAAATTTAAAGGAATATTTCACTTTTATTTTTTCATTTTAAGCATTATTAAAATCACTGCTCCCGAAAAAACGGCCGTTTTTAAAACTTCTTTTTGCATTGATACATGTCCCCTGGGGCAGGACCCGGGTCCCCAAACACTTTTTAGGACAATAACTTGCATATTAGCCTTTATAATTAACACTTTAGATTTCGAACGTTCGAGTCCATTGTATTTAATAGGGTTCTAAAGTTTACACAAACATTTTGTCTGTTCGCAGGTTCTGGTGCGAACCGAACAGGGGGGTGTTCGGCTCATCCCTGTGTAGTACATACAAGTTCAAACAATTTGCGTTCCAAATTTTTGTTTCAGGAGATATCATATAGTTCTTTACAGTGCAATCAGAAAAAAACATACGTCACTAGAGTGTAACTTCAAAACATATTAACGTGACCTTATCATAGCTATCGTATCCAGACAGATGACTCAGTTATCGCAGTCCGGGGGTACTATCAGCTCCTGTGGGTTGTATGAACCGCTCTGCTCCGGACCACCTGGTCCAGGGGAGCCATGCATTTTTTGTTTTATTAAGTTGACCTCTACTAGAAGCCAGTGTAATCTCATATGTGAAGTGTAGGTTAACGAGATCAATGGTATATTCAGTCGTAGGAGGTTGGGTGTTTTTCCATAATTTGGTCAAACTCAGCCGAGCAGCAAGAAGGACGTTGGTTATAACCAATCTCAATGGGCCTGGCACCGACTCAATTGTCAAGTTGAGCAATGCCAATGCCGGAGAAGGTGGCATTTGTTCCTGTGCGATGTCCGACAGGATGAGGAAGATGTTTATCCAATATGTTTGTATTGAAGGGCACGCCCAGAGGATGTGAAACAGGTCACCTCTCCCTGAGTTGCATCTCCAACATACGTCTGAGGTGGTGTTGTTAAAAGATGCTAATTTAGTTGGTGTAAGATACCACCGCAGAGAAATTTTTTGAGTGATTTCCCAGAATGTTGAATTCAGGGTTGCCTTGTATATGGAGCGTAGTGCTGTTTTCCACTGAGATTCAGTAAAGGTTTTCCCAAGGTCTGTGTCCCAGTGTATGTGCGGTTTAGTTTTAGTAATTTCCATTTTCTGATGTAGAATATTATAGAAAAGGGAAATTCCTTTTATCTTCGAGGGATTTGTCAAGTATGCCCACGCTCTAAGTGGGAGTGTGTAGAGTGGCTGAGCTAGGTGAGATAGACAATGTTTGATTCGTAGATATGTAAATAGATCCGAATTGGGAAGGGCGAATTTCTGCTGAAGTGTTTGGAACGACATTATTGTGTTCCCTTGTAGTAGATCTTGTATGTGGTTAATACCTTTACGTGTCCAGTGTGCTAGATATAGATCTGTAGTGAAATGACAGAGTATTTCTAACGGTAACGGGGGAGAGAATGAGTTTGCCATTGTTGGAGTTAGGTTTATTAGTTTTTTCCAAGCTTGTGCAGAGGCTCTTATCGTAGGAGGAAGGTCATTGGAGATGGGGGCTCCAAGAGGGGTACTCAGCAACCAGTTTTGCAATGTATGATGTTTAATCACTGCAGCTTCGGTAATGCTCCAGAGTTTGCTAGGAGGGTTGTGAAACCATTCCTGTATTTGTGTCAGTAGGGATGCCCAATAGTAATCTTCAAAGTCAATCAGACCTGCTCCTCCCGCTAATTTATGTTTTATAAGTGTATGTTTTGCGCATCTAGGTGGTTTGCCTTTCCATAGAAATTTGTTCAGAGTTGTTTGGAGAGATTTAAAGTAAGACGACGGGATAGGGATGGGGATGGTCCTGTATAAGTATATCAGCTGTGGCAACAGTAACATTTTGAATGCAGCGAGTCTACCCGACCATGATAATTCCTGTTTCGCTAATTTCTGGGCCTCAGTTTGTAGTTTGGTAAGAAACGGGATAAAGTTGCACTTAAAGAGATTTTTTGTCGATCTTGGCAGTTGGATCCCTAGGTATGTTATGTCGTGTTCCGCCCATGTGAAGGGAAATTGCGTTTGGAGTAGGTTCCTGGAAGTTGCATCTATTCCTAGGTCTAATATGTATGACTTGGAAGCGTTGACCTTATAGTAGGAAATTTTACTGAACCACTGAAGAGTATTTTGTATTTCTGGTAGGGATGATATCGGGTTTGTAGTCATAAGAATGACATCGTCTGCGAACAGACTAACCTTGTGTGTTTGGTGTCCTATCTTGAGACCAGAGATATTTGGATTCTGTCTAATGTGTTCTGCCAGGGGTTCCATTAGTAGGTTGAAGATCAGTGGCGACAATGGGCATCCTTGTCTAGTGCCATTGGTAATGTTAAATGGTTGGGAGATCATGTCTGCAGAGAATACCCGGGCCGAAGGGGAGGTGTATAGTGCTAGGATAGCGTTAAGTATTTGACCTGTGAAACCAAACTTCTGGAGAACTTGATGTAAGTACTTCCAGTTGATCCTGTCGAACGCCTTCTCCGCGTCCAAAGAAAGGAGCAGGGAAGGCGTTCCACTATTCTCGGCATAATGTATGATATTGATTAGTCTCCTTGTAGCATCTGACGCTTGTCTTCCCGCTGTGAAGCCCGATTGATCCTTGTGGATCAGGTTGGGCATGATATGATTCAGTCGTGTGGCGATCAACTTGGCATAAATTTTTAAGTCTAGGTTTAATAGAGATATTGGACGGAAGTTCTGAGGTGTTACTGGGTCCTTCCCTGGCTTGGGGAGGGTAATAATTAATGCTTGTAAGGATTCCCGAGGAAATGTAGCAGAGGAGGCCGCGTCATTGTACATGTTCGCAAGGTGTGGAGCTAGGTGATGCGCAAATTGTTTATAGTATTCTCCCGTTAGCCCGTCGGGGCCTGGTGATTTCCCTAAGGGGAGAGTGTTGATAGTTTCTACTATTTCTTGTACTGTGAAAGGGTCATTGAGGCGGGAGAGTTGCTCTAACGTTAACGACGGAAGACTGACATGTGAGAGAAAGTCTGTGATTTCGGCTAGGGTGGGTTGGTGTGTGTCGGGGTCTCGCTGTAGATTATATAGATCGCTGTAGTACGCGCTGAAAGCATCCGCTATCTCTTGTGGGTTTCTGAGGTTTTCCTTTGTGTGGGGATGTAGTATGTGGTCTATTTTATTTTTTATACGCCTGCCCTTTATACGTTGTGCAAGTGTTTTACCTGCTTTGTTGGATGTGGAGTACGAAGTGGCTTTTAGTCTTCTCTGGATTCGTTCGTACGACTGGAGGAGGAGGATACGTAGTTCTCGTCTAAATATTAGGATTTGTGCTGAGTATGTTGAATTGGGTTTGGATTTGTTTTGTTGTTCTAATGTTTCAATTTGGGACAGAAGGGAGTCTATCTGCATTGTTCTATTTTTTTGTGGCGGGAGCTAAGCTTGATTAGCATTCCTCTGATAAACGCTTTGTGCGCATTCCACAGCACACACTGGTCGGACACAGAGCCTGAATTTATTTCGAAATATTCGTTTAATTGGGCTGATATTTCTGGAAAGTAATTTGGATGTTGCAGGATATAGTTGTTCGCCGTCCATATGAATGTGGTGTTTTGTCGCGAGGAATCAGACACAGTAATAGTAATTGGGGCATGATCCGACCAGGATGCGGAGTGGATAACAGCTGCGCTAATGTTCTGGAGGAGCCATTTGTCAGTGAGAAAATTATCAATACGGGAGTACGTTTTATGTAAAGGAGAGAAATATGTATAATCTCTCTCCTCTCCATTCAAACATCTCCAGACGTCAAACAAGTCGTGCTCAACAATGAATTTTTTCAAGGGAGATTCTCTGCGTTTTAAAGCGGATGTAGAATCCATGTGGATTTCAGGTACTAGGTTGAAATCACCGCACAAGATTAAGTTGCCATGTCTCATAGGTTGTATAATACGCATAATTTTGCGAAGAAAGCGAGCCTGTTTGACATTAGGAGCGTAAATATTCACCAAAGTATACTTATTGTTATTAATGGTACATACAAGAATGATGTAACGACCTTCTGGATCTAGGTTAACATTGTGCAGTTGGAATGATACCGAGTTACGTATCGCTATCATCACCCCTCTTTTTTTAGAGGAAAAGGGGGCGGAAAAAATCTGGGAAAAATGTCTGTTCGTGCATGTAGGTGGAGCTGTGGAAAGAAAATGCGTCTCCTGGACACACAGTACGTCGCATCTTAGGTCCACAGCCGTTTTCCATAGCGAATACCTCTTTGCTGGGTGGTTGAGTCCATTCGCATTTATGGATAATACTGTAGTCGGCATTGCAGGTGTTGTGTGGAGGCACGGAAAAACAGATATGGTTTAAGCACTTACGGTACGTCGCGGATGTGTTGGTTCCCTGGGTTCAGAGGACAGATCTTGTCTATAAGCATACGTTCTGATAGACCTTCTAGGGGTGTTGTAGTTGCCAAACTTGCGGCGAAGCTGCTGTAAAACAATAAGGGTTAACTATAGAACTAAACCAGATAAAAACTGGAACTTGAAGAGTATTCTTTTTCGATGGGGTGACCACCGGATAGAACGTTAGGTGGAGTAGAGAATGTACGCATTCAGCTAAACCACTAAGAGGGGGTAACAACTGTCACTGTTCAATTTACTAACAAATCGAAAGGCTGAGAGCCAGGGAGAGCATCATACTTGTAGATGTAATCAGGCCCAAATGCTGGTTGAAGGAAAAGAAGAAAAAAAATAAAAAAAAAATAAGCTGATTTGATCAAGTGCCGCGACCCTGTGAGGAGCGACGTGTCGTGCTGTTGTTGCGTTGCTCCTTCGGAGGGGTTGAATTCTGCAGTGTGTCAGGAATGATTCCCCAGGACTGGAGTAGATGCATTCCCTTTTGGAGGGTGTGGATCACATGCGAATCGTCATTCCTTGTGATGATCAAGGTTGCAGGGTATCTCCATTTAAATTGGATCTTGTGGTTGTGGAGGCTTTTGGTGATCGGGTTAAGCTGTCTCCTCATTTGCAGGGTGTATTTTGAGAGGTCAGGAAATAGTTGCACCCCTGCGTATGGTTCAGGCAATGAAGAGTTATTTCTCAATGTCATGAGCAGCCTCTCCTTCACAGGGAAAAAATGTACCCTCATTAGGACATCTCTAGGGACTGATGCAGCTAGGTGAGAGGGTTTTGCAATTCTGTGGATTCGATCCACAATCAAGTCTCTGGGTGAAGCGTCGGGCAGGATTAAGTGCATAAGCTCCTTGGCATACCTAGGGAGGTCCAGAGGTAGGATGGTTTCAGGGACTTCTCTAATTTTTACATTATTTCTTCTGGACCTGTCCTCTAGGTCTGCCAGCTTTGCCCTCACCCAGGATTGTTCTTCTCTAATGTCAGCATATGAGTCGACTAAATCGTTCACCGTTTCAGTGCATTCCTCCATGCTGTTTTCTAAGTGTGTCACTCTATTGTCCATAAGATGCATATCTGTAGATATTTTAGTGAACAGTGATGAAAGGTCAGTCATCAGTGAGGACTGGAGAGAAAGTAGCATTTCCTTTAATGTAGTATCCATCACTGGTTGGCCCGTTGTGGGGAATGAGGCCATGGATGATTGTAGGGCCTGGTTGGCCTGGAAGTGGTTGAAAGCCGGGGCCTCAATTTGAGATGTCCGCGGCAGCGGCGGTGATTCTAATCGCAACCGCGTTTTCGCTGGGCTGCCTGTGACAGGGTTGTCTCCTGCTCTGAGGGTAGGGGACTGGGGAGGGCGAGGTGAGTCTTGATCTCCCGGAATATCGTCGGGTAGATCCGTGTAGGCCTCCGGTATCGCAGCCGCGCCGGCGCCATTTTGGGGCTGACTAACCTTGCTGGAGTATGTGGAGAAGTAGGCTGTCAGTTTTTTCGGCTGATGTTCAGTCATCCTCTTCCTAGACATGGCTGGCTATAATCTCCGATGTGTCAGGAGGCAGGATGGCCGTGGATTGACTGTGAGATTGGGCCTTAATCGCTTCTTGTCTCTCCCTTAGCTGACGAGCACTGAGTCTAAGCAGCCATCACCAGCGCTGGCAGACCACGCCCCCTTGTCCGGAAATTCTCCTTGTGCTATAGTGTGCTAAAGCATTGATCATCAACCATCTTTAAAAAAAAATTTTTTTATAGGGACAGAAAACTATAGGTAGGGAGAGTGTCAGTGTGTTTTACTGTGCTAATCCTTGTTTGTAGGGACAGGGAAGGACAGTGAGGGAAATTCTCCTTGTGCTATACTGTGCTAAAGCATTCCTCATCAACCATCTTTGAAATCCTTGTTTTTTGGACAGTCAGGGAAATTGTCGTTGTGCTATTCTGTGCGAAAGCAATCATCCTCAACCATATTTAGAAATCCTTAAGTAAAGGGACAGAGAAGGACACCTGAAGGTAGCCCTTATTGCTTTTTTCCCATCTCCCTGCAGGCCATCCATTAGAATGTCTGGAAGGCAAACAAGGAGAGGCAGACAGTCAGGAGGCAATAAAAGAGGGCAAGCAGGCTCTGTGTCTGGGGGCAACAGTGCTGGTCGTGGACGCGGTGCATTGTCATCAGCACATGGCCATGGGACACGCTTGTCCTTCTTTTCGGCAGCTGGACATGTTGAGCCACATCATGCCGAAGACTTGGTAGAGTGGATGACCAAGCCCTCCTCCTCCTCCTCATCCTCTCTCACCCAGGCTCAGGGTACTGGCAAAGCAGCTGCCAAAGCGTCCTCTTCCCTGGTATCAATGTCAGACTCATCATCAGTCACTCCTTCCCTAGACCCACCATGTCCTCCTCCTGAGGAGTCCCCCGAACTGTTTGAGCACAGTGTTGGGTACATGCTCCAGGAGGATGCCAAGCGTTTCGAAGGGTCTGATGATGAAACCCAGCTACAGGAAGGCAGTAGCGTGAGAGCAGACAGAGGGGATGCTCAAGAAGGACACCAATCTGGCAGTCATGTTCCAGCAGCTGCAGCATACTGCCAGATTGGCTCCAGTGATGAGGAGGGAGGGGATGATGAGGTCACTGACTCCACGTGGGTGCCTAATAGGAGAGAGGAGGAGGAGGAGGATGAGGAGGAGGCACATCTCCAATGAGGCAGGATGCCCTTTGGTGGCCAGCGTAAGGGCAGTACACCGACGGAATCACACCGCAGAGCTCCGCCTGTGCAGGGCACTGCCTCTGCCCGTCATTCAAAAAGTTCTTTGGTGTGGGCCTTTTTTGAGGCTAGTGCATCAGATCGCACAGCTGCTGTTTGCAACATATGTCTCAAGCGTATATCGCGTGGCCAAAACATCAGCCGCTTGGGTACCACATGCCTGACCAGACATATGTTGACCTGCCATGCAGCTCGTTGGCAAGCCTACCTCAAAGACCCACACCAAAGAACAAAGCGGACCTCTCCTTGCACAGCATCAGCTGGGATCTCCAACCCCACTATAACTTCAGTCCTCTCTGAAACATGCACTGAGAGGAATGAAGGTGTAGAATTAGGTGTGTCACAGCCAAGTACTTGCGGCCACTCTGCTAGCAGTACACCGACGTCCGATTCTAGCAGGCAAATTTCCCTGCCCCAGCTGCTGGACCATCGAAAGAAGTTCACTCCCAGCCATCCACATGCCCAGCGGTTGAATGCTAGCTTGGCTAAATTGCTAGCGCTTCAACTGCTGCCTTTTCAGTTGGTAGACTCGGCCCCCTTCCGTGAGTTTGTGCAATGTGCGGTTCCTCAGTGGCAGGTTCCCAAACGCCACTTTTTCTCACGGAAGGCTATTCCGGCTCTCTACCGGCATGTGGAAGGCAATGTCTTGGCCTCGCTGGACAGGGCGGTCAGCGGTAAGGTGCATATTACCGCTGACTCATGGTCCAGCAGGCATGGACAGGGACGTTACCTTTCTTTCACGGCCCATTGGGTCACTCTTTTGACAGCTGGGAAGGATGCAGGACAAGGTGCAGTAGTGTTGGAGGTTGTTCCACCGCCATGCCTCCAAAATGCTACTACTGGTTGTGACACACCTCTCTCCTCCACCCCCTCCTCTTCTTCTTCCTCCATGGCCTCTTCCTGTGCTTTGTCCTCTGAACCAGCGGTGCTCCGTAGCCGTTCAAGGGGCTACGCAAGTACGCAGGCAAAAAGATGCCATGCCGTGCTTGCGCTGGTGTGTTTGGGGGACAGGAGCCACACTGGGGCAGAGGTTCTGGCAGCTCTGCAGGGGCAGGCCGAGAGGTGGTTGACGCCACGCCAGCTTAAGCCAGGAATGGTGGTTTGCGACAATGGCACCAACCTCCTCTCCGCCCTCCGACAGGGACAACTGACCCATGTGCCCTGTGTGGCTCACGTCCTTAACCTGGTGGTGCAGCGGTTCTTGGGCAGGTAGCCGGGCTTACAGGATGTCCTGAGGCAGGCCAGGAAAGTCTGTGTGCATTTCCGCAGATCTTATAATGCCAGTGCTCGCCTGGCTGAGCTGCAAAAGGAGTTGAACCTGCCCAAGAACCGCCTTATATGTGACATGCCCACCAGGTGGAACTCAACGTTGGCCATGCTGCAGCGGCTGCACATGCAGCAGAGGGCCATCAATGAGTACCTGTGCGACTACGGCACCAGGACAGGGTCAGGGGAGCTTGGTTTTTTTTCTCCACGCCAGTGGGGCATGATCAGGGATGCATGCACTGTCCTGGCATCATTTGAGGAGGCCACGAGGATGGTGAGCAGTGACAGTGCATGCATCAGTGACACTGTACCTCTTGTCCACCTGTTGGAGCACACGCTGCGTGGAATAATGGACAGGGCACTTGAGGCAGAACAGAGGCAGGAAGAGGAGGACTTCCTTGCCTCTCAAGGCCCCCTTTACCCAGACAGTGTTCCTTCTGTCCCACCCATCGCACAGGAAGAGGAGGAGGAGGAGGAGGAGGAGGATTGTGCAGCATGGAGGTGGAGGCTGGCACTCAGCATCAGCAGCAGCAGTCTTTTAGGGATGATTTACAGTCCCAAGAAACCAGTGGACTTGTACGTGGCTGGGAGGAGGTGGCTGCGGATCATGTCGTCCTTAGTGACCCAGAGGACTCCGGACTGAATGCCTCAGCTAACCTACGCTGCATGGCCTCCCTGATCCTGCAAAGTCTGCGGAAGGATCCTCGTATTCTTCGGATCAAGGAGAGGGACCATTACTGGCTGGCCACTCTCCTTGATCCACGGTACAAGGGTAAGGTTGCGGACCTTATGTTACCGTCGCAGAGGGAGCAGAGGATGAGACAACTCCGGGAGGCCTTGCAGAAAGGTCTGTGCAACGTGTTCCCAGAGACTGGGAGGTTACAAACTCCTGGTCCTGGACAACGAGTTGCTGAGGCTTCGGCCAGTCAAAGAAGGAGCGGTGGGGAAGGTGGCCGTCTGACCGATGCGTTCAGACAATTCTTTAGTCCGCAGCCCCAAAGTATGATCGGTTCCAGCAACCATCGCCAGCGTCTGATAAACATGGTGCAGGAATATCTAGGGGCAAGGTCAGACTTGGACACCTTCCCCACCGAAAATCCTCTGGCTTACTGGGTCTTGAGGATGGATCACTAGCCAGAGCTTGCACAGTATGCAATTGAGCTACTGGCCTGTCCTGCATCCAGCGTTCTTTCGGAACGCACATTCAGTGCTGCTGGAGGATTTGTCACGGATCACAGGGTGCGCCTGTCCACCGACTCGGTTGATCGACTGACTTTCATCAAGATGAACCAGTCTTGGATCACCACCAGCTACCACACACCTGATGCTGATATAACAGACTAATTGATTTTAACATGTCACATCCCTTCAAGACTGATGCTGATGCTGAGTGCCTGTGCTGTTATGTTGACTGGCTATCCTCCTCCTCCGAGTCCTCAATGATACGATTGATGATGATAGCTTGGAAGATCATTTTTGTTTATGGGTGCCGCCACCAGTGGCTAAGGCCCAATTTTTCAGCCCCTGTTTAACAGGGGCGTGTAATTACAATTTTTGAAGCAATACTTTGCAACAGGGCTCATTGCTGTGCTCCAAGTACAGTATCTGTGAGGGGTTGGAGTGTTGTGCCACCAGTGCCTAAGGCCCAATTTTTCAGCCCCTGTTTAACAGGGGCGTGTCATTACAATTTTTGAAGCAATACTTTGCAACAGGGCTCATTGCTGTTCTCCAAGTACAGTATCTGTGAGGGGTTGCAGTGTTGTGCCACCAGTGCCTAAGGCCCAATTTTTCAGCCCCTGTTCAATAGGGGCATGTAATTACAATTCTTGATCTAATAATTCACAGCAGGGTCCATTGCTGCACCCACCAAGAGTAACTCTGAGGGCTTACAGTGTTGTGGCAACGCCACTACCACCACCACCACGAAAGGCCCAATTTTTCAGCCCCTGTTCAAAAGGGGCATGTAATTACAATTCTTGATCTAATAATTCACAGCAGGGCCCATTCCTGCACCCACCAAGAGTAACTCTGAGGGCTTACAGTGTTGTGGCAACACCACCACCACCACGAAAGGCCCAATTTTTCAGCCCCTGTTCAACAGGGGCATGCAATTACAATTCTTGATCTAATAATTCACAGCAGGGCCCATTGCTGCACCCACCAAGAGTAACTGCCAGGGCTTACAGTGTTGTGGCACCAGCACCACCATCAAAGGCCCAATTTTTACTACCACTGTTCAACAATTATATGTAATTACAATTCCTGATATAATAGTTGACAGCAGGGCGTTCCAGCACCAACCAAGAGTAACTGTGAGTGCTTACAGTGTTGTGCCAACACCAACAACTAAGGGGCCTATTTCTGCAGAGTATATACGGCAGGTCCCTACTTTCAAACATCCAACTTACAAACGACTCCTACTTGCAAACGCAAGAAGACAACAGGAAGTGAGAGGAAATCTACCCCATGGAAGGAAAATTCTCTCCTGTAAGAATTAATATGGGAGAAAGGTGTCTCCTCTGTACTGATGCTTTATCACCAATCCTTGTTTCAAGAAAAACACCACATTTCAAAAACAGTTGTCATTGGGACGGAAAGTGAGGTGAAATGTTCTGAACAGGGGCACAGACAGCAAAACAAATGTTACAGGGGTGATAACCCTTACCTATGTTTTCCAAAAAGTTTAAAAATAGATTTTTGGGCTGGAGCTACACTTAAACAATGTACCTGTTCAAAATTACAAACACATTCTACATAAGAACAAACCTACAGTCCCTGTCTTGTATGCACCGCCTGTTTACGGCTGTTCAGAGTATATAGGGCCTTTTTTATTTTGTGTGCGGTGTTCCCCTTAATATCCATACAAGACCCAAAGGGGCTGGTAATGGGCTGGGGTGGGGGGGGGGGTCATGGGGTAGCTATGCCATTTTTCTTAAAGATTTTCATCCATATTACCGGGACCAGACATTACATTAAAGCCGCAAGCAGTTTTAAATGGCTTTTTTTTCCTTTAGAAGTGTCATTTTGTGCAGGGACAGTTCTAAACACGGGAAACACGTGGCACTTCACAGGCATACTTTAGACACCCCCCAGGTACGATATTTAAAGGAATATTTGACTTTTTTTTTTTCACTTTATGCATCATTAAAATGACTGCTCCCGAAAAACGACCGTTTTTAAAACTTCTTTTTGCATTGATACATGTCCCCTGGTGCAGAACCCGGGTTCCCAAACCCTTTTTAGGACAATAACATGCATAATAGTCGTTATAATTAGCACTTTAGAATTCGAACGTTCGCATCCATTGTATTTAATAGGGTTCTAATGTTCGTACGAACGTTCGGTCCGTTCGCGGGTTCTGGTGCGAACCGAACCCGGGGGTGTTCGGCTCATCACTAGTAATAACATTTACAGGTTATTGTGTGATGTATGCAGGATTGTGTCTCCTAATACTCAATAGGTCTCACACTCCTTATTCATATCAGTTGTGCTAAGGGAAGGTTTGAGCCACTTCCAGGGGTTGATAGGCAGGACGTAGACCCAAATCAAACAAACAGCAGCTCCTACGGGGGTAGTGCTACACGTGGGGGCTCGTCCGGGATATTCTACGGTTCTGCAATCAACTTTCCCCCTAGACAGAACCCTTACAGCACAGAAATGGACCCTGCTGCCGTAGCCCGGTGGTGCAGGGATGAAGGCATCCTACCCGGAAATGGCCTGGTGGTTGAAATCCAGAGAGAGGCCTGGGTAGAGGAGCAGCTAACTCCAGTCTTGAGAGCATTGTCCACGGACAGGAAGCCATGGGTGATTGACATAAAGACAGATATTGTAAATCCCCACACCTATGCATTATGTGAGTGGAGGAACGGAATCTCTGACTACTTCAAGGGTGCCAGCATAAAAACTACAAACCAAGTAGAACTCCTCCTGATACACCCAGAAGAGAATAAAGATGGCCCCACATCCACTACTTCAGGAGGCCCCAGCACAGGAGGGAGCGCCCAACAAAAGGGTCCCGGTTCACCACCATTGACCACCCTTAGCTCAGAATTGTGCGCTGTCCTGGGGGAGATTGTGACCAAGTGTAAAAAGGACCCTCCAGACTACCTGATGTCAGGATACAGGAAACTCAGGACCTTTTCTGGGAAGAAACCTGTACCTTCAGTGGAAGATGGATTTGAAGAGTGGCTAGATGGCGCCACTCAGGCCCTAGAAGAATGGGAGGTGCCAGAACAACAAAAAAAACAACGGATTGTGGAAAGCTTAAAGGGGCCTGCTCTGGAGGCCATACGTAACCTCAAGTTAAGCAAGAAGGACTGCAATGCACAGGATTATCTGGATATTCTGCAGAATGTGTTCGGCGGGACGGAAAACGTCACTGAACTCACTTACCAGCTGGGGCATTGCTACCAAAAAGAGGGAGAGAAGCTGTCAGAATTCATAGGACGCCTGGATAAGATCCTGCATCGGATCCTACTGAAGAAAGGGATCGATCCAAGAAAAGTGGATGAGGCCCGTGCCCAGCAGGTGTTGAGGGGAGCTCAACCCTTGGACCCCATCGCATTATTGCTACGCACCCGGCAGGACGGGAGCAGCCTGGAATACCCCGACTTGATCCGGATAGTCAGGGAGGAGGAGGCCATGTTGGAAGACAAAAGGAGGAGTCAACACACCGAACCAACTGCCCAAGTCAGAATGTTAAGTGCAGAAGAAGGTGATTCAGAAGTTGAACTCCTAAAGACCCAGGTGTCACAACTAGTAGAAATGGTGTCCATGCTGACTAGCCAGGCCTCTGTGCCACACAACAAGAACACGTCAGAGGAACCAAAAAAACCTCCTAGCTCCAATATGGAACTAGTACAGAAGCCTAAGAGATTGATAACATGCTTCAATTGTGGGGGAATCGGGCATGTTAGAGCAGTGTGTCCCAGCCCAGATGAAGTTGCATCCAGATATCGCAAGCCGGCGGAAAACTTCAGAGGGCCCCGGTGAAGGAGTCAGCCGGGCGCCCACCAGTTTCCACGAACTCCTTCAAGAAGTCCAATGATCCAAAACATCAGAGTCAGGGACCTAAACCTCTGCCAATTAGGCCCCGTCCCACAACTCAGGCTGCTGTTGAACAGAAGGCCAGTGCACACCAGACCCAGAAGGGACTGAGACCCACCGGAAACTCAAGAAAAAAAGAAGTGAGGGTACAGGTAACTGAACCCAGCAAGAAGTCTGTGTTGAAGGAGTTCCCTGCCAAGTTAGTGGGGCCTTCTCCAGTAGTCGCCATACAAGTAGAAGGGATCTACACCAAGGCTCTTCTTGACACTGGGGCTCAAGTGACTCTTCTGTATAGGGATTTCTATGATAAACATCTTAAACATCTGCCCCTACAGAAATTAGAGGAACTGGAAATATGGGGTATTGGAACTCAGAGCTTTCCCTATGACGGTTACCTGCCAATCAAGTTGACTTTTGATCCCTCAGTGGCTGGGGAGACAGAGACCTTCGATACTCTGGCAGTAGTGTGCCCTCACCCACCAGGGGCCAGCAAGAGCTCACTCATCATAGGGACCAACACTGATCTAGTCAGGCGACTGCTGACACCGTTGGCCCAACAGGAAGAAGCCCCGACCACAAGAGTCCACCCCATGTTAAGGCAAGCCTACCAGCGCCTGGTACTGGAGCAGAAGGCCCCGGCTGAGGGAGTTGGCAAGATTTGGAAGCTAGACAAGGCGGAGAAGGTATTACAACCGGGAGAGGTGACTTGCCTGAGGGCTTCTGTCAAGCTCACATGGAAACAGCCAGGCCCCTTCATTGTCTTCGAACCAGGCCCACAGGAAAGACAGAAAGGGATTGAAGTAATCCCTGAAGTGATCCCATTGAAGGCCCTACAGAAAAGCCATGGGAGGGTTTCAGTGAGTATAAGGAACACTGCTAATACACCAGTGAAGGTGTCGGCCAGAATGCTGTTGGGCCAGGTGAATCCAGCCACCCCCATTGCCCCGTGTGAATTGAAGAAAGAAGAAAGGGGTGAAGTCACCATAGAGAAGCTCTGTTCTGAAGACACGGCCCTCCCACCAGAATGGAGAAAAAGGGCCAAAGCTCAACTTGCAAGGTGGGAAAAGATCTTCTCTAAAGATGAGTTCGATGTTGGGTGCGCAAGGAGTGCCACTCACAAGATACGCTTACAAGAAGATAAGCCCTTTAGAGAGAGAGTTCGACGGGTCCCACTGGGTGACTTAGAAGACTTGCGGGAACAGTTGGCTGAGCTGAAGAGGACGGGGATTATTCGAGAATCCAGGAGCCCTTACGCTTCTCCAATAGTGGTAGTCCGAAAGAAGAACGGGTCGCTGAGACTGTGTATCGACTACAGAACACTAAACAGAAGGACCATCCCAGATCAATACACGACTCCCCGAATTGAAGACGCCCTGCAGAGTCTGTCAGGGGCCAAGTGGTTCAGTGTAATGGATCTAAAAAGTGGATATTACCAAATCCCCATGCACCCTGAGGATCGGGAGAAGACAGCCTTCATCACCCCTGTGGGGTTCTTTGTGTTCAACCGTATGCCTCAAGGGTTATCAGGAGCCCCCGCCACTTTCCAAAGGCTAATGGAGAGAACCGTCGGGGACATGAATCTAATAGAGGTACTGGTATATTTGGACGACGTCATCATGTTCGGGAGAACCCTAGAAGAGCATGAAGAGAGACTGGAGAAGGTCCTGAAGAGGCTCAGTGAAGAGGGCCTGAAACTCTCCCCAGAGAAGTGTCAATTTTACCAGTCCTCAGTCCATTACCTGGGCCATATCGTTTCTGCAGAAGGGGTGGCCACGGACCCAGAGAAGCTGGATGCCGTCACCTCTTGGCCGAGACCTATCAACGTGACTGAGCTTCGGTCATTCCTGGGGTTCTGTTCTTACTACAGAAGATTTGTAGAAGGATTCGCCAAGATTGCCAGACCCCTGAACGAGTTACTCAGAAACGAAGGGGAAGATGATGTTCCAGAGCTGGTCAAACCAGTGAAACTCACCATGGGACCCCGAAGGCCCAAAGAGTCGATTCAAGACCAGTGGACAGGGGAGTGCGAGGAAGCCTTCCAGATGTTAAAGAAGAGTCTTACCACTGCACCAGTCCTGGCCTATGCTGATCCAAAGAAGCCTTATGAACTGCATGTAGATGCCAGCCGAGATGGGCTGGGTGGGGTGCTGTACCAGGAACATGATGGTTACCTAAGACCCGTCGCATATGTGAGCAGGAGTCTGATACCTGCTGAGAAGAATTACCCCTCCCACAAGCTTGAATTCCTGGCCTTGAAATGGGCAGTGGTAGACAAACTGAGAGACTACCTATATGGGGCGGAGTTTGTGGTGAAGACAGATAATAACCCGCTCACCTACCTTCTGACCACTGCCAAGTTGGATGCAATGGGACACCGGTGGTTGGCTGCCCTTTCAAGCTTCACCTTCAGCTTGAAGTACCGACCCGGAGTGGGAAATAGGGATGCAGATGCCCTGTCCAGGAGGTCTCATGCCCCCACCGACCCTACCGAAGAATGGGCCCAACTAGACCCAGAGGGAGTGCGAGCCCTATATCAGGGGACAGAACTTCAAGCCAGAGGTGGGTCAAGAGCCGAAGAAATTGGGGTCTCAGCTGTTGGAGTACCGAAGTGCTATTGCAGTGTGACCCAAGTCGAAGGGGAGGGCTTGCCCAAGCTGACAAAAAGGGATTTGAGAAAGGAGCAAGAAGAAGACTCTTTAGGGAAACTCCTGATAAAGGCTCTGGAAAGCCAGCGTCCCGAGATGCTTGAAACAGACTACCCAAGAGAAGCCCGATTGTTGCGCAGGGAGTGGGATCGGCTACACATACGTCAAGGGGTGGTCTACCGAAGGGGCCCCTCTGACGACACAGAAGAGAAGTGGCAGCTGTTTCTACCAGCCAAATATCGAGAAGCGGTCCTAGCTGCCCTCCATGACAACCATGGTCACCTAGGGTCCGAACAGACTTTTCACCTTGTACGGGATAGGTTCTATTGGCCCTGCATGCGGGCTGAAGTGGAAGGATATTGCCATTCCTGTGTCCGATGCATTCAAAGGAAGACCTTGCCACGTCAAGCAGCCCCAATGGGCCATCTGCAAAGTCAGGGACCTATGGAACTGGTGTGCATTGACTTCCTTTGCCTGGAGCCTGATCTGAGTGGTCAAGGGAATGTCTTGGTGATAACAGATCACTTTACCAGATATGCTCAAGCATTCCCAACAAAAGACCAGAAGGCCTCAACAGTAGCCAAAGTACTGGTAGAAAAATTCTTTGTGCACTATGGTCTACCCCAACGCCTTCATTCAGATCAGGGCAGAGACTTTGAAAGCAAATTAATAAAGAAGTTATTAGACCTGTTAGGCATCCAGAAGACCAGGACAACCCCTTATCACCCACAAGGAGATGCTCAGCCTGAACGGTTTAACCGGACTCTCTTGGATATGTTGGGGACTCTGAGTTCAGAGAAAAAGCAGCATTGGAGCAAGCATGTAGCTGCCATAGTGCATGCCTACAATAGCACTGCCAGTGATGTCACCGGGTATTCCCCATACCGTTTGATGTTCGGGCGGGAGGCTCGGTTGCCAGTGGACTTGGCCTTTGGCATATCGCTGGATCATACCTCAGCAGCATCCCACAAGGGGTATGTAGACCGATTGAGAAAGAGTCTGAAGACAGCTTTTGAAAAGGCCCAAGCAGCATCTGACCAACGGGGGCTGAGAAATAAAAGAAACTTTGACCTAAGAGTCAGAATTCAAGATTTACAGCCAGGAGATAGAGTGCTGTTGAGGAACTTGGGAATTCCGGGAAAACATAAGTTGGCTGACCGTTGGAAATCCCAACCTTATGTTATCTGCAAGAAGCTGGAAAACCTTCCTGTGTACCAAATTAGGCCAGAAGGAAGCGTGGGACCGTTAAAGACCTGGCACAGGAATCACTTGTTGCCCCTCTCCGAGGCAGTTCGCATGCCTCCTGCATCTGACTCACAAGAAACCCCTTCAACTTCTCAAGGTTCCAGACCCATCACCCGATCTCAAACAGTGCTTCCAGATGTGAGAGATGGAGACTCTGACAATGAAGGTCAAGAGGATGAAGAAGCAGAATCTGACTGGTTGTGGTCATCCCAATTGCCAGAACCCATGACCACCTCCCAAACCTCACCCAAAACAGTTGACAATGGAACTCTTCGGGCAGAAGCTCCTGAATTTGTGCCTTCAAACATTCTCATTGAGGAGGTAGCTGATGACTCAGACTCTTTGTCAATGGAAGACCCAGAAGAAGGGTCGTTGTCTCTATCTGAAGGAGAGCGGGACGCTCCTGAAGTTCTGGAGCCCAACATGCCTGAACTAGATGAGGAAGCCCCTGAAGAGCTTCTAGAAACAGCCAGCCCCAATGTCCTTGAGAATATGATACCTAAAGAAGAGTAATTCACCCCCCAAAAAGACTGACGTACGACCAATTGGGTGAATGCTCTGAGGAGGCCATCATCACTTCTAAGAGAACCATTGATCAGTCTTGCTCTTCCACTCCAGATTCAGATTCAGTGGAAGACAACCCCAGCTCACTCCCTAGCACATCTGAAACAGACACCCAAGTGTCGGTGGTCCGTATACAGGACAACCTCCCTCCTTGTGATAATTGGTGGGAGGTTCCTCTGTCGGCTCTGTGTTATGATATGAGCTGTTTAAGTTTAAATCCTGCTTATGAAAAGGCAAGTTGTTTATTGTCATAAAAAACTAACAAATTTCCCTGCAGGTATTGCCAAAGTATGTGTTAGGTTACATACTGTTGTCCTCTTTGGGGACCAAAGACTTTAAGTGGGGGGAGTGTGTAGCAGGATGTCCATATGTAAGAAGGAATCCGGCTCCCTCCGGTGGTGTAAGTGTTACAATGCAACTAATGCACTTTGGGACAGATATCAGCTAGGAGAAAAGACTTTGTTGCTTTTAATAAAAGACAGACTACATTACCCAGGGTGCATTGCAACACCACAAAGCATTCTGGGCAGACTACTTAAACCAGGGGAGGGGCCAGCGTCTCTCTCTCTGGATCCAGCTCTCAATCAAGCAGGAAGTTGGCACGGAGGCCTGCTTCCTAAGGGTTAGGCCAGAAGCCTGGGCCTAAATTACGGGCGTGCCTGAGTGATTTCCAGCAGAGGATCGTCCACAGCGTCCTGTGATTGCCCAGCAGAGACCGGAGTCGTCCATCACCATATGCTGTTAGTGACGGAGTCCGGAGACTGCAGCTGAAGCAGAAGCGTGGAGATCGAGTGACCGGGACAAGCCAGAGGAGACTATCTGAAAGTCGGGCCTGTTTGGTGAGAAGCGCACCTGCCCAGAATTGACTACTACCTTAGAGGAAAGTGATTTAGTTAGTGCCAGCCACACTTCACCTATCACGCCACAGCTTGCGGCCTAGTGTATCTCACTGGAGACTATGTGATCAGAGATTGGTGCATCCGTCATTAGTGGGTGGCAGGCACACGAGTACTCAGGTATATTGCGGATAATTACAGCATCTTGTTGAAACCCTGTGGATTACAATTTAACTTGTGCACCGACGGTGGCTAGCGAAGACTTCATTGGAGAAAGGAACTTTGAGTGGGACGCAGATAGGCCTTGCTTACCTATTATAGGGAATGAACACGTGCAAGGTATTGCAACAAAGGGGGAGCTCGCGAGCAACCAGTTAGCCGTGCAGAGACACATATAGATACATGTACATATATATAGCTGATGTTATTTCCTGTTATTAACTAATCTCAGTGATACCTATCCTTATTGGTTTATTGACTCTGCAATGCGCATGCAGAGTCAACTGTGTGTATTAATGTGATTCTTTACCCTTCCCTTTTATACTGAGTAAAGGTACCTTTGATTAAGCATATAACTTGTGTGAAGTATCTCTGTCACTTAGAAGGACTAGTGACCAGTAGTGATGAGCCGAACACCCCCGGGTTCGGTTTGCACCAGAACCCGCGAACGGAGCGAAAGTTCGTACGAACATTAGAACCCTATTAAATACAATGGATGCGAACGTTCGAATTCTAAAGTGCTAATTATAACGACTATTATGCATGTTATTGTCCTAAAAAGGGTTTGGGAACCCGGGTTCTGCACCAGGGGACATGTATCAATGCAAAAAGAAGTTTTAAAAACGGTCGTTTTTCGGGAGCAGTCATTTTAATGATGCATAAAGTGAAAAAAAAAAAGTCAAATATTCCTTTAAATATCGTACCTGGGGGGTGTCTAAAGTATGCCTGTGAAGTGCCACGTGTTTCCCGTGTTTACAACTGTCCCTGCACAAAATGACACTTCTAAAGGAAAAAAAAGCCATTTAAAACTGCTTGCGGCTTTAATGTAATGTCTGGTCCCGGTAATATGGATGAAAATCTTTAAGAAAAATGGCATAGCTACCCCATGACCCCCCCCCCCCCCCCTACCCCAGCCCATTACCAGCCCCTTTGGGTCTTGTATGGATATTAAGGGGAACCCCGCACATAAAATACAAAAGGCCCTATATACTCTGAACAGCCGTATACAGGCGGTGCATACAAGACAGGGACTGTAGGTTTGTTCTTATGTAGAATCTGTTTGTAATTTTGAACAGGTACATTGTTTAAGTGTAGCTCCAGCCCAAAAATCTATTTTTAAACTTTTTGGAAAACATAGGTAAGGGTTATCACCCCTGTAACATTTGTTTTGCTGTCTGTGCCCCTGTTCAGAACATTTCACCTCACTTTCCGTCCCAATGACAACTGTTTTTGAAATGTGGTGTTTTTCTTGAAACAAGGATTGCTGATAAAGCATCAGTACAGAGGAGACACCTTTCTCCCATATTAATTCTTACAGGAGAGAATTTTCCTTCCAAGGGGTAGATTTCCTCTCACTTCCTGTTGTCTTCTTGCGTTTGCAAGTAGGAGTCGTTTGTAAGTTGGATGTTTGAAAGTAGGGACCTGCCGTATATACTCTGCAGAAATAGGCCCCTTAGTTGTTGGTGTTGGCACAACACTGTAAGCACTCACAGTTACTCTTGGTTGGTGCTGGAACGCCCTGCTGTCAACTATTATATCAGGAATTTTAATTACATATAATTGTTGAACAGTGGTAGTAAAAATTGGGCCTTTGATGGTGGTGCTGGTGCCACAACACTGTAAGCCCTGACAGTTACTCTTGGTGGGTGCAGCAATGGGCCCTGCTGTGAATTATTAGATCAAGAATTGTAATTGCATGCCCCTGTTGAACAGGGGCTGAAAAATTGGGCCTTTCGTGGTGGTGGTGGTGGTGGTGTTGCCACAACACTGTAAGCCCTCAGAGTTACTCTTGGTGGGTGCAGGAATGGGCCCTGCTGTGAATTATTAGATCAAGAATTGTAATTACATGCCCCTTTTGAACAGGGGCTGAAAAATTGG
Source organism: Rana muscosa (assembly GCA_029206835.1). Lineage (NCBI taxonomy): Eukaryota > Metazoa > Chordata > Amphibia > Anura > Ranidae > Rana > Rana muscosa. The sequence continues at coordinate 54,365,348 of CM055128.1, read as the reverse complement.
GCCTTTCGTGGTGGTGGTGGTGGTGGCGTTGCCACAACACTGTAAGCCCTCAGAGTTACTCTTGGTGGGTGCAGCAATGGGCCCTGCTGTGAATTATTAGATCAAGAATTGTAATTACATGCCCCTGTTGAACAGGGGCTGAAAAATTGGGCCTTAGGCACTGGTGGCACAACACTACAACCCCTCACAGATACTGTACTTGGAGCACAGCAATGAGCCCTATGGCAAATTATTGCTAAAAAAATTGTAATTACACGCCCCTGTAAAACAGGGGCTGAAAAATTGGGCCTTAGCCACTGGTGGCGGCACCCATAAACAAAAATGATCTTCCAAGCTATCATCATCAATCGTATCATTGAGGACTCGGAGGAGGAGGATAGCCAGTCAACATAACAGCACAGGCACTCAGCATCAGCATCAGTCTTGAAGGGATGTGACTAGTGATGAGCCGAACACCCCCGGGTTCGGTTCGCACCAGAACCCGCGAACGGACCGAAAGTTCGAACGAACATTAGAACCCTATTAAATACAATGGATGCGAACGTTCGAATTCTAAAGTGCTAATTATAACAACTATTATGCATGTTATTGTCATAAATAGGGTTTGGGAACCCGGGTTGTGCACCAGGGGACATGTATCAATGCAAAAAGAAGTTTTAAAAACGGTCGTTTTTCGGGAGCAGTCATTTTAATGATGCATAAAGTGAAAAAAAAAAAGTCAAATATTCCTTTAAATATCGTACCTGGGGGGTGTCTAAAGTATGCCTGTGAAGTGCCACGTGTTTCCCGTGTTTAGAACTGTCCCTGCACAAAATGACACTTCTAAAGGAAAAAAAAGCCATTTAAAACTGCTTGCGGCTTTAATGTAATGTCTGGTCCCGGTAATATGGATGAAATTCTTTAAGAAAAATGGCATAGCTACCCCATGACCCCCCCCCCCTACCCCAGCCCATTACCAGCCCCTTTGGGTCTTGTATGGATATTAAGGGGAACCCCGCACATAAAATAAAAAAGGCCCTATATACTCTGAACAGCCGTATATAGGCGGTGCATACAAGACAGGGACTGTAGGTTTGTTCTTATGTAGAATCTGTTTGTAATTTTGAACAGGTACATTGTTGAAGTGTAGCTCCAGGCCAATAATCTATTTTTAAACTTTTTGGGAAACATAGGTAAGGGTTATCACCCCTGTAACATTTGTTTTGCTGTCTGTGCCCCTGTTCAGAACATTTCACCTCACTTTCCGTCCCAATGACAACTGTTTTTGAAATGTGGTGTTTTTCTTGAAACAAGGATTGCTGATAAAGCATCAGTACAGATGAGACCCCTTTCTCCCATATTTATTCTTACAGGAGAGAATTTTCCTTTCTAGGGGTAGATTTCCTCTCACTTCCTGTTGTCTTCTTTCGTTTGCAAGTAGGAGTCGTTTGTAAGTTGGATGTTTGAAAGTAGGGACCTGCCGTATATACTCTGCAGAAATAGGCCCCTTAGTTGTTGGTGTTGGCACAACACTGTAAGCACTCAGTTACTCTTGGTTGGTGCTGGAACGCCCTGCTGTCAACTATTATATCAGGAATTTTAATTACATATAATTGTTGAACAGTGGTAGTAAAAATTGGGGCTTTGATGGTGGTGCTGGTGCCACAACACTGTAAGCCCTGACAGTTACTCTTGGTGGGTGCAGCAATGGGCCCTGCTGTGAATTATTAGATCAAGAATTGTAATTACATGCCCCTTTTGAACAGGGGCTGAAAAATTGGGCCTTAGGCACTGGTGGCACAACACTACAACCCCTCACAGATACTGTACTTGGAGCACAGCAATGAGCCCTGTTGCAAAGTATTGCTTCAAAAATTGTAATGACACGCCCCTGTTAAACAGGGGCTGAAAAATTGGGCCTTAGGCACTGGTGCCACAACACTCCAACCCCTCACAGATACTGTACTTGGAGCACAGCAATGAGCCCTATGGCAAATTATTGCTAAAAAAATTGTAATTACACGCCCCTGTAAAACAGGGGCTGAAAAATTGGGCCTTAGCCACTGGTGGCGGCACCCATAAACAAAAATGATCTTCCAAGCTATCATCATCAATCGTATCATTGAGGACTCGGAGGAGGAGGATAGCCAGTCAACATAACAGCACAGGCACTCAGCATCAGCATCAGTCTTGAAGGGATGTGACATGTTAAAATCAATTAGTCTGTTATATCAGCATCAGGTGTGTGGTAGCTGGTGGTGATCCAAGACTGGTTCATCTTGATGAAAGTCAGTCGATCAACTGAGTCGGTGGACAGGCGCACCCTGTGATCCGTGACAAATCCTCCAGCAGCACTGAATGTGCGTTCCGAAAGAACGCTGGATGCAGGACAGGCCAGTAGCTCAATTGCATACTGTGCAAGCTCTGGCCAGTGATCCATCCTCAAGACCCAGTAAGCCAGAGGATTTTCGGTGGGGAAGGTGTCCAAGTCTGACCTTGCCCCTAGATATTCCTGCACCATGTTTATCAGACGCTGGCGATGGTTGCTGGAACCGATCATACTTTGGGGCTGCGGACTAAAGAATTGTCTGAACGCATCGGTCAGACGGCCACCTTCCCCACCGCTCCTTCTTTGACTGGCCGAAGCCTCAGCAACTCGTTGTCCAGGACCAGGAGTTTGTAACCTCCCAGTCTCTGGGAACGCGTTGCACAGACCTTTCTGCAAGGCCTCCCGGAGTTGTCTCATCCTCTGCTCCCTCTGCGACGGTAACATAAGGTCCGCAACCTTACCCTTGTACCGTGGATCAAGGAGAGTGGCCAGCCAGTAATGGTCCCTCTCCTTGATCCGAAGAATACGAGGATCCTTCCGCAGACTTTGCAGGATCAGGGAGGCCATGCAGCGTAGGTTTGCTGAGGCATTCGCTCCGGAGTCCTCTGGGTCACTAAGGACGACATGATCCGCAGCCACCTCCTCCCAGCCACGTACAAGTCCACTGGTTTCTTGGGACTGTAAATCATCCCTAAAAGACTGCTGCTGATGATGCTGAGTGCCAGCCTCCACCTCCATGCTGACACAATCCTCCTCCTCCTCCTCCTCCTCCTCCTCCTCCTCCTCCTCCTCCTCCTCCTCTTCCTGTGCGATGGGTGGGACAGAAGGAACACTGTCTGGGTAAAGGGGGCCTTGAGAGGCAAGGAAGTCCTCCTCTTCCTGCCTCTGTTCTGCCTCAAGTGCCCTGTCCATTATTCCACGCAGCGTGTGCTCCAACAGGTGGACAAGAGGTACAGTGTCACTGATGCATGCACTGTCACTGCTCACCATCCTCGTGGCCTCCTCAAATGGTGCCAGGACAGTGCATGCATCCCTGATCATGCCCCACTGGCGTGGAGAAAAAAAAACAAGCTCCCCTGACCCTGTCCTGGTGCCGTAGTCGCACAGGTACTCATTGATGGCCCTCTGCTGCGTGTGCAGCCGCTGCAGCATGGCCAACGTTGAGTTCCACCTGGTGGGCATGTCACATATAAGGCGGTTCTTGGGCAGGTTCAACTCCTTTTTCAGCTCAGCCAGGCGAGCACTGGCATTATAAGATCTGCGGAAATGCACACAGACTTTCCTGGCCTGCCTCAGGACATCCTGTAAGCCCGGGTACCTGCCCAAGAACCGCTGCACCACCAGGTTAAGGACGTGAGCCACACAGGGCACATGGGTCAGTTGTCCCTGTCGGAGGGCGGAGAGGAGGTTGGTGCCATTGTCGCAAACCACCATTCCTGGCTTAAGCTGGCGTGGCGTCAACCACCTCTCGGCCTGGCCCTGCAGAGCAGACAGGACCTCTGCCCCAGTGTGGCTTCTGTCCCCCAAACACACCAGCGCAAGCACGGCATGGCATCTTTTTGCCTGCGTACTTGCGTAGCCCCGTGAACGGCTACGGAGCACCGCTGGTTCATAGGACAAACCACAGGAAGAGGCCATGGAGGAAGAAGAAGAGGAGGGGGTGGAGGAGAGAGGTGTGTCACAACCAGTAGTAGCATTTTGGAGGCGTGGCGGTGGGACAACCTCCAACACTACTGCACCTTGTCCTGCATCCTTCCCAGCTGCCAAAAGAGTGACCCAATGGGCCGTGAAAGAAAGGTAACGTCCCTGTCCATGCCTGCTGGACCATGAGTCAGCGGTAATATGCACCTTACCGCTGACCGCCCTGTCCAGCGAGGCCAAGACATTGCCTTCCACATGCCGGTAGAGAGCCGGAATAGCCTTCCGTGAGAAAAAGTGGCGTTTGGGAACCTGCCACTGAGGAACCGCACATTGCACAAACTCACGGAAGGGGGCCGAGTCTACCAACTGAAAAGGCAGCAGTTGAAGCGCTAGCAATTTAGCCAAGCTAGCATTCAACCGCTGGGCATGTGGATGGCTGGGAGTGAACTTCTTTCGACGGTCCAGCAGCTGGGGCAGGGAAATTTGCCTGCTAGAATCGGACGTCGGTGTACTGCTAGCAGAGTGGCCGCAAGTACTTGGCTGTGACACACCTAATTCTACACCTTCATTCCTCTCAGTGCATGTTTCAGAGAGGACTGAAGTTATAGTGGGGTTGGAGATCCCAGCTGATGCGGTGCAAGGAGAGGTCCGCTTTGTTCTTTGGTGTGGGTCTTTGAGGTAGGCTTGCCAACGAGCTGCATGGCAGGTCAACATATGTCTGGTCAGGCATGTGGTACCCAAGCGGCTGATGTTTTGGCCACGCGATATACGCTTGAGACATATGTTGCAAACAGCAGCTGTGCGATCTGATGCACTAGCCTCAAAAAAGGCCCACACCAAAGAACTTTTTGAATGACGGGCAGAGGCAGCGCCCTGCACAGGCGGAGCTCTGCGGTGTGATTCCGTCGGTGTACTGCCCTTACGCTGGCCACCAAAGGGCATCCTGCCTCGTTGGAGATGTGCCTCCTCCTCATCCTCCTCCTCCTCCTCTCTCCTATTAGGCACCCACGTGGAGTCAGTGACCTCATCATCACCTCCCTCCTCATCACTGGAGGCAATCTGGCAGTATGCTGCAGCTGCTGGAACATGACTGCCAGATTGGTGTCCTTCTTGAGCATCCCCTCTGTCTGCTCTCACGCTACTGCCTTCCTCTAGCTGGGTTTCATCATCAGACCCTTCGAAACGCTGGGCATCCTCCTGGAGCATGTACCCAACACTGTGCTGAAACAGTTCGGGGGACTCCTCAGGAGGAGGACATGGTGGGTCTAGGGAAGGAGTGACTGATGATGAGTCTGACATTGATACCAGGGAAGAGGACGCTTTGGCAGCTGCTTTTCCAGTACCCTGAGCCTGGGTGAGAGAGGATGAGGAGGAGGAGGAGGGCTTGGTCATCCACTCTACCAAGTCTTCGGCATGATGTGGCTCAACATGTCCAGCTGCCGAAAAGAAGGACAAGCGTGTCCCATGGCCATGTGCTGATGACAATGCACCGCGTCCACGACCAGCACTGTTGCCCCCAGACACAGAGCCTGCTTGCCCTCTTTTATTGCCTCCTGACTGTCTGCCTCTCCTTGTTTGCCTTCCAGACATTCTAATAGATGGCCTGCTGGGAGATGGGAAAAAAGCAATAAGGGCTACCTTCAGGTGTCCTTCTCTGTCCCTTGAAACAAGGACTTTGACAGTGAAAGAAACTGACACACTCTCCCTACCTACAGTTTTCTGTCCCTAGAAAAAATGTTTTTTTTAAGCACAATTTAGCACAAGGAGAATTACCTCACTGTCCTTCCAGGTCCCTGGAAACAAGGACTTTGACAGTGAAAGAAACTGACACACTCTCCCTACCTACAGTTTTCTGTCCCTAGAAAAAATGTTTTTTTTAAGCACAATTTAGCACAAGGAGAATTACCTCACTGTCCTTCCAGGTCCCTGGAAACAAGGACTTTGACAGTGAAAGAAACTGACACACTCTCCCTACCTACAGTTTTCTGTCCCTAGAAAAAATGTTTTTTTAAGCACAATATAGCACAAGGAGAATTCACTCACTGTCCTTCCAGGTCCCTGGAAACAAGGACTTTGACAGTGAAAGAAACTGACACACTCTCCCTACCTACAGTTTTCTGTCCCTAGAAAAAATGTTTTTTTTAAGCACAATTTAGCACAAGGAGAATTACCTCACTGTCCTTCCAGGTCCCTGGAAACAAGGACTTTGACAGTGAAAGAAACTGACACACTCTCCCTACCTACAGTTTTCTGTCCCTAGAAAAAATGTTTTTTTTAAGCACAATATAGCACAAGGAGAATTCACTCACTGTCCTTCCAGGTCCCTGGAAACAAGGACTTTGACAGTGAAAGAAACTGACACACTCTCCCTACCTACAGTTTTCTGTCCCTAGAAAAAATGTTTTTTTTAAGCACAATTTAGCACAAGGAGAATTACCTCACTGTCCTTCCAGGTCCCTGGAAACAAGGACTTTGACAGTGAAAGAAACTGACACACTCTCCCTACCTACAGTTTTCTGTCCCTAGAAAAAATGTTTTTTTTAAGCACAATATAGCACAAGGAGAATTCACTCACTGTCCTTCCAGGTCCCTGGAAACAAGGACTTTGACAGTAAAAGAAACTGACACACTCTCCCTACCTACAGTTTTCTGTCCCTAGAAAAAATGTTTTTTTTAAGCACAATTTAGCACAAGGAGAATTACCTCACTGTCCTTCCAGGTCCCTGGAAACAAGGACTTTGACAGTGAAAGAAACTGACACACTCTCCCTACCTACAGTTTTCTGTCCCTAGAAAAAATGTTTTTTTTAAGCACAATATAGCACAAGGAGAATTCACTCACTGTCCTTCCAGGTCCCTGGAAACAAGGACTTTGACAGTGAAAGAAACTGACACACTCTCCCTACCTACAGTTTTCTGTCCCTAGAAAAAATGTTTTTTTTAAGCACAATTTAGCACAAGGAGAATTACCTCACTGTCCTTCCAGGTCCCTGGAAACAAGGACTTTGACAGTGAAAGAAACTGACACACTCTCCCTACCTACAGTTTTCTGTCCCTAGAAAAAATGTTTTTTTTAAGCACAATATAGCTCAAGGAGAATTCACTCACTGTCCTTCCAGGTCCCTGGAAACAAGGACTTTGACAGTGAAAGAAACTGACACACTCTCCCTACCTACAGTTTTCTGTCCCTAGAAAAAATGTTTTTTTTAAGCACAATTTAGCACAAGGAGAATTACCTCACTGTCCTTCCAGGTCCCTGGAAACAAGGACTTTGACAGTGAAAGAAACTGACACACTCTCCCTACCTACAGTTTTCTGTCCCTAGAAAAAATGTTTTTTTTAAGCACAATTTAGCACAAGGAGAATTACCTCACTGTCCTTCCAGGTCCCTGGAAACAAGGACTTTGACAGTGAAAGAAACTGACACACTCTCCCTACCTACAGTTTCCTGTCCCTAGAAAAAATGTTTTTTTTAAGCACAATATAGCACAAGGAGAATTCACTCACTGTCCTTCCAGGTCCCTGGAAACAAGGACTTTGACAGTGAAAGAAACTGACACACTCTCCCTACCTACAGTTTTCTGTCCCTAGAAAAAATGTTTTTTTTAAGCACAATTTAGCACAAGGAGAATTACCTCACTGTCCTTCCAGGTCCCTGGAAACAAGGACTTTGACAGTGAAAGAAACTGACACACTCTCCCTACCTACAGTTTTCTGTCCCTAGAAAAAATGTTTTTTTTAAGCACAATATAGCACAAGGAGAATTCACTCACTGTCCTTCCAGGTCCCTGGAAACAAGGACTTTGACAGTGAAAGAAACTGACACACTCTCCCTACCTACAGTTTTCTGTCCCTAGAAAAAATGTTTTTTTTAAGCACAATTTAGCACAAGGAGAATTACCTCACTGTCCTTCCAGGTCCCTGGAAACAAGGACTTTGACAGTGAAAGAAACTGACACACTCTCCCTACCTACAGTTTTCTGTCCCTAGAAAAAATGTTTTTTTTAAGCACAATATAGCACAAGGAGAATTCACTCACTGTCCTTCCAGGTCCCTGGAAACAAGGACTTTGACAGTGAAAGAAACTGACACACTCTCCCTACCTACAGTTTTCTGTCCCTAGAAAAAATGTTTTTTTTAAGCACAATTTAGCACAAGGAGAATTACCTCACTGTCCTTGCAGGTCCCTGGAAACAAGGACTTTGACAGTGAAAGAAACTGACACACTCTCCCTACCTACAGTTTTCTGTCCCTAGAAAAAATGTTTTTTTTAAGCACAATATAGCACAAGGAGAATTCACTCACTGTCCTTCCAGGTCCCTGGAAACAAGGACTTTGACAGTGAAAGAAACTGACACACTCTCCCTACCTACAGTTTTCTGTCCCTAGAAAAAATGTTTTTTTTAAGCACAATTTAGCACAAGGAGAATTAACTCACTGTCCTTCCAGGTCCCTGGAAACAAGGACTTTGACAGTGAAAGAAACTGACACACTCTCCCTACCTACAGTTTTCTGTCCCTAGAAAAAATGTTTTTTTTAAGCACAATTTAGCACAAGGAGAATTACCTCACTGTCCTTCCAGGTCCCTGGAAACAAGGACTTTGACAGTGAAAGAAACTGACACACTCTCCCTACCTACAGTTTTCTGTCCCTAGAAAAAATGTTTTTTTTAAGCACAATTTAGCACAAGGAGAATTACCTCACTGTCCTTCCAGGTCCCTGGAAACAAGGACTTTGACAGTGAAAGAAACTGACACACTCTCCCTACCTACAGTTTTCTGTCCCTAGAAAAAATGTTTTTTTTAAGCACAATATAGCACAAGGAGAATTCACTCACTGTCCTTCCAGGTCCCTGGAAACAAGGACTTTGACAGTGAAAGAAACTGACACACTCTCCCTACCTACAGTTTTCTGTCCCTAGAAAAAATGTTTTTTTTAAGCACAATTTAGCACAAGGAGAATTACCTCACTGTCCTTCCAGGTCCCTGGAAACAAGGACTTTGACAGTGAAAGAAACTGACACACTCTCCCTACCTACAGTTTTCTGTCCCTAGAAAAAATGTTTTTTTTAAGCACAATTTAGCACAAGGAGAATTACCTCACTGTCCTTCCAGGTCCCTGGAAACAAGGACTTTGACAGTGAAAGAAACTGACACACTCTCCCTACCTACAGTTTTCTGTCCCTAGAAAAAATGTTTTTTTTAAGCACAATTTAGCACAAGGAGAATTACCTCACTGTCCTTCCAGGTCCCTGGAAACAAGGACTTTGACAGTGAAAGAAACTGACACACTCTCCCTACCTACAGTTTTCTGTCCCTAGAAAAAATGTTTTTTTTAAGCACAATTTAGCACAAGGAGAATTACCTCACTGTCCTTCCAGGTCCCTGGAAACAAGGACTTTGACAGTGAAAGAAACTGACACACTCTCCCTACCTACAGTTTTCTGTCCCTAGAAAAAATGTTTTTTTTAAGCACAATTTAGCACAAGGAGAATTACCTCACTGTCCTTCCAGGTCCCTGGAAACAAGGACTTTGGCAGTGAAAGAAACTGACACACTCTCCCTACCTACAGTTTTCTGTCCCTAGAAAAAATGTTTTTTTTAAGCACAATTTAGCACAAGGAGAATTACCTCACTGTCCTTCCAGGTCCCTGGAAACAAGGACTTTGACAGTGAAAGAAACTGACACACTCTCCCTACCTACAGTTTTCTGTCCCTAGAAAAAATGTTTTTTTTAAGCACAATTTAGCACAAGGAGAATTCACTCACTGTCCTTCCAGGTCCCTGGAAACAAGGACTTTGACAGTGAAAGAAACTGACACACTCTCCCTACCTACAGTTTTCTGTCCCTAGAAAAAATGTTTTTTTTAAGCACAATTTAGCACAAGGAGAATTACCTCACTGTCCTTCCAGGTCCCTGGAAACAAGGACTTTGACAGTGAAAGAAACTGACACACTCTCCCTACCTACAGTTTTCTGTCCCTAGAAAAAATGTTTTTTTTAAGCACAATTTAGCACAAGGAGAATTACCTCACTGTCCTTCCAGGTCCCTGGAAACAAGGACTTTGGCAGTGAAAGAAACTGACACACTCTCCCTACCTACAGTTTTCTGTCCCTAGAAAAAATGTTTTTTTTAAGCACAATTTAGCACAAGGAGAATTACCTCACTGTCCTTCCAGGTCCCTGGAAACAAGGACTTTGACAGTGAAAGAAACTGACACACTCTCCCTACCTACAGTTTTCTGTCCCTAGAAAAAATGTTTTTTTTAAGCACAATTTAGCACAAGGAGAATTACCTCACTGTCCTTCCAGGTCCCTGGAAACAAGGACTTTGACAGTGAAAGAAACTGACACACTCTCCCTACCTACAGTTTTCTGTCCCTAGAAAAAATGTTTTTTTTTAAGCACAATTTAGCACAAGGAGAATTACCTCACTGTCCTTCCAGGTCCCTGGAAACAAGGACTTTGACAGTGAAAGAAACTGACACACTCTCCCTACCTACAGTTTTCTGTCCCTAGAAAAAATGTTTTTTTTAAGCACAATTTAGCACAAGGAGAATTACCTCACTGTCCTTCCAGGTCCCTGGAAACAAGGACTTTGACAGTGAAAGAAACTGACACACTCTCCCTACCTACAGTTTTCTGTCCCTAGAAAAAATGTTTTTTTTTAAGCACAATTTAGCACAAGGAGAATTACCTCACTGTCCTTCCAGGTCCCTGGAAACAAGGACTTTGACAGTGAAAGAAACTGACACACTCTCCCTACCTACAGTTTTCTGTCCCTAGAAAAAATGTTTTTTTTAAGCACAATATAGCACAAGGAGAATTCACTCACTGTCCTTCCAGGTCCCTGGAAACAAGGACTTTGACAGTGAAAGAAACTGACACACTCTCCCTACCTACAGTTTTCTGTCCCTAGAAAAAATGTTTTTTTTAAGCACAATATAGCACAAGCACAAAACACACTGACACTCTCCCTACCTATCCTTCTCTTTCCCTAAACTAAAGGAATCCAGGTTAAGCAAGAAAGAAATAAAAGTCACTGTCCCTGCCTATGCTGCTCTATCCCTGCTCCGGAACACACTACACTAGGCCGCCGTGCTGGCGGCCTTTTATAGTGTGGGGCGTGTACTAAACCCCCTCAGCAATAATTGGCCACAGGCATCCTGCCTGTGGCCAATCATTGCTCTCCTCGCTGCCGGCGCTGTGATTGGCCAAGCATGCGGGGTCACAGTGCATGCTTGGCCAATCACAGCGCCTGGATGACACTGCGATGGCGTAGTGCATTGTGGGCCGTTCGCGTCACTCGAATTTGGCGCGAACGGCCCAAATCGTTCGATCTTCGTCGAACGATCGAACAGCCGATGTTCGAGTCGAACGTATGTTCGACTCGAACACGAAGCTCATCCCTAGATGTGACATGTTAAAATCAATTAGTCTGTTATATCAGCATCAGGTGTGTGGTAGCTGGTGGTGATCCAAGACTGGTTCATCTTGATGAAAGTCAGTCGATCAACCGAGTCGGTGGACAGGCGCACCCTGTGATCCGTGACAAATCCTCCAGCAGCACTGAATGTGCGTTCCGAAAGAACGCTGGATGCAGGACAGGCCAGTAGCTCAATTGCATACTGTGCAAGCTCTGGCCAGTGATCCATCCTCAAGACCCAGTAAGCCAGAGGATTTTCGGTGGGGAAGGTGTCCAAGTCTGACCTTGCCCCTAGATATTCCTGCACCATGTTTATCAGACGCTGGCGATGGTTGCTGGAACCGATCATACTTTGGGGCTGCGGACTAAAGAATTGTCTGAACGCATCGGTCAGACGGCCACCTTCCCCACCGCTCCTTCTTTGACTGGCCGAAGCCTCAGCAACTCGTTGTCCAGGACCAGGAGTTTGTAACCTCCCAGTCTCTGGGAACGCGTTGCACAGACCTTTCTGCAAGGCCTCCCGGAGTTGTCTCATCCTCTGCTCCCTCTGCGACGGTAACATAAGGTCCGCAACCTTACCCTTGTACCGTGGATCAAGGAGAGTGGCCAGCCAGTAATGGTCACTCTCCTTGATCCGAAGAATACGAGGATCCTTCCGCAGACTTTGCAGGATCAGGGAGGCCATGCAGCGTAGGTTTGCTGAGGCATTCGGTCCGGAGTCCTCTGGGTCACTAAGGACGACATGATCCGCAGCCACCTCCTCCCAGCCACGTACAAGTCCACTGGTTTCTTGGGACTGTAAATCATCCCTAAAAGACTGCTGCTGATGATGCTGAGTGCCAGCCTCCACCTCCATGCTGACACAATCCTCCTCCTCCTCCTCCTCCTCCTCCTCTTCCTGTGCGATGGGTGGGACAGAAGGAACACTGTCTGGGTAAAGGGGGCCTTGAGAGGCAAGGAAGTCCTCCTCTTCCTGCCTCTGTTCTGCCTCAAGTGCCCTGTCCATTATTCCACGCAGCGTGTGCTCCAACAGGTGGACAAGAGGTACAGTGTCACTGATGCATGCACTGTCACTGCTCACCATCCTCGTGGCCTCCTCAAATGGTGCCAGGACAGTGCATGCATCCCTGATCATGCCCCACTGGCGTGGAGAAAAAAAAACAAGCTCCCCTGACCCTGTCCTGGTGCCGTAGTCACACAGGTACTCATTGATGGCCCTCTGCTGCGTGTGCAGCCGCTGCAGCATGGCCAACGTTGAGTTCCACCTGGTGGGCATGTCACATATAAGGCGGTTCTTGGGCAGGTTCAACTCCTTTTGCAGCTCAGCCAGGCGAGCACTGGCATTATAAGATCTGCGGAAATGCACACAGACTTTCCTGGCCTGCCTCAGGACATCCTGTAAGCCCGGGTACCTGCCCAAGAACCGCTGCACCACCAGGTTAAGGACGTGAGCCACACAGGGCACATGGGTCAGTTGTCCCTGTCGGAGGGCGGAGAGGAGGTTGGTGCCATTGTCGCAAACCACCATTCCTGGCTTAAGCTGGCGTGGCGTCAACCACCTCTCGGCCTGGCCCTGCAGAGCAGACAGGACCTCTGCCCCAGTGTGGCTTCTGTCCCCCAAACACACCAGCGCAAGCACGGCATGGCATCTTTTTGCCTGCGTACTTGCGTAGCCCCTTGAACGGCTACGGAGCACCGCTGGTTCAGAGGACAAACCACAGGAAAAGGCCATGGAGGAAGAAGAAGAGGAGGGGGTGGAGGAGAGAGGTGTGTCACAACCAGTAGTAGCATTTTGGAGGCGTGGCGGTGGAACAACCTCCAACACTACTGCACCTTGTCCTGCATCCTTCCCAGCTGCCAAAAGAGTGACCCAATGGGCCGTGAAAGAAAGGTAACGTCCCTGTCCATGCCTGCTGGACCATGAGTCAGCGGTAATATGCACCTTACCGCTGACCGCCCTGTCCAGCGAGGCCAAGACATTGCCTTCCACATGCCGGTAGAGAGCCGGAATAGCCTTCCGTGAGAAAAAGTGGCGTTTGGGAACCTGCCACTGAGGAACCGCACATTGCACAAACTCACGGAAGGGGGCCGAGTCTACCAACTGAAAAGGCAGCAGTTGAAGCGCTAGCAATTTAGCCAAGCTAGCATTCAACCGCTGGGCATGTGGATGGCTGGGAGTGAACTTCTTTCGACGGTCCAGCAGCTGGGGCAGGGAAATTTGCCTGCTAGAATCGGACGTCGGTGTACTGCTAGCAGAGTGGCCGCAACTACTTGGCTGTGACACACCTAATTCTACACCTTCATTCCTCTCAGTGCATGTTTCAGACAGGACTGAAGTTATAGTGGGGTTGGAGATCCCAGCTGATGCGGTGCAAGGAGAGGTCCGCTTTGTTCTTTGGTGTGGGTCTTTGAGGTAGGCTTGCCAACGAGCTGCATGGCAGGTCAACATATGTCTGGTCAGGCATGTGGTACCCAAGCGGCTGATGTTTTGGCCACGCGATATACGCTTGAGACATATGTTGCAAACAGCAGCTGTGCGATCTGATGCACTAGCCTCAAAAAAGGCCCACACCAAAGAACTTTTTGAATGACGGGCAGAGGCAGCGCCCTGCACAGGCGGAGCTCTGCGGTGTGATTCCGTCGGTGTACTGCCCTTACGCTGGCCACTAAAGGGCATCCTGCCTCGTTGGAGATGTGCCTCCTCCTCATCCTCCTCCTCCTCCTCCTCTTAGGCACCCACGTGGAGTCAGTGACCTCATCATCCCCTCCCTCCTCATCACTGGAGCCAATCTGGCAGTATGCTGCAGCTGCTGGAACATGACTGCCAGATTGGTGTCCTTCTTGAGCATCCCCTCTGTCTGCTCTCACGCTACTGCCTTCCTGTAGCTGGGTTTCATCATCAGACCCTTCGAAACGCTGGGCATCCTCCTGGAGCATGTACCCAACACTGTGCTCAAACAGTTCGGGGGACTCCTCAGGAGGAGGACATGGTGGGTCTAGGGAAGGAGTGACTGATGATGAGTCTGACATTGATACCAGGGAAGAGGACGCTTTGGCAGCTGCTTTGCCAGTACCCTGAGCCTGGGTGAGAGAGGATGAGGAGGAGGAGGAGGGCTTGGTCATCCACTCTACCAAGTCTTCGGCATGATGTGGCTCAACATGTCCAGCTGCCGAAAAGAAGGACAAGCGTGTCTCATGGCCATGTGCTGATGACAATGCACCGCGTCCACGACCAGCACTGTTGCCCCCAGACACAGAGCCTGCTTGCCCTCTTTTATTGCCTCCTGACTGTCTGCCTCTCCTTGTTTGCCTTCTCCAGACATTCTAATAGATGGCCTGCAGGGAGATGGGAAAAAAGCAATAAGGGCTACCTTCAGGTGTCCTTCTCTGTCCCTTTACTTAAGGATTTCTAAATATGGTTGAGGATGATTGCTTTCGCACAGAATAGCACAACGACAATTTCCCTGACTGTCCAAAAAACAAGGATTTCAAAGATGGTTGATGAGGAATGCTTTAGCACAGTATAGCACAAGGAGAATTTCCCTCACTGTCCTTCCCTGTCCCTAGAAACAAGGATTATCACAGTGAAAGAAACTGACACTCTTCCTACCTATAGTTTTCTGTCCCTAGAAAAAATGTTTTTTTAAAGCTGATTGATGATCAATGCTTTAGCACACTATAGCACAAGTAGAATTTCCCTCACTGTCCTTCCCTGTCCCTAGAAACAAGGATTATCACAGTGAAAGAAACTGACACTCTTCCTACCTATAGTTTTCTGTCCCTAGAAAAAATGTTTTTTTAAAGATGGTTGATGATCAATGCTTTAGCACACTATAGCACAAGGAGAATTTCCCTCACTGCCCTTCCCTGTCCCTAGAAACAAGGATTATCACAGTGAAAGAAACTGACACTCTTCCTACCTATAGTTTTCTGTCCCTAGAAAAAATGTTTTTTTAAAGCTGATTGATGATCAATGCTTTAGCACACTATAGCACAAGTAGAATTTCCCTCACTGTCCTTCCCTGTCCCTAGAAACAAGGATTATCACAGTGAAAGAAACTGACACTCTTCCTACCTATAGTTTTCTGTCCCTAGAAATTTTTTTTTTTAAAGCTGATTGATGATCAATGCTTTAGCACACTATAGCACAAGTAGAATTTCCCTCACTGTCCTTCCCTGTCCCTAGAAACAAGGATTATCACAGTGAAAGAAACTGACACTCTTCCTACCTATAGTTTTCTGTCCCTAGAAAAAATGTTTTTTTAAAGATGGTTGATGATCAATGCTTTAGCACACTATAGCACAAGGAGAATTTCCCTCACTGCCCTTCCCTGTCCCTAGAAACAAGGATTATCACAGTGAAAGAAACTGACACTCTTCCTACCTATAGTTTTCTGTCCCTAGAAAAAATGTTTTTTTAAAGACGGTTGATGATCAATGCTTTAGCACACTATAGCACAAGGAGAATTTCCCTCACTGTCCTTCCCTGTCCCTAGAAACAAGGATTATCACAGTGAAAGAAACTGACACTCTTCCTACCTATAGTTTTCTGTCCCTAGAAAAAATGTTTTTTTAAAGCTGATTGATGATCAATGCTTTAGCACACTATAGCACAAGTAGAATTTCCCTCACTGTCCTTCCCTGTCCCTAGAAACAAGGATTATCACAGTGAAAGAAACTGACACTCTTCCTACCTATAGTTTTCTGTCCCTAGAAAAAATGTTTTTTTAAAGCTGATTGATGATCAATGCTTTAGCACACTATAGCACAAGTAGAATTTCCCTCACTGTCCTTCCCTGTCCCTAGAAACAAGGATTATCACAGTGAAAGAAACTGACACTCTTCCTACCTATAGTTTTCTGTCCCTAGAAAAAATGTTTTTTTAAAGATGGTTGATGATCAATGCTTTAGCACACTATAGCACAAGGAGAATTTCCCTCACTGTCCTTCCCTGTCCCTAGAAACAAGGATTATCACAGTGAAAGAAACTGACACTCTTCCTACCTATAGTTTTCTGTCCCTAGAAAAAATGTTTTTTTAAAGCTGATTGATGATCAATGCTTTAGCACACTATAGCACAAGTAGAATTTCCCTCACTGTCCTTCCCTGTCCCTAGAAACAAGGATTATCACAGTGAAAGAAACTGACACTCTTCCTACCTATAGTTTTCTGTCCCTAGAAAAAATGTTTTTTTAAAGATGGTTGATGATCAATGCTTTAGCACACTATAGCACAAGTAGAATTTCCCTCACTGTCCTTCCCTGTCCCTAGAAACAAGCATTATCACAGTGAAAGAAACTGACACTCTTCCTACCTATAGTTTTCTGTCCCTAGAAAAAATGTTTTTTTAACCACTTAAGCCCCGGACCATTTCGGGCCATTAGGACCAGGCCTGTTTTTGGGATTCGGCACTGCGCTGCTTTAACTGTAAATTGTGCGGACATGCAATGTTGTACCCAAATGAAATTTGCGTCCTTTTCTTCCCACAAATAGAGCTTTCTTTTAATGGTATTTGATTGCCTCTGCGATTTTTATTTTTTGCGATATAAACAGAAAAAGACCGAAAATTTTGAAAAAAAATGATATTTTCTACTTTTTGTTATAAGAAAAATCGAATGAACTCAATTTTAGTCATACATTTAGGCCAAAATGTATTCAGCCACATGTCTTTAGTAAAAAAAATGTCAATAAGCGTATATTTATTGGTTTGCGCAAAAGTTATAGCGTTTACAAACTAGGGTACATTTTCTGAAATTTACACAGCTTTAAATTTATGACTGCCTATCTCATTTCTTGAGGTGCTAAAATGGCAGGGCAGTACAAAACCCCCCCAAATGACCCCATTTTGGAAAGTAGACACCCCAAGGAAATTGCTGAGAGGCATGTTGAGCCCATTGAATATTTTTTTTTTTTGTCCCAAGTGATTGAATAATGACAAAAAAAAATAAAAAATTACAAAAAGTTGTCACTAAATGATATATTGCTCACACATGCCATGGTTATATGTGGAATTGCACCCCAAAATACATTCTGCTGCTTTTCCTGAGTACGGGGATACCACATGTGTGGGACTTTTTGGGAGCCTAGCCGCGTACAGGGCCCCAAAAACCAAGCACCGCCTTCAGGATTTCTAAGGGCGTAAATTTTTGATTTCACTCCTCACTACCTATCACAGTTTCAAAGGCCATAAAATGCCAAAATAGCACAAAACCCCCCCAAATGACCCCATTTTGGAAAGTAGACACCCCAAGCTATTTGCTGAGAGGCATGTTGAGTCCATGGAATATTTTATATTTTGCCACAGGTTGCGGGAATATGACAAACTTTTTTTTTTTGCACTAAGTTGTCACTAAATGATATATTGCTCACACATGCCATGGGCATATGTGAAATTACACCCCAAAATACATTCTGCTGCTTCTCCTGAGTACGGGGATACCACATGTGTGGGACTTTTTGGGAGCCTAGCCGCGTACGGGACCCCAAAAACCAAGCACCGCCTTCAAGGTTTCTAAGGGCATAAATTTTTGATTTCGCTCCTCACTACCTATCACAGTTTTGAAGGCCATAAAATTCCAAGATGGCACAAAACCCCCGCAAATGACCCCATTTTGGAAAGTAGACACCCCAAGCTATTTGCTGAGAGGCATGTTGAGCCCATTGAATATTTTTTTTTTTGTCCCAAATGATTGAATAATGACAAAAAGAAAAAAAAAATGTACAAAAAGTTGTCACTAAATGATATATTGCTCACACATGCCATGGTTATATGTGAAATTACACCCCAAAATACATTCTGCTGCTTCTCCTGAGTACGGGGATACCACATGTGTGGGACTTTTTGGGAGCCTAGCCCCGTACGGGACCCCAAAAACCAAGCACCGCCTTCAAGGTTTCTAAGGGCATAAATTTTTGATTTCACTCCTCACTACCTATCACAGTTTTGAAGGCCATAAAATGTCAAAATAGCCCAAAACCCCCACAAATGACCCCATTTTGGAAAGTAGACACCCCAAGCTATTTGCTGAGAGGCATGGTGAGTATTTTACAGCTCTCATTTGTTTTTGAAAATTAAGAAAGACATTTTTTTTTCTTTTTTTTTTCTTTTTTTACATTTTCAAAACTTTGTGACAAAAAGCGAGATCTGCAAAATACTCAACATACCTCTCAGCAAATAGCTTGGGGTGTCTACTTTCCAAAATGGGGTCATTTGGGGGGGTTTTGTGCCATCTGGGCATTCCATGGCCTCCGAAACTGTGATAGGCAGTGAGGAGTGAAATCAAAAATTTACACCCATAGAAATCCTGAAGGCAGTGCTTGGTTTTTGGGGTCCCGTACGCGACTAGGCTCCCAAAAAGTCCCACACATGTGGTATCCCCGTACTCAGGAGAAGCAACAGAATGTATTTTGGGGTGTAATTCCACATATGCCCATGGCATGTTTGAGCAATATATAATTTAGTGACAACTTTTTGTACATTTTTTTTTTTTTTTTGGTCATTATTCAATCACTTGGGACAAAAAAAAATATTCAATGGGCTCAACATGCCTCTCAGCAAATAGCTTGAGGTGTCTACTTTACAAAATGGGGTCATTTGGGGGGGTTTTGAACTGTCCTGGCATTTTATGCACAACATTAGGAAGCTTATGTCACACATCATCCACTCTTCTAACCACTTGAAGACAAAGCCCTTTCTGACACTTTTTGTTTACATGAAAAAAAATTTTTTTTTGCAAGAAAATTATGTTGAACCCCCAAACATTATATATTTTTTTAAAGCAAAGGCCCTACAGATTAAAATAGTGGGTGTTGCATTTTTTTTTCCACACAGTATTTGCGCAGCGATTTTTCAAACACATTTTTTGGGGGAAAAACACACTTTTTTTATTTTTATTGCACTAAAAAACACTATATTGCCCAAATGTTTGATGAAATAAAAAAGATGATCATAGGCCGAGTACATGGATACCAAACACGACATGCTTTAAAATTGTGCACAAACGCGCAGCGGCGACAAACTACATTCATTTTTAAAAGCATTTAAAAGCCTTTACAGGTTACCACGTTAGATTTACAGAGGAGGTCTACTGCTAAAATGACTGCCCTCGATCTGACCTTCGCGGTGATACCTCACATGCATGATGCAATTGCTGTTTACATATGACGCTAGACCGACGCTTGCGTTCGCCTTTGCGCAAGAGCAGGGGGGGACAGCGGTGCTTTTTTTTTTTTTTTTTTATTATTTATTTGGCTTTTTTATTTTATTTTTAAACTGTGCCTTCCATATTTTATTTTTTTACCATTTTTATCGTTATCTCAGGGAATGTAAATATCCCCTATGATAGCAATAGGTAGTGACAGGTACTCTTTTTTTGAAAAAAATTGGGGGGTTAGACCCTAGATCTTTCCTCTGCCCTCAAAGCATCTGACCACACCAAGATCGGTGTGATAAAATGCTTTCCCAATTTCCCAATGGCGCTTTTTATATCCGGGGGGGGGGACATTCCCTCCCACTGCTTGTAAAAGCAGTCTAGAGGCTAATTATCTGCTAGAATTGCTTTTACATGAAAGCCGGCCGCTGGGTGAAAAGCATGATACCAAGATGATACCTAAACCCGCAGGCATCATTCTGGTATAAACATTCAAAGTCCAGCAACATACCAGTACGTTGCTGGTCCTTGTTGGACATGTATTGTAATCTTTTTTTTCATACAGCCTATTGGCTGAACGAAAAAAAGAGATTGATTGGTGGGTATGCCCACCATTAGAATACCTCCCTTCATCCACCCACTTCTAATGATGGGCATATATGCCGAAGCATGGGGGCATCCTCCCGCAAAAAAGTTATGCCGCGTACACACGGTCAAGCCTTCGTCGGAATTTCGACCGTATGTACGCGGCATAAAAGGTTATGCCGCGTACACACGGTCGGACTTTTCCACGGGCAAGCCTCCGTTGGAATTTCGACCGTATATACGCGGCATTAGGAGCAAAATCGCTCCTCCGCCCCTGCTGCCCCCATGCTTCGGCATATATGCTCTTTTTTTTAACTGTGGTGGTGAAATCACCTCCTACAGCGTTGGAGTCACGGCTTTATGTATCGTGGGAGAAAACGCTGTTGCTGTCAAGATAAATAGATCCGCGCTGCAACTGAATGGCGTACCTGCTAAGCAAATGGTGGTTAACATTAAACCAAAGTAACATTACAGTACAACAGTAAGACCTTACCATGCCATACCTGCAAAGCAAATACCAAAACAAAACCTAGTAAAAAATAAAAAAATGTTTTAACGCAACCTGTGCCTAAAATATATATATGCCGAAGCATGGGGGCATCCTCCCGCAAAAAAGTTATGCCGCGTACACACGGTCGGAATTTTCCACGGGCAGGCCTCCGTCGGAATTTCGACCGTATGTACGCGGCATTAGGAGCAAAATCGCTCCTCCGCCCCTGCTGCCCCCATGCTTCGGCATATATGCTCTTTTTTTTAACTGTGGTGGTGAAATCACCTCCTACAGCGTTGGAGTCACGGCTTTATTTTTTTTTTTTTTTTTTTCCAAAAACAGTTTATTGAAATGTAAAAAGCATTTACAGATATCTTGAACAATAGTAGTACAATAAGGTATTAATACAACCACAAAACATGGATGAATAACATGTGTCACATACAATTCAACTTGCGGGTAGTGAAAATGAAATGGCTATGTGCATCCTTCATGAACTAGGCCGTGTTGGGGTGGGCTACCTTAATTCAAGGTAGTTGTGGGGTCTAGTCAAAGTCCACTACCATTGACGGGGATAGATCTTGTTGGTAGGTTAGAGCTAGGTAGGTTCACGGATGCCGTTATGGACTTTTGGTCTGTGTGGGAGGGAAAGGCCAACAGGTGCAATATGGCAGAAAGGGAGGGAAGGAGCTATAAACAGGTTTATTTCGTTGAGAGTGTATGAATGCGGGAGTGTAGGCTGGAGCTATGTTAGTGGTTGTATTGTACAGAAGCTTGTGGATGAGAAAGTAGGAGGGGTAAGTGGTGGAAGGAGAAGGGGTGGGGTGGGGATCGAGGGGAGGGGAGTGAGGCAGGAAGGGATGGCGTTGGCAGGGGGTCCGTCTCTGACTTCCCCGACCCCTTGGGGTGTTCAAGGGGCGTGTTATGAGAAACTAGGGGCGGATCTGTATAGGGGGAGATATAGGAGGAGAGAGGTGTCTTTGTAAGGTTTAGGGTTAAGGGGAGATCCTGGCACGTCGTAGATTTTTAATGACAATTCTCAGAGGAGTAATTTATCCTTTGTCAGGGTTCAGGGAGTTTGCAAATTCTGGGGTCGTTTTATAGTGTAACCAGCAGGCCCATTTTTTACTAAATGATGACGGAGTCTCTCTTGCAATATGTATAAGATTTTCCATTTCCTCAATTTTGCATATTCTGTTAAACCATTCTTTTATGGTTGGTTGGTGAGTCGATTTCCAGTGTATAGGGATACACTGCTTTGCCGCATTGATCATGTGCATTGCTAGGGATTTGTGATAGGAATTGTGCGACAGGGGTGAATGGTGTAGAAGGAATTGAGAAGGGGAAAGGTCCAAATGATATGAGGTGACTCGAGAGGTTATATGGCATACCTTTTCCCAGAAGTCTTTTAGAGATGGACAGGACCACCAGATATGGAGAAGGGTTCCCCTTTCCCGGAGACATCTCCAGCAAACCTCTGGGATTGTGGGATTATATTTATGCAGAAGGGTGGGCGTGCGGTACCATCTAGATTGGATCTTAAAGCCGTTTTCCTGGGTCGACACATTCGTCGACCCTTTATGTATGTTGAGGAAAATTAGTTCCCATTGTTCCGCTGAAAGAGATACCGAGAGGTCTGACTCCCAGTTCTTACAGGCTAAGGTCTCGTTAGCTTTCATCTCGGCGAAGAGGAGTTCATGTGTGGTAGAAACTAGATGAGATTGGGGTGTCGTTTGGATACATAGCTTTTCGAAAGGGGTGAGTTCTCTGGAGCATTGTATATTCTTGTTAAGGGATTTTAGAAAATGAGCAATTAAAATATATGTCCAAGGGGGAATGGGTGGCTTGTTTAGTTGGGAGGAGAGTTGGGATGTAGACAATAGTTTGCCCCGGAGGAAGAACTGATGTGATCTAATTGGGCTCTGTGTCCAGTTATCGGTAAGAAACTTTGCGTGCATACCTGGTGGGAACCCAGGGTTCATTTTTACAGGTGTCAGTGGGCCGGGAATCGAAGATATGGGTGATCGGTAGCAAAGCTTTTTGAAGCATTGCAAGGTTGGGCCTATAAGTGGGTGTACGTGTAATTCAGAGGGGACGTGGGGTGAGAGTAACCATGGGAGAGACTCCAAAGGGAGAGCAGAAAAAGATGCTTCTAGGGAAACCCAATCTTTGTGGAGAGATTGAGTATTCCAGTCCACTATCCTGGTAAGGTGTGTAGCAGTGTAATAATTGAGAAGGTTGGGGAGGCCTATGCCCCCAAGTCTTTTAGGTCGGGTGAGCTGCGTAAAGCTGATTCTGGGTCTACGGTTCCCCCATAAGAATTTAGTGCATATGTTTCTATAAGATTTAAAAAAGGCCGGAGGTATATGTATAGGGATCGCCTGCAATATATAGAGTATTCTCGGGAGGGCATTCATTTTGAGGATCGCCGCTCTGCCAAACCAAGAGAAAAGCGGTTTGTTCCATGTTTCAAGATCAGAGGATATTCTGTGTAGGATAGGAACATGGTTTTTAGCGTAGAGGTTTGAGAGTTTGGAAGGGAGTTGTATCCCTAGGTATGTGATGGAATCATGTTTCCATTGGAACGGGAAGTTAGCCTTACATTGATCAACTATGTGTTGAGGTAATGTTATATTAAGGGCAAAGGATTTCGAGAAATTAATTTTAAGGTGGGAGAGGAACTGAAATTGTTTAAATTCAGAAAGAAGGTTTGGTAGGGAGATCAGTGGGTTCGACAGGAACAACAAAATATCGTCTGCGAAAGCAGCGTATTTATATTCTCTTTTGGAGGAACTTATACCTTGGATATCTGGGTTGTATGTCAGTTTACGGAGGAATGGTTCAAGTGTGAGTACAAAGAGGATGGGGGACAGGGGGCAGCCCTGTCTTGTGCCATTTCCGATGGGAAAGGCGTCCGACAGAGTATTGTTGACCCGTACCTTAGCAGATGGTCCCGTGTATAGTGACAGGATTAGGCCTAACATATATGGGCCCAATCCTATGGCCCTCAGAACCGCTGTCATATAGTCCCAAGCTACTCTGTCGAACGCCTTCTCCGCATCGAGTGACAAAAACAGGCCTTTTTGGGTTGTCTGTGTCATAAGGTGGTGTAAGTTTATTGCTTTAACAGTGTTGTCCCTGGCTTCACGTCCAGGGATAAAGCCGGTCTGGTCATGAGAGATTAAGGAAGGGAGAAGCGGTAAGAGTCTGTTTGCCAAAATCTTAGAAAAGATTTTGACATCTACATTCAATAATGAGATTGGTCTATAATTTCCCGTTTGGGTGGGGTCCTTATCTTCTTTGGGGATAACAACGATATGTGCTTCTAACATTTCGCTTTTGAAAGGATTTGTGGGAGAGAGTGTATTGAAGGCGTCAAGGAAGGGTTGTTGAAGAAGGTCTGAGAATGTCTTGAAATATACGGCGGAAAGACCATCAGGTCCCGGGCTCTTACCAGGCTTAAGTTGTTTTAAAGCTTTTTTCCATTCCTGAATAGAGATCGGGGATTCCAGAATCGTGGTGGTGTCAGTGGGGAGCTTTCCTGGAGCAAATTGGTCTAAGAACGAGTTAATATCATTGGGTCTGTCATTCGATAAGGTAGTAGGGGGTTCGGATTTATCTAGATTATATAGGGACGAGTAGTACTTCTCAAACTCTCTGGCTATGTCATTGTTATTCGTGAGAGTCTTACCCGTGGGGGATTGTATGTGGTGTATCGTATTAGCAGCCCTTTTCTTGCGTAAGGCTTGAGCAAGAAGATGGCCACTTTTGTTGCCGAATTCGTAAAAAAGTTTCTGAGATAGAGTGTATTTCTTCCTGAGGTGATGGCCCAATTCTTCCTGAATGAGTGTACGAGTCTCTAGTAGTTCTACGAGGGTTTGCTGGGCCAGGTTTCGTTTGTGTAGTGCTTCTAGTTTATTAAGTTTGGAAAAGAGATCAGCCAGTTTGGCCCGTTTTTCCTTTCTAATTGCGGCCCCCAGGGAAATCAATTTCCCTCGGACAACACATTTGTGAGCCGCCCACTGAGTAAGTTTAGAAATGTCCGGGGTGTTGTTCTCAGTGAAATAATTGCTTAGGCAAGTTTGAATCTCTAATTCTTTGGTTTTGTCTGTCAGGATGGAAGGGTCTAGTCTCCAAATTTGCGAGCGGTATACTTTTTCAGGGAAAGTGAGGGTCATTGAGATAGGGTGGTGGTCCGAGAAGGTCATCGGTTCGACGGTTGCTGCTTTCAGGGACGGGAGATCCTGTTGGGTAAGAAATATGTAGTCTAGTCGTGAATATTTGTTATGTGGGGCGGAGAAGAATGTAAAATCCTTTACGTTCGGGTGTAAGGTGCGCCATGTGTCGTGGAGCAAGAGTTCTTGGAAACATTTTCTGATTTGTCGGAGCGCCCTGTATGGTAGGTGGGATTTCCCCGACGAGGTGTCTAAAAGGGGGTTCAGGGGTACATTGAGATCCCCTCCCAGTATAAGAATACCCTCTTGGAAATTGGTTAGGTGTCTTGTTACAGCCCTAAAAAAGGGAACTTGGGACGAGTTGGGGCTGTATATGTTAGCCAAAGTGATTGGTTTGTTCCTGAGTGTCCCTTTTAGGAAGATATACCTGCCTAGTTCGTCAAGGTGAGTGTCTGTAATTTGGATGGGAAGGTTTTTGGAAATGATTATGGAGACTCCTTTGGATTTCGAGATAGGTGAGGTGGCATGGAAACTATGGGGGAAGAGGCGATTAGTCATGTTGGGAACTGATTTCTTACAAAAGTGGGTTTCCTGTAAGAAGATTATGTCAGCTTTCATGCTGCGCATGAGGGAAAAGAGTTGTGTTCGCTTTTCAGGTATGTTCAGTCCTTTGGCGTTAAGGGAGACTACCTTTAGGGACAGGTTGGCGCCTCGGACATTATCGGGGCTCATGTTGGTAGTAGAGGTTTAAGCGAGTGGGGGGCGGGAGGATATGGGGAAGTCAGAGACGGGAGGAAAAGAAAGGGGGGGGGTTATGCGGATGGGGAGAAGGGAAGATGTGGGGTAGGTGAGGTTAGGACGTTGAGGAGGAAGATGGAGTCACGGCTTTATGTATCGTGGGAGCAAACGCTGTTGCTGTCAAGATAAATAGATCCGCGCTGCAACTGAATGGCGTACCTGCTAAGCAAATGGTGGTTAACATTAAAACAAAGTAACATTACAGTACAACAGTAAGACCTTACCATGCCATACCTGCAAAGCAAATACCAAAACAAAACCTAGTAAAAAATAAAAAAATGTTTTAACGCAACCTGTGCCTAAAATATATATATGCCGAAGCATGGGGGCATCCTCCCGCAAAAAAGTTATGCCGCGTACACACGGTCGGAATTTTCCACGGGCAGGCCTCCGTCGGAATTTCGACCGTATGTACGCGGCATTAGGAGCAAAATCGCTCCTCTGCCCCTGCTGCCCCCATGCTTCGGCATATATGCTCTTTTTTTTAACTGTGGTGGTGAAATCACCTCCTACAGCACTGGAGTCACGGCTTTATGTATCGTGGGAGCAAACGCTGTTGCTGTCAAGATAAATAATTCCGCGCTGCAGTTGAATGGCGCACCTGAAAACAAAAAATTACATACCTGAAAAGCAAGCATGATAAAACATTGCAGAATAGAATACAGTAAAAAAGAGCAGAACAATAGAGAGAAAATAGAGAGAGAGAGAACAATAAAACGACAACTATTTTTGTTTTTTTTATTTTATATTTTTTTTGTGTTTTGTTTTGTTTTTTACGTTTTTTTTTTCTTTTTTACACTTTTTTTTGTAACTTTACAACTGTAATGGTTCGGGTCTCTCAAAATGTAATGGCATCTTGGGAGACCCTGTGTAAGTGTGTCCTTGTCTGTGAAATGCTGTACCCTACGCTAAAACTTCACTTTTGAGTGGTAGCGTTCAAAACATTCACCTTGGCAAAGACCAGGCTTGTCAGGACAGAGTGGACAAAAACTACGGGTGTCACGCCTAAATCCGCGCTTGCTACAGACACGACATCTTTTTTGGGGGTGGCTTTGGGTAGGGGTACTCGGGAGGACATACGAATAATGCCTCTCATGCAGCCGGCTTACTGCATTTGGTTGGGGATGGTGAGGTGTAGAACCGCCTGGATACAGGAGTTCTGTGACTATCTCATTCTGGAATTTTAGAAGAGATAACGTCCCGCCTGAAGCTCTGTATAGCACATGAGCGTTCAGCAAAGCCAATTGGAATAATGATAGAGACACTTTTTTGTACCAGCGTCTCGCCTTACGGTCAATTAGATACGGCGCCATCAACTGGTCGTTGAGGTCCACCCCTCCCATATTTTGGTTATATTCGTGGACACAGAGGGGTTTCTCCACAACACCAGTCGCCGTACGAATTTGGACTGTCGTGTCTGCATGAAGGGAGGTAAGAAGGAAAACATTCTTATTGTCCCTCCACTTCATAGCGAGCAAGTTATTACACTTCAAGCAGGCTCTCTCCCCCAGCCGAAGACGGGCATCTACAAGCCGCTGGGGAAAGCCCCGGCGATTAGGTCGCACGGTGCCACATGCTCCAATCTGATGATCAAACAAGTGACTAAACAGTGGCACGCTCGTGTAATAATTGTCCACATACAAGTGGTACCCCTTTCCGAATAAGGGTGACACCAAGTTCCACACTATCTTGCCAGCGCTCCCTATGTAATCCGGGCAGTTGACCGACTCAATCTGACTGTCTTTTCCCTCATAAACCGTAAAGTTCACTACATAGCCTGTTGCCCTGTCACAGAACTTGTAGAGCTTGACCCCGTATCTGGCACGCTTGCTGGGAAGGTACTGCTTGAAAGACAAGCGGCCAGAAAATTTAATCAGGGACTCATCAACGCAGACAACTTGATCGGGAGTAAACAAGGCTGCAAAACGTTCGTTGAAGTGGTTTATGAGGGGCCGAATTTTATAGAGCCGGTCGTATTCAGGGTCCCCACGTGGACGACAAAGTTCATTGTCGTTGAAGTGCATGAACCGCAAAATCTGCTCGTATCGTGCCCTGGACATGGAGGCAGAGAACACGGGCATGTGGTCAATTGGGTGCGTGGACCAATAAGCACGCAATGACGGAAATTTATGTGTGCCCATGTTGAGGGAAAGGCCCAGAAAGGTCTTAAATTCGGAAACTGTAATTGGTTTCCAATTTCTGGCAATTTTAGGCAACTGGGGGTTAGCGGCGATAAATTGACCAGCATATAAATTACTCTGGTCCACAATAGATCTATAGAGATCTTCCGTGAAAAACAGCGAATAAAAATCAATTGGAATAAAATCAGCTGTTTCCACCTGAATACCGGGTTGGGCAGTGAATGGGGGAAGTACGGGTTCTGCAGAAGTGGTGGGGACCCAATCAGGATAGGCGAATTCTGCAGGAAGGGCAGTATGGGCACGACGGGCCTGCCTTTGTCTTCTTGGTGGCAGCGGGACACTACTTGTGCTTGCCACCTCGCCAGCTTGAACTGCACTTATGGGACTTGCCACGTCACCAAGTGTTACTGCAGTGCTGGATGTACGTCCAGGCTGTACTAGGCCGCTGGTGCTTGCCAGTTCACCAGAAGGAATAGCGGCGCTAGTACTACTCTGCTCCATGATACGAGAGACCTGAGGTTCTTGCTCCTCAACAACCTCAGAAGATCGGGATCGGGTACACCTGACCTTAGCAGGGACCTCAACTTCGTCGTCAGAGCTATCTGACGTGGGGCCGCTGACGTCACTGTCTTCTACGGGAAGATATTCTGAGCCTGAATCTGACAGATACGTGACCTCCTCTTCACTATCTGTCATGCTCAGAATCTCGTAGGCCTCTTTACTAGTGTACCTTCGTCTTGCCATTTTGGGCTCTAAATTTAGGGGTACACTAGTAAGATTCACAGGGAAAAAAGCACCTGACTGTCGTCAGCAAATATATCAAACGCTACAAAAAAACTGTTAGCGATCGCAGGGATCAGGCCTGTCTCTGCGAACGCTGCAGTTATGTGTGTTGTGTTTGGTAAGTGACAGTGATCGATCGATACTGCACTTGGGTGGGCTGGGCTGGGCTGGGCTGGGCTGGGCGGAGGGGCTAAACGCAGGCGCTAGCAGGTATCTGGGCTGATCCCGCTAACACTGCGTTTTTGGGAACCCTAAACCGCTGGGGATGCTAGTATAGATCTGATCAGATACTATACCACTAAGGGGGGTGTATGCTTTGCGCGTGGGTGTTAGCGTTACTGGCACTAACCTAACACTGCCTGGGGCGACGCAGACCCTCTCTGGCGCTAAAACCTAATTGATCTCACCCGCCGGGCGATCAGGGGGGTTAAACCTTTATTGGGTTATATACGGCGGGTGCCCTGATGCTATAAAAAGCAAACTAATCAACCAGCGTCACCTGTAACCTTTATATGGTGATCACTGGTGAAAGGGTTAACTAGGGGCAATCAGGGGGTTAAAACCTTTATTAGGTTAAATATGGGGGTACCCGACGCTATATAAAAACCTGACGGGTTACCTAAATAACTAGATAACTTACTGGCTAACCAGTGACACCAGTGACGCTTATACGGCGATCACTGGTGAAAGGGTTAACTCTAGGGGCAATCAGGGGGTTAAAATAATATATGGGGGTACCTGACACTAATAAAAACCTGCGGCGAACCTAAAAAAAAATAACTGCCTATCTAAAACACCAGTGACACGAATACAGCGATCGGAAAAACAATCGCTTAGTGACGCTGAAGTTAGGGGGTGAAAGGGTTACCTGGGGGGTGATCAAGGGGTTAAACCTTTATTAGGGGGGGGTTAGGGGGCTACCCTGGACCTAAAGGGGCCTAATCCTAACTGCCCTGCAACTTTTTACAATCACAGATGACACTAAATGCAGTGATCAGTAAAATAAATGATCACTGCAATCAGTGACACTGTGATTGGGGGCTTTGGGGTGACCTGGGGGGTGATCTGGGGGTGACTGGGGGGTGATTTGTGTGCCTATGTGTACCTACGTGTCAGTGGACTGTTGGAGCACTAACCTCTGTCTTCTTTCCTCGGCGCCGGGAACGAAAAGACCGCGGCGAGGGAGATGACATCACTTCCTCCAGCCTGTGTTTACATCACATGGCGGAGGAAGCATTTTCATTGGCCGGGAGCGATCGCGAGGGGGGGGGCGGAATCGAGCGGCCGCCCCCTCATGCCTGATCGCTCCCGAACACTTAACGGCCGCTCACTGCAGTGAAGGGGGGTCCGGATGGACCCCCCAACTGCACAAAGGCGATCACGTAGATCTACGTGATTCTGCCTGTCCGTGCCATTCTGCCGACGTAAATCGGCGGTGGGCGGTCGTTAAGTGGTTAAAGCTGATTGATGATCAATGCTTTAGCACACTATAGCACAAGTAGAATTTCCCTCACTGTCCTTCCCTGTCCCTAGAAACAAGGATTATCACAGTGAAAGAAACTGACACTCTTCCTACCTATAGTTTTCTGTCCCTAGAAAAAATGTTTTTTTAAAGATGGTTGATGATCAATGCTTTAGCACACTATAGCACAAGGAGAATTTCCCTCACTGTCCTTCCCTGTCCCTAGAAACAAGGATTATCACAGTAAAACACACTGACACTCTCCCTACCTATAGTTTTCTGTCCCTAGAAAAAATCATTTTTTAAAGATGGTTGATGATCAATGCTTTAGCACACTATAGCACAAGGAGAATTTCCCTCACTGTCCTTCCCTGTCCCTAGAAACAAGGATTCGCACAGTAAAACACACTGACACTCTCCCTACCTATCCTTCTCTTTCCCTAAACTAAAGGAATCCAGGTTAAGCAAGAAAAAAAAAATGTCACTGTCCCTGCCTATGCTTCTCTTTCCCTGCTCCGGAACACACTACACTAGGCCGCCGTGCTGGCGGCCTTTTATAGTGTGGGGCGTGTACTAAACACCCTCAGCAATAATTGGCCACAGGCATCCTGCCTGTGGCCAATCATTGCTCTCCTCGCTGCCGGCGCTGTGATTGGCCAAGCATGCGGGGTCACAGTGCATGCTTGGCCAATCACAGCGCCTGGATGACACTGCGATGGCGTAGTGCATTGTGGGCCGTTCGCGTCACTCGAATTAGGCGCGAACGGCCCAAATCGTTCGATCTTCGTCGAACGATCGAACAGCCGATGTTCGAGTCGAACGTATGTTCGACTCGAACACCGAGCTCATCCCTAGTGACCAGCAAAGGTAATAACATTTACAGGTTATTGTGTGATGTATGCAGGATTGTGTCTCCTAATACTCAATAGGTCTCACACTCCTTATTCATATCAGTTGTGCTAAGGGAAGGTTTGAGCCACTTCCAGGGGTTGATAGGCAGGACGTAGACCCAAATCAAACAAACAGCAGCTCCTACGGGGGTAGTGCTACATATGTTTCATTGGATTCACTAACACAGGTTTTTTGGACTGTTTTGATATACATAGCTCTAATTGAACAATAATTGTATGTGTTTTGCACAATTGACTATCACTGATGGGTACTGAGATGAGGCGGCACTGATGAGGCTGCACTGACAGGCACTGATAAGGCTGCACTGATAGGCACTGATGGACACTGATGTGGTGGCACTGATGGACACTGATGAGGTGGCACTGATGGACATTGATAGGCTGCAATGATAGGCAGCAATGATGGACACTGATAGGTGGCACAAATGGGCAATGATAGGCAACACTGATGGGCAGCCCTGGTAGGTGGCACTGATAAATGGCACTTATGAGAAGGCATTGATGAGCAGCTCTGGTGGGCTGCACTAATGGGCACTGATAGGTGGCACTCATGGGCAGCACTTATGAAAAGGCATTGATGGGCAGCACTGATTGGCACTGATAGGCTACACTAATGGGCACTGATAGGTGGCATTGATGGGCCTGTATTGATCACAGGCTGTGACAGAATGTGAGCAAAGTACTGCTGATAACCAGCAAGTCTGTTTACATTTGATCAGCTGTGATTGGACACAGCTAATCACATGGTAAAGGGCCACTGTGATTGGCCCTTGACCCCGATCTGTGGGCACAGCGGTCACTCAGCACACCAGATGTACACCCAGCAGGTGCTCAGGGGCGTGGTTCCAGGAGGATGTCCATGGATGCCCTCCTGGAACAAAAGATCAGAGCTGTTGTCATCTTTCGGCTATAGTGCTGTTATAAAGTGGTTAAAGGAGCAGTTTGCCACGCGATCCTGTCACGCCACAATCACGTGTGTGTGTGTTTGAGCTTTGGGGTGCACACCCTAATGCAATGGGCTGCGCACACCTATGGATGGCAATGTAAAGTAATGAGGAGAAGGAGAGACGTGTTAGAACAGAGTAGGAAAGAAGAATCATGAGGATGAAGATGACCGTAAGGAGGATAATGGAGATGATGGAAGGAAAGTAACAAAGTGATGGTGAGGATGGTGATAAGGACATGATGGCAGACTGTCATGGACAGTGATGGGGATAATAATGGATGGTGAAGACAGAGATGACAGGGATCTTGTACAGTAATGGGGGAAGTGAGAAAAGTGATGTTGAGAATGATGAAGACAGTAAAGAAGACGATATAGACCCATAATAACAAATGCAGTTCTAGACAAACATTCACACGACACAGTCACAAACATATACATGTAGACATACTGAAATGCACAGTCACATACTGACACAAACAACAAAACAGTAGTGTGACTTTTGGATACTGGACTTTTTTTCCCTTTTACAGTATAGTTGTTAGCAAGTAAACATGTTTTTGATGAAATCCCTATGTATGTATTATATGTTCCTTGGTGCTGGCTGAAATGCTGAGTGGATTGTACTTCTGGGAGGGGGATTTGGTTGACTGATTCCATTATAATGTTATAACCTGCTTAGAGCTTTTATGGAGCTTAATTTTCTTGATTAGGGGGGGTGGGGGGTTTTGGGAATTGCAATAAATGTATGAGTTCATATGGTTGAAGGAGACGTTATGAAAACTAACTTTAAATTGTCCTGTTTAGAATTTGTGGAGAAAATCTCCAAAAACAAAAATATTCTCAGGCAGATTCATTCCTCTGAGAAATATGCAAGTTAAAGGGATACTCCTCCAGTATTCTATGTTGCTTTTGTTCCTTTAACATTTGTAGTCTTATAACAGTTAGCTATTAATATTTGATTATTTATGTTCAAAGGTATCCTACGTGTTGTTACAATGCAATCTTTTACTGTTCTGAATTGTTAATTTATTGTTCATTGTTATTATTGAACCAAAATTCTTTGGTAGGAATAAAATACAAAATATGCATTGAAAAGTTTTACCTCCATCTTATCTTCTTAACATTTGGTAGTCGTTTTCCAAAAAATTCTAAGAATTATCTTTTTATCTCATGGACAAAATGTGAGAAATAACGTATATATCATATAATCCTTCCATAAACATTTACCACATACACTGCATATATAATTTGAGGAATATGTGCTTATAAAATCGTTTACCATTTGCCAAAAAAAAAAATGTCCCCTGATTTCATTTTGAAAATTTGGTCACCTTACTATAAGGCCCAGTTTTTGTCATCTAAGGCATCCTCTATCTGCCGTAAGGCCCAGTTGTTGTCATCTAAGGCAGCCTCTATCTGCCGTAAGGCCCAGTTGTTGTCATCTAAGGCAGGCGGGCATTTATAGGAGCTAGTGTGTGTGTGTGTGTGTGTGTGTGCTGTGTTAGTACAGCACACATAAAACCACCTCAGTCACTCTATCTGCTATAAGGCCCAGTTTTTGTCATCTAAGGCATCCTCTATCTGCCGTAAGGCCCAGTTGTTGTCATCTAAGGCAGGCAGGCATTTATAGGAGCAAGCGTGTGTGTGTGTGTGCTGTGTTAGTACAGCACACATAAAACCACCTCAGTCACTCTATCTGCTATAAGGCCCAGTTGTTGTCATCTAAGGCATCCTCTATCTGCCGTAAGGCCCAGTTGTTGTCATCTAAGGCAGGCAGGCATTTATAGGAGCTAGCGTGTGTGTGTGTGTGTGTGTGTGTGCTGTGTTAGTACAGCACACATAAAACCACCTCAGTCACTCTATCTGCTATAAGGCCCAGTTGTTGTCATCTAAGGCAGCCTCTATCTGCCGTAAGGCCCAGTTGTTGTCATCTAAGGCAGGCAGGCATTTATAGGAGCTAGCGCGCGTGTGTGTGTGCTGTGTTAGTACAGCACACATAAAACCACCTCAGTCACTCTATCTGCTATAAGGCCCAGTTGTTGTCATCTAAGGCAGCCTCTATCTGCCGTAAGGCCCAGTTGTTGTCATCTAAGGCAGGCAGGCATTTATAGGAGCTAGCGTGTGTGTGTGTGTGTGTGTGTGTGCTGTGTTAGTACAGCACACATAAAACCACCTCAGTCACTCTATCTGCTATAAGGCCCAGTTGTTGTCATCTAAGGCAGCCTCTATCTGCCGTAAGGCCCAGTTGTTGTCATCTAAGGCAGGCAGGCATTTATAGGAGCTAGCGTGTGTGTGTGTGTGTGTGTGCTGTGTTAGTACAGCACACATAAAACCACCTCAGTCACTCTATCTGCTATAAGGCCCAGTTGTTGTCATCTAAGGCATCCTCTATCTGCCGTAAGGCCCAGTTGTTGTCATCTAAGGCAGGCAGGCATTTATAGGAGCTAGCGTGTGTGTGTGTGTGTGCTGTGTTAGTACAGCACACATAAAACCACCTCAGTCACTCTATCTGCTATAAGGCCCAGTTGTTGTCATCTAAGGCATCCTCTATCTGCCGTAAGGCCCAGTTGTTGTCATCTAAGGCAGGCAGGCATTTATAGGAGCTAGCGTGTGTGTGTGTGTGCTGTGTTAGTACAGCACACATAAAACCACCTCAGTCACTCTATCTGCTATAAGGCCCAGTTGTTGTCATCTAAGGCAGCCTCTATCTGCCGTAAGGCCCAATTGTTGTCGTCTAAGGCAGCCAGGCATCTCCAGGAGCTAGCGTGTGTGCGTGTGTGCTCTGTTAGTACAGCACACATAAAACCACTCAGTCACTCTATCTGCTATAAGGCCCAGTTGTTGTCATCTAAGGCAGCCTCTATCTGCCGTAAGGCCCAGTTGTTGTCATCAAGGGCAGGCAGGCATTTATAGGAGCTAGCGCGTGTGTGTGTGCTGTGTTAGTACAGCACACATAAAACTACCTCAGTCACTCTATCTGCTATAAGGCCCAGTTTTTGTCATCTAAGGCATCCTCTATCTGCCGTAAGGCCCAGTTGTTGTCATCTAAGGCAGGCAGGCATTTATAGGAGCTAGCGTGTGTGTGTGTGTGTGCTGTGTTAGTACAGCACACATAAAACCACCTCAGTCACTCTATCTGCTATAAGGCTCAGTTGTTGTCATCTAAGGCAGCCTCTATCTGCCGTAAGGCCCAATTGTTGTCATCTAAGGCAGGCAGGCATTTATAGGAGCTAGTGTGTGTGTGTGTGTGTGTGTGCTGTGTTAGTACAGCACACATAAAACCACCTCAGTCACTCTATCTGCTATAAGGCCCAGTTGTTGTCATCTAAGGCAGCCTCTATCTGCCGTAAGGCCCAGTTGTTGTCATCTAAGGCAGGCAGGCATTTATAGGAGCTAGCGTGTGTGTGTGTGTGTGTGTGCTGTGTTAGTACAGCACACATAAAACCACCTCAGTCACTCTATCTGCTATAAGGCCCAGTTGTTGTCATCTAAGGCATCCTCTATCTGCCGTAAGGCCCAGTTGTTGTCATCTAAGGCAGGCAGGCATTTATAGGAGCTAGCGCGTGTGTGTGTGTGTGCTGTGTTAGTACAGCACACATAAAACCACCTCAGTCACTCTATCTGCTATAAGGCCCAGTTGTTGGCATCTAAGGCATCCTCTATCTGCCGTAAGGCCCAGTTGTTGTCATCTAAGGCAGGCAGGCATTTATAGGAGCTAGCGTGTGTGTGTGTGTGTGTGTGCTGTGTTAGTACAGCACACATAAAACTACCTCAGTCACTCTATCTGCTATAAGGCCCAGTTGTTGTCATCTAAGGCAGCCTCTATCTGCCGTAAGGCCCAGTTGTTGTCATCTAAGGCAGCCAGGCATCTCCAGGAGCTAGCGTGTGTGTGTGTGCTGTGTTAGTACAGCACACATAAAACCACCTCAGTCACTCTATCTGCTATAAGGCCCAGTTGTTGTCATCTAAGGCAGCCTCTATCTGCCGTAAGGCCCAGTTGTTGTCATCTAAGGCAGGCAGGCATTTATAGGAGCTAGCGCGTGTGTGTGTGTGCTGTGTTAGTACAGCACACATAAAACCACCTCAGTCACTCTATCTGCTATAATGCCCCGTACACACGATCGTTTTTAATGTCATTTTTTAAACCGACGTTTTTCTCCTCGTTTTTTTTCATGTTTCCTCTCAAGCCTGCCTTGCGTACACACCATCATTAAAAAAAACGATCAAGCAAAGCGCAGTGACGTTCAACACGTACGACGGCACTATAAAGGGGAAGTTCCGTTTGAATGGCGCCACCCTTCATGTTAGTAAAGTTTGTTGAGCGACGATTCGCGCTTTTCAGTCCGTTACTGTGTAATGAATGTGCTATCTCCATTACGAACGCTAGTTTTACCAGAACGAGCGCTCCCGTCTCATACTTGATTCTGAGCATGCGCGTTTTTTTTCACGTCGTTAAAGCATACACACTATCGTTTTTCACGTCGTTAAAAAAAACGACATGAAAAACGACGTGAAAAAAGAGAGCATGTCCGGAATTTTTAATGGCCGTTTTTCACGTCGTTAAAAATGCTCTGGAGCATACACACGATCATTTTTCAGGGCCATTTTTTTAAATGGCAGTTTTAACGGCATGAAAAACGATCGTGTGTACGGGGCATAAGGCCCAGTTTTTGTCATCTAAGGCATCCTCTATCTGCCGTAAGGCCCAGTTGTTGTCATCTAAGGCAGGCAGGCATTTATAGGAGCTAGCGTGTGTGTGTGTGCTGTGTTAGTACAGCACACATAAAACCACCTCAGTCACTCTATCTGCTATAAGGCCCAGTTGTTGTCATCTAAGGCAGCCTCTATCTGCCGTAAGGCCCAGTTGTTGTCATCTAAGGCAGGCAGGCATTTATAGGAGCTAGCGTGTGTGTGTGTGTGTGTGTGTGTGTGTGTGATGTGTTAGTACAGCACACATAAAACCACCTCAGTCACTCTATCTGCTATAAGGCCCAGTTGTTGTCATCTAAGGCATCCTCTATCTGCCGTAAGGCCCAGTTGTTGTCATCTAAGGCAGGCAGGCATTTATAGGAGCTAGCGTGTGTTTGTGTGTGTGCTGTGTTAGTACAGCACACATAAAACCACCTCAGTCACTCTATCTGCTATAAGGCCCAGTTGTTGTCATCTAAGGCATCCTCTATCTGCCGTAAGGCCCAGTTGTTGTCATCTAAGGCAGCCTCTATCTGCCGTAAGGCCCTGTTGCTGTCATCTAAGGCAGCCATCTGCAGGAGTTAGTGTGTGTGCTGTGTGACTCCAGCACAATATACACTACCCACTACAATGCCTGGAAGACCGCCAAGGAGAGGCAGACAGTCCCGAGGCAAGAACACAGGGCAAGCAGGCTCTGTTTCTAGAGAAAACAGTGCTGGTCGTGGACGTGGACGTGGACGTGGTCGTGCATCGTCATCAGCACGTGGCCATGGGACACGCTTGTCCTTGTTTTCGGCAGTTGGACATGTTGAGCCGCATCATGCCGAAGGCTTGGTAGAATGGATGACCAAGCCCTCCTCATCCTCCTCATCCTCTCTCACCCAGGCTCAGGGTACTGGCAAAGCAGCTGCCAAGGCGTACTCAATGGCATCATCAGGCACCCCTTCCCTAGACCCACCATGTCCTCCTGAGGAGTCCCCCGAACTGTTTGAGCACAGTGTTGGGTACATGCTCCAGGAGGATGCCCAACGTTTTGAAGGCTCGGATGATGATACCCAGCTAGAGGAAGGCAGTAGCGTGAGCGCAGAGAGAGGGGATGCTCAAGGACAGCAATCTGGCAGTCATGTTCCACCAGCTGCAGCTTACTGCCAGGTTTGCTCCAGTGGTGAAGAGGGAGGGGATGATGAGGTCACTGACTTCACGTGTGTGCCTAAAGGGAGAGAGGAGGAGGAGGAGGAGGAGGCGGCGGCACATGTCCAACAAGGCAGGATGCCCTCCGGAGGCCAGCTAGAGGCCAGCACACCAACTGAATCACACCGCAGAGCTCCGCCTGTGCAGGGCGCTGCCTCTGCACGTTATCACAAAAGTTCTTTGGTGTGGGCCTTTTTTGAGACAAGTGCATCAGATCGCACCACTGCTATTTGCAACATATGTCTCAAGCGTATCTCGCGTGGCCAAAACATCA
Source organism: Rana muscosa (assembly GCA_029206835.1). Taxonomy (NCBI): domain Eukaryota; kingdom Metazoa; phylum Chordata; class Amphibia; order Anura; family Ranidae; genus Rana; species Rana muscosa. The sequence goes on along the minus strand of CM055128.1, from coordinate 54,327,380 downwards.
GCTGCTTGGGCACCACAAGCATTACCAGACATATGTCGACCTGCCATGCAGCTCGTTGGCAAGCGCACATTAAAGACCCACACCAAAGAACAAAGCGGACCTCTCCTTGCTCCTCATCAGCTGGGATCTCCAACCCCACTATATCTTCAGTCCTCTCTGAAAGCTGCTCTGAGAGGAATGAAGGTGTAGAATTAGGTGTGTCACAGCCAAGTACTTGCGGGCACTCTGTTAGCAGTACACCGACGTCCGATTCTACCAGGCAAATTTCCCTGCCCCAGCTGCTGGACCGTCGAAAGAAGTTTACTCCCAGCCATCCACATGCCCAGCGGTTGAATGCTAGCTTGGCTAAATTGCTAGCACTTCAACTGCTGCCTTTTCAGTTGGTAGACTCGGCCCCCTTCCGTGAGTTTGTTCAATGTGCGGTTCCTCAGTGGCAGGTTCCCAAACGCCACTTTTTCTCACGGAAGGCGATTCCGGCTCTCTACCGGCATTTGGAAGGCAATGTCCATGCCTCGCTGGACAGGGCGGTCAGCGGTAAGGTGCATATTACCGCTGACTCATGGTCCAGCAGGCATGGACAGGGACGTTACCTGTCTTTCACGGCCCATTGGGTCACTCTATTGGCAGCTGGGAGGGATGCAGGACAAGGTGCAGTAGTGTTGGAGGTTGTTCCGCCACCACGCCTCCAAAATGCTACTACTGGTTGTGACACACCTCTCTCCTCCACCCCCTCCTCTTCTTCTTCCTCCATGGCCTCTTCGAGTGCTCTGTCCTCTGAACCAGCGGTGCTCTGTAGGCGTACAAGGGGCTACGCGAGTACGCAGGCAAAAAGATGCCATGCCGTGCTTGCGCTGGTGTGTTTGGGGGACAGGAGCCACACTGGGGCAGAGGTTCTGGCAGCTCTGCAGGGGCAGGCCGAGAGGTGGTTGACACCACGCCAGCTTAAGCCAGGAATGGTGGTTTCTGACAATGGCACCAACCTCCTCTCCGCCCTGCGACAGGGGCAGCTGACCCATGTGCCCTGTATGGCTCACGTCCTCAACCTGGTGGTGCAGCGGTTCTTGAGCAGGTACCCAGGCTTACAGGATGTCCTGAGGCAGGCCAGGAAAGTCTGTGTGCATTTCCATCGATCGTATAATGCCAGTGCTCGGCTGGCTGAGCTGCAAAAGGAGTTGAACCTGCCCAAGAACCGCCTTATATGTGACATGCCCACCAGGTGGAACTCAACGTTGGCCATGCTGCAGCGACTGCACACGCAGCAGAGGGCCATCAATGAGTACCTGTGCGACTACGGCACCAGGACAGGGTCAGGGGAGCTTGGATTTTTTTCCCCACGCCAGTGGAGCATGATCAGGGATGCATGCACTGTCCTGTCACCTTTTGAGGAGGCCACGAGGATGGTGAGCAGTGACAGTGCATGCATCAGTGACACTGTACCTCTTGTCCACCTGTTGGAGCATACGCTGCGTGGCATAATGGACAGGGCACTTGAGGCAGAACAGAGGCAGGAAGAGGAGGACTTCCTTGCCTCTCAAGGCCCCCTTTATCCAGACAGTGTTCCTTCTCTCCCACCCATCACACAGGACAGGGATGAGGAGGAGGAGGAGGATTGTGTGAGCATGGAAGTGGAGCCTGGCACTCAGCATCAGCAGCAGCAGTCTTTTAGGGATGATGTACAGTCCCAACAAACCAGTGGACTTGTACGTGGCTGGGAGGAGGTGGCTGGCGATCATGTCGTCCTCAGTGACCAAGAAGACTACGGACCGAATGCCTCAACTAACCTACGTTGCATGGCCTCCCTGATCCTGCAAAGCCTGCGGAAGGATCCTCGTATTCTTTGGATCAAGGAGAGGGACCATTACTGGCTGGCCACTCTTCTTGATCCACGGTACAAGGGTAAGGTTGCGGATCTTATCTTGCCGTCGCAGAGGAGCAGAGGATGAGACATCTCAGGGAGGCCTTACAGAAAGGTCTGTGCAACGCATTCCCAGAGACTGGGAGGTTACAAACTCCTGGTCCTGGACGACGAGTTGCTGAGGCTTCGGTCAGTAGCAGAAGGAGCGGTGGGGAAGGTGGACGTCTGACCGATGCGTTCAGACAATTTTTTAGTCCGCAGCCCCAAGGTATGATCGGTTCCAGCAACCATCGCCAGCGTCTGATATACATGGTGCAGGAATACCTAGGGGCAAGGTCAGACTTGGACACCTTTCCCACCGAAAATCCTCTGGCTTACTGGGTCTTGAGGATGGATCACTGGCCAGAGCTTGCACAGTATGCAATCGAGCTACTGGCCTGTCCTGCATCCAGCGTTCTTTCCGAACGCACATTCAGTGCTGCTGGAGGCTTTGTCACCGATAGGGATGAGCTTCGTGTTCGAGTCGAACATACGTTCGACTCGAACATCGGCTGTTCGATCGTTCGACGAAGATCGAACGATTTGGGCCGTTCGCGCCAAATTCGAGTGACGCGAACGGCCCACAATGCACTACGCCATCGCAGTGTCATCCAGGCGCTGTGATTGGCCAAGCATGCACTGTGACCCCGCATGCTTGGCCAATCACAGCGCCGGCAGCGAGGAGAGCAATGATTGGCCACAGGCAGGATGCCTGTGGCCAATTATTGCTGAGGGGGTTTAGTACACGCCCCACACTATAAAAGGCCGCCAGCACGGCGGCCTAGTGTAGTGTGTTCCGGAGCAGGGATAGAGCAGCATAGGCAGGGACAGTGACTTTTATTTCTTTCTTGCTTAACCTGGATTCCTTTAGTTTAGGGAAAGAGAAGGATAGGTAGGGAGAGTGTCAGTGTGTTTTGTGCTTGTGCTATATTGTGCTTATAAAAAACATTTTTTCTAGGGACAGAAAACTGTAGGTAGGGAGAGTGTGTCAGTTTCTTTCACTGTCAAAGTCCTTGTTTCCAGGGACCTGGAAGGACAGTGAGGTAATTCTCCTTGTGCTAAATTGTGCTTAAAAAAAACATTTTTTCTAGGGACAGAAAACTGTAGGTAGGGAGAGTGTGTCAGTTTCTTTCACTGTCAAAGTCCTTGTTTCCAGGGACCTGGAAGGACAGTGAGGTAATTCTCCTTGTGCTAAATTTTGCTTAAAAAAAACATTTTTTCTAGGGACAGAAAACTGTAGGTAGGGAGAGTGTGTCAGTTTCTTTCACTGTCAAAGTCCTTGTTTCCAGGGACCTGGAAGGACAGTGAGTGAATTCTCCTTGTGCTATATTGTGCTTAAAAAAAACATTTTTTCTAGGGACAGAAAACTGTAGGTAGGGAGAGTGTGTCAGTTTCTTTCACTGTCAAAGTCCTTGTTTCCAGGGACCTGGAAGGACAGTGAGGTAATTCTCCTTGTGCTAAATTGTGCTTAAAAAAAACATTTTTTCTAGGGACAGAAAACTGTAGGTAGGGAGAGTGTGTCAGTTTCTTTCACTGTCAAAGTCCTTGTTTCCAGGGACCTGGAAGGACAGTGAGGTAATTCTCCTTGTGCTAAATTGTGCTTAAAAAAAACATTTTTTCTAGGGACAGAAAACTGTAGGTAGGGAGAGTGTGTCAGTTTCTTTCACTGTCAAAGTCCTTGTTTCCAGGGACCTGGAAGGACAGTGAGGTAATTCTCCTTGTGCTAAATTGTGCTTAAAAAAAACATTTTTTCTAGGGACAGAAAACTGTAGGTAGGGAGAGTGTGTCAGTTTCTTTCACTGTCAAAGTCCTTGTTTCCAGGGACCTGGAAGGACAGTGAGGTAATTCTCCTTGTGCTAAATTGTGCTTAAAAAAAACATTTTTTCTAGGGACAGAAAACTGTAGGTAGGGAGAGTGTGTCAGTTTCTTTCACTGTCAAAGTCCTTGTTTCCAGGGACCTGGAAGGACAGTGAGGTAATTCTCCTTGTGCTAAATTGTGCTTAAAAAAAACATTTTTTCTAGGGACAGAAAACTGTAGGTAGGGAGAGTGTGTCAGTTTCTTTCACTGTCAAAGTCCTTGTTTCCAGGGACCTGGAAGGACAGTGAGGTAATTCTCCTTGTGCTAAATTGTGCTTAAAAAAAACATTTTTTCTAGGGACAGAAAACTGTAGGTAGGGAGAGTGTGTCAGTTTCTTTCACTGTCAAAGTCCTTGTTTCCAGGGACCTGGAAGGACAGTGAGGTAATTCTCCTTGTGCTAAATTGTGCTTAAAAAAAACATTTTTTCTAGGGACAGAAAACTGTAGGTAGGGAGAGTGTGTCAGTTTCTTTCACTGTGAAAGTCCTTGTTTCCAGGGACCTGGAAGGACAGTGAGGTAATTCTCCTTGTGCTAAATTGTGCTTAAAAAAAACATTTTTTCTAGGGACAGAAAACTGTAGGTAGGGAGAGTGTGTCAGTTTCTTTCACTGTCAAAGTCCTTGTTTCCAGGGACCTGGAAGGACAGTGAGTGAATTCTCCTTGTGCTATATTGTGCTTAAAAAAAACATTTTTTCTAGGGACAGAAAACTGTAGGTAGGGAGAGTGTGTCAGTTTCTTTCACTGTCAAAGTCCTTGTTTCCAGGGACCTGGAAGGACAGTGAGGTAATTCTCCTTGTGCTAAATTGTGCTTAAAAAAAACATTTTTTCTAGGGACAGAAAACTGTAGGTAGGGAGAGTGTGTCAGTTTCTTTCACTGTCAAAGTCCTTGTTTCCAGGGACCTGGAAGGACAGTGAGGTAATTCTCCTTGTGCTAAATTGTGCTTAAAAAAAACATTTTTTCTAGGGACAGAAAACTGTAGGTAGGGAGAGTGTGTCAGTTTCTTTCACTGTCAAAGTCCTTGTTTCCAGGGACCTGGAAGGACAGTGAGGTAATTCTCCTTGTGCTAAATTGTGCTTAAAAAAAACATTTTTTCTAGGGACAGAAAACTGTAGGTAGGGAGAGTGTGTCAGTTTCTTTCACTGTCAAAGTCCTTGTTTCCAGGGACCTGGAAGGACAGTGAGGTAATTCTCCTTGTGCTAAATTGTGCTTAAAAAAAACATTTTTTCTAGGGACAGAAAACTGTAGGTAGGGAGAGTGTGTCAGTTTCTTTCACTGTCAAAGTCCTTGTTTCCAGGGACCTGGAAGGACAGTGAGGTAATTCTCCTTGTGCTAAATTGTGCTTAAAAAAAACATTTTTTCTAGGGACAGAAAACTGTAGGTAGGGAGAGTGTGTCAGTTTCTTTCACTGTCAAAGTCCTTGTTTCCAGGGACCTGGAAGGACAGTGAGGTAATTCTCCTTGTGCTAAATTGTGCTTAAAAAAAACATTTTTTCTAGGGACAGAAAACTGTAGGTAGGGAGAGTGTGTCAGTTTCTTTCACTGTCAAAGTCCTTGTTTCCAGGGACCTGGAAGGACAGTGAGGTAATTCTCCTTGTGCTAAATTGTGCTTAAAAAAAACATTTTTTCTAGGGACAGAAAACTGTAGGTAGGGAGAGTGTGTCAGTTTCTTTCACTGTCAAAGTCCTTGTTTCCAGGGACCTGGAAGGACAGTGAGGTAATTCTCCTTGTGCTAAATTGTGCTTAAAAAAAACATTTTTTCTAGGGACAGAAAACTGTAGGTAGGGAGAGTGTGTCAGTTTCTTTCACTGCCAAAGTCCTTGTTTCCAGGGACCTGGAAGGACAGTGAGGTAATTCTCCTTGTGCTAAATTGTGCTTAAAAAAAACATTTTTTCTAGGGACAGAAAACTGTAGGTAGGGAGAGTGTGTCAGTTTCTTTCACTGTCAAAGTCCTTGTTTCCAGGGACCTGGAAGGACAGTGAGTGAATTCTCCTTGTGCTATATTGTGCTTAAAAAAAACATTTTTTCTAGGGACAGAAAACTGTAGGTAGGGAGAGTGTGTCAGTTTCTTTCACTGTCAAAGTCCTTGTTTCCAGGGACCTGGAAGGACAGTGAGGTAATTCTCCTTGTGCTAAATTGTGCTTAAAAAAAACATTTTTTCTAGGGACAGAAAACTGTAGGTAGGGAGAGTGTGTCAGTTTCTTTCACTGTCAAAGTCCTTGTTTCCAGGGACCTGGAAGGACAGTGAGTGAATTCTCCTTGTGCTAAATTGTGCTTTAAAAAAAAAAATTTTCTAGGGACAGAAAACTGTAGGTAGGGAGAGTGTGTCAGTTTCTTTCACTGTCAAAGTCCTTGTTTCAAGGGACAGAGAAGGACACCTGAAGGTAGCCCTTATTGCTTTTTTCCCATCTCCATGCAGGCCATCTATTAGAATGTCTGGAAGGCAAACAAGGAGAGGCAGACAGTCAGGAGGCAATAAAAGAGGGCAAGCAGGCTCTGTGTCTGGGGGCAACAGTGCTGGTCGTGGACGCGGTGCATTGTCATCAGCACATGGCCATGGGACACGATTGTCCTTCTTTTCGGCAGCTGGACATGTTGAGCCACATCATGCCGAAGACTTGGTAGAGTGGATGACCAAGCCCTCCTCCTCCTCCTCATCCTCTCTCACCCAGGCTCAGGGTACTGGAAAAGCAGCTGCCAAAGCGTCCTCTTCCCTGGTATCAATGTCAGACTCATCATCAGTCACTCCTTCCCTAGACCCACCATGTCCTCCTCCTGAGGAGTCCCCCGAACTGTTTCAGCACAGTGTTGGGTACATGCTCCAGGAGGATGCCCAGCGTTTCGAAGGGTCTGATGATGAAACCCAGCTAGAGGAAGGCAGTAGCGTGAGAGCAGACAGAGGGGATGCTCAAGAAGGACACCAATCTGGCAGTCATGTTCCAGCAGCTGCAGCATACTGCCAGATTGCCTCCAGTGATGAGGAGGGAGGTGATGATGAGGTCACTGACTCCACGTGGGTGCCTAATAGGAGAGAGGAGGAGGAGGAGGATGAGGAGGAGGCACATCTCCAACGAGGCAGGATGCCCTTTGGTGGCCAGCGTAAGGGCAGTACACCGACGGAATCACACCGCAGAGCTCCGCCTGTGCAGGGCGCTGCCTCTGCCCGTCATTCAAAAAGTTCTTTGGTGTGGGCCTTTTTTGAGGCTAGTGCATCAGATCGCACAGCTGCTGTTTGCAACATATGTCTCAAGCGTATATCGCGTGGCGAAAACATCAGCCGCTTGGGTACCACATGCCTGACCAGACATATGTTGACCTGCCATGCAGCTCGTTGGCAAGCCTACCTCAAAGACCCACACCAAAGAACAAAGCGGACCTCTCCTTGCACCGCATCAGCTGGGATCTCCAACCCCACTATAACTTCAGTCCTCTCTGAAACATGCACTGAGAGGAATGAAGGTGTAGAATTAGGTGTGTCACAGCCAAGTACTTGCGGCCACTCTGCTAGCAGTACACCGACGTCCGATTCTAGCAGGCAAATTTCCCTGCCCCAGCTGCTGGACCGTCGAAAGAAGTTCACTCCCAGCCATCCACATGCCCAGCGGTTGAATGCTAGCTTGGCTAAATTGCTAGCGCTTCAACTGCTGCCTTTTCAGTTGGTAGACTCGGCCCCCTTCCGTGAGTTTGTGCAATGTGCGGTTCCTCAGTGGCAGGTTCCCAAACGCCACTTTTTCTCACGGAAGGCTATTCCGGCTCTCTACCGGCATGTGGAAGGCAATGTCTTGGCCTCGCTGGACAGGGCGGTCAGCGGTAAGGTGCATATTACCGCTGACTCATGGTCCAGCAGGCATGGACAGGGACGTTACCTTTCTTTCACGGCCCATTGGGTCACTCTTTTGGCAGCTGGGAAGGATGCAGGACAAGGTGCAGTAGTGTTGGAGGTTGTCCCACCGCCACGCCTCCAAAATGCTACTACTGGTTGTGACACACCTCTCTCCTCCACCCCCTCCTCTTCTTCTTCCTCCATGGCCTCTTCCTGTGGTTTGTCCTATGAACCAGCGGTGCTCCGTAGCCGTTCACGGGGCTACGCAAGTACGCAGGCAAAAAGATGCCATGCCGTGCTTGCGCTGGTGTGTTTGGGGGACAGAAGCCACACTGGGGCAGAGGTCCTGTCTGCTCTGCAGGGCCAGGCCGAGAGGTGGTTGACGCCACGCCAGCTTAAGCCAGGAATGGTGGTTTGCGACAATGGCACCAACCTCCTCTCCGCCCTCCGACAGGGACAACTGACCCATGTGCCCTGTGTGGCTCACGTCCTTAACCTGGTGGTGCAGCGGTTCTTGGGCAGGTACCCGGGCTTACAGGATGTCCTGAGGCAGGCCAGGAAAGTCTGTGTGCATTTCCGCAGATCTTATAATGCCAGTGCTCGCCTGGCTGAGCTGCAAAAGGAGTTGAACCTGCCCAAGAACCGCCTTATATGTGACATGCCCACCAGGTGGAACTCAACGTTGGCCATGCTGCAGCGGCTGCACACGCAGCAGAGGGCCATCAATGAGTACCTGTGCGACTACGGCACCAGGACAGGGTCAGGGGAGCTTGTTTTTTTTTCTCCACGCCAGTGGGGCATGATCAGGGATGCATGCACTGTCCTGGCACCATTTGAGGAGGCCACGAGGATGGTGAGCAGTGACAGTGCATGCATCAGTGACACTGTACCTCTTGTCCACCTGTTGGAGCACACGCTGCGTGGAATAATGGACAGGGCACTTGAGGCAGAACAGAGGCAGGAAGAGGAGGACTTCCTTGCCTCTCAAGGCCCCCTTTACCCAGACAGTGTTCCTTCTGTCCCACCCATCGCACAGGAAGAGGAGGAGGAGGAGGAGGAGGAGGAGGATTGTGTCAGCATGGAGGTGGAGGCTGGCACTCAGCATCATCAGCAGCAGTCTTTTAGGGATGATTTACAGTCCCAAGAAACCAGTGGACTTGTACGTGGCTGGGAGGAGGTGGCTGCGGATCATGTCGTCCTTAGTGACCCAGAGGACTCCGGAGCGAATGCCTCAGCAAACCTACGCTGCATGGCCTCCCTGATCCTGCAAAGTCTGCGGAAGGATCCTCGTATTCTTCGGATCAAGGAGAGGGACCATTACTGGCTGGCCACTCTCCTTGATCCACGGTACAAGGGTAAGGTTGCGGACCTTATGTTACCGTCGCAGAGGGAGCAGAGGATGAGACAACTCCGGGAGGCCTTGCAGAAAGGTCTGTGCAACGCGTTCCCAGAGACTGGGAGGTTACAAACTCCTGGTCCTGGACAACGAGTTGCTGAGGCTTCGGCCAGTCAAAGAAGGAGCGGTGGGGAAGGTGGCCGTCTGACCGATGCGTTCAGACAATTCTTTAGTCCGCAGCCCCAAAGTATGATCGGTTCCAGCAACCATCGCCAGCGTCTGATAAACATGGTGCAGGAATATCTAGGGGCAAGGTCAGACTTGGACACCTTCCCCACCGAAAATCCTCTGGCTTACTGGGTCTTGAGGATGGATCACTGGCCAGAGCTTGCACAGTATGCAATTGAGCTACTGGCCTGTCCTGCATCCAGCGTTCTTTCGGAACGCACATTCAGTGCTGCTGGAGGATTTGTCACGGATCACAGGGTGCGCCTGTCCACCGACTCGGTTGATCGACTGACTTTCATCAAGATGAACCAGTCTTGGATCACCACCAGCTACCACACACCTGATGCTGATATAACAGACTAATTGATTTTAACATGTCACATCCCTTCAAGACTGATGCTGATGCTGAGTGCCTGTGCTGTTATGTTGACTGGCTATCCTCCTCCTCCGAGTCCTCAATGATACGATTGATGATGATAGCTTGGAAGATCATTTTTGTTTATGGGTGCCGCCACCAGTGGCTAAGGCCCAATTTTTCAGCCCCTGTTTTACAGGGGCGTGTAATTACAATTTTTTTAGCAATAATTTGCCATAGGGCTCATTGCTGTGCTCCAAGTACAGTATCTGTGAGGGGTTGGAGTGTTGTGGCACCAGTGCCTAAGGCCCAATTTTTCAGCCCCTGTTTAACAGGGGCGTGTCATTACAATTTTTGAAGCAATACTTTGCAACAGGGCTCATTGCTGTGCTCCAAGTACAGTATCTGTGAGGGGTTGTAGTGTTGTGCCACCAGTGCCTAAGGCCCAATTTTTCAGCCCCTGTTCAACAGGGGCATGCAATTACAATTCTTGATCTAATAATTCACAGCAGGGTCCATTGCTGCACCCACCAAGAGTAACTCTGAGGGCTTACAGTCTTGTGGCAACGCCACCACCACCACCACCACGAAAGGCCCAATTTTTCAGCCCCTGTTCAAAAGGGGCATGTAATTACAATTCTTGATCTAATAATTCACAGCAGGGCCCATTGCTGCACCCACCAAGAGTAACTGTCAGGGCTTACAGTGTTGTGGCACCAGCACCACCATCAAAGCCCCAATTTTTACTACCACTGTTCAACAATTATATGTAATTAAAATTCCTGATATAATAGTTGACAGCAGGGCGTTCCAGCACCAACCAAGAGTAACTGAGTGCTTACAGTGTTGTGCCAACACCAACAACTAAGGGGCCTATTTCTGCAGAGTATATACGGCAGGTCCCTACTTTCAAACATCCAACTTACAAACGACTCCTACTTGCAAACGAAAGAAGACAACAGGAAGTGAGAGGAAATCTACCCCTAGAAAGGAAAATTCTCTCCTGTAAGAATAAATATGGGAGAAAGGGGTCTCATCTGTACTGATGCTTTATCAGCAATCCTTGTTTCAAGAAAAACACCACATTTCAAAAACAGTTGTCATTGGGACGGAAAGTGAGGTGAAATGTTCTGAACAGGGGCACAGACAGCAAAACAAATGTTACAGGGGTGATAACCCTTACCTATGTTTCCCAAAAAGTTTAAAAATAGATTTTTGGGCTGGAGCTACACTTCAACAATGTACCTGTTCAAAATTACAAACAGATTCTACATAAGAACAAACCTACAGTCCCTGTCTTGTATGCACCGCCTGTATACGGCTGTTCAGAGTATATAGGGCCTTTTTTATTTTATGTGCGGGGTTCCCCTTAATATCCATACAAGACCCAAAGGGGCTGGTAATGGGCTGGGGTAGGGGGGGGGTCATGGGGTAGCTATGCCATTTTTCTTAAAGAATTTCATCCATATTACCGGGACCAGACATTACATTAAAGCCGCAAGCAGTTTTAAATGGCTTTTTTTTCCTTTAGAAGTGTCATTTTCTGCAGGGACAGTTCTAAACACGGGAAACACGTGGCACTTCACAGGCATACTTTAGACACCCCCCAGGTACGATATTTAAAGGAATATTTGACTTTTTTTTTTTCACTTTATGCATCATTAAAATGACTGCTCCCGAAAAACGACCGTTTTTAAAACTTCTTTTTGCATTGATACATGTCCCCTGGTGCACAACCCGGGTTCCCAAACCCTATTTATGACAATAACATGCATAATAGTTGTTATAATTAGCACTTTAGAATTCGAACGTTCGCATCCATTGTATTTAATAGGGTTCTAATGTTCGTTCGAACTTTCGGTCCGTTCGCGGGTTCTGGTGCGAACCGAACCCGGGGGTGTTCGGCTCATCACTAGTCACCGATCACAGGGTGCGCCTGTCCACCGACTCGGTTGATCGACTGACCTTCATAAAGATGAATCAGTCTTGGATCACCACCAGCTACCAGGCACCTGAAGCGGATATAACTGAATAATTTATAATGTCACATCCCTTCAAGACTGCCTATGCTGATGCTGAGTGACTGTCCTGTTATGTTCACTGACTATAATCTTCCTCCTCCTCAATGATCCATTCCTTGATAGCCTGGAAGAACATTTTTGTTTCTGGGTGCCACCACACCAGTGACTAAGGGCCAATTTTTCAGCCCCTGTTTAACAGGGGAGTGTAATTACAATTTGTTATGCAATGCTTTGCAACAGGTCTCATTGCTCTGCTCAGAGTACAGTATCTGTGAGGGGTTGCAGTGTTGTGGCACCAGCACCAGTGCCTAAGGCACAATTTTTCAGCCCCTGTTTAACAGGGGCGTGTAATTACAATTTTTTAAGCAATGCTTCGCAACAGGTCTGACTGCTGTGCTCCAAGTACAGTATCTGTAAGGGGTTGCAGTGTTGTGGCACCAGCACCAGTGCCTAAGGCACAATTTTTCAGCCCCTGTTTAACAGGGGCGTGTAATTACAATTTTTTAAGCAATGCTTCGCAACAGGTCTGACTGCTGTGCTCCAAGTACAGTATCTGTGAGGGTTTGCAGTGTTGTGGCACCAGCACCAGTGCCTAAGGCACAATTTTTCAGCCCCTGTTTAACAGGGGCGTGTAATTACAAATCTTGATCTAATAGTTCACAGCAGGGCCCATTCCTGCGCCCACCAAGAGTAACTGTGAGGGCTTACAGTCTTGTGGCAACACCGTCCACCACCAAAGGCCCAATTTTTCAGCCCTTGTTTAACAGGGGCGTGTAATTACAAATCTTGATCTAATAATTCTCAGCAGGGCCCATTCCTGCGCCCACCAAGAGTAACTGTGAGGGCTTACAGTCTTGTGGCAACACCGTCCACCACCACCACCAAAGGCCCAATTTTTCTGCCCTGTTCAACAGGTGCATGCAATTACATATCTTGATCTAATAATTCACAGCAGGGCCCATTCCTGCGCCCACCAAGAGTAACTGTGAGGGCTTACAGTCTTGTGGCAACACCGTCCACCGCCACCACCAAAGGCCCAATTTTTCTGCCCTGTTCAACAGGTGCATGCAATTACAAATCTTGATCTAATAATTTACAGCAGGGCCAATTCCTGTGCCCACCAACAGTAACTGTGAGGGCTTACAGTGTTGTGGCTACACCAACGTCTAATGGGGCAAATTTCTGCAGAGTATATACGGCAGGCCCCTACTTTCAAACATCCAACTTACAAACGACTCCTACTTGCAAACGGAAGGAGAAAACAGGAAGTGAGAGGAAATCTACCCTTAGGAAGGGAAATTCTATCCTGTTAGATTTAATTTGGGAAAAAGGTATCTCCTCTCTACTGATGCTTTATCACCAATCCTTGTTTCAATAAAAACCCTACTTTTCCAAAAACATTTGTCATTGGGGCAGAAAGTGAGGTGAAATGTTCTGAACAGGTGCACAGACAGCAAAACAAATGTTACAGGGGTGATAACCCTTCCCTATGTTCTCCAAAAAGCTTAAAAATAGTTTTTTTTTGGATGGAGCTACACTTAAAAATGTACCTGTTCAGATTCTACTTAAGAACAAACCTACAGTCCCTGTCTTGTTTGCACCGCCTGTATACTGCTGTTCAGAGTATATAGGGTTGTAGGTATAGGGTTTTATTTTGGGTGCGGGGTTCCCCTTAATATCCATACAAGACCCAAAGGGGCTGGGGTGCGGGGGGGTGATGGGGTAGCCATGCCATTTTTCTCAAGGATTTTCAGCCATATTGCCAGGACAAGACATGACATTAAAGCCGCAAGCAGTTTTAAATGACTTTTTTTTCTTTAAAATTGTAATTTTGTGCAGGGACAGTTCTAAACACGGGAAACACATGCCACTTCACAGGCATACTTTAGACACCCCCCAGGTACGAAATTTAAAGGAGTATTTCACTTTTTTTTCACTTTATGCATCATTAAAATGACTGCTCCCGAAAAAACGTTAGTTTTTTAAACTTCTTTTTGCATTGATATATGTGCCCTGGGGCAGGACCCGGGTCCCCAAACCTGTTTTATGACATTAACATGCATATTGGCTGTTATAATTAGCACTTTTGATTTCGAACGTTCGCGTCCATTGTAACGAATAGGGTTCGAAAATTCGCACGAACTTTCGGTCCGTTCGAAGGTTCTTGTACGAACCGAACCCGGGGGTGTTCGGCCCATCCCTAGCCTACATTAACAACCCCTCCCCCCGATCATGCCGTGAAAGGCGGCTCTCACATGCTTGCGCGGGAATGACGTCATTGCGGAGCCGCGATACCCAGAAGTCACTCCGGGAGAGATGGCGGCAACGGAGGAGAGGAACGAGGTTGGCTGCGGGGGCTTCAATCTCAGGTAAGTACTTTATAATGAGCTAGTATGCTATGTCTTGCAGGAAGTTTTATTTTTTTTAGAGAGGGTTTACTTCCTCTTTAAAGGTTGTATATTCACTATCACCGTGTGCTAGCTGCAAGGCCTTCTTTAATGTTGATTGGACCTTGGGCAAAAAAATTCTTGGCCCCCCCCCCCCCCCCCATGCAATTTTGCTCTCCACATGCTCTGAGACATACAATAAATGTCAGCTAGACTTAAAATCAGTTTACTGTATCAGACCAGGCAGTGATTGTGATTGGTTGCCAGAGGTTACAGCATATCATTACTGACTGGTTGCTAGAGGTTACAGCACATGATTTCTTCTTGTTGATTGGTTGCTAGAGTTTACTGTACAGTAATACTGCTCACTGATTGGTTGCTAGAGGTTACATGACATCATCTCTTCACTGCAGAGGGGCATGATATATATATGAATGCTGCCTTTATTTACATATGAATGCCGCGGGCCTCAGCTATTTACATATGAATGCCACCGATATTAACATATGAATGGCGGTTATTTACATGTAAACACAGGGTCTGCAGGTGAGTCATCTGTACACAACAATAGGGCAGAGCTGGACAACATTAGTAGCAGCACTTCACACTGAGATATCAGGACAGAGCACAGGACTAAAATTTCAAGGGACAAGGGAATTTAAACTGGGATAGTTGGCAAGTACGAGGCAGCTGCTTTGGGCCCCACAACAATGACAGGGCCCAAGGCAGCTACCCCTTTTGCCCTGTCTTAAAGACGGCCCTGTCAACTAATCATACAGCGCCCACTTTATTTTGTTTTTAACGCAGATATGACAGCATGTTCCCCAACTGGCTGTCAAACTGCCTAATTTCCTTCACAGCCCCTTCCACCCCCCGCAGGTCCCACTATCTCTCGTCCAACCCCCCCCCCCCCACCTTTTATATATGTCTCAAACTACTCATGATCACTAACCCCAGATCACCCAAACTACACATCAGACAGATATGGCTCCCAGCCCATTCCTCTTCCACCTCCCTATCCAAACCAATGGCCACCGCATAGCCCAACTCACCTCCATTTACAGGCTCCAACCCCCACCCCATGCAGCCCTGAACAATCTGAGGTCCCATCCATTCTTATATCTGGACCGACCCTCCATCCTTCAGTTCCTATCACCCCCCCAGACTCTTCCATCGAACAATATTCCTGGACTCTTCCAGCCTTCCATTCCTATCCTCCGATTCTTCCATCCTTTTTCCCTTATTCATGGATTCCTATTTCCCTATCCCCGGAGTCTTCCATTTTCTCTCCATGGATTTAACCATCTTTCAGTTCTTATCCCTTGACCCCTCCATCCTTCAGTTCTGTCCCCGGACTCTTCCATCCTTTAGTTCCCATCTCCAGACTACTCCATCCTTCCTTTCCTATTCATGGATTTCTCCTTTCGTATCTCCAGACTCCTCCATCTTTCTAATCGTGATGCATTGAATCGTTGACATGATAATCGTAATCGAATTGAATTGTGAGACCACCGAAGATGCGCAACCCTAGCAGGTGGTGCTCAATTTATTTTTGGCGAGGGCGTAAACAAACTGAAAGATACTGAAAAAAAACCATCAAATGCAGCCACATGTGCCCATCAAATGCAGCCACTTGTGCCCATCAAATGCAGCCACTTGTGCCCATCAAATGCAGCCACTGTGCCCATCAAACGCAGAAACTTGTGCCCATCAAATGCAGCCACTTGTGCCCATCAAATGCAGCCACTTGTGCCCATGAAATGCAGACACTTGTGCCCATGAAATGCAGCTACTGTGCCCATCATATGCAGCCACTTGTGCCCATCAAATGCAGCCACTGTGCCCATCAAATGCAGCCACTTGTGCCCCATAATATGCAGCCACTTGTGCCCATCAAATGCAGCCACTTGTGCCCATCATATGCAGCCACTTGTGCCCATCATATGCAGCCACTGTGCCCATCAAATGCAGCCACTGTGCCCCATAAAATTCAGCCACTTGTGCCCATCATATGAAGCCACTTGTGCCCATCATACGCAGCCATTGTGCCCCATTAAATGCAGCCACTTGTGCCCATCAAATGCAGACACTTGTGCCCATGAAATGCAGCTACTGTGCCCATCATATGCAGCCACTTGTGCCCATCAAATGCAGCCACTGTGCCCATCATATGCAGCCACTTGTGCCCCATAATATGCAGCCACTTGTGCCCATCAAATGCAGCCACTTGTGCCCATCATATGCAGCCACTTGTGCCCATCATATGTAGCCACTGTGCCCATCAAATGCAGCCATTGTGCCCCATAAAATTCAGCCACTTGTGCCCATCATATGAAGCCACTTGTGCCCATCATACGCAGCCATTGTGCCCCATCATATGCAGCCATTGTGCCCCATTAAATGCAGCCACTGTGCGCATCAAATGCAGCCACTTGTGCCCATCAAATGCAGCCACTGTGTCCCATCAAATGCAACCACTGTGTCCCATCAAATGCAGCCACTGTGCCATCAATTGCAGCCACTGTGCCATCAATTGCAGCCATTGTGCCCATCATATGCAGCCACTTGTGCCCCATCATATGCAGCCACTTGTGCCCCATCATATGCAGCCACTTGTGCCAAATCATATGCAGCCACTTGTGCCCTATCATATGCAGCCACTTGTGCCCATCATATGCAGCCACTGTGCCCCATCAAATTCAGCCAGTTGTGCCCATCATATGCAGCCATTGTGCCCTATCAAATGCAGCCACTTGTGCCCATCATATGCAAGGCCGGATTCCAGACAAGGCCACCGAGGCCAGGCCTCGGGGCGGCAGTGGGTGCAGGGGCGGCGCCGCTAGGGTTGCCACCCGTACGGGATTGACCCAGACATTACGGGTTTGGCAATATGTGCCCGGGTTTCTGTCCCCTGGAAACCCGGACACAACATATATCCAGTCGGGTAAATCTGGCTGTCCTGTACAGCCAGTGCGGCAACTCAGACCCTGTCGGCGGATGAATTTCTGTCAGCTGCGTCTCTGTGTCAATCTGCCTTCTCCTCTGCCGGGCACCTGCTGCCCACCCCTGCTCACATGATTTGCTTTGAAGTCATTGGAAGCTAGGACCAGTGTCCTAGCAACCAATGACGCTTTTCCCCACATGTGGAGTTTTCCTAGCCCGGTCCACCTCAGCTCCGCCCCCTAACTCCGGCTGCCCTCCGGTGAAAGCTGTGCTAGAACAGCAACAGCCTGAAGACAGCCACCGTGTAGGAAATGCGACCTCTTCCATCCCGCTCTCCTGGGGACTGCTGGCCAACACCCCCTGCTACCACCCGTGCAGGGACGAATGAATTGGAGACTGAGCTCCCGGAAGATTTCAGCTTGTACCAACCATGGGTAAGGGGAGTATACAAGTTTGGGGGAGGGGGGGCGGCACAGGGTGGGGGGGCATGAGGTCAAGTTGAGGGGGGTGAGAAACTGCACAAGATGAAATGGGAAAGAAGAACAAGGTGGGTGGGTATCAAGGGGTGCACAAGATGAGAAAGAGGGTGGGGAAGCTGCAGGGGGGGGAATAAGGCTGCAGGAGGGATGGGGGTAGCTGTACAAGGAGTGGAAGGGGGGCATGGGGGAGTTGCACAAGGGGGTGAATCTGGGAACTCTGATGGGGCCACTAGATGTAAGGAAGAACTCTGATGGGGACACCAGAAGCAAGGGGGAACTCTGATGGGGACACCAGAAGCAAGGGGGAACTCTGATGGGGACACCAGATGTAAGGGGGAACTTTGATGGGGACACCAGTTGTAAGGGGGGGGCCTATGGGGAAACCAGATGTAAGGGGGGGGCCTGATGGGGACACCAGATGCAAGGGAAAACTCTGATGGGGACACTAGATGTAAGGGGGGGCTCAGAAGCCCCCTATGTGATGGTGTGGTGTGTGTGTGTAGGCATTGAAGGACCCGGCCTTGGGGCGGCGAAGGGAGTAAATTCGGGCCTGATCATATGCAGCCACTTGTCCCCATCTTGGTGGCAGGTCCGGCAGCGTGTGATGGCGTTGAGCTGTTTGGGACAAGCAGCGGGTCCTCCATGCTTCCCTGCATCTCTCCTTCTCTCCGCTAGCCATCCTATAGGATCGCCTCTGCCTTCAGCCAATCAGGTGACAGGTATTAGACCCGTGCTACCTGATTGGCGGAGAGTGGTTCAGTGTTAGAAAAGCAAATATTAATTTGCTTTTCTAACACGCCTGTGAGGGCTCCAAGAGCAATGCTCTGCGCTCCGAGTCCACCTTTTTTGAAGCCTATTAGAGCCTATGACTCTAATCAGGCGCTTCAAAAAAACACCCCCGCCACTGTAATTCAGGCGCCTGGCATCCGAAAAGGGGCCAGACGCCTGAATAGGGGGTTGCAGCAGCAGCCATGAATAGATTCATGCAATGCATGAATCTATCCATTAGTCATATGGGGGGTGGTGTGACAGAGGGGACGGCGCCCGTGCGCCCTTAGTGGACACACCGACACTGAGTTATAGTCTTTTGAATAAAATGCCATTTTAGTTTTAGTATAGTTTTCGTTTTTAGTGCCTCTGATGTCTTTGTATCAGAAGAATTTTTAAACTGTCTTCAATAAAGGTGTTAACAGAGTGTGCGGCCATCCAGCCTTTTCTTCGATCCATTTTAGTTTTAGTCATGTTTTTAGTCATCTGAATTGTTTTAGTTTTAGTTGTATTTTTAGTCGACTAAAATCTAATGGGTGTGGTTAAATTGTAATGCATTATTTAAGCATTTCTCTAGAATTGCCAAACTCATTATATACTCCACAAAATAAATCCTAACAGCTAGATTGAGGACTTTAACGGTACCACTCCAAAAATAGGTTAAAAATATCAAATATTTATTGTACAAAAGTTAAAAAATATGTAACCACTAGTAGGACTCATACACAATTATGGATATACACATAAACGGCACAATATATGATACTATTTGGTTGTTTCCTCATCATCCCTGTGATAGTTGTGTGATGGGTTGCTTGCTGTGACTTTGAAGCGTTTCACGGGACGCTCCTGGCTTCATCAGGAAGAAAAATTTCAGCCAAACTCTATGGACGGTGTGAGGAGACCTGTAATGGCACACAGTGCTCTGGACTGTCACCTGAAGAGGTCTGTAATAGAGCACAGTGCTCTCTGGACGGTGTGAGGAGGTGTAATGCACACAAATGTCCACCCAGCTCTCTCATCAATGCACCCCCCGCCCAGCTCTATCACCAATGCCCCCCCCCCCCGCCCAGCTCTATCACCAATGCTCCCCCTCCTGGACTGGGCTCCAGGACTCAGGACTGTCGTCTAAGGAGGCCTGCAATAGCACACCCAGTGCTCTCTGGACAGTCTGTTGAGGCCTGTAATGCACATAGTGCTCCCTTGATTGTCCGAGGAGGCCTGTAATGCTGCACAGTTCTCTGGACGGCCCTCTGAGGATGCCTGTAATGGCACACAGTGCTCTGGATGGTCATCTGAAGAGGCCTGTAATAGTGCACAATGCTCTCTGGACGGCATGAGGAGGCCTGTAATGCACACAGTGCTCTGGAAAGTGGTCTGAGGAGGCCTGTAATGGCGCAAATTGTGCTCTGGACGGTCCTCTAAGGAGGCCTGTAATGATCCACATCATGCTCTGGAGGGTCATCTTATGAGACCTGTTATGGCGCACACAGTTCTCTGGATGTTCATCTGAGGAGACCTGTGATGGTGCACACAGTGCTCTGGACAGTGGTCTGAGGAGGCCTGTAATGGCGCAGATCGTGCTCTGGACGATTGTCTGAGGAGACCTCTTATGGCGCACACAGTGCTCTTGACGGTCGTCGGAGGATGAGGCCTGTAATGCTGCACAATGCTAGCACGCTACACATGGGTTGGGGACACTGGTCACAGAAGTTTTTAAGGTTCAATATTGAGTCGGCCCACCCTTTGCAGCTTTAACAGCTTCAACTCTTCTGGGAAGGCTGTCAACAAGGTTTAGGAGTGTGTCTATGGGAATGTTTGACCATTCTTCCAGAAGAGCATTTGTGAGGTCAGGCACTGATGTGGATGAGAAGGCCTGGCTCTCAGTCTCTGCTCTAATTCTTCCCAAAAGTGTTCTAACAGGTTGAGGTCCAGGCCAGTCAAGTTCTTCCATCCCAAACTCGCTCATCCCATGTCTTTATGGACCTGCTACTACATAGAGGGCTTGTTAGCTCCCTTATGATAGCAATAAGTTTAAATAAAGAAAAAAATAAAACAAATGTTAAAAAATCACTGTCTGTGAACACAGCTTGCTGTGCTATCCAAAAATGCAAGTTAAAGCACTGTTGTGCAAAGTATAAGCCATATCTGAACATGGTCCAGAAATGCTGCTGTATTTACTGGGCCAAAGTTCATTTAACCACTTAAGCCCCAGACCATTTGGTAGCTAAAGGACCAGAGGTGAATTCAGAATTTTGCACTGCGCTGCTTTAACTGTAAATTGTGCGGACATGCAATGTTGTACCCAAACGAAATTTGCGTCCTTTTCTTCCCACAAATAGAGCTTTCTTTTAATGGTATTTGATTGCCTCTACGATTTTTATTTTTTGCGATATAAACGGAAAAAGACCGAAAATTTAGAAAAAAAATGATATTTTCTACTTTTTGTTATAAGAAAAATCGAATAAACTCAATTTTAGTCATACATTTAGGCCAAAATGTATTCAGCCACATGTCTTTAGTAAAAAAAATGTCAATAAGCGTATATTTATTGGTTTGCGCAAAAGTTATAGCGTTTACAAACTAGGGTACATTTTCTGGAATTTACACAGCTTTAAATTTATGACTGCCTATCTCATTTCTTGAGGTGCTAAAATGGCAGGGCAGTACAAAACCCCCCCAAATGACCCCATTTTAGAAAGTAGACACCCCAAGGAAATTGCTGAGAGGCATGTTGAGCCCATTGAATATTTTTTTTTTGTCCCAAGTGATTGAATAATGACAAAAAAAAAAAAAATTACAAAAAGTTGTCACTAAATGATATATTGCTCACACATGCCATGGTTATATGTGGAATTGCACCCCAAAATACATTCTGCTGCTTCTCCTGAGTACGGGGATACCACATGTGTGGGACTTTTTGGGAGCCTAGCCACGTACGGGACCCCGGAAACCAAGCACCGCCTTCAGGATTTCTAAGGGCGCAAATTTTTGATTTCACTCCTCACTACCTATCACAGTTTTGAAGGCCATAAAATGCCAAAATAGCACAAAACCCCCCCAAATGACCCCATTTTAGAAAGTAGACACCCCAAGGAAATTGCTGAGAGGCCTGTTGAGCCCATTGAATATTTTTTTTTTTGTCCCAAGTGATTGAATAATGACAAAAAAAAAAAAAATTACAAAAAGTTGTCACTAAATGATATATTGCTCACACATGTCATGGTTATATGTGGAATTGCACCCCAAAATAAATTTTGCTGCTTCTCCTGAGTACGGGGATACCACATGTGTGGGACTTTTTGGGAGCCTAGCCGCGTACGGTACCCCGAAAACCAATCACCGCCTTCAGGATTTCTAGGCACAAATTTTTGATTTGACTCCTCACTACCTATCACAGTTTTGAAGGCCATAAAATGCCAAAATAGCACAAAACCCCCCCAAATGACCCCATTTTGGAAAGTAGACACCCCAAGCTGTTTGCTGAGAGGCATGGTGAGTATTTTACAGCTCTCATTTGTTTTTGAAAATGAAGAAAGAACATTTTTTTTTTCTTTTTTTTTTTCAATTTTCAAAACTTTGTGACAAAAAGCGAGATCTGCAAAATACCTCTCAGCAAATAGCTTGGGTGTCTACTTTCAAAAATGGGGTCATTTGGGGGGGTTTGTGCCATCTGGGCATTCCATGGCCTCCGAAACTGTGATAGGCAGTGAGAAGTGAAATCAAAAATTTACACCCTTAGAAAGCCTGAAGGCGGTGATTGGTTTTTGGGGTCCCGTACGCGGCTAGGCTCCCAAAAAGTCTCACACATGTGGTATCCCCGTACTCAGGAGAAGCAACAGAATGTATTTTGGGGTGTAATTCCACATATGCCCATGGCATGTTTGAGCAATATATCATTTAGTGACAACTTTGTGCAAAAAAAAAAAAATTGTCTTTTTTCCGCAACTTGTGTCAACATATAAAATATTCCATGGACTCGACATGCCTCTCAGTATATAGCTTGGGGTGTCTACTTTCCAAAATGGGGTCATTTGGGGGGGGTTTTGAACTGTTCTGGCATTTTATACACAACATTAGGAAGCTTACATCCACTCTTCTAACCACTTGAAGACAAAGCCCTTTTTGACACTTTTTGTTTACATGAAAACATATTTTTTTTTGCAAGAAAATTATGTTGAACCCCCAAACATTATATATATTTTTAAAGCAAAGGCCCTACAGAATAAAATGGTGGGTGTTGCATTTTTTTTTCTACACAGTATTTGCGCAGCGATTTTTCAAACGCATTTTTTGGGGAAAAAATACACTTTTTTTAATTTTAACGCACTAAAACACACTATATTGCCCAAATGTTTGATGAAATAAAAAAGATGATCTTAGGCCGAGTACATAGATACCAAACACGACATGCTTTAAAATTTTGCACAAACGCGCATTGGCGACAAACTACATACATTTTTAAAAGCCTTTAAAAGCCTTTACAGGTTACCCCGTTAGATTTACAGAGGAGGTCTACTGCTAAAATTACTGCCCTCGATCTGACCTTCGCGGTGATACCTCACATGCATGGTGCAATTGCTGTTTACATATGACGCCAGACCGACGCTTGCGTTCGCCATTGGGCAAGAGCAGGGCAGGACAGGGGTGCTTCTTTTTTTTTTTATTATTAATTTTGCTTTTTTATTTTATTTTTAAACTGTTGCTTAAATATATATTTTTTTTTTAATCATTTTTATTGTTATCTCAGGGAATGTAAATATCCCCTATGATAGCAATAGGTAATGACAGGTACCCTTTTTTGAAAAAACTGGGGTCTATTGGACCCTAGATCTTTCCTCTGCCCTCAAAGCATCTGACCACACCAAGATCGGTGTGATAAAATGCTTTCCCAATTTCCCAATGGCGCTTTTTATATCCGGGGGGGGGCGGACATTCCCTCCCACTGCTTGTAAAAGCAGTCCAGAGGCTAATTAGCCACTAGGATTGCTTTTACATGAAAGCCGGCCATTGGCTGAAAAGAATGATACCAAGATGATACCTAAACCCGCAGGCATCATTCTGGTATAAACATTCAAAGTCCAGCAACATACCAGTACGTTGCTGGTCCTTGTTGGACATGTATTGTAATCGCCATTGTCTGGTATTGTCACTAGGTAAAAATTGTGCGTGCGTTATGGAGATGGGGCTATGGTCTGAAATGACCAGGTCATGGATTGTGGATTCTCTAATGCTGGGTAGAAGGGAGGTAGTACAGAGAAGGTAGTCTAGCCTGGCAAAAGATTTGTGTGCAGGAGAGTAAAAAGTATACTCTCTGTCTGTTGGATGCAATAGACGCCATGGGTCGACTAGCCAGTGCAGAGCAATAGTCCTCTGATGTAATTGAGTGTCCTAGTTTTGGGTTGTGTAGGATTCTCTGGTGCGATTCAGGGACCTATCCTCCAGGGGCGGACTGACCATTCGGGCACTGCCCGAGGGCCCCATGCCACTAGGGGGCCCCATCAGGGTTGCCAGCCTCAGTAAAACCAGGGACAGTATGTAAAAATCTGTGTTTTTAAAAAAATCCCAAGATTATAGCTGCCCCGCCTCTCCAGTACCTTTTCAATGTGTGTATGTGTATTCTGTGTGTATGTATACTGTGTGTGTATATTGTGTGTCTATACTGTGTGTGTGTATGTATACTGTGTGGCCCCATAATCTATTGCCTGGGGGCCCCATAATCTCCTATTGCCCAGGGGCCCCATAATATCCTATTGCCCGGGGGCCGCATAATCTCCTATTGCCCGGGGGCCCCATGAGTTGTCAGTCCGCCCCTGCTATCCTCACTATTTGACATGGTCATATTGAAATCCCCACCTATTAGGTGTGGAGTTTGGGGAGTACTTAGGAGCTGTTCTGTTTACTGAAGTATCTTTAATCCGGTGAGTTTGGGGCGTAGATATTAGTAATCAACAGCTCTTTGGATGGGAGTTTGAGGTGGGCTGAAATCAATCGTCCCTCACCATCTTTATGTATTGATACCAAGTCATAGGATAGAGTTTTGTGGTAAAGGATCAGCACTCCTCCTTTTTTTCTTCCCTGGGCGGCCGAAACTATGACTTTGCTTACCCAAAGTTTTTGCATACGGTAGAAGTTGTCTTCGGATAGATGGGTTTCCTGCTCCTTTTTTTTTATTTTCTCGAAACTTGTGGCAAAATATAAAATATTCCATGGCCTCAACATGCCTCTCAGCAAATAGCTTGAAGTGTCTTCTTTCCAAAATGGGGTCATTTGGGGGGGGGGGGGTTGTGCTATGTTGACATTTCATGGCCTCTGAAACTGTGATAGGTAGTGAGGAAGTGAAATTACCATTTTACGCCCTTAGAAAGCCTGAAGGCAGTGATTGGTTTTCGGGGCCCCGTACACGGCTAGGCTCCCAAAAGGTCCCATGGCCCCCCAGCCAGCCAGACAATCCTCATTGGCCAGGAGGAGAAACAGGAAGACATTAGTGTATATTAATTTGCTATTGTCACACAACTATGTGGGCTATGAGCGCACTGCTCTATGCCCCAAGCCCACCCTTTTTTGAAACCAGTTAGAGCCTCCGGCTTTAATCATGTGCTTCGAAAAAAAACAAAAAACACCCCATTGAAATCCATGTGTCTGCAGCCCTGCATGCAGATTAGGGGTTGGGCACATGCATGAGTGGCCGCCACTGCTTTGGGATAAATTGGAAAACCAATTGTGAGCCAGGTCTTCATCCAACATCATTACCTAACCTCATGAACATTCTTTATGGCTGAAGACTCTCAGATCTTGTGGAAAGATGTCCCACGAAGAGTGGAGTCAGATAGGTGTGATAATCTGGTGTCAACACACATTGGGGCATATAGTGTACATTAATATAAATTTGTTTTTACCAACTAGTCTTATATCCAAAGCATTGAAAAGGGTATATACCCTTGTAAATATGTAATATAGCCATTGTCTGCTAAAGCTTATTGATGAGTTAAATGCAATCATTTAGACCCCTTTCACACTGGAGGCTTTTTTTAGGTTCTAAAGGGCTAAAAATAAGTGCCTGAAAAACGCCTCATCTGCAGCCCCAGTGTGAGAGCCTGAGTGCTTTCACACTGGAGCGGTGCCCTTGCAGGATGTTAGAAAAAGTCCTGCAAGCAGCGGTTTAGGAGCGGTGTATACAACGCTCCTCCACCGCCCCTGCCCACTGAATTTAATGGGCACCGCTGCCGAAGCGCCTGTAAAGTGCTTCGGCAGCGGCGCTTTTCGGGTGGATTTAACCCTTTCTTCGGCCGCTAGTGGGGGTTAAAAGCGCCCACTAGCGGCCAAAAAGCACCACTGAAGCAACGGTAAAGCGCAGCTAAAGATAGCAGCGCTTTACCACACACGCAGCCGCGCTGTGAGTGTGAAAGGGGTCTAATGCTCACTTCCCAGGTCCCCGGCCAAGGTGGACTTGATATTGAGGTCCTTCACTTTAGTTAGCCTTAGGGCACCTAAATCAGAAATCAGCATTTATCAAGCTGGTCTCATCTGACTAATGAAATGTGTTCCATTTTGATGCAGCGGATGCACCCTAATATGGAGAAAAAGCTCATGTTGTGGTGCTGAAAAGTAAGCTATTGTCATTTTAAAGTGGCATTAATCTATATCCTTATTCTCCAAAAAGAATCCATGTACATCTACTACTTAATGGCCTTGTAATCTTTAATTCATGGAATTTTTGCTTACTGTGTTATTCTGCCTCCCTGAAACGTCCTCCATGAGCCACCAAACTTCTTTTGCTTCGCACTGCTCTATACACACTTCAGATTCCATAGTTCATAGCTCCTAGTCCCTCCTAGGAGTGAGCAAGAGAGAGTGGCTACATTCCTACATACAATCTGAGCATTGACAATGAATGTAGCCACCCTTTCCAACAGGTAGTTGGATCACAGCTACTAGAATAAGACATTTTGAGGAGACTGAGACCACACCAGTGGGGCTTTGAAAACACGCTACTTCACCTCAATTTCAAAGCCGCAGATCAGTGCGATTAGGAACACTGGTTTTACTGTGACATTTGACTTTGTTTAACAGAAGTCAATGCAAGTCGCAATGAAATTGCAAAAAAGTAGTGGGGGCAGTGGGGTGCGACTTGTTATGCAATTATGAACTGTTAAATCACATGACAAATCGCACTGGTGTGAACCAGGGCTTAGATGGGACTTTTTTGAGTTAGGAGTTCTTTTTTAACCACTTCACCCCCTTTCTGACCAAAGCACTTTTTGCGATGGGCTACCAGTGACATGACAGTGATCACTGCTCCCGATGACAGGGAGCAGTAGATCACTGTCCTGTCACTAGGCAGAACAGGGAAATGCCTTGTTTACATAGGCATCTCCCTGTGCTGCCTCTCCTGACCACAATCGCGGGCCGCTGGCGAACATCGAGTTCCCGGAACCCGCGAGCACACTCCTAAGGAACGCGCGCACCCGCTGGGCAGCAAATTCAAAGGGACGTACAGGTACGCCCATTTGCCTGCCCCGTGCCATTCTGCCGACGTATATCGGCGTGCGCCGGTCGAGAAGCAGTTAAGACCAAAAGTTTAGTGTCTCTTTAACCGCTTGAGGACTGCCGCACGCCGATGTACGTCGGCAGAATGGCACGGCTGGGCACATGGGCGTACAGGTACGTCCCCTTTAAGAGCCCAGCCGTGGGTCGCGAGCGTGCCGCCGGCGGCGCGTTTGTGACCCGGTCCTCTTCTCCGTGACCGTCCCCGCAGGAACAGCGGACCTGATCGCCGCTGGTGTCCCGCGATTGGGTCACAGAAAGGAAGAACGGTGAGGGGTAAGTGTAAACAAACCTCTCCCCGTGCTTCCTAGTGAGCCTGTCACTGGTCGTCTGTTCCCTGTAATAGGGAACGACAATCAGTGACGTCACACGCTAAGCCACGTCCCCCCCCCCACAGTAAGAAACATAAATCAGGGCACACTTAACCCCTACAGCGCCCCCTCCTGGTTAACCCCTTCACTGCCAGTGTCATTTTTACAGTAATCAGTGCATTTTTATAGCACTGGTCGCTGTAAAAATGACAATGGTCCCAAAATAGTGTCAAAAGTGTCCGATGTGTCCGCCATAATGTCGCAGTCACGAAAAAAATCACTGATCGCCGCCATTACTAGTAAAAAAAAATATTTTGTAAACGCTATAACTTTTGCGCAAACCAATCATTAAACGCTTTTTGCGTTTTTTTTTTTTACCAAGAATATGTCGAAGAATATGTATCGGCCTAAACTGAGGCAAAATAAATTTTTTTATATATTTTTGGGGGATATTTATTATAGAAAAAGTTAAAAATATTGCATTTTTTTCAAAATTGTCGCTCTATTTTTGTTTGTAGCGCAAAAAATAAAATCCTCAGAGGTGATCAAATACCACAAAAAGAAAGTTCTATTTGTGGAAAAAAAAAGGACGCCAATTTTGTTTGGGAGCCACGTCGCACGACCGCGCAATTGTCAGCGACGCAGTGCCAAATCGCAAAAAGGGGCCTGGTCCTTATGCTGCATATTGGTCCGGGTCTTAAGTGGTTAACTTGGCTGACAATGGCAGATATTAGTGACAAATGTTACACTGTGGCCAGCATGTCCTTAGGTTTCGTATAATAAGGGGAAGGATATTTATCTGGGACACGATGAGACCCAACCTGTGCACATCATAAACACCAGGCACTTCAGTGGTATGTCTTCAGTGATTTTAGTGACACAAAACAAGAAAAGAAAAAGAAAAATTATTATTCTTTATTTTGATTTTTTAACAAAGTAGACATTCAGATTTCTCATGTATACGTCTTTTGTGTATTTTATTTTCTGAACAAAATTTTAAAGTAGGAATAATGAATGATTCAGATTGGAAAACTGCTCTAGCCCACTCCCATACACCTCGCTGTTTATAACTGAGGCTTTATATTACAGTTAGAGAACAATGATGTTCTGAGAGAATAAGGAGGGTGTGACGTGACGTGCATCTCCGAGCTGAGGTTGGTATTTGTATAATTGGTTGCTTTGGGTTTTGCCACTAAAGGGGAAACTTAAGAAAAAAAGTCATTATAAGCTATTATTGCAATGTAGCAAACACTGCAACTGTGGCTAAGTGAGAAGGTGCACTTGATTGCCCTTGATTGGTATTATGTACAGTATAATCCACAGTTGTCAAAACCTCTTCACAGGCACTCAGGGCCGCCATCAGGAATTTTGGGGCCCCTTACACAGCTTCAGGCATGGGCCCCCTGGAGCAGAGGAGATCGGGGGGGGTGCTGCCGCCGCAAATTGGGGAGCGGGGGGTGCTGTCGCCGCAAATTGTTTAGGTCGGGGGGGGGGGGCTTTGGGTGCTGACGAACAAAAAAAAACCAAAAGAACAAAAAAGGGGGGGGGTTGCCATCCAGGGCCCTGGGGACCACCGGGCCTCTGGGCCCCTTACGAAAAAAATATTATATAAAAAAAAGGGGGATTGCCATCCGGGGCCCTGGGGACCTCCGGGCCCCTTACAGGTGTACTGCCTGTACCCCCCTGGTGGCGGCCCTGCAGGCACTACACTGGGAATGTGCTTCCAGGAACCAGTGCTGTATAACTTCCTCTTTGCTTCCTTTATCAACATGACTGGTACCTCTTGGAATTTAAATTTTTCTTTTACATAAGGCTTTCTGTATGTGAGCCTGCAGAGGTGTTTGGGAAATGAGCTCTCGCACTGCCTTTCTCAACCTTTTTTACCCCAGAGGAACTCCTAAAATAACTTTCTGTCCTTTGGGAACCCTTACTAAAACCAAATCATCCGGCGTCATTGAGAAAAATGCACCTTTATATGGATAAAAAGATACTTGGTGTCATGCTAACTTTGCCAAACTGGTGTTTGTCCTGGAACTATGCAGGCGCCATGAAATGGGAGGTCAATCAGAGAAAGCTAAAGGAACCCTTGGCAACCTCAGGAGGAACCCTGGTTGAGAATAGCCAATCTTACATGACGAGCCAGGGTTCTCAAACCACCCAGAAAACTATTTAGGGTTATTGGGTGCAGAAAAGCAATGCCTGGATGATAATGTGAAGTTCTAGGTGCTCCCTGTATACACCTCAAGATTTAATTAGCATTTTTGACCAGAGTGTAACTACGTCCTACTACAAGATTATTGACTTTTAGGTAATCACAGGTTTACTTTGATACAGTGTAATCCTGACCCATCCTTCTCTATCAGTATAATTCAGCAATCCAGTTGTCCTCTACTTGTCCATAGTGAACATCTGCTCCAAAGAGAAGGAAATTCTGAAAATAAAAATAAAAATATCATTGAAATGCAACACTAAAATGTATAATCTATTCTTCTGTAATGTGAATGTATTAGGGCCCTTGCACATTTGGGCTGTTCAGCTGCAGTGTGTCCCTCGCGGCGCTTTAGTGCACCCGGGAAGGAAAGGTGTAGCATCTAGACCTTCTGCAGGCAGCGGCTGGACTGGACTGAATGCTGTACAGAGTAGTGCCGGCGTTTAGGGCCCTGCCCATTCAGGGATGATGTTCCTGGAATGCAAGTACAGCATTCAGCCCTGTCCAGACACAATCCGCCATAGACTTTGACAGGCCGCCTGCAGTAAGGCTGGACACTGCAAATGTGGGCACATGAAAGTGCTGGGAGGTAAATAGTCCTATGAGTCCTAATAATGATTTACTATTATATGTTCATCATGAACAGGGATGAGCCGAACACCCCCCTGTTCGGTTCGCACCAGAACCTGCGAACAGACAAAACGTTCGTGTGAACTTTAGAACCCTATTAAATACAATGGACTCGAACGTTCGAAATCCAAAGTGCTAATTATAAAGGCTAATATGCAAGTTATTGTCCTAAAAAGTGTTTGGGGACCCGGGTCCTGCCCCAGGAGACATGTATCAATGCAAAAAAAAGTTTTAAAAACTGCCGTTTTTTCGGGAGCAGTGATTTTAATAATGCTTAAAATGAAAAAATAAAAGTGAAATATTCCTTTAAATTTCGTACCTGGGGGGTGTGTATGATATGCATGTGAAGTGGCGCATGTTTCCCGTGCTTAGAACTGTCCCTGCAAAAAATGTCACTTTTGAAAGAAAAAAAGTCATTTAAAACTCACTCGCGGCTATTAATGAATTGTCGGCTCCCGGCAATACATACAAAAGTCATTGATAAAAAAAAAAAAAAAAAAAGCGTGGGGGTTCCCCAGAATTCAATTACCAGGCCCTTCAGGTCTGGAATGGATATTAAGGGGAACCCCGCCGCAAATTAAGAAAAAAAAATTGACGTGGGGTTTTCCCCCAAATATCCATTCAAGGCCCTTCAGATCTGGCATGGATTTTAAGGGGAACTCCACCCCAAATTTTTTTAAAAATGGCGTGGAGTCCCCCTAAAAATCCATACCAGACCCCTTATCCGAGCACGCAACCTGGCTGGCCGCAGGGGAAGAGGGGGGGACGAGAGAGCGGCCCCCCCTCCCTCTTGAACCGTACCAGGCCACATGCCCTCAACATGGGGAGGATGTCCCCATGTTGATGGGGACAAGGGCCTCATCCCCACAACCCTTGCCCGGTGGTTGTGGGGGTCTGCGGGCGGGGGGCTTATCGGAATCTGGAAGACCCCTTTAGAGTCTATACATGTATTATGCAGTGAAGGAAGTTCCCCATCAGGTCCGCCCGCTCGGTATGTCAGACCCCGCCTACGTCATTGGCCTGAGCGGGGAAACTTCCTTCACTGTGTAAATTTAAATTACACAGTGAAGGAAGTTCCCCGCTCAAGCCAATGACGTAGGCGGTTCCGACATACCGAGGGGGCGGACCTGATGGGGAACTTCTCTCACTTTGGTAATACATGTATAGACCCGCCCCTTCTCATGTTCCGCATCTGGTCCGCTGAGCGGACCTGATGGGGAACTTTAGAAGGGGCGGGTCTATACATTTAAAACACTGAGAGGGAGTTCCCCATCAGGTCCGCTCAGGCACAACCAATGAAGGACAGCGTTGGACATCGGGATCGCCGCGGGACACTGGATTTCACCGCTGGAATGTTTTTTTTTTTTTTTTAATAAAGGACTTTTTCAAGGTGTTTGTGTGTTTTTATTTTAAAAAAATGTACGCTTTCTTCGTGAAATGGTAGGGGTACAATGTACCCCTTACCAATTCACATGGGGGGGGCCGGGATCTGGGGGTCCCCTTTGTTAAAGGGGTCTTCCAGATTCCGATAAGCCCCCCGCCCGCAGACCCCCACAACCACCGGGCAAGGGTTGTGGGGATGAGGCCCTTGTCCCCATCAACATGGGGACATCCTCCCCATGTTGAGGGCATGTGGCCTGGTACGGTTCAGGAGGGAGGGGGGCGCTCTCTCGTCCCCCCCTCTTCCCCTGCGGCCGGCCAGGTTGCGTGCTCGGATAAGGGGTCTGGTATGGATTTTTAGGGGGACTCCACGCCATTTTTAAAAAAAATTGGGGTGGAGTTCCCCTTAAAATCCATGCCAGATCTGAAGGGCCTGGAATGGATATTTGGGGGAACCCCACGTCAATTTTTTTTTTAAATTTGCGGCGGGGTTCCCCTTAATATCCATTCCAGACCTGAAGGGCCTGGTAATTGAATTCTGGGGAACCCCCACGCTTTTTTTTTTTTTTTATCAATGACTTTTGTATGTATTGCCGGGAGCCAAAAATTCATTAATAGCCACGAGTCAGTTTTAAATGACTTTTTTTCTTTCAAAAATGAAATTTTTTGCAGGGACAGTTCTAAGCACGGGAAACATGTGCCACTTTACATGCATATCATACACACCCCCCAGGTACGAAATTTAAAGGAATATTTCACTTTTATTTTTTCATTTTAAGCATTATTAAAATCACTGCTCCCGAAAAAACGGCCGTTTTTAAAACTTCTTTTTGCATTGATACATGTCCCCTGGGGCAGGACCCCGGTCCCCAAACACTTTTTAGGACAATAACTTGCATATAAGCCTTTATAATGAACACTTTAGATTTCTCCCATAGATTTTTCGAATTTGCCGCGAACACCCCAATTTGTTCGCTGTTCGGCGAACGGGGCGAACAGGCAATGTTCGAGTCGAACATGAGTTCGACTTGAACTCGAAGCTCATCCCTATTCATGAAGTACAAAATTTGTAAAATAGCAGAGAAACAGAAATAATTTGTGAAATAATTTTTTTTTTTAAAAGTCAGCAGCTACAAATACTGCAGCTGCTGACTTTTAAAATAAGGACACTTACCTGTCCAGGGCGCCCGCGATGTCGGCACCCGAGGCCCACCCGTCCCTCGTTCCTCGGATGCTGCCCCGCCATCTTCGGTAAGGGAATCAGGAAGTGAAGCCTTGCGGCTTCACTTCCTGGTTCCCTACTGCGCATGTGCGAGTCGCGCTGCGCAATCCAAATGGTCCCTGCTGTCTTCTGGGACCGTGTGTCTCCCCCAGAAGACAGTGGGGGGAACGAGAAGTGACGTAGACCCCCGCAGATTCTGCGGGGGTCTATGCCTGGAAGTGGGTGCAAATACCTGGTAATACCAGGTATCTGCACCCCCTCCCCCTAAAAGGTGCCAAATGTGACACCGGAGGGGGGGAGGGTTCCGAAAAGCGGAAGTTCTATTTTTGTGTGGACCTCCGCTTTAATAAAGTATACTTGTACTGATAAAATACGCAGGCTGCCACTGCTTTAAAGAGAAGCATGGGATTCATGAAAAAAATAAATGTACTTGGTTTGATGCTGTATCTGTCCCCCATTGGCTCCAGACCGAGAATTGTGTGATCAAACACTGCTGATCGCTCAACGCTCGATCTTCAGGCTGCAGAGAGCTGGTGACTGTCAGTCAGTGGCTCTCTGCTCTACCCCTCCAGTGCTCACTGGAGCGCTGGGCTTTAGAGGGATTGGGAGCGGCTAGCACAGGCTCTCGGCAGCTTTTTGAGAGTATGAACAAGTTGCTGATTCAGCCATTTGAATGGATCCCGGCCATATGGTCAGAAATTTTTCAGAGCCTGGACTGGCTCTGTGATGTCAGCCAACAGTGGGGTTTAGCTAAAGCTAAATCAAAATTTGATGTTAAAATTAACACTGGTATAATTGTTGGCTAGAGGAAACTTCAAGATCCAGAGATGATGGGGTACCTTCCTACAGGTGGCAGACCTCAACATCATGTCCTATCAATCTGCTTTTCTTTTCTTGTACCCAATCTTTCCAAAACCAAGCTTATAATATTTCCCCCACCTCTTCCCCTCATCCCTGACTTCTCTGTCAAGATCAATCAACCATCAGTCCATTCCCACATGCCAGGGTGCGAGGGGTAACCCTGGAGTCTGTACTGTTCTTTCAGGCCCACATCCAATACCTGTCCAAATCATGCTACCTCAACCTCCGCAACATCTCCAGAATATGTACCTTTTCCCCCCAATGACACCACAAAGCTTCTAAATCACTCCCTGGTTATCTCCTGCTTCAACTACTGCAACTTCCTCCTCATTGGATTACCTTTACATAGGCTATCTCCCCTTTAGTCCAAAACCAATGCTGCTGCCAGACTCATCCACCTTACCAACCGTTCAGTGTCTAGTACCCCTCTCTGCCAATCCCTGCATTGACTGATACTCACCCAACAAATAAACAACAGTTTACAAAGCCATCCACAACTCTGCCCACAGCTACATTACTGACCTATTCTCAAAATATCAACCAAATCGCTCTCATCGGTCCTCCCCAGATCTCCTGCTCTCTAACTCCC
Organism: Rana muscosa; assembly: GCA_029206835.1. Classification (NCBI taxonomy): domain Eukaryota; kingdom Metazoa; phylum Chordata; class Amphibia; order Anura; family Ranidae; genus Rana; species Rana muscosa. Next base: position 54,293,544 of record CM055128.1, on the reverse strand, counting down.
TTGTCACCTCCTCCCATTCTCACCTCCAGGACTTCTTCCGAGCTTCTCCCATCTTTTGGAGCTCCCTACCCAAATCTGTCTGACTATCTCCTAATCTATACATCTTTATATGCTCCCTAAAACCCTTCTCTTTAAAGAAGCCTATCCTGCTTCTAATACACTGTGTTTTTATGTTCTCCATCAGCCCATTCCCCACAGTTATTACCTTTTGTATCACTTGACCCTCCCTTCTAGGGTCCTCCGATTCCTCTTGTACAAAATTGTATAGTAACTGTAAAGCCTCATACACACGGTCGGACTTCCATCGGACAAATCCGTGGATTTTTGTCCGACGGGTGTTGGCTGTGAACTTGTTCTGCATACAGACGGCAGAACTTTTTCAGCCAACATATATGAAACTACGTTGTTTTTCTGCTCTTTAGCGCCATCCTTTGGGCAACTTCTGCTAATGTTGTCTGATGGTTAGCATTGGTTCGGAGCATGCGTGTTTGTACTTTGGATTTTAGTCCAACGGATTTGTGTACACACAATCGGATGATCCGACGGAAAACATTTGTTGTTGGAAATTCCGACGTCAATGGTCCGATGAAGCGTACAGACGCTCGGATTATCCGACGAAACACGTCCATCGGACAATTGTTGTCGGAATATCCGATCGTGTGTATGGGCCTTTATGTCTGTCTTAATTTTGTAAAGCGCTGCACAAACTGTTGGCGTTATATAAATCCTGTATGGTAATAATAGTTGTATACTGTACCCTGGGAGGAACAAGGGAGGTAACAGAAGTGTCTATATAATTCTTAGAAAAGGGATATTAAATGGTACAAACCTCACGTGGCTCTATGACAACATCTGTGAGCTGAATATGTTCCAGCAGTGGCAGGGGGTAACCCTTGTGCAGGATGTCTGTATAAGTTGGAGATAGAGATAGTCATAGGCGTGCGCAGCCTATTGGATTAGGGTGTGCACCCCAAAACTCAAACACACACGTGTGTGGGTATATATATATATACATACACACACACATATATATATATACACATATATATATATATATATATATATATATACACACACATACACACAGACACACACTCTTTTAAATAAATGTAAACCAACATTTTGAAATGTGTTAAAACAATTTTTAATATTCTAATACATTTTACATCTTATGGCTGAGCTGGTCAGAGGGAGAAAGTGGGGGTGAGAGAGGGGGGAGATAGGATCAGTTGGCAGTGGTGGTGGGGGGAGGGGAATGGGATCAGTGGCAGTGCTGGGGGGATGGATTGAGTGGCAGTGCTGGGGGGGGGGTGATCAGTGGCAGTGCTGGAGAGGGGGAGGGTGATCAGTGCTAGGGGGTTGATGGGATCAGTGGCAGTTGTGGTGGGGGGTAATGGGATCAGTGGCAGTTGTGGTGGGGGGTAATGGGATCAGTGGCAGTTGTGGTGGGGGGGTAATAGGATCAGTGGCAGTACTGGGTGAGATGAGTGGCAGTTGTGGGGGGGGTGGGGATCAGTGGTAGTGCTAGGGGATTGATGGGATCAGTGGCAGTGCTGGGGGGGATAGGATCAGTGGCAGTGCTGGGGGGATGGGATCAGTGGCAGTGTTGGAAAGTTGATGGGATCTGTGGTGTTGATGGTGGTTGTGGTGGGGGGTAATGGGATCAGTGGCAGTACTGGGGTGAGATGAGTGGCAGTGGTGGGGGGGGGTGGGGATCAGTGGTAGTGCTAGGGGATTGATGGGATCAGTGGCAGTGCTGGGGGGGATAGGATCAGTGGCAGTGCTGGGGGGGATGGGATCAGTGGCAGTGCTGGGGGGGATGGGATCAGTGGCAGTGTTGGAAAGTTGATGGGATCTGTGGTGTTGATGGTGGTTGTGGTGGGGGGGGTGGTAATGGGATCAGTGGCAGTACTGGGGGGAATGGGATGAGTGGCAAGGTTGGGGGGGATCATTGGCAGTGCTGGGGGTTGATGGGATCAGTGGTGGTGGGGGATTCATGGCAGTGGAGGGGGGGGATCAGTAGCAATGCTGGGGGGGAGATAGGATGAGTGGCAGTGTTGAGGGGCATTAAATCAGTGGCAGCAGTGGTAGAGGGGTGGGATCAGTGACAGTGCTTGTTGGGGGAGATAGGATGAGTGGCAGTGCTGGGGGGCATGGGATCAGTGGCAATACTGGGGGGGGGCCTGGGATCAGTGGCAGCAGTGGTGGGGGATGAGATTAGTGGCAGTGCTGGGTGGGGATAGGATGAGTAGCAGTGCTGGGTGGGGGGAGATAGGATGAGTGGCAGTGCTGGGTGTGGGGGGGGGATTGGATGAGTGGCAGTGCTGGGTGGGGGGGAGATAGGATGAGTGGCAGTGCTGGGTGGGTGGGGGGAGATAGGATGAGTGGCAGTGCTGGGTGGGTGGGGGGAGATAGGATGAGTGGCAGTGCTGGGTGGGGGGAGGTAGGATGAGTGGCAGTGCTGGGTGGGGGGGAGACAGGATGAGTGGCAGTGCTGGGTGGGGGGGGAGATAGGACGAGTGGCAGTGCTGGGTGGGTGGGGGGAGATAGGATGAGTGGCAGTGCTGGGTGGGGGGGAGATAGGATGAGTGGCAGTGCTGGGTGGGTGGGGGGAGATAGGATGAGTGGCAGTGCTGGGTGGGTGGGGGGAGATAGGATGAGTGGCAGTGCTGGGTGGGGGGGGGGAGATAGGATGAGTGGCAGTGCTGGGTGGGTGGGGGGAGATAGGATGAGTGGCAGTGCTGGGTGGGGGGAGATAGGATGAGTGGCAGTGCTGGGTGGGGGGGAGACAGGATGAGTGGCAGTGCTGGGTGGGGGGGGAGATAGGACGAGTAGCAGTGCTTGGTGGGTGGGGGGAGATAGGATGAGTGGCAGTGCTGGGTGGGTGGGGGGAGATAGGATGAGTGGCAGTGCTGGGTGGGTGGGGGGAGATAGAATGAGTGGCAGTGCTGGGTGGGGGGGGAGATAGGACGAGTGGCAGTGCTGGGTGGGTGGGGGGAGATAGGATGAGTGGCAGTGCTGGGTGGGGGGGGAGATAGGACGAGTGGCAGTGCTGGGTGGGTGGGGGGAGATAGGATGAGTGGCAGTGCTGGGTGGGGGGGGGATAGGATGAGTGGCAGTGCTGGGTGGGTGGGGGGAGATAGGATGAGTGGCAGTGCTGGGTGGGTGGGGGGAGATAGGATGAGTGGCAGTGCTGGGTGGGGGGGGGGAGATAGGATGAGTGGCAGTGCTGGGTGTGGGGGGGGATTGGATGAGTGGCAGTGCTGGGTGGGGGGGAGATAGGATGAGTGGCAGTGCTGGGTGGGTGGGGGGAGATAGGATGAGTGGCAGTGCTGGGTGGGTGGGGGGAGATAGGATGAGTGGCAGTGCTGGTTGGGGGGGGGGAGATAGGATGAGTGGCAGTGCTGGGTGGGGGGGAGATAGGATGAGTGGCAGTGCTGGGTGGGGGGGGGGAGATAGGACGAGTGGCAGTGCTGGGTGGGGGGGGGGAGATAGGATGAGTGGCAGTGCTGGGTGGGGGGGGAGATAGGACGAGTGGCAGTGCTGGGTGGGGGGGGAGATAGGATGAGTGGCAGTGCTGGGTGGGGGGGGGAGATAGGATGAGTGGCAGTGCTGGTTGGAGGGAGATAGGATGAGTGGCAGTGCTGGGTGGGGGGGGAGATAGGACGAGTGGCAGTGCTGGGTGGGGGGGGGGGATAGGATGAGTGGCAGTGCTGGGTGGGGGGGGGGGAGATAGGATGAGTGGCAGTGCTGGGTGGGGGGGGGAGATAGGACGAGTGGCAGTGCTGGGTGGGGGGGGAGATAGGATAAGTGGCAGTGCTGGGTGGGGGGGGGAGATAGGATGAGTGGCAGTGCTGGGTGGGGGGGGAGATAGGACGAGTGGCAGTGCTGGGTGGGTGGGGGGAGATAGGATGAGTGGCAGTGCTGGGTGGGGGAGATAGGATGAGTGGCAGTGCTGGTTGGGGGGGGGGAGATAGGATGAGTGGCAGTGCTGGGTGGGGGGGGAGATAGGATGAGTGGCAGTGCTGGGTGGGTGGGGGGAGATAGGATGAGTGGCAGTGCTGGGTGGGTGGGGGGAGATAGGATGAGTGGCAGTGCTGGGTGGGGGAGATAGGATGAGTGGCAGTGCTGGTTGGGGGGGGAGATAGGATGAGTGGCAGTGCTGGGTGGGGGGGGGGAGATAGGATGAGTGGCAGTGCTGGGTGGGGGGGGGAGATAGGACGAGTGGCAGTGCTGGGTGGGTGGGGGGAGATAGGATGAGTGGCAGTGCTGGGTGGGGGAGATAGGATGAGTGGCAGTGCTGGTTGGGGGGGGGGGAGATAGGATGAGTGGCAGTGCTGGGTGGGGGGGGGAGATAGGATGAGTGGCAGTGCTGGGTGGGGGGGGGGGGAGATAGGACGAGTGGCAGTGCTGGGTGGGTGGGGGGGAGATAGGATGAGTGGCAGTGCTGGGTGGGGGAGATAGGATGAGTGGCAGTGCTGGTTGGGGGGGGGGGAGATAGGATGAGTGGCAGTGCTGGGTGGGGGGGGGGAGATAGGATGAGTGGCAGTGCTGGGTGGGTGGGGGGAGATAGGATGAGTGGCAGTGCTGGGTGGGGGAGATAGGATGAGTGGCAGTGCTGGTTGGGGGGGGGGGAGATAGGATGAGTGGCAGTGCTGGGTGGGGGGGGGGAGATAGGATGAGTGGCAGTGCTGGGTGGGGGGGGGGAGATAGGATGAGTGGCAGTGCTGGGTGGGGGAGATAGGATGAGTGGCAGTGCTGGTTGGGGGGGGGAGATAGGATGAGTGGCAGTGCTGGGTGGGGGGGGGGGAGATAGGATGAGTGGCAGTGCTGGGTGGGGGGGGGGAGATAGGACGAGTGGCAGTGCTGGGTGGGTGGGGGGAGATAGGATGAGTGGCAGTGCTGGGTGGGGGAGATAGGATGAGTGGCAGTGCTGGTTGGGGGGGGGGGAGATAGGATGAGTGGCAGTGCTGGGTGGGTGGGGGGAGATAGGATGAGTGGCAGTGCTGGGTGGGGGAGATAGGATGAGTGGCAGTGCTGGTTGGGGGGGGGGGGGGAGATAGGATGAGTGGCAGTGCTGGGTGGGTGGGGGGAGATAGGATGAGTGGCAGTGCTGGGTGGGGGAGATAGGATGAGTGGCAGTGCTGGTTGGGGGGGGGGGGAGATAGGATGAGTGGCAGTGCTGGGTGGGGGGGGGGGAGATAGGATGAGTGGCAGTGCTGGGTGGGTGGGGGGAGATAGGATGAGTGGCAGTGCTGGGTGGGGGAGATAGGATGAGTGGCAGTGCTGGTTGGGGGGGGGGGAGATAGGATGAGTGGCAGTGCTGGGTGTGGGGGGAGATAGGATGAGTGGCAGTGCTGGGTGGGGGGGGGGGAGATAGGACGAGTGGCAGTGCTGGGTGGGTGGGGGGAGATAGGATGAGTGGCAGTGCTGGGTGGGGGAGATAGGATGAGTGGCAGTGCTGGTTGGGGGGGGGGGGAGATAGGATGAGTGGCAGTGCTGGGTGGGTGGGGGGAGATAGGATGAGTGGCAGTGCTGGGTGGGGGAGATAGGATGAGTGGCAGTGCTGGTTGGGGGGGGGGGGAGATAGGATGAGTGGCAGTGCTGGGTGGGGGGGGGGGAGATAGGATGAGTGGCAGTGCTGGGTGGGTGGGGGGAGATAGGATGAGTGGCAGTGCTGGGTGGGGGGGGGGAGATAGGATGAGTGGCAGTGCTGGGTGGGTGGGGGGAGATAGGATGAGTGGCAGTGCTGGGTGGGGGAGATAGGATGAGTGGCAGTGCTGGTTGGGGGGGGGGGGAGATAGGATGAGTGGCAGTGCTGGGTGGGGGGGGGGAGATAGGATGAGTGGCAGTGCTGGGTGGGGGGGAAGGATGGGATTGGTGTCACTCACTTGCTCTCAGTGTGGGCTCCATGCTTGCTGTGTCTCCGGCTCCCTCCAGGCTTCACGTGTCTCCTCACACAGTGGAAACCTCCTCCGCTCTACCTACTGGATCAGCTGGCTCTTCCAGTCCCCCGGACGTCATGCCCCCATCTGCCTGCTGCTCTAAATTCAATGGACGGAGCCGCGGAGAAGCTGGGTGGGCGGTCCTGCGGCAGTTACTGTACTTAGAACGAAGGAGTCAGGGGGAGCTGGTAGGCGGAGCCAGCAGTTCTAGTACACCAGGCTGGATGAGAGGGGCGGCGGCATATAGTACAACCGATGGTCTGCATTTTCCTCCATGCAGCCCCTGAATGCTCGCTTATCCTCCTCTTCCTCCCGAAGGCATTTAACGGCTGTAGGGTGGAAAATACAAAGCATCGGGTTGTTCTATATGTCGCCCGCTGCCACTCTCATCCAGGTGTAGACAAGTATGTCAGGGGATTAGGTTGTGCCCAGGCACACCCGGCACCCCCCCTGCGCACGCCTATGGAGATAGTCATTATTCTGTGTTACTGACTGTATCTCCCTTGCTGGTTGCTCCCATACAGGTCATATAATACATACAGTACTTATTTCTATTACATGGGCTAAATGAACAAGTTTTCTAAAACACAGCATAGGAATACATTCTTTAAAAATATCACACTATTCTAAAATAAGGGGATATCAGTAATTATGTGTCACAGCTTTATAATTCTGATCCTAAACTAAATCATCTTTTATGCAACATTAGCACAATCTCTTCTGGGCTGTAGAGTTAAGCTAATGTAACTTTTTATTGGATCTGTTATAAAGTTTTAGTATATTTGGGAAGAGTTCTTGCTGATTGTGCCAATGACAAGGTGATGACTTACTATGCTAGTTAGCAGGAGTGTCGGAACAGGACAGGCAAACCAAGCAGCTGCTTGGGGCCCCGAGCTGTCCTGGGGCCCCAGCAGAGGGCAGCACAGCAGAAAGAGGTCCATTGTGCTTGGGGCCCCCAAATTCCTTCAAACGGCCCTGCTAGTTAGTGACTAATAGTGGAAATTGAACAATTTCTGTATAGAAGAAGATAAGAATGCCGAAAGTTTATAACATGGACTCGGCCCACAAACAATGGTCATTTCAGGACAACTCTGCTTTGAATAAAAGAAGATTTGAAAGCTTGGAATCAGAAAAGAAGAAAAGCTTCTACATATCCAAGAAAATTAAACAGCCTAGAGAAGGCCGATGAGTCCAGACAAAACTTCTAACCCAAAGAAATCCAAGTCTGTTTTATATATAAGAAATTCAGAGTTGTCTGTTCAGTCTACATACCATTAACCTGGGGAAGCAGTATGTGCGACATATAATAGTTTACAGCAGCATTTAATATCATCACCTGCAATAAAAAAAGAGGAATGGATATCAGTGTGGCCTTTTTATACAGTTTATGTCTTATCTGCATAATTATTACTTACTGCTTTGACTACTGTACTGCATACCTCCCAACTTTTTGAGATGGGACCGAGGGACACCTATTAGCAAAAATACATAGGCATAGGACACACCCCCTTCCACGCTCCCTTAACCACCTCGCACCCGCCGTACGACTATGTAAGGTGGCTCTACAATGCCGGGAGGCCGTCTTTTTACGGCCTCCGCTCCTCCGGCCACTGGGGGGCGCGCGCGCGTGTGCCCGGAGCTTCACTGTGATGCCAATGCGCGTGTCTGGCGGCCGCGATGTCCGCCAGGTACCCGCGATCGGCCGTTACACAGACAAGGACGTGGATCTCTGTGTGTAAACACGTCCTGTCAGGGAGAGGAGACTGATGCTGTGTCCCTTGTACATAGGGACACAGATCGGGCACCTCCCGCAGTCAGTCCCCTCCCCCCACAGTAGTAATCACTCACAGGGCACACATTTAACCCCTTCCTCACCTCCTAGTGTTAACCCCTTCCCTGACAGTCACATTTATACAGTAATCAGTGCATTTTTATAGCACTGTTCGCTGTATAACTGTGAATGTTCCCAAAATAGTGTCAAAAGTGTCCGCTGTGTCCGCCATAATGTCGCAGTCACGAAAAAAAATCACTGATCGCCGCCATTACTAGTAAAAAAAAAATTTTATAAAAATGCCATAAAACTACCCCCTATTTTGTAAACGCTATAACTTTTGCGCAAACCAATCAATAAACGCTGATTGCGTTTTTTATACCAAAAATATGTAGAAGAATACGTATCGGCCTAAACTGAGGAAAAAAATATATTTTTTAAAAAAAATTGGGATATTTATTATAGCAAAAATCAAAAAATATTGTGTTTTTTTAAAAATTGTCGCTCTTTCTTTGTTTATAGAGCAAAAAATTAAAGCCGCAGAGGTGATCAAATACCACCAAAAGAAAGCTCTATTTGTGGGGAAAAAAGGACGTCAATTTTGTTTGGGAGCCACGTCGCACGACCGCGCAATTGTCATTCAAAGCATGACAGTGCCGAAAGCTGAAATTTCGCCTGGGCAGGAAGGGGGTATATGTGCCCAGTAAGCAAGTGGTTAAAGGTGGATTATACCAAAAAAAATATTAGTTAAACCTACAAGTGCTTTTTTTAACCACTACTATTCTTTTATACTGGCTTTTGAAAATGACAAATGATGCAATTTAGAAATTGGGTGCAAGGTTAAGCCTTGGGAAACACTTCTTGAAAGATAAATAGTGCATTTTATATACAATTATATAGATTAGACCAAAATGAGGGACAATGGAGGAGGATTGAGGGACAGAGGCATATAACCAAAAAGGGGGGGGATGTCCCGCACCAAGCCGGCAGGGGACCAGAAGACCAAATGAGGGACACCTAATTCAATGGGTGAGGAGTAGAAAAATAGTATATATTTATTGATAAATAAACAATTTATATATCATAAAAGGTTCTCTCGCAAAAAGAGAGTAAAAAATGCTAAAGATCTGACACTAAACATATGGAGGTGTTAGCACCAAAATCAATCTCCACATGTGGCCACAATTATAGTACAAAGCACAGGACAAAACAAACAACATAAACACAATGAAAAACAATCGCCCGGATGCCAGTGGTCTCCATGTGGATGTGGATGTCACGACGAAAGGTCGTATAAATCTCAATGAATCATGTAGTAAGACATAAACATCCACATACAGGTCCCTGGGAGGTTTAACCCCAAAAAATGGGAAAGTAGGGGTAGGAAGGGAAGGCAAGAGAAAAAGAGAAAACCAAAAGGCCTCCTGAGAGGCACTAATATAGGGAGGGCATCCCCAGCAATGAATAAGTCCAACTGAATGGTGGTGAAAGGGCTACAAGGATGTATGTTATATTATCACCAGAATTCAACCGAGGATGGTATGAGATAGTTGAATGTCCATAGAGTAGCTCTGTAGATAGTTGGATAGTTGGCTGAAACCAGCAATGGATGTGATCAAACAAAAGAGGATGATATGATTAATAATATCTCACTCTATATAGATCTCATATGTGCCAGTATATAGTACACCGGATAATGGAGACTGGTAAATGGAGGGTTAAGACAGTATAGTGTATGGCTTGTGATCAAGCATACGATACCCGTTTGGGGAGCCTATAGATAAAGGCATCTGTTAGTCCTCCTCCATGCAGCGTCCATATGCTCCTCTGTTGGTCCGGATCTCCTATGTGGATGACACAGCCGCTGTATGTATAGAGCTGGAGCCGAAACTGTCCCCCGGGTAAGTAGCGAACAAACCGCTATAAAGTATTGGTATCACGTCCCTTTACAGCCGTGCCATTCTGCCGACGTACAGTCAGGTCCATAAATATTGGGACATCAACACAATTCTAATCTTTTTGGCTCTATACACCACCACAATGGATTTGAAATGAAACAAACAAGATGTGCTTTAACTGCAGACTTTAAGCTTAATTTGAGGGTATTTACATCCAAATCATGTGAACAGTGTAGAAATTACAACAGTTTGTATATGTGCCTCCCACTATTTAAGGGACCAAAAGTAATGGGACAGATTAACAATCATAAATCAAACTTTCACTTTTTAATACTTGGTTGCAAATCCTTTGCAGACAAATACAGCCTGAAGTCTGGAACACATAGACATCACCAGACGCTGGGTTTCATCCCTGGTGATGCTCTTCCAGGCCTCTACTGCAACTGTCTTCAGTTCCTGCTTGTTCTTGGGGCATTTCCCTTTCAGTTTTGTCTTCAGCAAGTGAAATACATGCTCAATCGGATTCAGGTCAGGTGATTGACTTGGCCATTGCATAACTTTCCACTTCTTTCCCTTAAAAAACTCTTTGGTTGCTTTCGCAGCATGCTTCGGGTCATTGTCCATCTGCACTATGAAGCACCATCTAATGAGTTCTGAAGCATTTGGCTGAATATGAGCAGATAATAATATTGCCCGAAACACTTCAGAATTCATCCTGCTGCTTTTGTCAGCAGTCACATCATCAATAAATACAAGAAAAACAGTTCCATTGGCAGCCATACATGCCCACGCCATGACACTACCACCACCATGCTTCACTGATGAGGTGGTATGCTTTGGACCATGAGCGTTCCTTTCCTTCTCCATACTCTTCTCTTCCCATCACTCTGGTACAAGTTGATCTTGGTCTCATCTGTCCATAGGATGTTGTCCCAGAACTGTGAAGGCTTTTTTAGATGTTGTTTGGCAAACTCTAATCTGGCCTTCCTGTTTTTGAGGCTCACCAATGGTTTACATCTTGTGGTGAACCCTCTGTATTCACTCTGGTGAAGTCTTCTCTTGATTGTTGACTTTGACACACGTACACCTACCTCCTGGAGAGTATTCTTGATCTGGCCAACTGTTGTGAAGGGTGTTTTCTTCACCAGGGAAAGAATTCTTCGGTCATCCACCACAGTTGTTTTCCGTGGTCTTCCGGGTCTTTTGGTGTTGCTGAGCTCACCGGTGCGTTCTTTCTTTTTAAGGATGTTCCAAACAGTTGATTTGGCCACACCTAATGTTTTTGCTATCTCTCTGATGGGTTTGTTTTGTTTTTTCAGCCTAATGATGGCTTGCTTCACTGATAGTGACAGCTCTTTGGATCTCATATTGAAAGTTGACAGCAACAGATTCAAAATGCAAATAGCACACTTGAAATGAACTCTGGACCCTTTATCTGCTCCTTGTAAATGGCATAATGAGAGAATACCACACAACTGGCCATGGAATAGCTGAGCAGCCAATTGTCCCATTACTTTTGGTCCCTTAAAAAGTGGGAGGCACATATACAAACTGCTGTAATTCCTACACCGCTCACCTGATTTGGATGTAAACACCCTCAAATTAAAGGGGTTGTAAAGGTTTGTTTTTTATTTTCTAAATAGGTTCCTTTAGGCTAGTGCATTGTTGGTTCACTTATCTTTTCCTTCGATTTCCCTTCTAAATGTTTTTTTTCTTTGTTTTCTTTGTCTGAATTTCTTACTTCCTGTTCCTCCTCAGTAAGCTGTTCAGGAAGTGAGAAATTCAGACAAAGAAAAAATTAATTTAGAAGGGAAATCGAAGGAAAAGGTAAGTGAACCAACAATGCACTAGCTTAAAGGAACCTATTTAGAAAATAAAAAAACAAACCTTTACAACCCCTTTAAAGCTGAAAGTCTGCTGTTAAAGCACATCTTGTTCATTTCATTTCAAATCCATTGTGGTGGTGTATAGAGCCAAAAAGATTAGAATTGTGTCGATGTCCCAATATTTATGGACCTGACTGTATATATGCAGGAGGTGGTCGGCAAGCGGATAAACATGATATGGAAACACTGACAATACCCATAACAAAGTAATTTGCATGATTACACCTAAAAAGTCAACAGGGCATGAAATTATCAGCCCCTGATATTTACTGACAGTTGTAAAAAAAAAAATCGCTGATTTTTACAAACTATCAGTAAATTTACTGGCGGTTGGCAACCCCGGCACAGCGGAAGATTTGTCCACATTGTATAGCGTCGATGAAGGAATCTTGCACCTTTATATGCTTTAGATCAGGGCTCGACAAACCCCGGGCGCCAGGTTGCCATTGCGACTAGAATTAGCGACCTGGCGCCTGGGGCAGCACAGCTGGGGTATCCTGTGTCTCCGTGCCCCCCCCCCTACGCGCTGCGGGATCGCGTCGGGCCGCGCCGGCCGGTAATTGAGGCCGCGGCTTTGCGGCCTTCTGCAGGCCTATGCTTCCTTCTCTGAACTAGCGCCATCTTGTGGTGGCAGTTGGTATGACAACCAGCAATGCTAATGGAGTTTCCCTGTCTGTTTTCCCTGCCATCTCCTTCCCTCTAATTAGAACCCCCAAACATTATATATATATTTTATTCTAACACCCTAGAGAATAAAATGGCGGTCGTTGCAATACTTTCTACCACACCGTATTTGCGCAGCGGTCTTACAAGCGCACTTTTTTGGGAAAAAATACACTTTTTTTTAAATAAAAAAATAAGACAACAGTAAAGTTAGCCCATTTTTTTTTTATATTGTGAAAGATAATGTTACGCTGAGTAAATTGATACCCAACATATCACGCTTCAATATTGCGTCCGCTCGTGGAATGGCGACTAACTTTTACCCTTTAAAATCTCCATAGGCGACGTTTAAAAAATTCTACAGGTTACATGTTTTGAGTTACAGAGGAGGTCTAGGGCTAGAATTATTGCTCTCGCTATACCAATCGCGGCGATACCTCACATGTGTGGTTTGAACACCGCTTTCATATGCGGGCGCTACTCACGTATGCATTCGCTTCTGCGCGCAAGCTCGGCGGGACAGGGCGCGTTCCTGGCTCCTAACTTTTTTAGCTGGCTCCTAGATTCCAAGCAAATTTGTCAAGCCCTGCTTTAGATTGACTACCGTAATTGCTGTTTTAATCAGATTCATCTACATTCCCAATACTTACGGAAAAAGGACCCACATCAGAGTGTTTAAGGTCCATTTGTATCCTATAAACAACACAAAGACATGAAAGTCAAACAAAGAACTTGCTGGTAATTGCCATCTCTGCTGTCAACAGAAGTTAGATGGGTTCTGTTATGTGAAGCGTATATCTCCAACACATTTATGTAGCACACTCATGTTTTTCCCCCTCTTACCTTCTCAAGCACGGGGATAAGACACACCATGCCACATGCCCGTGTCCTCTAGATTATAAAGGTCAGGCGGTGTTACATACTTGGGTCCTGCAGTTAGTAATTCCCTTCTTTTGGTTCTCCCCTCTATGGCTATAGAGGCGAGTCTTTATCTTTCCCAAATGAGGTCAATGTCCACACAACATATCAACTCCAACGTGAGTTTATTTTATCTTGCTTCCAGGAACCAGAGAGTTGAAGTGAGAAAAAAAGGTTAGCAGATAGAAGTAGATTCAGGCACACTCTTGGCTTTGTCGCCACTTGGTCCCGAGTGGGTACAGCTCACCCGGATAGTCACTCAATAGAACTAGATGCCGGCGTGACGCAGGAACAATGACTCAGTCCCCTCCAAGGACCCAGTCAAGGAGATCCCTCCTGAACTTCAACACTCCGCAGAGGCAGTCTGCGAAGCGAGGAATCCTTCCCTCCGACAGGTCACCAGGCCTTTCCCGAGTCAGCAATACTCTATTACTCGCCCTCTTGATATGGGATCGATCCTCTTCTGGCTCCCTCTTTGTCAGAGCGGTTACCCTCACGCGGGTTCCCTGGGACTCCTCTTCGGTTGTAGACCCAGTCAAAGGTACTGGGCCTACCTGGAACTCTGTAGTCTCAGGCTGAAGGTGCCTGAGACTCCTCGATCAAGATAGGGCGCACCCCCCTTTGAGGGGTAGCTCCCTCTGGGCAGTGGGCCCCGGAATTCACTCTCCGGGCATGGGTCCTGGGAATTGGCTCCCTGTGTAATGGCGTCTGCCCCTTATAAATCCCCTCCCGGCATGCACAGCAGACCAGAACCGCCCACCAACAGCAGCCGAGAGAGGACATCCAATACCTACTCCATCACCTGTGGTTCAACCCCGGGTATAGGTGACAACACCACCTATACTACCAAAAGGGAACTGCACGCCAGGTGACACAGCAGTAAGGCAGAGTCCAAAATAATCAAAAGACCCGAGCAAAACTATTGCTCTAGTCTTCCCTAAATTTAGGTATAGCGGGGTTAGATTTGGGGACCCCGCTACATACAACCCCCTCTAAATGAGACACTGTCCCCAGTGTCTGGAATAAATTCACACACTCAGTCCTGAGCAGGCGCAAATTTATTCCTGAACTATGTACAATGCAAGGATGGTGCCTGAACCAAGACCTGAAGTAAAGCAAAAGAGGGAGAAGGACAGAAAAACAAACAGTTTTCAAATGTACATACACATTATGTAACAATCCCTCCCATCATCCTATCACAACTATATCCCACCCTTTCTCCGGTGCAGTTGCATGATGGTCTTCCTGCAGGGAAAGAAAAAAAAACATATACGTGCTAAATATTCTACACGCTCTTAACATCCTAACACTATTAATTAGAAGTGAACTATCTCTCAAAAGAAAGATAGCTCCCTTCTACTAAAGCTGCACACACTAAGCCTAGTGTATGGAATAACATTTCCTAAAATAAGTGTACGAAAGAAAAAGTCCGGCAAACCACTACCACCTAGTGGCAGCACACATTATTACCTAGCCTAAGTGCGTACAGACGCACCACAACACAAATTTCTCTTTGGTTGATCACGGCGGCTTCCAGCTTTGCCCTGACTAACTCTGCCCCAAAGTTCAGCTCTCATTTTCTTTTCCAAAAGAGGGAAGGAAAAAAAACTTACCCTTCAAACCTCCAGAGAGTAAACTCCCTGGGCATAGAGTCAAACAGCAGTTCAAGGCATTGTCCCTGAAGTGGTACAAAAAAAAAAACACAAGTCCCACTTCAGAGATAAAAACTGGGATCAGGGAGATCAAGAGGTTTCCAGTCCTTATCCAAGGTCTCTATGGAATAAATTACATCGTCTCTGTTTTTACTGCAGACCACGACCCGATCCACATGTATGTGCCGACCCAGAGTCCAATCTTTTCGGCAGCCTTTGTATCTCTCAGTCATTATGGCCGAACATGTAAAATACCTATGGCCTTTCTTTACCTCCAAATGATCCCAGACAAAATCACTGTACCATCGTTCCCAAAAGGCCTCAATTTCAAAAAGCAAGTTCCTTGGAACGTACGGATACTCCCATCCATAGTCCGTAGCAACCTTCTGATTCAATAGACGTTGCAGTCGGGCCAAAGGCGGCATGGTCGCCTGATCTCCAGTCCCTGGCAAGACAATAGCATCCAGAGATCTGTGGGGGCGTACGGGCTCCAACTGTGACATAGGCGGCCTTAATGAGGAACGGGCCTCCGGAACAGCAGGCACGGATGACACCGGAGCATGCAAGGTGGACACAGGAACAACTTCTCCAGTAATAACAGGGGTTTCCACCCGGGGTGCAGTTTCCCCAGAGTCCATGGGCGATCCCTTTACACTACGGGGAGAGGTCAACGAGATTTTGTCCTATCCCTTCTTTGCAAACAGTTCATCTATTTCTACATCATCGCCAACTTCAGAGGAAGAGTCTATCTCTGAGGTATAGTACTCTTCTGCTGGCAAATAATTCCTGGTCAACACCGACTCTTTCACTTTCAAAAGTTCCCGTGGGTCAGGTACCCAAGCATCCATAATGGAACGGACGCTGGGCCTCTTCCCTTTCCCCAGCAAACTTGACACAGTTCTCCCAGCCTCCTTTCCTTCCCCCTCCGTGGATCGCTTGGAGATCCCTCCGGCTAGATGATCCGGTTCGGGTAGGCGATGGGTTAGGTCTTGACCAAGCCTTCACATATCCCACCTTCCTTTTAGCAGGTGGAAGGGAGGACTCCGTTGCAACCGAGGCAGCATCTGCTGTGTTCGTGGCCTCAAGCTCCTTAATGGCTGGAGCTTCAACCTTCAGTTCCACTATCTCCGCGGTAGTGCGCGTGGGCATGGCTGTGGGAGCACACATTTCCTCCTCAGGAGCAACAGTACCTGAGATACAGTCCAGGTGGTAGACTCTCAGCACCTCCGTTGGTTGTTCTACCTCAAAGAGGAACTCCCCACAGCGGGTACATCTCCTGAAAGGGCAAAGCTGTACAACCAGTCCCTGGCATCTCGCACAAATCATGCCCAAGGCCTCTGCATCTCTGCATGTGTAGAGGGCAAAGTGACCTTGGGGTTTCAGCCGGATTCCTGTATCCGTCAGGGAGGCCACAACAGAGGCAACATTCATGGTTGAACCGGGCAAAGGAACACGAGATCCCGGTGAAGTAGTCATTAGGCTTGTGCAATTCGTTTCGTAACGAATCGAAATTCGTCCGAATTTAGCAACTTTCGGACATTCGGAAGCATTCGAATTTCCGAACAAAGCAATTACGAATAAAACCGAATCCGAAATAAATTATACCGCAAAATAGCGAATGCCCGAATGTCTTCGGCATAATTCGTTATGAAAAAACTTACGAATGTACAAATCCATTGGAAACACAATAACACTCACTCTGCTCTGCTCTCTGCTTCTCCTTCACCGTGCTGAACTCCCTCTCAAAATGGTGTACAGGGGCGGAGGCTATAGCCGCATGTAAAAAACGAAAGTAAAATACGAGATTTCTAATCCATTCGAAGCACAATAACACTCTGCTCTGCTCTCTGCTTCTCCCTCACCGTGCTGAACCCTCTCAAAATGGTGTACAGGGGCGGAGGCTATAGCCGCATGTAAAAAACGAAAGTAAAATACGAGATTTCGAATCGTTACAAATAACCGCTATGTATTTCGAAAAGTACAAATCCATTCGAAGCACATTAGGCATAATAGTCAGCGTCGTCGTGAGAGAGACACAGAAAATTACGAATCAACGAACCCAAAAAAAGTTACGAAAGTAGGAGTTGTGTCCAGAATCAACGAAAAACAACGTACTCTACCGAAAGTACGAATTATAAAGCAACAAAAAATTCAACGAAAAATGTCGCTTGCAAAAATACGAATGAGTCCGAACACGAAAAATCCCGTCTAGCAAAATTACGAATGATTACGAATCAACAGGACCGGAAAGAAACGAACCGAAACGGAACAAATTTTTCCGTTGTGCACAAGCCTAGTAGTCATCCATGTAGCAGAAAACATGTCGCCTCGTCAATGGTTCAGTTGCACTGTCCCTTTGGCGCCAACCGCACCATGTGGAACACACACTTTAGCTGGGGCTCCTCCCCTTTTCTTCCTTGCTGCACGCAATTCGCTGGCTTTTTCCGACTTTGAGACACACCCACGAACTACGCAGTTGGAAATTACAGCCAGGCCTGTACTTTTCTCTCACTTGTGGCGCAGTCCAATTTCCAAAAATGGCCAACCTCCAAAGAGCCATGCGGGAAAGTAAAGTCCAGCTCCCAGGAACCACTGCAGAAGCCCGGACTCGAGCCCCCACGTGTAGCACACGGATCTTTTTCCCCCTCTTACCTTCTCAAGCAGGGGGATAAGACACACCATGCCACATGCCCGTGTCCTCTAGATTATAAAGGTCAGGCGGCGTTACATACTTGGGTCCTGCAGTTAGTAATTCCCTTCTTTTGGTTCTCCCCTCTATGGCTATAGAGGCGAGTCTTTATCTTTCCCAAATGAGGTCAATGTCCACACAACATATCAACTCCAACGTGAGTTTATTTTATCTTGCCTCTAGGAACCAGAGAGTTGAAGTGAGAAAAAAAGGTTAGCAGATAGAAGTGGATTCAGGCACACTCTTGGCTTCGTCGCCACTCGGTCCCGAGTGGGTACAGCTCACCCGGATAGTCACTCAATAGAACTAGCAGCCGGCGTGACGCTGGAACCATGACTCAGTCCCCTCCAAGGACCAAGTCAAGGAGATCCCTCCTGAACTTCAACACTCCGCAGAGGCAGTCTGCGAAGGCGAGGAATCCTTCCCTCCGACAGGTCACAGGCTTTTCCTGAGTCAGCAATACTCTATTACTCGCCCTCTTGTTATGGGATCGATCCTCCCCTGGCTTCCTCTGTGTGCAGAACGGTTACCCTCACGCGGGTTCCCTGGGACTCCTCTTCGGTTGTAGACACAGTCAAAGGTACTGGGCCTACCTGGAACTCCGTAGTCTCAGGCTGAAGGTGCCTGAGATTCCTCGATCAAGATAGGGCGCACCCCCCTCTGAGGGGTAGGTCCCTCCGGGCAGTGGGCCCCGGAATTCACTCTCCGGGCATGGGCACTGGGAATTGGCTCCCTGTGTAATGGCGTCTGCCCCTTATATATCCCCTCCCGGCATGCACAGCAGGCCAGAACCGCCCACCAACGGCAGCCGAGAGAGGACATCCAATACCAACTCCATCACCTGTGGTTCAACCTCAGGTATAGGTGACAACACTACCTATACTCCCAAAGGGGAACTGCACGCCAGGTGACACAGCAGTAAGGCAGAGTCCAAAATAATCAACAGACCTGAGCCAAACTATTGCTCTCGTCACCCCTAAATTTAGGTAAAGCGGGGTTAAATTTGGGGACCCCGCTACATTTATAAAAAAGTAAATATCGTTTTTTGAAAAAGCAAAGTTCATAGAACTAAAATTTGCTTGTGCTTACCTACTTAGTTCCAGATCACCCACAATCCTTCCTGAACTTATAGCCACCTTCACTAGAGCGCTGGTTGTCTGCAGGGAAGATGACAAGAAAAGATATGTACAGCTTGCAATCATTACAGAAGAGATACAGAGAAAACGCAAAGCAATTATATCTTTTCACATGATACTTTAGAAAAAAAAGATGACAGGGAGGAACTAAAGCATTATGGACCCCAATATCAAAATCCCCTCCATATGGCAATAGCAGAAGCCTTGGAAAGTACTAGGATACCATCCATAGTCTGTTCTAGCAGACACAACAGATGGGACT
This sequence comes from Rana muscosa, assembly GCA_029206835.1. Lineage (NCBI taxonomy): Eukaryota > Metazoa > Chordata > Amphibia > Anura > Ranidae > Rana > Rana muscosa. The sequence goes on along the minus strand of CM055128.1, from coordinate 54,274,724 downwards.
GTGCTTATTGTCCATGATTCCTGCTTCTTTCTACATCAGTGAGTGAAGTTTGTTCAGTTTCCTTCTGTGAAAAGATGTCTGGATGCATAATTAAACACTTCAAATTCAGCAGAGCCCTTTTGCATTCACACTGAGCAAGCATAGGAAAGTAATACAAGCTGAGTAAGCATGTCTATAAATTTAAGGGTCACTCCGCTAAAAATATTTTTTTATGGTTGGAGGCTCGTGTGCTTAGTTGGCCCCTGGCTTCTTTAATGTGATGGATACTACAAAAGCAACATTATCCTACCGTAATTCCACCATGGAGTTTGACGTGTTCTCAACTGCCTTTGCATGTACCAGCTACACCGTAATATGACATAAATATTCCCCCTTGCCCTTGCCCTCCTCCTTGGCTCTTCTATCAAGATCTGTAATACAACTATCAGTCCCTCTCCTAATGCCAGGACACCATTTGTATTTACGGACTTTGACTTGTCCTTTGCACCCCAAATCCAGTCACTTTCCAAAGCTTGCAGACTTTACCTCCGGAACATCTCCAAAATACGCCTCTTTTTACGACTCTTCAGCCCTCACAGTTTTACACTTTGTACCACTTGCCCTTTCTATCAGATTATAAATTGTCAGGAGCAGGGCCATCCTAACCCTCTTATATTGACTTGTATTGTAACTGTACTGTCTCCCTTTATTAAAGCGGAGGTCCGTTGAATTTTTTTTTTAAGTCAGCATCTACAAATACTGCAGCTGCTGACTTTTAAAATAAGGACACTTACCTGTCCAGCGCACCCGCGATGTCGGCACCTGAAGCTGATCTCTGCCTCGGCTCTCGGATGCTGCCTCCGCCATCTTCGGTAAGGGAATCAGGAAGTGAAGCCTTGCGGCTTCACTTCCTGGTTCCCTACTGCGCATGCGCGACTTGTGCTGTGCAATGCCACTGGTCCCTGCTGTCTTCTCGGACCCGAGTGTCTCCCAGAAGACAGCGGGGGGGGGTGGGGGGCGCCGGACGTGGCGTAGATTCCTGCAGATAATGCAGGAATCAATGCCCGGAAGTGGGAGCAAATACCTGTATTAGACGGGTATCTAAGGCGGACCAGCCTTGTGCATTACCTTAAAAACTCTTTTTATTGAAGTAATGAAACAGATGTGGCGTGTACTCACAAACAACACATAATATCAAGCTCATCAATATCCAATGTGACCTGCACACTCTAGTCCACTGTGCCAATCCCAGCTTAGGGAAGGCACTTCCAATGGCTGATGTGTTTTTTGGGTAGGTACCCTCTTCTTCAGGGCTTGCATCAGCCATTGGAAGTGCCTTCCCTACACTGAGATTGGCACAGTGGACCAGTGTGGGGGTCACTGTAAATACTGATGAGCTTTATATCATGTGCTATTTGTGAGTACACATCTTTTTAATTTCTTCAATAAAAATCGTTTTTAAGGTAATGCACAAGCACCCTCTGTTTTGTTTTTCCAGTGTACTCCCTGATCTATACCCAGTTAGATCCTCCCCACCATCACCACCCTGCTGCTTGCAGCTAACTGTACCTGATATCCAAAAAATGCTAACCTCCTCATTTTTTTCTTGTTCTCTCTTCTTTCTCTCCTCCTCTTTGCACTTACCTCCCACTCCCTCATCTACCTTCCCTACCTTTCCTAACCTCCACCTTATTACTCTCTTGTGTGCAAAACTCAAACTCAACCCACTTGATTGCAAAAACACACACTGGGGGTGCAAACGCCTAGTGCAATATCACCATACAACTTTAATTAATACTAAAAGATAAATGCACACTTACAAACATAAGCAACAACAGGCGTATCACATAAAATCTCCAGCTGTGGGCTATGTCCTCTAGCCATGTAGTGCACGGTTGGAAGACTGACGTGTTTTGGGGGACATGCCCCCTTCTTCAGAGACTTTGGTGGAGTAATCAATCCACTTAATAACTTTTGGGTGAATTGAACAGGTGACTATTTTTGTATACCTCTTTGGAATATTCGGCCCATTTTCCTTTTTGGATTTCACAATAATTGATTTGTTTTACATTATAGAAAGTCTGGGTCGAACAGTGGTTTCAAGCATATCAGACATGGTGCCTAGAGGGTTGGCTTATAGAACTGCAAGGAGTCAGATACAACTGGACGATATACTGTATATCTTGTACATTAAAAATCTACCTCTTTTGGCTTCATAATGGCCATGGTTGGAGTTGGATCATAAACCGTGCTAATGATAACATGCAACTAGAAACCGCCCCAATAAAATTATTTATTAATATAATTACTAATAGTCACCCAAAACTACATCTAATCAGTTTCTGGTGGACCTAGCCTCTATTTGTGAAACATTCTAAAATCTTTTGACACAGCTATAAAAATTTTACTTACCACATTTAATAGGAAAGCTGGAGCCAGAGTGGCATTTGGTAAGATCACATAAGCTTGAATGTCCATTTTTGGGGAAATAGACAAATTTCCTGGTTTGATGTCTAGAAATGGAGCTGAGGTAGATGAGCATATTTGTACATCTTGGATAACTGTAACACAACCAGACAAGAACATTGGATGGTGGTACAAATTAGTGTTGGCAGCACACTAGTCTCTCATAACGATTGTAAGTTCTAACGAGCAGGGCCCTCTGATTCCTCCTATATTGAATTGTATTGTAACTGTACTGTCTGCCCCCATGTTTTAAAGCGCTGCGCAAACTGTTGGCGCTAGATAAATCCGGTATAATAATAATAATAATATAGGACTCCAGTATTTTCAAAATCCTGGTGTTATTTAGCTGTCAGAAGAGAAATAAAGGAAAATACTATTTGTTTCTTTAGTATTTTAACAATAGTGGACTGAGTTGACTGAAGTGGACAGCTCCAGTGAAGAGCAGTGGGACTTTCAGATGATGATAGTGTGCCAGTAGATGCCTGATTAGAGCCAGGGCCAGATTTAGACCTTAAAGGGCCAAGGGCACTTCAGGTTCAGGGGGCCCCCTCATACACAGCATTGGTTTACATTCTCAACGACAGTCACTCCTTTTCAAAATGCATGACAAAACATCATTTTGAGGTCAATTGTGCATACACACACACACGCAGTCATAGGCCACTTTCCTTAGGAGTGCTCTATGTGAGGTTCGTTTCCAAAATTTGTTATCAAAAATTATACAATATACCAGTCCAGAGTAAAACCTTTTACAGAGGATAGCAGGAAAAGTATTATTTCCCAAGATACGTTTAATAAAAGGATTTTTTTATTATGGTATAGCGGGATTTGGATTGTTAATTCTGTCATGATGGCCATACACATGAAGATAAAGAAGAGGATCGGCTGAGAGAAACGCGTGAAGAGGCCCTGTCACCAATTTAACAAACTGTCAGTGTTTATTTTGACGTCAAATTTTTAGTAATAGCAGTGGCAGGTGGTAGGGGTGTTGAAATTAATCGTCGAATCGATGTATCGGGATTCAGCCATACACGATGCTGCATCGATGCTATAGCTTTAAGAAATCGATTATTGAGGATGACGTCATCCTCGCGCCGTGCCGCCGCACCATGCCCTGCCTCCGAATGGAGCCGAAGTTTTTGCACCGTTTTTTCACGCCTCCCGCTGACGTCACCCCCCCCCCCCTGTGTCGCGAGGAGAGGAGGCCTTCCATCAATCCCCTTCCCTCTCCCCTCATCGTCCCACCCCCCTCACCAGCCAATAGAAAGTGATTCCAGGCAGCGTCATGGTGGCGGAAGTGAGGAGCCACGATGTGTGCACATTGGCTGGAACATGGAGTGCTGAGGCCGGAGCTTGTGGTGGCTGGAGCTGTCCCTGCTGCTGATAAGAGTGGTGGCGGCGGCGGCCTCCGCCGCCTTATGGAGCACGAAGCTCCGAGGAGGAGAGTGGAGCCATCAGTGCTTTTGGTCCCGGAAGGGTTCAGGGCGGCCGCGGCGTATCCAGCCGGAGGTGTGATGGAGGAGGATGAGGCAGAGCCGGAAGAGACCCAGAAGAGCGGTAGAGCCAGGTGAGAGGGTAGGGTTGCCACCTGTCCAGGATTCACCCGGACAGTTCGGGTTTGGAATCATGCGTCCGGGTTTCAGACTGCCTGAAACCCAGACACATTATGTAGACTGGACTATGGCTTCCCAGCAGGGTTGCTGGCCGCAGTTGTATAAACTGAGAGTGTCTGTTGCTCTTTCACAGTGCCTAAAGCCAACATTACCAACCCCTCCCCCGATCATGCTGTGAAAGGCGGCTCTCACATGCTTGCGCGGGAATGACGTCATTGCGGCTCCGGCCAGTCACAGCGCCGGAGCCGCGATACCCAGAAGTCACTCCGGGAGAGATGGCGGCAACGGAGGAGAGGAACGAGGTTGGCTGCGGGGGCTTCAATCTCAGGTAAGTACTTTATAATGAGCTAGTATGCTATGTCTTGCAGGAAGTTTTATTTTTTTTAGAGAGGGTTTACTTCCTCTTTAAAGGTTGTATATTCACTATCACCGTGTGCTAGCTGCAGGGCCTTCTTTAATGTTGATTGGACCTTGGGCAAAAAAATTCTTGGGGCCCCCCCCCCCCCCCCCCCATGCAATTTTGCTCTTCACATGCTCTGAGACATACAATAAATATCAGCTAGACTTAAAATCAGTTTACTGTATCAGATCAGGCAGTGATTGTGATTGGTTGCCAGAGGTTACAGCATATCATTACTGACTGGTTGCTAGAGGTTACAGCACATGATTTCTTCTTGTTGATTGGTTGCTAGAGTTTACTGTACAGTAATACTGCTCACTGATTGGTTGCTAGAGGTTACATGACATCATCTCTTCACTGCAGAGGGGCATGATATATATATGAATGCTGCCTTTATTTACATATGAATGCCGCGGGCCTCAGCTATTTACATATGAATGCCACCGATATTAACATATAAATGGCGGTTATTTACATGTAAACACAGGGTCTGCGGGTGAGTCATCTGTACACAACAATAGGGCAGAGCTGGACAACATTAGTAGCAGCACTTCACACTGAGATATCAGGACAGAGCACAGGACTAAAATTTCATCGGACAAGGGAATTTAAACTGGGATAGTTGGCAAGTACGGGGCAGCTGCTTTGGGCCCCACAACAATGACAGGGCCCAAGGCAGCTACCCCTTTTGCCCTGCCTTAAAGACGGCCCTGTCAACTAATCATACAGCGCCCACTTTATTTTGTTTTTAACGCAGATATGACAGCATGTTCCCCAACTGGCTGTCAAACTGCCTAATTTCCTTCACAGCCCCTTCCACCCCCCGCAGGTCCCACTATCTCTCGTCCAACCCCCCCCACCTTTTATATATGTCTCAAACTACTCCTGATCACTAACCCCAGATCACCCAAACTACACATCAGACAGATATGGCTCCCAGCCCATTCCTCTTCCACCTCCCTATCCAAACCAATGGCCACCGCATAGCCCAACTCACCTCCATTTACAGGCTCCAACCCCCACCCCATGCAGCCCTGAACAATCTGAGGTCCCATCCATTCTTATATCTGGACCGACCCTCCATCCTTCAGTTCCTATCACCCCCCCAGACTCTTCCATCGAACAATATTCCTGGACTCTTCCAGCCTTCCATTCCTATCCTCCGATTCTTCCATCCTTTTTCCCTTATTCATGGATTCCTATTTCCCTATCCCCGGACTCTTCCATTTTCTCTCCATGGATTTAACCATCTTTCAGTTCTTATCCCTTGACCCCTCCATCCTTCAGTTCTGTCCCCGGACTCTTCCATCCTTTAGTTCCCATCTCCAGACTACTCCATCCTTCCTTTCCTATTCATGGATTTCTCCTTTCGTATCTCCAGACTCCTCCATCTTTCTAATCGTGATGCATTGAATCGTTGACATGATAATCGTAATCGAATTGAATTGTGAGACCACCGAAGATGCGCAACCCTAGCAGGTGGTGCTCAATTTATTTTTGGCGAGGGCGCAAACAAACTGAAAGATACTGAAAAAAAAAAACATCAAATGCAGCCACATGTGCCCATCAAATGCAGCCACTTGTGCCCATCAAATGTAGCCACTTGTGCCCATCAAATGCAGCCACTGTGCCCATCAAACGCAGAAACTTGTGCCCATCAAATGCAGCCACTTGTGCCCATCAAATGCAGCCACTTGTGCCCATCAAATGCAGACACTTGTGCCCATGAAATGCAGCTACTGTGCCCATCATATGCAGCCACTTGTTCCCATCAAATGCAGCCACTGTGCCCATCATATGCAGCCACTTGTGCCCCATAATATGCAGCCACTTGTGCCCATCAAATGCAGCCACTTGTGCCCATCATATGCAGCCACTTGTGCCCATCATATGCAGCCACTTGTGCCCATCAAATGCAGCCACTTGTGCCCATCATATGAAGCCACTTGTGCCCATCATACGCAGCCATTGTGCCCCATCATATGCAGCCATTGTGCCCCATTAAATGCAGCCACTGTGCACATCAAATGCAGCCACTTGTGCCCATCAAATGCAGCCACTGTGTCCCATCAAATGCAACCACTGTGTCCCATCAAATGCAGCCACTGTGTCATCAATTGCAGCCATTGTGCCCATCATATGCAGCCACTTGTGCCCCATCATATGCAGCCACTTGTGCCCCATCATATGCAGCCACTTGTGCCAAATCATATGCAGCCACTTGTGCCCTATCATATGCAGCCACTTGTGCCCATCATATGCAGCCACTGTGCCCCATCAAATTCAGCCACTTGTGCCCATCATATGCAGCCATTGTGCCCTATCAAATGCAGCCACTTGTGCCCATCATATGCAAGGCCGGATTCCAGACAAGGTCACCGAGGCCAGGCCTCGGGGCGGCAGTGGGTGCAGGGGCGGCGCCGCTAGGGTTGCCACCCGTACGGGATTGACCCAGACATTACGGGTTTGGCAATATGTGCCCAGGTTTCTGTCCCCTGGAAACCCGGACACAACATATATCCAGTCGGGTAAATCTGGCTGTCCTGTACAGCCAGTGCGGCAACTCAGACCCTGTCGGCGGATGAATTTCTGTCATCTGCGCCTCTGTGACAATCTGCCTTCTCCTCTGCCGGGCACCTGCTGCCCACCCCTGCTCACATGATTTGCTTTGAAGTCATTGGAAGCTAGGACCAGTGTCCTAGCAACCAATGACGCTTTTCCCCACATGTGGAGTTTTCCTAGCCCGGTCCACCTCAGCTCCGCCCCCTAACTCCGGCTGCCCTCCGGTGAAAGCTGTGCTAGAACAGCAACAGCCTGAAGACAGCCACTGTGTAGGAAATGCGACCTCTTCCATCCCGCTCTCCTGGGGACTGCTGGCCAACACCCCCTGCTACCACCCGTGCAGGGACACATGAATTGGAGACTGAGCTCCCGGAAGATTTCAGCTTGTACCAACCATGGGTAAGCTGAGCTTCACAGGGGGGGCACAAGGTAAGGAGGGAGGGGAAGCTGCACAAAATGAGGGGAGCATACAAGTTTGGGGGAGGGGGGCGGCACAGGGTGGGGGGGCATGAGGTCAAGTTGAGGGGGGTGAGAAACTGCACAAGATGAAATGGGAAAGGAGAACAAGGTGGGTGGGTATCAAGGGGTGCACAAGATGAGAAAGAGGGTGGGGAAGCTGCAGGGGGGGGGGGAATAAGGCTGCAGGAGGGATGAGGGTAGCTGTACAAGGAGTGGAAGGGGGGCATGGGGGAGTTGCACAAGGGGGTGAATGGGGGAACTCTGATGGGGCCACTAGATGTAAGGAAGAACTCTGATGGGGACACCAGAAGCAAGGGGGAACTCTGATGGGGACACCAGATGTAAGGGGGAACTTTTATGGGGACACCAGTTGTAAGGGGGGGCCTATGGGGAAACCAGATGTAAGGGGGGGCCTGATGGGGACACCAGATGCAAGGGAAAACTCTGATGGGGACACTAGATGTAAGGGGGGGCTCAGAAGCCCCCTATGTGATGGTGTGGGGTGTGTGTGTGTGTGTGTGTGGGAGGGGGACGTAGGCATTGAAGGACCCGGCCTTGGGGCGGCGAAGGGAGTAAATCCGGGCCTGATCATATGCAGCCACTTGTGCCCCATCATATGCAGCTACTTGTGCCCCATCATATGCAGCCACTTGTCCCCATCTTGGTGGCAGGTCCGGCAGCGTGTGACGGCGGCAAGCTGTTTGGGACAAGCAGCGGGTCCTCCATGCTTCCCTGCATCTCTCCTTCTCTCCGCTAGCCATCCTATAGGATCGCCTCTGCCTTCAGCCAATCAGGTGACAGGTTTTAGACCCGTGCTACCTGATTGGCAGAGAGTGGTTCAGTTTTAGAAAAGCAAATATTAATTTGCTTTTCTAACACGCCTGTGAGGGCTCCAAGAGCAATGCTCTGCGCTCCGAGTCCACCTTTTTTGAAGCCTATTAGAGCCTATGACTTCAAAAAAACACCCCCGCCGCTGTAATTCAGGCGCCCGGCATCCGAAAAGGGGCCAGACGCCTGAATAGGGGGTTGCAGCAGCAGCCATGAATAGATTCATGCAATGCATGAATCTATCCATTAGTCATATAGGGGGGTGGTGTGACAGAGGGGACGGCGCCCGTGCGCCCTTAGTGGACACACCGCCACTGAGTTATAGTCTTTTGAATAAAATGCCATTTTAGTTTTAGTATAGTTTTCGTTTTTAGTGCCTCTGATGTCTTTGTATCAGAAGAATTTTTAAACCGTCTTCAATAAAGGTGTTAACAGAGTGCGGCCATCCAGCCTTTTCTTCGATCCATTTTAGTTTTAGTCATGTTTTTAGTCATCTGAATTGTTTTAATATTGAACAAAGGGGGGACAATGGGTATACTCAATACCCTGGGATTTTTTGAAAGAACGGTGCTTGGTAGAGATGAACACAGAAATCAAATCTATAAAAGATTATATTTTATTACATAAAACAATGAAAAACAATACAAAAAAATGTCTTTGCCATTTAAAATGCTCACAATTCCCTATTGGCATATTGCTACTGTGAATGAGTGACACATAGAAAAAACCTCTCAAGGTAAGAGGCTGCATCCTTACCCATCCCAGGAACTACTTTCCTGTCCCTATTTTAATGCAATTGTGACAGTTTTGTTGGATATATATATATATCATATATATTCTATATTCTCATATTTCAACAGGAATTTTCTTTACCCCTATGGTTGCAATCATTATGGGTTGTTTTATTAGATTGGGTCAGTCGGCTGAGTAGACCAGTGGAAAATGCCATTTTTCCTTCAAGTCTGTGGTTTTGTTGCAAATTGGTGAGTGCTTGTATATATTTCTGTATGCATGATGCTCAGCAGGGGCCATGATCTTAATATGAATTGATCAATGTTTCAATGATTCGTGCCTATGAATAATTTGATCACTAACGTGCCCACGCATGTCAACTAGTTTTTTTCTAAAGTTTAACATTAGAGTTTGTAACTTTTTAAGCATTCTATGTTGCTAATTGTTATATATCCTGTATTTACAGTTTAATCTGCTATTGTTCTAAACACTCCTGAGGAAGCTCCGTTGGGAGCGAAACTAGTTGAGTGGAAACTAAGCAGTGAATTGCATCTCTTGAAAACTGACCTATATATCTTTAAGGATGGTTACTTTTTTGTATTGTTTTTCATTGTTTTATGTAATAAAATATAATCTTTTATAGATTTGATTTCTGTGTTCATCTCTACCAAGCACCGTTCTTTCAAAAAATCCCAGGGTATTGAGTATACCCATTGTCCCCCCTTTGTTCAATATCAAGTCAAAATGGGATGTGGTGCTTTTTAATTTGACCAAGAGTGCCCCAAAATATTATTTCTGAATTGTTTTAGTTTTAGTTGTATTTTTAGTCGACTAAAATCTAATGGGTGTGGTTAAATTGTAATGCATTATTTAAGCATTTCTCTAGAATTGCCAAACTCATTATATACTCCACAAAATAAATCCTAACAGCTAGATTGAGGACTTTAACGGTACCACTCCAAAAATAGGTTAAAAATATCAAATATTTATTGTACAAAAGTTAAAAAATATGTAACCACTAGACTTGTGCACAACGGAAAAATTCGTTCCGTTTCGGTTCGTTTCTTTCCGGTCCTGTTGATTCGTAATCATTCGTAATTTTGCTAGACGGGATTTTTCGTGTTCGGACTCATTCGTATTTTTGCAAGTGACATTTTTCGTTGAATTTTTTGTTGCTTTATAATTCGTACTTTCGGTAGAGTACGTTGTTTTTCGTTGATTCTGGACACAACTCCTACTTTCGTAACTTTTTTTGGGTTCGTACTTTCGGTAGAGTACGTTGTTTTTCGTTGATTCTGGACACAACTCCTACTTTCGTAACTTTTTTGGGGTTTGTTGATTCGTAATTTTCCGTGTCTCTCTCACAACGACGCTGCCTATTATGCCTAATGTGCTTCGAATGGATTTGTACTTTTCTAAATACATTGCGGTTATTTGTAACGATTCGAAATCTCGTATTTTACTTTCGTTTTTAACATGCGGCTATAGGCTCCGCCCCTGTACACCATTTTCAGAGGGTTCAGCACGGTGAGGGAGAAGCAGAGAGCAGAGCAGAGTGAGTGTTATTGTGCTTCGAATGGATTCGAAATCTCGTATTTTACTTTCGTTTTTTACATGCGGCTATAACCTCCGCCCCTGTACACCATTTTGAGAGGGAGTTCAGCACGGTGTGGGAGAAGCAGAGAGCAGAGCAGAGTGAGTGTTATTGTGCTTCGTATGGATTCGTACATTCGTAACTTTTTCATAACGAATTATGCCGAAGACATTCGGGCATTCGCTATTTGCGGTATAATTTATTTCGGATTCGGTCTTATTCGTAATTGCTTTGTTCGGAAATTCGAATGCTTCCGAATGTCCGAAAGTTGCTAAATTCGGACAAATTTCAATTCGTTACGAAACGAATTGCACAAGCCTAGTAACCACTAGTAGGACTCATACACAATTATGGATATACACATAAATGGCACAATATATGATACTATTTGGTTGTTTCCTCATCATCCCTGTGATAGTTGTGTGATGGGTTGCTTGCTGTGACTTTGAAGCGTTTCACGGGACGCTCCTGGCTTCATCAGGAAGAAAAATTTCAGCCAAACTCTATGGACGGTGTGAGGAGACCTGTAATGGCACACAGTGCTCTGGACTGTCACCTGAAGAGGTCTGTAATAGAGCACAGTGCTCTCTGGACGGTGTGAGGAGGTGTAATGCACACAAATGTCCACCCAGCTCTCTCATCAATGCACCCCCCGCCCAGCTCTATCACCAATGCCCCCCCCGCCCAGCTCTATCACCAATGCTCCCCCTCCTGGACTGGGCTCCAGGACTCAGGACTGTCGTCTGAGGAGGCCTGCAATAGCACACCCAGTGCTCTCTGGACAGTCTGTTGAGGCCTGTAATGCACATAGTGCTCCCTTGATTGTCTGAGGAGGCCTGTAATGCTGCACAGTTCTCTGGACGGCCCTCTGAGGATGCCTGTAATGGCACACAGTGCTCTGGATGGTCATCTGAAGAGGCCTGTAATAGTGAAAAATGCTCTCTGGACGGCATGAGGAGGCCTGTAATGCACACAGTGCTCTGGAAAGTGGTCTGAGGAGGCCTGTAATGGCGCAAATTGTGCTCTGGACGGTCCTCTAAGGAGGCCTGTAATGATCCACATCATGCTCTGGAGGGTCATCTTATGAGACCTGTTATGGCGCACACAGTTCTCTGGATGTTCATCTGAGGAGACCTGTGATGGTGCACACAGTGCTCTGGACAGTGGTCTGAGGAGGCCTGTAATGGCGCAGATCGTGCTCTGGACGATTGTCTGAGGAGAACCTCTTATGGCGCACACAGTGCTCTTGACGGTCGTCGGAGGATGAGGCCTGTAATGCTGCACAATGCTAGCACGCTACACATGGGTTGGGGACACTGGTCACAGAAGTTTTTAAGGTTCAATATTGAGTTGGCCCACCCTTTGCAGCTATAACAGCTTCAACTCTTCTGGGAAGGCTGTCAACAAGGTTTAGGAGTGTGTCTATGGGAATGTTTGACCATTCTTCCAGAAGAGCATTTGTGAGGTCAGGCACTGATGTGGATGAGAAGGCCTGGCTCTCAGTCTCTGCTCTAATTCTTCCCAAAAGTGTTCTAACAGGTTGAGATCCAGGCCAGTCAAGTTCTTCCATCCCAAACTCGCTCATCCCATGTCTTTATGGACCTGCTACTACATAGAGGGCTTGTTAGCTCCCTTATGATAGCAATAAGTTTAAATAAAGAAAAAAATAAAACAAATGTTAAAAAATCACTGTCTGTGAACACAACTTGCTGTGCCATCCAAAAATGCAAGTTAAAGCACTGTTGTGCAAAGTATAAGCCATATCTGAACATGGTCCAGAAATGCTGCTGTATTTACTGGGCCAAAGTTCATTTAAAGTGGTGTTCCGGCCAAAATTTTACTTTTTAGATAAAAATACCCCTATAATCCCCATGCTTAATGTATTCTAGTAAAGGTATGCTGTAAACTAAGGTCCGTTTTGTATTTTTGCAGCATGTTTTCTCACTTTTGTAAGTCCAAGCAGGCCGCGGCCATCTCATGTGTGGGCATCTGAAGCCAGACTGTATCTCTTCCTGTATTCCATGCATGCTGGTTACCCAGCATGCACCTCCAGATCTCACACATGCTCAGAGCAGCATGAGCAGTGTAATAGGTTGTAGGTCAGGTTTCCATAGCAACAGCAGTGTCAGAGGAAGTTGCCACCCCTTAGATTTATTTGGAAACCTCTCCTCCCCCTCCAGGAACTAGGAAGTTTATCTACATTTACAAAGATTATAAATCTAGAAATACAAAAAGCTGCAAAAGGTAATTACTTTTTAAAAGATGCTACTAATTGTAAATAATATCCCTTGTTTCTGTGCATATATATATATATATATATATATATATATATATATATATATATATATATTCTGCACAGAAAGAGGGATATCATTCAATCAGCATTGTTTAAAAAGTCATTTACCATTTGCAGAAGCTGCCCCACCATATTTCCACCATCCTATTGCCCCATAATATTACCCCATCAAAATTTCCCCATCATACTGCCACCATCAAATCTGCCCCATCCTATTGCCCCCATCAAAATTGACCCCATCAATATTGCCCCATCAAACCTGCCCCATAATTTTACCCCATTATACTGCCACCATCAAAATTGCCCCCATTAAAATTCCCACATCATATTACCCCAATCAAAACTGCCCCATCAAATTTTCCCCATCATACTGCCACCATCAAACTACCCCATCATACCGCCCCCATCAAAATTGCCCCATTATACTGCCCCCATCAAAACTTCCCCCATAAAAATTGCCCCATCATATTACCCCCATCAAAATTGCCCCATCAAAACTGCCCCATCCTATTGACCCCATCAAAATTGCCCCATTATACTGCCACCATCAAAATTGTCCCATCATATTACCCCCATCAAAACTGCCCCATCTTACTGCCACCATTAAAATTGCCCCATTATTCTGCCACCATCAAAATTGCCCCATCATATTGCCCCCATCAAAATTGCCCCATCAAATTACCCCCATAAAAACTGCCCCATCATACTGCCCCCATCAAAACTGCCCCATCCTATTGCCCCATCAAAACTGCCCCATCCTATTGCCTCATCAAAATTGCCCCATTATACTGCCACCATCAAAATTGCCCCATGAAAACTGCCCCATTCTATTGCCCCATCTAAACTGCCCCATCCTATGGCCCCATCAAAATTGCCCCAGTATACTGCCCCCATCAAACTTGCCCCATCAAAACTGCCCCATCCTATTGCCCCCATCAAAATTGCCGCATCATAGTTGCCCCATCATATTACCCCTATCATAATTGCCCCATCAAAACTGTCCCATTAAAATTGCCCCCATCAAAGCTGACCCATCCTGTTGCCCAGATCAAAATTGCCCCATTATGCTGCCACCATCAAAATTTCCCCACCAAACTGCCCCATAAAACGGCCCCATCATACTTCCACCATCAAAATTACCCCCATCAAATATGCCCCATCAAAACTGCCCCATTCTACTGCCCCATCCTATTGCCCCATCAAAACGGCCCCATCAAAACTGCCCCATCAAAACTGATCTAATGGAGATTGTACAATCAGATTGTATTAGTGTATGCTCAGGTACAATACAAAAAAATACAAAAAAATATAAAAAATATATTCCATCAGAACTACATTGGGACTTGATTACATCAGTCTAAATGCTGTATAAAGCATGCGTGCTGTTGTGCATTTTTGTTAAGGTAGTGAGATGAGTTGTAGTTTTAAATTTTAACTTTATTAAAGTGACACACCGAGGTCTGTTGTGCTACAAAAACATGCAGAAATGCTGAATATTTAGGGAAGGAATCTCAATGTACACAGATACTGCTTGTTTTCTGTGTGCTCTTGGCATCGAGCCAGTATCTCCATAGCAACAAAAGCCAGTAAATCCCTACTGCTCACAGACTCCTCCCTTCTACCCACTGACACCGGGGCAGCCAATCAGTAGAAGCAGTTGTTTTTCTGGCCAGCTGCCAAGAGCACTGATGTCATAATATCATGTGACCAACAGGATAAGAATAGAAGCGCCAGAGCAGAGAGCTCAGAGTGTGAGTAGCTTCTGTGCAGTGAACACCTGTTTTTTACTGTGTGCTAAATAGTGTGCATTGCCTCACATTAGTTCTACGTTTATTTGTATATTTAATTGCAAGTTTTCTCGTGTTTTCAATCGCGTGTGTAAGCTTGCGTTTTTGATAGCTTTTTGCTTTTTTTCACAATGTTATTACGTCGATTTTCCGGAAAAAGGCTCGAAACATCAGAGGAACGAGCTTTAATAAAAAAGCTTCTAAAAAAACTGGATGACGAAGTGGCAGCGAACAAATTGATGAAAGAAGAGAGAGAAAACGACATCATTGAGTTTATCAAGAGTCGCTTCCCATCTGTCCGCAAATCACCCTACAAGCCGGAGTATGTTTTAGCCCGCAATCCACATCATATTGTAGTTCCGTCTATCCAGCTCTCAGAAGAAGAGTACTGCCGCAGTGAGTGTGAGAGACACCACTATCGTCTACACTCGGGACTGCGAACCCCATCTGGTGAACCATACTGTATATTTGGACTGCAAATCCTTAAAGAATTGGACCTTTATGCTTCCATGCTAAATGATGAAGATCTAAAGGAATTAAAGGAATTCATCGAAGAGAAATATGGGAAATATGATAAAAAAACAGAACCAGAGGACATAGTGAAGAAGGAGACAACTCGTCGACTTCAAGTTGGGACTCAGCCAGGACAAAGGCTGTTAAGCAAAAGAGAGCAGTGTAGTATACAGACGCTCCATAGAGATGTAAAAGCCATGGAGGGCACAACGCCCAGACCAGTGTATGTTGTGCAGAAAGCCTTCACAGGGTACAACCAAGCAAAGCATGAACTTTTGCAGGAGTCATGCAGAGTAAAAAGAGAAAAATTCCAAAGATACCATATGACAACATCAACTGGACCCACAATTATAAGCTTGGAAACAAAAGGCGCAACTCCTGAAATGAAAAAGCCACTTTTTAGAGATTTAAAAGCCTCGATGAACACAAAGCAGCCCAAACCAGTGGATGTTGCGCAGAAAGCCAACATGGGGTACAGCAGAGCAAAGTATAAACTTATGGAGGAGTTATGCAGAATAAAGCGAGAACAGTCTGAAAAATTCTCCAGTACAAATCTACCCAAAATTGCAAGCCCGGCAAAAAAAAAAGTAGCTGCTGAAGATAAAACGATTCCAAGGTGGCAAAAGTGTGCCGATAAAGTGATGCTGCCTAAACCACCTCCACCAAGAGTTGGCGGCAAAACTCCTCTTGTAGCTGAGCACCGAAGAGTTATTCAACGTCAAGATATTCTCGGAGACAAGGTTCAGATGAAGATTACTGAAAGGAAGACAGTGGCTGCAGCTCGGCTAGACAGATTAATGCCAACCGTCAATAATACTGCTCTCTTAAAGAGGAAGTAAACCCTGATGGGTTTTACTTCCTCTTTGTTTCCCTACAAAGATAAAGCATAATGGGCCACTATGCATAGCATAGCAGCCCATTATGTGTCACTTACCTGAAACCGAAGCCTGCGATGTCCCCGATTTCCTCGCTGGCTGGAAGCATCCATTCTTCACCCCTCTTACTTCTGGGGGCCACGAACTCCAGCGCGGGAGCCGCCAGTCACGGCATGACCCCAGCTTGAAACGGCACAGCGTGCCCTTTCAAGAGTGTGCATGCGCTGAACACATCGGCGCATGCCCAGAAGACGGCATTGTTTGGGGACATTGTAAATATCTCCTAAACTGTGTAGGTTTAGGAGATATTTCCAGCACCTACAGGTAAGCCTTAATCTAGTCTTACCTGTAGGTGAAAGTGGTCTGTAAAGGTTTACAACCACTTTAATAAGACTTAAAGGACAACATTGAAAATGCATCATTTATGCCACAACATATGCAAGCCCAGTGCCCCTGTGACAGGCATCGACTCCACCTTGTTTGTATCCAGTGGCGTCACTAGGGTTGGTGTCATCGGGTGCGGTAAAACATGGTGTGGTATAGGGCAGGTTGGGGTGGTATAGTGGCAAGTTAGGGTGGTATAGGGCAGGTTGGGGTGGTATAGGGCAAGTTTGGGTGGTACAGGGTAGGTTGGGGTGGTATAGGGCAGGTTGGGGTGGTATAGGGCAGGTTAGGGGTTTATAGGGCCGGTTGGGGTGGCATAGGGCAGGTTAGGGGTGTATAGGGCAGGTTAGGGGTGTATAGGGCAGGTTGGGGTGGTATAGTGGCAGGTTAGGGTGGTATAGGGAAGGTTAGGGGTGCATAGGGCAGGTTAGGGGTGGTATTGGGCAGGTTAGGGGTGTATAGGGCAGGTTGGGGTGGTATAGTGGCAGGTTAGGGTGGTATAGGGAAGGTTAGGGGTGCATAGGGCAGGTTAGGGGTGGTATTGGGCAGGTTAGGGGTGTATAGGGCAGGTTGAGGGGGTATAGGGCGGGTTAGGGTGGCATAGGGCAGGTTAGGGGTTTATAGGGCAGGTTGGGGTGGCATAGGGCAGGTTAGGGGTGTATAGGGCAGGTTGAGAGGGTATAGGGCCGGTTAGGGTGGCATAGGGCCAGTTAGGGTGGAATAGGGCAGGTTAGGGGTGTATAGAGGTAGGATGGAAAGCGCCATTGTCTGGTATTGTCACTAGGTAAAAAATTGTGTGCGCGTTATGGAGATGGGGCTATGGTCTGAAATGACCAGGTCATGGATTGTGGATTCTCTAATGCTGGGTAGAAGGGAGGTAGTACAGAGAAGGTAGTCTAGCCTGGCAAAAGATTTGTGTGCAGGAGAGTAAAAAGTATACTCTCTGTCTGTTGGATGCAATAGACGCCATGGGTCGACTAGCCAGTGCAGAGCAATAGTCATCTGATGTAATGGAGTGTCCTGGTTTTGGGTTGTGTAGGATTCTCTGGTGCGATTCAGGGACCTATCCTCCAGGGGCGGACTGACCATTCGGGCACTGCTCGAGGGCCCCACACCACTAGGGGGGCCCATCAGGGTTGCCAGCCTCAGTAAAACCAGGGACAGTATGTAAAAATCTGTGTTTTAAAAAAAATCCCAAGATTATAGCTGCCCCGCCTCTCCAGTACCTTTTCAGTGTGTGTATGTGTATTCTGTGTGTATGTATACTGTGTGTGTATATTGTGTGTCTATACTGTGTGTGTGTATGTATACTGTGTGGCCCCATAATCTATTGCCTGGGGGCCCCATAATCTCCTATTGCCCAGGGGCCCCATAATATCCTATTGGTACTAAAGCAAATCAACCAGCGCAAATAAAATTAACACAAAAAGAATTGCAGCTGAACACTGAGGGTCAAAATATCAAATCCCCAAGTAAACTGGCATAAAAGCAGTGCAGCGCAGCAAAAAAATTAAATAAAATAAAACCCAAAATAAATCATAAAAAACAACAATCCTGAGAACGGTAGTAAATAGTTAAAAACAATGTGTCCATAGAATTCCTCTTAGCAAGAATAGAAGCCCAAGACAGTGTCCATATAGGAAGTGACTCCTAAAGATTATCAAATGGTGACTTATGTGATATTCCTCCACCACCGAAATAGGTTAGCAGCTCACCTCAGAGCATGGACCCCTGAACCAGTCAGTCAGGTCATGCAAGCATGTTTCCCTTGTGGGACAGATATTCCAAGGAAGATAAACTCAGGAAGGCAATACGATAGGGGGAAATCCACAGGTCACTAGATCAGAGCTCCAGTCCGGGTGTAATAATATGCAAGAGAATATATAGAGATCTAATGCTCTCCGTATGGTACAACATATGTTTATTTTTAAAAAAGAAGAAATGCACTTACATACATAGCACTGTATAAACCCCAGTGCATGGGAATGCCGGCATGTAATAAAACGGGTGTAGCGAGTGTCAGCATGGGAGAGAGGCGCGGGTGACGTCACATCTGCTCACGTATTCCGTACGCGTTGCGTCCTAGCACTGGGCGGGACTTCATCAGCGGTACGGAACAGCGTGAATCACCCGCTATAAATGTCAATGGAACGTGGAACCGGCCAATCACAGCACAATCAACAATCGATTGTCATGGAAACCCTGCCAGCAGGGGAATAAGACGGAGGCCGGTAAGGACCAAACTAAAGAAAAAGCAAAGATCCCTTTAAAAAGGGAAAAACTTTACTGCTCCACTTACGTGGAGTATATAATTTTGCTCAATTGATTATCAAATCAAGAAACAAATGAACAGTATGTGAATCGTGGCCCACGTCTCCTGCTGACACTGAAAATACAATTTATACTATCCAAATATGTTAAGAAAAATCTAAAAGAAGGGAAAGATAGCTGAAATCAGGGAAATCAGTGACAAGTCATGCATATCTAAAATACACTGTTGACCCTATTGAAAAATTTCTAAACAAATAATTTAAGAAAATACATATAAATATATACATATATGTAAAATGAGCATAATAAAAATACCACAGAAATTCATTTTAAAATCAGGCAAAATAAAATAAAATATGGCAAAATTAAAAATTCAACGATCAGAGATAAAACAATTTAGATCAAATTCAACATTCAAGCCAGCAGGTACTAAAACTTGTGTCTCGTGTATCCACTGAGATTCCCTGCGGCTTAACTGGCGTATAAAACTACCACCTCTCCAGTGTTTGATTACTCGTTCGATGCCCCAAAATTTCAAACCTCTAGGGTTTTGATTATGCATCAATTTAAAATGTCTAGACACATTGTGTGTTTTAACTCCTCTTTTAATGTTGTTCACATGCTCCCCTAGACGAACGTGAAGTGGTCTAGAGGTTTTACCAATATACTGAAGACCACATTCACATTCTAGCATGTAAACAACACCTATAGTGGTGCACGTAATCAACTGACCTATCTTATATGATTTTTTGGTAGCAGTGGCAAGAAAATCTTTCCTCTTTTTTATATTGCACTTAGAATGCTTGCAGGCTGTGCATCGCCCGCAAGCATAAAAACCAGCGAGGAAGGAGAAGAGTCTGTTTTCAGAATGCACTGGAGGGTCAACAACTCCTGGTGCCAGACAATCACGCAAAGACGGAGCTTTCTTATAGATAAATGCTGGGCGTGATGGCAACAGCGGGCCCAAAACCTTGTCTTGCTTTAGTATTGACCAGTTATTTGAAACAAGTTTTTCAAATTTCTTATATTG
Organism: Rana muscosa; assembly: GCA_029206835.1. NCBI lineage: Eukaryota > Metazoa > Chordata > Amphibia > Anura > Ranidae > Rana > Rana muscosa. The sequence continues at coordinate 54,254,935 of CM055128.1, read as the reverse complement.
TACGTTATAATTGAGTACCATTTTGAAATTTGAGATACTAATATTGGTTTCTCTGACTTTATCAGCTACCAATGGTCCCCTATCCAAGGAACGTACATTCTCTATCTCTTTATCTAAAGAGTCCCTATTATACCCTTTCTGTTGGAATCTGGATGACAAAATCTGTGCCTGTGTGAGAAAATCCTCCTCCCTTGTGCAATTTCGCCTGAGCCTAATAAACTGACCTTTCGGTATATTGCATAGCCACGATTTATGGTGGCAACTATCAAGTGGTATGTATGCATTACGATCAGTAGGCTTAAGATAATTACACAGGCGGAATTGCTCACTATCCTTCCAGATTTCCAAATCTAGGAACACAATATTTTTCATACTAATATTCCAGGTTAATTTAATATTCTTGGTATTCTCATTCACTGTCCCGATAAAGTAATCAAGACTGGGACGATCCCCCTCCCAAATTAGAATGAGATCGTCTATGTACCTTTTGTAACAGACTAACTGGGGGGGACGATTCTTGAAAACCACGTCCTCCTCCCAGTGGGCCATAAAAAGGTTGGCCACACTGGGAGCAAAACGGGCTCCCATCGCAACCCCCCTTGTCTGCAAAAAGAACTGACGATTGTACCAAAAATAATTTCTAGATAAACAAAAACCCAGACTGGTCAAAAGAAAATCCTTATGTTTAGCCGGAAGATCTGAAGATGCTAAAGCCCACTGCACGGAAGACAAGGCATCCTCATGTCCTATTATAGTGTACAGTGAGCCTACATCCGCAGTGACAAGGATACTGGATGGTGAGCATGTGACAGCCTCCAATAATTGAATAATATGTTTGGTGTCCCTAAGGTAGGCTCTAGTTTCTGACACCAGGGGTTGCAGGAATGAATCTATATACTGCCCCACTCTCGAGCTAATGGAGTCAATGCCATTAACGATAGGCCTCCCCGGAGGGTTGGCACTATCCTTATGGATTTTTGGAAGGCAGTATATGATTGGTGTTCTACAGAACAAAGGATCTAAATAAAGGGCCTCCTTTTTATTAAGGACACCCATAGTTTGTCCTGATTCTACTAACAGATGAAGCTCATCCTTATATGTCAGCATAGGATCCCTATTCAAAATACGGTAAGTGTCATGATCACTCAATAGTCGATCCATTTCTGCTGTATAAACAGCTTTATCTAGAATAACCAATCCACCCCCTTTATCCGCCGGACGGATAATAATTTCTTTACGTTTTTCTAGAGATTCCATCCCCTTTTTAATGTACTGTGGGTCCATCACTTTCCTTATCCTCATTTTATCTAAGTCATTGAACATCATATGTTTAAACACCTCTAAGTATTTATTATCAACATTCAGAGGGTTAAAAGTGGACTTATTACGTAGGTTGGAATGGACACCATCAGCTACTCTAGTTGATTTTATGGGGTTAGTCAAAAAATATTTTTTCATATTGAGGTTTCTAACAAATTTTTGAATGTTGACATAAGTTTGGAATTTATTAAGATTTTTTGTTGGGGCAAACTTCAAACCCCTATCCAACACTCGTAACTCGTCATCATCCAAAGTGCAACTGCTCAAATTATAGATCCCTGTGCCTATTGGGGTTTTGGTCTTTTGTATTCTCCTTCCCCCTCTCCTTCCTCTCTGGCCTTTCTTTTTTGAGATTGACCATTTCCTTGTGGAATCTGTTGAGGTGCGTGCCTCCACCAATCGCCTGGGTTCGGTTGGTATGAGGGACCCCTCCCTGACCCTTGGTTCGATTGATTGTACGGAGGACCCCTCCCTGGCCCACTCTGGGCCCCTGAAAAATCCCCTCCCTCCCTTATAGCCTGATTTTGGAGGGGGTAAATCTATTTATAATAGGTGCCTGACCACCTCGTGGGAATGTAGGTTTGCCTCTATTTTGATTATGAGAATAGGGGACTTGATCATATCCATGACTCTCCCAACCATGGGGGGATTCATATTGATATTGATGGTGGGTAGGGATGAGCTTCGTGTTCGAGTCGAACATACGTTCGACTCGAACATTGGCTGTTCGATCGTTCGACGAAGATCGAACGATTTGGGCCGTTCGCGCCAAATTCGAGTGACGCGAACGGCCCACAATGCACTACGCCATCGCAGTGTCATCCAGGCGCTGTGATTGGCCAAGCATGCACTGTGACCCCGCATGCTTGGCCAATCACAGCGCCGGCAGCGAGGAGAGCAATGATTGGCCACAGGCAGGATGCCTGTGGCCAATTATTGCTGAGGGTGTTTAGTACACGCCCCACACTATAAAAGGCCGCCAGCACGGCGGCCTAGTGTAGTGTGTTCCGGAGCAGGGATAGAGTAGCATAGGCAGGGACAGTGACTGTTATTTCTTTCTTGCTTAACCTGGATTCCTTTAGTTTAGGGAAAGAGAAGGATAGGTAGGGAGAGTGTCAGTGTGTTTTGTGCTTCTGCTATAGTGTGCTTAAAAAAAACATTTATTCTAGGGACAGAAAACTCTAGGTAGGGACAGTGTCAGTTTCTTTCACTCTGCAAGTCCTTGTTTCCAGGGACCTGTAAGGACAGTGAGTTAATTGTCCTTGTGCTATATTGTGCTTAAAAAAAACATTTATTCTAGGGACAGAAAACTCTAGGTAGGGACAGTGTCAGTTTCTTTCACTCTGCAAGTCCTTGTTTCCAGGGACCTGTAAGGACAGTGAGTTAATTGTCCTTGTGCTATATTGTGATTAAAAAAAACATTTATTCTAGGGACAGAAAACTCTAGGTAGGGACAGTGTCAGTTTCTTTCACTCTGCAAGTCCTTGTTTCCAGGGACCTGTAAGGACAGTGAGTTAATTTTCCTTGTGCTATATTGTGATTAAAAAAAACATTTTTTCTAGGGACAGAAAACTGTAGGTAGGGAGAGTGTTTTTTTTCTTTCACTCTGCAAGTCCTTGTTTCCAGGGACCTGTAAGGACAGTGAGTTAATTGTCCTTGTGCTATATTGTGCTTAAAAAAAACATTTATTCTAGGGACAGAAAACTCTAGGTAGGGACAGTGTCAGTTTCTTTCACTCTGCAAGTCCTTGTTTCCAGGGACCTGTAAGGACAGTGAGTTAATTTTCCTTGTGCTATATTGTGATTAAAAAAAACATTTATTCTAGGGACAGAAAACTCTAGGTAGGGACAGTGTCAGTTTCTTTCACTCTGCAAGTCCTTGTTTCCAGGGACCTGTAAGGACAGTGAGTTAATTTTCCTTGTGCTATATTGTGATTAAAAAAAACATTTATTCTAGGGACAGAAAACTCTAGGTAGGGACAGTGTCAGTTTCTTTCACTCTGCAAGTCCTTGTTTCCAGGGACCTGTAAGGACAGTGAGTTAATTTTCCTTGTGCTATATTGTGATTAAAAAAAACATTTATTCTAGGGACAGAAAACTCTAGGTAGGGACAGTGTCAGTTTCTTTCACTCTGCAAGTCCTTGTTTCCAGGGACCTGTAAGGACAGTGAGTTAATTTTCCTTGTGCTATATTGTGATTAAAAAAAACATTTATTCTAGGGACAGAAAACTCTAGGTAGGGACAGTGTCAGTTTCTTTCACTCTGCAAGTCCTTGTTTCCAGGGACCTGTAAGGACAGTGAGTTAATTTTCCTTGTGCTATATTGTGATTAAAAAAAACATTTTTTCTAGGGACAGAAAACTGTAGGTAGGGAGAGTGTTTTTTTTCTTTCACTCTGCAAGTCCTTGTTTCCAGGGACCTGTAAGGACAGTGAGTTAATTTTCCTTGTGCTATATTGTGATTAAAAAAAACATTTTTTCTAGGGACAGAAAACTGTAGGTAGGGAGAGTGTTTTTTTTCTTTCACTCTGCAAGTCCTTGTTTCCAGGGACCTGTAAGGACAGTGAGTTAATTGTCCTTGTGCTATATTGTGCTTAAAAAAAACATTTATTCTAGGGACAGAAAACTCTAGGTAGGGACAGTGTCAGTTTCTTTCACTCTGCAAGTCCTTGTTTCCAGGGACCTGTAAGGACAGTGAGTTAATTTTCCTTGTGCTATATTGTGATTAAAAAAAACATTTATTCTAGGGACAGAAAACTCTAGGTAGGGACAGTGTCAGTTTCTTTCACTCTGCAAGTCCTTGTTTCCAGGGACCTGTAAGGACAGTGAGTTAATTTTCCTTGTGCTATATTGTGATTAAAAAAAAATTTTTTCTAGGGACAGAAAACTGTAGGTAGGGAGAGTGTTTTTTTTCTTTCACTCTGCAAGTCCTTGTTTCCAGGGACCTGTAAGGACAGTGAGTTAATTTTCCTTGTGCTATATTGTGATTAAAAAAAACATTTTTTCTAGGGACAGAAAACTGTAGGTAGGGAGAGTGTTTTTTTTCTTTCACTCTGCAAGTCCTTGTTTCCAGGGACCTGTAAGGACAGTGAGTTAATTGTCCTTGTGCTATATTGTGCTTAAAAAAAACATTTATTCTAGGGACAGAAAACTCTAGGTAGGGACAGTGTCAGTTTCTTTCACTCTGCAAGTCCTTGTTTCCAGGGACCTGTAAGGACAGTGAGTTAATTTTCCTTGTGCTATATTGTGATTAAAAAAAACATTTATTCTAGGGACAGAAAACTCTAGGTAGGGACAGTGTCAGTTTCTTTCACTCTGCAAGTCCTTGTTTCCAGGGACCTGTAAGGACAGTGAGTTAATTTTCCTTGTGCTATATTGTGATTAAAAAAAACATTTATTCTAGGGACAGAAAACTCTAGGTAGGGACAGTGTCAGTTTCTTTCACTCTGCAAGTCCTTGTTTCCAGGGACCTGTAAGGACAGTGAGTTAATTTTCCTTGTGCTATATTGTGATTAAAAAAAACATTTATTCTAGGGACAGAAAACTCTAGGTAGGGACAGTGTCAGTTTCTTTCACTCTGCAAGTCCTTGTTTCCAGGGACCTGTAAGGACAGTGAGTTAATTTTCCTTGTGCTATATTGTGATTAAAAAAAACATTTTTTCTAGGGACAGAAAACTGTAGGTAGGGAGAGTGTTTTTTTTCTTTCACTCTGCAAGTCCTTGTTTCCAGGGACCTGTAAGGACAGTGAGTTAATTTTCCTTGTGCTATATTGTGATTAAAAAAAACATTTTTTCTAGGGACAGAAAACTGTAGGTAGGGAGAGTGTTTTTTTTCTTTCACTCTGCAAGTCCTTGTTTCCAGGGACCTGTAAGGACAGTGAGTTAATTGTCCTTGTGCTATATTGTGCTTAAAAAAAACATTTATTCTAGGGACAGAAAACTCTAGGTAGGGACAGTGTCAGTTTCTTTCACTCTGCAAGTCCTTGTTTCCAGGGACCTGTAAGGACAGTGAGTTAATTTTCCTTGTGCTATATTGTGATTAAAAAAAACATTTATTCTAGGGACAGAAAACTCTAGGTAGGGACAGTGTCAGTTTCTTTCACTCTGCAAGTCCTTGTTTCCAGGGACCTGTAAGGACAGTGAGTTAATTTTCCTTGTGCTATATTGTGATTAAAAAAAACATTTATTCTAGGGACAGAAAACTCTAGGTAGGGACAGTGTCAGTTTCTTTCACTCTGCAAGTCCTTGTTTCCAGGGACCTGTAAGGACAGTGAGTTAATTTTCCTTGTGCTATATTGTGATTAAAAAAAACATTTTTTCTAGGGACAGAAAACTCTAGGTAGGGACAGTGTCAGTTTCTTTCACTCTGCAAGTCCTTGTTTCCAGGGACCTGTAAGGACAGTGAGTTAATTTTCCTTGTGCTATATTGTGATTAAAAAAAACATTTTTTCTAGGGACAGAAAACTGTAGGTAGGGAGAGTGTTTTTTTTCTTTCACTCTGCAAGTCCTTGTTTCCAGGGACCTGTAAGGACAGTGAGTTAATTTTCCTTGTGCTATATTGTGATTAAAAAAAACATTTTTTCTAGGGACAGAAAACTGTAGGTAGGGAGAGTGTTTTTTTTCTTTCACTCTGCAAGTCCTTGTTTCCAGGGACCTGTAAGGACAGTGAGTTAATTGTCCTTGTGCTATATTGTGCTTAAAAAAAACATTTTTTCTAGGGACAGAAAACTGTAGGTAGGGAGAGTGTTTTTTTTTTTTCACTCTGCAAGTCCTTGTTTCCAGGGACCTGTAAGGACAGTGAGTTAATTGTCCTTGTGCTATATTGTGCTTAAAAAAAACATTTATTCTAGGGACAGAAAACTCTAGGTAGGGACAGTGTCAGTTTCTTTCACTCTGCAAGTCCTTGTTTCCAGGGACCTGTAAGGACAGTGAGTTAATTTTCCTTGTGCTATATTGTGCTTAAAAAAAACATTTATTCTAGGGACAGAAAACTCTAGGTAGGGACAGTGTCAGTTTCTTTCACTCTGCAAGTCCTTGTTTCCAGGGACCTGTAAGGACAGTGAGTTAATTTTCCTTGTGCTATATTGTGATTAAAAAAAACATTTTTTCTAGGGACAGAAAACTGTAGGTAGGGAGAGTGTTTTTTTTCTTTCACTCTGCAAGTCCTTGTTTCCAGGGACCTGTAAGGACAGTGAGTTAATTTTCCTTGTGCTATATTGTGATTAAAAAAAACATTTTTTCTAGGGACAGAAAACTGTAGGTAGGGAGAGTGTTTTTTTTCTTTCACTCTGCAAGTCCTTGTTTCCAGGGACCTGTAAGGACAGTGAGTTAATTGTCCTTGTGCTATATTGTGCTTAAAAAAAACATTTTTTCTAGGGACAGAAAACTCTAGGTAGGGAGAGTGTTTTTTTTTTTTCACTCTGCAAGTCCTTGTTTCCAGGGACCTGTAAGGACAGTGAGTTAATTGTCCTTGTGCTATATTGTGCTTAAAAAAAACATTTATTCTAGGGACAGAAAACTCTAGGTAGGGACAGTGTCAGTTTCTTTCACTCTGCAAGTCCTTGTTTCCAGGGACCTGTAAGGACAGTGAGTTAATTTTCCTTGTGCTATATTGTGCTTAAAAAAAACATTTATTCTAGGGACAGAAAACTCTAGGTAGGGACAGTGTCAGTTTCTTTCACTCTGCAAGTCCTTGTTTCCAGGGACCTGGAGAGACATTGAGTGAATTGTCCTTGTGCTATATTGTGATTAAAAAAAACATTTATTCTAGGGACAGAAAACTCTAGGTAGGGACAGTGTCAGTTTCTTTCACTGTGAAAGTCCTTGTTTCAAGGGACAGAGAAGGACACCTGAAGGTAGCCCTTATTGCTTTTTTCCCATCTCCCTGCAGGCCATCTATTAGAATGTCTGGAAGGCAAACAAGGAGAGGCAGACAGTCAGGAGGCAATAAAAGAGGGCAAGCAGGCTCTGTGTCTGGGGGCAACAGTGCTGGTCGTGGACGCGGTGCATTGTCATCAGCACATGGCCATGGGACACGCTTGTCCTTCTTTTCGGCAGCTGGACATGTTGAGCCACATCATGCCGAAGACTTGGTAGAGTGGATGACCAAGCCCTCCTCCTCCTCCTCATCCTCTCTCACCCAGGCTCAGGGTACTGGAAAAGCAGCTGCCAAAGCGTCGTCTTCCCTGGTATCAATGTCAGACAAATCATCAGTCACTCCTTCCCTAGACCCACCATGTCCTCCTCCTGAGGAGTCCCCCGAACTGTTTCAGCACAGTGTTGGGTACATGCTCCAGGAGGATGCCCAGCGTTTCGAAGGGTCTGATGATGAAACCCAGCTAGAGGAAGGCAGTAGCGTGAGAGCAGACAGAGGGGATGCTCAAGAAGGACACCAATCTGGCAGTCATGTTCCAGCAGCTGCAGCATACTGCCAGATTGGCTCCAGTGATGAGGAGGGAGGGGATGATGAGGTCAATGACTCCACGTGGGTGCCTAATAGGAGAGAGGAGGAGGAGGAGGATGAGGAGGAGGCACATCTCCAACGAGGCAGGATGCCCTTTGGTGGCCAGCGTAAGGGCAGTACACCGATGGAATCACACCGCAGAGCTCCGCCTGTGCAGGGCGCTGCCTCTGCCCGTCATTCAAAAAGTTCTTTGGTGTGGGCCTTTTTTGAGGCTAGTGCATCAGATCGCACAGCTGCTGTTTGCAACATATGTCTCAAGCGTATATCGCGTGGCCAAAACATCAGCCGCTTGGGTACCACATGCCTGACCAGACATATGTTGACCTGCCATGCAGCTCGTTGGCAAGCCTACCTCAAAGACCCACACCAAAGAACAAAGCGGACCTCTCCTTGCACCGCATCAGCTGGGATCTCCAACCCCACTATAACTTCAGTCCTCTCTGAAACATGCACTGAGAGGAATGAAGGTGTAGAATTAGGTGTGTCACAGCCAAGTACTTGCGCCCACTCTGCTAGCAGTACACCGACGTCCGATTCTAGCAGGCAAATTTCCCTGCCCCAGCTGCTGGACCGTCGAAAGAAGTTCACTCCCAGCCATCCACATGCCCAGCGGTTGAATGCTAGCTTGGCTAAATTGCTAGCGCTTCAACTGCTGCCTTTTCAGTTGGTAGACTCGGCCCCCTTCCGTGAGTTTGTGCAATGTGCGGTTCCTCAGTGGCAGGTTCCCAAACGCCACTTTTTCTCACGGAAGGCTATTCCGGCTCTCTACCGGCATGTGGAAGGCAATGTCTTGGCCTCGCTGGACAGGGCGGTCAGCGGTAAGGTGCATATTACCGCTGACTCATGGTCCAGCAGGCATGGACAGGGACGTTACCTTTCTTTCACGGCCCATTGGGTCACTCTTTTGGCAGCTGGGAAGGATTCAGGACAAGGTGCAGTAGTGTTGGAGGTTGTCCCACCGCCACGCCTCCAAAATGCTACTACTGGTTGTGACACACCTCTCTCCTCCACCCCCTCCTCTTCTTCTTCCTCCATGGCCTCTTCCTGTGGTTTGTCCTATGAACCAGCGGTGCTCCGTAGCCGTTCACGGGGCTACGCAAGTACGCAGGCAAAAAGATGCCATGCCGTGCTTGCGCTGGTGTGTTTGGGGGACAGAAGCCACACTGGGGCAGAGGTCCTGTCTGCTCTGCAGGGCCAGGCCGAGAGGTGGTTGACGCCACGCCAGCTTAAGCCAGGAATGGTGGTTTGCGACAATGGCACCAACCTCCTCTCCGCCCTCCGACAGGGACAACTGACCCATGTGCCCTGTGTGGCTCACGTCCTTAACCTGGTGGTGCAGCGCTTCTTGGGCAGGTACCCGGGCTTACAGGATGTCCTGAGGCAGGCCAGGAAAGTCTGTGTGCATTTCCGCAGATCTTATAATGCCAGTGCTCGCCTGGCTGAGCTGCAAAAGGAGTTGAACCTGCCCAAGAACCGCCTTATATGTGACATGCCCACCAGGTGGAACTCAACGTTGGCCATGCTGCAGCGGCTGCACACGCAGCAGAGGGCCATCAATGAGTACCTGTGCGACTACGGCACCAGGACAGGGTCAGGGGAGCTTGGTTTTTTTTCTCCACGCCAGTGGGGCATGATCAGGGATGCATGCACTGTCCTGGCACCATTTGAGGAGGCCACGAGGATGGTGAGCAGTGACAGTGCATGCATCAGTGACACTGTACCTCTTGTCCACCTGTTGGAGCACACGCTGCGTGGAATAATGGACAGGGCACTTGAGGCAGAACAGAGGCAGGAAGAGGAGGACTTCCTTGCCTCTCAAGGCCCCCTTTACCCAGACAGTGTTCCTTCTGTCCCACCCATCGCACAGGAAGAGGAGGAGGAGGAGGAGGAGGAGGAGGAGGAGGATTGTGTCAGCATGGAGGTGGAGGCTGGCACTCAGCATCATCAGCAGCAGTCTTTTAGGGATGATTTACAGTCCCAAGAAACCAGTGGACTTGTACGTGGCTGGGAGGAGGTGGCTGCGGATCATGTCGTCCTTAGTGACCCAGAGGACTCCGGAGCGAATGCCTCAGCAAACCTACGCTGCATGGCCTCCCTGATCCTGCAAAGTCTGCGGAAGGATCCTCGTATTCTTCGGATCAAGGAGAGGGACCATTACTGGCTGGCCACTCTCCTTGATCCACGGTACAAGGGTAAGGTAGCGGACCTTATGTTACCGTCGCAGAGGGAGCAGAGGATGAGACAACTCCGGGAGGCCTTGCAGAAAGGTCTGTGCAACGCGTTCCCAGAGACTGGGAGGTTGCAAACTCCTGGTCCTGGACAACGAGTTGCTGAGGCTTCGGCCAGTCAAAGAAGGAGCGGTGGGGAAGGTGGCCGTCTGACCGATGCGTTCAGACAATTCTTTAGTCCGCAGCCCCAAAGTATGATCGGTTCCAGCAACCATCGCCAGCGTCTGATAAACATGGTGCAGGAATATCTAGGGGCAAGGTCAGACTTGGACACCTTCCCCACCGAAAATCCTCTGGCTTACTGGGTCTTGAGGATGGATCACTGGCCAGAGCTTGCACAGTATGCAATTGAGCTACTGGCCTGTCCTGCATCCAGCGTTCTTTCGGAACGCACATTCAGTGCTGCTGGAGGATTTGTCACGGATCACAGGGTGCGCCTGTCCACCGACTCGGTTGATCGACTGACTTTCATCAAGATGAACCAGTCTTGGATCACCACCAGCTACCACACACCTGATGCTGATATAACAGACTAATTGATTTTAAAATGTCACATCCCTTCAAGACTGATGCTGATGCTGAGTGCCTGTGCTGTTATGTTGACTGGCTATCCTCCTCCTCCGAGTCCTCAATGATACGATTGATGATGATAGCTTGGAAGATCATTTTTGTTTATGGGTGCCGCCACCAGTGCCTAACGCCCAATTTTTCAGCCCCTGTTTAACAGGGGCGTGTAATTACAATTTTTGAAGCAATACTTTGCAACAGGGCTCATTGCTGTGCTCCAAGTACAGTATCTGTGAGGAGTTGCAGTGTTGTGCCACCAGTGCCTAAGGCCCAATTTTTCAGCCCCTGTTTAACAGGGGCGTGTCATTACAATTTTTGAAGCAATACTTTGCAACAGGGCTCATTGCTGTGCTCCAAGTACAGTATCTGTGAAGGGTTGCAGTGTTGTGCCACCAGTGCCTAAGGCCCAATTTTTCAGCCCCTGTTCAACAGGGGCATGTAATTACAATTCTTGATCTAATAATTCACAGCAGGGCCCATTGCTGCACCCACCAAGAGTAACTGTCAGGGCTTACAGTGTTGTGGCACCAGCACCACCATCAAAGGCCCAATTTTTACTACCACTGTTCAACAATTATATGTAATTAAAATTCCTGATATAATAGTTGACAGCAGGGCGTTCCAGCACCAACCAAGAGTAACTGTGAGTGCTTACAGTGTTGTGCCAACACCAACAACTAAGGGGCCTATTTCTGCAGAGTATATACGGCAGGTCCCTACTTTCAAACATCCAACTTACAAACGACTCCTACTTGCAAACGCAAGAAGACAACAGGAAGTGAGAGGAAATCTACCACTAGGAAGGAAAATTCTCTCCTGTAAGAATAAATATGGGAGAAAGGTGTCTCCTCTGTACTGATGCTTTATCAGCAATCCTTGTTTCAAGAAAAACACCACATTTCAAAAACAGTTGTCATTAGGACGGAAAGTGAGGTGAAATGTTCTGAACAGGGGCACAGACAGCAAAACAAATGTTACAGGGGTGATAACCCTTACCTATGTTTTCCAAAAAGTTTAAAAATAGATTTTTGGTCTGGAGCTACACTTCAACAATGTACCTGTTCAAAATTACAAACAGATTCTACATAAGAACAAACCTACAGTCCCTGTCTTGTATGCACCGCCTGTATACGGCTGTTCAGAGTATATAGGGCCTTTTTTATTTTATGTGCGGGGTTCCCCTTAATATCCATACAAGACCCAAAGGGGCTGGTAATGGGCTGGGGTAGGGGGGGGGGTCATGGGGTAGCTATGCCATTTTTCTTAAAGATTTTCATCCATATTACCGGGACCAGACATTACATTAAAGCCGCAAGCAGTTTTAAATGGCTTTTTTTTCCTTTAGAAGTGTCATTTTGTGCAGGGACAGTTCTAAACACGGGAAACACGTGGCACTTCACAGGCATACTTTAGACACCCCCCAGGTACGATATTTAAAGGAATATTTGACTTTTTTTTTTTCACTTTATGCATCATTAAAATGACTGCTCCCGGAAAACGACCGTTTTTAAAACTTATTTTTGCATTGATACATGTCCCCTGGTGCAGAACCCGGGTTCCCAAACCCTTTTTAGGACAATAACATGCATAATAGTTGTTATAATTAGCACTTTAGAATTCGAACGTTCGCATCCATTGTATTTAATAGGGTTCTAATGTTCGTTCGAACTTTCGGTCCGTTCGCGGGTTCTGGTGCGAACCGAACCCGGGGGTGTTCGGCTCATCACTAATGGTGGGGGTAATTTCTAGATGGGGATTGATAAGAGGATGAATTTCCTCTTTTACCTCTACCACCACCTCTCTTTCCCCTAAAGTTATTACCTCTATATGGCTGATCTCCCCTCTGGGGCGGGGGGCCTACTACAGAATAATCATAACTATGAATCGTTTCTCTAGTAGGGGTGGGGGCAGATGATGGAATAATGTCCTGAATAGGAGCATTATCTGAGACAAGCGGGTTGGAAACGTTGACATTTTGCCATTTAAAAATATTGCCTTTATTAAAATCATCAAAATCCCGGATGAATTTTTTCTTTTTCTTATTTTGGATTTCTATATCCCATTTACACAATTTGTTTTTGAGTTCAGCTGATAACCGCAAGAACTCTTCACTTTCTTTGAGGGGTTCTATAAGATTTTTTATGTCCCGAATCTGAGATTCTATCGCTAACATTTTTCTTTCTTTGCGTGAAAGTAAAAATTCTAGCAATTGTAAACCTTTTAAGACAAAAAATTCTCCCCACTCTTTCATCGACTCATCATCTAAGAGCCCATCATTAGGTGGGACATCCCATCTTAAACGGCGTGGAACCAATTTAGCAGCCAAATACTGTCTAAAAGATGCAATGTCCCACCATATTTTAACCTTTTTCTCAAATAAGTGGCCCAATTTTTTGAACGAATGAGCCACATCATTCATTTGTTCATTGGGTGGGGTTCGGGAAAAAACATCCCCTAATTTGACCTCACGTATCTCTAGATATTGAAATACATCCATAAATGCAGCTGAATTGGAGGCTGTCACATGCTCACCATCCAGTATCCTTGTCACTGCGGATGTAGGCTCACTGTACACTATAATAGGACATGAGGATGCCTTGTCTTCCGTGCAGTGGGCTTTAGCATCTTCAGATCTTCCGGCTAAACATAAGGATTTTCTTTTGACCAGTCTGGGTTTTTGTTTATCTAGAAATTATTTTTGGTACAATCGTCAGTTCTTTTTGCAGACAAGGGGGGTTGCGATGGGAGCCCGTTTTGCTCCCAGTGTGGCCAACCTTTTTATGGCCCACTGGGAGGAGGACGTGGTTTTCAAGAATCGTCCCCCCCAGTTAGTCTGTTACAAAAGGTACATAGACGATCTCATTCTAATTTGGGAGGGGGATCGTCCCAGTCTTGATTACTTTATCGGGACAATGAATGAGAATACCAAGAATTTTTAAATTAACCTGGAATATTAGTATGAAAAATATTGTGTTCCTAGATTTGGAAATCTGGAAGGATAGTGAGCAATTCCGCCTGTGTAATTATCTTAAGCCTACTGATCGTAATGCATACATACCACTTGATAGTTGCCACCATAAATCGTGGCTATGCAATATACCGAAAGGTCAGTTTATTAGGCTCAGGCGAAATTGCACAAGGGAGGAGGATTTTCTCACACAGGCACAGATTTTGTCATCCAGATTCCAACAGAAAGGGTATAATAGGGACTCTTTAGATAAAGAGATAGAGAATGTACGTTCCTTGGATAGGGGACCATTGGTAGCTGATAAAGTCAGAGAAACCAATATTAGTATCTCGAATTTCAAAATGGTACTCAATTATAATGTACAATATAAGAAATTTGAAAAACTTGTTTCAAATAACTGGTCAATACTAAAGCAAGACAAGGTTTTGGGCCCACTGTTGCCATCACGCCCAGCATTTATCTATAAGAAAGCTCTGTCTTTGCGTGATTGTCTGGCACCAGGAGTTGTTGACCCTCCAGTGCATTCTGAAAACAGACTCTTCTTCTTCCTCGCTGGTTTTTATGCTTGCGGGCGATGCACAGCCTGCAAGCATTCTAAGTGCAATATAAAAAAGAGGAAAGATTTTCTTGCCACTGCTACCAAAAAATCATATAAGATAGGTCAGTTGATTACGTGCACCACTATAGGTGTTGTTTACATGCTGGAATGTGAATGTGGTCTTCAGTATATTGGTAGAACCTCTAGACCACTTCACGTTCGTCTAGGGGAGCATGTGAACAACATTAAAAGAGGAGTTAAAACACACAATGTGTCTAGACATTTTAAATTGATGCATAATCAAAACCCTAGAGGTTTGAAATTTTGGGGCATCGAACGAGTAATCAAACACTGGAGAGGTGGTAGTTTTATACGCCAGTTAAGCCGCAGGGAATCTCAGTGGATACACGAGACACAAGTTTTAGTACCTGCTGGCTTGAATGTTGAATTTGATCTAAATTGTTTTATCTCTGATCGTTGAATTTTTAATTTTGCCATATTTTATTTTATTTTGCCTGATTTTAAAATGAATTTCTGTGGTATTTTTATCATGCTCATTTTACATATATGTATATATTTATATGTATTTTCTTAAATTATTTGTTTAGGAATTTTTCAATAGGGTCAACAGTGTATTTTAGATATGCATGACCTGTCACTGATTTCCCTGATTTCAGCTATCTTTCCCTTCTTTTAGATTTTTCTTAACATATTTGGATAGTATAAATTGTATTTTCAGTGTCAGCAGGAGACGTGGGCCACGATTCACATACTGTTCATTTGTTTCTTGATTTGATAATCAATTGAGCAAAATTATATACTCCACGTAAGTGGAGCAGTAAAGTTTTTCCCTTTTTAAAGGGATCTTTGCTTTTTTCTTTAGTTTGGTCCTTACCGGCCTCCGTCTTATTCCCCTGCTGGCAGGGTTTCCATGACAATCGATTGTTGATTGTGCTGTGATTGGCCGGTTCCACGTTCCATTGACATTTATAGCGGGTGATTCACGCTGTTCCGTACCGCTGATGAAGTCCAGCCCAGTGCTAGGACGCAACGCGTACGGAATACGTGAACAGATGTGACGTCACCTGCGCCTCTCTCCCATGCTGACACTCGCTACACCCGTTTTATTACATGCCGGCATTCCCATGCACTGGGGTTTATACAGTGCTATGTATGTAAGTGCATTTCTTCTTTTTTTTAAATAAACATATGTTGTACCATACGGAGAGCATTAGATCTCTATATATTCTCTTGCATATTATTACACCCGGACTGGAGCTCTGATCTAGTGACCTGTGGATTTCCCCCTATCGTATTGCCTTCCTGAGTTTATCTTCCTTGGAATATCTGTCCCACAAGGGAAACATGCTTGCATGACCTGACTGACTGGTTCAGGGGTCCATGCTCTGAGGTGAGCTGCTAACCTATTTCGGTGGTGGAGGAATATCACATAAGTCACCATTTGATAATCTTTAGGAGTCACTTCCTATATGGACACTGTCTTGGGCTTCTATTCTTGCTAAGAGGAATTCTATGGACATATTGTTTTTAACTATTTACTACCGTTCTCAGGATTGTTGTTTTTTATGATTTATTTTGGGTTTTATTTTATTTAATTTTTTTGCTGCGCTGCACTGCTTTTATGCCAGTTTACTTGGGGATTTGATATTTTGACCCTCAGTGTTCAGCTGCAATTCTTTTTGTGTTAATTTTATTTGCGCTGGTTGATTTGCTTTAGTACTGCTTGTTTATCAATATATCACAATTCAGCTGCATTTATGGATGTATTTCAATATCTAGAGATACGTGAGGTCAAATTAGGGGATGTTTTTTCCCGAACCCCACCCAATGAACAAATTAATGATGTGGCTCATTCGTTCAAAAAATTGGGCCACTTATTTGAGAAAAAGGTTAAAATATGGTGGGACATTGCATCTTTTAGACAGTATTTGGCTGCTAAATTGGTTCCACCACGCCGTTTAAGATGGGATGTCCCACCTAATGATGGGCTCTTAGATGATGAGTCGATGAAAGAGTGGGGAGAATTGTTTGTCTTAAAAGGTTTACAATTGCTAGAATTTTTACTTTCACGCAAAGAAAGAAAAATGTTAGCGATAGAATCTCAGATTCGGGACATAAAAAATCTTATAGAACCCCTCAAAGAAAGTGAAGAGTTCTTGCGGTTATCAGCTGAACTCAAAAACAAATTGTGTAAATGGGATATAGAAATCCAAAATAAGAAAAAGAAAAAATTCATCCGGGATTTTGATGATTTTAATAAAGGCAATATTTTTAAATGGCAAAATGTCAACGTTTCCAACCCGCTTGTCTCAGATAATGCTCCTATTCAGGACATTATTCCATCATCTGTCCCCACCCCTACTAGAGAAACGATTCATAGTTATGATTATTCTGTAGTAGGCCCCCCGCCCCAGAGGGGAGATCAGCCATATAGAGGTAATAACTTTAGGGGAAAGAGAGGTGGTGGTAGAGGTAAAAGAGGAAATTCATCCTCTTATCAATCCCCATCTAGAAATTACCCCCACCATCAATATCAATATGAATCCCCCCATGGTTGGGAGAATCATGGATATGATCAAGTCCCCTATTCTCATAATCAAAATAGAGGCAAACCTACATTCCCACGAGGTGGTCAGGCACCTATTATAAATAGATTTACCCCCCTCCAAAATCAGGCTATAAGGGAGGGAGGGGATTTTTCAGGGGCCCAGAGTGGGCCAGGGAGGGGTCCTCCGTACAATCAATCGAACCAGGGGTCAGGGAGGGGTCCCTCATACCAACCGAACCCAGGCGATTGGTGGAGGCACCCACCTCAACAGATTCCACAAGGAAATGGTCAATCTCAAGAAAGAAAGGCCAGAGAGGAAGGAGAGGGGGAAGGAGAATACAAAAGACCAAAACCCCAATAGGCACAGGGATCTATAATTTGAGCAGTTGCACTTTGGATGATGACGAGTTACGAGTGTTGGATAGGGGTTTGAAGTTTGCCCCAACAAAAAATCTTAATAAATTCCAAACTTATGTCAACATTCAAAAATTTGTTAGAAACCTCAATATGAAAAAATATTTTTTGACTAACCCCATAAAATCAACTAGAGTAGCTGATGGTGTCCATTCCAACCTACGTAATAAGTCCACTTTTAACCCTCTGAATGTTGATAATAAATACTTAGAGGTGTTTAAACATATGATGTTCAATGACTTAGATAAAATGAGGATAAGGAAAGTGATGGACCCACAGTACATTAAAAAGGGGATGGAATCTCTAGAAAAACGTAAAGAAATTATTATCCGTCCGGCGGATAAAGGGGGTGGATTGGTTATTCTAGATAAAGCTGTTTATACAGCAGAAATGGATCGACTATTGAGTGATCATGACACTTACCGTATTTTGAATAGGGATCCTATGCTGACATATAAGGATGAGCTTCATCTGTTAGTAGAATCAGGACAAACTATGGGTGTCCTTAATAAAAAGGAGGCCCTTTATTTAGATCCTTTGTTCTGTAGAACACCAATCATATACTGCCTTCCAAAAATCCATAAGGATAGTGCCAACCCTCCGGGGAGGCCTATCGTTAATGGCAATGACTCCATTAGCTCGAGAGTGGGGCAGTATATAGATTCATTCCTGCAACCCCTGGTGTCAGAAACTAGAGCCTACCTTAGGGACACCAAACATATTATTCAATTATTGGAGGCTGTCACATGCTCACCATCCAGTATCCTTGTCACTGCGGATGTAGGCTCACTGTACACTATAATAGGACATGAGGATGCCTTGTCTTCCGTGCAGTGGGCTTTAGCATCTTCAGATCTTCCGGCTAAACATAAGGATTTTCTTTTGACCAGTCTGGGTTTTTGTTTATCTAGAAATTATTTTTGGTACAATCGTCAGTTCTTTTTGCAGACAAGGGGGGTTGCGATGGGAGCCCGTTTTGCTCCCAGTGTGGCCAACCTTTTTATGGCCCACTGGGAGGAGGACGTGGTTTTCAAGAATCGTCCCCCCCAGTTAGTCTGTTACAAAAGGTACATAGACGATCTCATTCTAATTTGGGAGGGGGATCGTCCCAGTCTTGATTACTTTATCGGGACAATGAATGAGAATACCAAGAATATTAAATTAACCTGGAATATTAGTATGAAAAATATTGTGTTCCTAGATTTGGAAATCTGGAAGGATAGTGAGCAATTCCGCCTGTGTAATTATCTTAAGCCTACTGATCGTAATGCATACATACCACTTGATAGTTGCCACCATAAATCGTGGCTATGCAATATACCGAAAGGTCAGTTTATTAGGCTCAGGCGAAATTGCACAAGGGAGGAGGATTTTCTCACACAGGCACAGATTTTGTCATCCAGATTCCAACAGAAAGGGTATAATAGGGACTCTTTAGATAAAGAGATAGAGAATGTACGTTCCTTGGATAGGGGACCATTGGTAGCTGATAAAGTCAGAGAAACCAATATTAGTATCTCAAATTTCAAAATGGTACTCAATTATAACGTACAATATAAGAAATTTGAAAAACTTGTTTCAAATAACTGGTCAATACTAAAGCAAGACACGGTTTTGGGCCCGCTGTTGCCATCACGCCCAGCATTTATCTATAAGAAAGCTCCGTCTTTGCGTGATTGTCTGGCACCAGGAGTTGTTGACCCTCCAGTGCATTCTGAAAACAGACTCTTCTCCTTCCTCGCTGGTTTTTATGCTTGCGGGCGATGCACAGCCTGCAAGCATTCTAAGTGCAATATAAAAAAGAGGAAAGATTTTCTTGCCACTGCTACCAAAAAATCATATAAGATAGGTCAGTTGATTACGTGCACCACTATAGGTGTTGTTTACATGCTAGAATGTGAATGTGGTCTTCAGTATATTGGTAGAACCTCTAGACCACTTCACGTTCGTCTAGGGGAGCATGTGAACAACATTAAAAGAGGAGTTAAAACACACAATGTGTCTAGACATTTTAAATTGATGCATAATCAAAACCCTAGAGGTTTGAAATTTTGGGGCATCGAACGAGTAATCAAACACTGGAGAGGTGGTAGTTTTATACGCCAGTTAAGCCGCAGGGAATCTCAGTGGATACACGAGACACAAGTTTTAGTACCTGCTGGCTTGAATGTTGAATTTGATCTAAATTGTTTTATCTCTGATCGTTGAATTTTTAATTTTGCCATATTTTATTTTATTTTGCCTGATTTTAAAATGAATTTCTGTGGTATTTTTATTATGCTCATTTTACATATATGTATATATTTATATGTATTTTCTTAAATTATTTGTTTAGGAATTTTTCAATAGGGTCAACAGTGTATTTTAGATATGCATGACCTGTCACTGATTTCCCTGATTTCAGCTATCTTTCCCTTCTTTTAGATTTTTCTTAACATATTTGGATAGTATAAATTGTATTTTCAGTGTCAGCAGGAGACGTGGGCCACGATTCACATACTGTTCATTTGTTTCTTGATTTGATAATCAATTGAGCAAAATTATATACTCCACGTAAGTGGAGCAGTAAAGTTTTTCCCTTTTTAAAGGGATCTTTGCTTTTTTCTTTAGTTTGGTCCTTACCGGCCTCCGTCTTATTCCCCTGCTGGCAGGGTTTCCATGACAATCGATTGTTGATTGTGCTGTGATTGGCCGGTTCCACGTTCCATTGACATTTATAGCGGGTGATTCACGCTGTTCCGTACCGCTGATGAAGTCCCGCCCAGTGCTAGGACGCAACGCGTACGGAATACGTGAGCAGATGTGACGTCACCCGCGCCTCTCTCCCATGCTGACACTCGCTACACCCGTTTTATTACATGCCGGCATTCCCATGCACTGGGGTTTATACAGTGCTATGTATGTAAGTGCATTTCTTCTTTTTTTTAAATAAACATATGTTGTACCATACGGAGAGCATTAGATCTCTATATATTCTCTTGCATATTATTACACCCGGACTGGAGCTCTGATCTAGTGACCTGTGGATTTCCCCCTATCGTATTGCCTTCCTGAGTTTATCTTCCTTGGAATATCTGTCCCACAAGGGAAACATGCTTGCATGACCTGACTGACTGGTTCAGGGGTCCATGCTCTGAGGTGAGCTGCTAACCTATTTCGGTGGTGGAGGAATATCACATAAGTCACCATTTGATAATCTTTAGGAGTCACTTCCTATATGGACACTGTCTTGGGCTTCTATTCTTGCTAAGAGGAATTCTATGGACACATTGTTTTTAACTATTTACTACCGTTCTCAGGATTGTTGTTTTTTATGATTTATTTTGGGTTTTATTTAATTTAATTTTTTTGCTGCGCTGCACTGCTTTTATGCCATAATATCCTATTGCCCGGGGGCCACATAATCTCCTATTGCCCGGGGGCCCCATGAGTTGTCAGTCTGCCCCTGCTATCCTCACTATTTGACATGGTCATATTGAAATCCCCACCTATTAGGTGTGGAGTTTGGGGAGTACTTAGGAGCTGTTCCGTTTACTGCAGTATCTTTAATCCGGTGAGTTTGGGGCGTAGATATTAGTAATCAACAGCTCTTTGGATGGGAGTTTGAGGTGGGCTGAAATCAATCGTCCCTCACCATCTTTATGTATTGATACCAAGTCATAGGATAGAGTTTTGTGGAAAAGGATCAGCACTCCTGCTTTTTTTCTTCCCTGGGCGGCCGAAACTATGACTTTGCTTACCCAAAGTTTTTGCATACGGGAGAAGTTGTCTTCGGATAGATGGGTTTCCTGCTCCTTTTTTTTCATTTTCTCGAAACTTGTGGCAAAATATAAAATATTCCATGGCCTCACCATGCCTCTCAGCAAATAGCTTGAAGTGTCTTCTTTCCAAAATGGGGTCATTTGGGGGGGGGGGGGGTTGTGCTATCTTGACATTTCATGGCCTCTGAAACTGTGATAGGTAGTGAGGAAGTGAAATCACCATTTTACACCCTTAGAAAGCCTGAAGGCAGTGATTGGTTTTCGGGGCCCCGTACGCGGCTAGGCTCCCAAAAGGTCCCATGGCCCCCCCAGCCAGCCAGACAATCCTCATTGGCCAGGAGGAGAAACATGAAGACATTAGTGTATATTAATTTGCTATTGTCACACAACTGGGTGGGCTATGAGCGCACTGCTCTATGCCCCAAGCCCACCCTTTTTTTTTTTTTTTTCAAATATGAATTTTTATTAGATTTTTTTTTTTGGGAAATAAACAGGGTTAACATAATATTACATGATTTACCAATAGGTGGTTGTTAATTCTTTAGAGCAATTAACTTAGACACATAACATTAATTAGTTTACAGATATAACATATAGTAATTTTAAGACAAGGATAACCTCTTATCACACTATCTCAATAACCTTCATCTCTCCTTCTTCATACCACCTTTATATAATAGAACTCCCCTCTTCATTCCCTATACCTTAAATTAAAAAGAACAAAATCAAAACAAAACAAAACAAACAAGGAAAAAAAAAAAAAAAGAGAAAATTATCAACAACGGTGTCACCTGGAGACATATGCTACTATTGAACCACGCCTCTGTCATTTCCCACAGCTCACATTCCTATAGCCATTTCATGTCCCTAGGAGGGATATCCCTTCCTCTGATTGGATAAACAAATTCCATGGTGTCCAAGTCTCTCTATATACCTCCTGTCTATCAGATGCTGTCAAAATCAAATCTTCCATTCTTCTAATATCTTCTACCTTCCCCAGCCACATGGCTGTGGTCGGGGGTATCTTTTGTTTCCATAATAGAGGAATACAAGATTTAGCTGCATTTAGTAAATGGCATAAGATAGACTTTTTGTAATTTTTGATTGGTATGGTAGAGGCATGTAATAAGAATAATGCCGGATCATTCGGGATATGGGAATCACTAAATCTCTGAGATATAGTACGGACCTTTGTCCAAAAAGCTGTTAGTTTAGGGCACATCCAGAATATGTGTAACATCGTTCCTCTGTCTTTGCCACACCTCCAGCAATATTCTGATGTGTCAGGAAACATTGTATGTAGTCGACTGGGCATCAAATACCACCTTGTTAATATTTTATAGTTAGTCTCTTGTATCTTAGTACAATTCGAAGATTTATAAAAGAGACCAATCATAGCTTGAACTTGTATTGCATTAAATGCAAATCCACCCTTTTTTTAAGCCAATTAGAGCCTCCGGCTTTAATCATGTGCTTCGAAAAAAAAACACCCCATTGAAATCCATATGTCCAGAGCCCTGCATGTAGATTAGGGGTTGAGCACATGCATGAGTGGCCGCCACTGCTTTGGGATAAATTGGAAAACCAATTGTGAGCCAGGTCTTCATCCAACATCATTACCTAAGCTCATGAACATTCTTTATGGCTGAAGACTCTCAGATCTTGTGGAAAGACGTCCCACGAAGAGTGGAGTCAGATAGGTGTGATAATCTGGTGTCAATACACATTGGGGCATATAGTGTACATTATTTATACATTTGTTTTTACCAACTAGTCTTATATCCAAAGCATTGAAAAGGGTATATACCCTTGCAAATTTGTAATATAGCCATTGGCTGCTAAAGCTCATTGATGAGTTATATGCAATCATTTAGACCCCTTTCACACTGGAGGCGTTTTTTAGGCGCTAAAGGGCTAAAATAAAAGCGCCTGAAAAACGCCTCCGCTGCAGCCCCAGTGTGAGAGCCTGAGTGCTTTCACACTGGAGCGGTGCCCTTGCAGGATGTTAGAAAAAGTCCTGCAAGCAGCGGTTTAGGAGCGGTGTATACAACGCTCCTCCACCGCCCCTGCCCACTGAAATGAATGGGCACCGCTGCCGAAGCGCCTGTAAAGAGTGAAAGGGGTCTAATGCTCACTTCCCAGGTCCCCAGCCAAGGTGGACTTGATATTGAGGTCCTTCACTTTAGTTAGCCTTAGGGCACCTAAATCAGAAATCAGCATTTATCAAGCTGGTCTCATCTGACTAATGAAATGTGTTCCATTTTGATGCAGCCGATGCACCCTAATATGAAAAAAAGCTCATGTTGTGGTGCTGAAAAGTAAGCTATTGTCATTTTAAAGTGGCATTAATCTATATCCTTATTCTCCAAAAATAATCCATGTACATCTACTACTTAATGGCCTTGTAATCTTTAATTCATGGAATTTTTGCTTACTGTGTTATTCTGCCTCCCTAAAACGTCCTCCATGAGCCACCAAACTTATTTTGCTTCGCACTGCTCTATACACACTTCAAATTCCATAGTTCATAGCTCCTAGTCCCTCCTAGGAGTGAGCAAGAGAGAGTGGCTACATTCCTACATACAATCTGAGCATTGACAATGAATGTAGCCACCCTTTCCAACAGGTAGTTGGATCACAGCTACTAGAATAAGACATTTTGAGGAGACTGAGACCACACCAGTGGGGCTTTAAAAACACGCTACTTCACCTCAATTTCAAAGCCGCAGATCAGTGCGATTAGGAACACTGGTTTTACTGTGACATTTGACTTTGTTTAACAGAAGTCAATGCAAGTCGCAATGAAATTGCAAAAAAGTAGTGGGGGCAGTGGGGTGTGACTTGTTATGCAATTATGAACTGTTAAATCACATGACAAATCGCACTGGTGTGAACCAGGGCTTAGATGGGACTTTTTTTGAGTTAGGAGTTCTTTTTTAACCACTTCACCCCCTTCCTGACCAAAGCACTTTTTGCTTACCAGTGACATGACAGTGATCACTGCTCCTGATGACAGGGAGCAGTAGATCACTGTCCTGTCACTAGGCAGAACAGGGAAATGCCTTGTTTACATAGGCATCTCTCTGTTCTGACTCTCCTGACCACAATCACGGGCCGCCGGCGAACATCGAGTTCCCGGAACCCGCGAGCACACTCCTAAGGCACGCGCGCGCCCGCTGGGCGGCAAATTCAAAGGGACGTACAGGTACGCCCATTTGCTTGCCCCGTGCCATTCTGCCGACGTATATCGGCGTGCGGCGGTCGGGAAGCAGTTAAGACCAATGTTTAGTGTCTCTTTAACCGATTGAGGACCGCCGCACGCCAATGTACGTCGGCAGAATGGCACGGCTGGGCACATGGGCGTACAGGTACGTCCCCTTTAAGAGCCCAGCCGTGGGTCACGAGCATGCCGCCGGCAGCGCGCTCGCGACCCGGTTCTCTTCTCCGTGACCGTCCCCGCGGAAAAAGGCGGACCTGATCGCCGCTGGTGTCCCGCGATCGGGTCACAGAGAGGAAGAACGGGGAGAGGTAAGTGTAAACAAACCTCTCCCCGTGCTTCCTAGTGAGCCTGTCACTGATCGTCTGTTCCCTGTAACAAATCAGGGCACACTTAACCCCTACAGCGCCCCTTCCTGGTTAACCCCTTCACTGCCAGTGTAATTTTTACAGTAAGCAGTGCATTTTTATAGCACTGGTCGCTGTAAAAATGACAATGGTCCCAAAATAGTGTCAAAAGTGTCTGATGTGTCCGCCATAATGTCGCAGTCACGAAAAAAATCACTGATCGGTGCCATTACTAGTAAAAATATTTTTTTGGGAAAAATGCCATAAAACTATCCCCTATTTTGTAAACGCTATAAGTTTTGCGCAAACCAATCAATAAACTATTGCATTTTTTCAAAATTGTCGCTCTATTTTTGTTTATAGCGCAAAAAATAAAAACCAGAGAGGTGATAAAATACCACCAAAAGAAAGCTCTATTTGTGGGAAAAAAAGGACGCCAATTTTGTTTGGGAGCCACGTCGCACGACCGCGCAATTGTCAGCGACGCAGTGCCAAATTGCAAAAAGGGGCCTGGTCCTTATGCTGCATATTGGTCCGGGTCTTAAGTGGTTAACTTGGCTGACAATGGCAGATATTAGTGACAAATGTTACACTATGGCCAGCATGTCCTTAGGTTTCGTATAATAAGGGGAAGGATATTTATCTGGGACACGATGAGACCCAACCTGTGCACATCATAAACACCAGGCACTTCAGTGGTATGTCTTCAGTGATTTTAGTGACACAAAACGAAAAGAAAAAGAAAAATTATTATTTTTTATTAAAATTTTTTAACAAAGTAGACATTCATATCTCTCATGTATACGTCTTTTGCGTATTTATTTTCTGAACAAAATTTTAAAGTAGGAATAATGAAAGATTCAGATAGGAAAACTGCTCTAGCCCACTCCCATACACCTCGCTGTTAATAACTGAGGCTTTATATTACAGTTAGAGAACAATGATGTTCTGAGAGAATAAGGAGGGTGTGACGTGACGTGCATCTCCGAGCTGAGGTTGGTATTTGTATAATTGGTTGCTTTGGGTTTTGCCACTAAAGGGGAAACTTAAGAAAAAAAGTAATTATAAGCTATTATTGCAATGTAGCAAACACTGCAACTGTGGCTAAGTGAGAAGGTGCACTTGATTGCCCTTGATTGGTATTATGTACAGTATAATCCACAGTTGTCAAAACCTCTTCACAGGCACTCAGGGCCGCCATCAGGAATTTTGGGGCCCCTTACACAGCTTCAGGCATGGGCCCCCTGGAGCAGAGGAGATCCGGGGGAGTGCTCCCGCCGCAAATTGAGGAGCGGGGGGGGCTACTGGGAATTGAGAAGCGGGGGGGGGCCTGTCGCCGCAAATTGTTGAGGTCGGTGGGGGGGCTTTGGGTGCTGAAGAACAGAAAAAAGGGGGGGGGGTTGCCATCCAGGGCCCTGGGGACCTCTGGGCCCCTTACGAAAAAAGACATTTATAAAAAAAAAATGTTTTATAAAAAAAAAAATACAAATAAAAAATAAATAAAATAAAAATACATTTTTATAAAAAAAAAAAAGGGGGGTTGACATCCGGGCCCTGGGGACCTTTGGGCCCCTTACAAAAAAAAAAAATTAAATAAAAAAAAGGGGGGGTTGAATTCTGGGCCCCTTACAGGTGTACTGCCTGTACCCCCCCTGATGGCGGCCCTGCAGGCACTACACTGGGAATGTGCTTCCAGGAACCAGTGCTGTATAACTTCCTCTTTGCTTCCTTTATCAACATGACTGGTACCTCTTGGAATTTATATTTTTCTTTTACATAAGGCTTTCTGTATGTGAGCCTGCAGAGGTGTTTGGGAAATGAGCTCTCGCACTGCCTTTCTCAACCTTTTTTACCCCAGAGGAACTCCTAAAATAACTTTCTGTCCTTTGGGAACCCTTACTAAAACCAAATCATCCGGCGTCATTGAGAAAAATGCCCCTATAATGCAAAGCTTATAGTGGTTGTTAGATTGCCACCCTCACAGATAGCTAAAAAGATACTTGGTGTCATGCTAACTTTGCCAAACTGGTGTTTGTCCTGGAACTATGCAGGCACCATGAAATGGGAGGTCAATCAGAGAAAGCTAAAGGAACCCTTGGCAACCTCAGGAGGAACCCTGGTTGAGAATAGCCAATCTTACATGACGAGCCAGGGTTCTCAAACCACCCAGAAAACTATTTAGGGTTATTGGGTGCAGAACAGCAATGCCTGGATGATAATGTGAAGTTCTAGGTGCTCCCTGTATACACCTCAAGATTTAATTTGCATTTTTGACCAGAGTGTAACTACGTCCTACTACAAGATTATTGACTTTTAGGTAATCACAGGTTTACTTTGATACAGTGTAATCCTGACCCATCCTTCTCTATCAGTATAATTCAGCAATCCAGTTGTCCTCTACTTGTCCATAGTGAACATCTATCTGCTCCAAAGAGAAGGAAATTCTGAAAATAAAAATAAAAATATCATTGAGATGCAACACCAAAATGTATAATCTATTCTTCTGTAATGTGAATGTATTAGGGCCCTTGCACATTGGGCTGTTCAGCTGCAGTGTGTCCCTCGCGGCGCTTTAGTGCACCCGGGAAGGAAAGGTGTAGCATCTAGACCTTCTGCAGGCAGCGGCTGGACTGGACTGAATGCTGTACAGAGTAGTGCCGGCGTTTAGGGCCCTGCCCATTCAGGGATGAGGTTCCTGGAATGCAGGTACAGCATTCAGCCCTGTCCAGACACAATCCGCCATAGACCATGAGAGGCCGTCTGCAGTAAGGCTGGACACTGCAAATGTGGGCACATGAAAGTGCTGGGATGTAAATAGTCCTATGAGTCCTAATAATGATTTACTATTATATGTTCATGAAGTACAAAATTTGTAAAATAGCAGAGAAACAGAAATAATTTGTGAAAATTCTGAAGGGTATAAAAACGACACTAATTTCTGCATACCCCATGAAATTTGCAAATGGAATTAGCTAGCTGCCCTGGCTGCTGAAAACAGAGGCAGGGAGTATGAGAGAGTACTTAAAGCGGAGGCCCGCCGTTTTTTTTTTTTTTTTCAAAGTCAGCAGCTACAAATACTGCAGCTGCTGACTTTTAAAATAAGGACACTTACCTGTCCAGGGTGCCCGCGATGTCGGCACCTCGTTCCTCGGATGCTGCCCCGTCATCTTCGGTAAGGGAATCAGGAAGTGAAGCCTTGCGGCTTCACTTCCTGGTTCCCTACTGCGAATGCGCGAGTCGCGCTGCGCAATCCAAATGGTCCCTGCTGTCTTCTGGGACCCGTGCGTCTCTCCCAGAAGACAGCGAGGGGGGGGGACGAGAAGTGACGCAGACCCCCGCAGATTCTGCGGGGGTCTATGCCTGGAAGTGGGTGCAAATACCTGGTAATACCAGGTATCTGCACCCCCTCCCCCCTAAAAGGTGCCAAATGTGACACCGGAGGGGGGGAGGGTTCCGAAAAGCGGAAGTTCTATTTTTGTGTGGACCTCCGCTCTAATAAAGTATACTTGTACTGATAAAATACGCAGGCTGCCACTGCTTTAAAGAGAAGCATGCGATTCATGAAAAAAATAAATATACTTGGTTTGATGCTGTATCTGTCCCCCATTGGCTCCAGACCGAGAATTGTGTGATCAAACACTGCTGATCGCTCAACGCTCGATCTTCAGGCTGCAAAGAGCTGATGACTGTCAGTCAGTGGCTCTCTGCTCTACCCCTCCAGTGCTCACTGGAGCGCTGGGCTTTAGAGGGATTGGGAGCGGCTAGCACAGGCTCTCGGCAGCTTGCTGAGAGTATGAACAAGCTGCCGATTCAGGCATTTGAATGGATCCCGGCCATATGGTCAGAAATTTTTCAGAGCCTGGACTGGCTCTGTGATGTCAGCCAACAGTGGGGTTTAGCTAAAGATAAATCAAAATTTGATGTTAAAATTAACACTGGTATAATTGTTGGCTAGAGGAAACTTCAAGATCCAGAGATGATGGGGTACCTTCCTACAGGTGGCAGACCTCAGACCTTAACATCATGTCCTATCAATCTGCTTTTCTTTTCTTGTACCCAATCTTTCCAAAACCAAGCTTATAATATTTCCTCCACCTCTTCCCCCCATCCCTGACTTCTCTGTCAAGATCAATCAACCATCAGTCCATTCCCACATGCCAGGGTGCGAGGGGTAACCCTGGAGTCTGTACTGTTCTTTCAGGCCCACATCCAATACCTGTCCAAATCATGCTACCTCAACCTCCGCAACATCTCCAGAATATGCCCCTTTTTCCCCCAATGACACCACAAAGCTTCTAATTCACTCCCTCGTTATCTCCTACTTCAACTACTGCAACTTCCTCCTCATTGGATTACCTTTACATAGGCTATCTCCCCTTTAGTCCAAAATCAATGCTGCTGCCAGACGCATCCACCTTACCAACCGTTCAGTGTCTAGTACCCCTCTCTGCCAATCCCTCCATTGACTGATACTCACCCAACAAATAAACAACAGTTTACAAAGCCATCCACAACTCTGCCCACAGCTACATTACTGACCTATTCTCAAAATATCAACCAAATCGCTCTCTTCGGTCCTCCCCAGATCTCCTGCTCTCTAACTCCCTTGTCACCTCCTCCCATTCTCGCCTCCAGGACTTCTTCCGAGCTTCTCCCATCTTTTGGAGCTCCCTACCCAAATCTGTCTGACTATCTCCTAATCTATACATCTTTATATGATCCCTTAAACCATTCTCTTTAAAGAAGCCTATCCTGCTTCTAATACACTGTGTTTTTATGTTCTCTATCAGCCCATTCCCCACAGTTATTACCTTTTGTATCACTTGACCCTCCCTTTTAGGGTCCTCCGATTCCTCTTGTACAAAATTGTATAGTAACTGTAAAGCCTCGTACACACGGTCGGACTTCCATCGGACAAATCCGTGGATTTTTGTCCGACGGGTGTTGGCTGTGAACTTGTTCTGCATACAGACGGCAGAACTTTTTCAGCCAACATATATGAAACTACGTTGTTTTTCTGCTCTTTAGCGCCATCCTTTGAGCAACTTCTGCTTATGTTATCTGATGGTTAGCATTGGTTCGGAGCATGCGTGTTTGTACTTTGGATTTTAGTCCAACGGATTTGTGTACACACAATCGGATGATCCGACAGAACACATTTGTTGTCGGACAATTTGAGAGCATGAACATCCAACATTTGTTGTCGGAAATTCCGACGACAATGGTCCGATGGAGCATACAGACGCTCGGGTTATCCGACAAAACACATCCATCGGACAATTGTTGTTGGAATATCCGATCATGTGTACAGGCCTTTATGTCTGTCTTCATTTTGTAAAGCGCTGCACAAACTGTTGGCGTTATATAAATCCTGTATGGTAATAGTAGTTGTATACTGTACCCTGGGAGGAACAAGGGAGGTAACGGAAGTGTCTATATAATTCTTAGAAAAGGGATATTAAATGGTACAAACCTCACGTGGCTCTATGACAACATCTGTGAGCTGAATATGTTCGAGCAGTGGCAGGGGGTAACCCTTGTGCAGGATGTCTGTATAAGTTGGAGATAGAGATAGTCATTATTCTGTGTTACTGACTGTATCTCCCGTGCTGGTTGCTCCCATACAGGTCATATAATACATACAGTACTTACCGTATATACTTGAGTATAAGCCGAGATTTTCAGCCCCTTTTTTTGGGCTGAAAGTGCCCCCCTCGGCTTATACTCGAGTCAGTGTACCTGAAAAAAATTGAGAGGCTGCGGCGTCCATCGTTTAAATCTCGCGGTCTCCTCCTGGTCCCTTCCGTGATAGGCGGAACTGTGTCTGCTGAGAATCGCCTATCACGAACGTTCTCTCATCCTCACCCATCCCAGCAGACACTGTGTTCAGTGTTCCGCCAATCACGTTGTCTGCTGGGAAACTGAGGATGAGAGAACGTTCGTGAAAGGCGTTTTCTAAGCAGACACAGTTCCGCCTATCACGGAAGTGTCCAGGAAGAAACCGCGAGTTTTAAACGATGGACGCCGCAGCCTCTCAATTTTTTTCAGGTACAATTTCAATTTTAGGGGCACAGTGAGGATGGGCACAGTGAGGATGGGCACAGTGAGGTGGCAATGGGCAGAGTGAGGTTGGGCACAGTGACAATTGGCTTAGTGAAGTTGCAATGGGCACAGTGAGGCGTGCAAATGGGCATTGTTGACCCTCTTTCACTCACAGTAGCTGCTGCATTCTCACCCTAGGCTTATACTCGAGTCAGTAAGTTTTCCCAGTTTTTTGTGGTAACATTAGGTACCTCGGCTTATACTCGGGTCGGCTTATACTCGAGTATATATAGTATTTCTATTACATGGGCTAAATGAACAAGTTTTCTAAAACACAGCATAGGAATACATTCTTTAAAAATATCACACTATCCTAAAATAAGGGGATATCAGTAATTATGTGCCACGGCTTTATAATTCTGATCCTAAACGAAATCATCTTTTATGCAACATTAGCACAATCTCTGCTGGGCTGTAGAGTTAAGCTAATGTACAGTGGGGCAAAAAAGTATTTAGTCAGCCACCAATTGTGCAAGTTCTCCCACTTAAAAAGATGAGAGAGGCCTGTAATTGTCATCATAGGTATACCTCAACTATGAGAGACAAAATGTGGAAACAAATCCAGACAATCACATTGTCTGATTTGGAAAGAATTTATTTGCAAATTATGGTGAAAAAGAAGTATTTGGTCAATATCAAAAGTTCATCTCAATACATGTACTGGCTTAAGCAGGGGGACACGTCTGGCACTGCAGGATCTGAGTCCCTGCCGGCGTAGTGTGTTACTGATGGTAGCCTTTGTTACGTTGGTCCCAGCTCTCTGCAGGTCATTCACTAGGTCGCCCCGTGTGGTTCTGGGATTTTTGCTCACCGTTCTTGTGATCATTTTGATATTAAATGCTGCTGTAAACTATTATATGTCGCACATACTGCTTCCCCAGGTTAATGGTATGTAGACTGAACAGACAACTCTGAATTTCTTATATATAAAACAGACTTGGATTTCTTTGGGTTAGAAGTTTCATTGTCTGGACATGTACTGGCTTAAGCAGGGGGACATGTCTGGCACTATGCCGGCAGGGACTCAGATCCGTCTGAGGTTTGCTAGAGAGCATTTGGATAATCCAGAAGAGGATTGGGAGAATGTCATATGGTCAGATGAAACCAAAGTAGAACTGTTTGGTAGAAACAAAACTTGTTGTGTTTGGAGGAGAGAGAATGCTAAGTTGCAACCAAAGAACACCATACCTACTGTGAAGCATGGGGGTGGCAACATCATGCTTTCGGGCTGTTTCTCTGCAAAGGGAACAGGACGACTGATCCGTTTGCATGAAAGAATGAATGGGGCCATGTATCGTGAGATTTTGAGTGCAAACCTCCTCCCATCAGCAAGGGCATTGAAGATGAAACGTGGCTGGGTCTTTCAGCATGACAATGATCCCAAACACACCGCCCAGGCAACGAAGGAGTGGCTTTGTAAGAAGCATTTCAAGGTCCTGGAGTGGCCTAGCCAGTCTCCAGATCTCAACCCCATAGAAAACCTTTGGAGGGAGTTGAAAGTCCGTGTTGCCCAGCGACAGCCCCAAAACATCACTGCTCTAGAGGAGATCTGCATGGAGGAATGGGCCAACATGCCAGTAACAGTGTGTGACAACCTTGTGAAGACTTACAGAAAATGTTTGACCTCTGTCATTGCCAACAAAGGATATATAACAAAGTATTGAGATGAACTTTTGATATTGACCAAATACTTATTTTTCACCATAATTTGCAAATAAATTCTTTCCAAATCAGACAATGTGATTGTCTGGATTTGTTTCCACATTTTGTCTCATAGTTGAGGTATACCTATGATGACAATTACAGGCCTCTCTCATCTTTTTAAGTGGGAGAACTTGCACAATTGGTGGCTGACTAAATACTTTTTTGCCCCACTGTAACTGTTTATTGGATCTGTTATAAAGTTTCAGTATATTTGGGAAGAGTTCTTGCTGGTTGGGCCAATGACAAGGTGATGACTTACTATGCTAGTTAGTGACTAATAGTGGAAATTGAACAATTTATGTATAGAAGAAGATAAGAGTGCCGAAAGTTTATAACATGGACTCGGCCCACAAACAATGGTCATTTCAGGACAACTCTGCTTTGAATAAAAGAAGATTTGAAAGCTTGGAATCAGAAAAGAAGAAAAGCTTCTACATATCCAAGAAAATTAAACAGCCTAGAGAAGGCCGATGAGTCCAGACAAAACTTCTAACCCAAAGAAATCCAAGTCTGTTTTATATATAAGAAATTCAGAGTTGTCTGTTCAGTCTACATACCATTAACCTGGGGAAGCAGTATGTGCGACATATAATAGTTTACAGCAGCATTTAATATCATCACCTGCAATAAAAAAAGAGGAACGGATATCAGTGTGGCCTTTTTATACAGTTTATGTCTTATCTGCATAATTATTACTTACTGCTTTGACTACTGTACTGCATACCTCCCAACTTTTTGAGATGGGACCGAGGGACACCTATTAGCAAAAATACATAGGCATAGGACACACCCCCTTCCACGCTCCCTTAACCACCTCGCACCCGCCGTACGACTATGTACGGCCGCAAGGTGGCTCTACAATGCCGGGAGGCCGTCTTTTTACGGCCTCCGCTCCTCCGGCCACTGGGGGCGCACGCGCGTGCCCGGTGCGTCACTGTGATGCCGATGCGCGTGCCTGGCGGCCGCGATGTCCGCCAGGTACCCGCAATCGGCCGTTACACAGACAAGGACGTGGATCTCTGTGTGTAAACACAGAGATCCACGTCCTGTCAGGGAGAGGAGACTGATGCTGTGTCCCTTGTACATAGGGACACAGATCGGGCACCTCCCCCAGTCAGTCCCCTCCCCCCACAGTAGTAATCACTCACAGGGCACACATTTAACCCCTTCCTTTCCCCCCTAGTGTTAACCTCTTCCCTGCCAGTCACATTTATACAGTAATCAGTGCATTTTTATAGCACTGTTCGCTGTACAAATGTGAATGGTCCCAAAATAGTGTCAAAAGTGTCCGCTGTGTCCGCCATAATGTCGCAGTCACGAAAAAAAATCACTGATCGCCGCTATTACTAGTAAAAATTTTTTTTATAAAAATGCAATAAACTACCCCCGATTTTGTAAACCCTATAACTTTTGCGCAAACCAATCAATAAACGCTGATTGCGTTTTTTTTACCAAAAATATGTAGAAGAATACGTATCGGCCTAAACTGAGGAAAATAATATATTTTTTTTTAAAAAAATTGGGATATTTATTATAGCAAAAATCAAAAAATATTGTGTTTTTTTCAAAATTGATGCTCTTTCTTTGTTTATAGAGCAAAAAATTAAAACCGCAGAGGTGATCAAATACCACCAAAAGAAAGCTCTATTTGTGGGGAAAAAAGGACGTCAATTTTGTTTGGGAGCCACGTCGCACGACCGCGCAATTGTCATTCAAAGCGTGACAGTGCCGAAAGCTGAAATTTCGCCAGGGCAGGAAGGGGGTATATGTGCCCAGTAAGCAAGTGGTTAAAGGTGGATTATACCAAAAAAATTATTAGTTAAACCTACAAGTGCTTTTTTTAGCCACTACTATTCTTTTATACTGGCTTTTGAAAATGACAAATGATGCAATTTAGAAATTGGATGCAAGGTTAAGCCTTGGGAAACACTTCTTGAAAGATAAATAGTGCATTTTATATACAATTATATAGATTAGACCAAAATGAGGGACAATGGAGGAGGATTGAGGGACAGAGGCATATAACCAAAAAGGGGGGGATGTCCCGCACCAAGCCGGCAGGGGACCAGAAGACCAAATGAGAGACACCTAATTCAATGGGTGAGGAGTAGAAAAATAGTATATATTTATTGATAAATAAACAATTTATGATATCATAAAAGGTTCTCTCGCAAAAAGAGAGTAAAAAATGCTAAAGATCTGACACTAAACATATGGAGGTGTTAGCACCAAAATCAATCTCCACATGTGGCCACAATTATAGTACAAAGCACAGGACAAAACAAACAACATAAGCACAATGAGAAACAATCGTCCGAACGCCAGTGGTCTCCATCTTGATGTGGATGTCACGACGAAAGGTCGTATAAATCTCAATGAATCATGTAGTAAGACATAAACATCCACATACAGGTCCCTGGGAGGCTTAACCCCAAAAAATGGGAAAGTAGGGGTAGGAAGGGAAGGGAAGAGAAAAAGAGAAAACCAAAAGGCCTCCTGAGAGGCACTAATATAGGGAGGGCGTCCCCAGCAATGAATAAGTCCAACTGAATGGTGGTGAAAGGGCTACAAGGATGTATGTTATATTATCACCAGAATTCAACCGAGGATGGTATGAGATAGTTGAATGTCCATAGAGTAGCTCTGTGGATAGTTGGTTGAAACCAGCAATGGATGTGATCAAACAAAAGAGGATGATATGATTAATAATATCTCACTCTATATAGATCTCATGTGTGCCAGTATATAGTACACCGGATAATGGAGACTGGTAAATGGAGGGTTAAGACAGTGTAGTGTATGGCTTGTGATCAAGCATACGATACCCGTTTGGGGAGCCTATAGATAAAGGCATCTGTCAGTCCTCTTCCATGCAGCATCCATATGCTCCTCTGTTGGTCCGGATCTCCTATGTGGATGACACAGCCGCTGTATGTATAGAGCTGGAGCCGGAACTGTCCCCCGGGTAAGTAGCGAACAAACCGTTATAAAGTATTGGTATAACGTCCCTTTACAGCCGTGCCATTCTGCCGACGTACAGTCAGGTCCATAAATATTGGGACATCGACACAATTCTAATCTTTTTGGCTCTATACACCACCACAATGGATTTGAAATGAAACAAACAAGATGTGCTTTAACTGCAGACTTTCAGCTTAATTTGAGGGTATTTACATCCAAATCAGGTGAACGGTGTAGGAATTACAACAGTTTGTATATGTGCCTCCCACTATTTAAGGGACCAAAAGTAATGGGACAGATTAACAATCATAAATCAAACTTTCACTTTTTAATACTTGGTTGCAAATCCTTTGCAGACAATTACAGCCTGAAGTCTGGAACGCATAGACATCACCAGACGCTGGGTTTCATCCCTGGTGATGCTCTTCCAGGCCTCTACTGCAACTGTCTTCAGTTCCTGCTTGTTCTTGGGGCATTTCCCCTTCAGTTTTGTCTTCAGCAAGTGAAATACATGCTCAATCGGATTCAGGTCAGGTGATTGACTTGGCCATTGCATAACTTTCCACTTCTTTCCCTTAAAAAACTCTTTGGTTGCTTTCGCAGTATGCTTCGGGTCATTGTCCATCTGCACTGTGAAGCGCCATCCAATGAGTTCTGAAGCATTTGGCTGAATATGAGCAAATAATATTGCCTGAAACACTTCAGAATTCATCCTGCTGCTTTTGTCAGCAGTCACATCATCAATAAATACAAGAAAAACAGTTCCATTGGCAGCCATACATGCCCACGCCATGACACTACCACCACCATGCTTCACTGATGAGGTGGTATGCTTTGGATCATGAGCAGTTCCTTTCCTTCTCCATACTCTTCTCTTCCCATCACTCTGGTAAAAGTTGATATTGGTCTCATCTGTCCATAGGATGTTGTTCCAGAACTGTGAAGGCTTTTTTAGATGTTGTTTGGCAAACTCTAATCTGGCCTTTCCTGTTTTGAGGCTCACCAATGGTTTACATCTTGTGGTGAACCCTCTGTATTCACTCTGGTGAAGTCTTCTCTTGATTGTTGACTTTGACACACGTACACCTACCTCCTGGAGAGTGTTCTTCATCTGACACACATACACCTACCTCCTGGAGAGTGTTCTTGATCTGGCCAACTGTTTTGCAGGGTGTTTTCTTCACCAGGGAAAGAATTCTTCGGTCATCCACCACAGTTGTTTTCCGTGGTCTTCCGGGTCTTTTGGTGTTGCTGAGCTCACCGGTGCGTTCTTTCTTTTTAAGGATGTTCCAAACAGTTGATTTGGCCACACCTAATGTTTTTGCTATCTCTCTGATGGGTTTGTTTTGTTTTTTCAGCCTAATGATGGCTTGCTTCACTGATAGTGACAGCTCTTTGGATCTCATATTGAAAGTTGACAGCAACAGATTCCAAATGCAAATAGCACACTTGAAATGAACTCTGGACCCTTTATCTGCTCTTTGTAAATGGCATAATGAGGGAATACCACACAACTGGCCATGAAATAGCTGAGCAGCCAATTGTCCCATTACTTTTGGTCCCTTAAAAAGTGGGAGGCATATGTACAAACTGCTGTAATTCCTACACCGCTCACCTGATTTGGATGTAAACACCCTCAACTTAAAGGGGTTGTAAAGGTTTGTTTTTTATTTTCTAAATAGGTTCCTTTAGGCTAGTGCATTGTTAGTTCACTTATCTTTTCCTTCGATTTCCCTTCTAAATGTTTTTTTTCTTTGTTTTCTTTGTCTGAATTTCTTGCTTCCTGTTCCTCCTCAGTAAGCTGTTCAGTAAGCTGTTCTGGCTGACTAAACACGGCTCGGATGATGTTATGAAGTTTACTGAGGAGAAACAGGAAGTGAGAAATTCAGACAAAGAAAAAATTAATTTAGAAGGGAAATTGAAGGAAAAGGTAAGTGAACCAACAATACACTAGCTTAAAGGAACCTATTTAGAAAATAAAAAAAACAAACCTTTACAACCCCTTTAAAGCTGAAAGTCTGAAGTTAAAGCACATCTTGTTCAATTCATTTCAAATCCATTGTGGTGGTGTATAGAGCCAAAAAGATTAGAATTGTGTCGATGTCCCAATATTTATGGACCTGACTGTATATATGCAGGAGGTGGTCGGCAAGCGGATAAACATGATATGGAAACACTGACAATACCCATAACAAAGTAATTTGGATGATTACACCTAAAAAGTCAACATGGCATGAAATTATCAGCCCCTGATATTTACTGACAGTTGTAAAAAAAAAAAAATCGCTGATTTTTACAAACTATCAGTAAATTTACTGGCGGTTGGCAACCCCGACACAGCGGAAGATTTGTCCACATTGTATAGCGTCGATGAAGGAATCTTGCACCTTTATATGCTTTAGATTGACTACCGTAATTGCTGTTTTAATCAGATTCATCTACATTCCCAATACCTACGGAAAAAGGACCCACATCAGAGTGTTTAAGGTCCATTTGTATCCTATAAACAACACAAAGACATGAAAGTCAAACAAAGAATTTGCTGGTAATTGCCATCTCTGCTGTCAACAGAAGTTAGATGGGTTCTGTTATGTGAAGCGTATATCTCCAACACATTTATGTAGCACACAAATCTTTTTCCCCCTCTTACCTTCTCAAGCACGGGGATAAGACACACCATGCCACATGCCCGTGTCCTCTAGATTATAAAGGTCAGGCGGTGTTACATACTTGGGTCCTGCAGTTAGTAATTCCCTTCTTTTGGTTCTCCCCTCTATGGCTATAGAGGCGAGTCTTTATCTTTCCCAAATGAGGTCAATGTCCACACAACATATCAACTCCAACGTGAGTTTATTTTATCTTGCTTTCAGGAACCAGAGAGTTGAAGTGAGAAAAAAAGGTTAGCAGATAGAAGTAGATTCAGGCACACTCTTGGCTTTGTCGCCACTTGGTACCGAGTGGGTACAGCTCACCCGGATAGTCACTCAATAGAACTAGCAGCCGGCGTGACGCAGGAACAATGACTCAGTCCCCTCCAAGGACCCAGTCAAGGAAATCCCTCCTGAACTTCAACACTCCGCAGAGGCAGTCTGCGAAGCGAGGAATCCTTCCCTCCGACAGGTCACAGGCCTTTCCCGAGTCAGCAATACTCTATTACTCGCCCTCTTGTTATGGGATCGATCCTCCCCTGGCTTCCTCTGTGGCAGAGCGGTTACCCTCACGCAGGTTCCTGGGACTCCTCTTCAGTTGTAGACCCAGTCAAAGGTACTGGCCTACCTGGAACTCCGTAGTCTCAGGCTGAAGGTGCCTGAGATTCCTCGATCAAGATAGGGTGCACCCCCCTCTGAGGGGTAGCTCCCTCCGGGCAGTGGGCCCCGGAATTTACTCTCCGGGCATGGGCCCCGGGAATTGGCTCCCTGTGTAATGGCGTCTGCCCCTTATATATCCCCTCCTGGCATGCACTGCAGGCCAGAACCGCCCACCAATGGCAGCCGAGAGAGGACATCCAATACCAACTCCATCACCTGTGGTTCAACCCCAGGTATAGGTGACAACACTACCTATACTCCCAAAGGGGAACTGCACGCCAGGTGACACAGCAGTAAGGCAGAGTCCAAAATAATTAACAGACCCGAGCCAAACTATTGCTCTAGTCACCCCTAAATTTAGGTATAGCGGGGTTAAATTTGGGGACCCCGCTACATTTATAAAAAAGTAAATATCGTTTTTTGAAAAAGCAAAGTTCATAGAACTAAAATTTGCTTGTGCTTACCTACTTAGTTCCAAATTACCCACAATCCTTCCTGAACTTATAGCCACCTTCACTAGAGCGCTGGTTGTCTGCAGAGAAGATGACAAGAAAAGATATGTACAGCTTGCAATCATTACAGCAGAGTTACAGAGAAAACGCAAAGCAATTATATCTTTTCACGTAATACTTAAAAAAAAAAAAGATGACAGCTGGATTTTTTTTTTTTTCTGGATAACACTTTAATGTTTAACACATCAGCTCCAATTGAGCTAACAGATGATATAGTACTCTGCACACACAGGAAAACATTTCAGTAGGGACTAGGAACTAAAGCATTATGGACCCCAATATCAAAATCCCCTCCATATGGCAATAGCAGAAGCCTTGGAAAGTACTAGGATACCATCCATGGTCTGTTCTAGCAGACACAACAGATGGGACTGTGCTTATTGTCCATGATTCCTGCTTCTTTCTACATCAGTGAGTGAAGTGTGTTCAGTTTCCTTCTGTGAAAAGATCTCTGGATGCATAATTAAACACTTCAAATTCAGCAGAGCCCTTTTGCATTCACACTGAGCAAGCATAGGAAAGTAATACAAGCTGAGTAAGCATGTCTATAAATTTAAGGGTCACTCCGCTAAAAATATTTTTTTATGGTTGGAGCCTCGTGTGCTGAGTTGGCCCCTGGCTTCTTTAATGTGATTGTTGTGTTACACTATGTGATTATTCTTGCTCTGTGTCTTTAAGATCTGTCCCCTTCTTTCTAGCTGAACTCTCTCTCTCTCACCGTAGTTCTTTATATATCTCCTCCACTTCCTGATTCTGGTCATTACTCCTGTATATCTTCCATGCTAAACATCTTACATGTGGCTTACAACTGCTGTTCTGTCTCAACTACAAAGCGATAAAGTTCATCTCCAGGTTTAAGTAGGCCTTACTCAAGCTGGTTTGCTATTATCCCTTGCATCGATACAGGCAGTTTAACTCAATGAATAAACTCACAGTTAGGACGACAGACGATGAATCCTTTCGAATGTTCCGTTTAATGATGGATATTCATAGGTAGAAAAACGTTGCAGTTGTAAGCCACATGTAAGATGTTTAGCATGGAAGATATACAGGAGTAATGACCAGAATCAGGAAGTGGAGGAGATATATAAAGAACTACGGTGAGAGAGAGAGTTCAGCTAGAAAGAAGGGGACAGATCTTAAAGACACAGAGCAAGAATAATCACATAGTGTAACACAACACTCCCCGTCTGAAATCTTTAGATTTCATAACCTTAAACTAAAATATATATTTTCAAAAAGTCCAATACTGACGAATGTCCTGGAACCTGTAATGAAAAACATGCAACAAGCAAATAATAAACGTAAGTTCAACAGGATGAAGAACATAAAGTCACAGTATGATGTCTTCAATTAATTCCAAAGTTTTGAGTAGAACCTGTAGATGGCAGCAATGTACTCCCCGCCATGCCGACAGCATGGCTAGTCCTTTCACAAGTCACTCACCTGGCAAAAGGAGTACTAACTCTGTAATTGGTCGACTAAAGGTTTGTGTGGATCCTCCCTTGGTTACCTTGACTTCTACCTCCTGGACTTTGTTATCGTCGCTGGGCATAACTTTAGTAATAAGACCCATAGGCCACTCATTCCGACAAACTTCCTTGTCTTTTAGAAGGATGAGGTCTCCAACCTTAAGATTCGGCTTAGATGCTTGCCATTTGTTACGACCTTGAAGGTGATGAAGATACTTTTTCTTCCAGCGATGCCAGAACACATTGGCTAGATGCTGCACCTGCTTCCATTGATGCCTGTAATGGTGTGACCGCAGCTTCTGTTTTGTACTTACAGAAGTGTGGAGTGAGGTGTTCACAGTTCTTATTTTCTTATCATCTTCAGGGTTTACTAGCCCATAGGTCTTGTCAATAGGGAGTAAGTAAGAGTCCTCACGCAGAAACCTTGGAGGTGACAGCCATAAGCTGTCCTGAAGAGCGGCAGGTGACACGGCTCTGGTCCCACAGTCAGCTGGGTTGAGTTCAGTGGGAACGTGATGCCATTGACTTGGTAGAGAGAATCTCTTGATACGTTCAACCCTGTTGCTGACGTACACATAAAATTGTTTTGTTTGGTTGTTTATGTAACCAAGTACTACCTTACTGTCTGTATAGAAGGTGAAAGAATCAATTCTAGTGTCCATTTCACTTCGTATGACCTCTGCAATTTCTACTGCTAGCACGGCAGCACAAAGTTCAAGTCTTGGTATGGTATGTGCAGGCTTGGGTGTGAGTTTTGCCTTGCCTAGGACAAAACTACAGTGTGATTCTCCATTCAGTTCAGAGGTCTTCAAATAGGCTACTGCAGCAATAGCTTCAACTGATGCATCAGAGAAAATATGAATCTCTCTCCGGTTAGCAGTTGAAGTGGATCCTGGAACATAGCAACGGGGAATCTGAAGTTTTTCTAGTGACTTCAAAGAATATCTCCACCTTTCCCACTTGTGTTGATTCTCACTAGGCAAGGGAGTATCCCAGTCTATGTTCTCAGTAGACAACTGTCTTAGTAAAATCTTACCTTGAATGGTAACTGGAGCAAGGAAACCCAGTGGGTCATAGATGCTATTCACCACGGACAGGACTCCTTTCTTAGTGAAGGGTTTGTCACAAGTTGACACTTGGAAGG
Organism: Rana muscosa; assembly: GCA_029206835.1. Classification (NCBI taxonomy): domain Eukaryota; kingdom Metazoa; phylum Chordata; class Amphibia; order Anura; family Ranidae; genus Rana; species Rana muscosa. The sequence continues at coordinate 54,213,344 of CM055128.1, read as the reverse complement.
TGAATTTGTCTTGCTTGATGTTCCACAACAAACCCAGACTTCGCTGTACAGGAGGCACATCTGTACCTAAGTCAAGGTTTTTTAGACTAGTGGCAAAGTCCTCAGAGTGAAAGGCATTCATAAGTTCCTGGCTGTTGGATATAATCTTGTGCAGTCTAAGGTTTGCTACAGACAGCATCTCCTTTGTCCTGGTGAAAAGATCAATTGCTTCTTTAGCAGTTGGAAAGGACTTAAGTGTGTTGTCAACGTAGAAGTTTCTTTCAACAAATTGACGGGCATCAGATCCATATTCAACTTCTCCAGTCTGAGCTGTTTTCCTTAGCCCATAAGTTGCCACTGCTGGGGAAGGACTGTTACCGAAGACATGTACCTTCATGCGATAATCTATAACTTCCTTGTTGAGGTCATTGTCCTTGTGCCATAGAAACCTGAGGTAGTTTCTGTTGTCTTCTCTGACGATGAAGCAGTGAAACATCTGTTGATTGTCGGCCATTACTGCTACAGGCTCTTGTCTGAAATGAATCAAGACTCCTATTAGACTGTTGTTCAAGTTGGGTCCAGTAAGGAGCATGTTGTTAAGAGAAACACCTTCGTGCTGAGCACTGGAATCAAAGACAACTCTGATTTGGTCTGGTTTGCGTGGGTGATACACGCCAAAGGATGGAAGGTACCAGCATTCTTCTCCCTCCTTTAGTGGGGGAGCAGGCTCTGCATGATCTCTGTCAAATTCATTTTGCATAAAGTCCACAAAGTGTTTTTGCATCTCTGGTTTCCTGCTTAAGTTTCGCTTTAAGGAGGAGAATCTACTGATGGCCTGCTGTAAGTTGTTGGGCAATCTCTCTCTTGGGAGACGAAAGGGTAGGGGTGCTACCCAGTTATTGGAGTCATCTTGAAAGAACTCATTGTCCATTACCTTGATGAATTCTTTGTCTTCCATTGAAGGAGCCAGTATGTCATCTTCACTGGTTGCATTAAACACTGTAGAGCCGAAGTCGCCATCATGGCAGGAGAAAGGGCTTGTGTCACCTGAGATACCATGTTGCCATTCGTGGCTGGCTATCTTCTCTTTCACCCAGTAGTGATGTGGGCATGGCTCAAAGTAAGTGTTTCGGCCATTTGGCAGAACATTTGTCTTGAATGACGAAATGTTGGTAGGTCTTTTCATTTTGCCTATGCAGACATTGCCTATGATGACCCACCCTAAATCCGTGCGCTGGGAAAATGGGGTATCTGGGGGTCCACTGACTTGTCTGTGTACCTTGTGAACTCTTAGAATGTCTCTTCCTAACAGAAGAAGGATCTGAGCATCTTTGTCAAGCGGCGGTATCTCATTTGCTATTACCTTGAGGTGAGGGTGATGGAAAGCAGCAGCTGGAGTAGGGATTTCTTCCCTGTTAGCAGGTATCTGATTGCACTCAACAAGTGTAGGTAAGGGTAATTGCAAGTTACCTTTGAGAGAAGATACCATGAGTCCATGAGCCCTTCTTCCAGAAACCTCTATAGTTCCACTACAGGTACCCAAGGTGTAAGGATGAGCTTCGCCTTTTATTTCAAATAGATTGAACAATTCCGATTTTGCAAGTGATCGATTGCTCTGATCGTCTAAGATAGCATATGCCTTTAGAGACTTTTCTGGTTGATCCTTGTGGTATATGTTCACCAAGCATATCTTAGCACAGGACTTACCACAGCGGTCACCTCCACAAACTTCAGTGCAGGATGAAGAAATGATGGTAGAATTAGGCACTTGGTCTGTATTCTCCCCGCCATGCGTTAACCTGGGAGGAGTGTTGGCAGGTTGTGCAGAGCTGGGCTCAAGAGGATGGAGGGCTTGCACATGTTCTTCAGAGCCACACTCTATGCACTTGATGGACACATTACAGTCCCTTGCAAAATGTTCTGTAGAAGCACAGCACCTGAAACATACCCTAAATGTCTTTAAAAGCTCCTTGCGCTCTTCCAGAGGCTTTTTCCTAAAGCCGATACATTTATTGAGGGGGTGTGGCTTCTTGTGTATGGGACACTCTCTGTTAGGGTTTTCAATCTTCCTACTCTGTTTGTTCGTGGCCAGAACTGTGGTAGGAGTGGGAAGGATGTCAGTCTTTTTCACGGACACTGGGCCTCTATGGTTTCTATAGTTGCCCTGAAGACTGGTACTCTTAGGAAAGGGTGAGAAGAGGCTGTACTCACCATAGGAAAAACTTGGATCGTTCTTGGTCTCTGCAATTTCCCTGATGAATTCACAGAAGAAAGAGAATGGAGGGAAGGAAACCTTGTTCTCTCTTTTGTATGATGACCCTAGTGTAGTCCATTTCTCTTGCAAACCATACGGGAGCGTGGAGACAATTGGGTTTACCCCTCTTGGAGTGTCAAGGTAACTGAGTCCAGGTAGTTTTGGGTCTGTCTTGGCTAGCTGAAGCTCAAGGAGAAGGTCACTCAGTCTCTGGAACTCCTTGTTGTCCTTACCGGATATCTTTGGGAAAGTTTCCAGACGTATGAACAAAGCATTTTCTATAGCTTCTGGACTGCCATAACTTTGCTCTAGTCGCTCCCATGCAGCTGTGAGGCCTGCAGTAGGATTGTCCATGAAAACCGATCTTAATGGCTTAACACGTGCAGCAGATAGAGGACCAAGCCATTGGATCAGCAGATTCAATTCTTGATCAGCTGTAATGCCAATATTGCTGATTGTAGTTCTGAAGGCACATTTCCAACTTCTGTAGTTCTCAGGTTGGTCATCAAAACTTGTAAGACCAGTCTTTGTGAGCTCTCTACGAAGCATGTACCTCACAAACTCTTCTGTCTCAGTTGTCTCCACCTTTATGTGAGATGCTGTTGGCTGTATGGTGCTGATTGCGTTATCTTTTTTTTTTTTTTTGCACAAGTTTTTGAATGATGGACTGCCTTCCGCCCTGTTGTTCTTAGTAATGTTACTATTGAACTTTGAAATGTTGTTATCTTGCCCCATGGGGGGGACTTTCCCGTCATGGACCAAGATCTAACCCAGGATCTTTTTTGATATCCCCGCCTACCTATTTCCTTATCCCCGCATCCCTCCCCATTCCTTCACCTCCCCACATACTCCCCTCCCCACCCACCCCCTTACTCTCGCCTGCCCCCCTCCCATGGTTTTCCTCCCTGCCCTGCCATTCCAAGGTACCAGTTATACCTGTCTATACCTCCCCCTACCCAGGTATTTACCTTAAACTATATCCTGTCGATATGTTGATAAGCGCTAGGCTTTCTGTAAGATGTTCCCTTTTTGGGTCTTGGCCTACGAGCCTTTAGACGGTGTGAGGGGGTTAGCTCGGCAGCGGGTGTGTGTGACCCCCCCGGGATGGGCTCCCCACACAAAAACAGGCCCAGCAAACGGAGGTTGTGGTTTTCAAAATCAAAAAGGTGCGGTTTATTTTCTATTTACAGTGACAAAACACAGCAAAGCAAAAGAAACATAAATAAAATAAATCCTGGTCAACTTGACCTCTGAGTAAACATACAGGTTTCCTAACTAACAACTGGGATCAGCCTAGTGCTGTCCTAGTCCCTAAGTCCCTGGTTTTAAATGTCCAAGCAAATAGCCACACAGGCTTTGTCTCACCGCACAGGGGTTCACTCTCCCTAGACAGTCCACACAGGTCTGGTTCCAGGCATGAGCAAACACCTAATGAATCTGGGAGTTCTTATAGAGGCCTAAATGAGCTGACAAGCTTCAGCTGGTCTCATCAACTCCCTGTCTGCACGACGCCCCACACTCTCCCTAGAGGTATGAGTCATCCATGAGCCCACTAGCCTCAGCTGGGCTTATACAACTCTCCACCTAGTTGTATAAGTCGGCGTAAAGCCTGAATCTGGGCGAAATATATCTACCCCCCTGGATGCAACCAGGTGACTTTACCTTCCTGCTGTCACATACCCCCCCCCCTCTTGTTTTAACCTCGGGGTTGGAACACCAGCAATCAGGCATTCATGTACTCGAGACAAAGCATCCACATTCCCCATTTGAACGCCAGGGCGATGCTTTACTGTGAAGTTGAATTCCTGGAGGGCCAGGAACCACCTATTCACTCTTCTATTTGTTTCCTTGTTTTGAGCCATCCACTTTAACGGAGCGTGATCCGTAACTATGTCAAAGTGCCTACCTAGCAGGTAGTACCGAAGGGAATCTAGAGCCCACTTCACCGCTAAACACTCCTTTTCAACGGTGGCGTAATTTACCTCATGGGACTTCAACTTCCTGCTGAGGTAAATGACTGGGTGCTCTTCCCCGTTCCAGACCTGGGACAATACTGCTCCTAACCCCACATCTGACGCATCACTTTGTACGACAAAGTCTTTAGAGAAGTCGGGTGAGTACAACACTGGCTGGCTACATAAGGCTTGTTTCAAGAATTGGAATGCTGCCTCAGCCTCGGGGGTCCATTTAATCATGACCGACCCTTTCCCCTTCGTCAGGTTGGTTAGGGGCACAGCCTTAGAAGCAAAGTGGGGAATGAATCGCCGATAATACCCAGCGATTCCCAGAAAGGCTCGTACCTGCTTCTTGCTGTTGGGACGTGGCCAACTCTGGATGGCCTCGACTTTGTTGAGTTGGGGTTTTATTACGCCCCTCCCAATGGTGTACCCAAGATATTTGGCCTCCTCCTGCCCAATGGTACACTTCTTGGGGTTAGCCGTAAACCCCGCTTCCCGAACAGAGTCCAGGACTGCTTGCACTTTTGGCAGATGTGAGGCCCAATCTGTGCTATGGACAATTACGTCATCCAGGTAAGCCGCAGCATACTTCCGATGGGGCCTCAGCATCTGGTCCATTTTCCGCTGGAATGTGGCCGGCGCATTCTGTAACCCGAACGGCATTCTTTTGTATTGGAACGCCCCGTCTGGGGTTACAAATGCGGTTTTCTCTTTGGCCGACTTGGCCAGGGGGATTTGCCAATACCCTTTTGTGAGGTCAAGAGTCGTCATGTATCGGGCTGTTCCCAGCCGGTCGATCAACTCATCTATACGTGGCATGGGGTAGGTGTCAAATTTTGTAACTTTGTTCAACTGACGAAAATCGTTACAAAATCGCCAGCTCCCATCCGGTTTAGGCACCAACACAATGGGACTAGACCAATCACTTTGGGACTCCTCTATCACCCCTAAGTTCAGCATTTTCTGTACTTCCTCCCGTATTGCCTCCCGTCGGGCCTCTGGGATCCGATAGGGTTTTAACTTCACCCTTTCACCGGGCGGGGTAATGATGTCATGCTCTACCCCAGATGTTTGTCCCGGCAGCTCAGAGAATACCTCCTTGTTGCGAAGCACAAACTCCTTAACCTCCTGTTGTTGGGGTTGTGACAAGGTGGCTGCTATTCCAACCTCAGGAATCACGCAACCAGTTTGAGCTGGTGACCAAGTGTCTGCGACTAGGGACTCTCTATCCCTCCAGGCTTTCAACAGATTAACGTGATAGATCTGTTCGGGCTTTCGCCTTCCTGGTTGTCTGACCTTGTAATTCACTTCGCTCACTTTTTCCATTATCTCATAGGGGCCTTGCCATTTGGCAAGGAATTTACTTTCAACCGTAGGGACAAGTACCAGTATCCTATCCCCCGGGGAAAAGGTACGGGTCTTGGCTCCACGGTTGTACACTCTCTGCTGTGCTAACTGCGCTTGGGCCAAATGTTCCTTCACGATGGGCATTACCTGTGCAATTCGGTCTTGCATCAGGGCGACATGCTCAATCACACTCCTGTGGGGAGAACTCTCACTTTCCCAAGTTTCCTTGGCAATATCCAACAGCCCTCTTGGGTGTCTCCCATACAGTAACTCAAAGGGGGAGAATCCCGTAGAGGATTGGGGCACCTCCCTAATAGCAAACATCAGATAAGGAAGTAGACAGTCCCAATCCTTTCCATCTCTATCCACCACTTTCTTCAACATTTGTTTTAGGGTTTTGTTGAATCTTTCAACCAGCCCATCGGTTTGGGGGTGATACACAGATGTACGTAATTGCGTCACTTTGAACAATTTACACAGCTCCTTCATAACCCGGGACATAAAGGGTGTACCTTGGTCCGTAAGCAGTTCTTTACAAATACCCACCCGGCTAAACACAAGAGATAGCTCTTTGGCTATGGTTTTGGCCGAGGTATTTCGGAGAGGGATCGCTTCTGGATAACGGGTGGCATAGTCCATTATAACTAATATGTACTGGTGCCCCCTAGCGGACTTGATTATAGGCCCTACCAAATCCATGGCGATCCTCTCAAACGGGACCTCAATGATGGGTAGAGGGACCAGCGGGCTACGGAAATGTGGCATCGGGGCCGACCTCTGACACACAGGGCAGGAGGAACAATAATTTTCTATGTCCTTCATCACCCCCGGCCAATAGAATCTCTGTAATACCCTCTCTCGGGTTTTCTCTGTCCCCAGATGACCTCCAAGAATGTGCCCATGGGCCAACTCCAACACCAACTTCCTGTAAGGTTTGGGCACCACAAGCTGCTCAACGGTTTCTTCTGCCCTTTTTGCCACCCGATACAGTAGGTCCTTCTCTACGCTGAAGTATGGGTAAGTGCAGGTATTATCTGGGTTCACTAACTCGCCATCTATTTTCACTACGTTTTCCCGTGCCTTTATTAGGGCGGGGTCTTTCAACTGTTCTGTGGCAAAGTTTTCCCTGTGAACCTCAAGATCAGAAAACTCCACAGACGGTAGGTTTTCGTCTGAGGAGGTGGGCTCCTCTCCAGTTTCTTGAGTCTCCCCTGCCAATACTGATAAGGGAAATTCCGGAGAGTCCTCACCACTCTCAGGGGAGTTCTGGCTATCACATTCCTGGTACATAGGGGCACCAGTGGGGGGCTCAGGATCATCCCACAGTTCCCAGAACTTCGGAAAATCCCTTCCCACAATGGCGTCATGCGGTAACTGAGATACTAAGCCCACTGGATGAGAGAGGGTACCTTTGGGGGTCTCGAAACACACTGTAGTCACTGGATACTCTCGGGTGTCCCCATGCACACAAATAACAGCTACCTTGCTATTCCCAAAGACCTCTGTTTTAACTAACTCAGCCTTTATCAGGGTCACAAGGCTACCTGAATCCAGCAATACCACAACATTTCTACCATTAACACACATTTTGCATAAATGTTTCTCAGTTCCTCGAATGGCAGTGCATGCGACTGTCGCACACAGCGACTGACGTCTGCCCGTCAGAAAGTCACACTGCATGGGTTCCTCCATAACCGGGCAATTGGCTGCAATATGTCCCGCTTGCCGGCAGCGGTAGCAAACGATCCTTCTTGCCGCCTCTTGAGCCGCTGATTTCCCAGGCTGTTCTCGCCAAACTTGGGGTAGAGCTCCCACCCTCTCACTCTCTCCACCCTCACCCCTTGGAATCCTCTTATCCGCCCCTGGGGATGGTCTGGTCTTAGGGTGGAAAGTCCGAGTGTCTCTGGAAGAGGCCGTCAGGTTCTCTGTAGCCAAGTATTTCTCCACACGATCCACAAGACCATCGGCCGTCTCTGGGTCTCCATGGCTTACCCACTTTTGGATGGCAGTAGGAAGAGCTCTCAAAAACCGATCCATTACAACACGTTCCACAATCTTTGGTGCGGACAAAGTCTCTGGCTGTAGCCACTTTCTGCTCAGGTGAATGAGATCATACATTTGAGACCTGGGGGGTTTTCCAAGCTGGAAAGTCCAGTTATGCACACGCTGAGCCCGGACAGCCTGGGTGACACCCAGCCTTGCCAAAATTTCAGCTTTTAGAATCACATAGTCTTTTGCTTGGTTAGGCTCTAGGTCATAGTAAGCTTTCTGCGATTCACCAGTTAACAGAGGAGCCACCAGTCCAGCCCACTGCTCCTCAGGCCACTTTTCTCTTTCAGCGGTCCTTTCAAATGTGGTCAAAAATACCTCTGGATCATCCTCTCCAGTCATTTTTGTCAATAAACGACTCACCCCAAAGGACGCGGTATTAGTGGGACGGCTTTCCTCACTGGTCTGCGGACGTTGCTGCATTACTGCTTCCATTTGTTGTAGTCTCTGCTCTTGCTTCTGTAACAGGTCTATGAAGCGGGCCTCAGATTGCTGCTGGGCTTGTTGCTGAGCTTCCAGACTCTGTTGGTGAGCTTGCTGCTGGGCTGCAAGGCTCCTTTGCAAACCTGCATTTGTCTGCTGTTGATTGGCATTTGCTAGAGCTAGCTGTTTCAGTATCTCCTCCATGCTGGCTTAAAAAAAAACTGCCACTGGTTCTCCACCAACTGTGAGGGGGTTAGCTCGGCAGCGGGTGTGTGTGACCCCCCCGGGATGGGCTCCCCACACAAAAACAGGCCCAGCAAACGGAGGTTGTGGTTTTCAAAATCAAAAAGGTGCGGTTTATTTTCTATTTACAGTGACAAAACACAGCAAAGCAAAAGAAACATAAATAAAATAAATCCTGGTCAACTTGACCTCTGAGTAAACATACAGGTTTCCTAACTAACAACTGGGATCAGCCTAGTGCTGTCCTAGTCCCTAAGTCCCTGGTTTTAAATGTCCAAGCAAATAGCCACACAGGCTTTGTCTCACCGCACAGGGGTTCACTCTCCCTAGACAGTCCACACAGGTCTGGTTCCAGGCATGAGCAAACACCTAATGAATCTGGGAGTTCTTATAGAGGCCTAAATGAGCTGACAAGCTTCAGCTGGTCTCATCAACTCCCTGTCTGCACGACGCCCCACACTCTCCCTAGAGGTATGAGTCATCCATGAGCCCACTAGCCTCAGCTGGGCTTATACAACTCTCCACCTAGTTGTATAAGTCGGCGTAAAGCCTGAATCTGGGCGAAATATATCTACCCCCCTGGATGCAACCAGGTGACTTTACCTTCCTGCTGTCACAACGGTTATACTCTTTAATGTTGTACATTCTTAGATAGCTCTATTATATCCTGTTTGCAGCGGGGAGCTGTCACTGCTCCCCCCTCTACGGTGCATCCACTCTCGAGCTGGCTGGCTGGCTGGTGAGTCGGTGCACTATTTGGTCGGGCGACAGAGTTTTACTCTTCTCCCTTTCCATGACCATTGGTTTGCCCTACAATGTTTTTCCTCTTTCATCTTCTCTTCTTTCCCTTTATCTTCTCCCCTCTCTCCTCTCCTTCCTCTCCAGTCGGCTGGGGGACATGACCCTGATGGCGCCTTCTATCAAACCTCCCCATGACCTCAGATGGCCCCCCTGACCGTACTCTCATTGAATGTTAAGGGTCTTAACTCTCCCAATAAGAGGGTTAAAGCCTTCCAATCTTTTACATCCCTGAAGGCAGGTATAGTAGCTCTTCAGGAAACACATTTTTCGACCCGTTCAACCCCCAAATTCTTCAGCCCTCATTACCCACAAGTGTTTACTGCCTCCGCCTCCACAAAGCAGCGAGGCGTTTTGATAGCTCTACACCGCTCCCTCCCTTATATAGTATCTTCCGAAATTAAAGACCCAGAAGGTCGCTATATTATACTTGTTGGCCTATTGCAGGATGTTGAAACCACCCTAGTTTCATACTACGCCCCGAACAATAATCCGAACCCATTTTTTTCGCACTTGCTCCAAGTTTTTTTTTGCACTTGCTCCAAGTTTTACGCACTCACTGTAAAGGCACACTTATCTTATGTGGCGACTCTAATCTTGTGATGCAACCGCATCTGGATAAATCCCCATATGCTCCAGAGCAATACTCCCCCTCCATACATTTTCGGAAATTGATCCAACAAGCCTCGCTGCTCGACACTTGGCGCGAATGCAACCCGACTAAAAGAAATTATACTTTCTACTCCTATCCCCACAGATCCTTTTCCAGAATTGACCATATTTTTGTTTCAGTTGCATCCTCTCCAATATTACTCAACTCTAATATCCAACCCATTACTTGGTCAGACCACTGTGCAGTACTTACCACAATCTCCTCCTTAATCCCTCATTCCAAAGACCGTACATGGTGCATTAATGAAGCTCACCTCGCTGAACAATCCTATTGTCTTGACATCCAGGTCGCTCTTAAGGACTACTTACAATACAACTCAACCCCGGGTATCTCTCCTGTCCTCCTTTGGGAGGCACATAAACCGGTCATTAGGGGTACATGTATCTCGGTATCTACTCACCTGAAACGCGACAAGAAAATCCAATTGGCTAACCTGGAGCGGGACTTTCACCACCATTTTCTCCAGTTTCAATCTTCTCCTACTGACTCACACAGAACTTCTTTGGAAAGGGTTAAAACTGAGTTGGACCTGCTGTTGGCTGAATCGGCTGATAAGGCCATCCGCAGGTCAAACTACACCATCAACACTAAGGCCAACAAGCCAGATACGCTTTTAGCCATGCGCCTTCGGCATCCGGAAAGGAATAATGCACCCATCAGATTGCGAATAGACAAAAATACCTATACTAGTAATCCTGTTAAAGTCCTATCTGAATTTCGTAAGCGCCTCAAAGATTTATATGAAGCAAAATCCCCTTTCTCTCCCTCCCAGGCTGAAGCACTTTTCAGGGACATTCCTCTACCCACGTTATCAGAGTCTGGCCGTGAGTCTCTGGAAAAACCTGTGACAACCGAAGAGGTCCTCCTGGCTATCAAAACTCTCAAATCTCATAAGCGACCAGGCCCTGATGGACTCTCCGGTACCTATTTTAAAAAATTTGCTACCACCTTAGCCCCTCTTCTCTCCAACTCCTTTAATGCACTACTCCAACAACACTCCTTTGGTCGAGACACGTTGACAGCTATTATAGCCGTGATTCCCAAAACCCAATACAGACAACTCCCTCTGGTCCAATTTCAGACCCATTTCCCTACTCAATCTCGACATCAAGCTTTTGGCCAAAATGATGGCGTTGCGCCTTAATCCTCTTATAGGGGGACTGATCCATAAAGACCAAGTGGGTTTTATTCCGCGTCGACAGGCTAGTGATAATGTCCGCCGAATTGTTCTGCTTCAACATTTGGCCAGGAAACGTAATATTCCTATGCACCTACTATCCCTTGATATCAGGAAAGCATTCGATACGGTCTCATGGCCCTACCTGAACTTTGTACTTTCCCGTTGGGGTTTTGGCCCCCATTTCCTACAATGGATCAGTTCCCTTTATAACCACCCTCAAGCTTATGTCAAATACTCAGGATTCAGGTCTGATACCTTTGACATACGAAGAGGGACCAGACAGGGGTGTCCCCTCTCCCCCCTAATTTTTGCCTTAGTAATAGAACCCCTAGCTGCCTTGATCAGAGCTAATCCGAACATTAAAGGACTAGAAATTGCGTCCACCTCTCACAAAATCTGCTTGTTCGCTGATGATGCGCTCCTATTTGTAACATCCCCCCGTAAAACTCTTCCGAATCTTATTGGGATCTTGGAAGAGTTTGCGAAAATATCTGGCCTAGAGGTTAACCAATCCAAGTCCAGGGCCCTCAATGTATCTCTCCCACACCAGGAATTTATCCACCTACAAGAATACTTCCCTTTCCATTGGTCTACGACTCCTCTTCCATACCTAGGAATAAAACTAACCAGCGATCCAGCTTCTCTGTATCAGGCTAACTACCTTCCGATGCTTTCCCACCTATCCTCCATGTTAGACACCTGGAAACCACTGTGCATTTCTTGGCTTGGGCGGGTTGCGGCTGTTAAGATGTCTTTACTTCCTAAACTGTTATACCTTTATAGAGTCCTTCCGATAGCAATCCCCTCTTACTTTCACAGAATCATTCAGACTTGTGTATTTAAATATATTTGGGGGGGGCGTGGCCTGCGCGCGAGCTGATGACAGCGTGAGCTCGGAGCTCCTGGAACCCAGGGAAACCAGCGGCCCGTATCAAACCACCGGATCATCCCAAAAGTCACCCCAGCGGTAGATCAGACCCCCAGAGACCGGGTGACCATGCCGCGGAAGCGCAACATGCAGAGGAAACCGCAGCGTCTGACGGACTTCTTTGCGCTGTCACACAGGGAAGGTAGGCAAGATGGCGGCGGGCCGGCTTCCACGCCGGAGGCCAGAACACAGACAACACATAAAAAAGGGACATCTGCCCGCAATAACACCCCCCCTAACAGCGCTGGCTCATATACTGCCTCTCCATTACCGGGGAGCCCGGCTAAAGCTAAATTTAGGCTGGATGACACTGGATGCGGCCTAGCCCCCAGCCCCAGCAATGACTCAGGTGATGACACTAGAGAACTGCCGGACTCAATTGAATCCTTCCCCACTCAACATCTCCCAGTCATGGACACAGTCCTTAAGGATATGCTTCTTTCTCTGAGAAGTTCTTTACAGGGAGACATGGTTAACTGCATGCATAAGTTTCATAGAGAGATCCAGGAAGTAGAAGCGAGAGTAGATCACATTGAACACAAGATGGAGGAATATGCTGATACTATTAACGACTTGGTGGACTATACTGAAGACAGATCAGAGGACAATGAATGGGTTAAAGCCAAATTAGCAGATCTCGAAGACAGATCCAGGAGAAACAATTTAAAAATCAGAGGGGTTCCTGAATCAATTCAGCAGAATGACCTACGCTCCTATGCTAAAGCCCTGTTCCAATCCCTCATCCCTGATCTCTCAGACATGGACGTTACGATAGATAGAATCCACCGGTTGCCCAAACCTACATACTTGTCTGACCAAGTCCCCAGAGACGTGATTCTACGCCTTCACTTCTATCACATTAAAGATCAACTTATGACAGTGATGCGCAAACGAGAGCATGTCCCAGAGCAGCATCAGAATTTGCAGTTCTATGCCGACCTATCTCAATACACTCTGCAAAAGAGGAAAAATTTAAATACTATCACTAAGACATTGAGGAACCACAAAATTACATACAGGTGGGGTTATCCCATTAAGCTGACCATAGTGAAGGATGATCGCACATTTATTGTGGACTCGCTTGACAAGGGTATCTCACTGCTAGAAGACTGGAATATTCTCCCCGAACAAGCAGAGGTGCCCCACTCCACAAGACAACCTAAGCAGGTGGAATCTGACTGGAAGAAAGTCACTAATGGGAACGCTAACTCACATTCTTGACTCCGGATGACGCACATTTCCTTTCCCTGGGAGGCTTTCCAGGAGAGCCTTTAGGCTTGAACTTACCCCCCATCTAAATGAGCAGTATAAGGCTGCATACCAGTTTTTTCTTTCAACTTGAAAGGTTGATAGGGGTAGAACCCCCATACTTGTTACTGTTTTACCAGTTTTACGGTTGTTTTTCTTTGTTACTGTTCTGTTTCTTTTTTTTGTCTTCTCGCCACCGCTTCGCTGCATTGATTGGCACTCCTGCCACATCTGGAAGAACGAAACTCAGGTCGCAATCTCTCCTCAATCTGCCATTGCTCCTCCACTTGGTCTGTGAGTACAATTTTTTCCATTGTGTTCTCTTACATGCCTTATTTTTCCTCATCCATACGATTCTCACGGTATCCAGAAAACCTGGCATTTTCATTTCTACCACAAGATGGCTCTCTTGCTCTACTAAAGGAAAAGATCAGCTCCACATCTCAACTTATCTTTCTCCACACTAAATGGGGATAAATTTCCTTTCAATTAACTCTAGGGGCCTGAACCACCCAGTTAAGAGGAAATCGATGTGGAAAGAGGCACTCTCCCACAAAAGTGATGTACTCTGCGTGCAGGAAACACATTTTTCCGACACGTCTCCACCAGCTTGTGCCCACAAACAATTTCCATTTGTTTTCACAGCTAACGCACACAACAAAACAAAAGGTGTATTAACAGCTATCAGAGACTCGGTGGCCTTTACACTACACGAGGTTGTGGCAGATACCCAGGGTCGTTATTTGATTGTTGTGTGTGACCTGAACTCGGTCACATACACGATTGCTAATGTATATCTCCCTAACCAGCATCAAATCCGCTTCTTCCACAAACTCATGAATAAAATACGTAAACACCAGAAAGGTTCTCTTATAGTCTGTGGGGATTTCAACTCTACTCCAGACCCTGCTATTGACTCTTCCCAGGGCCGGAGCAGGAGGGGCCAATCCCTCTCACAGCCCATTCACACTCAGGAACTTTTTGATGCATGGAGGTGTCTACATGCTGGTGAGAGGGACTTCACCTTTTTCTCACCTCCCCATGGATCCTACTCACGGATTGACCTATTTTTGGTAGACTACCTGACTCTATCTAGGGTATCCTCAGCATCTATAAATTCCATTACGTGCTCAGACCACGCCTCGATTACACTAACGATTGAGTGTTCTGCCAACATCCCCACGACTCCAATGTGGAGAGTAAATTCATATCTCCTGCAACAAAAGGACTCTAGGCTCCACATTGAAAAGCACTTAAATGAGTTTTTTATGTTGAACGAGGCAACGGTCTCAGATCCATTCATATTGTGGAATGCCCACAAAGCATTTATCAGAGGGATTCTCATACAGCTAGGGGCGAGGGCGAAGAGGCAGCGGCAGAAACGGATTACAGATCTGACCACTGAAATTTTCACACTGGACAACATTAACAAACAGAATCCTTCTTTAAACAACGCCAAAAAACTGACACAATTGCGATGCGATCTCAGGACTCTCCTGTTGGAGGATTTTGAGAGAACGTCTAGGAGACTGAAAATGTCCTACTATGCTATGGGTAACAGAGCAGGGAAACTACTTGCACACAAATTAAAGGGGCACAGATATAAAACTAAAATCCCATACTTGCATCATCCAATCTCTAAATATATTTGGGGCTCTACTAAACCTAGAGTGTCCAGGTCTATCCTCCTCCGTCATAAACTTAGCGGAGGCCTCGGACTCCCTAACTTTGCCCGCTATTACCACGCTGCTCGGCTGGCTCAAATAACTCTGTACCACGCATCACATGAAATCCCGCTGTGGGTTAGTTTGGAAGCAATTGACATTTCCCCCTTGACAATATCTAATTTACTGTGGCTGCCCGCTTCCACTAGAGGCCCCATATCCAACCCGGTCACCCGCCACTTACTTGAGATCTGGGACGGCCTACGTGGTCGCTTCACTCTGATCTCTCCCCATGCCCCCTTACTTTCCTTTATAGGCCACCCACTTTTCTATCCGGCCTTCACTGAACCTGGTTCCTTCCGGCTTTGGCAGCAGGCAGGACTAACCCGAGTTTGTGACCTTCTCACTAAAACCGCTATTAAAACATTCCCAATGCTCCAATCCCAAGATAATCTACCTCCTAGAGAATATTTTCGTTACCTCCAAATAGCCCATTTTGTCAGGACAACAATAGCCACCAGCTCCTCTCTAGATAGTTTATCTCTTTTTGAAGATATCTGTAAGTCGGACCCCCATGCCCCTGGTATCATCTCGCGTATCTATACCCATTTAACTTCTGCTTCGGCTGACCTCCCCCCCCTATGCTGCGCAGTGGTCCAAGGACCTACAACTGGAACTAGATGCGGATGACTGGACAAACATATGGGCCAACACGAAGTCCTCTACACAGAATGTAGTAGCCTTAGAGGCAAATTATAAGGTCCTCATGCGGTGGTATCTCGTCCCCACTAGAATCTCAAAATTTCTCCCGTCATATTCACCTGAATGTTTCAGAGGCTGTGGGGAAAGAGGTACTCATGTCCACATCTGGTGGTCTTGTCCCATTGTGCAACGATTTTGGGCAACTATATTTCATATGGCTTCCACCCTACTTCATGACACCTTGACTCCTGACCCCTCCCTGGCTCTGTTAAACCACATTCAGGGTGACTACACTATGGCCCAACGACGCATCCTCTTTCAATTAACCACAGCAGCCAAACAGACAATAGCTAGGGCCTGGAAAACCCCACTTTTGCACATTGCTGAAGTGAAAAATAGAGTAACCCAGGCAATGATACACAGTAAGATTGAGGCCACCATCCTGGACCGTCTTCCCCAACACTGCAAAGTCTGGTCACCGTGGGTGGAGAATAGGGATGGGCCCGGTGCTCGATTCGAACCCATGTTCGAATCGAGCATCGGGCGTTCGCTCGCTCGTCGAGCCCAGAACTATTTGGGCCGGTCGCATCACATTCGTGTGATGCGAGCGGCCCCGCAATGCATTGCGGCCGACGCAGTGCATTGCTGGCTGATGATTGGCCAAGCATGCACTGTGACCCCGCATGCTTGGCCAATCACAGCGCCCGAAACTCGGAGAGCAATAATTGGCTACAGGCAGGACGCCTGTAGCCAATTACAGCTCAGGGGCTTTAGTACACGCCCCACCATTTAAAAGGCCGCCACGCCATCGGCCCCGGTCACATGAGTTCCGGCTTTAGGAGAGATTAGTCTGCTGATTCTGTCTTTGCTTGATACTGAAAGATTTGCTCTTCTTTGCTAAACCATTGGCTATTTCTTTGCTAAACCATTGCTACCTAAGTCATTGATCGTTCATTGCTGCTGATTGCACAGTTAGTGTGTTATTAGCTGCTGCTGGGGATTAGTCTGGTGCGTGCTTACTGTTAGTACAGTATTGCAGTAGTACCAACCGCAGTGCTGTTAGCACAGCATTGCACCTCAACAGCACCCATAGGACTTCTAGTGTGTTAGTGGCAGCAAACAGAGCTCCTATATTTTCTTCTCAGCAGCACCCATAGGACTTCTAGTGTGTTAGTGGCAGCAAACAGAGCTCCTATATTTTCTTCTCAGCAGCACCCATAGGACTTCTAGTGTGTTAGTGGCATCACACAGAGCTCCTATATTTTCTTCTCAGCAGCACCCATAGGACTTCTAGTGTGTTAGTGGCAGCAAACAGAGCTCCTATATTTTCTTCTCAGCAGCACCCATAGGACTTCTAGTGTGTTAGTGGCATCACACAGAGCTCCTATATTTTCTTCTCAGCAGCACCCATAGGACTTCTAGTGTGTTAGTGGCAGCAAACAGAGCTCCTATATTTTCTTCTCAGCAGCACCCATAGGACTTCTAGTGTGTTAGTGGCAGCAAACAGAGCTCCTATATTTTCTTCTCAGCAGCACCCATAGGACTTCTAGTGTGTTAGTGGCAGCAAACAGAGCTCCTATATTTTCTTCTCAGCAGCACCCATAGGACTTCTAGTGTGTTAGTGGCATCACACAGAGCTCCTATATTTTCTTCTCAGCAGCACCCATAGGACTTCTAGTGTGTTAGTGGCAGCAAACAGAGCTCCTATATTTTCTTCTCAGCAGCACCCATAGGACTTCTAATGTGTTAGTGGCATCACACAGAGTTCCTATATTTTCATCTCAGCAGCACCCATAGGACTTCTAGTGTGTTAGTGGCAGCAAACAGAGCTCCTATATTTTCTTCTCAGCAGCACCCATAGGACTTCTAGTGTGTTAGTGGCAGCAAACAGAGCTCCTATATTTTCTTCTCAGCAGCACCCATAGGACTTCTAGTGTGTTAGTGGCATCACACAGAGCGCCTATATTTTCTTCTCAGCAGCACCCATAGGACTTCTAGTGTGTTAGTGGCAGCAAACAGAGCTCCTATATTTTCTTCTCAGCAGCACCCATAGGACTTCTAGTGTGTTAGTGGCAGCAAACAGAGCTCCTATATTTTCTTCTCAGCAGCACCCATAGGACTTCTAGTGTGTTAGTGGCATCACACAGAGCTCCTATATTTTCTTCTCAGCAGCACCCATAGGACTTCTAGTGTGTTAGTGGCAGCAAACAGAGCTCCTATATTTTCTTCTCAGCAGCACCCATAGGACTTCTAGTGTGTTAGTGGCAGCAAACAGAGCTCCTATATTTTCTTCTCAGCAGCACCCATAGGACTTCTAGTGTGTTAGTGGCAGCAAACAGAGCTCCTATATTTTCTTCTCAGCAGCACCCATAGGACTTCTAGTGTGTTAGTGGCAGCAAACAGAGCTCCTATATTTTCTTCTCAGCAGCACCCATAGGACTTCTAGTGTGTTAGTGGCAGCAAACAGAGCTCCTATATTTTCTTCTCAGCAGCACCCATAGGACTTCTAGTGTGTTAGTGGCATCACACAGAGCTCCTATATTTTCTTCTCAGCAGCACCCATAGGACTTCTAGTGTGTTAGTGGCAGCAAACAGAGCTCCTATATTTTCTTCTCAGCAGCACCCATAGGACTTCTAATGTGTTAGTGGCATCACACAGAGCTCCTATATTTTCATCTCAGCAGCACCCATAGGACTTCTAGTGTGTTAGTGCCATCACACAGAGCTCCTATATTTTCTTCTCAGCAGCACCCATAGGACTTCTAGTGTGTTAGTGGCAGCAAACAGAGCTCCTATATTTTCTTCTCAGCAGCACCCATAGGACTTCTAGTGTGTTAGTGGCATCACACAGAGCTCCTATATTTTCTTCTCAGCAGCACCCATAGGACTTCTAGTGTGTTAGTGGCAGCAAACAGAGCTCCTATATTTTCTTCTCAGCAGCACCCATAGGACTTCTAGTGTGTTAGTGGCAGCAAACAGAGCTCCTATATTTTCTTCTCAGCAGCACCCATAGGACTTCTAGTGTGTTAGTGGCATCACACAGAGCTCCTATATTTTCTTCTCAGCAGCACCCATAGGACTTCTAGTGTGTTAGTGGCAGCAAACAGAGCTCCTATATTTTCTTCTCAGCAGCACCCATAGGACTTCTAATGTGTTAGTGGCAGCAAACAGAGCTCCTATATTTTCTTCTCAGCAGCACCCATAGGACTTCTAGTGTGTTAGTGGCAGCAAACAGAGCTCCTATATTTTCTTCTCAGCAGCACCCATAGGACTTCTAGTGTGTTAGTGGCAGCAAACAGAGCTCCTATATTTTCTTCTCAGCAGCACCCATAGGACTTCTAGTGTGTTAGTGGCAGCAAACAGAGCTCCTATATTTTCTTCTCAGCAGCACCCATAGGACTTCTAGTGTGTTAGTGGCAGCAAACAGAGCTCCTATATTTTCTTCTCAGCAGCACCCATAGGACTTCTAGTGTGTTAGTGGCAGCAAACAGAGCTCCTATATTTTCTTCTCAGCAGCACCCATAGGACTTCTAGTGTATTAGTGGCAGCAAACAGAGCTCCTATATTTTCTTCTCAGCAGCACCCATAGGACTTCTAGTGTGTTAGTGGCATCACACAGAGCTCCTATATTTTCTTCTCAGCAGCACCCATAGGACTTCTAGTGTGTTAGTGGCAGCAAACAGAGCTCCTATATTTTCTTCTCAGCAGCACCCATAGGACTTCTAGTGTGTTAGTGGCAGCAAACAGAGCTCCTATATTTTCTTCTCAGCAGCACCCATAGGACTTCTAGTGTGTTAGTGGCAGCAAACAGAGCTCCTATATTTTCTTCTCAGCAGCACCCATAGGACTTCTAGTGTGTTAGTGGCATCACACAGAGCTCCTATATTTTCTTCTCAGCAGCACCCATAGGACTTCTAGTGTGTTAGTGGCAGCAAACAGAGCTCCTATATTTTCTTCTCAGCAGCACCCATAGGACTTCTAGTGTGTTAGTGGCAGCAAACAGAGCTCCTATATTTTCTTCTCAGCAGCACCCATAGGACTTCTAGTGTGTTAGTGGCAGCAAACAGAGCTCCTATATTTTCTTCTCAGCAGCACCCATAGGACTTCTAGTGTGTTAGTGGCATCACACAGAGCTCCTATATTTTCTTCTCAGCAGCACCCATAGGACTTCTAGTGTGTTAGTGGCAGCAAACAGAGCTCCTATATTTTCTTCTCAGCAGCACCCATAGGACTTCTAGTGTGTTAGTGGCAGCAAACAGAGCTCCTATATTTTCTTCTCAGCAGCACCCATAGGACTTCTAGTGTGTTAGTGGCAGCAAACAGAGCTCCTATATTTTCTTCTCAGCAGCACCCATAGGACTTCTAGTGTGTTAGTGGCATCACACAGAGCTCCTATATTTTCTTCTCAGCAGCACCCATAGGACTTCTAGTGTGTTAGTGGCAGCAAACAGAGCTCCTATATTTTCTTCTCAGCAGCACCCATAGGACTTCTAGTGTGTTAGTGGCATCACACAGAGCTCCTATATTTTCTTCTCAGCAGCACCCATAGGACTTCTAGTGTGTTAGTGGCAGCAAACAGAGCTCCTATATTTTCTTCTCAGCAGCACCCATAGGACTTCTAGTGTGTTAGTGGCAGCAAACAGAGCTCCTATATTTTCTTGTCAGCAGCACACATAGTACCTATAGTGTGTTAGTGTCAGCACCCATAGGACCTACAGTGTGTTGTGAGCACACATAGGAGTTCTATTTTTTATACTATATACACTACCGACTACAATGGCTGGAAGACCGCCAAGGAGAGGCAGAGCGTGCCGAGGCAAGAACACAGGGCAGGCAGGCTCTGTTTCTAGAGACAACAGTGCTGGCCGTGGACGTGGTCGTGCATCGTCATCAGCACGTGGCCATGGGACACGCTTGTCTTTGTTTTCGGCAGCTGGACATGTGGAGCCGCATCATGCCGAAGGCTTGGTAGAATGGATGACCAAGCCCTCCTCATCCTCCTCATCCTCTCTCACCCAGGCTCAGGGTACTGGCAGAGCAGCTGCCAACGCGTACTCAATGGCATCATCAGCCACCCCTTCCCTAGACCCACCATGTCCTCCTGAGGAGTCCCCCGAACTGTTTGAGCACAGTGTTGGGTACATGCTCCAGGAGGATGCCCAACGATTCGAAGGCTCGGATGATGATACCCAGCTTGAGGAAGTCAGTAGTGTGCGCGCAGAGAGAGGGGATGCTGAAGGACAGCAATCTGGCAGTAGTGTTCCACCAGCTGCAGCTTACTGCCAGGTTTGCTCTAGTGGTGAAGAGGGAGGGGATGATGAGGTCACTGACTCCACGTGGGTGCCTGAAGGGAGAGAGGAGGAGGAGGAGGAGGATGCAGCGTCACATGTCCAACGAGGCAGGATGCCCCCTGGAGGCCAGCTAGAGGCCAGCACAGCAACTGTACCACACCGCAGAGCTCCGCCTGTGCAGGGCGCTGCCTCTGCACGTTATCACAAAAGTTCTTTGGTGTGGGCCTTTTTTGAGACGAGTGCATCAGATCGCACCACTGCTATTTGCAATATTTGTCTCAAGCGTATCTCGCGTGGCCAAAACATCAGCCGCTTGGGCACCACAAGCATGAGCAGACATATGTCGACCTGCCATGCAGCTCGTTGGCAAGCACACATAAAAGACCCACTCCAAAGAACAAAGCGGACCTCTCCTTGCTCCTCATCAGCTGGGATCTCCATCCCCACTATATCTTCAGTCCTCTCTGAAAGCTGCTCTGAGAGGACTGAAGGTGTAGAATTAGGTGTGTCACAACCAAGTACTTGCAGTACACCGACGTCCGATTGTAGCAGGCAAATTTCCCTGCCCCAGCTGCTGGACCGTCGAAAGAAGTATACTCCCAGCCATCCACATGCCCAGCGGTTGAATGCTAGCTTGGCTAAATTGCTAGCACTTCAACTGCTGCCTTTTCAGTTGATAGACTCGGCCCCCTTCCGTGAGTTTGTTCAATGTGCGGTTCCTCAGTGGCAGGTTCCCAAACGCCACTTTTTCTCACGGAAGGCGATTCCGTCTCTCTACTGGCATGTGGAAGGCAATGTCCATGCCTCGCTGGATAGGGCGGTCAGCGGTAAGGTGCATATTACCGCTGACTCATGGTCCAGCAGGCATGGACAGGGACGTTATCTTTCTTTCACGGCCCATTGGGTCACTCTATTGGTAGCTGGGAGGGATGCAGGACAAGGTGCAGTAGTGTTGGAGGTTGTTCCGCCACCACGCCTCCAAAATGCTACTACTGCTTGTGACACACCTCTCTCCTCCACCCCCTCCTCTTCTTCTTCCTCCATGTCCTCTTCGAGTGCTCTGTCCTTGGAACCAGCGGTGCTCCGTAGGCGTACAAGGGGCTACGCGAGTACTCAGGCAAAAAGATGCCATGCCGTGCTTGCGCTGGTGTGTTTGGGGGACAGGAGCCACACTGGGCCAGAGGTTCTGGCAGCTCTGCAGGGGCAGGCCGAGAGGTGGTTGACGCCACGCCAGCTTAAGCCAGGAATGGTCGTTTCTGATAATGGCACCAACCTCCTCTCCGCCCTGCGACAGGGGCAGCTCACCCATGTGCCCTGTATGGCTCACGTCCTCAACCTGGTGGTGCAGCGGTTCTTGGGCAGGTTCCCAGGCTTACAGGATGTCCTGAGGCAGGCCAGGAAAGTCTGTGTGCATTTCCGCCGATCTTATAATGCCAGTGCTCGGCTGACTGAGCTGCAAAAGGAGCTGAACCTGCCCAAGAACCGCCTAATATGTGACATGCCCACCAGGTGGAACTCAACGTTGGCCATGCTGCAGCGACTGCACACGCAGCAGAGGGCCATCAATGAGTACCTTTGCGACTACGGCACCAGGACAGGGTCAGGGGAGCTTGGCTTTTTTTCCCCACGCCAGTGGAGCATGATCAGGGATGCATGCACTGTCCTCTCACCATTTGAGGAGGCCACGAGGATGGTGAGCAGTGACAGTGCATGCATCAGTGACACTGTACCTCTTGTCCACCTGTTGGAGCATACGCTGCGTGGGATAATGGACAGGGCACTTGAGGCAGAACAGAGGCAGGAAGAGGAGGACTTCCTTGTCTCTCAAGGCCCCCTTTATCCAGACAATGTTCCTTCTGTCCCACCCATCACACAGGAAGAGGAGGAGGAGGAGGAGGAGGATTGTGTGAGCATGGAGGTGGAGCCTGGCACTCAGCATCAGCAGCAGCAGTCTTTTAGGGATGATGTACAGTCCCAACAAACCAGTGGACTTGTACGTGGCTGGGAGGAGGTGGCTGGCGATCATGTCATCCTCAGTGACCCAGAAGACTCCGGACCGAATGCCTCAGCTAACCTACGCTGCATGGCCTCCCTGATCCTGCAAAGCCTGCGGAAGGATCCTCGTGTTCTTCGGATCAAGGAGAGTGACCATTACTGGCTGGCCACTCTCCTTGATCCACGGTACAAGGGTAAGGTTGCGGACCTTATCTTGCCGTCGCAGAGGGAGCAGAGGATGAGACATCTCAGGGAGGCCTTGCAGAAAGGTCTGTGCAACGCGTTCCCAGAAACTGGGAGGTTACAAACTCCTGGTCCTGGACGACGAGTTGCTGAGGCTTCGGTCAGTAGCAGAAGGAGCGGTGGGGAAGGTGGACGTCTGACCGATGCGTTCAGACAATTTTTTAGTCCGCAGCCCCAAGGTATGATCGGTTCCAGCAACCATCGCCAGCGTCTGATATACATGGTGCAGGAATACCTAGGGGCAAGGTCAGACTTGGACACCTTTCCCACCGAAAATCCTCTGGCTTACTGGGTCCTGAGGATGGATCACTGGCCAGAGCTTGCACAGTATGCAATTGAGCTACTGGCCTGTCCTGCATCCAGCGTTCTTTCCGAACGCACATTCAGTGCTGCTGGAGGATTTGTCACCGATCATAGGGTGCGCCTGTCCACCGACTCGGTTGATCGACTGACCTTCATAAAAATGAATCAGTCTTGGATCACCACCAGCTACCAGACACCTGAAGCGGATATAACGGAATAATTTATAATGTCACATCCCTTCAAGACTGCCTATGCTGATGCTGAGTGACTGTCCTGTTATGTTCACTGACTATCCTCTTCCTCCTCCTCAATGATCCATGCCACCACACCAGTGCCTAAGGCACAATTTTTCAGCCCCTGTATAACAGGGGCGTGTAATTACAATTTTTTAAAAAGATGCTTCGCAACAGGTGTGACTGCTGTGCTCAGAGTACAGTATCTGTGAGGGGTTGCAGTGTTGTGGCACCAGCACCAGTGCCTAAGGCACAATTTTTCAGCCCCTGTTGGGGCGTGTAATTACAATTTTTAGGCAATGCTTTGCAACAGGTCTCATTGCTGTGCTCAGAGTACAGTATCTGTGAGGGGTTGCAGTGTTGTGGCACCAGCACCAGTGCCTAAGGCACAATTTTTCAGCCCCTGTATAACAGGGGCGTGTAATTACAATTTTTTAAAAAGATGCTTCGCAACAGGTGTGACTGCTGTGCTCAGAGTACAGTATCTGTGAGGGGTTGCAGTGTTGTGGCACCAGCACCAGTGCCTAAGGCACCATTTTTCAGCCCCTGTTGGGGCGTGTAATTACAATTTTTAGGCAATGCTTTGCAACAGGTCTCATTGCTGTGCTCAGAGTACAGTATCTGTGAGGGGTTGCAGTGTTGTGGCACCAGCACCAGTGCCTAAGGCACAATTTTTCAGCCCCTGTATAACAGGGGCGTGTAATTACAATTTTTTAAAAAGATGCTTCGCAACAGGTGTGACTGCTGTGCTCCAAGTACAGTATCTGTGAGGGGTTGCAGTGTTGTGGCACCAGCACCAATGCCTAAGGCACAATTTTTCAGCCCCTGTTTAACAGGGGCGTGTAATTACAAATCTTGATCTAATAGTTCACAGCAGGGCCCATTCCTGCGCCCACCAAGAGTAACTATGAGGGCCTACAGTCTTGTGGCAACACCGTCCACCACCACCACCACCACCACCACCAAAGGCCCAATTTTTCTGCCCTGTTCAACAGGTGCATGCAATTACAAATCTTGATCTAATAACTCACAGCAGGGCCCATTCCTGCACCCACCAAGAGTAACTGTGAGGGTTTACAGTCTTGTGGCAACACCGTCCACCACCACCACCACCACCACCAAAGGCCCAATTTTTCTGCCCGGTTCAACAGGTGCATGCAAGTACAAATCTTGATCTATTAACTCACAGCAGGGCCCATTCCTGTGCCCACCAGTCTTGTGGCTACACCAACATCTAATAGGGCAAATTTCTGCAGAGTATATACGGCAGGCCCCTACTTTCAAACATCCAACTTACAAACGACTCCTACTTGCAAACGGCAAGAGAAAACAGGAAGTGAGAGGAAATCTACCCCTAGGAAGGAAAATTCTATCCTGTCAGATTTAATTTGGGAAAAAGGTATCTCCTCTCTACTGATGCTTTATCACCAATCCTTGTTTCAATAAAAACCCTACTTTTCCAAAAACATTTGTCATTGGGACGGAAAGTGAGGTGACATGTTCTGAACAGATGTGCAAAGACAGCAAATGTTACAGGGGTGATAACCCCTCCCTATGTTCTCCAAAAAGCTTAAAAATTGATTTTTTTGGGATGTAGCTACACTTCATAATGTACCTGTTCAGATTCTACTTAAGAACAAACCTACAGTCCATGTCTTGTTTGCACCACCTATATACTGCTGTTCAGAGTATATAGGGTTGTAGGTATAGGGTTTTATTTTGGGTGCGGGGTCCCCCTTAGTATCCATACAAGACCCAAAGGGGCTGGGGTGGGGGGGGGGGGGTGATGGGGTAGCCATGCCATTTTTCTCAAGGATTTTCAGCCATATGGCGGCCAGGACAAGACATGACATTAAAGCCGCAAGTGGTTTTAAATGGCTTCTTTTTTTCCTTTACAAATGTCATTTTGTGCAAGGACAGTTCTAAACACGGGAAACACATGCCACTTCACAGGCATACTTTAGACACCCCCCAGGTACCATATTTAAAGGAAAATTTCACTTTTTTTTTTCTTCACTTTATGCATCATTAAAATGACTGCTCCCGAAAAAACTTTAGTTTTTAAAATTTCTTTTTGCATTGATATATGTCCCCTGGGGCAGGACCCGGGTCCCCAAACCTGTTTTATAACATTAACATGCATATTGGCCGTTGTAATTAGCAATTTTGATTTCGAACGTTCGCGTCCATTATAACGAATAGGGTTCGAAAATTCGCGCGAACTTTCGGTCCGTTCGAAGGTTCTGGTGCGAACCGAACCCGGGGGTGTTCGGCTCATCCCTAGTGGAGAACTTCCTCCCTTCGGATTTTGACGCCGACCTGCTTGGGTTATGATACGTCACGGTTTATCCATGTTTGCTTTGGTGCCCATCGGGGGCCCGTGCCCCCCTGCCGACACCCTTCCCCCCTCCCATACCTCTACTATACTCTCTCTCTCTCTCTCTCCCTCTTCCCACCGCTTTTGCCTATTTCTGGACTGGACTACCTATTTCTTATCTTTTTGAATTTACATATTCATTATCTGATGGGATTTATTTTTTTTTTTATTTTTTTTTATTGTTATTTCCTCTCTCTCACTGCCCCATCATTAGTAATCCCAAGCCAATTGATGATGTGACAATAGGCCCTTCCTAATTTTAGATCTGTTTCGCTTTAATGGCCGTTATCCCGGTTGGGCTGAATAGCTTTAAGCTTATCTCTCTTCAGATATATTGTATGTTAAACTGTACATCTTTCACTAAGATTGTTGTTTTATGTACACTATGATTATGTTAAAATAAAAAATTTGAACAAGAAAATCTAATGGGTGTGGTTAAATTGTAATGCATTATTTAAGCATTTCTCTAGAATTGCCAAACTCATTATATACTCCACAAAATAAATCCTAACAGCTAGATTGAGGACTTTAACGGTACCACTCCAAAAATAGGTTAAAAATATCAAATATTTATTGTACAAAAGTTAAAAAAAATGTAACCACTAGTAGAACTCATACACAATTATGGATATACACATAAATGGCACAATATATGATACTACTTGGTTGTTTCCTCATCATCCCTGTGGTAGTTGTGTGATGGGTTGCTTGCTGTGACTTTGAAGCGTTTCACGGGACGCTCCTGGCTTCATCAGGAAGAAAAATTTCAGCCAAACTCTATGGACGGTGTGAGGAGACCTGTAATGGCACACAGTGCTCTGGACTGTCATCTGAAGAGGTCTGTAATAGAGCACAGTGCTCTCTGGACGGTGTGAGGAGGTGTAATGCACACAAATGTCCACCCAGCTCTCTCACCAATGCCCCCCCGCCCAGCTCTATCACCAATGCCCCCCCCCGCCCAGCTCTATCACCAATGCTCCCCCTCCTGGACTGGGCTCCAGGACTCAGGACTGTCGTCTGAGGAGGCCTGCAATAGCACACCCAGTGCTCTCTGGACAGTCTGTTGAGGCCTGTAATGCACATAGTGCTCCCTTGATTGTCTGAGGAGGCCTGTAATGCTGCACAGTGCTCTGGACGGCCCTCTGAGGATGCCTGTAATGGCACACAGTGCTCTGGATGGTCATCTGAAGAGGCCTGTAATAGTGCACAATGCTCTCTGGACGGCATGAGGAGGCCTGTAATGCACACAGTGCTCTGGAAAGTGGTCTGAGGAGGCCTGTAATGGCGCAAATTGTGCTCTGGATGGTCCTCTAAGGAGGCCTGTAATGATCCACATCATGCTCTGGAGGGTCATCTTATGAGACCTGTTATGGCGCACACAGTTCTCTGGATGTTCGTTCATCTGAGGAGACCTGTGATGGTGCACACAGTGCTCTGGACAGTGGTCTGAGGAGGCCTGTAATGGCACAGATCGTGCTCTGGACGATTGTCTGAGGAGACCTCTTATGGCGCACACAGTGCTCTTGACGGTCATCGGAGGATGAGGCCTGTAATGCTGCACAATGCTAGCACGCTACACATGGGTTGGGGACACTGGTCACAGAAGTTTTTAAGGTTCTATATTGAGTCGGCCCACCCTTTGCAGCTATAACAGCTTCAACTCTTCTGGGAAGGCTGTCAACAAGGTTTAGGAGTGTGTCTATGGGAATGTTTGACCATTCTTCCAGAAGAGCATTTGTGAGGTCAGGCACTGATGTGGATGAGAAGGCCCGACTCTCAGTCTCTGCTCTAATTCTTCCCAAAAGTATTCTAACAGGTTGAGGTCCAGGCCAATCAAGTTCTTCCATCCCAAACTCGCTCATCCCATGTCTTTATGGACCTGCTACTACATAGAGGGCTTGTTAGCTCCCTTATGATGGCAATAAGTTTAAATAAAGAAAAAAATAAAACAAATGTTAAAAAATCACTGTCTGTGAACACAGCTTGCTGTGCCATCCAAAAATGCAAGTTAAAGCACTGTCGTGCAAAGTATAAGCCATATCTGAACATGGTCCAGAAATGTTGCTGTATTTACTGGGCCAAAGTTCATTTAAAGCGGTGTTCCGGCCAAAATTGTACTTTTTAGATAAAAATACCCCTATAATCCCCATGTTTAATGTATTCTAGTAAAGGTATGCTGTAAACTGAGGTCCGTTTTCTATTTTTGCAGCATGTTTTCTCACTTTTGTAAGTCCAAGCAGGCCGCGGCCATCTCATGTGTGGGCATCTGAAGCCAGACTGTATCTCTTCCTGTATTCCATGCATGCTGGTTACCCAGCATGCACCTCCAGATCTCACACATGCTCAGAGCAGCATGAGCAGTGTAATAGGTTGTAGGTCAGGTTTCCATAGCAACAGCAGTGTCAGAGGAAGTTGCCACCCCTTAGATTTGGAAACCTCTCCTCCCCTCCAGGAACTAGGAAATGTATCTACATTTACAAAGATTATAAATCTAGAAATACAAAAAGCTGCAAAAGGTAATTACTTTTTAAAAGATGCTAATTGTAAATAATATCCCTTGTTTCTGTGCATATATATATGTATATATATATATATATATATATATATATATATATATATATATATATATATAATCTGCACAGAAAGAGGGATATCATTCAATCAGCATTGTTTAAAAAGTCATTTACCATTTGCAGAAGCTGCCCCACCATATTTCCACTATCCTATTGCCCCATAATATTACCCCCATCAAAATTTCCCCATCATACTGCCACCATCAAATCTGCCCCATCCTATTGCCCCCATCAAAATTGACCCCATCAATATTGCCCCATCAAACCTGCCCCATAATTTTGCCCCATTATACTGCCACCATCAAAATTGCCCCCATTAAAATTCCCCCATCATATTACCCCCATCAAAACTGCCCCATCAAATTTTCCCCATTATACTGCCACCATCAAACTACCCCATCATACCGCCCCCATCAAAATTGCCCCATTATACTGCCCCCATCAAAACTTCCCCCATAAAAATTGCCCCATCATATTACCCCCATCAAAGTTGCCCTATTAAAACGGCCCCATCCCATTGACCCCATCAAAATTGCCCCAGTATACTGCCCCCATCAAACTTCCCCATCAAAACTGGCCCATCCTATTGCCCCCATCAAATTTGCCCCATCAAATTACCCCTATCATAATTGCCCCATCAAACCTGTCCCATCAAAATTGCCCCCATCAAACCTGACCCATCCTGTTGCCCCCATCAAAATTGCCCCATTTTACTGCCACCATCAAAATTGCCCCACCAAACTGCCCCATAAAACGGCCCCATCATACTACCACCATCAAAATTACCCCCATCAAAATTGCTCCATCAAAACTGCCCCATTCTACTGCCCCATCAAAACGGCCCCATCAAAACTGCCCCCATCAAAACTGCCCCCATCAAAACTGATCTAATGGAGATTGTACAATCAGATTGTATTAGTGTATGGTCAGGTACAATACAAAAAAATACAAAATAACATAAAAAATATATTCCATCAGAACTACATTGGGACTTGATTACATCAGTCTAAACGCTGTATAAAGCATGCGTGCTGTTGTGCATTTTTGTTAAGATGGTGAGATGAGTTGTAGTTTTAAATTTTAACTTTATTAAAGTGACACACCGAGGTCTGTTGTGCTACAAAAACATGCAGAAATGCTGAATATTTAGGAAAGGAATCTCAATGTACACAGATACTGCTTGTTTTCTGTGTGCTCTTGGCATCGAGCCAGTATCTCCATAGCAACAAAAGCCAGTAAATCCCTACTGCTCACAGACTCCTCCCTTCTACCCACTGACACCGGGGCAGCCAATCAGTAGAAGCAGTTGTTTTTATGGCCAGCTGCCAAGAGCACTGTGATGTCATAATATCATGTGACCAACAGGATAAGAATAGAAGCGACAGAGCAGAGAGCTCAGAGTGTGAGTAGCTTCTGTGCAGTGAACACCTGTTTTTTACTGTGTGCTACATAGTGTGCATTGCCTCACATTAGTTCTACGTTTATTCGTATATTTAATTGCAAGTTTTCTCGTGTTTTCAATCGCGTGTGTAAGCTTGCGTTTTTGATAGCTTTTTTTCACAATGTTATTACGTCGATTTTCCGGGAAAAGGCTCGAAACATCAGAGGAACGAGCTTTAATAAAAAAGCTTCTAAAAAAACTGGATGATGAAGTGGCAGCGAACAAATTGATGAAAGAAGAGAGAGAAAACGACATCATTGAGTTTATCAAGAGTCGCTTCCCATCTGTCCGCAAATCACCCTACAAGCCGGAGTATGTTTTAGCCCGCAATCCACATCATATTGTAGTTCCGTCTATCCAGCTCTCAGAAGAAGAGTACTGCCGCAGTGAGTGTGAGAGACACCACTATCGTCTACACTCAGGACCGCGAACCCCATCTGGTGAACCATACCGTATATTTGGACTGCAAATCCTTAAAGAATTGGACCTTTATGCTTCCATGCTAAATGATGAAGATCTAAAGGAATTAAAGGAATTCTTAGAAGAGAAATATGGGAAATATGATAAAAAAACAGAACCAGAGGACATAGTGAAGAAGGAGACAACTCGTCGACTTCAAGTTGGGCCTCAGCCAGGACAAAGGCTTTTAAGCAAAAGAGAGCAGTGTAGTATACAGACGCTCCATAGAGATGTAAAAGCCATGGAGGGCACAACGCCCAGACCAGTGTATGTTGTGCAGAAAGCCTTCACAGGGTACAACCAAGCAAAGCATGAACTTTTGCAGGAGTCATGCAGAGTAAAAAGAGAAAAATTCCAAAAATACCATATGACAACATCAACTGGACCCACAATTATAAGCTTGGAAACAAAAGGCGCAACTCCTGAAATGAAAAAGCCACTTTTTAGAGATTTAAAAGCCTCGATGAACACAAAGCAGCCCAAACCAGTGGATGTTGTGCAGAAAGCCGGCATGGGGTACAGCAGAGCAAAGTATAAACCTATGGAGGAGTTATGCAGAATAAAGAGAGAACAGTCTGAAAAATTCTCCAGTACAAATCTACCCAAAATTGCAAGCCCGGCAAAAAAAAAAGTAGCTGCTGAAGATAAAACGATTCCAAGGTGGCAAAAGTGTGCCGATAAAGTGATGCTGCCTAAACCACCTCCACCAAGAGTTGGCGGCAAAACTCCTCTTGTAGCTGAGCACCGAAGAGTTATTCAACGTCAAGATATTCTCAGAGACAAGGTTCAGATGAAGATTACTGAAAGGAAGACAGTGGCTGCAGCCCGGCTAGACAGATTAATGCCAACCGTCAATAATACTGCTCTCTTAAAGAGGAAGTAAACCCTGATGGGTTTTACTTCCTCTTTGTTTCCCTACAAAGGTAAAGCATAATGGGCTACTATGCATAGCATAGCAGCCCATTATGTGTCACTTACCTGAAACCGAAGCCTGCGATGTCCCCAATTTCCTCGCTGGCTGGAAGTGTCCATTCTTCACCCCTCTTCCTTCTGGGGGGCCACGAACTCCAGCGCGGGAGCCGCCAGTCACGGCATTACCCCAGCTTGAAACAGCACAGCGTGCCCTTTCAAGAACACATCGGCGCATGCGCAGAAGACGGCATTGTTCGGGGACATTGTAAATATCTCCTAAACCATGTAGGTTTAGGAGATATTTCCAGCACCTACAGGTAAGCCTTAATCTAGTCTTACCTGTAGGTGAAAGTGGTCTGTAAAGGTTTACAACCACTTTAATAAGACTTAAAGGACAACATTGAAAATACATCATTTATGCCACAACATATGCAAGCCCACTGCCCCAGTGACAGGCATCCATTCCACCTTGTTTGTATCCAGTGGCTTCACTAGGGTTGGTGTCATCGGGTGCAGTAAAACATGGTGTGGTATAGTGGCAAGTTAGGGTGGTATAGGGCAGGTTGGGGTGGTATAGGGCAGGTTGGGGTGGTACAGGGCAAGTTTGGGTGGTACAGGGTAGGTTGGGGTGGTATTGGGCAGGTTGGGGTGGTGTAGGGCAGGTTGGGGTGGCATAGGGCAGGTTAGGGGTGTATAGGGCAGGTTAGGGGTGTATAGGGCAGGTTGGGGTGGCATAGGGCAGGTTAGGGGTGTATAGGGCAGGTTGAGGGGGTATAGGGTGGGTTAGGGTGGCATAGGGCCAGTTAGGATGGCATAGGGCAGGTTTGGGGTGTATAGGGCAGGTTGGGGTGGTATAGTGGCAGGTTAGGGTGGTATAGGGCATATTAGGGGTGCATAGGGCAAGTTAGGGGTGCATAGGGCAGGTTAGGGGTGTATAGGGCAGGTTGAGGGGGTATAGGGCGGGTTAGGGTGGCATGAGGCAGGTTAGGGGTTTATAGGGCAGGTTGGGGGTGTATAGGGCAGGTTAGGGGTGTATATGGCAGGTTGAGGGGGTATAGGGCCGGTTAGGGTGGCATAGGGCCAGTTAGGGTGGAATAGGGCAGGTTAGGGGTGTATAGAGATAGGATGGAAAACGCCATTGTCCAGTACCTTTTCAATGTGTGTATGTGTATTCTGTGTGTATGTATACTGTGTGTGTATATTGTGTGTTTATACTGTGTGTGTGTGTATGTATACTGTGTGGCCCCATAATCTATTGCCTGGGGGCCCCATAATCTCCTATTGCCCAGGGGCCCCATAATATCCTATTGCCCGGGGGCCGCATAATCTCCTATTGCCCGGGGGCCCCATGAGTTGTCAGTCCGCCCCTGCTATCCTCACTATTTGACATGGTCATATTGAAATCCCCACCTATTAGGTGTGGAGTTTGGGGAGTACTTAGAAGCTGTTCCGTTTACTGAAGTATCTTTAATCCGGTGAGTTTGGGGCGTAGATATTAGTAATCAACAGCTCTTTGGATGGGAGTTTGAGGTGGGCTGAAATCAATCGTCCCTCACCATCTTTATGTATTGATACCAAGTCATAGGATAGAGTTTTGTGGAAAAGGATCAGCACTCCTGCTTTTTTTCTTCCCTGGGCGGCCGAAACTATGACTTTGCTTACCCAAAGTTTTTGCATACGGGAGAAGTTGTCTTCGGATAGATGGGTTTCCTGCTCCTTTTTTTTCATTTTCTCGAAACTTGTGGCAAAATATAAAATATTCCATGGCCTCAACATGCCTCTCAGCAAATAGCTTGAAGTGTCTTCTTTTCAAAATAGGGTCATTTGGGGGGGGGGGGGGTTGTGCTATCTTGACATTTCATGGCCTCTGAAACTGTGATAGGTAGTGAGGAAGTGAAATCACCATTTTACACCCTTAGAAAGCCTGAAGGCAGTGATTGGTTTTCGGGGCCCCGTACGCGGCTAGGCTCCCAAAAGGTCCCATGGCCCCCCCAGCCAGCCAGACAATCCTCATTGGCCAGGAGGAGAAACAGGAAGACATTAGTGTATATTAATTTGCTATTGTCACACAACTGGGTGGGCTATGAGCGCACTGCTCTATGCCCCAAGCCCACCCTTTTTTGAAGCCAATTAGAGCCTCCGGCTTTAATCATGTGCTTCAAAAAAAAAAACACCCCATTGAAATCCATATGTCTGGAGCCCTGCATGCAGATTAGGGGTTGGGCACATGCATGAGTGGCCGCCACTGCTTTGGGATAAATTGGAAAACCAATTGTGAGCCAGGTCTTCATCCAACATCATTACCTAACCTCATGAACATTCTTTATGGCTGAAGACTCTCAGATCTTGTGGAAAGATGTCCCACGAAGAGTGGAGTCAGATAGGTGTGATAATCTGGTGTCACACTTTGGGGCATATAGTGTACATTAATATAAATTTGTTTTTACCAACTAGTCTTAAATCCAATGCATTGAAAAGGGTATATACCCTTGTAAATTTGTAATATAGCCATTGTCTGCTAAAGCTTATTGATGAGTTATATGCAATCATTTAGACCCCTTTCACACTGGAGGCATTTTTTAGGTGCTAAAGGGCTAAAACTAAGTGCCTGAAAAACGCCTCCGCTGCAGCCCCAGTGTGAGAGCCTGAGTGCTTTCACACTGGAGCGGTGCCCTTGCAGGATGTTAGAAAAAGTCTTGCAAGCAGCGGTTTAGGAGCGGTGTATACAACGCTCCTCCACCGCCCCTGCCCACTGAATTTAATGGGCACCGCTGCCGAAGCGCCTGTAAAGTGCTTCGGCAGCGGCGCTTTTCGGGTGGATTTAACCCTTTCTTCGGCCGCTAGTGGGGGTTAAAAGCGCCCACTAGCGGCCAAAAAGCACCACTGAAGCAACGGTAAAGTGCAGCTAAAGATAGCAGCGCTTTACCGCACACGCAGCCACACTGTGAGTGTGAAAGAGGTCTAATGCTCACTTCCCAGGTCCCCAGCCAAGGTGGACTTGATATTGAGGTCCTTCACTTTAGTTAGCCTTAGGGCACCTAAATCAGAAATCAGCATTTATCAAGCTGGTCTCATCTGACTAATGAAATGTGTTCCATTTTGATGCAGCGGATGCACCCTAATATGGAGAAAAAGCTCATGTTGTGGTGCTGAAAAGTAAGCTATTGTCATTTTAAAGTGGCATTAATCTATATCCTTATTCTCCAAAAAGAATCCATGTACATCTACTACTTAATGGCCTTGTAATCTTTAATTCATGGAATTTTTGCTTACTGTGTTATTCTGCCTCCCTAAAACGTCCTCCATGAGCCACCAAACTTCTTTTGCATCGCACTGCTCTATACACACTTCAGATTCCATAGTTCATAGCTCCTAGTCCCTCCTAGGAGTGAGCAAGAGAGAGTGGCTACATTCCTACATACAATCTGAGCATTGACAATGAATGTAGCCACCCTTTCCACAGGTAGTTGGATCACAGCTACTAGAATAAGACATTTTGAGGAGACTGAGACCACACCAGTGGGGCTTTGAAAACACGCTACTTCACCTCAATTTCAAAGCCGCAGATCAGTGCGATTAGGAACACTGGTTTTACTGTGACATTTGACTTTGTTTAACAGAAGTCAATGCAAGTCGCAATGAAATTGCAAAAAAGTAGTGGGGGCAGTGGGGTGCGACTTGTTATGCAATTATGAACTGTTAAATCACATGACAAATCGCACTGGTGTGAACCAGGGCTTAGATGGGACTTTGAGTTAGGAGTTCTTTTTCAACCACTTCACCCCCTTCCTGACCAAAGCACTTTTTGCGATGGGCTACCAGTGACATGACAGTGATCACTGCTCCCGATGACAGGGAGCAGTAGATCACTGTCCTGTCACTAGGCAGAACAAGGAAATGCCTTGTTTACATAGGCATCTCCCTGTGCTGCCTCTCCTGACCACAATCGCGGGCCGCCGGCGAACATCGAGTTCCCGGAACCCGCGAGCACACTCCTAAGAAACGCGCGCACCCGCTGGGCAGCAAATTCAAAGGGACGTACAGGTACGCCCATTTGCCTGCCCCGTGCCATTCTGCCGACGTATATCAGCGTGCGCCGGTCGAGAAGCAGTTAAGACCAAAAGTTTAGTGTCTTTTTAATCGCTTGAGGACCGCCGCACGCCGATGTACGTTGGCAGAATGGCACGGCTGGGCACATGGGCGTACAGGTACGTCCCCTTTAAGAGCCCCCGCCAGCGGCGCGTTTGTGACCCGGTCCTCTTCTCCGTGACCGTCCCCGCAGGAACAGCGGACCTGATCGCCGCTGGTGTCCCGCGATTGGGTCACAGAAAGGAAGAACGGTGAGGGGTAAGTGTAAACAAACCTCTCCCCGTGCTTCCTAGTGAGCCTGCCACTGATCGTCTGTTCCCTGTAATAGGGAACGACGATCAGTGACGTCACACCCTAAGCCACGTCCCCCCCCCACAATAAGAAACATAAATCAGGGCACACTTAAGCCCTACAGCGCCCCCTCCTGGTTAACCCCTTCACTGCCAGTGTCATTTTTACAGTAATCAGTGCATTTTTATAGCACTGGTCGCTGTAAAAATGACAATGGTCCCGAAATAGTGTCAAAAGTGTCCGATGTGTCCGCCATAATGTCGCAGTCACGAAAAAAATCACTGATCGCCGCCATTACTAGTAAAAAAAAATATTTTGTAAACGCTATAACTTTTGCGCAAACCAATCATTAAACGCTTTTTGCGTTTTTTTTTTTTACCAAAAATATGTCGAAGAATATGTATCGGCCTAAACTGAGGCAAAACATTTTTTTTTAGATATTTTTGGGGGATATTTATTATAGAAAAAGTTAAAAATATTGCATTTTTTTCAAAATTGTTGCTCTATTTTTGTTTGTAGCGCAAAAAATAAAAACCTCAGAGGTGATCAAATATCACAAAAAGAAAGTTCTATTTGTGGAAAAAAAAAGGACGCCAATTTTGTTTGGGAGCCACGTCGCACGACCGCGCAATTGTCAGCGACGCAGTGCCAAATCGCAAAAGGGGGCCTGGTCCTTATGCTGCATATTGGTCCGGGTCTTAAGTGGTTAACTTGGCTGACAATGGCAGATATTAGTGACAAATGTTACACTGTGGCCAGCATATCCTTAGGTTTCATATAATAAAGGGAAGGATATTTATCTGGGACACGATGAGACCCAACCTGTGCACATCATAAACACCAGGCACTTCAGTGGTATGTCTTCAGTGATTTTAGAGACACAAAACAAGAAAATAAAAATTATTATTCTTTATTTTAATTTTTTAACAAAGTAGACATTCAGATTTCTCATGTATACGTCTTTTGTGTATTTTATTTTCTGAACAAAATTTGAAAGTAGGAATAATGAAAGATTCAGATTGGAAAACTGCTCTAGCCCACTCCCATACACCTCGCTGTTTATAACTGAGGCTTTATATTACAGTTAGAGAACAATGATGTTCTGAGAGAATAAGGAGGGTGTGACGTGACGTGCATCTCCGAGCTGAGGTTGGTATTTGTATAATTGGTTGCTTTGGGTTTTGCCACTAAAGGGGAAACTTAAGAAAAAAAGTCATTATAAACTATTATTGCAATGTAGCAAACACTGCAACTGTGGCTAAGTGAGAAGGTCCACTTGATTGCCCTTGATTGGTATTATGTACAGTATAATCCACAGTTGTCAAAACCTCTTCACAGGCACTCAGGGCCGCCATCAGGAATTTTGGGGCCCCTTACACAGCTTCAGGCATGGGCCCCCTGGAGCAGAGGAGATCCGGGGGGGGGGGGTGCTGCCGCCGCAAATTGAGGAGCGGGGGGGTGCTGTCGCCGCAAATTGTTTAGGTCGGGGGGGGGGCTCTTTGGGTGCTGACGAACAAAAAACCCCAAAAGAACAAAAAGGGGGGGGGTTGCCATCCTGGCCCTTACGAAAAAAAAATATTATAAAAATAAAAGGGGTGTTGCCATCCGGGGCCCTGGGGACCTCCGGGCCCCTTACAGGTGTACTGCCTGTACCCCCCTGGTGGCGGCCCTGCAGGCACTACACTGGGAATGTGCCTCCAGGAACCAGTGCTGTATAACTTCCTCTTTGCTTCCTTTATCAACATGACTGGTACCTCTTGGAATTTATATTTTTCTTTTACATAAGGCTTTCTGTATGTGAGCCTGCAGAGGTGTTTGGGAAATGAGCTCTCGCACTGCCTTTCTCAACCTTTTTTACCCCAGAGGAACTCCTAAAATAACTTTCTGTCCTTTGGGAACCCTTACTAAAACCAAATCATCCGGCGTCATTGAGAAAAATGCCCCTATAATGCAAAGCTTATAGTGGTTGTTAGATTGCCACCCTCACAGATAGCTAAAAAGATACTTGGTGTCATGCTAACTTTGCCAAACTGGTGTTTGTCCTGGAACTATGCAGGCGCCATGAAATGGGAGGTCAATCACAGAAAGCTAAAGGAACCCTTGGCAACCTCAGGAGGAACCCTGGTTGAGAATAGCCAATCTTACATGACGAGCCAGGGTTCTCAAACCACCCAGAAAACTATTTAGGGTTATTGGGTGCAGAACAGCAATGCCTGGATGATAATGTGAAGTTCTAGGTGCTCCCTGTATACACCTCAAGATTTAATTAGCATTTTTGACCAGAGTGTAACTACGTCCTACTACAAGATTATTGACTTTTAGGTAATCACAGGTTTACTTTGATACAGTGTAATCCTGACCCATCCTTCTCTATCAGTATAATTCAGCAATCCAGTTGTCCTCTACTTGTCCATAGTGAACATCTGCTCCAAAGAGAAGGAAATTCTGAAAATAAAAATAAAAATATCATTGAGATGCAACACCAAAATGTATAATCTATTCTTCTGTAATGTGAATGTATTAGGGCCCTTGCACATTGGGCTGTTCAGCTGCAGTGTGTCCCTCGCGGCGCTTTAGTGCACCCGGGAAGGAAAGTTGTAGCATCTAGACCTTCTGCAGGCAGCGGCTGGACTGGACTGAATGCTGTACAGAGTAGTGCCGGCGTTTAGGGCCCTGCCCATTCAGGGATGAGGTTCCTGGAATGCAGGTACAGCATTCAGCCCTGTCCAGACACAATCCGCCATAGACTTTGACAGGCCGCCTGCAGTAAGGCTGGACACTGCAAATGTGGGCACATGAAAGTGCTGGGAGGTAAATAGTCCTATGAGTCCTAATAATGATTTACTATTATATGTTCATGAAGTACAAAATTTGTAAAATAGCAGAGAAACAGAAATAATTTGTGAAATAATTTTTTTTTTTTTTAAAAGTCAGCAGCTACAAATACTGCAGCTGCTGACTTTTAAAATAAGGACACTTCCCTGTCCAGGGCGCCCGCAATGTCGGCACCCGAGGCCCACCCATCCCTTGTTCCTCGGATGCTGCCCCGCCATCTTCGGTAAGGGAATCAGGAAGTGAAGCCTTGCGGCTTCACTTCCTGGTTCCCTACTGCGCATGTGCGAGTCGCGCTGCGCAATCCAAATGGTCCCTGCTGTCTTCTGGGACCGTGTGTCTCCCCCCGAAGACAGTGGGGGGGGGGGAACGAGAAGTGACGTAGACCCCCGCAGATTCTGCGGGGGTCTATGCCTGGAAGTGGGTGCAAATACCTGGTAATACCAGGTATCTGCACCCCCTCCCCCCTAAAAGGTGCCAAATGTGACACCGGAGGGGGGGAGGGTTCCGAAAAGCGGAAGTTCCATTTTTGTGTGGACCTCCGCTTTAATAAAGTATACTTGTACTGATAAAATACGCAGGCTGCCACTGCTTTAAAGAGAAGCATGGGATTCATGAAAAAAATAAATATACTTGGTTTGATGCTGTATCTGTCCCCCATTGGCTCCAGACCGAGAATTGTGTGATCAAACACTGCTGATCGCTCAACGCTCGATCTTCAGGCTGCAGAGAGCTGGTGACTGTCAGTCAGTGGCTCACTGCTCTACCCCTCCAGTGCTCACTGGAGCTCTGGGCTTTAGAGGGATTGGGAGCGGCTAGCACAGGCTTTCGGCAGCTTGCTGAGAGTATGAACAAGCTGCCGATTCAGGCATTTGAATGGATCCCGGCCATATGGTCAGAAATTTTTCAGAGCCTGGACTGGCTCTGTGATGTCAGCCAACAGTGGGGTTTAGCTAAAGCTAAATCAAAATTTGATGTTAAAATTAACACTGGTATAATTGTTGGCTAGGGGAAACTTCAAGGTCCAGAGATGATGGGGTACCTTCCTACAGGTGGCAGACCTCAGACCTTAACATCATGTCCTATCAATCTGCTTTTCTTTTCTTGTACCCAATCTTTCCAAAACCAAGCTTATAATATTTCCTCCACCTCTTCCCCCCATCCCTGACTTCTCTGTCAAGATCAATCAACCATCAGTCCATTCCCACATGCCAGGGTGCGAGGGGTAACCCTGGAGTCTGTACTGTTCTTTCAGGCCCACATCCAATACCTGTCCAAATCATGCTACCTCAACCTCCGCAACATCTCCAGAATATGTACCTTTTCCCCCCAATGACACCACAAAGCTTCTAATTCACTCCCTGGTTATCTCCTGCTTCAACTACTGCAACTTCCTCCTCATTGGATTACCTTTACATAGGCTATCTCCCCTTTAGTCCAAAACCAATGCTGCTGCCAGACTCATCCACCTTACCAACCGTTCAGTGTCTAGTACCCCTCTCTGCCAATCCCTCCATTGACTGATACTCACCCAACAAATAAACAACAGTTTACAAAGCCATCCACAACTCTGCCCACAGCTACATTACTGACCTATTCTCAAAATATCAACCAAATCGCTCTCTTCGGTCCTCCCCAGATCTCCTGCTCTCTAACTCCCTTGTCACCTCCTCCCATTCTCGCCTCCAGGACTTCTTCTGAGCTTCTCCCATCTTTTGGAGCTCCCTACCCAAATCTGTCTGACTATCTCCTAATCTATACATCTTTATATGATCCCTAAAACCCTTCTCTTTAAAGAAGCCTATCCTGCTTCTAATACACTGTGTTTTTATGTTCTCCATCAGCCCATTCCCCACAGTTATTACCTTTTGTATCACTTGACCCTCCCTTCTAGGGTCCTCCGATTCCTCTTGTACAAAATTGTATAGTAACTGTAAAGCCTCATACACACGGTCGGACTTCCATCGGACAAATCCGTGGATTTTTGTCCGAAGGGTGTTGGCTGTGAACTTGTTCTGCATACAAACGGCAGAACTTTTTCAGCCAACATATATGAAACTACGTTGTTTTTCTGCTCTTTAGCGCCATCCTTTAGGCAACTTCTGCTAATGTTGTCTGATGGTTAGCATTGGTTCGGAGCATGCGTGTTTGTACTTTGGATTTTAGTCCAATGGATTTGTGTACACACAATCGGATGATCCGACGGAACACATTTGTTGTTGGAAATTCCGACGTCAATGGTCCGATGGAGCGTACAGACGCTCGGATTATCCGACGAAACACGTCCATCGGACAATTGTTGTCGGAATATCCGATCGTGTGTATGGGCCTTTATGTCTGTCTTAATTTTGTAAAGCGCTGCACAAACTGTTGGCAGTATATAAATCCTGTATGGTAATAATAGTCGTATACTGTACCCTGGGAGGAACAAGGGAGGTAACAGAAGTGTCTATATAATTCTTAGAAAAGGGATATTAAATGGTACAAACCTCACGTGGCTCTATGACAACATCTGTGAGCTGAATATGGTCCAGCAGTGGCAGGGGGTAACCCTTGTGCAGGATGTCTGTATAAGTTGGAGATAGAGATAGTCATTATTCTGTGTTACTGACTGTATCTCCCTTGCTGGTTGCTCCCATACAGGTCATATAATACATACAGGACTTATTTCTATTACATGGGCTAAATGAACAAGTTTTCTAAAACACAGCATAGGAATACATTCTTTAAAAATATCACACTATTCTAAAATAAGGGGATATCAGTAATTATGTGTCACAGCTATATAATTCTGATCCTAAACTAAATCATCTTTTATGCAACATTAGCACAATCTCTGCTGGGCTGTAGAGTTAAGCTAATGTAACTTTTTATTGGATCTGTTATAAAGTTTCAGTATATTTGGGAAGAGTTCTTGCTGATTGTGCCCATGACAAGGTGATGACTTACTATGCTAGTTAGCAGGAGTGTCGGAACAGGACAGGCAAACCAAGCAGCTGCTTGGGGCCCCGAGCTGTCCTGGGGCCCCAGCAGAGGGCAGCACAGCAGAAAGAGGTCCATTGTGCTTGGGGCCCCCAAATTCCTTCAAACGGCCCTGCTAGTTAGTGACTAATAGTGGAAATTGAACAATTTCTGTATAGAAGAAGATAAGAATGCCGAAAGTTTATAACATGGACTCGGCCCACAAACAATGGTCATTTCAGGCCAACTCTGCTTTGAATAAAAGAAGATTTGAAAGCTTGGAATCAGAAAAGAAGAAAAGCTTTTACATTTCCAAGAAAATTAAACAGCCTAGAGAAGGCCGATGAGTCCAGACAAAACTTCTAATCCAAAGAAATCCAAGTCTGTTTTATATATAAGAAATTCAGAGTTGTCTGTTCAGTCTACATACCATTAACCTGGGGAAGCAGTATGTGCGACATATAATAGTTTACAGCAGCATTTAATATCATCACCTGCAATAAAAAAAGATGAATGGATATCAGTGTGGGCTTTTTATACAGTTTATGTCTTATCTGCATAATTATTACTTACTGCTTTGACTACTGTACTGCATACCTCCCAACTTTTTGAGATGGGACCGAGGGACACCTATTAGCAAAAATACATAGGCATAGGACACACCCCCTTCCATGTTCCCTTAACCACCTCGCACCCGCCGTACGACTATGTAAGGTGGCTCTACAATGCCGGGAGGCCGTCTTTTTACGGCCTCCGCTCCTCCGGCCACTGGGGGGCACTGTCACTGTGATGCACATGTGCGTGCCTGGCGGCCGCGATGTCCGCCAGGTACCCGCGATCGGCCGTTACACAGACAAGGACGTGGATCTCTGTGTGTAAACACAGAGATCCACGTCCTGTCAGGGAGAGGAGACTGATGCTGTGTCCCTTGTACATAGGGACACAAATCGGTCACCTCCCCCAGTGAGTCCCCTCCCCCCACAGTAGTAATCACTCACAGGGCACACATTAACCCCTTCCTCGCCCCCTAGTGTTAACCCCTTCCCTGCCAGTCACATTTATACAGTAAACAGTGCATTTTTATAGCACTGTTCGCTGTACAAATGTGAATGGTCCCAAAATCGTGTCAAAAGTGTCCGCTGTGTCCGCCATAATGTCGGGATATTTATTATAGCAAAAATCAAAAAATATTGTGTTTTTTTCAAAATTGTCGCTCTTTCTTTGTTTATAGCGCAAAAAAATAAAAACCGCAGAGGTGATCAAATACCACCAAAAGAAAGCTCTATTTGTGGGAAAAAAAGACGTCAATTTTGTTTGGGAGCCACGTCGCACGACCGCGCAATTGTCATTCAAAGCGTGACAGTGCCGAAATCTGAAATTTCGCCTGGGCAGGAAGGGGGTATATGTGCCCAGTAAGCAAATGGTTAAAGGTGGATTATACCAAAAATATTATTAGTTAAACCTACAAGTGCTTTTTTTAACCACTACTATTCTTTTATACTGGCTTTTGAAAATGACAAATGATGCAATTTAGAAATTGGATGCAAGGTTAAGCCTTGGGAAACACTTCTTGAAAGATAAATAGTGCATTTTATATACAATTATATAGATTAGACCAAAATGAGGGACAATGGAGGAGGATTGAGGGACAGAGGCATATAACCAAAAAAAGGGGGGATGTCCCGCACCAAGCCGGCAGGGGACCAGAAGACCAAATGAGGGACACCTAATTCAATGGGTGAGGAGTAGAAAAATAGTATATATTTATTGATAAATAAACAATTTATATATCATAAAAGGTTCTCTCGCAAAAAGAGAGTAAAAAATGCTAAAGATCTGACACTAAGCATATGGAGGTGTTAGCACTAAAATCAATCTCCACATGTGGCCACAATTATAGTACAAAGCACAGGACAAAACAAACAACATAAACACAATGAAAAACAATCGCCCGGACGCCAGTGGTCTCCATGTGGATGTCACGACGAAAGGTCGTATAAATCTCAATGAATCATGTAGTAAGACATAAACATCCACATACAGGTCCCTG
The DNA here is from genome assembly GCA_029206835.1 of Rana muscosa. NCBI lineage: Eukaryota > Metazoa > Chordata > Amphibia > Anura > Ranidae > Rana > Rana muscosa. The sequence continues at coordinate 54,169,848 of CM055128.1, read as the reverse complement.
GGAGGCTTAAGCCCAAAAAATGGGACAGTAGGGGTAGGAAGGGAAGGCAAGAGAAAAAGAGAAAGTCCAACTGAATGGTGGTGAAAGGGCTACAAGGATATATGTTATATTATCACCAGAATTCAACCGAGGATGGTATGAGACAGCTGAATGTCCATAGAGTAGCTCTGTAGATAGTTGGATAGTTGGTTGAAACCAGCAATGGATGTGATCAAACAAAAGAGAATGATGTGATTAATAATATCTCACTCTATGGGGATCCGGATATAGATCTCATGTGTGCCAGTATATAGTACACCGGATAATGGAGACTGGTAAATGGAGGGCTAAGACAGTGTAGTGTATGGCTTGTGATCAAGAATACGATACCCATTTGGGGAGCCTATAGATAAAGGCATCTGTCAGTCCTCCTCCATGCAGCGTCCATATGCTCCTCTGTTGGTCCGGATCTCCTATGTGGATGACACAGCCGCTGTATGTATAGAGCTGGAGCCGGAACTGTCCCCCCCGGGTAAGTAGCGGACAAACCGATATGAAGTATTGGTATCACGTCCCTTTTCAGCCGTGCCATTCTGCCGACGTACAGTCAGGTCCATAAATATTGGGACATCGACACAATTCTAATCTTTTTGGCTCTATACACCACCACAATGGATTTGAAATGAAACAAACAATATGTGCTTTAACTGCAAACTCTCAGCTTTAATTTGAGGGTATTTACATCCAAATCATGTGAACAGTGTAGGAATTACAACAGTTTGTATATGTGCCTCCCACTTTTTAAGGGACCAAAAGTAATGGGACAGATTAACAATCATAAATCAAACTTTCACTTTTTAATACTTGGTTGCAAATCCTTTGCAGACAATTACAGCCTGAAGTCTGGAATGCATAGACATCACCAGACGCTGGGTTTCATCCCTGGTGATGCTCTTCCAGGCCTCTACTGCAACGGTCTTCAGTTCCTGCTTGTTCTTGGGACATTTGCCCTTCAGTTTTGTCTTCAGCAAGTGAAATGCATGCTCAATCGGATTCAGGTCATGTGATTAACTTGGCCATTGCATAACATTCCACTTCTTTCATATAAAAAACTCTTTGGTTGCTTTCGCAGTATGCTTCGGGTCATTGTCCATCTGCACTATGAAGCACCATCTAATGAGTTCTGAAGCATTTGGCTGAATATGAGCAGATAATATTGCCCGAAACACTTCAGAATTCATCCTGCTGCTTTTGTCAGCGGTCACATCATCAATAAATACAAGAGAACCAGTTCCATTGGCAGCCATACATGCCCACGCCATGACACTACCACCACCATGCTTCACTGATGAGGTGGTATGCTTTGGATCATGAGCAGTTCCTTTCCTTCTCCATACCCTTCTCTTCCCATCATTATGGTACAAGTTGATCTTGGTCTCATCTGTCCATAGGATGTTGCTCCAGAACTGTGAAGGCTTTTTTAGATGTTGTTTGGCAAACTCTAATCTGGCCTTCCTGTTTTTGAGGCTCACCAATGGTTTACATCTTGTGGTGAACCCTCTGTATTCACTCTGGTGAAGTCTTCTCTTGATTGTTGACTTTGACACACGTACACCTACCTCCTGGAGAGTGTTCTTGATCTGGCCAACTGTTGTGAAGGGTGTTTTCTTCACCAGGGAAAGAATTCTTCGGTCATCCACCACAGTTGTTTTCCGTGGTCTTCCGGGTCTTTTGGTGTTGCTGAGCTCACCGGTGCGTTCTTTCTTTTTAAGGATGTTCCAAACAGTTGATTTGGCCACACCTAATGTTTTTGCTATCTCTCTGATGGGTTTGTTTTGTTTTTTTCAGCCCAATGATGGCTTGCTTCACTGATAGTGACAGCTCTTTGGATCTCATATTGAAAGTTGACAGCAACAGATTCCAAATGCAAATAGCACACTTGAAATTAACTCTGGACCTTTTATCTGCTCCTTGTAAATGGCATAATGAGAGAATACCACACAACTGGCCATGGAATAGCTGAGCAGCCAATTGTCCCATTACTTTTGGTCCCTTAAAAAGTGGGAGGCACATATACAAAACTGTTGTAATTCCTACACCGCTCACCTGATTTGGATGTAAACACTAGGCTTGTGCAATTCGATTCGTAACGAATCGAAATTCGTCCGAATTTAGCAACTTTCGGACATTCGGAAGCATTCAAATTTCCTAACAAAGCAATTACGACTAAAACCGAATCCGAAATAAATTATATCGCAAATAGCGAATGCCCGAATGTCTTCGGCATAATTCGTTATGAAAAAAGTTACGAATGTACGAATCCATTTGAAGCACAATAACACTCTGCTCAGCTCTCTGCTTCTCCCTCACCGTTCTGAACTCCCTCTCAAAATGGTGTACAGGGGCGGAAGCTATAGCCGCATGTAAAAAACGAAAGTAAAATACGAGATTTCGAATCGTTACAAATAACCGCTATGTATTTAGAAAAGTACAAATCCATTCGAAGCACATTAGGCCTAATAGGCAGCGTTGTTGTGAGAGAGACATGGAAAATTACGAATCAACGAACGCAAAAAAAGTTAAGTAGGAGTTGTGTCCAGAATCAACGAAAAACAATGTACTCTACCGAAAGTACGAATTATAAATCAACTAAAAATAAGGCTTACATTAATACGAATCATTTCGATTCAACGAAAAATGACGCTTGCGAAAATACGAATTAGTCCGAACAAGAAAAATCCTGTCTAGCAAAATTACGAACGATTACGAATCAACAGGACCGAAAAGAAACAAACCGAAACTAAACAAATTTTTCCGTTGTGCACAAGTCTAGTAAACACCCTCAAATTGAAGGGGTTGTAAAGGTTTGTTTTTTATTTTCTAAATAGGTTCCTTTAAGCTAGTGCATTGTTGGTTCACTTACACTTTCCTTCGATTTCCCTTCTAAATGTTTTTTTCTTTGTCTGAATTTCTCACTTCCTGTTCCTCCTCAGTAAGCTGTTCAGTAAGCTGTTCTGGCTGACTAAACACTGCTCGGATGATGGTGTGAAGTTTACTGAGGAGAAACAGGAAGTGAGAAATTCAGACAAAGAAAAAAAAACATTTAGAAGGGAAATCGAAGGAAAAGGTAAGTGAACCAACAATTCACTAGCTTAAAGGAATCTATTTAGAAAATAAAAAACAAACCTTTATGTAACGGGTGGGCCCGTGGAACCCAGAAGTTCTTAGAAAGTATGAGCCAGAAAATAATGGACATTGAGAATGTCTTGGATTGCTTTGAAATGGGTCTGTAATATTAATCCACCTGGATGCCTGTTGTAATGTTAATCCAGACTAGCTTCCAAAGACCTTTTCATTGTTGTTTGTGGTGATGTGGATTGGAGCTGGTAGACCGTCTGGCTGCCTATTATGGGATATTTAAGTGTCTTGCTGTGAGGAAAGCAACCCCTCCTGCTAAGACTGTTTACTGAAGGAGAAGTTTGAACACATCTGACCTGTACACCATTGTCATTGGACAGTTTAACCCGCCCTGTTCTCCAAGGATGGGAGGGAAGTGTTTTGAAGAGAAGTGTGTTACCATGTGCTTGGAATAAAGATTCATTCCCTGTTTTGGAACCTCAACACAGAGTGGTTGTCTCGTCTGTGGAGGGAGAAGTATTTGTATGGGGTCTTATTCGACTGGTTGGAGTGTCTGGTGGCTGTCGTGTGTTCAGAAAGGGAATATCCTAACGGCGTTAACCCCTTTCATACTTGGGGTGCCGTTACACTTTACAACCCCTTTAAAGCTGAAAGTCTGCAGTTAAAGCACATCTTGTTCATTTCATTTCAAATCCATTGTGGTGGTGTATAGAGCCAAAAAGATTAGAATTGTGTCGATGTCCCAATATTTATGGACCTGACTGTATATATGCAGGAGGCGGTCGGCAAGCGGATAAACATGATATGGAAACACTGACAATACCCATAACAAAGTAATTTGCATGATTACACCTAAAAAGTCAACATGGCATGAAATTATCAGCCCCTGATATTTACGGACAGTTGTAAAAAAAAAAAAATCGCTGATTTTTACAAACTATCAGTAAATTTACTGCCGGTTGGCAACCCCGGCACAGCGGAAGATTTGTCCACGTTGTATAGCGTCGATGAAGGAATCTTGAACCTTTATATGATTTAGATTGACTACCGTAATTGCTGTTTTAATCAGATTCATCTACATTCCCAATACTTACGGAAAAAGGACCCACATCAGAGTGTTTAAGGTCCATTTGTATCCTATAAACAACACAAAGACATGAACGTCAAACAAAGAATTTGCTGGTAAGTGCCATCTCTGCTGTCAACAGAAGTTAGATGGGTTCTGTTATGTGAAGCGTATATCTCCAACACATTTATTTATTGGCTCCCTGTGTAATGGCGTCTGCCCCTTATATATCCCCTCCCGGCATGCACGCAGGCCAGAACCGCCCACCAACGGCAGCCGAGAGAGGACATCCAATACCTACTCCATCACCTGTGGTACAACCCCGGGTATAGGTGACAACACCACCTATACTCCCAAAGGGGAACTGCACGCCAGGTGACACAGCAGTAAGGCAGAGTCCAAAATAATCAAAAGACCCGAGCCAAACTATTGCTCTAGTCTTCCCTAAATTTAGGTATAGCGGGGTTAAATTTGGGGACCCCGCTACATACACCCCCCTCTAAATGAGACACTGTCCCCAGTGTCTGGAATAAATTCACACACTCAGTCCTGAGCAGGCGCAAATTTATTCCTGAACTATGTACAATGCAAGGATGGTGCCTGAACCAAGACCTGAAGTAAAGCAAAAGAGGGAGAAGGACAGAAAAACAAACAGTTTTTAAATGTACATACACATTATGTAACAATCCCTCCCATCATCCTATCACAACTATATCCCACCCTTTCCCCGGTGCAGTTGCATGATGGTCTTCCTGCAGGGAAAGAAAAAAAAACATATACGCGCTAAATATTCTACACTCTATTAACATCCTAACACTATTAATTAGAACTGAACTATCTCTCCAAAGAAAGATAGCTCCCTTCTACTAAAGCTGCACACACTAAGCCTAGTGTATGGAATAACATTTCCTAAAATAAGTGTATGAAAGAAAAGGTCCGGCAAACCACTACCACCTAGTGGCAGCACACATTATTACCTAGCCTAAGTGCGTACAGACGCACCACAACACAAATTTCTCTTTGGTTGATCACGGCGGCTTCCAGCCAGGGCCGGATTCCAGACAAGGCCACCGAGGCCAGGCCTCGGGGCGGCAGTCAGTGCAGGGGCGGCTCCGCCTATCCTCGCCGCCCTCACTCACGGGCACAGTCACCTCCCACTCCGCCTATTCTCCCCGCTCGCACTCACGGTCACACTGTACAGTTCCGGCTCCGCCTATCATCTCCGCCCACTCCGCTCATCCTCCCCGCCCTCACTCAGGGGAACACTGCAAAGTCACCGCCCATTCTCCCCGCCCTCATTCACGGGCATACTGCACAGTCTCCGCCCGCTCCGCCCATCCTCCCCGCCCTCACTTATGGGCACTCTACACAGTCCCCGCCCGCTCCTCCCATCCTCTCCGCCCGCACTCATGGGTAGTCACAGGCCCCACCCATCCTCTTTGCCCGGCCAAGCAAAACCTAGCATGGAGGGGGAACCAACTGATTTGCTAGTGATCTGCAAGTAAGTGGCACTGATATCAATATCAACTCTGCTACTGATTCCCCCCCCACACCACCACTGCTGCCACTGATACCCCCCACCACCATTACTGCCACTGATACCCCCCACCACCATTACTGCCACTGATACCCCCCACCACCATTACTGCCACTGATACCCCCCACCACCATTACTGCCACTGATACCCCCCACCACCATTACTGCCACTGATACCCCCCACCACCATTACTGCCACTGATACCCCCCACCACCATTACTGCCACTGATACCCCCCACCACCATTACTGCCACTGATACCCCCCACCACCATTACTGCCACTGATACCCCCCACCACCATTACTGCCACTGATACCCCCACCACCATTACTGCCACTGATACCCCCCACCACCATTACTGCCACTGATACCCCCCACCACCATTACTGCCACTGATACCCCCCACCACCATTACTGCCACTGATACCCCCCACCACCATTACTGCCACTGATACCCCCCACCACCATTACTGCCACTGATACCCCCCACCACCATTACTGCCACTGATACCCCCACCACCATTACTGCCACTGATACCCCCCACCACCATTACTGCCACTGATACCCCCCACCACCATTACTGCCACTGATACCCCCACCACCATTACTGCCACTGATACCCCCCACCACCATTACTGCCACTGATACCCCCCACCACCATTACTGCCACTGATACCCCCCACCACCATTACTGCCACTGATACCCCCCACCACCATTACTGCCACTGATACCCCCCACCACCATTACTGCCACTGATACCCCCCACCACCATTACTGCCACTGATACCCCCCACCACCATTACTGCCACTGATACCCCCCACCACCATTACTGCCACTGATACCCCCCACCACCATTACTGCCACTGATACCCCCCACCACCATTACTGCCACTGATACCCCCCACCACCATTACTGCCACTGATACCCCCCACCACCATTACTGCCACTGATACCCCCCACCACCATTACTGCCACTGATACCCCCCACCACCATTACTGCCACTGATACCCCCCACCACCATTACTGCCACTGATACCCCACCACCATTACTGCCACTGATACCCCCACCACCATTACTGCCACTGATACCCCCCACCACGATTGCTGCCACTGATTCCCCCCACCACCACTGATACCCCGCCACTGATACCCCACCACCACCACTGATACCCCACCACCACTGCCACTTATTCCCCCCCAACACCAGCACCATTACCACTAGTGCGACTGATACACCCCCCACCACTGATACCCCCCACCTCACCACGACCACTGCTGCCACTGATCCCATTCAGCAACCACCATCCCTGCCACTGATCCCACCCCCCACCACTGCCACTCATCCCGTCCAATCTCCCCCTTCCACTACCACTCATTCCAACCTATCTTCCCCAACCACCACCCTCACCACTGATCCCATCCTCCCACCACCGCTGCCACACATTTCATCCAATGCCCCCCAACCACCACCCTTGCCACTGATCCCATTCCCCTCATCATCTCTGCCACTAATCCCATTCAATCCCCCCTACCACTGATCCCACCCCCCAACCACCACCCTCACCACTGATCCCATCCTCCCACCACCGCTGCCACTCATTTCATCCAATGCCCCCCAACCACAACCCTTGCCACTAATCCCATTCCCTACATCATCTCTGCCACTCATCCCATTCAATCCCCCCTACCACTGATCCCACCCCCCAACCACCACCCTTGCCACTCATCCCATCCCCCCACCACTGCTGCCACTGATCCCACCCCCACCGCTGCCACTCATCCCATCTCTCCCTCAACGCTGCCACTGATCCTATCCCTATCCAACCACCACTGCTGCCACTGATCCCATCCCCCACCACCACCGCTGCCACTCATCCCAAGGGCATAACTACAGGGTCACAATTGCAATGGCGCACATGTTGCCCCTGTACACCTGGATGGGGGGGCATATAGAGGAACAAATCCCCTCCATTTTTCTCCTGCAGCCACTAAAAGCCTGCTTTTCCTCCCCTCCGTCCCATAGGCATTCAGTGGCTGCAGGAGGAAAATGGAGGGGAATTTGTTCCTCCATATGCTGCCCCCGCCGCCCCTCCTATCCAGGTCCTGCTGCCCCCAGGATCAGTGGGAAGGGCGCTGGCCAGAGGTCACAGTGCCAAGCAGAATATTTGACTCAAAAGGTATTTAATTCCTTGCTGGGTATGCTGCATAATGCACATATTTACAGTTATTATTGTATAAAAACAGTGCACAAATACACTAGGTATGTCTTTAATAACACAATATGCAAATCACAAGTACTTTCAGGTTTTTTTTGGCGGGGGGGGGGGGGTATTTCTAGTGTCATTTTTTTTTTCTTTGCCTCATTTCTATCACATGGGGGGGGCTCAGAAGACCCCTATGTGATGGTGTGTGTGTGTGTGTGTAGGGGGGGGGGGCGGCATTGAAGGACCCGGCCTTGGGGCGGCAAAGGGAGTAAATCCGGGCCTGCTTCCAGCTTTGCCCTGACTAACTCTACCCCCAAAGTTCAGCTCTCATTTTCTTTTCCAAAAGAGGGAAGGAAAAAAAATAGGATTTTTATAACAGCTTACCTGTAAAATCCTTTTCTTGGAGTACATCACGGGACACAGAGCGACATAGTCATTACTAATGGGTTATATAGATACCGTCAGGTGCTGGCACTGGCAACTTCCAAAACCGGAAGTACCCTCCCCTATATAAGCCCCTCCCATCCGGGAGCACCTCAGTTTTGTAGCAAAGCAATAAGTGTCCCCAAAGAGGGGTGGGAGCTCTGTGTCCCGTGATGTACTCCAAGAAAAGGATTTTACAGGTAAGCTGTTATAAAAATCCTATTTTCTTTTTCGTACATCACGGGACACAGAGCGACATAGTCATTACTAATGGGATGTCCTAAAGCAATGCCAAATGAGGGGGGGGGGATACACCATATATAAGCTGAGCGCTATCAGACATGAGGATCTTTTGCGACCTGCAACACACTGCGCCCAAAGGCGACATCCTCCTGACTTCTAACGTCCACCTGGTAGAACCTAGTAAACGTGTGTACTGAAGACCATGTTGCGGCCTTACAGATTTGAGCCAGGGAGGCCTGGTGATGCACTGCCCATGAAGTTCCAACTGCTCTCGTGGAGTGCGCCCTAACTTTGAACGGAGGCGGTCTACTTCTCAAGCCATAGGCTTGTATTATGACCTGTCGAATCCACTTGGCTAAAGTAGATTTTGACGCTGCCTGACCCCTTCTGGGGCCTTCCGGCAGAATAAACAAAGTATCCGTTCTGCGAATCTGAGCAGTGGCTTTTAGATAAGCTTTAACTGCTCTTACTACATCCAAAGAATGCAATAACTTTTCCTCTACCGAAGTAGGCTTGGGAAAAAACGAAGGAAGAACCACATCTTGGTTCAAATGAAACCTCGATACCACCTTAGGAAGAAAGGCTGGATGAGGACGTAACACTACTCTGTCCTTATGGATAACCAGATATGGCTCCTTACAGGACATAGCTGCTAATTCCGACACTCTTTTAGCCGAACAAATGGCTACTAGAAAAATCAATTTCCTGGTGAGAAGCACCAAGGAAACATGCTGTAATGGTTCAAATGGTTGTTTCTGTAGAACTGACAGAACCAAGTTTAGATCCCATGGACATATGGGAATATTAACCGGAGGACTAATACGCATCACTCCTTGTATAAAGGCTTTGACTAGTGAATGCGAAGCCAAGGGCCTTTGAAAAAATATTGACAAGGCCGAAATCTGACCCTTGATAGTACTCAAGGCAAGCTTCCTATCTACAGCCCATTGTAGGAAGTCCAGAATCCTACCTATTACGTATTTACGTGGATGCCATTTTCTGGCCTCACACCAGGCGATGTACGCCTTCCAGATTCTATAGTAGATCTGCCTGGATACCGGTTTCCTGGCATTGATCATGGTAGACACCACAGCATTAGAGAGCCCTCTCTTCTTTAGAATGTGGGCTTCAATAGCCAGGCCGTCAAACCTAGGGCTGGTAAGGAAGGGTGGTATATCGGTCCCTGCGAAAGCAGGTCCGGACGATGTGGGAGGGTCCAAGGACTCCCCACAGACATTTTTACAATCTCCGCGTACCATGCTCTTCGGGGCCACGCTGGAGCCACCAGAATCACTGGTTTCTTTTCTACCCTGATTCTGCGGAGTAATCGAGGTAACAATTGTGGCGGTGGGAATGCATATATCAGCTTGAACTGATCCCATGGGAACACTAGGGCATCCGAGCCGCAAGCTAGGGGATCCCTTGTCCAAGAGACAAACCTGTCCACTTTTGTGTTGAATCTGGATGCTAGCAGATCTACATCCGGTGTTCCCCACCGCTGACATATTGTCCGGAAAACCTCGGGATGAAGGGACCATTCCCCTGGGCATAATTGTTGGCGACTTAGAAAGTCCGCCTTCCAATTCTCCACTCCTGGAATGAATACCGCAGATATGGCTGGGACATATCTTTCTGCCCATCTCAGGATGTAATTTACTTCCCTTTGGGCTGCACGACTCCTGGTGCCCCCCTGACGATTGATATATGCCACTGCTGTGGCATTGTCTGATTGAACTCTGACAGGGGACCCTTGGAGTTTGGATGTCCATGCTACTAGGGCATACCGGGCTGCTCATATCTCTAAGAGATTGATGGGCAGGGCCTTTTCTGCTTCTGACCACTTGCCCTGGAGAGACCATTGCTCCAGTACTGCTCCCCAGCCTACAAGGCTGGCATCTGTAGTGACCACCTTCCAGGAAATCGGACTGAAGGATTTCCCTCTTTCCAGATTCTGGGGAACCAACCACCAGCGGAGGCTCCTGCGAACGGAAGGGGACAAGGACATTGGTAAGTCCAGAGCCTGAACTTTTTTGTTCCAGGCTGACAGTATGGCCCTTTGCAACTTCCTTGAATGGAATTGACCGTAGGGTACTGCTTCGAATGATGCCACCATCTTTCCCAGCAGCCTCATGCACAGGCGTATGGATGGCTGTCTTTTTGAGCCCACTAAGTGGATCAAATCTCTCAAAGACGACCCCTTTTCTTGAGGCAAGAAAATTTTTCTCTGGTCTGAATCCAGCCTTAGCCCCAAGTATTCCAGACTTTTGACTGGTTTTAGGGCTGACTTGTCTCGGTTGATAATCCAACCGTGATATTCCAGATACTTGATTGTCTCGTGAACAACCACTTCTAGTTTTTCCACTGAGTGGTCTATCAGCAACAAGTCGTCTAGATATGCCATTATCGTTACACCTCGTGTTCTTAGATTGGCCAATAACGGGGCCAAAATTTTTGTGAACACTCTTGGTGCTGTGGCCAGACCGAAGGGTAAGGCTCTGAACTGAAAATGGCGGCCTTCTACCGCAAAGCGTAGAAATTTTTGGTGGGCTGGAAAGATGGGAATGTGCAAATAAGCATCCTTGATGTCGATCGAGGCTAACCATTCCTCCCCTTGTAGGGCAGTGGCTACCGATCGGATCGACTCCATCCGGAAAGTCCTGATATGCAGGAATTTGTTTAGCCCTTTTAGATTTAGTATGGGCCTCACGTCCCCGTTTGCTTCGGAACTGTAAAGAGGTTTGAGTAAAACCCGAACCCCCACTCTTCCAGGGGAACCTCTATAATTACTGCTTGAAGCAATAATTGTTCTAGTGCCAACAGGAGGGATCCTCTCTTCTGGGGATCCCTTGGCACGTTTGACCTTATAAAGCGGGAAGAAGGGGAGTTTTTTAACTCCAATTTGTATCCCAGATTTACTGCGGAGAGCACCCATCTGTCTCGGATCGTGTCCCGCCAGGTCTCTGTGAACAACTGAAGTCTTCCCCCCACCCGATTGGGTGGGGGCAACCCTTCATGCATTTGACTTTGGGGGAGGTTTTGTACCTCTCCTGCTCCAGGGCTTCTTGTTACCCTGCAACTGTCCCTGATTTCTACCTCCGGGATTTGATCGAGGAGGCCGTCGGAACTGTTTCACAGCCGATGTCCTAGGGACTGGAGAAGCCGGCCTCTTAAAAGAGGGACCTCTAACTCTATTTTTAACCGGCAAAAGTGTACTTTTACCGCTGGAAATTCTCTGGATATACTTGTCCAGGTCTTCCCCGAATAAGCGCTCCCCATGAAATGGGAAGCTGACCAGCAATTTTTTACAGGGAGCTTCAGCAGACCAGTTTTTGAGCCATAGAAGCCTGCGCATATGTACTACAGACAGCGTAAGGCGGGAGGCCTGATGGATTGAATCCTTTATAGCGTCCACCGCAAAGCATAAGGCTCTAGGTAGATCAGCTAGGGCAAGAGCCTGCTGATCTGGCAAGTCCCTTAAGACCTGTTTCAACTGATCCTTCACTGCTTGGCAGACCCCAATAGCTGCCACTGCTGGTTGTGTCACCAATCCTGCTGTAGAAAAAGCAGATTTCAATAAGGACTCCAATTTTTTATCTATTGGGTCCTTGAACATTTGGACATTTTCCACCGGACATGTCAGTGATTTATTCACACAAGAGATGGCTGCGTCCACTGTAGGGACCCTCCATTTTCTGATGAACTTATCCTCCATAGGATAGACCACCGGAAATCTCTTGGGAGGAGTAAATATTTTGTCAGGATGCTCCCAATCCTGGTAAATGAGCCCCTCCAGTAAAGGATGGATCGGAAAGGAACAGACAGTCTGGGGAGCTTTTAGCGACCCCAACGAGGAGACAGAAGTGGAGGATGGCTCCGCAAGTGGCATTTTAAATGCTGATCGGACCATATTAGTCAGGGACTGAACCCATAACCTTTCAGCATGTGATGCTGAGAACGGCTCTTCCACTGTTGATTCCTCTGCAACCGAATCGACCTCATCCTGATCCCCCTCAGGTAGGTCGACCTCTGTATGGGACTGTTGCTCTGTTAACAGGCACTCTGAGGGAGGAGACGGAGATCGAGCGCTTTTCTCCTGTGACAGGGAAGCAGCGATCAATGCTGACAATCTCTCTTCCAGCCCTCCCAGAGCTGAGGAAAAAACCTCCTCTGTTACATACACAGGAGCAGGTGAACTGAGGACAGCCACAGTACCAGGTACTCCTGGGGGTGCCCTACGGTCACTAACCTCTGATTCTTCAGGGGAGACTGGTGCAGCCAAAGCATGCCCAAGATCCTCAGAGCCCGATGGAGACCCCCTATTCCTCCTGGAATTTCTAGTCCCGGAGTTTTTAGACGGCATATTCCTAAGCCACAAAGCTGAGGTATTCCAGCCGAAATACACCAGTTACTGATAATAGTCTAGCATAAATGCTGCTATAAGAAACAGTTGGTGTCTACTAATGTGCCTTTCTAGGGGATGCCTGTATCAACCGCTTGCTGTATGCCTTTAAATGTTGCCAGCTCTGTCTCTGTACTTCATAGCCAGCTTACTACAATATTGTGGTTTTTAAACCTGCTGGGACGCCCGCACATGCGCAGAAGCGCTGCGGCGCGCACAGAGCGTCATCCCCCAGGCTCCGCCCCCTTTTCCGGCTCACCTCTATATATAGAGGCGCGTGCACGCGCACGCGCGCGGCCACGTGCGCCTTCGGCGCTAATTTCAAAATGGAAACAAAGGGACAGGAGCCAGGGCCCCTCTTTGCCGCAGGCCGGGGGATGGACGAGCACTGCAACATGGCAGAGGAAGCAGTTTCCTATAAGAGAACTCACCAACTGCCTGGACTTTGCTCTGCTGAGAAGAAACTAGTCCACATGACAAGAAAACATTCCACAGCGGCCTCTAGTGGACAAACACAGGTACCGCAGTCTAATATATTAAATATATATATAAAAAAATATATTTTTTTTTTTTTCTTGACCACCATTAAAAATTATTACATTTTTTTAGTAGTTACAGGCATGCACAGAAGCTTGCGGGAATACCATTAGGTAACAGACAGAAAGACAAATTAGGCTTGGGGGTCCCCCAATAGAACCAAGTTCCTGGGGGCCCCCACTTACCTGTTCCCCGCCGCAGGACTTTGTTTGGTCCACAAAAGCCCAAACTTCACCTATCACGGCAGGCATTGTAATCAAACCTTCAGGGACCGGGTTCCCAAGGATTCCACTCCCCTGGACCTGTATAGCACCCTGCACAGAAAACATCTTGGTCGTGGGTATGACCAGAGCTCTGGATCCCAGGGTCCAGCTCTCCTAAGAGAAGCATTACAGGCAAAACCTTGCTCTTCTCTGCAAGGCCCGGGTACCGACCGTTTAGCTATGAAGCTTTTTTGGTCGGATCCGGAATAGCTTACTGAGGCCCAAAAGAACCTGTACGCAAGCTCAGTGAAAAACACATGTTTCTTCTTGGCCAACACCTTAGACACTGGCAAAAAAACTGAGGTGCTCCCGGATGGGAGGGGCTTATATAGGGGAGGGTACTTCCGGTTTTGGAAGTTGCCAGTGCCAGCACCTGACGGTATCTATATAACCCATTAGTAATGACTATGTCGCTCTGTGTCCCGTGATGTACGAAAAAGAAAACTTATCCTTCAAACCTCCAGAGAGTAAACTCCCTGGGCATAGAGTCAAACAGCAGTTCAAGGCATTGTCCCTGAAGTGGTACAAAAAAAAAAACACAAGTCCCACTTCAGAGATAAAAACTGGGATCAGGGAGATCAAGAGGTTTCCAGCCCTTATCCAAGGTCTCTATGGAATAAATTACATCGTCTCTGTTTTTACTGCAGACCACGACCCGATCCGCATGTATGTGCCGACCCAGAGTCCAGTCTTTTCGGCAGCCTTTGTATCTCTCAGTCATTACGGCCGAACGTGTAAAATACCTATGGCCTTTCTTTACCTCCAAATGATCCCAGACAAAATCACTGTACCATCGTTCCCAAAAGGCCTCAATTTCAAAGAGCAAGTTCCTTGGAACGTACGTACTGGTCAACACCGACTCTTTCACTCTCAAAAGCTCCCGCGGGTCAGGTAACCAAGCATCCATAATGGAACGGACGCTGAGTCTCTTCCCTTTCCCCGGCAAACTTGACACAGTTCTCCCAGCCTCCTTACCTTCCCCCTCCGTGGATCGCTTGGAGATCCCTCCGGCTAGATGATCCGGTTCGGGTAGGCGCTGGGTTAGGCCTTGACCACAGCCACGGGAAGCCTTCACATATCCCACCTTACTTTTAGCAGGCGGAATGGAGGACTCTGTTGCAACCGAGGCAGCATCAGCTGTGTTCACGGCCTCAAGCTCCTTAATGGCTGGAGCTTCAACCTTCAGTTCCGCTATCTCCGCGGTAGTGGGCGTGGGCATGGCTGTGGGAGCACACATTTCCTCCTCAGGAGCAACAGTACCTGAGATACAGTCCAGGCGGTAGATTCTCGGCACCTCCGTTGGCTGTTCTACCTCAAAGAGGAACTCCCCACAGCCAGAGTCCAGTCTTTTTGGCAGCCTTTGTATCTCTCAGTCATTACGGCCGAACATGTAAAATACCTATGGCCTTTTACCTCCAAATGATCCCAGACAAAATCACTGTACCATCGTTCCCGAAAGGCCTCAATTTCAAAAAGTAAGTTCCTTGGAACGTACGGATACTCCCATCCATAGTCCGTAGCAACCTTCTGATTCAATAGCCGTTGCAGTCGGGCCAAAGGCGGCATGGTCGCCTGATCTCCAGTCCCTGGCAAGACAATAGCATCCGGAGATCTGTGGGGGTGTACGGGCCCCAACTGTGGCATAGGCGGCCTTAATGAGGAACGGGCCTCCGGAACAGCAGGCACGGATGACACCGGAGCATGCAAGGTGGACACAGGAACAACTTCTCCAGTAATAACAGGGGTTTCCACCCGGGGTGCAGTTTCCCCAGAGTCCATGGGCGATCCCTTTACACTACGGGGAGAGGTCAACGAATTTTTTTCCCATCCCTTTGCAAACAGTTCATCTATTTCTACATCATCGCCAACTTCAGAGGAAGAGTCTATCTCTGAGGTATCGTACTCTTCTGCTGGCAAATAATTCCTGGTCAACACCGACTCTTTCACTTTCAAAACATCCCGTGGGTCAGGTACCCAAGCATCCATAATGGAACGGACGCTGAGCCTCTTCCCTTTCCCCGGCAAACTTGACACAGTTCTCCCAGCCTCCTTACCCTCCCCCTCTGTGGATCACTTGGAGATCCGGTTCGGGTAGGCGCTGGGTTAGGCCTTGACCACAGCCACGGGAAGCCTTCACATATCCCACCTTCCTTTTAGCAGGCGGAAGGGAGGACTCTGTTGCAACCGAGGCAGCATCCGCTGTGTTCACGGCCTCAAGCTCCTTAATGGCTGGAGCTTCAACCTTCAGTTCCGCTATCTCCGCGGTAGTGCGCGTGGGCATGGCTGTGGGAGCACACATTTCCTCCTCAGGAGCAACAGTACCTGAGATACAGTCCAGGCGGTAGATTCTCGGCACCTCCGTTGGTTGTTCTACCTCAAAGAGAAAATCCCCACAGTGGGTACATCTCCCGAAAGGGCGAAGCTGTACGACCAGTCCGTGGCATCTCGCAAAAATCATGCCCAAGGCCTCTGCATCTCTGCATGTGTAGAGGGCAAAGCGACCTCGGGGCTTCAGCCGGATCCCTGTATCCATCAGGGAGGCCACAACAGAGGCAACATTCATGGTTGAACCGGGCAAAGGAACACGAGATCCAGTTGAAGTAGTCATCCATGGAGCAGAAAACATGTCGCCTCGTCAATGGTTCAGTTGCACTGTCCCTTTGGCGCCAACCGCACCATGTGGAACACACAATTTAGCTGGGGCTCCTCCCCTTTTCTTCCTTGCTGCACGCAATTCACGGGCTTTTTCCGACTTCGAGACACGCCCACGAACTACGCAGTTGGAAATTACAGCCAGGCCTGTACTTTTCTCTCACTTGTGGCGCAGTCCAATTTCCAAAAATGGCCAACCTCCGAAGAGCCATGCGGGAAAGTAAAGTCCAGCTCCCAGGAACCACTGCAGAATCCCGGACTCGAGCCCCCACGTGTAGCACATGGATATTTTTACCCCTCTTACCTTCTCAAGCAGGGGGATAAGACACACCATGCCACATGCCCGTGTCCTCTAGATTATAAAGGTCAGGCGGTGTTACATACTTGGGTCCTGCAGTTAGTAATTCCCTTCTTTTGGTTCTCCCCTCTATGGCTATAGAGGCGAGTCTTTATCTTTCCCAAATGAGGTCAATGTCCACACAACATATCAAATCCAACGTGAGTTTATTTTATTTTGCTTCCAGGAACCAGAGAGTTGAAGTGAGAAAAAAGGTTAGCAGATAGAAGTGGATTCAGGCACACTCTTGGCTTTGTCGACACTTGGTCCCGAGAGGGTACAGCTCACCCGGATAGTCACTCAATAGAACTAGCAGCCGGCGTGACGCTGGAACAATGACTCAGTCCCCTCCAAGGACCCAGTCAAGGAGATCCCCCTGAACTTCAACACTCCGCAGAGGCAGTCTGCGAAGCGAGGAATCCTTCCCTCCGACAGGTTACCAGGCCTTTCCCCAGTCAGCAATACTCTATTACTCGCCCTCTTGTTATGGGATCGATCCTCCCCTGGCTTCCTCTGTGTCAGAGCGGTTACACTCACGCGGGTTCCCTGGGACTCCTCTTCGGTTGTAAACCCAGTCAAAGGTACTGGGCCTACCTGGAACTCCGTAGTCTCAGGCTGAAGGTGCCTGAGACTCCTCGATCAAGAAAGGGCACACCCCCTCTGAGGGGTAGCTCCCTCCGGGCAGTGGGCCCCAGAATTCACTCTCCGGGCATGGGCTCCGGGAATTGGCTCCCCGTGTAATGGCGTCTGCCCCTTATATATCCCCTCCCAGCATGCACAGTAGGCCAGAACCGCCCACCAACGGCAGCCGAGAGAGGACATCCAATACCTACTCCATCACCTGTGGTTCAACCCCAGGTAAAGGTGACAACACCACCTATACTCCCAAAGGGGAACTGCACGCCAGGTGACACAGCAGTAAGGCAGAGTCCAAAATAATCAAAAGACCCGAGCCAAACTATTGCTCTAGTCACCCCTAAATTTAGGTATAACAGGGTCAAATTTGGGGACCCCGCTACATTTATAAAAAAGTAAATATTGTTTTTTGAAAAAGCAAAGTTCATAGAACTAAAATTTGCTTGTGCTTACCTACTTAGTTCCAGATTACCCACAATCCTTCCTGAACTTATAGCCACCTTCACTAGAGCGCTGGTTGTCTGCAGGGAAGATGACAAGAAAAGATATGTACAGCTTGCAATCATTACAGCAGAGATACAGAGAAAACAAAAAGCAATTATATCTTTTCACGTAATACTTAAAAAAAAAAAAGATGACAGCTGGATTTTTTTTTTTTTCTGGATAACACTTTAATATTTAATACATCAGCTCCAATTGAGCTAACAGATGATATAGTGCTCTGCACACACAGGAAAACATTTCAGTAGGGAGGAACTAAAGCATTATGGACCCCAATATCAAAATCCCCTCCATATGGCAATAGCAGAAGCCTTGGAAAGTACTAGGATACCATCCATGGTCTGTTCTAGCAGACACAACAGATGGGACTGTGCTTATTGTCCATGATTCCTGCTTCTTTCTACATCAGTGAGTGAAGTGTGTTCAGTTTCCTTCTGTGAAAAGATGTCTGGATGCATAATTAAACACTTCAAATTCAGCAGAGCCCTTTTGCATTCACACTGAGCAAGCATAGGAAAGTAATACAAGCTGAGTAAGCAAGTCTATAAATTTAAGGGTCACTCCGCTAAAAATATTTTTTTTATGGTTGGAGCCTCGTGTGCTGAGTTGGTCCCTGGCTTCTTTAATGTGATGGATACTACAAAAGCAACATTATCCTACCGTAATTCCACCATGGAGTTTGACGTGTTCTCAACTGCCTTTGCATGTACCAGCTACACCGTAATATGACATAAATATTCCCCCTTGCCCTCCTCCTTGGCTCTTCTATCAAGATCTGTAATACAACTATCAGTCCCTCTCCTAATGCCAGGACACCATTTTTATTTACGGACTTTGACTTGTCCTTTGCACCCCAAATCCAGTCACTTTCCAAAGCTTGCAGACTTTACCTCCGGAACATCTCCAAAATATGCCTCTTTTTACGACTCTTCAGCCCTCACAGTTTTACACTTTGTACCACTTGCCCTTTCTATTAGATTATAAATTCTCAGGAGCAGGGCCATCCTAACCCTCTTATATTGACTTGTATTGTAACTGTACTGTCTCCCTTTATTAAAGCGGAGGTCCGTTGAATTTTTTTTTTTAAAGTCAGCAGCTACAAATACTGCAGCTGCTGACTTTTAAAATAAGGACACTTACCTGTCCAGCGCACCCGCGATGTCGGCACCCGAAGCTGATCTCTGCCTCGGCTCTCGGATGCTGCCTTCGCCATCTTCGGTAAGGGAATCAGGAAGTGAAGCCTTGCGGCTTCACTTCCTGGTTCCCTACTGCGCATGCGCGACTTGCACTGCGCAATGTCACTGGTCCTTGCTGTCTTCTGGGACCCGTGTGTCTCCCAGAAGACAGCAGGGGGGGGCGCCGGACGTGGCGTGGATTCCCGCAGATAATGCAGGGATCTATGCCCGGAAGTGGGAGCAAATACCTATATTAGATGGGTATCTGCTCCCCCCCCTGAAAGGTGCCAAATGTGACACCGGAGGGGGGGAGGAATCCGGACAGCGGAGGTTCCATTTTTGTGTGGACCTCTGCTTTAAGTAAAGTGCTATGAACTGTTGGCACTATATAAATCCTGTATAATCATAAAAAAAATCCACAGAACACCCCTGGGTGTTCCGGCAATGGAGGACCTTAGGTATTCGACAACCTGAAGCTGGGAAAGACTTTTCAGCCTGCTGAGGATTGGGGAAGCCCAAAAAGCACATTGGAAAAACAAAAAGGCGCACCAGCCTTGTGCATTACCTTAAAAACTCTTTTTATTGAAGTAATGAAACAGATGTGGCGTGTACTCCCAAACAACACATAATATCAAGCTCATCAATATTCAATGTGGCCTGCACACTCTGGTCCACTGTGCCAATCCCAGCTTAGGGAAGGCACTTCCAATGGCTGATGTGTTTTTCGGGTAGGTACCCTCTTCTTCAGGGCTTGCATCAGCCATTGGAAGTGCCTTCCCTACACTGAGATTGGCACAGTGGACCAGTGTGGGGGTCACTGTAAATACTGATGAGCTTTATATCATGTGCTATTTGTGAGTACACATCTTTTAAATTTCTTCAATAAAAATAGTTTTTAAGGTAATGCACAAGCACCCTCTGTTTTGTTTTTCCAGTGTACTCCCTGTTCTATACCCAGTTAGATCCTCCCCACCATCACCACCCTGCTGCTTGCAGCTAACTGTACCTGATATCCAAAAAATGCTAACCTCCTCATTTTTTTTCCTGTTCTCTCTTCTTTCTCTCCTCCTCTTTACACTTACCTCCCACTCCCTCATCTACCTTCCCTACCTTTCCTAACCTCCACCTTATTACTCTCTTGTATGCAAAACTCAAACTCAACCCACTTGATTGCAAAAACACACACAGGAGGGTGCAAACGCCTAGTGCAATATCACCATACAACTTTAATTAATACTAAAAGATAAATGCACACTTACAAACATAAGCAACAACAGGCGTATCACATAAAATCTCCAGCTGTGGGCTATGTCCTCTAGCCATGTAGTGCACGGTTGGAAGACTGACGTGTTTTGGGGGACATGCCCCCTTCTTCAGAGCTAAAACAGATGTATGGTGGTAATGCACTAGGCGTTGGCACCTTCCTGTGTTGTGTTTTTACAGTTGCTTGAAGTTCTGACGAAGGCTGCACCAAATGGAGCATTAAATTTGAACACCATTAGGAGTACTTCTACTTGAGTGCGTTTGTGAGACTTTGGTGGAGTAATCAATCCACTTAATAACTTTTGGGTGAATTGAACAGGTAACTATTTTTTTAGACCTCTTTGGAATATTCGGACCATTTTACTTTTTGGATTTCACAATCATTGATTTGTTTTACATTATAGAAAGTCTGGGTCGAACAGTGGTTTCAAGCATATCAGACATGGTGCCTAGAGGGTTGGCTTATAGAATTGCAAGGAGTCAGATACAACTGGACAATATACTGTATATCTTGTACATTACAAATCTACCTCTTTTGGCTTCATAATGGCCATGGTTGGAGTTGGATCATAAACCGTGCTAATGATAACATGCAACTAGAAACCGCCCCAATAAAATTATTTATTAATATAACTACTAATAGTCACCCAAAACTACATCTAATCAGTTTCTGGTGGACCTAGCCTCTATTTGTGAAACATTCTAAAATCTTTTGACACAGCTATAAAAATTTTACTTACCACATTTAATAGGAAAGCTGGAGCCAGAGTGGCATTTGGTAAGATCACATAAGCTTGAATGTCCATTTTTGGGGAAATAGACAAATTTCCTGGTTTGATGTCTAGAAATGGAGCTGAGGTAGATGAGACCTTGAGTTTCATGAGCATATTTGGGTACATCTTGGATAACTGTAACACAACCAGACAAGAACATTGGATGGTGGTACAAATTAGTGTTGGCAGCACACTAGTCTCTCATAACGATTGTAAGTTCTAACGAGCAGGGCCCTCTGATTCCTCCTATATTGAATTGTATTGTAACTGTACTGTCTGCCCCCATGTTTTAAAGCGCTGCACAAACTGTTGGCGCTAGATAAATCCTGTATAATAATAATAAATAATAATAATAATAATAATAATAATAATATAGGACTCCAGTATTTTCAAAATGCAGGTGTTATTTAGCTGTCAGAAGAGAAATAAAGGAAAATACTATTTGTTTCTTTAGTATTTTAACAATAGTGGACTGAGTTGATTGAAGTGGACAGCTCCAGTGAAGAGCAGTGGGACTTTTAGATGATGATAGTGTGCCAGTAGATGCCTGATTAGAGCCAGGGCCAGATTTAGACCTTGAAGGGCCAAGGGCCCTTCAGGTTCAGGGGGCCCCCTCATACACAGCATTGGTTTACATTCTCAACGACAGTCACTCATTTTAAAAATGCATGACAAAACATCATTTTGAGGTCAATTGTGCATACACACACACACGCAGTCATAGGCCACTTTCCTTAGGAGTGCTCTATGTGAGGTTCGTTTCCAAAATTTGTTATCAAAAATTATACAATATACCAGTCCAGAGTAAAACCTTTTACAGAGGATAGCAGGAAAAGTATTATTTCCCAAGATACATTTAATAAAAGGATTTTTTTATTACGGTATTATATATTTATATTATTTATTACTATTTATTTTTTATTATTTTATATACCGGTAATTGTTTATATTTTTATATTGTTTTATATTATTTATGTATAGAGAGAAGCTCCTTCTGTTAGGGGGGCTCAGGGCAGTTTCCACTTTTGCCCCCTTATAAATTTAGCACTGATAAGAGCATAGGTGCTCAACCTGTGGCCCTCCAGCTGTTCCGAAATTACAAGTCCCATTATGCCTCTGCCTTTGGGAGTCATGCTTGTACCTGTCAGCCTTGAAATGCATCATGGGACTTGTAATTCCACAACAGCTGGAGGGCAACAGGTTGAGCAACCATGGATTAGAGCCTAAAATACCGTAATATTAAAGCCCAACTCCAGTCAGTAACTCCTTAGACTCTCCTTCCCACTCCATGCAAAAAAAAAAAAAAAATGAAAAACATTTTTTTCTGATTGTTCTTTGAGCCCTGGACGATGTAGTAACATGGGTTTGACCAGGGCAGCCTTGGCTCACAGGAAGAAGGGTGAATAATTATGGGCATCATTCAACCCAGTAGAAAAGATATGAGAGTCTTTGGGGGACAGTGCAGAAGAATTGCAGTGAAGGACACAATAGGCTTTTTTTTTTTTTATTTAGGTTCAAGCAGGATCAAGGGCCATATTTATTTTGCATGGCCACTTCTGGTACTAAATAGAAGCACAGTTTTTTTCTTACCTGAGGTATTAGTGCGCCAAATGAAGAAGTGTTTAACCGAATGCTAAAGTCTTTGGGAATCTAAAAATGAACATAATTATATTTATTTGAATGCAATAGCAGCTAACATGTGTTAAGGTTATTTAATGTGTTACATGGTATTCCACATAAAGTGTATACAGTATTACACTTTGAGGATGTAAATAACTGTTTTTATGAATTACCGTCTTTCCTCGGAGTGCAGAGTCTGCCACATGAAAATCAAGAAAAGTCCAGTAAGCCTCAAGAATAGAAGAAAAAGCAAACAAGGACCCCTTTTTCGAGTAATTACCTGAATCCATCATCTCAGGGCAGTTACAACAGTAAAAGATGGTAACTGGCTACTATAGGTTTGTGCACCTTAAATTTCCTGTTTTCAGAAAAAGTGACCCAACACCATACACCTTCCTCACCCATCCGGTACCTGCCGTACATACATCTAGAAGTGATAAACTGGTGTGTGGTGCAGATTTGAAACCCCTGTTCTTCTCCCCCTTCTTTCCACAGGGCTTGTAGGCAGGTGCAGTCTATCTTCTCCACGGCAGGGGGCGCTCTCCGCTGTTGTTGGAGAGGAAGTTCAGAGGAACTAGGTTCCTCTGTGGTTTCCTGGGTCACTGGAGAAGCAATCCCATTGGATGCTGCCGCCCCTATGTGACTCAAGCAGCCAACATGGATCAACTAGAGCCTATTTAAGGCCCTGGCATTCAGAGAACACTTCTCTGTTTGGATGAGGTGGAGATTGTGATCATCCTCTCCACCTTGTTTAATCAGAGAATGATTTGCATTCACTGAGAAAATCACAAGATGTTCTCCAAATGGTGACCAGAAGCAGATAGAATATTGTGCCCATCACTGTAGAAGCTCAGGCTACTACAGCCATTTAAAACGTCTATAGAGGCTGTTTAAGTAGCCCAATGTAAGTATGCAAAATGTATCATCCCTGGAGTTCAGCTTTAAATGTGGAGGCTGCATTAGTTTACTTTTCTCAGGCTAACTACATTGTTGCAAGTACAGAAATACAGCGGGTAAAATAAGTATTGAACACGTCTCCATTTTTCTAGGTAAACATATTTCTAAGCCCTGGTTCACACTGAGCTGCAGGAATGAAGCCGTGACAGTTCAGCTGAACTTGCATGATTTCATTCCCGCATTTCAGTCCCGATTTCGATTTCACAGACATCTGTGCGGGTTTCTGCACAGATGTCAATGTAAATTGCAAAAAGTAGTACAGAAACGACTTTTTGAAATTGGTGCGGCACCCCAAATGCAGCGTCACACCGATTAGGACAGTGCCATTTCCGGCAATTGCCACCGATTTGACATGTCACTGGGATGAATGCTCTTTAAATTGGTGGTCAGTGGGAAGAATGTTCATCTTACAAATGGCTAAAAAGATTATTGGTGTCAGTGGTTACATATCTGAAGCCTCGTACACACGAACGAGTTTCTCGGCAAAAACCAGCAAGAAACTTGCTGGCAGAGATTTTTTGCCGAGAAATTCGTTCGTGTGTATGGTTTCTCGTCAAGAAAAGCTACAAGTATCTCGACGAGAAAATAGAGATCCTGCTCTCTATTTTCTCGTCGAGATTCTCGTCGGCATGTTTCTCGACGAGAAAAGTGAGTGTGTGTACACTTACCTGTCCTCCCGGAAGCCCGCGCATGTTCGAAATGAATTTGACGCATGCGCGGTAGCTTCCTAGGCATACGTAGGGTATACCAAGATGGCGGCGATGGCATCGAATGTGACGAGCGCATGCTCGTCGTAGTCAATGACGTCACCGCGTACGCTCCATTCAAAGAACCGCGGGTTCTTTGAATCGAGCGTGTGTACACTCGGCCGGGACAAGTTTCTTGTCCAAGAATCTCGTCAAAAAAAACAACATGTTTTTTTCGACGAGAATCTCGGCCGTGTGTACGAGGCCTGAGAGGCATAAATTGCTCAAGGAACCCCAAGCAACATTTGGAGGAACCCTAGGGTACCACTGAATCCTGGTTGAGAATGGAAGATTTAGACACTATACTGATATGCAACCCTTACACCCATTAGAAGGGAATGTGAAAATTTCTAGGACCCGAGTGCCATTGCTCCATTCCACCAGTCATGGGAAAGCAGGCAGGAACTTAATATTTATTAAATTACCTAAAATAACTACAAACACAGTGAATTTGGATAAATAAGGCCGTGGCTGCTTTATTATTGGATTTAATAAATTAATAATTATATAAATAAATAAATAACACTTAAAATTAGCTTAGCCACTACGGCTCAAGCTTATATCATATTTCACAAACTTAAAATATCCACACTATATGATAATAAATATTTCAAACAAAAACTGTCCCCCTTTTGTATTTTCAACAAAGGTGACCTTCCCACATAATTAGCAGCCACGACAAGTAAGTAAGTATATGTAATTGGGGGGGGGGGTAGGGGAACACCACAGATCCTGTCTTCTGAGGCGAATGACTCCTCTAACGGAACCCTGCTTATATAGCCCTATCCTAGCTAGTTCAAACTGGTACCACCCGCCCAGGACCACTCTTCCTTTAAGAAAACCCGGGAAAACATGCTTTGAGCATCCCCAGGCCACGTGATCACCAGGTGTTTCAAACAAAAACCCGGGAAATACATATGAGTCACAGCTGTTTCCCCTGAGAGACCTAGCAGGCTCATCAGGGGAAATTGAAACTGCTCGTCCTGCCGCCTTCCCATGAGAAAAGGGGGAATTGAAACCGTCTCCCCCTTTTCTATCATGGGAAAGCAGGCAGGAACTTAATATTTATTAAATTACCTAAAATAACTACAAACACAGTGAATTTGGATAAATAAGGCCGTGGCTGCTTTATTATTGGATTTAATAAATTAATAATTATATAAATAAATAAATAACACTTAAAATTAGCTTAGCCACTACGGCTCAAGCTTATATCATATTTCACAAACTTAAAATATCCACAAGACAGGTGGATTTAACCAAATCTACCTGTCACCACTCCCCACAACCACGGCCAACTCAACGCACGTACCCAAGTCAGCGTTGAAAATATCCAAACCCACATCAGACAGATGAATCCCATCATCTCTATATAAACCATTTATCATACCCTCTAATTCCGTATGCCGGAAGGATAGCATACCTAAATTAAATAATAACCTAGAAACTGCTCTATTTATCCGACGCCGTATTTTTTCCAATGGGCGCATGGCAGGCAAGGACAGCCATTTCAGCCTTTGCACTATTTCTGAAAAAATAATAATGGTATTCGGCAATAAAATTTGAATTCTCAGCAAGTCATCCCTTATTGTGAAAATGAGATCTAAAGTCTTGAACTTCCCCAGGTCATTGCCCCCCAGATGAATAATTAAAACATCTGGAAGGGGAAATTCCATAAGAAGCCTATGCATTTCCAACATCAAGCTAGACCACACCATACCCCTTTTACCAAACCAGAATACTCTAAACCTGGATAGATCCAAACCCAAGTTATCAGAATAACACCTTTCTGATGCTCTCCGCTGTGCCCAAAAAACATACGAATGTCCGATAATCCATACCGTTTTGCGTTGACCTATAAAATCAAACAGATTGATTAGGACGAATATACAACAGATAACGGTCCGACTTCCACCTACCCACCTTTTTAATAACGTCAGTATCAAGACCCAACCTAGAAGCCTCAGTAGCTGCACCGATCCTAAAGGAGTGTGATGTTAGATGACACTCCTGAAGATTCAGTTTCCTTAAACACTTTTTAAATACACAAAGGAATTGATATTTACTTAATGGAGAACCAGATTCATGTAAGAAAAATTTTCCATTTAGTGGGGGCCTAATAATAATATATTGAGATACTAACGATACTGGGCAGATATTAGGATTATGACTAGAAAATAAAGTTATCCAACTGCCCACACCTAACTGGTCCGCTTTCGACTGACGAATAAAAATTTTTAAGGAACCGTCCGCAATTCGGACATCAGAGGCTTGCAGGAAATGTAACTCCGATATCCTTAGTGCTGCGAAAAAAGCTAAAGAAAAAACTGCACGAAAAAGAACTGCTTCAAAATCAGAAAAACAAATAAGGGAAGTAACTGAGCAAAGATTTTGTAAAATCACTGGGGTAATTGGTAAACGTTGGTCTTTCTTGAAATTAATTCTTTTATATCCTTTCATGGCTTGTTGTACTGAAAAGAATGACAAGCAAGATAAAAACCCATTAAGTTTAAGAAAAAATGAAACACCAGATAAAGTCTTCTGGACATATGCCCAGGAATACTTCTTATTAAATAAAAACTCTAAAAACAATAAAACCAGATGCTCAGAAAATGACCCGGCGGGTCTTCCAATTGAATTTAAAAACATCAACCACATCAACCAGGCCGATCGATATCCAGCTAAGGTTGATGGTGCAATGGAATGCTGGATATATTCAGCAATGGGCTTCAAACCAGGTCCCATAAATTTTGAGGGCACTTCATCCCTACAGGATCCGCATCTGGATATAGTTGAAAAAATCGATCCATCTGAAAGCGAGACAGAGAGTCCGCCATGTCATTGTCCTTTCCCGCCACATGCGTTGCTTTTAACCAAATATTCAAACTCAAGCATTTAAAAACCATATGGCGAAGAAGGACAACAACCGGCGGGGACTTAGATGATAAACAGTTTATTGCAAACATAACACCTTTGTTATCAGTCCTAACCAAAATGCGTTTATTCTGAAAGTACTGTCCCCAAACCTCCAAAGCTACGACAATTGGGAAAAGCTCCAATAGTACAATATTTTTAAGCAATCCTCTGGCCTGCCATCTAGGATCCCAACTATCTGCACACCACTGTGTTTGCCAAATGGCAGCAAAACCGCAGGACCCAGCAGCGTCAGTAAACAGGAACAAATCCTTGTCTAAAACGAATTGCTCCTGCCATACCGCTTTCCCATTAAAAAATGTAAGAAATTGAAGCCATACTAACAGGTCTTCCCTCAGATCATTAGTAATCCTTACATGAGAAAATGGGGATTTTAAACCAGAGATTGCAAGGTACAATCTCCGAGAAAAAACCTTCCCAACTGGCATAATCCTAGAAGCAAAAGCTAACAAACCCAGTAAGGACTGCATTTCTTTTAGGCAAACCTTTTTCTTTCTAATGATGGACAGTAAAGTAGTTCTAATTTTAATTATTTTGATTTTGGGTAATCGAAACTCCATCAAATCTGAATCGATCGTGATACCCAGAAATTCAATACAAGTCGAAGGCCAGGATGTTTTTTCGATGGCCAAAGGAACACCCAAATAGCTGCAGATTTTGAAAAAAGAATTCAAAAGTAAGTCACAATCCGAAGAACAAGGGGGACCTAAAAATAAAAAATCATCTAAATAATGTATCAAAAAAGTTGAATCAGAAACCTTGCTAACCACCCATTCTAAAAAGGAAGAAAAAGTTTCAAAATAAAAACAAGATAGAGAACAACCCATTGGTAAACATTTATCGAAGAAAAATTCACCGTTAAAGAAAAAACCTAGCGAATTAAAACAAATTGGGTTAATCGGAAGGAGACGGAAAGCAGATTTAATATCAGCTTTAGCCATAAGGGCCCCTTTTCCCAAAATCCTAAGTTTATTTAAAGCATCCTCAAAAGATGCATAGGAAACTGAGGAGATACTATCATCAATTTGGTCATTTAATGATTGGCCCCTAGGAAACGACAAGTGGTGGATTAAACGAAAAGAATTATTTTCTTTTTTGGGAACGATTCCCAAAGGGGAAATCCGAAAATCCATAAATGGAGGAGAACTGAAAGGACCAGCTACCCTCCCTTCCACAACCTCTTTAGCGATTTTCTCTAAAACAATCTCAAAAAATTGATCTACAGATTTCAAATTTTTTACCACTGTGCAACCTTTACCACAAAAGGAAGGAAGCTTAAAGCCATCTCTAAAGCCCTCCAGAAGTAGACGGGCCCTCGACTTGTCTGGGTAAATTTGAAGCCAAGGGAGCATATTTCGCCAGTTCACTGGCGTGCAAGCCTTTCTGAACAGATCCCTGTTGATTGGCAGTAGCCATTCTTTTGAAACATTTTGACACGGAATGTGTTCCTGAACAAAAAGCACACTCGTGTCGGTACCTACAAGAGGTAAGCCATTTACATTGTCCATCATTGTAGTTAAAACAAATGCCTTTTTTATATCCGGAAGGCTGGGTTGTAGTTTGCTGTGTGTACACTGAATTCTGTCTAGCAACGTTTTGTCGCTGGGGAAGAAAAAGATTGAGCCACAGGCCCACATCTTTTACTCCCCATTTTAAAGATTTATGGACCGCCAATTTTTGACGAAAAGCTTCATCGTATGAAAACCAAGATGTACTACCGAAGCTTCTATAAGCTTCCAAAATTATATCCAAATGTTGAAAAAGCCCCGGACTCTTGTCCGGAAATTTTTCACAAAGGATACCTGAAAAAATGCAGAAAGCCTGCAACCAGTTATTAAAAGACCTGGTCACAGGCCTCCTCCTATCTTCATCTTCTTTTTTATCCTTTAAAATAAAATCTTTAACTGAAGGCAGTAATGATAATAAATCTAAAAATTCACCTCTCCATATCTTTTCTTTTATCGACAAAGATAAGTGAAAACCTAAAGGAGATGACTCGCAAGAAATAGTTTCTTTTAAACATGTTTCCGGTAAATTCTGATTTTTAGCAATATGATAAGCAGAGGACATATTACCCTCAATAGAATGTAATACTTGCTCGTCATTTGCTATTTGTCCACAAGATGGCGTAAACACATCTACTATAGGATTGACAGAGACTGAAACAAGATTTTTTAATAACTGTACTTCCTTAGCTAAACTAGCTATGGATTCAAGAATAACCTGTAAAGCAATGTCATTATTAGACTCACCATGCAGTGAAACCCCAGGCTCCTCCATTCCTTCATAAGGAGCTGATCTGACAGCCGGCCTAGTACTGACCTCAGACCGCTGGTCTTGTCTCCATGGAGATGAATTTTGTTGTAGGGGGCGTGGCGACTGTGTTGACGAACCGCTCACCGCTCCGCCTACATTACCGGGTACGCCCCTTACCGAGCCTCTTCCAGCTGCCGCCGCTATTGGTGCAGTATGCCTGCTTACCGCTGCTCCTGCCGACTCCGGCCTGCTTCTTCTCGCCGTCTGACCGGTTCTTTTGGCTGCCGGAGCTCTGGGCGGGGAGGGAGAGAGTCGCTGACATGGGCCCCGCCTCCTCTTCGCGGAACCACTCCCCTTTGCTGACGCGGCAGTGATCCTCTTACGATGGGGAACTCCTTCCTGTGGCGCCGCTCCTTCCTCTTCCGGGCGCATCATGGACTCCGCGCCGGGCAGCACACCCACAGACGGACCTCCATCCTCCGTCAGGATTCGGGCTTCTACTGCTGCTGTAGCAGCTCCCACCGGAGCCTCTTGACACGACGCTGCAGGTAAGTCGAGGCATCGCCGAATCCAATCCTCGCCGCCTTCTTCTCCCGCCCGCTCAATTAACCGCCGCAGGAGACTCATCTTCCGGCCTCAGAAGACCCCTGTTTGCTCAATGGAGTAACACTCCTAGAACACCACAGATCCTGTCTTCTGAGGCGAATGACTCCTCTAACGGAACCCTGCTTATATAGCCCTATCCTAGCTAGTTCAAACTGGTACCACCCGCCCAGGACCACTCTTCCTTTAAGAAAACCCGGGAAAACATGCTTTGAGCATCCCCAGGCCACGTGATCACCAGGTGTTTCAAACAAAAACCCGGGAAATACATATGAGTCACAGCTGTTTCCCCTGAGAGACCTAGCAGGCTCATCAGGGGAAATTGAAACTGCTCGTCCTGCCGCCTTCCCATGAGAAAAGGGGGAATTGAAACCGTCTCCCCCTTTTCTATCATTCTTTAGCCAGTGCCACAGCTGGACCATGCCAGGACACCAAACCCAGTAGCAGTCACCCCTACAGCTACCTCATTGTCTTACCGCTCCCCATAGCACCCTGTACATTACAGAAACCACCACACCTCATATACTGTATACCATGGGTGCTCAACTTGTGGCCCTCCAGCTGTTGCAGAACTACAAGTCCCATCATGCCTCTGCCTTTAAGAGTCATGCTTGTAACTGTCTGCGGCTTGCAATGCCTTGTGGGACTTGTAGTTCCGAAACAGCTGGAGGGCCACAGGTTGAGCACCCATGCTGTATACTATCCAGTACACCTAGTTTAGCCTTTAGCATACCTTGTCATCAGTGATATTAAAGATGAGTTTCCCAGCTGAATGGTAGACAAAGCCAGCGGTGTTAAACAAGTAATCTGAGACTCCGAAGTAAATCATGAGGTTGTGGTCAGCGGGTAAGGACAGCGATGGCGGTGAGAAAGGAGGAGGAGTACGATGGGACAGTTCAAAAAATTCTCCCTGTGGAAAACACAATAAATTAATATCATTACAGAGTCATGTTGTGTACAGTACATTAATGAATGCAGATACTAACATGTGACTACTTTGTGAGTTACAGAAGTTGTCAGAGGGTTTTCATTAGTGTATGGAATAGAGGAAATGGGCACCTAAACCTAAATACACTGCAGCAGCCCACCAGAGAATATGCCCCTTCTCCAGTGGTGATGGACTGCTTAGTCTGTTATTGTTAACGATGCACTGAAAAGCTCCGGGCGCCGAGCTCCGGGCGCCGATCCTTCCCCCCACCCCCCTGGCTGGTCTCCATGGTTTCCCCGGAGGCGGGCAGTAATCTGATGTCCAGCTGTGAGTGACATGGGAGGGGAGAGGGCCGGCCTTCTCTCCTCAAACAGCCGCTGTCCCCTCCTCCTTTCCAATGCCCGAGCAGGGTCCGAGGTGTCCTGTGGAGGAAGAGGAGGTGGCGCTGGGAGCTTTTCACAACCTCTGTCCACTAGTTGTTGGGACAGCGAGTGAATTCATGTGCTCCCCTCCCCTGGCTTCTCCCGTGCTCTGCAGATCTCCTAACGTGTGCAGAGCGCGGATAATGGCTGCCTGGCTGAGCAGCTCCCTGACCTCATCTCCGGGATGGACGGCCGTAGTGGAGGACCTGTCAGAGCAGGTATTGCGATCAGCGGGGAGCCAGTCTGCCGGAGTCTCAAGGTACATACAGCATGTCCTGCTGCCCGACACTGACACATCCTGTGATGTCATTCCCTGACCGAGGGCGCCCCGAACATCCCTGCTATCAGCCACCTGTCACCTCACACACAGAGCCCTAATGAAATGATGCCATCTAATGTCCCCTGTCGTCAACATCATCATCATCATCATGCCCCTCATCATATCCCTGTTACTGGCATCCCACCACCCTACCTCTGATTCCTGTCATCAAACTTTTTATCATCATCCCCCCTGATTGATACCCAACATGTCACGCTTCAAAATTGCGCCCGCTCGTGGAATGGCAACAAACATTTACCCTTTAAAATCTCCATAGGCGACGTTTAAAAAATTCTTCAGGTTGCATGTTTTGAGTTACAGAGGAGGTCTAGGGCTAGAATTATTGCTCTCGCTCTACCAATCGCGGCGATACCTCACATGTGTGGTTTGAACACTGCTTTCATATGCGGGCGCTACTCACGTATGCGTTCGCTTCTGCGCGCGAGCTCGGTGGGACAGGGTGCGTTCCTGGCTCCTAACTTTTTTTAGCTGGCTCCTAGATTCCAAGCAAATTTGTCAAGCCCTGCCCTACACTACCCTTGTATGCTACTGCGCATGTGTCGAAGTCTTTTCGAGCATGCGCAGGTTTACCATGGACAGGTAAGCATACACACTCACGGTTTTCTCGGCAGGAAACACTCTGCCGAGAATCCCGACGAGAAAAATAGAGAGCAGGTTCTCTATTTTTCTCGTCGAGATTCCCGGCAGTTTTCCCGACGAGAAACCATACACGAACCATTTTCTCGGCTAAAAGCTCTCCCAGCAGCTTTCTTGCTGAGAAAACCGACCGAGTGTACGAGGCTTAAGGCTGTCAGCAGATCGACCTCTACGAATTAGGCAGTACCTAAAAAACTCTAAAAATGGGGAACAACTGAGCATGTGCAGAGCAGGACGAGACAGTGCCTTACTGGATTTTTACATAGCTATACCTGAAAAAGGGGCCAGCCTGAAATGATTTAGCAGGACTTAATTTTCTGACTAATGTTCCACTTTAAGATTCTGGTGCCTGAATTTTATAGTTGATAACTTCTTTATTTTAACTTGACAAAGTCATTTCAAGCACCAAAAATATGGGCCAGTGTTGATACTAATGCCCCGTACACACGATCCGAATATCGTACGACAGATCGTACGACTTTTTCCGCTTAATAGTCGCAAGTAAAATTAAATAGGGTAATAAAGTCACGAAAATTCTCGTACGACAGAAAAAAAAAATGGGAAGTGATGTCATGTGTTGTAATGTATTTGTATTGTATTTTCGGACGACAACTGTACTGACTAAACGAATATCGTACGATCTGGTGTCGTACGAGGAAAATTTTCGTGCTTGTCTGATAAAATAATATCGGATGAACTGTCATGATCGGCTCTCGAAGCTTTGTACTAACGATCCGATTATCGTAGGATTCTTCCTCGGACGACATTTTTCGTACGATATTCGGATCGTGTGTACGGGGCTTAAGGCAAATGGGGAAATTTGTCATCTCAGCCAATCTGTATACAGTCACTAAGCGACTGTATTTGAAGCGTGATTTACTCATACGGTATGTCAAGAAGGAATAATGTTTTTTTAGAATCAGTTTCCCTTACATTTTAGTAAATGTGGTTTTATGACGCAGGGCAGTGAAATAATTAACTAGCACAAAAAATAATAACAAACTTACCTTCAGTGCAACATCCACGGTTGCTGCAGTCACAGGTGGAGGGCCAGTGAGAGAATAATCAATGGCAGCTACCTTGTCAATCTTTGCTGTCACTGAGAGAAAAAACACGATATAAAGAATGTTATTTGTTCAGACTGGTATTCCTTGATAACTACTAACAAGTCTATGCAAAACTGTCCTGTTCCTGCCATCGGGAATCAGATCCCATACTTCCTAATAGGCACACTCTTCGAACAGATGGGTTGGAATGCTTGTGAGTTCTTGGGCATGTAGCACCCCCTAGGGCAGGGGTAGGCAACCTCTGCCCTCCAGCTGTTTTGAAACTACAATTCCCATGAGACATTGCAAGACCCTGACAATCGCAGGCATGACTTCTAGAGGCAGAGGCATGATGGGATTTGTAGTTTCACCACAGCTGGAGTGCCGAGGTTGTCTACCCCTGCTCTAGTGCTAAATTTGTGTAAATAGGTTTGTTAGTGTAGGTAAATTGTTCTGGGTCAGGGTTAGTGACTCAGGGAGGCTGGATGACTCATCAGGCAACACCTCTGGTACCTCTCCCTACTTTCTGGAACCTTAGAGAAGATTCCAGAAGAATGGGTGGGAGGTTAAAGTGGACTTTTAGTCATTTTTTCAACTTTCAATATATTAAATCTTCTGCCCTTGTTGTTTTAACTTTGGATAGTAAAACATTTTTTTTTTCTTCCAGTAAATACCTTATACAGCCCACTTCCTGTTTCTTGTCTGGTAAAAAGCCTAGGCTTATGACATCATGCACAGCCCTCTCTCCCACTCTTGTGAGAGTTTGCGAGGAAGGGAGGGGGGACAGGAGAGATGAGTCATAGGAGAGCCAATCAGAGCTGCAGGGCTGCAAAGCTGGAGGTGTGCCTCGGCTGCCCACAGTTAAATTGGCTGCAGCCAGACTCAGTGGAGAGAGATTTCTGCAGCATATTTGGCTAGTACAGAATCACAGTATATATAAAATAATATGCAAAGTGGTTGGAGGGAAGCTTCAGAATGGCAAAGATGTTTTTATTACAAATTATGTGAGCAGACTGCAGTTCATCTTTAAGAGGAGCTAAGAGGAGCTGCCTGGAGTATTGAGGAGAGCCCCAGCCAATCCCCAGCAAGTGGGCTGGCAGGGGGTGGGCACCTCTTAAATACTCTGGGTCATGCCTGCAAGAGGGGGAGTGAGTGTTGAGTGGAAGATTGGAGTGCTAAGGAGACTGTCAGAGACCTTTGGGGGAGCCCCCTAGTCTGGGGGGGGGGGGGCGCATCACAATTATTTTTATTTGCAGCTGACCTGGAAGGGTTTGAAGAAGTGGTTCCAGTTTAGTGACAATGGCATTCTGGACCATTGGACAGATCTATGGGGAAGAGAACACAAAGTTAACCAAGAAATGACAGAAGTTAAATGCTGATAATGCTATATGATGACCTTCTATGTACTGTATGCATGTACGTGCAAAGCCTGGATGAGGATATGATTATCATTAAAGTGATATTAAACCCAAAACCAAAATTTTTATATTTTGCAGCTTACAAATCATTAGAAGTGGTGGCTGCATTCGTTTTCTTTTCTTTTTTGGCCTTTTCCCTTCTGTTTTCACCTGGTGATCTGGCCAGTAACATAGCTTCTGTATTAGAATGCATCCACTCTGGATGGAGGAGCACAGGGGCACCTTTGGACAGCAGCTTTGTCAAACTGGTGGAGGAGTGTAGATGTACTAGCAGATTTAGATACACTAAGAAATTGAAGCCAAACTCAGGCAAATACTGTATAAGCCGTTACAGCAAACTTTTTTTTTCTTTTCTTTTGGATAAAGGTTTTAAATAAATAAAACAAATCTGATTATTGTAAGCACCCCTGTCAGTGGTAAATGGTTTGTCTCACCCAGGGCTTTTTTTCCACAGAAAATAGGTGCAGGTACTCCCCTCTTTCAAGTTACCCCTTGCCTCCAAGCACAGTCCCTTGGTTCCACCCCCTGAGCAACAACAAATACCCACCTCAACAACAAAATAACCCCTGCAACAAAACACCCCCATGAGAAAAAACCGACCTACCCCGGAAATAAATAGCCCCCTTCCAGCAACAATAAATCTCCCAGCAGCCATCATTAATGGACCCTCCAGCAACCAGCAACAATAGACCCCTCCCTCAACAGTGGATCCCTCCCAGCAACAATTGACCCCCCCTCCAGCAACAATAGATTCTCCCACCCAGCAACATTAGATCCCCCAGCAGCCAGCATCAATGGACCCCTCAGCACAACCCAGAACTCCTTGCAATTACAGCCACTGTGCCCATCAAACGCAGCCACTGTGCCATCAAACGCAGCCACTGTGCCATCAAACGCAGCCACTGTGCCATCAAACGCAGCCACTGTGCCCATCAAACGCAGCCACTGTGCCCATCAAACGCAGCCACTGTGCCCATCAAACGCAGCCACTGTGCCCATCAAACGCAGCCACTGTGCCCATCAAACGCAGCCACTGTGCCCATCAAACGCAGCCACTGTGCCCATCATACGCAGCCCCTGTGCCATCATACGCAGCCCCTGTGCCATCAAAAGCTGCCACTGTGCCCATTAATCGCTGCCACTGTGCCCATTAATCGCTGCCACTGTGCCCATTAATCGCTGCCACTGTGCCCATTAAATGCGGCGAGCGATGTCCGATGTCTTTCTCAATGTCTTCTCCCACCACTGTGCCCATTAATCGCTGCCACTTTGCCCCAAATGCTGCCACTGTGCCCATTAATTCACTGCCACTTTACCCCAAATGCTGTCACTGTGCCCATTAATTGCTGCCACTGTGCCCATTAATCATATTTCGGGAACAGTGTACCAGCTTACCGTAATATAATGTTAGAGTTCTTCAACATCCACACAGATTTCTAAATAGCCGGCTTTGTAAACATTTCTACCTTTTGTCTCTTCTCTTTAACAGATCTGCATCAGAGGATCTCAGAGTCAAATCATCATCACTGGAGCGTCTTCTACATCTTCACTTTACTGATGAAGTCTCATCAGCACCTGCCTCCAAGAGAGCAATGCCACCAGCTCTCTTCAGGATTGTCACAGTTTATTTTCCGTAGGTGTGTGTTGGACCGGCTATGAGGGGAGGTTGGAGGCCGGTAGACCTTTTTACCGCAGGTGTGTGTTGGACCGGCTATGAGGGGAGGTTGGAGGCCGGTAGACCTTTTTTACCGCAGGTGTGTGTTGGACCGGCTATGAGGGGAGGTTGGAGGCCAGTAGACCTTTTTTACCGCAGGTGTGTGTTGGACCAGCTATGAGGGGAGGTTGGAGGCCAGTAGACCTTTTTTACCGCAGGTGTGTGTTGGACCAGCTATGAGGGGAGGTTGGAGGCCGGTAGACCTTTTTTACCGCAGGTGTGTGTTGGACCGGCTATGAGGGGAGGTTGGAGGCCGGTAGACCTTTTTTACCGCAGGTGTGTGTTGGACCAGCTATGAGGGGAGGTTGGAGGCCGGTAGACCTTTTTTACCGCAGGTGTGTGTTGAACCGACTATGAGGGGCGGTTGGAGGCCAATAGACCTTTTTTACCGCAGGTGTGTGTTGGACCTGCTATGAGGGGAGGTTGGAGGCCAGTAGACCTTTTTTACCGCAGGTGTGTGTTGGACCAGCTATGAGGGGAGGTTGGAGGCCGGTAGACCTTTTTTACCGCAGGTGTGTGTTGGACCGGCTATGAGGGGAGGTTGGAGGCCGGTAGACCTTTTTTACCACAGGTGTGTGTTGGACCGACTATGAGGGAAGATCCCGCAGGTGTGTATTGAACCAGCTATAAGGGGAGGTTGGAGGCTGGTACTCTTTTTTTAGATGTGTGTTGGACTGGCTGTAAGGGGAGGTTGGAAGCCATTTTTTTTCTTCTTTTTTCTATCTGGCACTAGATGTGTGTTGAACCAGCAAAAAAAAAAAAAAAACTGGAATATTGTTCCAAGTTGGGAGCTCTGTGTGGCTTTACATGTGATTGCAAACATATGCAACCAAAACCTCTGTTTTTTTTAACAAATTAAAAAAAAAATTGTTTAGACTCTGTTTATTTCTTGCTATGTCACAATTTAGAAACAATGTTAGAGTAGAGTTAGGGACCGCACTTTGCAGAGGAGCCTTGACGTGGCAGTGCGGCTTCACATATATTTGCAAATTTGCACAACGTAAACCTAACACAAATTGTGCAAACGGTTTAGACTTTTTTCTTATTTTGCTGGCTATCTGGTAAGTATGCTGGAGGAATTTATGTATTGGACTATTCTGTGAACTGCCCTGCCCATTTCCACCTTACTTTAAGCTACCAATCTTTTTTTTGCTTTACTGCAATGATACATGCGTTAGCGTGTTGCAGTGCCATTCATTGTCAATGGTACCCCAACACATTAACCCAAATCACTTCTGCCACACATGCATTGCAGCATACCACATTGCACATTCATTGTGCTGTGCTGAGCAGTGGCGGCTGGTGATCAGAATTTTTTGGGGGGCGCAAACTGACAAATTAAACTTTTAGTAATGCAGGGCTGTAAATAGCCATTTATCAGGTGATTATGTATCATTACTGCTAGGTAAAACTGTGCCCGTCAATTGCAGCCTCACTGTGCCCATTATGAGGGGTTCCCACCATTCCTGTACTACGTTCCCGGGTCTGTAACCTGATGTGCCCATTATGGGGTTCCCACCATTTCTGTACTGCGTTCCCGGGTCTGTAACCTGATGTGCCTATTATGAGTGGTTCCCACCATCCCTGTGCTGAGTTCCCGTGTCTGTGCACCTGCTGTGCCCATTATGACGGGTTCCCACCATCCCTGTGCTGATGTCCCGGGTCTGTACACTTGCTGTGTCTATTATGAGGGGTTCCTACCATCTGTGTGCTAAGTTCCTGGGTCTGTACCCCCGCTGTGTCTATTATGAGTGGTTCAAACCATCCCTGTGCTGAGTTCCCGTGTCTGTACACCTGCTGTGCCCATTATGACGGGTTCCCACCATCCCTGTGCTGATGTCCCGGGTCTGTACACTTGCTGTGTCTATTATGAGGGGTTCCTACCATCTCTGTGCTAAGTTCCTGGGTCTGTACCCCCGCTGTGTCTATTATGAGTGGTTCCCACCATCCCTGTGCTGAGTTCCCGTGTCTGTACACCTGCTGTGCCCATTATGACGGGTTCCCACCATCCCTGTGCTGATTTCCCGGGTCTGTACACTTGCTGTGTCTATTATGAGGGGTTCCTACCATCCCTGTGCTGATTTCCCGGGTCTGTACACTTGCTGTGTCTATTATGAGGGGTTCCTACCATCTCTGTGCTAAGTTACTGGGTCTGTACCCCCGCTGTCTATTATGAGGGGTTCCCACCATCCCTGTGCTGAGTTCCCGTGTCTGTACACCTGCTGTGCCCATTATGACGGGTTCCCACCATCCCTGTGCTGATTTCCCGGGTCTGTACACTTGCTGTGTCTATTATGAGGGGTTCCTACCATCTCTGTGCTAAGTTCCTGGGTCTGTACCCCCGCTGTGTCTATTATGAGGGGTTTCCACCATCCCTGTGCTAGGTTTACGGGTCTGTACACCTACTGTGCCCATTATGAGGGGTTCCCATCATCCCTGTGCTGAGTTTCTGGGTCTGTACACCTGCTGTACCCATTATGAGGGGTTCCCACCACCCCTGTGCTGAGTTCCCTTGTCTGTAACCTGATGTGCCCATTATGGGGGTTCCCACCACCCCTGTGCTGAGTTCCCGGGTCTGTACACCTGCTCTGCCCATTATGATGGGTTCCCACCATCCCTGTGCCAAGTTCCCTTGTCTGTAACCTGATGTGCCCATTATGGGGGTTCCCACCATCCCTGTACTGAGTTCCTGGGTCTGTAACTGGATGTGCCTATTATGAGGGGTTCCCACCATCTCTGTGCTGAGTTCCCGGGTCTGTACACCTACTGTGCCCATTATGAGGGGTTCCCACAATCCCTGTGCCAAGTTCCCAGGTCTGTAACCTGATGTGCCCATTATAGGGGTTCCCATCATCCCTGTGCTGAGTTCCCAGATGAAAAACAAATGCAGCCATAACATAAGAATAGGTGGGCTGCAATATAATAATTGTTTGCTTTTGGGTTTAATACTGCTTGATGACTAGTTAGAAAGTTTCATTAGAAACACTCATGCTCAGGAAGGGTGAAATGGGCACAGTGGCTGCATTTGATGTGCACAGTGGCTACATATGATGGGCACAGTGGCTACATTTGATGGGGCACAGTGGCTACATTTGATGGGGCACAGTGGCTGCATTTGATGGGGCACAGTGGCTGCATTAGATGGGCACAGTGGCTGCAATTGATGGCACAGCGGCTGCATTTGATGGGCACAGTGGCTGCCTTTGATGGGCACAGTGAGGCTAGTAGAAAGAAAGTCTAAATAGGAAACAAATACAGTGGAACCTTGGATTACGAGCATAATCTGTTCCAGCAGAATGTTTGTAATCCAAAGCACTCGCATATCAAAGCGAGTTTTCCCATAGAAGTCAATGGGAACAAAAATAATTATTTCCACATTGACTTCTATGGCATGCAATACCACATGTGGCCAGAGGTGGGGGGGCGCCGGAGAGACTCGGAAATACTCAGAGATCGTTTGGCTGCCCTCGGAAACCCCCGGAAAGTTTCCGAGTATTTCCAAACAGCTCCGAACAGCTCCGATCGGCTCCCGCACCCCCCACACCTCTGGCTAAATGCGGTACTGCACACCTCAGAGGCTTGGATCCTGCTCGTTTTGCGAGACAACACTCGCAAACCGAGTCAGGATTTAAAAAAGAATATTGCTCGTATTGCGAAGCGCTCGTTACCCAAGTTACTCGCAATCCGAGGTAACTCGCCTGTGTGCCCTCAGCAGCAGAAGGGGAGGAGGGAAAACGGCAGCACTGTGGGGGAAAGGGGCACACACAGAGGTCCCGGACAGTAGGGGGAAGGGGGTCCAGATACTAGAACCAATTCCCCTGCAGTGCAGCCAGAGGAAGAAAAGAATAGTAGAAGCCGGCAACACTAAACAAGATTCACAAGTGTCAGCAATAAGCCAGTACTGCTGCCCAGCCAGGCCCCCTTTTAAACTGATGAGGCCCGGGCCCAGTACAAGAGGGCTGGCTGTACTGCCTTATCAGTGGCCCTGAGCTACAATATAATAAATGTTTGCTTTTGAATTTAAAGTGGAGGTCCACCCTAAAAAAAAAAAAAAAAAAATTACATAAAAATGCTCCAAAAAAAGAAAAAAGAAAAATGTGAAAAAAATAAAAAATTTACTTACCAGAAATTGTGGTTGCTAGGCAGATCTTTCTAATCTGCCTCTTCCTAGTCCGCGGCTGGTCTTCTTCCTCCTCGCGTTGTCTGCTGGGGAATGGGGCGCGGTGTCTTCTTGGAACTGTGTGTATCCCAGAGAACAGCCGCCCATTCAGAAAACGCTGCGCGACTCGCGCATGCTCAGTAAGAAATGGGCAGTGAAGCCGCAAGGCTCCACTGCCTGTTTCCCTTAGTGAGGATGGCGGCGCCGGGACCTGCCACGATCAAGGGATCGGCCTTGGGGAGCCGACATCGCGGGCGCCTAGGACAGGCAAGTGTCCTTATTAAAAGTCAGCAGCTACAGTGTTTGTAGCTGCTGACCAGGGATGAGCCGAACACCCCCCTGTTCGGTTCGCACCAGAACCTGCAAACAGACAAAATGTTCGTGTGAACTTTAGAACCCTATTAAATACAATGGACTCGAACGTTCGAAATCTAAAGTGTTAATTATAAAGGCTAATATGCAAGTTATTGTCCTAAAAAGTGTTTGGGGACCCGGGTCCTGCCCCAGGGGACATGTATCAATGCAAAAAGAAGTTTTAAAAACGGCCGTTTTTTCGGGAGCAGTGATTTTAATAATGCTTAAAATGAAAAAATAAAAGTGAAATATTCCTTTAAATTTCGTACCTGGGGGGTGTGTATGATATGCATGTGAAGTGGCACATGTTTCCCGTGCTTAGAACTGTCCCTGCAAAAAATGTCATTTTTGAAAGAAAAAAAGTCATTTAAAACTCACTCGCGGCTATTAATGAATTGTCGGCTCCCGGCAATACATTCAAAAGTCATTGATAAAAAAAAAAAAAAAAAAAAAGCGTGGGGGTTCCCCAGAATTCAATTACCAGGCCCTTCAGGTCTGGAATGGATATTAAGGGGAACCCCGCCGCAAATTTAAAAAAACATTGATGTGGGGTTCCCCCAAATATCCATTCCAGGCCCTTCAGATCTGGCATGGATTTTAAGGGGAACTCCACCCCAAATGTAAAAAAAAATGGCGTGGAGTCCCCCTAAAAATCCATACCAGACCCCTTATCCGAGCACGCAACCTGGCCGGCCACAGGAGAAAAGGGGGGGGACGAGAGAGCGGCCCCCCCTCCCTCCTGAACCGTACCAGGCCACATGCCCTCAACATGGGGAGGATGTCCCCATGTTGATGGGGACAAGGGCCTCATCCCCACAACCCTTGCCCGGTGGTTGTGGGGGTCTGCGGGCGGGGGGCTTATCGGAATCTGGAAGACCCCTTTAACAAAGGGGACCCCCAGATCCCGGCCCCCCCTATGTGAATTGGTAAGGGGTACATTGTACCCCTACCATTTCACGAAGAAAGCGTAATTTTTTTTAAAAAAAAACACACAAACACCTTGAAAAAGTCCTTTGTTTTTTTTAAATAAACATTCCAGCGGTGAAATCCAGTTTCCCGCGGCGATCCGATGTCCAGCGCTGTCCGTCATTGGTTGTGCCAGAGCGGACCTGATGGGGAACTCCCTCTCAGTGTTTTAAATGTATAGACCCGCCCCTTCTAAAGTTCTCCATCAGGT
The DNA here is from genome assembly GCA_029206835.1 of Rana muscosa. Taxonomy (NCBI): domain Eukaryota; kingdom Metazoa; phylum Chordata; class Amphibia; order Anura; family Ranidae; genus Rana; species Rana muscosa. The sequence goes on along the minus strand of CM055128.1, from coordinate 54,127,406 downwards.
CCGCTCAGCGGACCAGATGCGGAACATGAGAAGGGGCGGGTCTATACATGTATTACCAAAGTGAGAGTAGTTCCCCATCAGGTCCGCCCCCTCGGTATGTCGGACCCGCCTACGTCATTGGCTTGAGCGGGGAACTTCCTTCACTGTGTAAATTTTAATTTACACAGTGAAGGAAGTTCCCCGCTCAAGCCAATGACGTAGGCGGGTCCGACATACCGAGGGGGCGGACCTGATGGGGAACTGCTCTCACTTTGGTAATACATGTATAGACCCGCCCCTTCTCATGTTCCGCATCTGGTCTGCTGAGCGGACCTGATGGGGAACTTTAGAAGGGGCGGGTCTATACATTTAAAACACTGAGAGGGAGTTCCCCATCAGGTCCGCTCTGGCACAACCAATGAAGGACAGCGCTGGACATCGGGATCGCCGCGGGACACTGGATTTCACCGCTGGAATGTTTTTTTTTTTTTAAGTAAAGGACTTTTTCAAGGTGTATGTGTGTTTTTTTTTTTAAAAAAAATACGCTTTCTTCGTGAAATGGTAGGGGTACAATGTACCCCTTACCAATTCACATAGGGGGGGCCGGGATCTGGGGGTCCCCTTTGTTAAAGGGGTCTTCCAGATTCCGATAAGCCCCCCGCCCGCAGACCCCCACAACCACCGGGCAAGGGTTGTGGGGATGAGGCCCTTGTCCCCATCAACATGGGGACATCCTCCCCATGTTGAGGGCATGTGGCCTGGTACGGTTCAGGAGGGAGGGGGGGCCGCTCTCTCGTCCCCCCCCTTTTCTCCTGTGGCCGGCCAGGTTGCGTGCTCGGATAAGGGGTCTGGTATGGATTTTTAGGGGGACTCCACGCCATTTTTTTTAAAATTTGGGGTGGAGTTCCCCTTAAAATCCATGCCAGATCTGAAGGGCCTGGAATGGATATTTGGGGGAACCCCACGTCAATTTTTTTTTAACCACTTAAGCCCCGGACCATTTGGTAGCTAAAGGACCAGAGGTGAATTCAGAATTTTGCACTGCGCTGCTTTAACTGTAAATTGTGCGGACATGCAATGTTGTACTGAAACTAAATTTGCGTCCTTTTCTTCCCACAAATAGAGATTTCTTTTAATGGTATTTGATTGCCTCTGCGATTTTTATTTTTTGCGAGATAAACGGAAAAAGACCGAAAATTTTGAAAAAAAAATGATATTTTCTACTTTTTGTTATAAGAAAAATCGAATAAACTCAATTGTAGTCATACATTTAGGCCAAAATGTATTCAGCCACATGTCTTTAGTAAAAAAAATGTCAATAAGCGTATATTTATTGGTTTGCGCAAAAGTTATAGCGTCTACAAACTAGGGTACATTTTCTGGAATTTACACAGCTTTTAATTTATGATTGCCTATCTCATTTCTTGAGGTGCTAAAATGGCAGGGCAGTACAAAACCCCCCCAAATGACCCCATTTTGGAAAGTAGACACCCCAGGGAAATTGCTGAGAGGCATGTTGAGCCCATTGAATATTTTTAAGTGATTGAATAATGACAAAAAAAAAAAATTACAAAAAGTTGTCACTAAATGATATATTGCTCACACATGCCATGGTTATATGTGGAATTGCACCCCAAAATACATTCTGCTGCTTCTCCTGAGTATGGGGATACCACATGTGTGGGACTTTTTAGGAGCCTAGCCGCATACGGGCCCCCGAAAACCAAGCACCGCCTTCAGGATTTCTAAGGGCGCAAATTTTTGATTTCACTCCTCACTACCTATCACAGTTTCGAAGGCCATAAAATGCCAAAATAGCACAAAACCCCCCTAAATGACCCCATTTTGGAAAGTAGACACCCCAAGCTATTTACTGAGAGGCATGATTAGTCCATGGAATATTTTATATTTTGCCACAAGTTGCAGGAATATGACAAACTTTATTTTTTTTGCACAAAGTTGTCACTAAATGATATATTGCTCACACATGCCATGGGCATATGTGAAATTACACCCCAAAATACATTCTGCTGCTTCTCCTGAGTATGGGGATACCACATGTGTGGAACTTTTTGGGAGCCTAGTCGCGTACGGGACCCCAAAAACCAAGCACCGCCTTCAAGGTTTCTAAGGGCATACATTTTTGATTTCACTCCTTACTACCTATCACTACCTATCACAGTTTTGAAGGCCATAAAATGCCAAGATGGCACAAACCCCCCCAAATGACCCCATTTTGGAAAGTAGACACCCCAAGCTATTTGCTTAGAGGCATGTTGAGCCCATTGAATATTTTTTTTTTTTTTGTCCCAAATGATTGAATAATGAGAAAAAGAAAAAAAAAAGAAAAAATGTACAAAAAGTTGTCACTAAATGATATATTGCTCACACATGCCATGGTTATATGTGGAATTGCACCCCAAAATACATTCTGCTGCTTCTCCTGAGTACAGGGATACCACATGTGTGGGACTTTTTGGGAGCCTAGCCGGGTACGGGACCCCGGAAACCAAGCACCGCCTTCAGGCTTTCTAAGGACGTAAATTTTTGATTTCACTCCTCACTACCTATCACAGTTTCGAAGGCCATAAAATGCCAAAATAGCACAAAATCCCCCCAAATGACCCCATTTTGGAAAGTAGACACCCCAAGCTATTTACTGAGAGGCATGTTCAGTCCATGGAATATTTTATATTTTGCCACAAGTTGCGGGAATATGACAAACTTAGTTTTTTTTGCACAAAGTTGTCCCTAAATGATATATTGCTCACACATGCCATGGTTATATGTGGAATTGCACCCCAAAATACATTCTGCTGCTTCTCCTGAGTATGGGGATACCACATGTGTGGGACTTTTTGGGAGCCTAGCCGCGTACGGGACCCCAAAAACCAAGCACAGCCTTCAAGGTTTCTAAGGGCATAAATTTTTGATTTCACTCCTCACTACCTATCACAGTTTTGAAGGCCATAAAATGCCAAGATAGCACAAAACCCCCCAAAATGACCCCATTTTGGAAAGTAGACACCCCAAGGAAATAGCTGAGAGGCATGTTGAGCCCATTGAATATTTTTTTTTTGTCCCAAGTGATTGAATAATGACAAAAAGAAAAAAAAAATGTACAAAAAGTTGTCGCTAAATTATATATTGCTCAAACATGCCATGGTTATATGCAGAATTGCACCCCAAAATACATTTGGTTGCTTCTCCTGAGTACGGGGATACCACATGTGTGGGACTTTTTGAGAGCCTAGCCGCGTACGGGCCCCCGAAAACCAAGCACCGCCTTCAGGATTTCTAAGGGCACAAATTTTTGATTTCACTCCTCACTACCTATCACAGTTTTGAAGGCCATAAAATGCCAAGATAGTCCAAAACCCCCACAAATGACCCCATTTTGGAAAGTAGACACCCCAAGCTATTTGCCGAGAGGCATGGTGAGTATTTTACAGCTCTCATTTGTTTTTGAAAATGAAGAAAGACATATTTTTTTTTTTTTCTTTTTTCAATTTTTAAAACTTTGTGACAAAAAGCGAGATCTGCAAAATACTCAACATACCTCTCAGCAAATAGCTTGGGGTGTCTACTTTCCAAAATGGGGTCATTTGGGGGTGTTTTGTGCCATCTGGGCATTCCATGGCCTCCGAAACTGTGATAGGCAGTGAGGAGTAAAATCAAAAATTTACACCCATAGAAATCCTGAAGGCGGTGCTTGGTTTTCGGGGTCCTGTACGCGGCTAGGCTCCCAAAATGTCTCACACATGTGGTATCCCCGTACTCAGGAGAAGCAACAGAATGTATTTTGGGGTGCAATTCCACATATAACCATGGCATGTTTGAGCAATATATAATTTAGTGACAACTTTTTGTAAATTTTTTATTTTTTTTTATTTTTGTCATTATTCAATCACTTGGGACAAAAAAAAAAAAATATTCAATGGGCTCAACATGCCTCTCAGCAAATAGCTTGAGGTGTCTACTTTCCAAAATGGGGTCATTTGGGGGGGTTTTGAACTGTCCTGGCATTTTATGCACAACATTAGGAAGCTTATGTCACACATCATCCACTCTTCTAACCACTTGAAGACAAAGCCCTTTCTGACACTTTTTGTTTACATGAAAACATTTTTTTTTTTTGCAAGAAAATTATGTTGAACCCCCAAACATTATATATATTTTTAAAGCAAAGGCCCTACAGATTAAAATAGTGGGTGTTGCATTTTTTTTTCCACACAGTATTTGCGCAGCGATTTTTCAAGCGCATTTTTTGGGGGAAAAACACACTTTTTTTATTTTTAATGCACTAAAAAACACTATATTGCCCAAATGTTTGATGAAAAAAAAAAGATGATCTTAGGACGAGTACATGGATACCAAACACGACATGCTTTAAAATTGCGCACAAACGCGCAGCGGCGAGAAACTACATTCATTTTTAAAAGCATTTAAAAGCCTTTACAGGTTACCACGTTGGATTTACAGAGGAGGTCTACTGCTAAAATTACTGCCCTCGATCTGACCTTCGCGGTGATACCTCACATGCATGATGCAATTGCTATTTACATATGACGCTAGACCGACGCTTGCGTTCGCCTTTGCGCAAGAGCAGGGGGGGACAGCGGTGCTTTTTTTTTTTTTTTTTTTTTTTATTATTATTATTAATTTTGCTTTTTTATTTTTTTTTTAAATTGTTCCTTCCATATTTTTTTTTTTAATCATTTTTATTGTTATCTCAGGGAATGTAAATATCCCCTATGATAGCAATAAGTAGTGACAGGTACTCTTTTTTTGAAAAAAAATGGGGGGTTAGACCCTAGATCTTTCCTCTGCCCTCAAAGCATCTGACCACACCAAGATCGGTGTGATAAAATGCTTTCCCAATTTCCCAATGGCGCTGTTTATATCCGGGGGGGGGGGCATTCCCTCCCACTGCTTATAAAAGCAGTCCAGAGGCTAATTAGCCACTAGGATTGCTTTTACATGAAAGCCGGCCGCTGGCTGAAAAGAATGATACCCGCAGGCATCAATCTGGTATAACCATTCAAAGTCCAGCAACATACCAGTACGTTGCTGGTCCTTGTTGGACATGTATTGTAATCTTTTTTTTCATGCAGCCTGTTGGCTGAACGAAAAAAAGAGATTGATCGGTGGGTATGCCCACCATTAGAATACCTCCCTTCATCCACCCACTTCTAATGATGGGCATATATGCCGAAGCATGGGGGCATCCTCCCGCAAAAAAGTTATGCTGCGTACACACGGTCGAACTTTTCCACGGGCAAGCCTCCGTCGGAATTTCGACCGTATATACGCGGCATTAGGAGCAAAATCGCTCCTCCGCCCCTGCTGCCCCCATGCTTCGGCATATATGCTCTTTTTTTTAACTGTGGTGGTGAAATCACCTCCTACAGCGTTGGAGTCACGGCTTTATGTATCGTGGGAGCAAACGCTGTTGCTGTCAAGATAAATAAATCCGCGATGCAACTGAATGGCGTACCTGCTAAGCAAATGATGGTTAACATTAAAACAAAGTAACATTACAGTACAACAGTAAGACCTTACCATACCATACCTGCAAAGCAAATACCAAAACAAAACCTAGTAAAAAATAAAACATTTTTTTAACGCAACCTGTGCCTAAAATATATATATGCCGAAGCATGGGGGCATCCTCCCGCAAAAAAGTTATGCCGCGTACACACGGTCGAACTTTTCCACGGGCAAGCCTCCGTCAGAATTTCGACCGTATATACGCGGCATTAGGAGCAAAATCGCTCCTCCGCCCCTGCTGTCCCCATGCTTCGGCATATATGCTCTTTTTTTTTAACTGTGGTGGTGAAATCACCTCCTACAGCACTGGAGTCACGGCTTTATGTATCGTGGGAGCAAACGCTGTTGCTGTCAAGATAAATAATTCCGCGCTGCAGTTGAATGGCGCACCTGAAAACAAAAAATTACATACCTGAAAAGCAAGCATGATAAAACATTGCAGAATAGAATACAGTAAAAAAGAGCAGAACAATAGAGAGAAAATAGAGAGAGAGAGAACAATAAAACGACAACTATTTTTGTTTTTTTTATTTTATATTTTTTACGTTTTTTTTTTCTTTTTTACACTTTTTTTTTAAACTTTAACAACTGTAATGGTTCGGGTCTCTCAAAATGTAATGGCATCTTGGGAGACCCTGTGTAAGTGTGTCCTAGTCTGTGAAATGCTGTACCCTACGCTAAAACTTCACTTTTGAGTGGTAGCGTTCAAAACATTCACCAACGCAAAGACCAGGTTTGTCAGGACAGAGTGGACAATAATAACGGGTGTCACGCCTAAATCCGCGCTTGCTACAGACACGACATCTTTTTTGGGGGGTTCGTTGGGTAGGGGTACTCGGGAGGAGATGCGTATAATGCCTCTCATGCAGCCGGCTTACTGCATTTGGTAGGGGATGGTGAGGTGCAGAACCGCCTGGATACAGGAGTTCTGTGACTATCTCATTCTGGAATTTTAGAAGAGATAAAGTCCCGCCTGAAGCTCTGTATAGCACATGAGCGTTCAGCAAAGCCAATTGAAATAAGGATAGAGACACTTTTTTGTACCAGCGTCTCGCCTTACGGTCAATTAGATACAGCGCCAACAACTGGTCGTTGAGGTCCACCCCTCCCATATTTTTGTTATATTCGTGGACACAGAGGGGTTTCTCCACAACACCAGTCGCCGTAGGAATTTGGACTGTCGTGTCTGCATGAAGGGAGGTAAGAAGGAAAACATTCTTATTGTCCCTCCACTTCATAGCGAGCAAGTTATTACACTTTACGCAGGCTCTCTCCCCCAGCCTAAGACGGGCATCTACAAGCCGCTGGGGAAAGCCCCGGCGATTAGGTCGCACAGTGCCACATGCTCCAATCTGATGATCAAACAAGTGACTAAACAGTGGCACGCTCGTGTAATAATTGTCCACATACAAGTGGTACCCCTTTCCGAATAAGGGTGACACCAAGTTCCACACTATCTTGCCAGCGCTCCCTATGTAATCCGGGCAGTTGACCGGCTCAACCTGACTGTCTTTTCCCTCATAAACCATAAAGCTCCATACATAGCCTGTTGCCCTGTCACAGCACTTATAGAGCTTGACCCCGTATCTGGCACGCTTGCTGGGAAGGTACTGCTTGAAAGCCAAGCGGCCAGAAAATTTAATCAGGGACTCATCAACGCAGACAACTTGATCGGGAGTAAACAAGGCTGCAAAACGTTCGTTGAAGTGGTTTATGAGGGGCCGAATTTTATAGAGCCGGTCGTATTCAGGGTCCCCACGTGGACGACAAAGTTCATTGTCGTTGAAGTGCATGAACCGCAAAATCTGCTCGTATCGTTTCCTGGGCATGGAGGCAGAGAACACAGGCATGTGGTCAATTGGAAGACAAGGAGAGAGGCGCCTCTAAGTGCAATAGTGTAACAAGTTTTTAATAGTAGATACAAATACACTCACATTTAGGTGAATTAACATAGGCGTTTAAAATGTCAGGATGACGATCATCAGCAGCAGGTCACAGGGGGTTCTCAGCTCTGCGTAGAATGACAGGAGTGTCTCTGAAGATATATAAGGCGTCTATCCACTTCTGCCCTTATGTCATGTTGATAAAGGAGCGCGACTTGCCAGGACACCGCAAGTCCGCACGCTCACGAAACGCGTCCATTTTTGATGACGTCACCCTCTGCAGCTTAACCACATGTGCGCTCCTAGCCTCGCTCTTAACACACTACAGGATCGTTGTCCCCGGAAGCCGGCCGCTCCATCTTCAGAGACACTCCTGTCATTCTACGCAGAGCTGAGAACCCCCTGTGACCTGCTGCTGATGATCGTCATCCTGACATTTTAAACGCCTATGTTAATTCACCTAAATGTGAGTGTATTTGTATCTACTATTAAAAACTTGTTACACTATTGCACTTAGAGGCGCCTCTCTCCTTGTCTTCCAGTTACCCCTGAACATGGTTTCTGTTCATCTATGTTGGCCGCCCTGTGCACAGTGGATCCCATTTATCCCTGCTCCACCCATATACACCGCAGTGTGTAAACAGACTCCTAAGGACTTCCTTTAAGACTGTCTATATATATACATATGTTGTATGGTATTTTTTCATCTTATCTTTATATTTTATATATTTTTTTTTTATTTTATTTTTTATTTATTTATTTATTTTTTATTTAATTATTTATTCATTCATTATTTTTTATTATTTTTTCTTGCTTCATATTGATTACTTTGGGTAATACATGTTTCTGTGGATATTGTGCGCCACCACTTGTCTATATATGTGGTCAATTGGGTGCGTGGACCAATAAGCAAGCAATGACGGGAATTTATGTGTGCCCATGTTGAGGGAAAGGCCCAGAAAGGTCTTAAATTCGGAAACCGTAATTGGTTTCCAATCTTTGGCAATGGAAGGCAACTGGGGATTAGCGGCGATGAATTGACCAGCATATAAATTACTCTGGTCCACAATAGATCTATAGAGATCTTCCGTGAAAAACAGCGAATAATAATCAATTGGCATAAAATCAGCTGTTTCCACCTGAATACAGGGTTGGGCAGTGAATGGGGGAAGTACGGGTTCTGCAGAAGTGGTGGGGACCCAATCAGGATAGGCGAATTCTGCAGGAAGGGCACTATGGGTACGACGGGCCTGCCTTTGTCTTCTTATTGGTGGCAGCGGGACACTACTTGTGCTTGCCACCTCGCCAGCTTGAACTGCACTTATGGGACTCGCCACGTCACCACGTGATACTGCAGTGCTGGATGTACACCCAGGCTGTACTAGGCCGCTGGTGCTTGACAATTCACCAGAAGGAATAGCGGCGCTAGTACTCCTCTGCTCCATGATACGAGAGCCCTGCGGTTCGTGCTCCTCAACAACCTCAGAAGATCGGGATCGGGTACACCTGACCTTAGCAGGGACCTCAACTTCGTCATCAGAGCTATCTGACGTGGGGCCGCTGACGTCACTGTCTTCTACGGGAAGATATTCTGAGCCTGAATCTGACAGATACGTGACCTCCTCTTCACTATCTGTCATGCTCAGAATCTCGTAGGCCTCTTTACTAGTGTACCTTCGACTTGCCATTTTGGGCTCTAAATTTAGGGGTACACTAGTAAGATTCACAGGAAAAAAAAGCACCCGACTGTCGTCAGCAAATATATCAAACGCTACAAAAAAAACTGTTAGCGGTCGCAGGGATCAGGACTGTCTCTGCGAACGCTGCAGTTATGTGTTTTGTGTTTGGTAAGTGACAGTGATCGATCGATACTGCACTTGGGTGGGCTGGGCTGGGCTGGGCTGGGCGGAGGGGCTAAACGCAGGTGCTAGCAGGTATCTGGGCTGATCCCGCTAACACTGCGTTTTTGGGAACCCTAAACCGCTGGGGATGCTAGTATAGATCTGATCAGATACTATACCACTAAGGGGGGTGTATGCTTTGCGCGTGGGTGTTAGCGTTACTGGCACTAACCTAACGCTGCCTGGGGCGACGCAGACCCTCTCTGGCGCTAAAACCTAATTGATCTCACCTGCCGGGCGATCAGGGGGTTAAACCTTTATTGGGTTATATACGGCGGGTGCCCTGATGCTATAAAAAGCAAACTAACCAACCAGCGTCACCCGTAACCTTTATATGGTGATCACTGGTGAAAGGGTTAACTAGGGGCAATCAGGGGGTTAAAACCTTTATTAGGTTAAATATGGGGGTACCCGACGCTATATAAAAACCTGACGGGTTACCTAAATAACTAACTGGGTAACCAGTGTCACCAGTGACGCTTATACGGTGATCACTGGTGAAAGGGTTAACTCTAGGGGCAATCAGGGGGTTAAAATAATATATGGGGGTACCTGACGCTAATAAAAACCTGCGGCGAACCTAAAAATAATTAACTGGCTATCTAGGGCACCACCGGCACTAAATACAGCGATCGAAAATACGATCGCTTAGTGACGCTGAAGTTAGGGGGTGAAAGGGTTACCTGGGGGGTGATCAAGGGGTTAAACCTTTATTAGGGGGGGTTAGGGGGGCTACCCTGGACCTAAAGGGGCCTAATCCTAACTGCCCTGCAACTTTTTACTATCACAGATGACACTAAAAGCAGTGATCAGTAAAATAAATAATCACTGCAATCAGTGACACTGTGATTGGGGGCTGGGGGGTGACCTGGGGGGTGATCTGGGGGTGACTGGGGGGTGAAATGTGTGCCTATGTGTACCTACGTGTCAGTGGACTGCTGGTGCACTAACCTGCTTCCTCTCTCCTCGGCGCCGGAATCGAAAAGACCGCCGCGAGGGAGATGACATCACTTCCTACTGCCTGTGTTTACATCACATGGCAGAGGAAGCATTTTCATTGGCCGGGAGCGATCGCGAGGGGGTGGCCGAAATCGAATGGTCGCCCCCTCATCTCCGAACGCTCCCCAACGATTAACGGCCGCTCACTGTATAGAAGGGGGGTCCGATCGGACCCCCCAACTGTACAAAGGCGATCACGTATGCTCTACGTGATTGTGCCTGTCGGTGCCATTCTGCCGACGTATATATACAGTGAGCGGTCGTTAAGTGGTTAAATTTGCGGCGGGGTTCCCCTTAATATCCATTCCAGACCTGAAGGGCCTGGTAATTGAATTCTGGGGAACCCCCACGCTTTTTTTTTTTTTTATCAATGACTTTTGTATGTATTGCCGGGAGCCGACAATTCATTAATAGCCGCGAGTGAGTTTTAAATGACTTTTTTTCTTTCAAATGACTTTTTTTGCAGGGACAGTTCTAAGCACGGAAAACATGCGCCACTTTACATGCATATCATACACACCCCCCAGGTACGAAATTTAAAGGAATATTTCACTTTTATTTTTTCATTTTAAGCATTATTAAAATCACTGCTCCCGAAAAAACGGCCGTTTTTAAAACTTCTTTTTGCATTGATACATGTCCCCTGGGGCAGGACCCGGGTCCCCAAATCCTTTTTAGGACAATAACTTGCATATAAGCCTTGATAATTAGCACTTTAGATTTCTCCCATAGATTTTTCGAATTTGCCGCGAACACCCCAATTTGTTCGCTGTTCGGCGAATGGGTGAACAGGCAATGTTCGAGTCGAACATGAGTTCGACTCGAACTCGAAGCTCATCCCTACTGCTGACTTTTAAAAAAAAAAATCGCGGCTGGACCACTTTAAATACAACATTGATAGAGTTTTGTTAAATCTGTTCAATAAGTGCAAAAAATGTCCTTTTGATTCAGCCAGAATTTTTTTGTGTTAATAATTTTCTTGTGCTCTCTGCCTCTGCTGATTTTTATCAGTTAGTTCTCAGCTCTCCCTGTGGACTACAGAACACCTCACCCTAGGGTCAAATTTTTACCTTGGAGGTATAGGCCACTTTTGGCTCAGTGAGCCCCTCATACACAAGCATTTAAACACACAGCAAATTACCAAATTAGATGAAATGCCAAAACTCCAAATCAATTTTAAGGTAAGACAAATTACACCGTGCATAGCTATGCTGCTATGTACTCTTTCGTTTCTATAGATAGCAATAGCTGACTCAACAATTTACACATAATTTCCTCAGTAATCAACTTTTCTCACTAACAAATCAATATCCATGGAGTTAGTGTAGGCTACCTTCCCTAAGGGTGTAAGTGCTCTAAGCGCTTCGCTCGAGCCACCACAATTTGTTTAAAACTGATACATTATGCCAGGCCAGAGTAAAATCTTTTACTGAAGATTGCAGGAAAAATATTGGTTCCCACGATAAATAAAAAAACAACAACATTTTTTTCCTTATGTAGCCCCCTGTTCCTAAAAATGGGGCTATAATGTAAATTTAGTTTTTGGCTAAGCTGTAACAGCTCAGATTGATTGTATATAGTTTATTAGCTTCTGTTGTAAACTTGGCTGAGTTGTGCAATTCTCACTGTTGCCAGTAGGTGTCATCGGTACCATAGGCCAGTATGAGATTTATAACAAGGCTAAGCTGTAATGAATATTATTTTTTCCAGAAACAGCCCAGTAGGAGGTTCCTGGCCGCTGTGCATTCTGGGAGGGGGTATTTATGGGACAGACGCCATGTGCTCTAGTCAGTCCTCACCTCGTTGCCCTTCTGGCCTGAGGCCACGTTGCTGCAAGCTCTGGAAGTAGGCCCAGAAGCCTGTCTGGGGCCTACTAATCCTGAGGTGGTCCTAGGCTGTCATGCCTGTTTGGAAGAAGCCAAGCCAATCTGAGGAGATCCCAGGGGAGGACCCTTGCTGGAGAGAGCCAGGATGAAGGCTGGTCTCTCAGGAGGGCCTGGTGACTAAGTTGGAGGACGCACCTACATTTAAACTATTCTTACAGTACTGTCGAGTCAGCTTAAAGGTTCTGGTACTGTGAAGCTGTTCTACAAATCTAAATAAAGGTAACTAGCTCCTGTCTGCTAAGTCTGTGAGAGAGACTTATCCGATAGTGCTACTGGCTGCACAGTCTGTGAGAGAGACTTGTCCAGCAGTTCTTCTGGCTGCTAAGTCCTGTGAGAGAGACTTGTCCAGGAGTTCTTCTGGCTGCTAAGTCCTGTGAGAGAGACTTATCCAGAAAACCATACCGGTTGCTAGGTCTGTGTGAGAGACCTATCCAGGTATCCAAGATCTTCTAAAAGAAAGCTGTCTTTGGATTCCAGGAGTCTTCAAGAGATCTGCTAAAGGGTGTCTGAAACCTCCTCTAACCCTCTATCCTACTACTTCTTACAAGTTCTCCATTAAAGCATTAAAAAAATATAAAAGTTACTGGCGCCCAAATTCTGTTCTAACTTCCCATTATAGCCATGGACTCAGCCCTGGGGTGAATGTAAGCTCGTTCCCTGCCTCTGGAATTACCTCTTTGCTCCCAGTATACCCAGGGGGGGGGGACACACTTATATTTCTGTATGGGGGTCCCTTATGGCAGTGTGCCATTTAGACCCCTTATAAATTTGACACTGCCTCCTGCTTATGTCCTGGAGAAGAGAAATGGGATGGTGTTCTTTAGTACTGTGTTAGGGTGACAACACGGCTCCTCCATGGACGCAGTATGATGAGTGAGTGTTGTCATCCAAGGAAGTGTGTTACTGTCAGATCACCAGGTGAAAAAAAAAGGGAAAAATAACCTAGAAAAAGAAAACTAATGGGCAGCCACCACATCTGATAGTTTGTAACCTGCATTTTGTTTTTTGGGTTGAGATACCTGTGACAGACCTAACAGGGACCAAGGCTTTTGGAGAGGACTGTAGGGTAGACTCTTGCCTACTGACTATGGGCCCTGGCATTTGAGGGGTCTCTATTCTTTGGGTGTTGTGCCTGGGGGACCTTTCCTGGCATTTGAGGGGTCTCTATTCTTTGGGAGTTGTGTGCCTGGGAGACCTTTGGAGTAGTTCTACTTCGGATTCAAGTCCATGTCTCCCCGAAACATACAGACTCTGGGAACTGGAGGACCCTAATAGAGATTTGGGGCCTCTATGCTCAAACCAGCATTGACTGCTTCAAACCCTCCGAGATGTTCTGGATGTTAATATAATCAGCTCAAAACAACCTGATGCTGTGGTCTCCTGCTATAATCTTTTTATTAAAGTGGAGCTCCACCCTAAATAGCAACTTTTGCTATTTGGAACCCTCCCCCCCTCCGGTGTCACAATTGACACCTTTCAGGGGGGAGGGGGGTGAAGATACCTGTCTAAGACAGGTATTTTCACCCACATCCGGGAGTCCTGTCTCCGGGAATCTGCGGGAGTTACGTCACTTCCCGCAGATTTCCCTTGGTGTTCTGGGAGACACTCGGCTCCCAGAACACAGGAGCACCAATCAGAACGGCGCAGCGCGACCCGCGCATGCGCCGTAGGGAACCGGGCATGAAGCCGCAGGGCTTCACTTCCTGGTTCCCTCAGCGAGGATGGCGGAGGGAGCAGCAGAGCGACGAGCGGTCGCTCGTCCTCTGCTGCGGACGTCGCTGGACTCCAGGACAGGTAAGTGTCCAAATATTAAAAGCCAGCAGCTGCTGTAGCTGTAGGCTTTTAATTTTTTTTTTCCGGTGGAGCAACCCCTTTAAGGTGGTATGTGTTTGTTGTTAAGTGTGTCTCTCCCATTGTTTCCCTCCTAGGTGTGAATTCCCATTGTTAATTGAGTTGAGTCACCTACTGTTTCTGTCGGTTGGCTAATCCTCTTGGAGGTTCCTACATAATGGGATTAGTCTTGTGTCAATTTGACCTCATTATTGTTAATATTTATTGTTCATGTGGCGACCAGCCTACTTTTTAAGTGTATAAAAACCTGTATTTCTGTTCAATAAACAGTCATTCCTTTGGTTTTACCTCAACATATTGTCTGTGTACGATGCTTGGGGTAAAAGGGCTGGTATTAGCTCTCAGTCTCCTGGAAGGGTTGGGAGGGCAGGAGGCACTGTTTGGCGGAAGCATCCAAGTGGGCTGCCAAGCTGTCCATCACAATACCCTTTACGCTCACTTTCACCTTGCAGTATATGGAGCCCGGAATTCAAAGGCTCTGAGACATTTTGGGTGGGAAGGAGCCTCTAACCATGACTACAAGTACTGTGGTCCTCTCCTTTGGAGAGGGCTGAAAGGGCCAGGAAGCACTCAGCAGGTGCCTATGAGGTATAGTGTTGAAATAGCATACAGTTGAGAGAGCGCTGTAGGCTGTTGATCAGCTGAAACCCTGCTGGGCTATTGTGACCCTTTTCAGACCTCTGGAACAGGTGGGGACTTTAAAACCCTGTTAAGGGACGAGTGTTACTGGTGAGCTCTAGTTTTGTTTTTGTATACCAGAAGCTATGGAACATTTTACATTGTTTATGCTGACAAGAAGCTATTTTGTTTCGTCTGGTTTTTGAAAATAAAGACAGTTCCCCAATTTCACAATATAAAGTACATATACTGTGTAAGTATATAACTTTTTTTTGGTGTTCAGGAAAAAAAAGTACATTTTAAAATTATTTTTGCTTTTCATTTTTGATAGATAAATGATAACAATTACATATAAATATTTTATTAATACAGTAGAACCTTGGATTACGAGCATAATCCATTCCAGGAGAATGCTCGTAATCCAAAGCACTCGCATATCAAAGCGAGTTTCCCCATAGACATGACTTCAATGACATG
The DNA here is from genome assembly GCA_029206835.1 of Rana muscosa. Classification (NCBI taxonomy): domain Eukaryota; kingdom Metazoa; phylum Chordata; class Amphibia; order Anura; family Ranidae; genus Rana; species Rana muscosa. The sequence goes on along the minus strand of CM055128.1, from coordinate 54,112,262 downwards.
CAATACCGCATGTGGCCAGAGGTAGAGGGGCGCCGGAGAGCCTCGAAAATGCTTGGGGACACCTTGGCTGACCTCGGAAAGGCTCGTAAACACCCGGGAACTGAGTATTTGAGTGATTCTGAGTATTTCGGAATGGCTCCAAACGGCTCCGAACATTTCCGAACCATTCCGAGTGTCATCGGCGCCCCCGCAACTCTGGCCAAATGTGTTACTGCACACCCCATTAGCTTGAATTCTGCTCATTTTGCGAGACAACACTCGCAAACTGAGTCAGAATAAAAGAAAAAAAAAAAGTTGCTCGTCTTTCAAAATGCTCGTTAACCGCGTTACTCGTAAACCAAGGTTCCACTGTACTACTACTGCCAGCAGGTGGTACATTGCCTTACATTTATGCTTAGCCGCTTTGCTCCTATGCTGTAAACGGCCTACTGTAATGCCCGTACACACGATCCGAAAATCGGATGACAGATCGGCTGACTTTTTTCGTTTACTAGTCGCAAGTAGAAATTGAATAGGTTACTAAAGTCACGAAAATTCTCATACGACAGAAAAAAAATGGGAAGTGATGTCATGTGTTGTAACGTATTTGTGTTTTTCGGAAGACAACTGTACTGACTAAACGAAAATCGTACGATTAGGTATCGTACGAGGAAAATTTTCGTGCTTGTCTGATAAAATAATATCGGATGAACTGCCATGATCGGCTTCTTCCTCGGACGACATTTTTCGTACAATATTCGGATCATGTGTACGGGCCATAAGTAGACAGAGACCAAATATAAACACACTTTGCTGCGCTTTTTTCAATAGTTTTGCAATATTCATAGTTACCTGACTCTCTATAGACTTTCTTAATGCTTTTTCAACATTGTGTTTGAAAAGATCGACCAGCCAGCTGCAATAGAGAAGACAGAAAAGTACCTTATGCCTGTTCACCTTTAAAGTGTACGTCAAAGGAAAAAAAAAAAAAAAAAATCACATCCAGTATGTCCTTGCAATAAATGCACATATTCCTCATTAATGGCGCTGCCCCCCCATATCCATGCGCCGAGCCCCTAATCTACATGCAGGGCGCCGGACACATGGATTTCAATAGGTGTTTTTTTTAAAGCACATGATTAGAGCCTGAGGCTCTAATTGGCTTCAAATAAGGGTGGGCTTGGGGCGCAGAGCACTGTGCCCTGAGCCCACCCAGTTGTGTGACATAAGCGAATTAACATTCGCTAATGTCTACCTGCTTCTCCTTCCAGCCAATCAGGAAGCAGGTCCTGAGACCTAATTAGCCAGGGAGTCTTTGGACTCCTGGCCAATCGGGTCTCAGGACCCACTTCCTGTTTGACCGGGAGGATAAGCAATGGCCCCAGCTCTGCCCTCGGCAAGGAGCAGCACTGGCCTCCTAAGGCAAGGCCACTGTTTGGCGCTGTCCGTCACCCGCGGGTGTGGGGGCACTGATCGCTGCCGTTCATCTCTCGCGGGGGGGGGGAAGGATTGTTTACCACCTCCCCCAAAATATTGAGCACCAGCCACCACTGGCTCCTAATTTCCTGTGTAAGGTGACAATGCAGCTCTGCTTAATAAACTTCCAAACTGTGTATGAGTATTTTCTGGCTGGACTACAGAACACTTCATATCTCTTTTCTTCATCTCCATAACATAAGGGGAAAGAGGGGGGGGGGGGGGGGTTATGTAATCCAGAGGAGGAGAACTTAGGCAGGGCTGACAACACTGGTTGTAATTTCAGTGCAGTAGAGAAAACCTTGTCAGCCTACTACAGCAAGTTCGAAGTTTACTGGATTTCTGGCACATACCTAATAAGTCAACATATATTGCAGAAATCTTCATCCTCTAAAACATAATACCTCCTCTCCACCCCCACTCTTGTACGTCATTCACCTAGGCGAATGATGTGAACTGTCCTGCCTTTGCCTCCTGGGATACGCAAGTCACATATCCCAGGAGGCAAAGCCTTTCATTCAGTAAAGATGGAGGGGGCGAGCCTAGCGGGGCATCATCGGGAGGCGCATTGAAATAAAAAAATGCTCAAGCGCTAAAAGCACCTAGCGATAACACGCGATTGGATGTGTTTTTATGCTCAAAAGCTCCTCTCTTGAACGCAAAAGTGATGTTTATTTTTTTCTGCCTCTAAATTCATGTAAAGGCTGTTAAATACCCTGTACGGTTTAGGAGATATTCACTTTGCATGCAGCAGCTGATGTCAGCGGCACATGTGCTGCGAATGCCCGGCCGAAGGTCCGGCAGAAGCTGTCGGACCTTGCGGGAAGAAGACTCTTGCGCGCAGGAGTGACGTCATCGTGGCTTCGGCCACTCACAGCACCGGAGCAGCGAACCCGGAAGACACGCCAAGGGCAAGATGTCAGCTCCCTCGGCGTGGACCGGGATTAGGTACCGATGCCTCGTTCTAAGGTAATTATTTCATAATGAGCTAGTATGCAGTGCATACTAGCTCATTATGCCATTGCCTTACAGGTTTTATTTTATTTATTTTGAAAAAAATACAAATTCTGCGGGTATACAACCACTTTCAGAAGAAAATTCATGTAAACACCTATACTGTGCATGAACACATAGGTTAAAGTAGTTGTAAAGCCTGAAGTTTTTTTACCTTCATGCAGCTCCCTCCACAGCCCCCCTAATACAGCGATGTGCACAAGGACGATTACTGTCCCGCCTCTCTTTTTCCTTATTAGCTCAGAGACAGCAGCAGTAACCATTGGCTCCTGTGACTGTCAATCACAGCCATCTTCTGGACACACAGAGAGGGGCTCGGGAGCAAGCATGCATGAGTGCCCCCATAGCAAGCACCTTGCTATGGGGTCACTTTGCAAAGGGGAGGGGCCAGGAGCGCCAGTGGGGAACCCGGGAAGAGGAGGCTCGGGGCTGCTCTGTGCAAAACCCTTGCACAGAGCAGGTACTGTAAACATAACATGTTTGTTATAAAAATAAAATAAAAATTAAGCCTTTAACTTTAACACTTTAACATGGAGGGGAGTTCAGAGGCAGAGAAAAAAAAAGTTCAAACGCCTGTAAAAGCAGTATTTTTGAGTTCAAGTGTGCATGAGGGCGTTTTCTAAGATGTACATTCTGGTTCTTTTTAACCACTTGCCGCCCGCCCTATAGCGGATTGACGTCGGCAAAGTGGTTCTAAAATCCTGAATGGACGTCATATGACGTCCTCAGGATTTTAAGCCGCTGCGCGCCCCCGCAACTCCGATCTAGGTAAAGAGTCTCCGTCGGTCATCGGCTTTTCCTCACTCGCGTCTGTCAGACGCGAGTAGAGGAGAGCCGATCGGCTGCTCCTCTGACAGGGGGGGGGGGTTTGTGCTGATAGATTATCAGCACAGCTCCCCCGAGGATGCCCACTGGACCACCAGGGATGCCACTAGACCACCAGGGATGCCACTAGACCACCAGGGATGCCACTAGACCACCAGGGATGCCACTAGACCACCAGGGAAGCCACTAGACCACCAGGGAAGCCACTAGACCACCAGGGAAGCCCACCATTACTGGTATGCCACCCTAGACCACCAGGGATAATGGATGCCAATCAGTGCCACAATGGATGCCAATCAGTGCCCACAATGGGCACCACTGATTGGCAGGCATTATTGTTTGGCACTGATTGGCATCCATTAGTACAGTACAGTGCCACCTATCAGTGCCCACCCATGCCACCTATCAGTGCCCATCCATGCCCATCCGTGCCACCTATCAGTGCCCATCTGTGCTGCCTATCTGTGCCCACCCGTGCCGCCAATCTGTGCCCACCCGTGCCGCCAATCTGTGCCCACCCGTGCCGCCAATCTGTGCCCACCCGTGCCGCCGATCTGTGCCCACCCGTGCCGCCGATCTGTGCCCACCCGTGCCGCCGATCTGTGCCCACCCGTGCCGCCGATCGTTGCCCACCCGTGCCGCCGATCGTTGCCCACCCGTGCCGCCGATCGTTGCCCACCCGTGCCGCCGATCGTTGCCCACCCGTGCCGCCGATCGTTGCCCATCCGTGCCGCCGATCGTTGCCCATCCGTGCCGCCTCATCGGTCCCCATCCATGCCGCCTCATCGGTCCCCATCCGTGCCGCCTTATCCGTGCCCGTCAGTGCAGCCCCATCAGTGCCCATCAGTGAAGGAGAAAACTAACTTATTTACAAAGTTTTGTAACTGAAACAAAAAAAAAATCTGTCTTTTTTTTATTTTTTAGCAGAAAATAAAAATCCCAGAGGTGATCAAATACCACCAAATGAAAGCTCTATTTGTGGGGAAAAAATGATAAAAATTTCGTTTGGGTACAGTGTAGCATGACCGCGCAATTGTCATTCAAAGTGAAACAGCGCAGAAAGCTGAAAATTGGTCTGGGCAGGAAGGTGTATAAGTGCCCAGTATGGAAGTGGTTAAATACTCCCATTCACATTTCTGTGCATATCAATATTAATAGTTATAATAAAAATAAACAACTTACCCAAACTTCCCTGATACATGGACATTGACATTGGAGATATGGCAGCTGCAATCAGAGGGAGCTATCGTTGGTCTACCGGCTCCATCGCTGCCCAGCTTTAGTCCTACAGATATACTGAGTCCTTCCACCTTCACATCAAATCCACCGCTAAATGATCTAAACAAGGAGTAGAAGTACTCAATCCGAGTAAGTTCAGAAAACATGAACATGGGTCAAATTTATTTTTTCATTTACATTTAAGCCTCTCAAAAATACATACAGTATATTGCCAAAAGTATTGGGACACCTGCCTTTACACGCACATGAACTGTAATGGCATCCCAGTCTTAAGCCTCGTACACACGGCCGGTTTTCTCGGCAAAAACCGACAAGAAAACTGCTTGCAGAGCTTTCTTGCCGAGAAAACCGGCCGTGTGTACGAGGCTTTCAGGTTTCTCGTCAGGAAAACTGACCAGAATCTTGACGAGAAAAAAAGAAGACCTGCTTTCTTTTTTCTTGTCGGGATTCTCGTTGGCCTGTTTTCCGACGAGAAACCCGAGTGTGTGTACACTTACCTGTCGCCGTGGAAACCCGTGCATGCTCAAAATGACATTGACGCATGCGAGGTAGCTTCCCAGGCATAGGTAGGGTGTAGCAAGATGGCGGCGACGGCATCGAATGTGACGAGCGCACGCTCGTCGTAGTCAATGACGTCACCACGTTCGTGCCATTCAAAAGAACGGCGGTTCTTTTGAAAGGTACGTGTGTACACTCGGCCGGGACAAGATTCTTGTCAAGAATCTCGTCAGGAAAAACAACGGGTTTTTTCCTGACGAGATTCTCGGCCGTGTGTACGCGGCTTTAGTCTGTAAGGTTCAATATTGAGTTGGCCCACCCTTTGCAGCTATAACAGCTTCAACTCTTCTGGGAAGGCTGACCACAAGGTTTAGGAGTGTGTCTATGGGAATGTTTGACCATGCTTCTAGACGTGCATTTGTGAGGTCAGGCACTGATGTTGGATGAGAAGGTCTGGCTCACAGTCTCTGCTCTAATTCATCCCAAAGGTGTTCTATCGGGTTGAGGTCAGGACTCTGTGCAGGACTGTCAAGCTCCTCCACCCCAAACTCGCTCATCCATGTCTTTATGGACCTTGATTTGTGCACTGGTGCACAGTTATTTTGAAACAGGAAGGGACCATCGTCAAACTGTTCCCACAAAGTTGGGGGCATGAAATTGTCCAAAATGTCTTGGTATTCGGATGACTTAAAGGAACACTAAAGGTTCCCGTTTTTTTTTTTTTAAAACAACAAACATGTTATACTTACCTCCACTGTGCAGCTCGTTTTGCACACAGTGGCCCCAATCCTGGTCTTCTGGGGGTCCCTCGGCGGCTGTCTCGGCTCCTCCCCGCAAGGACTGGTGTGGAGTTACTGCGGGCGCGCTCCCGTGATACAGCGGTGTCCATAGCTGCCGACTGTATCACTCGGCCCCGCCCCCCGGCGCGCCGCGTCATTGGATGTGATTGACAGCAGCGCCAGCCAATGGCTGCGCTGCTTTCAATCCATCCACAGTAGCCAATCAACGGCCAGCCACAGAAACTTGGAGGATGACGGGAGCAGGCGCGGGACTTTCGAGGGGCCAGGTAAGTAAAACGGGGGCTCGGTTATTGTCGAATGTTTTTTCACCTTAATGCATGGGATGCATTAAGGTGAAAAAACATGTACCTTTACAACCCCTTTAAGAGTTTAAGAGTTCCCTTCACTAAGGGGCCAAGCCCAACCCCTGAAAAACAACACACCATAATCCCATCTCCGCCAAATGATTTGGATCAGTGCACAAAGCAAGGTCCACGTGGATGAGCGAGTTTGGGGTGGAGGAACTTAACTGACCTGCACAGAGTCCTGACCTCAAGCCAATAGAACACCTTTGGGATGAATAAGAGCAGAGACTGGGAGCCAGGCCTTCTCGTCCGCATTAGTGCCTGACCTCACAAATGCGTTTCTGGAAGAATGGTCAAACATTCCCATAGACACACTTCTAATCCTTGTGGACAGCCTTCCCAGATGAGTTGAAGCTGTTATAGTTGCAAAGTGTGGGCCAACTCAATTTTGAACCCTACAAATTAAGACTGGGATCCCATTAAAGGTCATGTGTGTAAAGGAAGGCGTCAGAATACTTTTGGTAATATAGTATATCTGGGCACTGAAAGTACCAAAGGACAGAGGATCACAATGACAAGCAGCTATCTTTTTCAGAAGGGGTCATGAATGGCAGCCTATGACCGCTTTACATCAGTACACTGTTTATTAGTTTGAAACAAACTCTTAATGCCTCGTACACACGTCCGGTTTTCCCGTCGGAAAAACTGCGATGAGAGCTTTTGGTCAGGAATCCCCGGCCGTGTGTATGCTCCATCAGAGTTTTTCCCGACGGGAAAAAAAAGAGAGCAGGATCTATTTTTTCCCATCAGGATAAAATCCTAGCGGGAATACCGTTCGTCTGTATGCTTTTCCGTCGGGAAAAAAAACATGCATGCTTGGAAACAATTTGACGCATGCTCGGAAGCATAGAACTTAATTTTGTCGGCTCGTTGTAGTCTTTTACGTAACCGCGTTCTTGCCAGTCAAAAGTTCACCGGACTTTTGTGTGACCGTGTGTATGCAAGGCAGGCTTGAGCGGAATTCCTTCGGGAAAACCATAGTTTTTTTTTCCGACATGGGAAAACCTGTCGTGTGTTTACTTCAGCAGTTTTCATTCGGAGGCTCAAACAAATGGGGGTTAAAAAAACCCTACTGATACCACTAGAGAAGTGAGTTCAATTCCCTGGATGGAGATGTTCCCATACAATTTTTTAGTAATAATAGCTGTGAATATCATTAATTGTAAGAAAAATAAAATTGTAAATGTTCTATAAATGCCACTATGGGTTCTGACTTATGCCGCATACACACGATCGGAAATTCCGACAAGAAAACCGTGGATTTTTTTCCGACGGAATCTTGGCTCAAACTTGTGCTGCATACACACGGTCACACAAAATTCAGAAAATTCAGAAAATTAAGTTCAATGCTTCCGAGCATGCGTCGACTTGATTCCGAGCAAGCGTGTTTTTTTGTGCATCGAAATTGCATACAGATGATCGGAATTTTCGACAAGAACTTTTTTTGTCGGGAAAATTAAGAACCTGCTCTCAAATTTTTTTTCTGCCGGGAATTCCAACAGAAAAAGTCTGATTGAGCCTACTGTGAGGGGGTTAGCTCGGTAGCGGGTGTGTGTGACCCCCTGGATGGGCTCCCCACACAAAAACGGGCCCAGCAGACGGAGGTTGTGGTTTTCAAGATCAAAAGGTGCGGTTTATTTCTCTATTTACAGTGACAAAAACACAGCAAAGCAAAAAGAAACATAAACAAAATAAATCCTGGTCAGCTTGACCTCTGACTAAACATGCAGGTTTCCTAACTAACTACTGGGATCAGCCTGGTGCTGTCCTAGTCCCTAAGTCCCTGGTTTAGTAAATGTCCAAACAAATAGCCACACAGGCTTTGTCTCACCGCACCGGGGTTCACTCTCCCTAGACAGTCCACACAGGTCTGGTTCCAGGCATGAGCAAACACCTAATGAAGCTGGGAGTTTTTGTAGAGGCCTTAAACGAGCTGACAAGCTTCAGCTGGTCTCATCAACTCCCTGCCTGCACGACACCCAGCCCTCTCCCTAGAGGTATGAATCATCCATGAGCCCACTAGCCTCAGCTGGGCTTCATCAACTCTCTCCCTAGTTGTATAAGTCGGCATAAAGCCTGAATCAGGGAGAAATATACCTACCCCCCTGGATGCAACCAGGTGACTTTACCTTCCTGCTGTCACACTACACACGGTCGGAATTTCCGACCAAAAGCTCACATCGAACTTTTCTTGTCGGAAATTCCGACCGTGTGTAGAATGAGAAGAATTTTTTTTTTTTTTTTTTTTTTTTAACTTTACAAGCCCATCTGCTTTTAGTGCGGAAGGGAAACCTCCTGGCTACTTATGTTCAATATGATGAGTAAACATGCTGTTATTGTCACTTTTATTTTGAATAAATAAATACTTTTATGGAAAAAATATGTTAAGCTGTAAGACCCCTTTCACACTGGGGCGTTTTTCAGGCATTTTGGCACTAAAAATAGCGCCTGAAAAAGCCTGAAAAAATCCTGCCCTGCAGTCTTCAATGTGAAAGCCTGAGGGCTTTCACACTGGAGGGTTGCGCTAGCAGAACTGCTCCAAAAGTCCTGCTAGTCGCATCTTTGGAGCGGTGAAGGAGTGGTGTGTTTACCGCTCCTTTACCGCTGCTGCCCATTGAAATCAATGGGACAGCGCGGCTATACCGCCCGCAATGCGCTGCTTAACCCTTTCTCGGTCGCTAGCGGAGGTTAAAACCGCACTGCTAGCGGCCGAATATCGTGGCAAAAATAACGGTATAGCGGCGCTAAAAATAGCACCGCTATACCGCCAGCGCACCTCCCCGCCCCAGTGTGAAAGGGGCCTTATAGACTTAATTCTACAGTTTGGCTTTGCACTGTTTTTTTTTTTTTGTGTTGTTTTTTAGCATTTTTAGGTATTTTAGGTATTTTTACGTACATTTTATTTTTACGCAATTTTATATCTTTTTTTACTTTTATGTTTATTTTGCAATTTTGTTATATACATCATTTTAATGTACTTATAAATCTCATATTTCTATAGCATTATTAAATTTCAATTAATTTAATTATAATTATGTTATGTCTTTGTGGCACAACTAGGGGTGTATACCTATATGCATGCAAACTTGGAAATCATTATGATAATGTTTTATATTTGTTCTTGTAGCTGTGAGGCAGGGGGTGGTTTGGCCCCTTAAATGCGTTAGCTGTTTTTATATGACCTATTTACCAACAGTTAGAGTTGAAATCCAGGTATGATCCTAACTACATGCTTACAATGGTCCAGCTTGGAGCAATGTAAATGTGCATATTTCATACCTCAGGAAATGCTGTGGTAGTCAGCTCTGCTATAATGACCGCTGCGGGTCCTGTGCCAAGCGGCTGCCCCATTGCACATTGACCACATGGGGTCACTCCCTGGCACAATTTACAGAGCACTTTGTATTTTTTTCAAATAATACAAGGCACTCTCTGATTGGACTGGGTGGAGAGGAGGGGCAGTGAAGATGATCTCCACCTTGTCCAATCAGAGAGTGCCTTGTATTATTTGAAAAAAATACAACGTTCTCTGTAAATTGTGCCAGGCAGTGACCCCATGTGGTCAGTGTGCCATGGGGCACCCGCTTGGCACAGGACTCTCTGATAGGACTGGGTGGAGAGGAGGGGCAGTGAAGATGATCTCCACCTTGTCCAATCAGAGAATATCAAGCATTCTGTGAGTGATAATGGTGCCAAGCGAGGAACCCCCCCATTGGCCAGCCGTTGGGCACAGGACCCAAAATATTGCGGCCATCACTATATTGATGTCAGCTACTATAGTGATTGTCAGCTTACACAGCGGTCCCTCGGGTATGACATATGAGAAAACAGACCTGATCACACCTGATTAACAAACTGGCTTTTGCCCCTTTTGGTAATTAGGAGCAGAATTTGCTCTGCATTCTGAGTTTAGATGAGGAGCGCAGACTTTATGCTTTTGGATGCTAGGCAGAAAAACAGGCATCTTAAGCCCCGTACACACGGTCGGACTTTTGGCCAACAAACTTCATTTTGAGCAAGTTGGACCAACAATCCGACCGTGTGTACGCTCCATCGGACAAACTTTTTTTTTTGTTTTGTTTTCATCGGACAAAAGTTGGGTCTGCAAACGGACAATCTTTTGGCCAACAAGAGTCCAATGGAGCAAAGTCCGACCGTGTGTACAGAAAACCATCGGACTTTTGTCTGATGGACAAAACAACTAATGTTAAAATCAACCAACAATAGCAGAAGTTGACCAAAGGGTGGCAGTAAAGAGCAGAAAAGAGCAGAAAAACCATGTGATGTTGCAAAAAGTTTTGCAAAAGTTTGTAGAAAAGTCCTGTGGTGTGTATGCTATGGGTGTGCCCGGCCAACTCCGTTCGGGCAAAAATCCACGGAAAAGTCAGATGGAAGTCCGACTGTGTGTATGGGGCTTAACACATACAAAGGTGTGCTTGACACTTAGCCCTCGTTCACACCAATGCGATTTGACAGTTCAAAATTGCATGACAACCCGATCAGTCCATCAGTGTGGGCCTTATTCTCTAGAGCAGGGGTCTCCAAACTCTCTAAACAAGGGGCCAGTTTACTGTTCCTCAGACTTAAGGGGGGCCGGACTGTGGCTATTGGGAGTAGAAAAGGTCCCAACGTCCATGGAATAAACAATACCCCAGGAAGGAATAGTGTTCCATCCTTAATATTATTGGGAGGAAAAGTGCCCCATCATTGGTGTCAGTGGGCCCCATTGTTAGTGTCATTTGGAGGAATTGTGGCCCACCTTTGGTGTCATTGGTAGTTATTCTGTCCCTTCATTGGTATCAGTGGGGAAAATGATGCTTTTTTGTTGATATCAATGGAGGAAAATAATGCCCCAAGGGCCAGGAAAAAGCAAGTAAAGGGTCACATCTGGCCCCCGGGCCACAGTTTGGAGACCACTGGACTAGAGACAACCTACAACCCTCGACCTGTACCAATGATGCAAAATAATTCTCATGCCGCGTACACACAACTGTTTTTAATGTCATTGAAATAAACTACGTTTTTCTCGACGTGATTTTTCTCAAGCCTGCCTTGCCTACACTCGATCATGAAAAAAAATGCTCGAGCAAAGCGCGGTGACGTACGAAATGTACAACGGCACTATAAAGGGGAAGTTCCATTCGGATGGCGCCACCCTTTGGGCTGCTTTTGCTGATCCTCGTGTTAGTAAAGTTTGGTGAGAGACGATTCGCGCTTTTCAGCCTCGTGCTCTTCAGTCCGTTACAGCGTGACGAATGTGCTATCTCCATTATGAAAAATAGCTTCTAAATAAGGACTGGAAAAAAAATAATCTTATAATTATTATGGAAATGCACTAAATATTTTTCTGTTTGTTTTTTTGTGTCAGTTTGCGTTTTTACCCTCTGTTAAACCATTCTAGATGCTGCTTTTCCTTTTACTTACAAGGCCACCCACAACTCTGCCCCCAGCTACATCATTACCTAGTCTCAAAATACTAACCAAATCGTTCTCTTCGCTTCTCCCAAGACCTCCTGCTTTCTAACTCCCTTGTCCCCTCCACCCATGCTCGCCTCCAGGACTTCTCCAGAGCCTCTCCCATCCTCTGGAACTCCCTACCCCAATCTGTCCCACTATCTCCTATACTATTCACTTCTAGGCAATCCCTGAAAACCATTCTTTTTACAGAAGCCTATCTTGCCTCCGAGACCTAACAACTGTACTTTTATTTTCTCCATCAGCCCATCCCCCACAGTTATTACCCTTTGTATCACTTGACCCTCCGTTTTAGATTGTAAGATCTAATGACCAGGGCCCTCTGATTCCCCCTGTATTGAATTGTATTGTAACTGTACTGTCTACCCTCACTTTGCAAAGCGCTGCGCAAACTATTGGTGCTATATACAGGGCTGTCTTAATGCATGGGCACCTCTGGGCACTGCCCAGGGGCCCCAGGTGCATAGGGGCCCCATTATCTTGCATTACATCATACTTGCCGGGACAGTCGCGCTTTCTACTAAGCTGTCCCGGGATGGCCATGTCCCGGGCCAGCGTCCCATAAACTGTATTGTGCCCTCCTGATCCCAGTATTCTGCCCTCCTGACTCCCCCTGTACTGTGCCCTTTGTGTTGATTAGTCTTTGATTTATGGCATGGTTTCTTATTGTTTAAAATCTATTTTATTATGTTTAATTCTATCAACTGTTTATACTTTAATTCTTGAGAGTAGGTGCGTAAATTGGGACAGGCTGTTAGGGGCCCCAGTGCATTACTTTGCCCAGGGGCCCATGATGCTATTAAGACGGCCCTGGCTATATAAATCCTGTATAATAATAATAATGATAATATAGTGACTAAAGCAGACCATACACGGTCGAATTTCGAACATGAAACCTTCATGTTGCCGGGAATATTCTTTTCTCTCCGGGAATATTCGTTTCTCTCCGGGAATATTCTTTTCTTGCACATGCGCATTTTCTTTTCTATTACATTTCTCGCAAGATTCTCCCATCATTGATCAGAAAATCGTTAGTTTTAAAAAAAAATTCCAACATGTCGATTTCCTCAAATTTGATTGCCGCACGAAAATCGGCTGTTGCTGCAGCCCACTAACGGTGCGAAATTCGTACGAAAATTCTTTGATACGATTTTCGAAAGAAAATTCTTTCGAAATTCGAACCGTGTATGGCCACCCTAACACAGCCTGTAATTAGATTAAATACACAATAGCATATACAGTAACTGTGATTGTCAGTGTTTTACAGACAGTGATCAACTGAGGGCCTAGTAATGCATCAAATGTTGTCAGTATTTTTCCAAAATAACCAGGAACAATCCCTGTAAGATGTCTTACATGTGAAGCTTTGTCTTGAATCTCCACTTCCCAGTAATCTCAATGAAAGCTCCAGAAATTGACAACTTCAGACCAACGTTGGGCACAGGACTGATCTGTGAGCTGGGTAACTGGAAGTTACGAATAGTCAAGCTAGACAAGAATAAGACGCCATGTTAATAATAAATGACTGATCCTGTCTGTTCATGTAATAAGCACACAAGGAACACAATACAACAAATATAATATATTCTGCTGAAGAAAGCATACTTTAAAGTCTAAAGTATGTGTCAGTTAGGTGTCCGATATGTCCGCCGCAATGTCACAAAAATGACCTAAAAATGCAAAAATACTGTTGAAGTGCAAACACCTTCTATTACCCGAAGGAACTTGTGTTAGTCAGTTTCTGTGTCCCTAAGATGTTCGGATTTTATATATAGGCTTCTATAAAAAAAAAAATGTAACCACAAGGTTTACTCCCCTTCATGACCAGGCCATTTTTTGCGATACGGCACTGCGTTACTTTAACTGACAATTGCGCGGTCGTGCAACGTTCTACACAAATGAAATTGATGTCCTTTTTTCCCCACAAATAGAGCTTTCTTTTGGTGGTATTTGATCACCTCTGCGTTTTTTTGTTTTTTTTTGGCTATAAACAAAAAAATGTTGACAATTTTGAAAAAAAAAACAATATTTTTTACTTTATGCTATAAAACATATTCAATAAAAAAATAATTTAAAAAATCAAATTTCTTCTTCAATTTAGGCCAATATGTATTCTGCTACATATTTTTGGTAAAATATTCCCAATAAGCGTATACTGATTAGTTTGCACAAAAGTTATAGCGTCTACAAACTAGGGGATAATTGTATGGAATCTTTTTTTTTTCTTCTAGTAATGGCAGCGATCAGCCATTTTTAGTGGGACTGTGACATTGCAGCAGACATATCGGACACCTAACTGACACTTTTGAAATTTTTTGGAGACCAGTGACATTATTTTGAAGGGGTGGGGGGGGGGGTTAGCCTGTCAGTGCTCAGACCATACGCCACACACTGCATCAAATTGGTCTGCATGGCTGTCGTCCCAGAAGGAAGCCTCTTCTAAAGATGATGCACAAGAAAGCCTGCAAACAATTTGCTGAAGACAAGCAGACTAAGGACATGGATTACTGGAACCATGTCCTCTGGTCTGATGAGACTAAGATAAACTTATTTGGTTCAGATGGTGTCAAGCGTGTGTGGCGGCAACCAGGTGAGGAGTACAAAGATAAGTGTGTCTTGGCTACAGTCAAGCATGGTGGTGGGAGTGTTATGGTCTGGGGCTGCATGAGTGCTGCCGGCACTGGGGAGTAGGGTGACCACATTTCCAAACTACCATTCAGGGACACCCTCCCTTCCCAAAAATCAGCTTGTGCTGTAACGAATCACAGCACAGTGATTGGACACAGGAGGCGGGATTTATGATTTCTCCAATCACAAGCAGGGGGCGGGATTGTGCTCCTCCAGGCATTCCTGGCCAGGACAAGTACTGTCAGTGAGTAAAGCGGTGATGTGGCGGCCTTTTTTGGGGGCATCAGATTGGCCCGGGGGGTGGCTGTGTCAGTTTCATTCCGGGACACTGTATTGTCCTGGAATTAATGTGCCCGGGACAGACCTGCAAAATGCGGGACTGTCCCGGGCAATCCGGGACATGTGGTCACCCTACTGGGGAGCTACAGTTCATTGCGGGAACCATGAATGCCAACATGTACTGTGACATACTGAAGCAGAGCATGATCCCCTCCCTTCGAGACTGGGCCGCAGGGCAGTATTCCAACATGATAACGACCCCAAACACACCTCCAGGATGACCACTGCCTTGCTAAAGTAGCTGAGGGTAAAGGTGATGGACTGACCAAGCATGTCTCCAGACCTAAACCCTATTGAGCATTGGTGGGGCATCCTCAAACAGAAGGTGGAGGAGTGCAAGGTCTCTAACATTCACCAGCTCTGTGATGTCGTCATGGAGGAGGGGAAGAGGACTCCGGTGGTAACCTGTGAAGCTCTGGTGAACTCCATGTCCAAGAGGGTTAAGGCACAAAATATTGACACTTTGGGCCCAATTTGAACATTTTCACTTTTTGTTGCCAGCGTTTTAGACATTAATGGCTGAGTGTTGTTATTTTGAGGGGGCAGCAAATTTACACTGTTATACAAGCTGTACACTCACTACTTTACATTGTTGGGCTGCTGAGCACTGAGAGAGCCTTAAGCCTGACAGCTGCAGCATGGCGTTGCTGTGCCTGCACCTGCCGCCTGCATGAATTATATTTACTGTGAGTGTGTTGGCAAGCGGTTAAACAAAAGGCACCAAAATATTAAAAAAACATTGCCACACCTGCATAGGTAGGAACGGAGCCTTGCAGAAAGTTAAAAAGATAATTGATGTCAGTTGTTACTTATCTGAGAGGCAGAAATTGCTCACAGCTCAAGGAACCCCTGGCAGTGGCAACCACTGGAGGAACCCTAAGCCCAGGTTCACACTGGGCTGCGGGAGTGAAGCCGTGCGAGTTCAGCTGAACTCGCACAATTTCACTCCTGCCTGTCAGTCCCGATTTCGGCCGCGATTACAGGGACATCTGTGCAGGTTTCTGCACAGATGTCAATGTAAATCACGGCCCGAAATCGCAAAAAGTAGTACAGAAACTACGTTTTGAAATCGGTGCAGCGCCGCAGATGCGGCGTCGCACCAATTAGGACGGTGCCATTGCCCGCAATTTGCAGCAAATATCGCCGATTTGACATGTCAAATCGCATGTCAAATCGCACCAGTGTGAACCAGGGCAAAGACTTCATAGAACCCTGATTGAGAAAGGCTGGTATAGACAATCCCTGCAAATCTCCTTGCTTTTGCTTAGAACTGCAGTGGAGTAAAAAGCTTCAGCTTTGATCTGTAATGTGGCTATTGACCTCTAGAGGGCAGTATATTCCCATCATTTTACATTACTGCAGAATAATAAGGCATGTAGCAACCTTTTTACTTCTCACCCATAGAAACTGTACTTGATTTTTCCCACGGGACTGTGTGTTGATCCTGAAAAATCCGGAATATGGACCTTTGCAAGCTCTTTCTGCAGAACGCTCATTCCCTCCTGGCGTGCTGTCATTGAGAAAATAAGATATCTCTGAATTCAAAACAGCTGCAAAACTCTTTTGCAAAATACAATCCCCCTCCAGCAATAATAGATTAGTAGGAGTATTTCATTCTGAACAAATGAAGCAATGACAGTATCAGTTCTGTACATATATATTTAAAAAAATAAAAATGTCACCTATTCCAACCAATGAACTGTAATCCTAAAAGGGAAGTTGTACTCGATTTGGTCAATTATGTATTAAATCTTCTTTTAAAGGGTAACTCCACTTTCGTGGGGGAAAAAAATAGCAATAAAGAAAAAATTATATAGCGATACAAGTCATATTGTATTTGAATGTTATTAAAAATTACCTTTCCTTTTCAATCTGCAGCCGCTATAATTTTCTATAAATGCGAGGCAATATGGCTACCTAGAGTTGTACTGTACACATCGTGGGAAGAAAGGACTGCCGATAACTGGCAAGTCTGTTTACAAAGGATCAGCTGATCACATGGTAAAGGGCCGCTGTGGTTAGCCCTTTACCGTGATCTGTGATCAGCTGTGTCACAGAGAGTGCTGGATCCGCACCCCAGGCGGCATGTGTGAGGCAGGGTTCTGGGAGGATGTCCATGGACACCACGGCCTCCGACGATCATAGAGACTCCGGCGACCATCTGATCCGTTCTCCGACTCACCGATCGCCCAGGTGAGCCGGTAGAAGCACCGGAGGGCGGCGGGAGGGGCTGCCCTCCGGTTTCGCCGCCCGTAAGAACGATCAAGCGGCGGAACAGGTGGTTTAAAGAATCTTCACCCTGTTTAAAAAAAAAAAAGTCAGCAGCTACAAATACTGTAATTGCTGACTTTTATTAAAAGGACACTCACCTCTACAGGTATCCAGCACCGACCTCACCCAAGCCAGTCTTCGGGTCCCTGTGCTGGCATGTTAACTGTGGGAAGCCAGCTGTGACTCCTTCCGGCTTCCCAGCCAGCTTCCTACTGTGCATGCACAAGCTGTGCTGCACTTTGTGAATGGTCCTTCAGCCTTTCTTGGACCTATGACGTGTCCCAGAAGGTTGCGGGCAGGGAGGGGTGGGAGAACTTCTGGTGGAATCGCCTAGGCCAGTGATGGCTAACCTTGGCACCCCTGATGTTTTGGAACTACATTTCCCATGATGCTCCACTACACGCAGGCAGTGCATGAGCATCATGGGAATTGTAGTTCCAAAACATCTGGGGTGCCAAGGTTAGCCATCACTGGCCTAGACAAGTACCTCCTGTTAAAACCAGATACAAGCTCCCACCATCCCCCCAAAAATGTTCCAAAAAGTACAAGAGGAGGAAGGGCATAAAGTAGAAGTTCTGCTTTGGGTGAAGTTCTGCTTTAAGATAACAAAGTCACCCCTCTGATTTACATATGAATAAAACAGAATAAAAAGTAACAATATTTTATTGTATTTTTCTATTGAGTTTCTGAAGAAGCTGTGTATTACATCTGCTGCTAATATGCATTTCTACAGCCAGGGATTGCCAGCATGACAGGTTGTCCTACATATGCCATGTGTACTCCAATTACGTTTTTTGGGCGCTTATAACACTCCCACAATCCACAACCTCTTAAACAGTTGTACAGTGCTCTATATAGATGTTGTGACAGGGGTCACTTTGGGCACAGGGTGAGCAAGAAAATAATGGACATTAAAGCCTCGTACACACGATCGGATATCCTATGGATTCTAATCCGATGGTTTTTTCCATCGGAAATCCGATCAAGCTGACTTCCATCAGTCTTGCCTACACACCATCAGTCAAAAAACCGCCCGTTCCAAACGCGGTGACGTAAAACACTCCGATGAGCCGAGAAAAATTAAGTTTAATGCTTCTGAGCATGCGTCGACTTGATTCTGAGCATGCGTGGGTTTTTTATCCGATGGACTTGCCCATAGACGATCGGAGTTTTCGATCGGTTCTTTATCCATCGGAAAAATTGAAAACATGTTCTATTTTTTAAAACCGATGGAAAAAAGACCGATGGGTCCCATACACGATCGGTTTGTCTGATGAAAACAATCCATCGGACGGTTTTCATAGGTTAAACCAATCGTGTGTACAGGGCTTAAAAATATGTCTTAGATTGCTTTAAAATGGGACAGTGATATTTTTCAACAATATTCCCCAGGATATCTGTAAAGAACTATTTACTGTTTGTTGATTCTGAACTCAACAGGTTAACTGAAAAAGTGACTCCTTCATAATGTTGGGACACATACTGTTAGATGCTAATGTCACCAACTCCAGCCCACCTATCTGCCTGTTGTGATGTAAATGAATCTAGGATGGCTTCTGAGGATCTTTCATTGTGATAATTGACCCTGTATTGTGTGAAGAAGTCCTGTGATAATGCGTTCTGTAGTTTAGGAGACAGCAAGGCTAGCCTAAAGGTCATGTGTCTGAGTCATCAGCTGTAGTTAATTAGCTTATGTAAATTAGGTCTGGTCAAAGGTGTATTGTCAGAGGAAACGGATGGGAATGTAAGAACCTCCTCTTTTGGTGTATAAAACTTTTAGTTTTTCAATAAAGATTCATTCCCTGTTTTTGGAACTTCAACACAGAGCGTTGTCTCGTCTGTGGAGGGAGAAGTATTTGTATGGGGTCTTATTCGGCTGGTTGGTGTGTCTGGTAGCTGGCGTGTTTTCGAGAATGGAATATCTTAAACGACGTTAACCCCTGTCGTTACAGATGTTTAAAAGAATATCTCTGTTATGACTGGATTATTTGGAGATGATATCTACTTAAAACTTAAAACTTTTATTCATCTTTGGTGGGTAACAGTAGAATAAATCACACATGTTCTTCTATCTTTTGGAGACTCTTCTGGAAATAGTGAGCATGCCCCACAGCAGCTTGTCTTCACTTCTTCCTTGAGGTCATCACTAAAGTATTATTTAATGTATGGTGGACTGCCCAACTATTCATCTATTATGAAGTTAGTCCTTTAGAAGAGCCTGATGACATTATTTGTCTTTGTAATTATGGCAGCAGTTGAGCGGAACTGGATATTGTAGAGGGGAACTCTTTTCTTTGGAGTTCCCGAGAAGTAGAAAGGGTTAGCTTTGTTGGTTTACCATCAATCATGTAAACCTGAAATATCAGTTTGGAAAGAGTTGGCTTTGAAGCGGAACAAATTTTTTCCTCAGTGGGGGTTGGCTCTTGTTATCACATGTTCCAGCCCATTACAGTACTCTAAGGCCAGCCATAGATGGATCAAAAATTTGGCCAATTCAGCAGGAACTGGATGAATTTCAATTCATCATTGGGTGGGCTGGTTGTACTGGAGTTGGTCTATCGATCAACTTCAGTACAATCAGCCTGACGTTTTTTTTCATGCAATCGCTGCCAGCAGTGATCCTTGTATTCAAATGGCAGGGAAAGCTCCCACTATCATAATACGAAAGCACTGCAGGATTCCCCTATCAACACTGACTATGATGATGGGGGAATCAAGCTATTTTCTTTTACTCCACCCATGGTGGAAGGAAAGAGAATTGCATAATCTATGGCTTGCTTTAAGCTGGATACACACTATACAATTTTCTTTAGATTTTTTTCCTTTAGATTGACCAAAACCCTATAATAGGAGGTCAAACCTAAACACTTTCAATTTTTATGCAATCAGGCAGGCCCTTGTACTACATAGTGTAAGGTAAATTTAAAGGGAATCGAACAACAAAAGTTGTATAGTATAGAAAAAGGAGAGAAAGTGGGATTATAGCGGTGCTGAGGTATCACAATGTCAACATATGTTGGATTTTAATATATTTATTAAAATATAATTTCATATAGATTTGATACATAACATATAGTAAAGAAGAAAAATTGATAAAAACAATTTAATCAAACAGATAACATGGCCTTATGGGTCACTGGTGTTCCCAAATAGAGTATAAATGTGGTCGGGTAAGATGTAGTGTCCCAATATATTTCGCCAATCTTGGCTTCGTCAGGGGAGTACGCTATGACCACCAGACTTTATACAGCCAGCTCTATCTATCAGAGGATCAAAAAAAGGGATACAATTGCATACAGCATTTACACATATGTAGGTTCCTCTTGCCCGGATTGAGCGAAGGTTGGTTCCCCTAGGTGACTTTGGCAGTGCACTTTTTTTACATATGTGTAAATGCTGTATGTAATTGTATCCCTTTTTTTGATTCTCTGATAGAGCTGGCTGTATAAAGTCTGGTGGTCATAGCGTACTCCCCTAAGGAAGCCAAGATTGGCAAAATATATTGGGACACTACATCTTACCCGACCACCTTTATACTCTATTTGGGAACACCAGTGACCCATAAGGCCATGTTATCTGTTTGATTAAATTGTTTTTATCAATTTTTCTTCTTTACTATATGCTATGTATCAAATCTATATGAAATTATATTTTAATAAATATATTAAAATCCAACATATGTTGATATTGTTATACCTCAGCACTTTCTCTCCCTTTTCTATACCTACTTACTCTGGGATGAGGTGCATATTTTGTTTTGAGACTATTCGGATCCTTTTTCTATATATCCATAAAAGTTGTATAGTGTGTATCCAGCTTTACTTTCCACTGTGTCCACCAACCCAACAGGCTGGATGTACTGAAGTTGATCGATAGGCCGACTTCAGTACAACCATCCTGCCCATAGATGGATCAAAATTCGTCCAGTTCCTGCCAAACCAGCCGAATTTCGATCCATCCAAGGCCGACCTAAGAGTACTGTAATTTGTTAGTATATGTGATAACAAGAGCGGCAGAGCCAACCCCCACTGAGGAAAATTTGAGTTCCGTTTCAAAGCTTCCAAACTGATATTTCAGGTTTACATGATTGATGGTAAACCAACAGAACAAGCTGAAGCTAACCCATTCTACTTCTTGGAAACGCCAAAGATTAGAGTTCCCCTCTACAATGCCAAGTTCCGCTCAACTGCTGCCACTATTACAAAGACAAATAATGTTGTCAGGCTCTTCTAGGACAAAGGACAAACTTCATAATAGATGAATAGCCGGGCAGTCCACCATACGTTGAATAATACCTTAGTTACGACCTCAAGGAAGAAGTTGAGACACAGGCTGCTATGGGGAAAGCTCTGTTGCTACCATCTACCTTGCTTCTTCCAGGTCCTGCAGTGCTTCATATCGGCCATTGGGCAGTCATTAATGATGTAGCTTCTGCTTGCTTGTTCTTGGAACATAATCCAACAAAAATTGCTAG
This sequence comes from Rana muscosa, assembly GCA_029206835.1. Lineage (NCBI taxonomy): Eukaryota > Metazoa > Chordata > Amphibia > Anura > Ranidae > Rana > Rana muscosa. The sequence continues at coordinate 54,090,900 of CM055128.1, read as the reverse complement.
GATCTTGGATAACAAGTTTTTGGGCAAAAAAGACCTGGCATTTCTTTACTGCCAAAAAAACTTCTAGCTCCTTTTTATTTAGATCCTTTTTACTAATTTTTACAATAGTAAAGTTTTTTTTTTTTAAAGATTCATTTTATTCAGTAAAATTTAAAGCAGAACAAAACCAAAATAATTATTTAATAACATTTTTAATATTCAAACAATCCCCCCCCCCCCCCCATCCATCCATGTCTCCATGCTTTATTTTACTGAGAAATCACTTTGAAAAACACCCCCTAGCATTTCTGGTTGTGGCTATCTTGAGTAAGATCAGATGATTCAGGTAGCATTTACTTCCTGGAATTCATCTACCCTTAGCTCAGGCATGCAGGCAGGAGGACGTGCTTAGCTTAAAAAGCCCCTCCTCCTCTCCTAAAGACTACTGGGATATATGACATTATTTGCCTTGGCAAGAAGCCAGGAAGTAACTAAAACATTTTTCTTTTTTTTTTTTAAAACAAGCAAATATAATATACCTTCCTATCTAATTACTAATGCTAGCAGTGTAATGCCGCGTACACACGACCGTTTTTAATGTCATTGAAAAAAAACTATGTTTTTCTCGACGTGATTCTTCTCAAGCCTGCCTTGCCTACACACTATCATGAAAAAAAATGCTCGAGCAAAGCGCGGTGACGTACGAAATGTAGGACGGCACTATAAAGGGGAAATTCCATTCGGATGGCGCCACCCTTTGGACTGCTTTTGCTGATCCTCGTGTTAGTAAAGTTTGGTGAGAGACGATTTGCGCTTTTCAGCCTCGTGCTCTTCAGTCCGTTACAGCGTGACGAATGTGCTATCTGCATTACGAACGCTAGTTTTACCAGAACGAGCGCTCCCGTCTCATCACTTGCTTCTGAGCATGCACGTTTTTTTCATGTCGTTAAAGCCTACACACGGCCCTTTTTCATGACGAGAAAAACGACGACGTGAAAAACAACGATAAAAATTAGAGCATGTTCCAAATTTTTCATGGCCATTTTTCACGTCGTGAAAAATGCTCTGAAGCCCACACAAGATCGTTTTTAATGACCAATTTAAAAAAAAAAAATTTTCTCGTCATGAAAAACGGACGTGTGTACGCGGCATAAGGATTAAACATAGTCAATGTTGATTGAGAGAGTGAAGTTCCGCTTTAATATTTAATGAGTTGCCACATTGACAATGATTATGATATTAGACAGTCCACAGAATGAAGGTAAATATACTATCCAGTATGCAAAGAATAACCAAGGTTTGCTGGAGCTGTCAGTCTTGACAGTGAAAAGGTTGCAGTATGCTTCATTTGAAGCTAGTCAGTTAATAATACCTGTCATAGAGAGCAAAATTGAAATGTATAAAGAAACATTACAGCTGAGAAAAATAATTGCTTGAAATGCCCAACGAAATGTTGAAGCTTGCAAAAGTGTTCTTAAAGCATTTCAGTTTATCCAAAAGTTCTGCCGCATAATCGCATCACAACTTACCATAATCCAGTCCTTTTTGAGTGAGCCTCACCACAAATCCAGGGTTCCCAGCACCGACCAGACTCAGACACATGGCCAGTGACAAGGTCACAGGTAGGACATGGGAAAATGCCATCGCTATGGTCTACCTTGCTACCTGTCCGGGGCTTCACCAGCACTGTGGTTAAGTTGCAATCATTGCATTTATATGTTACTGAAAGTGAAACCTTAACAAGGAAGAAATACGGAATGAGGAAGTGTCAGACTAATAATAGGGGACGTCCCTGTGCCATGTAATAATTGTGCAAGAAAGCTGAAACTATTGTTTCTAAGAAAATGTGTACTGTACAACTCTCCTCTTAATATTATGCTATGCCCATACCCATAGCTCCCAGCTGTCCCTGACTTGGAACAAAGTCCCTCTGTCCCTCTTTCCTCTTCATTTGTCCCTCATTTGGTCTGATCTATATAGTTGTATATAAAACACACTTATTATCGTTCAAAAAGTGTTTCCCAGTGCTAAAAATGTCATCCAATTTCTAAATTGCTGCATTTGTAAATTTCAAAAGCCAATATAAAGGAGTAGTAGTGTCAGATTCACCAAACAGTGTGACAGTTGGAATCAGTGTTGCCAACCGTCAGTATTTTTACTGGTAGCCAGTAAAAAAAAACAGGCAATTTTCTCCTGTCAGTAAATGCCAGTAAAAGTAAAAGGTTGCCAGTAAAAAATATGGCTGTGGCGCTCGGCTTGGTCCGGAGCCGGCTGAGACCATCGGAGTGCCTGCTACAGGGTGATCCAGTGGCCTGAGCATGTCATGTGATGTCATAGTGCAATGGAGCCAAGCAGAGCGGCCAGAGCCTCGTGTGTGGGTCTGCGGTATGGGAGCAAGGCAGGCTGGGACCGGGACCATCAGTGCTGTTTAGACTGGAGGAACTGCTTGGCTTTGAGAGAGACTGTCACTGTGACTCAGGAAGGGACATGTTGTGTCAGTGAGGTCTCATCACCATCTGTGCTGCTGCACACTGCTGTCAGTGTCACTGTGAGAGTCAATTTTATGTGTGTGTGTGTGTCGCCCACTCTAATGTCTTGCCCCCCTGAGTCCTGTCCCTGAGCTACTTACTATATCGAAAATAAAATAAAAAATATTTGTTTTGCCTTATTGTCTACCTTAAATCATATTGCTAATTGCATATTGTATTTGTTTGTAGCATAAATACTCTAATTTGCACTTAAAACTGTAATTTTGTAACTTTTGGAAATGGCAGTAAAAACTTGGCTGTGCCAGTACATTTTGGGTATTGTGTCAGTAAATTTCAATCTGGTAGATTGGCAACACTGGCTGGAGTTCTGCAAGCAAGTTAGCGCTGGAGGAAGTGAAGAAGTGTATATAGACTATATAGGAAAGCTGTCCCTGAAGTTGTTTGAAGTCAAGTGGGCATCCCATAATTTTCCAGTCTCTATCTAAGTTCTAATCTCTTAATAAATAACAAAAACAAAGCACTGCGCTGTTTTCTGACTCAAGTGTTTCTGTGAAGATTCGGTGTGCCTTGCTGTGCAGGGTGGGAGATGCGCTACATTTGGGGGCTCGTCCGGGATATAGCCCACAGCAACCTGGGGACTGGGTTTTGTTCCAGGACCACTAGCTTTAAGACCATGGAGACGGACTTGTGTGCTTTGCCTATTTGTGACTGTGTACTGAAAGTCAAGTTTCGTTTTCCATGGCAACCAGTAGGAGCTACTGCAAGTCAGTGGAGTTAGCGTCGCACCGCATACCCAGTTGCCTCAACCATGGCTGGGATGGTATGATGTGTGTTACAGACTTTGCTGTTGCTCCTGGCAACCACAGCAAACGCACAGGCGGTGCAGAGCGACATGTCCTGACAAGTTCTGCAAGTGCCAGTGTGTGCATTATCATCATCAGTGTGCCTGCAAACTTCAGTTAACAAGAGGTTACAGCAGAGCATGCGGGAAAAGGCCTGCTTATCAGAGCTGCGGGTGCCCGTCAGTCTGGAAGCTTGGGGGTGGAGCCACACCCAGGAGTAGACCCTGTATGCCCTTCTTACAGTAAGAGAGAGGAGCAAGTTGGCGGAAGGTGCACGTGTGTACCCAGCACTGACCTGGTTGCCTGACATGAAAGAACTGACACTGGGGGATTCGCCCTCTGCGGACAGACTGTACAGTTAGATAGTGTGTTAGAGATAGGAATGTGTTTTTTTTCTTTGCTCTGTTTTTGCAGGTATCGTTGTGGACGGCTGTTCACCCTGCTTGTGATGGATTCAACATTTTTCAACCTCTAGGGGAGGTGCTCCAGCTAAATGTTGTATGCTTATACTGTGTAGACCTGATTTACAGCGGGTAAAATAAGTATTGAACACATTACCATTTTTCTAGGTAAATATATTTCTAAAGGTGATATTGACGTGAATTTTTTTTACCACATGTCGGTAACAACCCATGCTACCCATACATACAAAGAAACCAAAATAAATTAATTCAGAAAATCAGTTATGTGTAATAAAATGGAATGACACTCTCCCAGTATTTTACAGGCTTGTCTAAAGTTTGTGCAGAAAACTTTAAACAAGCTTCAACATGCTTTTTCATCAGCAATGTAGTCTTTGCGCGGTGAGTGTGCATACAGGCAATGTTGAGTGCATTACTTATTGTTTTCTTTGAAACTATTGTACCTGCTAATTCCAGGTCTTTCTGAAGCTCTCCACAAGTGGTCATTGGCTCTTGGACAACTCTTCTGATAATTATTTTCATTCCTCTGTCAGAAATCTTGCAAAGAGAACCTGGTCGTGGCCGGTTTATGGTAAAATGATGTTCTTTCCACTTCTGGATAATGGCCTTAACAGTGCTCACTGGAACATTCAGAAGCTTAGAAATCCTTATGTAACCAATGCCATCAGTATGTTTTGCAACAATAAGGTTGCAAAGGTTTTGAGAGAGCTCTTTGCTTTTACCCATCATAAGATGTTTCTTGTGCGACACCTTGGTAATGAGACACCTTTTTATAGGCCATTAGTTGAGACTGAACCAGCTGATATTAATTTGCACTGACAAAGGGCAGGGTTGCATTCTAATTAAGTACTGATAGATTTCAGCTGGTGTCCTGGCTTTCCATGTCTTTTTCCACCTCTCTTTGTTCATGTGTTCAATACCTTTAACCTGTGACATTCAATTTTATTACACATAACTAAACTTCTGAGCTTATTTGTTCTGGTATGTATGGATTGCATGGGTTGTTACCGACATGTGGTGACAATTTCATGTCAATAGCACCTTTAGAAATATACTTATTTAGAAAAATGGTGACGCGTTCAATACCTATTTTTACCCGCTATATAAACTTTTAATATGTGATGTACATAAGTGTTATTTGAAGAGAAAATGTCTATTTTTGATACATACAAATTTATTTGTGCCATAGCCCCATCCAAGTTGCTTCCCCTTTTCCCCTCCCACTGTATTTTTTTATGGGATGCCTTTGCTATTTTTGTTTTTTCTCAGCTGTGGGGACAGGCTGTTGTTTAGGGGGTGGGGAGTGAGTGTAGCACCCTCTCACGCAGGGGGCTCAAACTGATGGCCCTCCAGCTGTTGAGAAACTACTAGTACCATCATGCCTCTGCCTGTGGGTGTCATGCTTTTAACTGTCAGCCTTGCAATGCCTCACAGGACTTGTAGTTTCGCAACAGCTGGAGGGCCGCCAGTTTGAGACCCCTGCTAAAGTGTGCTAGTGTGTATAGTTTGTCCTGCCTGAGAGCCAGGCCTGGGCTGAATCTGGGTCAGGGCTGAGTGATTTAGGGAGGCCGGATGACCCAGCAAGCTACAGCTCTGGTAACTCCCCTGCTCTCTGGAACCTTGGAGAAGCTTCCAGAAGTAGAGGATAAAGTATAGGAGGAGCTGCTTTGAGTATTGATGAGGGCCCCAGCCAATCCCCAGCAAAGTGGGTTGGCAGGCACCTCATAAATACTCATGGGTCATGCCAGCAGAGGCAGTCGGGTGGAAGATGGAGATGGAGTGCTGAGGAGGCTGTCGTGGGCCCTTGAGGGTGCCCCCTAGTCAGGGGTGAGAGTGACCTCTGGCCTGGGGATTGGGTGCTGAAGCAACCCCCTACAACACACAGAGGAATCCTTCCTGGAGGCATAGGAGCAAGGAGAAGACAGCAGGAGTGAGTCCGCACGTCCGGGAGATCTCCTGAGGAGTCAGCTGGGTGGGCTGGTGAGTGAACAGTCTTGGAGGACTGTGGAGAGAGAGAGTGTCAGTCTGGGAGGACTGTGGAGAAGTAGCCAGGAGGGCTAGTGAAAGGGGCAGTTGCAGTCAAAGACACAAAGCAGTCAGTGAATTTTTTTTTTGTATTTATTGAAGGGGAATAACTTGGATGGGGATGGGAGCTATGGGATGCCCAGCATGGATCAATAGAAACAGCAATTGGTTTTGGGACAACTATGTACACTCCCTGTACATACTCCGTCAGCTTCCTCCTGTACAAACTTGCTTCAAGCTCATTACTCCTCACTCCACCAGCACATCACTAGCTGCAGACTGTTATTTCTAGTCACCTCCAGCACATCACTTGGTTCCCCAGAAACAGCTAGCACTATTTGTTGGTTAGGCCACTGACCCAGCCAGGCCTCAGCAAATGCCCTTTGCAGGCTAGGACCGTGGGCCCCAATGGTGTAGCAGAAAAGTCCTTGTACTAGCTGCAGTAACTATGGCTACTGATCCCAGTAAGCCCTCTTCAGGCCCTGCCAGCCCTCCTGGTTGCAGCTGCCTCCTTCCACTGCCCCCTCAACCACAGGCCACTCTTCTGGTTCTGCATCCATCTCAGACTGCAAGATTCCAGTCCTCTCAGGCGTGCCTCCTCAGTCCTTCTGACTGTGCCTTACTCACCACCAGCCCTCCTGGCTGCAACCAGTTGTCCTCCCTGGAGTCTCTTAACAGTTTTCTCTCCCGCTGTCCTCTCCTTACTCTCTCTTGTGCCTCCGGTCCAGGACCTCTTCATGCTTTCCTGAAAGTGGTCCCGACTGCACCCGAGCCCAGGCCCAAGGTCACCCCCCTGACTGGGGAGCTCCCTCAAAGGCCCCCGACAGCCTCCGCACCCTCTCACTCCAGCTCCTCTACCCGACAACTCCTCCCCAGTTGGGCTGACCCTGGGTATTTAAGGAGCCATGCCCCCTGCCAATCCAGATTGAGTATTGGTCAAGGCTTCTCAAACACCCCTGGTGATTCCACCTCCCCTCCCACCTCTCTTTCCAGGAAGCACTAGAAGCTTCTGGAATGAATGGGGGGTCTTGATGACACCATCTGTGAGTCATCCAGCCCCATGAGCCACTCCCAGTCCAGAATGAAAACAAAAAGGGCTAGCAACCAGCCAGGCCTGCTTAAATGTACCTATCCTTTCTAGCACGCTACTAGAGGGTGCTACACTAGTGTGCCTGTGAAGATTCGGTGTGCCTGGCTGTGCAGGGTGGGGGATCCCATTTCACTTGCAGCTTCTTATGGGGTCTGCTACATATGCAGTTGCAGCAGCACACTAATATGTCACACTGTTACCTTTAATTAAGGAATTAATTACAAAATGCATTTTTTCCCCTCGCCACTGCTTCCCCACAATTTCCCCTTTTTAGATATTCCACAAATAACAGCAAATCTTCAGGTCCACTTTAATGGCTTACATCTGGCTTGTAGAATGGTGCTCCTATATGTTTCCGTTTTGCCAAGCAGCTTTTGCTATTAAAGGTCTGACTCTGAACAGCTGTGAAATGATCTTTGACAGGGCTGGCCCAACTCAATAAGAGCACACATCAGAGGAGAACCATCTCTACTGACCTAGATAGCTGTACAGCATGAGGCCGAAAGACTAAGGTAGAAGTCGTCTTTAGGATCACAGTGAAGTATTAAAACTACTTTTATTTGGTATGGAAAAGTGAATGAGATCACAGCTGAATGCTGGCGGGTTTCATGCTCACCTCAGCACTTTTTCAGGGGCTGCAGCATAAAAGTAGGGGGGTAGTGAGAGAGGGGAGGTAGGGAGAGGGAGGTTGAGAGAAAGAGGGTGGGTTGATCAGTATGTCTGCTATGTGACTTCACTTATAATCCTTTCCTTTGCTGTAACAATTTTATGAAGCATTCTTGTTCTGTATAATGGTGGGACATAGGCTATGTCCCACCATTATACAGAACAAGAATGCTTCATAAAATTGTTACAGCAAAGGAAAGGATTATAAGTGAAGTCTCCGCAGATTGCAGCATGGCATTCAATAACATGACACATGGGGGCAATGCATAGGACTTGGCATTTTACAACTTTTTTTTTTTTTTTTGTACAGTACATCCCCCACTCGCATACACAGGTTTCTTCTGGTCTCACCCTTCTCCGTGTAGAAGGCGGGCTGTCACACTCCGGCCGGTTCTTAGCTGCTCGCCGGTCCCTCCTCCCATCGTCCTCCTCCTCCCCGGGCTCTCTCGGTCCCTCTCTCTCTCCTCTCAGGACCAGGAGCCCGTTCACGCCGTAGCCATCCATCCCACAGCCTAATCCATCCTGGAGCCTCTCATAGTTCCCTCGGCCCACGTGTACTGTACTCAGCCCGAGAGCCTGAATGGTCAGTCCACCCCTGGGGGCGGGCCTGTCACATAGCAACCACGGCCGGCTGGCGCTGCTCGCTCTGAGTTGGAAGAAGATGACAGAGGAGTGGAGGAGGCATGATGAGCAGGGGCGGACTGAGCCGGCCCGGGCCCCCGCCCACCACGGGCCCTCGGGCGGCCACCGAGTCACCGAATGGTCAGTCCGCCCCTGTCCTCCAATTGAGTCTCCAGGCTCTTCCTGAGATACCAGCCTTTTTGGCTTGGCCCTCTCCGACTAAAGTCCTCCCCTGGTTTCTTCAATTGCTTGGCTTCTCCCCGCAGGCAAGACAGCACAGGACCACCCCTGACTAGTAGGCCCCAGAAACTCCTGGGCATACTTCCAGTAACGAGGCCTCGAGCCAGCCGGCCCCGAGGCAGGAAAACTGCCACGGCACACCTTAGGCTAGGAGGGCCATCAGGTCAGAGAGATCCGGATACAGTGTCTGTCCCTTAAGTACCCTCTCCCAGAATGCACAGCGGGGGGACCAACCCCACTGAGCTGCTTCTGGGCAAGGGGTACCCAATACATCCAGCCTGCTGCATTTCCAACCTTGTCCTGTGGTGACAACGACACCCACAGTCAAGTGGAAAACGCGCAACACAAACCGGACTGAAACAGAAACCAGTAATTTGCCAAAATTATTCTGAGCTAAACTACAGCTCAGACAACTAAATTTACAACTAGCGCCTACCCAATAGGAGCAGGGCGCTACACAGTGTATATAGGTTTATTATTATATATTCTTACACTTCTCTTTTAAGTACTGTATGTGAGTTGAGGATCATAAAACAAGACTGAGCACTGACAGTGCATATAGTGTGAAGGTTTAGAGCTTCTCCCAGGGCAAATCTTTGTTCCAATCTGCTTTTCTACTAGTTATCCTCAATCACTACAGAGATGCTCCTTAGGGCTGGCACAGATGGTTGATAATGTGGTTTTGTTGCTGTTTTGGTTTTAACTCAGGCTCATCCCATCTGAACATTTGTACCACCGATTTCTAGCATCAGCACCTATGTGCTTTTACAATGAAATGTGCCTAGACTTTCACACGCACGCATGGATAACGGATAACCGTGGAGGTTTAGGAGATATTTCGAGCACCTTCAGGTAAGCCTTAATCTAGGCTTACCTGTAGGTAAAAGTGGTTGTAACGGGTTTTCAACCACTTTAAAGTTCATGTTTGTGTAAAGGCATGCGTCCCAATACTTTTGGTAATATAGTGCATCTCAAAATAGTTTTTGTACTCACATAGCTATCAGAAGTGAACCTTCCTATTTCCTGACACTCTCTTACAATGGCACAAATCCAGGACTGCTAACATGGCAGTAAAATAATTACTCTTGTAGAGAACCTCGGCATAAATCTGCCAGGTAAGGGCCAAGACCATCCAGAATTTGTTACCCGTCGTGCAGAAAAATAATCAGTACTAAGATAGAGGCCTTTTTCAGATATAAAATAAAATACATGGCAGAGTGATTGAAACAATACTTTATCTGTTTGCAATCTGCAGGGAAAGTACGCCAAGCATATGTTTTGATGTTACACTGAAAATGGTCAAATTCAAGGTTACAGTCTGCAATACTGTACACTGTTGGCTTTGTATTTTTTGTTCTTTTTTCCCCGCATATGCAAAGAATGTAAAGAATGTTATCTGGTTGCAAGCAGGGCTGGTGCAAGGATTTTTGACGCCCTAGGCGAAAATGTTGCCGCCACCTTAGCTTCACCCCTGACTCCACCCCCTTTTCCCTGCCGATGTAAACCCCACCTTTATTAATATTAATCATATTAATCATATCAATCTTAATCATATCAATAACAACCCATGTGACACTGCGGTACCTTAAATGGTCATAGGCCTCAAGCCGACCAGCTGCTCAGAGACGACCACTGACCGCAGTGCCCCCATTATCAAACTCTTCCAGCTAAACCCCTGTTAGCTGGAATACACCCTCAGAACCCATACCACCGATAGGTCCTGACCACTTGCTTTTTGAGGTACTTCATTCTCCCGCAAAGACCAAAACACCCGCCACAGCACCCAAGGGAAAACACCTTTACCCTTTGGTGCCCCTCCAAACCCTAAGGGCTTGTTGGATCCCATCCTGCAAACCCAAAGCCCACAAATCAGTCCCCACTTCATTCAGATGGACACCATCCCTCCGTAGATACCGCCACGTATCCACCTCCTATTCCAAGTGTCGGACCACCAACCCCCCGTTCCGGACCACAAACTTACCCATATCACGATTGATTTTCCTGCGAGCCCGATCGATGCCATCCACGGACCTCGCCCATCTCCAAGCTGTCCGGACCACCATATCAGACCAGACAATGATCGTGTCCGGGAAGGACATCCCGAGCCGCAGGAAATCAAATTTCATGTCCCTCGTCACCTCTAACATGGACCCACTGCCCAGATCATTGCCACCTATGTGCAGTACTAAAACGTCAGGTGGCCTGTCCAAACGAGCAAAACGGTGCACCTCCGGAACCATTCTGCTCCACAACATTCCCGGAACTCCCAGCCATTGGACACACGCCTCAGGTCTTGGGAACCCCAGCTGCCGACCCTCATATCGAACGTCAGCCCTCTTAGCCCCCCAGAACACCAACGAATGGCCCAGTATCCAGACCAAAGCTTGCGTCTCGCCTGAAAGTAGAAGGAGAACAATAACTCCCATGAGAAAATTCCCACAACCCAACCTGTACAACTCAGCAGCCTGAATATAACACCCCAGGCATGCACCCCAAAATTACTCAAGCCCCACTATTAGCTGGGGGCGAACGTACAGCCGGAACCTCCTGGATTCCCACCGGCCTATCCTCTTAACAGCTTCCTCGTCCATCCCACATCTGGCCGCCTCTGTAGCTGCCCCTATCCTGAAGGAGTGAGAGGAAAACTCCTTCTCACGGAGTCCCAACGCCCGAAGGCACTTTCGGAACACCGCAACAAATTGATATCTTGAAAGTGGGGTCCCGTCCTCGTGCGTCAAAAAGGAACCCACACCGGACGGGCGAACCCCAAAGTACCCCTTAACAGCCCTCACCGGGCACAACAGAGAACCTGGAACCGGAAAAACCTGTACCAACTTACCTCTGCCCATCTGGTCCGTCTTAGACTTCCTAAGCGCCAGAGACACACCTTCCTCTGCCAAACCCACATCGCTAGCCAGCAACCCCCTGTGCACTGCCTTGGACGGGCTGACCAACTCACCTATCCGGAATGCTCCAAAGAATGCCGAGGAGAAAGCCACCGTGAACAGCAAAACCTCGTACCCGGACGAGCATAGGCCCTATATCTGCCCCATGATCCCGGCCAGCCGATCAAATGATACCGGCCGCCTGCCATCCGTGTTTGGGCCCCTCCGACCATATCCCTTGAATGCCTGCCGCACACAAAAATCTTTTGTAAAGTCAGGGCAGCCCTGCCATTTAAACAGAAAGGCCAACCCTGCCAGCTTCTTACCCAAACAGGACCTGGACGCGCGAGCCTCCATGTTCCTGGCCAGGAAATACAGCACCAATAACCTTACATCGGGACTTACCGGATCACTCCCGCTTCCCGAACCATCACTCGCCACTCCAGCCACACCTTCTCATACGCCACCCATGTGCCCGTACTCACCGATTTTCTGATCCAACCTGACACTATTCCAACTGAATCCTCCACAGCCAGCCTGGACAAGGGACCCCACGTTGCTCCGCCTCAGGTGCCAACTCCCGGAACCTGTCCCACTGAAAGCGAGACAGCGCATCAGCTATGACATTGTCCACCCCCGGAAGGTGTACCGCATACACAAACACATTGAGCTGTAAGCATCTCAACACCAGATGGCGCAGCATCCGCACCACGGGGGGGAGGATGCCGACACCTTGTTAATGACCTGCACCACCCCCAGTTGTCCCCGGGAAACCGCACCTTTAAATCTCTGAAACAAGCACCCCACAGTTCCACCGCCAGTACCACAGGGAACAGTTCCAACAGGACCAAGTTCTTGGTGAAACCAGCATCAATCCATGCCTGAGGCCAGGGGCCTGCACTCCACTTTCCCTGAAAGAAAGCCCCAAAACCTGACCCCCCAGCTGCATCCGTGTACAGTTCTAAATCAAAATTGCTAATTGGGCCAGACATCCATAACGCCCTCCCATTGAAGGACTCCAGATATTAATGCCAAACTTGCAAGTCTGCCTTGTGCTCACTGCCCAAACTCACAAAATCTGTGGGAGACTGTACTCCAGCCGTGCTAGCCGACAGCCGTAGGCAGAACACCCTGCCCATTGGCAGGATGCGGCACGCGAAATTGAGTTTTCCCAGCAGCGACTGCAACACCCTAAGCTGCACTTTCCTCAGCCCCACCATAACTCTCAGCTCCCCCTTGAGAGCCTCCAACTTGTCCAATGGTAGGCGGCACTCCATGGCCTCTGAATCCAGGACAATGCCCAAAAACGTGATAACCGTGCAAGGTCCCTCAGTTTTCTCAAGTGCCAAAGGGATCCCAAACCGCTCTGCAATTTGCTCCAATGTGGCCAGGAGCACCGCGCAGATCCTGGATGAGGCCGGACCCTCACACAGAAAATCGTCCAAGTAGTGAATAATTGAACTCACCCCGACACATCCCTGACAACCCATTCCACAAATGAGCTGAACTGTTCGAACAATGCGCACGATATGGAGCATCCCATAGGTAAACACTTATCCACATAGAACGCATTGTCCCAATGACATCCCAGGAGGTGAAAGCTATCAGGGTGAACTGGCAACAATCTAAACGCCGCCTCTATGTCAGCTTTTGCCATCAACACCCCCTGCCCGTACCGGCGAACCCAGCCCACTGCAGCATCAAAGGAAGTGTAACTGACTGTACATGCTTCCGGATCAATCGCGTCATTGACTGACCCACCCTTCGGAAAAGACAGGTGGTGAATGAGGCAAAACTTGTTGGGCTCCTTCTTGGGGACAACCCAGAGCGGGGAGACCACCAAATTCTCCGAAGGGGGGGGAGGGAAAGGACCGCCCATGCGGCCTAAAGTAACCTCCTTGCGCAGTTTCTCTGCGAGCACAGCAGGCTGCTGCATGGCCGACCGCAAATTGCGCGCGATCGGGGGGATAACCTGCAAGGAACATGGAATGTGAAGCCCCTCTGAAAACCCCCGATCCAACAATCCGGCCGCCCCCCTGTCCGGATACCTACAGAGAAACAGCCGCATCCTTTCCACCATCACCGGAGTCCTCCCTTTTGTGCCCAGCGTCTCCGGCACGACCCTTACCTTGCTTAAAGCATCTAGCCTGCGTATGGGAGCCTACGCAACCGGAGCACTCATGCTTGTACCTGCAGGACTCCCCAAACTTGCATGTGCCCTCATTAAATTGCCAGCACACCCCCTTTTTCTTACCGGCCGATTGTCAAAAATTGGAAAAAAAAAACTGACTAGGAGCCCTCGGCGAGGTCATCAACCGCATCCATAAGCTGATGTCCTTATTATCCCACCGCAGATCTGGCCGCACTGCTCTCCTCTGTCTGAACTGTTCGTCATATCAGAGCCACCCCGTGCCCCCGTACACCCTATAGGCCTCCCCAATGGAGTCCTGATAGCCAAATAGTGCTGAACAGTGCTCCGGATTCTTCTGTCCTATAACACTGGCCATGATGGCGAACGCCTGCAGCCAATTAGCAAACGTCCGTGGGATAAGCCTGTATCTCCTCTTCTCCTCATCCTCCTTTTTTTTTTTTTTTTTTTTGAGAAAAAAGTTTTTTATTGAACAATTTACATTTGGAACATAATCCTGCAAGTTACAAGGCAATACTGGAGAAATGCATAAAACAAGAAATGTGGCTTATACATATATAGGCACAGTAGATCAAAAAACTTGTTCAGATTGAACACTGGATTCAGTGACTATCAATAAGTGGAAAACCCTATGTCCACGCTATTCATGGAATTGCACGCTAGAAGGATGTATAGTATTACGGACCATCAGTGCATGTGTCTGCGGACTCAAGCCATCGATCCCAGATTTTGTAGTACTTATCTGGACAACCTCTGTTGATGTATATGAACTTTTTGTAGGGAAGAGTGTTATTTATATCTAGTTTCCAATCGTTGAAGCTGGGGGGAGTGGGTCTCATCCACTGTCTGGCTATAATTTTTCTAGCATTAAACAATGTTTCATGCAAGAATGTTTTAGTGAATTTGTCCATCTCAGGGTCGGGGAATATCCCCAGTAAGCATTGTTTGGGGTCCAGGGTCAATGGGGATCCCATGTCATCATGGAGGAAGTCAACAATCTGCTTCCACAGACCCTGAAGGACCGGGCACGCCCAGAGTAGATGGAAGAATGTGCCCGTCGTTTGGTTACACATTGTGCACAAGGTAGAAAACTGTCGTCTAAAGCGGGCGATTCTTAGGGGGGTGAGATACGCTCGGTGCACCACGTATAACTGGGTCAGCCTGTCAGAGAGCTTGGGGGATACAGTCTTGCACGAGTCTAGTGCGTCACTCCACTCCTCATCCTCCAGTGGGCCCACCTCTCTTTCCCATCTTGGTTTAAGGCTGTAAGCTAGCGTGGTAGATGATGGGGTGAGAAGCATGACATAAAAATCAGAGATCAGCTTTCGCGGGTCCACACCTTTAACCACAGCCATAATAACATTAGGCGTAGATTGTGGCAAAGGCTGGGGAAACTGAGCTTGGGCTGCGTGACGCACCTGGAAGAATCTAAAAAGCATAGAATTGGGCAGCAGGAACTCATTTTGGAGGTCCTCAAAGTTTTTAAGTGTGCCATCGGAAATTATGTGGTGCAAATAATATATTCCATATTCGCACCATATCTCTGTGTCAGGGATCAAGAGAAACTCTGAGAGTAGTCTATTGTGCCATAAGGGGGTATAGTTGTTGTGTTTAGGGGTCGTTAATGTTTTAGTGGTGATGTCCCATACGCGCCTATATTGGTATAATAGGGACCCACGGTCTCTATTGGAGTTATTCCCACTATGTCCCACTGCAATTGCAGTGAGTGGGTCAGTGGTCAGTTGTGCCCACCGTGGACAGAGGAGGGTGAGGAATCTGAGTCTGTCGGTTTTATCTATGTGGTATAGTTGAGACAGTTGGGACGCAAGGTAATAAAGATTTAAGTCAGGGAGGGCTGTTCCACCTAGGTCAGTAGGGTTCTTAAGGACTCTCCAGGCCAGCTTGTGTCTGTTGTTACCCCAAATAAATGTCTTGAGTATGGCCTCCATTGACTTGAAAAATTTCAAGGGTAAGTATACGGGTGTGTGCCAGAGTATATACAATAGTTTCGGAAATAATATCATTTTAACAATGTTAATACGGCCCCACACGCCGAGCGGCAGTCTCGCCCATACCTGGGTTCTAGACTTGATGAGATCGAAAAGGGGTTCTATGTTCAGGGATATATAGTCAGCCGGTGTTCTATTCACCAATACTCCAAGATATTTGATAGTGTTCACTCGCTGGAGTGGTAACTGTGCCTGTAGCTTGGGAGAGGGGAAACTATCCATAGGCAGTATTTGAGATTTCTCCCAATTAATTTTAAGGCCAGAGAACTGACCAAAGTGTTCAATTGTATGCAACGCCTTCTGAAGCGATGTGGCAGAGTCGGCCAGGTAAAGTAGCGTGTCGTCTGCGTATAAGCTAATTTTTTCAGTCAGGGAACCAAGGCAGAGACCCTGAATCTCGGGGTCCCCTCTAATGGAGATTGCAAGGGGCTCCGCCGCCAAGGCATAGAGGAGCGGAGACAGTGGGCAGCCCTGTCTAGTGCCCCTGGATAAGTCAAATGTCTGGGAGGCCCTCCCGTTGGCCACTACTTTACCCCTGGGTGCCAGATATAATAATTGAACCCACTTAATAAATT
Source organism: Rana muscosa (assembly GCA_029206835.1). Classification (NCBI taxonomy): domain Eukaryota; kingdom Metazoa; phylum Chordata; class Amphibia; order Anura; family Ranidae; genus Rana; species Rana muscosa. The sequence goes on along the minus strand of CM055128.1, from coordinate 54,074,908 downwards.
TAGGTCCAAAACCAAAGCCACGGAGGCATCCCCAAAGGTACCGCCACTCCACTGAGTCAAAGGCCTTGGCAGTATCCAAAGCCACCACCACCCGGGACCCAACATTAGTATGTGTCGCTTGTAAGTTAATATACAATTTTCTGAGGTTGAAGGAGGTGTTACGCCCCGGCATAAATCCAGCTTGGTCAGCATGGATCAGGGTTAGAATCACTTGGTTAAGGCGTAGGGCAAGTACTTTAGCCAGAACCTTTATGTCTACCTGGAGTAGCGATATTGGTCTATAAGATTCCGGGAGGCCTGGGTCCTTGCCTGGCTTAGGTATGAGGATAATTACCGCCTCGCCCATCGATGGGGGTAAGGTGAAATTGTCAAATAGATGGTTGAAGAGGGACAATAACTTGGGGGCAAGTATCTCGATGTATTGGGCGTAAAATTCTATGGGCAACCCATCTGAACCCGGGGCCTTGGATCTGGCGAAGCTCCCAATCGCTGTGGTTATTTCGTCGAGTGTAATAGGTGCGTCTAGCATAGCCATTTGGGCATCGTCTAGCTGTGGAAAGATGATTTCCGCCAGTAGATCTTCCAATTGAGAGTCAGTGGTAGAAACCTGGGACGTATATAGTTGAGAAAAGAAGTCCCTAAACTCAGAAGTGACAGCCTGGGGTTCCGTAATCTTTTCCCCATTAGGACCAGTGAGGGAAATGACAGTAGGGGGTCTATCCTCACTATGTGCCAAGTAGGCCAACAGTTTACCCGCTCTCTCCCCATGTTCATATAATTTTTGTCTGGCAAAGAAAAGTTTTTTCCTGGCCGTCTCGTGTTGTAGCTGATTAACCACCCTGGTTTGTAACCTGAGTCGGGCAGCTCCATCAGGAGAGGGGTTCGACATGTACCCCTGTTCAGAGGAGGACAGATCCCGCATTGCCCCGTCCAGTATGGCTGATGAATTAGCCTTCAGCCTGTTGATAAAGGAGGTCAGAGTCATACGTGCATGCAGTTTGAAGGCTTCCCATACTACGTCTGGGGATGCAGATCCGTCATTCTCTAAAAAGTAAGTTCTCCAACTGTTACCAAGCTCGTCATCCTCCGACAACAGGGTGAGCCAAAACGGATTCAGGCGCCACGTACGGGGCGGTTTGTCTAATGGGATGGAGAGGCTAATGAAATATGGGCTATGGTCTGAAAGTAATCTGGGGGCAAATTCAGCTTCCAGTAATCTTGGGGCAAGGGTACTAGAAATGAATATAAAATCTATACGGGACATGGTGTTATGGGTAGTTGAGAAACAGGAGTAAGCTCGAGTGAGCGGGAATTTAAAACGCCAGGTGTCAGTGAGGTTAAAGGAAGAGATAAGTCGGGAGAATCTAGTGTGGGTTGGAGCTGTAGTAGATAATGGCGAGGGCGACAGTTTGTCTAATGTAGGGTTCAACGTAGCGTTAAAATCCCCCAGCCACACCGCCTGAATCGAAGGATGACGAGTCATATATAGCAAGCCCTCTGTGACTATAGTAGAATTAAATGGTGGAGGTACATAGAATGCCATCAGTAGGAAAGGTTCACCATACAATTTAACCGAAAGAAAGACATAGCGCCCCTGTGGGTCAGACTGAACATCACACAGCTCAAAATGTACCGTCTTGGCAATCAAAACTGAGACTCTGCGGGCGTGGGACGAGTGGGATGAATGATATGCCCACCCAATCCATGGCCGGCGGAGTGCCATCTGGAGCCGACCCTCAACGTGTGTCTCCACTAACACCACAATGTCGGCTCGTTGTTTTTTGAGAAATGAGAAAACTGCAGATCTCTTTACCTTGTCCCCAAGCCCACGCACATTCCAAGTGAGCAGTTTTATCGATGCCATAATTCAAACATTAAAACATATCGTGGGACAGTAGCATTACATGAATACAAGGTTTGCCATCTATGCAGTATCAATGTTAGCATGCACTTCGTTGTATTGCAGTCCATCAAGAAAAAACGAACCTCCCCCTCCCCCCTCCCCACCCTGCATCTTCCCCAACTGATGCGGGTATGTTCCCAAAACCAAAAGAAAGTAACAACCGGTAGCAGATAAAACCAAAATATCTTGCTGTTACGTAAAAGATCTGCAGCGATCTCCTCACATGGGAGGTGTGGAAGATCCAATGCCCGCAAATAAAGAGCAACAGGCTCTTCTTGTACTGTGAACCAGAAGTACAGTGCGGGGTCGGTGGTATAGAAAGTTCTGCAGTCACATAATAAAGAGATGCGTGTTCCGGTTGCTGGGGGGCGAAAATTCGCTGTGTTAGGCATGTGGAGTGTAGGACTGATTGTGCTCCGCAATTACAGTCTCCAGGGTAGTTACATGGATCAACCAGTCAGTGGGGGCCCTAAGTATGGGAGACCCCCTCTGCAGGTTACAATTGAAAGAGGATTATAGCAGGGGAAGGCAAAAGGGGGTCCCAGGGGTAAGGAGCAATAGGGTATGCGCCGCGGGCAGTAAAGGGGAGACAAAAAAAAAGGGGGGTAACATACCAGGATTTGCAGACTCCCGCTGCGGCGTATAATGTGCTGGTGATGATGACAGGCAATCAATAGTGCTGATGAACATGCTCGGTCAGGTCACTCCGCCGCCCCTCTGGCGGGCCCCGGACGCTCCAACCAGGCAATGACTTCCTGAGGATCCTCAAAAAAGAACACACGGCCGTCCCTTTCGACTCTAAGACGAGCTGGAAATAGCATAGAGTATTTAAGATGTTGTATCCGGAGCCTCCTCTTCGCCTCCATGAAGCCTTGGCGGCGGCGCTGCACCTCGGCAGAAAAGTCGGGGAAGATAGCGATCTTGGAGTTTCCAAGGTGGATGTTACCTTTTTCCCTGGCCATGCGCAGCGCCGCATCTCTATCTTTGTAATTCAAGAATTTTGCTATAAACGTGCGGGGGGGAGCCCCCTGAGGAGGAGATCTGGCAGGCATACGATGAGCCCTCTCCACCGCCAGGGTGGGGGAGAAGGCCTCGCGGCCATAGGTGTCAACAAGGAGTTTCTCCAAGAAGGTGGTAGGATCTTTGCCCTCAGCTCCCTCGGGGAGCCCGATGAAACGGAGGTTGCACCTCCGGAGCCTATTTTCCATATCATCTTGCTTGCTTAGAATCTGATTGATTTGGAGCTGCATTCGATCGGAGCTGACTTGGAGCGGCGTAACGGTATCCTCCACCTCTCCAATGCGGGTTTCGGCAGTCGTGACACGCTCACGAAGTTTCTGGAAGTCTTGTCGCATGAGTGAAAGGTCCACCTTGACCCCCTCTATTTGCGCCGTCAGGGACGTCCGGCAGTATGTGATCGCCTCGAGCAGTTTAGCTGTGTCGCCTCCCGTAGCGTCCTGCTCACCGCCTGCGGCACCGCCATCTCTTTCCTCCTCCTGGCGGCGGTACTGGTCCAATTTCGCCAGGGTGGCCTTTGGCGTTTTTGGCGGAGTCATGGCAGGTATCCGCTGTGATCCCTCCCCCCTCCAAAGCAGGCAGCTCAGTCTATACCGAATGGTAGGGAGCTGTAGGGCTGGTGGGCCAGGAAGAGTCACTAGTCAGCAGGCCGGGTGAAGCAAGATGGCCACCGACCAGCACTAGGCCGAAGCCGGGGCCTTTCCTGAACGCGGCGGCCGCGCAGTCAGAGGCTGATGTATCTGCCTCTGTGGGTGTGAGGGGTCCTCAGGGGGACTCGGTGGGCCCCTGCAGGCTGTTACCTGAGAGCAGGAGGGCCAGGAAGCAGCACAGGCGGCAGGTCGGGTGGAGCAAGATGGCCGCCGACTTCCAGGGCTAGGCCGAAGCCGCGGACTTTCCTAAATGCGGCACCCGCGATCGGGATCGCGGCCCTGCGGAGGCCGCCGTACGAGCGGAGGATGGTGGATTTGCGGCCACGGATGTTCAGGGTCCCCAGGGGGTCCCGCTGGGCTGGTGCAGGATGACGCTGAAGGTCAGGATGGGCTGTACAGGAGTAATGGACGGAGCTCAAATCATGCACGTCCTACTCCATGCTATGTCAGGCCACGCCCCCCCCCTCATCCTCCTTTTTAGAATCATCTGGCTTAACCCTGTCCAGGTGAAACTTTTCCAATGGTAACAGTGAGAACATCTCCACATACTCACCCTTCCATATCTTCTCCCTCACTTCAGGGTTCAGGCGTGCTCCCAGCGGTGCCTCATAACACACATACACCTCACATTTTGCAGGATCAGCCAACCTAATGATATCCTGCCGTGCCACCTGTTCCACCGTGCTACCCCAAAGCCACAGTAGCCACCCCTGCCGATTCCCCCACCGCAGTAGTCGAGGCAGGTTGAACCGGCAATACCACCGCAGCCATGGGCCCCACCGGCCCTGCCGGCGGAACCCACGCCACTGCCGGGCTGACCTGCCCACCATCCCCCCTCTCAAATTGGCTGACCAAGGACTTGATAACCGCCAGAAACCCCTGCAGCCCATCCAGCCGTGCACCTCCCCCATCAGGGATCGTAACCCCCCCAGCCTGCCCACTACCTGGATCCAGCACCTGCACCGCTAAACCCTCACCCACAGCAGGCCTAACCACCTGGCCACTACCCCCAGTATGGCCCCCAGAATGAGTAAGTGAAAATGACTTACCGGGCTGCCTGGAAGAAATCCCACCAGCCGATCGACTCGAATCCACCGCTGCCACCGACCGCCTGGGTCTCCGATCCTCCTTTGAGCTGCACATTTCCCCCTCCGACAGCACACCAGACTGCTCCTCACCACCAGAAGAAAGCTCACCAGGCGACTTGTCCCTGGAAGCCGAGGGTCCTGCACCCGATCGATCCATCCTCCGTGCACCAGACCTGCACACCGATCGTTTAGCCAACTTGCCACCACGCTGTTCCCCAGCACCGCTGTCATCTCTCTCTGGCTCCCTCACTCCTAAACCCGCCTGCACCAGCCCATGATGTCCGGCCGAGGGGGGGGGGGGATGCCCGGACACCGCAGCCCCCGATAACCCATGCTGGGGCCCCGAACCCACCGGAGACCCCCGGGGGACCTGCGAGCTCGCCCAGCCTCTCTGCCCACGGTACCTGCTGATCCAGACGGACCCGACAGCATCGGCCCCAGGGTGTCCTGGAGCCAATCCTTGCCCCGTGTAGCAGCCTCTGCCCGCAGTTGGGCCAGAAGTTTATCCACAGATGACATGCTGCTGCTATCAGGAACTTTCCCCCATGCTGTGTTTTTTAGGGGGGCGGGGACTCCCTTTTATCTGGCCCTTTCCCCTCCCCTCCATATTTCCTTTATCCAATCATTAATCCCGTTACATCTCATACCCTGTTCACTCAGTCATGCCAGCCCTCCGCCTATGGCATTCTGTCTTTCTGCATCGGGCTTTTCTTTAATAGTATGACAACCCATTTAGCATAATAGTTAAAGCGGAACTCCAGACACACTGATAAATGCACATGTAGCGCACCCACCCCAGCCTTTACCTGCTTTTCTATTATGTTGGCTCCTGCGCAGGAAAGACTGAGGCACACCGCACCACAAGCCCGTACCCTCCTGGATGGGGAGGTTGAGCGGTGTTAGTTTTCTCGGGCCTGCTTGCAGCCAGTGATTAAAACCTCCAGAGCTGACCTCGTTTCTGGGGTAGCCAGAAACAAGTCCTTAATTCTCCCCAGTAAGCAACTGTCCACACCAACTGAAAAGTCCAACTTCTTATATATTCTTAAGGGCAATAAACAGTCTCTTTGAGAGCAGACAGGTTGAGACAAACACGGGTCAGATAAGGTGGAAGGAGGTCCAGGCAAAAACTTAATTCAAGGTTTCTCCTATTCTGATTTGCACGAACAGGCTTGGCGCACGGTCCCCTTCCTTCCTTGAGTAACTTAGCCCATTTCAAGATAAGAACATCCCTCCGGAGAGTTACCAGAGGCCCCCTCTGTCACCACGACTCTCTGAAGACCCAGCGCAAAGGGTCACCTCCCTGGCCTCCTCGTCCTGGATACGGGTCCCCTCGCAAGGCAGATCCCTGGGAGCCTCGATCCTTAGCGGACCCCAGCCGAAGGTTGCTGGGTTCCGGGCCCACACCAAAGTACCTCACCCCAGACTGAGGTGTTGTGATTGGATGCCTATCAGGAGGAGAGGACGAGTGGAGAGGACGGGAGAAGACGCATGAAGGACATCGCTCGCCACCGTCATCCACTGCACCACCGAGACAGGGTAAGTGCCGGGCAGACCGCGAGCTGGCGGGGGGGTCACAGGGCGGCATTCGATGGGGCACAGTGGCAGCATTTGATGGCACAGTGGCATCATTCGCTGGGCATAGTGGCAGCGTTTGATGGGCACAGTGGCTGCATTTGATGGGCACAGTGGCAGCATTTAATGGGCACAGTGGCAGCGTTTGATGGGCACAGTGACAGCATTTGATGGGCACAGTGGCTGCATTTGATGAGCACAGTGGCTGCATTTTATGGACACAGTGGCAGCATTTGATGAGCACAGTGGCTGCATTTGATGAGCACAGTGGCTGCATTTGATGAGCACAGTGGCTGCATTTGATGAGCACAGTTGCAGCGTTTGATGGGCACAGTGGCTGCATTTCATGGGCACAGTGGCAGCATTTGATGGGCACAGTGGCTGCATTTTAAGGGCACAGTGGCTGCATTTTAAGGGCACAGCGGCTGCATTTGATGGGCACAGCGACTGCAATTGATGGGCACAGTGACAGCGTTTGATGGCACAGTGGCTGCGTTTGATGGCACAGTGACAGCGTTTGATGGGCACAGTGGCAGCGTTTGATGGGCACAGTGACAACATTTGATGGGCACAGTGGCTGCATTTGATGAGCACAGTGGCTACATTTTATGGACACAGTGGCAGCATTTGATGAGCACAGTGGCTGCATTTGATGAGCACAGTGGCTGCATTTGATGAGCACAGTGGCTGCTTTGATGGGCACAGTTGCAGCGTTTGATGGGCACAGTGGCTGCATTTCATGGGCACAGTGGCAGCATTTGATGGGCACAGCGGCTGCATTTGATGGACACAGCGACTGCAATTGATGGGCACAGTGACAGCGTTTGATGGCACAGTGGCTGTGTTTGATGGCACAGTGGCTGCATTTGATGGCACAGAGACAGCATTTGATGGAACAGTGAGGCTGCACTTGATGTATTTTTTTCAGATTTTTTTAGTTTGTTTGCGCCCCCCCCCCCCCCCCAAACATTTTGAGCACCAGCTGCAACTGTTTAAGCCACTTAAAGCTCCCTTAAGATAAATTGCAATTCAGAGAGCCTTTTTGTTAACTGCAGCCTTGAGCAACCCTGGCTTGTGTTTATGAATTCAGCATGCATTGATTTCCTTAACCACTTCCCCTTTTGAGCAATTTTTCTTTTTTCACACACGGTAAATTCAAAGTGTTGTAAGAGTTGAAAATTTGTATGTTGCACAATATTTGCACAACTGTTTATCAAATGTACACTTTCTTTTTCCCCCCCTACCATAGTGACACTATACTACACTGGGGGAGTGATCAGAGATTTGTTTTTCACTATTATTGCTAATACAGTGATCATACAAATTATGGTATAAATACCCTGTTTTTGAAAGTGATCACATACCCTTTGTTCTCAGCTGCATATGGAGCTCAGAGAGTTGGAGGAGGAAAAAACATCAGTGCAGTGGTCTTCCCAGTGAACGACTATGCAGGGGTGTGTGTCAGGACAAGTCTGATCATTGAACGAGAGCAGGAGGAGTTCCCAGCATAGCCAGAAAACTGACCATGCTGTGCTCTCATGTCTAGTGTGGTAAATTTTAATAGGAAAGCAGAGGGACTGGCAGGAACACCAGGTATTTCACGTGTAGCGGGGTCTCCTTTAACCACTTGACCACTGGGCACTTAAACCCCCTTAATAACCAGACCAATTTTCAGCTTTCGGTGCACTCACATTTTGAATGACAATTACTCAGTCATACAACACTGTACCCATATGAAATTTTTGTCCTTTTTTTCACACAAATAGAGCTTTCTTTTGGTGGTATTTAATCACTGTTGGGTTTTTTCTTTTTTGCGCTATAAGAGAAAAAAGACTGAAAATTTTGTAAAAAAATGATTTTTTTTTCGTTTCTGTTATAAAATTTTGCAAATTACTATTTTTTCTTCATAAATTTTGGCCAAAATTTATACTGCTACATATCTTTGGTAAAAATAAGTACAAATTGGTGGATATTATTTGGTCTTTGTGAAAGTTATAGAGTCCACAAGCTATGGTGCCAATATCTGAAAATTGATCACACCTGAAGTACTGACGGCCTATCTCAATTCTTGAGACCCTAACATGCCAGAAAAGTACAAATACCCCCCAAATGACCCCTTTTTGGAAAGAAGACATTCCAAGGTATTCAGAAAGAGGCATTGTGAGTTTTTTGAAGTTGTCATTTTTTCCCACAATTCTTTGCAAAATCAAGATTTTTTTTTTCTCTTTTTTTTTTTCACAAAATTGTCATATTAGCAGGTTATTTCTCACACACAGCATATGCATTCCACAAATTACACCCCAAAACACATTCTGCTATTACTCCCGAGTATGGCGATACCACATGTGTGAGACTTTTACACAGCGTGGCCACATACAGAGGCCCAACATGCAGGGAGCACCTTCAGGCGTTCTGGAGCACCCAGGCCAATTCTGACATTTCTCTCCTACATGTAAAAATTATCATTTATTTGCTAGAAAATTACATAGAACCCCAAAACATTATATATGTTTTTTTAGCAAAGACCTTAGAGAATATAATGGTGGTTGTTGCAACTTTTTATCTCGCACGATATTTGCGCAGCAATTTTTTTAACGCGTTTTTTACGGAAAAAAAATGTTTTGTGCTTAAAAAAAAAAAAAACAGTAAAGTTAGCCCAATGTTTTTGCATAATGTGAAAGATGAAGTTACGCCGAGTAAATAGATACCTAACATGTCGCCCTTAAAAATTGCACACACTCGTGGAATGGCGCCAAACTTCGCTACTTAAAAAATCCCCATAGGCAACGCTTTAAATATTTTTACTGGTTACATGTTTTGAGTTACAGAGGAGGTCTAGGGCCAAAATGATTGCTCTCGCTCTAACGTTCGCAGAGATACCTCACATGTGTGGTTTGAAAACCGTTTTCATATGTGGGCGGGACTTACGTATGCGTTCGCTTCTGTATGCGAGCTCACGGGGACAGGGGCGCTTTAAAAAAAAAAAAAAAATTTATTCTTCATTTTACTTTATTTATTTTAGTTTGACATGTTTTTCCGCCCTAAACATTTTTTTGATCACTTTTATACCTATTACAAGGAACGTAAACATCCCCTGTAATAGGAATATGGCATGACAGGTCCTCTTTACAGTGAGATATGGGGGGGGGGGTGTCAATAAGACCCCACATCTCACCTCTAGGCTGGGAAGCCTGAAAAAAATACAAAAAAAAAAACAACAATCCTGGCTTTGATCGTAGCGGTGAGTCGGTAGAAGCACCGGAGGGCGGCGGGGGGGGGGGGACATCCCCTCTCGCCTCCCGTAAGAATGATCAAGCGGCGGAACAGCCGCTATGATTGTTCTTATGGTGTAGGGAATCGCCGGCTGAAAAAGCTAATATCTGAATGATGCCTGTAGCTGCTCCCATCATTCAGATATCCCCGCACAAAGTCAAGGACGTCATATGACGGCCGGAGGGCGGGAAGTGGTTATTGCAGAGTATTGCCGGGCATTGCGGAGTATTGCCGGGCATTGCGGAGTATTGCAGGGCATTGCGGAGTATTGCAGGGCATTGCGGAGTATTGCGGACTATGGCAGGGTATTGCAGTGTATGGCAGGGTATTGTGGAGGGTATTGCACAGGGTATTGTGGAGGGTATTGCACAGGGTATTGTGGAGGGTATTGCAGAGTATTGTGGAGGGTATTGCAGAGTATTGTGGAGGGTATTGCAGAGTATTGTGCAGGGTATTGCAGAGTATTGTGCAGGGTATTGCAGAGTATTGTGCAGGGTATTGCAGAGTATTGTGCAGGGTATTGCAGAGTATTGTGCAGGGTATTGCAGAGTATTTTGCAGAGTATTTTGCAGGGTATTGCAGAGTATTTTGCAGGGTATTGCAGAGTATTTTGCAGGGTATTGCAGAGTATTGTGCAGGGTATTGCAGAGTATTGCACCAGGGTATTGCAGAGTATTGCACCAGGGTATTGCAGAGTATTTCGCAGGGTATTGCAGAGTATTTCGCAGGGTATTGCAGAGTATTTCGCAGGGTATTGCAGAGTATTTCACAGGGTATTGCAGAGTATTGCACCAGGGTATTGCAGAGTATTGCACCAGGGTATTGCAGAGTATTGCACCAGGGTATTGCAGAGTATTGGCAGGGTATTTTGCAGAGTATTGGCAGGGTGTATTGCAGAGTATTGGCAGGGTATAGCACAGGGATGGCTGAGCAGTGATGGATGGATGGATGGATCTGTGACTGCAATTGTCACAGATCCAGCCCACAGTGCTGCTGCTGCCATCCGCTCCCTCCCCCTCCCCTCTCACACTGTACCGATCGGTACAGAGGGGGGAGGGAGGAACCGGCGTCATCAAATGACGCCGGTCTGTTTACAAGTGATTGCTCCGTCATTTGACGGAGCGATCACGTGGTAAACGGCCGCTATCAGCGGCGATTTACCGCGATTCGTGATCCGCCGGGTCCTCTGGACCCGGCGGTCACGGAGTTTCCCGTGTGCGCGCCCCAGGGGGCGCGCGGGAGCGCGATTCTGGGAGGACGTTATATAACGTCCTCCCAGAGTTAAGCAACCACCTTGTCGACGTTATTTGTCGGCAGGTGGTTGTTAAGTGGTTAAGGCCCCGGGACTACGTTACCCAGAACCCCGTTCGGCACCCAGAGTGCAGTTGGTCACCGTAGAGACTCATGGGAGGGGTTATTTAAGAAGGAGGCGAGGCGGGGCTCGGCCTCTTTGGACACCGCGCTGCAAGCAACAGCTTCTTCCTGATCTGCTGCAGTGCAGGGCCTGAAGCCTGGGGCCTTGCCCAACTTTCGAAGAGCCTTCCACCCCGCTGCGGAGCCTGGGTGGCACCAGACTGGTCGAGTGAGGACATCAGTTGGATCGGGGACCCGATCGTTGCAGATGCTGTGTGCGGAGACACAGCAGGTGGAAGTCCCGGACTGGGATCGCGTCCGGAGTGGTGAGCGAGCACTTGCTCAATCAAATAGACTTTACCGTTTTTAGGCCTATAGACTGCCTTGGCTCATCGATCGTTTGCTTGTTGTTCCACTGGGGGACCGGTAGCAGGACAGAGTTGAAGTGTCCCCCCCAGCATACTATTCATCAAGTGCACCACCGAAAGTTTGCATGCAAAGAAATCCCTATAGGAAGGACTGAGATTTATTCTAGGTCAGGCCTGACCAAAGGGGGGAGATAGGATATTGTTTAGTGTGCCACAGGGCGTGTATATCATAACAGCTACGTGTGGTGGATTACCGCGCAACGCCATTATTGTGTGCTATATTGGTTGCTGCAGGGCTCTGCACGCCAGTTGTGTGTTATATTTTGCTTAAGCCTTTTTACAACCAAAGTAAAACTGTTATATTTAATCTTTAACATTTGTGTGTCTTACTGTAAAGAGGGTGCCCTTACAATACCAATTGATTATGGTAAAAATATAACCCCTAGACTAGCTGTGCCAGGGTGGGTCGAGCAGATTGCCGGGGGTTGGTGGTGCTGTACACAGGGCCCGAGAACAAAATCCAGCGGCTCTCTTAACTGGGGGTGGCGCTACACACATATATGAAGCAATGCAAAGAGAATAGGATACGTTTTAATACAAGTGCATGGTACAAAAGACACATATCAGGAATATGGAATATTCTTTAAGTATTATATTTTTAATTCTGATCCCTAAACATGATACACTAAAAAATATTAGAAGCTAACAGAGGGCCAGGGACTGACTTGGTAACTGGATATTTATTTACTGGGGAATTTCCCTGGCCATCTCTCTGTTCAGCAGAAACTCACAGAACAAGCAATGCAAGATTTTCTGCAAACATCGCACACAATGATTTAACATTCAATAGAAAACTCGAACAAGATAAGGACATATTGGATAAGTGAAACACTTAATCTGTTTGGAATCTACACAGAAAGTACGACAAACATATGTTCTGATGTTACAAAAAATGGTCTAATTCAAGGTTACAGTCTGCAACACTGTAGACTGACGGTTTTGTAAAAAAAAAATTCCCTGCATACAAAGAATATAAAGAATGTGGTCTATTTGCAAGGAAATTTTGCAGACTATGGCAGAATAATGCCGCGTACACACGATCACTTTTCTTGTCGGGAAAAATGAAATTTTTTCTCTTGGACGAGAAAAACGGCCGTGTGTAGGCTTTCCAGCATTTTTCCCAACGAGAAAAACATCAAGAATCATGACGAGAAAAATTAGAACATGCTCTAATTTTTCTCGTCGCGAATTGCAGCATTTTTTTCCGCGGCAGTTTTCCCATAGGGAAACACTGCTAGGGAGCCTACACATGGCCGGTTTTCTCGAACAAAAGAAAACATGTCGTGAAAAACGGCCGTGTGTAGGGGACCAAGCCGGTCCTCGTGTTTCCCGTCAGGTTTCACGGCGGTGTTTTCACCGCTGTGAAACTCGATCGTGTGTACACGGCATAAAACACAAAATACACTGACCCTTAACAGAATGACAATACATACAGCAAAATTGTTAAAGCGGAACTCCAGGCACACAATGTAAATCCCCTCTGTGTAAATCCCCCCACAGTGTAATCCCCCGCAGTGTAAATCCCCCGCTGTGTAATCCCCCGCAGTGTAATCCCCTGCTCTGTAAATCCCCCGCTGTGTAAATCCCCTGCAGTGTAAATCCCCCGCAGTGTAAATCCCTCACAGTGTAAATCCCCCACAGTGTAATCCCCCGCTGTGTAATCCCTCGCTTTGTAATCCCCTGCTGTGTAAATCCCCCACAGTGTAAATCCCCCACAGTGTAAATCCCCCACAGTGTAAATCCCTTACAGTGTAAATCCCCCACAGTGTAAATCCCCCGCTGTGTAATCCCCCGCTGTGTAATCCCCCGCTGTGTAATCCGCCGCTGTGTAATCCCCTGCTGTGTAAATCCCCCGCAGTGTAAATCCCCCGCAGTGTAAATCCCCCGCAGTGTAAATCCCCTGCAGTGTAAATCCCCCACAGTGTAAATTCCCCCACAGTGTAAATCCCTCACAGTGTAATCCCCCGCTGTGTAATCCCTCGCTTTGTAAATCCCCCGCAGTGTAAATCCCCCACAGTGTAAATCCCCCACAGTGTGATCCCTGCAGTGTATTCCCCCAGTGTAAACTCCAATGTAATCCCCCCCAGTCTAATCCCCCGCAGTGTAAACTCCAATGTAATCCCCAATGTAATTGCCCAGTGTAATCCCCCACAGTGTAAATTCCTGCAATGTAACCCCCCCCCCAGTGTAATCCCCCACAGTGTAAATTCCTGCAATGTAAACCCCCCCCCCAGTGTAATCCCCCACAGTGTAAATTCCTGCAATGTAAACCCCCCCCCCAGTGTAATCCCCCACAGTGTAAATTCCTGCAATGTAAACCCCCCCCCCAGTGTAATCCCCCGCAGTGTAATCCCCCACAGTGTAAATTTCCCCCACAGTGTAAATTCCTGCAATGTAAACCCCCCCCCCACGTGTAATCCCCCGCAGTGTAATCCCCCACAGTGTAAATTCCTGCAATGTAAACCCCCCCCCCCCCCGCAATGTAATCCCCCACAGTGTAAATTCCTGCAATGTAAACCCCCCCCCCCCCGCAATGTAATCCCCCACAGTGTAAATTCCTGCAATGTAAACCCCCCCCCCCACGTGTAATCCCCCGCAGTGTAATCCCCCACAGTGTAAATTCCTGCAATGTAAACCCCCCCCCCCCGTATAATCCCCCGCAGTGTAAATCCCCCAGTGTAAGGCTCCCTAGTGTAATGCCCCAAATGTAATCCCTCCAGTGTAACTCTGCTCACTGAAAATCTCCCATTACAGACCTCAGATCAGCACGGCTATGTTCAGACAGATGTCCCTCCTCCTAGGCTCTTCCTCCTGTTGTGGATGTAATGTCAGAAGGGAGGAGGAGCCTAGGCTTTGTCGGTGGTTAGGTGTATTATTGTGATAGGAAACCGGCACCTCTTCCCACCCACCTGTCACAATCTTAGAGTGAACAATTGCGTCCCCGGTCCTCGGAGGACATGCGGGCCAGGTACCCAGAGTAGCGAACCCCGTGAGGTGAATTAGCGGAGCCAACCCTAGGCTCCAGGACTAAAGCCTGGTTCTGTGGGCTGCCGGTATTTACGGGAGGTTTGCTCTCCAAACCATGGTCTGGTCTGAATAATGTGTCCAGGTTTCAGGTGGACTGAAGCCCGGACACATGATTCAAGTCCCGGACAGGTGGCAACCCTACTTAACATGCCACGAGAATATCAATTATGATAGGCAAGAATAAGCTGGATATGCCTTAGGAGATCCTAAATAGCAAAATATGCAGCTGCAGCCTAATATGTCAGGAAGCACACTGCTACCTTTTTTTTTACACACATAGAAGTTTATTGAAAACCAAAAACCAAACAAAAAATAAAAAATAAGAAAAACTTTCCAGAGAGTCCATATATCATAACATGTACCATCCAAAAAGACTACAAAACAATGTTGTAATATTTACCAATATAGTGCCTTGAAAAAGTATTCATACCCCTTGAAATTTTCCAAATTTTGTCATGTTACAACCAAAAAGGTAAATGTATTTTCCTGACCATAGGCATGCGCAAGGGGTGTGCCAGGTGTGTCTGAGGTTGGCAACTAGTCAATGGTGGGCAGGTGCAAAATGGGTAGTGCGGCGATGTACTAACTGGTAATATCACTAAATGTGAAAGTGATAACAAAACATGAGGTGAAAATATCACAATGGTGTATAAAAACGTTGTTTGTTTGAGTGCTGGCGGCTTGACACTTATTATTTTGGGTTCTAGCGCAGTTTTTACCCTATACAATGGTGGGCAGGTGACAGGTAAACTGCAATCCTTCCTTGCCGACACACAGAACCTGGACAGGAGAGGTGGCAGGGGTGGAATTTAGTGGAACCGATCTGTATTTTTCTCCTGCAGCAGCTGAGAGTAGGCTTCTCCTCCTCTCCCTTTTGTCAACATTCAGCTGCCACAGGAGGAAAATATAGGGGATCGGTACTAATATATGCCACCCCTCCTTTCTCTGTTCCTGGTGCCCGGGTCCCCCATGTGCTCCCTTGCTCCCCCTTCCTCCCATTGTTTCAGGATAGAGAGCGGGGAAGAGGCCGGTAAATATGTCAAATGCATATGTGTTGGAGCTTTGGGGTGCACACCCTAATGCAATAGGCTGCGCACACCTATGTTCCTGATGCATCATTGCAGCACACTCTGGGCTGTGACTCCGCCCCCACAACCTGACAGGATTTGTTAGCTATAAATTTGAAAGAGAGACACCCTGCTTCATTCTCTTTTTTATCCTCACCTGAGACGAATGGATGGATATCGCACACCTCTTACCGCATTCGCCCCAGCCAGGTTCAGCCTCTCCTGGATGGAAGTCTTTCCTGTAAAGTCTCTAAAAGGAGCAATATGGAGGGAGCCACAATCTGGTGGTCTCGGGGGGCCTTCACGTTCTCTGACATTTACAAGCTTTAAAGAAGCTTCAAATGTTGCAGTGGCCTTCTAACCTTTGTTACCTACACAGTTGTTGTATCTTTTTTTCTATTTCTGGCCATTCTGGGTCTTGCAGTCCCTCAGGCGGCTGGATCAGGGCCAAACATGGTGACCGCATCCTTCGCTGTGTTCCACACATGCGGGAGAGGAAGTGAGGTAGCCAGTAGCTTTCGCTGCCCCTTTCCAAGATGGAGCAGGCTCCGGCGGACAGCTTCTGCTCATGTGCGTTGACGTCACTTCCAACGCGACGGCGGCAGCGGATTTAAAAGCCCAGTTCTCCTGTCGGTACAATGCTGACTTCCCTCTGGACGGTTCTGTTGCACAGGGGACTGGCATTTCTTCTCTGCTAATAGGTATCTTGGTCCTTCAGTGCTTTCTCCCTGTATCTAGAGGTATTTCTTATTTTTATCTAATGGGGTATTTTTTCCTTGCTATTCTAGTGCAGGTTCCTTATTCCTTGTTTCACTGCTCATGGAGGCCACTGCCTAAGCAGACCACCCTCAGCATATAAGGTAAGAGGTTGTCCTCCATTTATTGGTAAGTATTTGAGAGAGAAAAAGAGCATAACCACTAACGCTGTGATTACTGGGCAGCCCTACCAGGTCAAGTTCCTCAAACTCCAGGCGTAAAGACCACTCAAGTCATGCCTCTAGCCATAGAAGATCCAGGAGAAGCCGATCAAGATCCTCATCAAGTCTTTGCCACTCATGTCATAGGAGGTCACTTTCATCCCATCGCACAAGAGTTATCACACCCGCACACACCAAATTCTTGCTGGGTGTGCGGCGCTCCAGCTTTGCCAGAAAAATTAGCTTGTCGCACATAGTTTAATGAAGTGTAGCGGACCCCCCATAATTGGGGTCGCTATGCCTAAATTTAAGGGGTATCCTGAACAAATATTTAGGCTCAGGCTGTTTGAATTCTTTAAATTGGTTTCTGCTTTGTTGTGGTGTTGCCTGGCAGTACAGTTCCCTTTGATCTGTGGGGGGCGCTATCACCCAGGTCTCAGGTTGAACCACAGGTAGCATTGCAGAGCGATTGGGTGTCCTCTCTCGGCAGGCGTGCAGTGGATGTGGTCTACCCCCTGTGCATGCCGGAAGAGGGTACTTAAGGGGCAGTTGTTATTAGGTCCAGGAGTTCAGAGGTGATCCAGAGGACCCCTTGGTCCTAGGCGCGTACCCCTCCTTCGGTGGCCCTCATGGCCAGGGGTACGTGCGTGTGTATTTAGTCCCGGGCACCTTTAGCCCGAGGCTGCATCATTCCAGGTAGGCCCAGAACCCTTAGCTGAAGCCTACATCAGAAGAGGAGTCCCAGTGGGGGTGACCCGCTCTGAAAGAGAGGAAACCAGGGGAGGACCTGTCCGGGGATCAGTGAGGAAAGTCACTGTCTCGGGAGAGGCCTGGTTGCCTATCAGAGGGAAGGATTCCATAATCCACCAAAAGCCTTGTAACGTGCCCACTGGCACCTAAGGTCTCAAGTGTTACAGGTGCTGGGAAGTTCGGGATTCAGAAGGTCATATCCTGATCGTATCCCCAGAAAATTTAAAGTGAATGTTCCGTGCTCAACACCGGCTGCTAGGACCGTGAGAGGGGACTATCCGGGTGAGCAAAGCCCACTCAGGACTGAGTGGAGATAAATGACAGTTAAGTGCCCCGTGCCTGAACCTGCCTCCCTGTTAAATTCTCTATCTCCAACTTTCCTATCAAGTTTCTACGCAAGCAAAATAAACCTTTCTTTATTGGGTTTAATACTGTCTGGACAATGGCCTTATTGAATACAAGGAGAGAATAGACTTTACCCTACACCCTAGGGGAGAGAACCAACGGAAGGAGGTAACTCGCTGCAGGACCCAAAAGAGATAACACCGCTCACCCTCTTTTATCAGGAGGATATTGGGCTTGTGGCATGGTGTGTCCCATTCTGCTTGTGGAGGTAAGCAGGGTAAAGGATCTGTGTGCTACAGAAGCAACAAAAGAAAAGGAATCAGACACCAGGGAGGTAACAGACCTCATCAGAGAGTCAATATGGGAGTCTATCCTTGAAACATCAGCACCTGAAACAGACAAGGTGGCTCCAAGCACATCATCTGCAGCCCCTCATACTTTGGAAGCAGAGTCATCATCAGAAAACGAGGATCCAGAAGTGTCAGCAGGATTCGACTTTACCCTAGTCTAACCTTTTGCTAAATCAGAAAAGGAAGCCATAAGTTGGGAATAAGCTGAAGAAGTACCCGGAAAGTCCATAAATACTTCCCCAACTTGAAGAAAGAACCAGAGTTTTTTCCTTTCATAGAGCAATTGGAGGATCTCATTAAAGACGAGTGGGAGAGATCAGATAAAAAATCCAGCCTTCATAACAGGCTAGCAACGTTGTATCCTTTAAAGGAACCCAATGTAAACCCTTTGATTTATGCACCAGTCATTGATGCCTCTTTAATGCAACTTGCGAGACATGTCACCTTACCAATCGATGCAGTAAACTTTCCGAGATGTGCTTGACTGGAAAATTGATTTAGATTTAAAAAAATCATACTACATGGCAGGTGGTTCTTGTAGACCAGCAATTGCCACAGCGGCGGTTGGTAGGGCCATTTCTAGATGGACTGCCAATATAGAGAAATCTCTACGTGAGGGGGGCGACCAGGAAAACATAATTTCTTCCATTCAGGAGCTGAAACTGGCAGGCGATTTTGTGGCTGAAGCTTCGGTGGACATCATTAGATCCTCTGCCAGAGCAATTATGGCCTCAATTATGGCGAGGAGAGCCTTGTGGCTAAAGCCCTGGGTAGCAGACGTGGCATCAAAAACGAAATAGTCTAAAATTCCATGTACCCCCGTAGGAGCTGTTGTTTAAATTTGGGCCTTGCACGTTACCTCACTGTTCCGTATGCTCGTCTCAGGGGTTCTCCTTTAAGAGTTGTCCACAAGAAAGTTCGCACCAACACAAAGTCTCTTTCAAGGGTTTTATTGAATAAAGATTCCAACAGAAGGGGGTGAAGGCAACGCTGTATCCTGGCCTAGGCCAACAAGGCCCAGGCCTAGGGCAGCACTTTGCAGGGGGGCAGCACGGAAAGAGTTCCCGCCGGCTTGCACTACACTGTTAGTGTAGCGCCAGTCTTATGGGGCGGACTGGGCTGAGAGGCAAACTAGTCTAGCGCCCCCATAAAGTGGCCGCAACTGTGTGGGGGGGCTGCTTCTAATTTTGACTGTCCTATCATCACAAACCTTCCTCACTGTGCTATATGTTTTCTGCTGCACTATTGGCATGGTTATATCTTCTTAGTCCTCTCCATAAAATTATCAGAAATTTGTGCTTAAAGTAGAACTACTGAATAGGCAACACTTTTTTTTAAAATTTTGGATAGAGTAAGGGAGGTTTATAGCCCCTGTCAGTTTATTTTTTACCATTCCTGTCCCATTGCAGAGATTTCCCTTCACTTCCTGCCCCATAGCCAAACAGGAAGTGAGAGGAAATCTATGCAACCTATCAGGCCCTCAGAACTAGTGTCCGCACTCGAAAATTTCAGGACGGGTCTTAAACAGAAAGGGGTGGGTCATATTTAAATTAGGGGGTGCACGAGTTTAGTCAGGCCTAGGGCAGCACAAAATCTAAATACACTACTGGGTGAAGGGATGGGGAGGACTCAGATACCTCAATTGCGGATCACAGGAATTTTCCTAGGTCCAGAGGAACAACTGTCTCCACACTGGACTCAGCAATCACCGGATAGGCCCAATCTCACTGGCCTAGCAACCGGTGTGTAGCTCGATCACATAAAGTCTCTGCCACAGACTTGGTGATAATAGAACAGTCTCTGCCACAGACTTGGTGCAACCCTTCCCCGGGTTACCTTCTGAATAAAAGAACACAGCTCTCAGTGCCAGGATCTTCCAGCCGTTCCGGCAGCACTGTGAGGTAGATTGTGATCCGGATACATCCTCCAATTGAGCCCTCAATTGCTTGGTCCCTTCCCTCAGGCAAGGCGACACAGGATCATCCCTGGATCAGTAGGCCCCAGCAACTCCTGGGCCTACATTTCAGTAACGGAGCCTCAGGCCAACGTGGCCCCGAGGCGGAAACTGCCAGTACATCCCTGAGGCCATGAGGGCCCTCAGGTCAGGGTCGGGAGGTATCCGCCACCCACGAGAGAATACCCCACAAAATGGCCTCTGTCTCTTAAGTACCCTCTCCCAGAATGCAAAGCAGGTTGACCACGCCCCCTGGGCTGCTTCTGGGAAAGAGATACCCAGCACGTTCAGCCTGCTACCTTTCCAACCCTGACCAGTGGTGACAGCAACACCCACTGTCAGGGTGGAAATCCTGCAACCAGCTAAACTGAGACAGAGCATAATTTGAACATAATCCTTCTGAACCAAACTATTGCTCAGACAACTATAATTTCAACATATAGAGACCACTCATTGGGAGCAGGGCGCTACATCCATATGATGGGTCTGACCTTTTCCGATCCAAACTGGATTCGGCCATTTCAAAAATGAGAGGAGGCAAGTCAGGCCTGATCCCCTCCAACAGAAGACCATAGCCACAGAAAGGGCCTTCCTTACAGACGCAACCTTCCGGAAAGGTACAGAGAGGCATATAGACCAGGAAGAGAGTTTAAAAGAAACTGGAAAAATACACAGTCATCTTTTTTGAGACTTCAAAAATCTAAGGCCACCCTGACGGGAGCAAAATAAGTATTTTTTAGGCCGGGTTCACACCGCCGCCACATGCGGCTCCCAGCAGGGGTCCGGTGCGTGCTGGTTCAGCCGTTCAGGTCCGATTTCAGCCCGAATTTGGGGCTGAAATCGAACCCAAAACGCACCAAAAAAGGTACGCGTTTTTCCGGCACACCGCACCAGACCCGCTGCAGAGATGTGAACCGGCTCCATAGAGAACCAGTCACATTCTCCTGCTATGCGAATTGAATGTGGGGAAACCTGCATTCAATTCGCATAGGTGTGAACCCGGCCTGAAGGTACGCCCGTCCACCCTGTGCAGGTGGACGGGCCTCAAAGAGTTCATACAGGTTTTGACAGCACACATAGAAGATGCCTGGACGCTTTGTACAATAAAGTTCAAGCAAAAATTGCTGGTTTACTGTAACTGGTCTTCACAGCATCCATTGATGTTGCACCAAAAAGAGTGGAATTTTTTGAATAGAGCCAGGTTACCATAAAGAGCATTGGACAGCTGATAACGCAAGGGTAGTAAGATGTAATATTGTTCAACTGACTAGAATTTGAGTTTTTGCTATATAAGAAATGAAAAAAGTATGTAACCAAACATATGGAAGAGTATATATATATATATATATATATATATATATATATATATATATATATTGTACCTGTATCAAGTGGGAGCAGATTATTGATGCAAAAATGGCTGGGTTGCTGTAGGTGAACTCGCTGACCGCAAGAACCCGTAGTAGGCCAAGTAGATGGCAGCTTGTATGACCAGGCTGGGGAGAAGGCCAAATGGAGAACTAGCAAGGATAGTAGACATAAGACATATCCCGGAATATGGCACTTGTTATAGGCAGATGTTTAGCATTGATCATGGGTTGTCGTTTTGGATGCCGCGTAGGACGGCTCAGATCGCATGGGATGCGAAGAACAATGGTTTTGCGGGATCTCGTAAAGCCAGAAAGTATAGTTGGATTGTGTAATGGGATAGGGCCAAGCGATTAAGGCCATATGAGATAAAAGCCAGTATGTGCTTGGTGTCTACCGAGGTGAGGCCATCCATAGCAACCAGTCCATAGCAGCCAGACCATGGCAACCATCCATAGCAACCATGCCATAACAACCAGACCATAGCAACCAGTCCATTGCAACCGTCCATGACAACCACTCCATAGCAACCAGTCCATTGCAACCATTGCTATGGACTGGTTGCTAAAGAGGTTTGCTACCAGTTCATAGCAACCCTCCATAGCAATCAATCCGAAGTAACCGTCCATAGCAACCAGACCATAGCAACCAGGCCGTTGCAACCAGTTCGTTGCAACCAGTCCATTGCAACCATTGCTATGGACTGGTTGCTATGGACTATAGCAACCCTCCATAGCAACCGTCTATAGCAACCAGTCTGACCTCCGCACCAGGTCTCGGTAGAGAAATGTCCCTGGTGCAGGTGCCTTTTTTCAGGAGACCAACCTCTTCCCTGTCCCTTTTACGAGTGTGAGAAATACATCCATCCATCCTCCCAGGAGATCTGGTATATCAGAATACCGCTACCCATCAGAATAGGTAACAGACATCTTTTTACACCCAGTCAATTCTTGCATTTCACACTTAATTTAACCAGTAAACTGAGCTTATATAGGGAAATACAGTATTTTGAAATCCATCAAACTGTTTTGATGTTGAATTTTAAAAGCAGATGTGTTCTGTCAGATTAGCAAACCTGTGAGATCAGCAGGCTTGCCGCTGCTTTTAAAATTCAACATCAAAACAGTGTCACCTATATTACCAAATGTATTGGGACGTCTGCCTTTACAGGCACATGAACTTTAATGGCATCCCAGTCTTAGTCTGTACGGTTCAATATCGAGTTGGCCCACCCTTTGCAGCTATAACAGCTTCAATTCTTCTGGGAAGGCTGTCCACAAGGTTTAGGAATGTGTCTATGGGAATGTTTGACCATTCTTTCAGAAGCGTAGTTGTGAGGTCAGGCACTGACTGATGCACCTTTGGGATGACTTAAAGCATAGACTGCAAGCCAGGACTTCTCATCCAACATTAGTGCCTGACCTCACAAATGTGTTTCTGGAAGAATGGTCAAACATTCCTACAGACACACTCCTAATCCTTGTGGACAGCCTTCCCAGAAGAGTTGAAGCTGTTATAGCTGCAAAGGGTGGGCCAACTCAATATTAAACCCTACGACTGGATGCCATTAAAGTTCCTGTGCATGTAAAGGCATGCGTCACAATACCTTTGGTAATATAGTGTATGTTCATAGGAGGTTAGATTGTGCATGTACATCCGACTGCCCTTGTAGGTCTCAGTTCTTATTATCATATTCTTAGTACATAGTGAACTCAAGCAAAAAAAAAAAAGTAAAAATTTAATTGGGGCTGAAAGTTCTACTGACCACATTCAGGATGAAAAGGAGAAGTAGAACCGGGATTCTGCTGAAAATAGCAGATTTACATTCACAACAAAAAATAGCCACAGATTTAACCTGACCCTATCACTGTATAATTCATATGAAGCAGTGCACAGATCTACTATAGTTCCATGGTTCTTTTGGCAGCCCTTGCATCACTACTATATGCTACAGTGACATAGGATTCCATGGGATTAATCACAGAATGCAGAATGGGAACACAGGACAGGTAAAGAATATGTAAACCCAACATTTCATGTTCCTGACATGTGCCTGTTGTAGCATGTACTTGTACGAAAAAATATCCTATTCTCGTATTGCTTCCTTTGTGGGAAATCCATGGTGCTCCTGCCAGTTCCTCTGCTTTCCTATCAAAACCTGATCACACTAGGTGAGAGCAGTGTGGTCAGTTCTCTAGCTGTACTGGGAACTCAGCCTGCTCTCCTTCAATAATCAGACTTGTCTTGACACATCCCCCCTGTACAGCCATTCACTGGGAAGATCGGCGTAAAGCTGTTTCTCCTCTCCTAGCTTTTATGCAGCTGAGAACAGAGGATTATAATGTTTAAATTATAATGTTTCTTTTATATCTACAGTAAAACCTTGATTTGCGAGCATAATTCGTCCCAGAAACATGCTTGTAATCCAAAGCACTTGTATATCAAAGCATTACTTTTACAGGGTATAAAAGAGAAGAGAGGCACCTCTAAGTGTAGCAATAAGTTGCTAAATGTTGTACCTTCATTAAATGTAACCATATTGCTACACTTATGCCCTGTACACACGATCGGAATTTCCAATGGGATAAAATCCGATGGGATTTTTTGTCGGAATTCCGTACAAGCTGTCTTGCATACACACTGTCAGACCAAATTCCGACCGTCCAAAACACAGTGATGTAAAACACTACGATGAGCCAAGAAAAATGAAGTTCAATGCTTCCGAGCATGCGTCGACTTGATTCTGAGCATGTGTGTTTTTTTCTCCGTCGGAGTTCCACACAGACGAACAGAATTTCAGACTCTGATGGAAAAAAGTCCGATGGGGCCCACACACGGTCGGAATATCAGATGAAAAAATTCAGTTGGACTTTTTTCATCGGAAATTCCGATCGTGTGTACAAGGCATAAGAGGCTCCTCTCTTCTTTTTTATACTCAGTTGTGACATGACGCTACTCTTATATCAAGACATTGCTTGTATATTAAGGCAAAATTTCTTAAAACAATTTGCTTGTCTTTCAAAACGCTCTCAAACCAAGTTACTCTCAAACCAAGGTTTTACTGTATACACAATTTTTTTTTTCTTTTTGAACTGAATGAGTTGTTTTACAAGGTGAGGGTTTATATACTACTGTGTTATTTTACAGGTACAACTGTGTTTGGATTGCCTGATCCTATCAACTGTGTAGGTATAACAAACCTGTTTTTTTCCAGCCAGTCCAGATAAAGGCTGATCCAAGCTACTCAAAACTTGTCGTTTCAAAGGTAAATTCCTCAAACAGCCTAATTTTCCAATTAAAGTGGTGCACATGCCGGTATCCCGGGGACATCTCCTAAACCTGCACGGTTTAGGAGATATCCAGGGTAGCTACAGGTAAGCCTTATTACAGGCAAAATCCTCCCTAGCTCCCAATTATTCTTATGTAGCGCCCTGGGGTTTAGTCAGAGAGCTCCTCACCAAATTCCTTGTCAGATGTAATCACTGTAGATAGTTGTTAGAGATCCATTGATTTCTCCATAAGTTTGGTCTTGTACTTTTCTCGTCTGCCACTAGGTGGCCAGGCACTTGGTGACATTAGATGTGAGAAGGACATTTCAAGGTCAAGTTATGGGTATATGGGATATCTCAGCCAATGGTCAGGGCTTTTCTTGAATAACTTAGCCTGCTGGGAGAACCTATATATTCGGGTGGAGTCAGGTGATTGCGGTTCTGTGCCACCCGGACTGTTGGGTGGACGCTACTAGGCCAAAGATTGGGCCTATCCTAGGGGCATCTGGCTACCAGGCTGTGTGAGGGCCTATCCAGAAGTAGGAGGGCAGCGCAGGGTTGGGACTGCGGCTTGCAGTCCAACCAAAACTGATGGTTCTTCCACCCGGAGAACCTGTCAGTGGTCGTAGGTAGAGGGTAAGCTGACGCCACTAAGGGACCAATCGTCTTTACCAGGGACCATTGTGAGTAACTGAAGCAAGTACGGGAGCAACATTCTCACCGAACGGGCACGGTGGAGATTTGGGAAACTTCAGGCGGTGATCAAGTCAGGGACCCAACCAGCAGAGGTGACGCTTGCAGAGCAGCCTTGTGTCTCAAGCCAGGGACCGAGCTGGCTAGCAAGGGTGAAGCTTGAGGAGTATCTGGAGTGCCAAGCTAGGGACCCAGCAGGGAAGCGTGGGTGACACTTAAGGGAGATACCACCGCAAAAGCCCTTGAGGAGCTCACGGGATTCAGAGTTGGTGAATCAGAGAGTCCAGTGAGAGACTAGGAGCTCAAGGGGCTGAAGAACTACAAATAGACATTGTAGTGAAGCTGAGAGAACTGTTAAACTTTGTGTTAGGAACTGTTAGGAACTGTTAAGTACTGTTGCAATAGGAGACAGCAGTCCTGCAGTGCAGAAGTGGCGTCTTGCTGGGGCCTTTCCCTGTATGGCTATAAAAAGGACTGTTAAAAGAAATAAAACCTCTTTTGCATCCAAGAAGCGTCTGGTGCCCAATGACTTTCACCATCTTTGCACCCACTATGCCTCACGACCCACTACATATTGAAGGATGTCAGCTGTCTTTGGCCTTGAAGGGTCTCATTAGACTGGAAGAGGTTAAAGACTTTGCTACACTTAACTGAGCTCGATCCAGCGATCTGCACGAGAACAGCAGCTCTTGCAGCTGTCTCCCTCCTCCCTGGGCAGACTAATAGCAGCGGGAGCCATTGTCTCTCCTTGCTGTCAATCAAATGCTGTGCTGAGCGAGCGTGAGGGGGGGCAAGGCCGAGCCCCCCTGATCTGTGTCAATAGACGCAGACCGGACGGCTCAGGAGCGAGCCCGCAAGGGGGCACTTACCAAAGAGGAGGAGCCTGGAGCCCCCGTGGAGGACCCCAGAATAAGAGAATCGGGGCTGCTCTATGCAAAACCATTACGCAGAACAGGTAAGTATGGCATGTTTGTTATTTTAACTTTCACAAAATTAAGCCTAAGGCTACTTGCACACTGAGGCGCTGGATGCGCTGGCGGTATAGCGGCGCTATTTTTAGCGCCGCTATACCGTTTTTTTGGACCGCAAATAAAAAACGCCCGCAATAACGCCTCTTTGAGGTGTTTTGCGGGCGTATTAGAGGCGCTACCCGATTGATTTCAATGGGCAGGGGCGCTCCTATTGCACCACAAAGATGTGGCTTGCAGGAGTTTTTTGAGCCTCCTGCAAGCGCAACGCTCCAGTGTGAAAGCCCTCGGGCTTTCACATTGGATAGTATTGAGAGGCTTTTTTGGGGCGCAATGCAGGCGCTATTTAGAGCGCAATAGCGCCTGCAAAGCACCTCAGTGTGAAAGGGGCCTTAAAGTACAACCCAGAGAAGAGAATGGACGGAGGGTCGGCATGACTAAAGTGAGGAACAGGTCTGGGAAGGGTTAAATCTTGGTCATTTATTGGTGAAAGGGTGTAGTTCTTACCTTGTTGGAGGCTGAAAGTCAGAGGAGGAGCCGCAAGGGTGGTTCGTGCAAGGGATGCTGGATGTTCATTCTGGAAAGTTCAGGCGAAGAGGAAACTTCCCTCCCTCCCCTGTATTCTGGGGTATTAGGGGTCGTGGCTTACAAATTCATAGGCAAGAACTTATCATAAATAAAAACAAAAGGGGGAATTATTGTCACAGTAGTTTAGCGGGTCAGGGGGTCTTTGGGGTGTCAGTGTGTAACTATATTGTTACAAAATTGGGGGCCCATCTAGGGTATGGCGCTCCCACCTGGTTGGTTATTGGTGGTTATCCCAGAAGCTAGGTCCCCTGGGGGAAAATGTAAGGTGTTAGGTCGTAACGTCGTTGAGCCGGTCGGGGTTCGGCTGAGGACATGGGTGATTACAGTGTCCCTTAAAGTGGAAGTAAACCCTCCTATCATTTTCAGGCAAGGAAGCTGCCATCTTGGCCTCTGTTTAATCTTCAACTGCCATGATGCTGCACATGTGATCAGTTATGAAACCAGCCATTGGATGGTTTGACAGTTTGGTTGAGACAACAACCAATGTGACAGTTGGCATTCCCGGCATGCCGGGAATGTAACTGCTTTTTGAAACGGTTAAATCGATGGGTTTACTTCCGCTTTAAGGACAGCAGGAAGTAAAAAACAGGTACCTACTCCCCCTCCCCCCACAAGGTGCCAAACGTGGCCCTCGGAGCAGGGGAGGAGGCAGACAAGAAGAGTTTCCCCTTTTGGGTGGAGCTCCGATTTATTAAATGGTTTGCTGTGGCCATTTAAACCCATGTCATGCAGTTTTGTATCTTTATTTAGAAATGTTAACGGACCAAGGTTGACAAATCTTTTAGTCATGACGTTTTAATGCAAACATTCCAAAATCTGTGTTACCTTTTGCACAGTCCATATATCAGGGCATCAGGAGTGGACATCAGGAGTGGAAAATGTCCCAGCATCAGTTGGAATAAGCGATGCCCCATCTTTGGTGTCATTGTACACCATTGTTTTTGTCATTGGTAAGAATAGAGCCCCATTGTTGGGGTCATTGGTCGGAAAAGTCCCCCAGCGTTGGTGTCATTGGTAGGAATAGTGCACCATCATTGGTGTCATTGATAGAAATTAGGAATGCACCGATTCCATTTTTTTTACGAGTACGAGTACCGATACTTTTTTTTTAGTACTCGCTGATACCAATTACCGGCACCTACCGCAACCGTTTTGTTTTCACTTCAGCTGTCAGCAATGGTACAAAGCATTGAAAAGTTATTTACAAATGAAAGAAATCGTTTTTTTTTTTTTTTATTTTGCATTATTTCAATGTGAAATGTGTAAATATATGTTAATATATATGTGTAAAAATATTCACTAACAAAGCAAACACAAAAAGTTTTAATTGTTTATCGTTTTTTAAAATAGACGTGAGCAAAAAAAAAGCAGGAAAATAATAATTAAATGGAGGTGAATAGGGATGTTAATTAAGGCTGATTAGAGTAAATTAATGGTTAATAAGGGGTTAAACAGGAAAATTACCAGCTGCTTTTTTTTTTTTTTTTACAGCTCCAATTACTGGACTTCTTTAACACTTCAGCTGTCAACAGGGGAAACCCACTGACAACTCAAAGAACCGAGCCTGAAAGTATCGGTTTCAGGTATCGGTGCATTTGCACGAGTACCGATACATGTGCAAATACTCGGTATCGGCACTGATACCGATATTGGTATTGGTGCAACCCTAGTAGGAATAGTGCCCCATCATTGGTGTCATTGGTAAGAATAGTGCTCCATTGTTAGTGTCATTAGTGTCATTGGGAGGAATTGTGCCCATCGCTGGTTTCATTGGGAGGAATTGTGCCCCATTGTTAGTGTCATTGGTGGAATTGTGCCCCATTGTTAGTGTCATTGGAGGAACTGTGCTCCATCACTGCTACCATTGGGAGGAATTTTGCCCCATCATTGGTGTCATTTTTAGGAATTTTTCCCCAAGCTACAGTTTGGAGACCACTGAACTATATCAAACCACTCCCAAGTCCCAACGTTTCTGTTACTATTTTTGATATTAAACTCCTTCAACACTTGTGCTAAAATATGTCTGGGGGGGTATGCAAAGAAGTTGGAAGATCTGATCTGAGTACAGAAACAGAAGTAATGCTTATGTATCAATGACAAATGCAATATGAATAAATTATGAGATTATATAGGAAAAAAACCCTTCCCAGCCAGCCTCGGAATTCCTTAAACTGGATCTTTGTGTCCTGGGGGTGTGACTACCTGCCTGATCATGAAACCACTGGTATTGACTGACATTTGTCACATGATCTGGAGCCTGTCCCGTTAGCTCCTGATCATTACTAGAGACTAGGAATGAGCTTTATGTTTGGGTTGAACATGAGTTCGACTCGAACATTGGCTGTTCGCCCGTTCGCCGAACAATTTGGGATGTTCGCGGCAAATACGAAAAGCCGCGGAACACCCTTTAAAAGTCTATGGGAGAAATCTAAAGTGCTAACTTTAAAAGTTAATATGCAAGTTATTGTCATAAAAAGTTTTTGGGGACCTGGGTCCTGCCCCAGTGATTTTAATAATGCTTAAAGTGAAACAATAAAAGTGAAATATTCCTTTAAATTTCGTACCTGGGGGGTATCTATAGTATGCCTGTAAAGTAGCGCATGTTTCCCGTGTTTATAACAGTCTCTGCACAAAATGACAATTCTAAAGGAAAAAAAGTCATTTAAAACTACTCGCGGCTATAATGAATTGTCGGGTCCCACCAATACAGATAAAAGTCATTGAAAGTCATTGAAAAATAAAAAAAATTGTGTGGGGGGTCCCCCAAAATTCCATTACCAGGCCCTTCAGGTCTGGTATGGACATTAAGGGGAACCCTGCGCCAAATTTAAAAAAAAATGGCGTGGTGTTCCCTCCAAAAATCCATACCAGACCCATACAGAGCTAGATAGATTAGGTTTAGAATGTGCCTAGACTTACACATTAACGTGTCTTCTCTCATAAAAATACCTGTCAGTGTTATTTATTTCTTCTTTTTCGTTTATTTTCACTTTAAGACGCGCTACATTGTGCTTTAATAAACGTACACCTATGCGTCGATTGAGAGAGGAAGAGAGCAGAAATGGTAACAGATGAGTGGATCCCTGCGCTGTCATATCAGTATAAAAGGTGAAGGACCTGTCTGATCACTAGTCAAAAGTAGAAGAGAATTAGAAAGATATTTGATGGATAACTAAACTTTCATTGCTTTCAATCAACGCCCTGCACGCAGAAACCAAAACTGAAATTATGTAACTTTTTTGTTGAATATTTAAATATTATTTTGTAGAGTAATCTATTAGTGTATTTTGTATATTTACTGTGTGTATTTCTCGTTCTAGTAATATATGACAAAAATTAATACTCCTGAAGAAGCCAGTTTATTGGCGAAACGTTGAGATGATTTGTCTGTATAATACTCCATTGTTTTTTACTGTAATTGAAATCATTTTTAATATTTTATGTAAATGGAATTTTTCTATCAAATAAAAATTATATTTTCTACTAATCATGTGTTTAAGTGCACCTTAAAAGTCCCACTCTTCCTTTATTTATATTTTCTAATTATTAGGGACGTGGTGCCTATTGACCTATAGATGTCAGATGATTTTTCTGCTTTCCTTGAAATTATGTAATGTAATGTAGTTTACAGAACAAAGGATACAAATCTGCTTTGTATATCTTGTGGCTTGGCTCAGGCAGCTTTTACCACATATTGTAAATAACCTCGACAACAAAGGCATACATATACAGTACAATGTCGTTTTGTTAAGTTGAGTAGAATGCCAACCAAAACGTTTTCTAGAGACCAGGAAAATGTTAGATTTAAAGGGTTAGTTCACGTTTTCACAAAACATTAAAAAGGTGAACTAACTCACAACACCCCCCCCCCCCCCCACACACACAATGGTCTCCGCTGCACTTACCCCCTTGGATGAATATCTTTTACTGGAACTGGACCTAACAAGGTATGATTGTTGAATGCGTCTATAGAAGCTAAAGAGCAAAGGCATCTGCTAGGATGTTCTTGAATGACTTCATACAGTTGTGCTCAGAATTTGTGATTTCTTGGCCATTTTTCAGAGAAAATTAATGATAACACAACAGCTTTTCTTTCACTCATGGTTAGTGTTTGGCTGAAGCCATTTATTATCAATCAACTGTGTTTACTCTTTTTAAATCATAATGGCAACAGAAACTACCCAAATGATCAAAAGTTTACATACCCCAGTTCCTAATACCGTGTATTGCCCCCTTTAACATCAATGACAGCTTGAAGTCTTTTGTGGTATTTATGGATGAGGCTCTTTATCTTCTCAGATGGTAAAGCTGCCCATTCCTCTTGGCAAAAAGCCTCCAGTTCCTGTAAATTCTTCCCCTGTCTTGCATGAACTGCACGTTTGAGATCTCCCCAGAGTGTCTCAATGATATTGACGGCAGGAGACTGAGATGGCCACTCCAGAACCTTCACTTTATTCTGCTGTAGCCAATAAAAGGTCCACTTGGCCTTGTGTTTTGAATGATTGCCATGTTGGAATGTCCAAGTACGTCCCATGCGCAGCTTCCTGGCTGCTGAATGCAAATGTTCCTCCAGTATTCTTTGATAACATACTGCATTCATCTTGCCATCAATTTTGACCAAATTTCCTGTGCCTTTGTAGCTCACACATCCCCAAAACATCAGCGATCCACCTCCGTGTTTCACAGTAGGAATGGTGTACCTTTCATCATAGGCCTTGTTGACTCCTCTCCAAATGTAGTGTTTATGGTTGTGTCACAAAAGCTCAATTTTTGTCTCATCACTCCAAATGACTTTGTGCCAGAAGGTTTGAGGCTTGTCTTTGTGCTGTTTGGTGTATTGTAAGCGGGATACTTTGTGACATTTGCGTAGTAATTACTTTTCTCTGGTGTCTCGACCATGCAGCCCATCTTTCTTCAAGTTCCTCCTTATTGTACATCTTGAAACAGCCACACCACATGTTTTCAGAGAGTCCTGCATTTCACCTGAAGTTATTTGTGGGTTTTTCTTTGCATTCCGAACAATTTTCCTGGCAGTTGTGGCTGAAATTTTAGTTGGTCTACCTGACCGTGGTTTGGTTTGATTAGAGTTTAAACACTGCTGAGCTGATTGGCATTCTCAATTCCTTGGGTCTCTTTTTATATCCCTTTCCTGTTTTATACAGTTCAACTACCTTTTCCCGCAGATCCTTTGACAATTCTTTTTGCTTTCCCCATGACTCAGAATCCAGAAACATCAGTGCAGCACTGGATGAAAGATGCAAGGGTCTGTCAGGAGTCCAGAAACGCATTGACCTTTTATACACACACACTAATAGCCATTCAAACCACTTTGTGTCAACTTGTGCGCATGTTATCAGGCCAAAATCACCAGGGTATGTAAACTTTTGATCAGGGTCATTTGGGTAGTTTCTGTTTCCATTATGATTTAAACAAGTAAATACAGTTGGTTGATAATAAATGGCTTCAGCCAAACACTAACCATGAGCGAAATATTTTTTTTTGTGTTATCAGTAGGGATGAGCTTCGTGTTCGAGTCGAACATACGTTCGACTCGAACATCGGCTGTTCGATCGTTCGACGAAGATCGAACGATTTGGGCCGTTCGCGCCAAATTCGAGTGACGCGAACGGCCCACAATGCACTACGCCATCGCAGTGTCATCCAGGCGCTGTGATTGGCCAAGCATGCACTGTGACCCCGCATGCTTGGCCAATCACAGCGCCGGCAGCGAGGAGAGCAATGATTGGCCACAGGCAGGATGCCTGTGGCCAATTATTGCTGAGGGTGTTTAGTACACGCCCCACACTATAAAAGGCCGCCAGCACGGCGGCCTAGTGTAGTGTGTTCCGGAGCAGGGATAGAGCAGCATAGGCAGGGACAGTGACTTTTATTTCTTTCTTGCTTAACCTGGATTCCTTTAGTTTAGGGAAAGAGAAGGATAGGTAGGGAGAGTGTCAGTGTGTTTTGTGCTTGTGCTATATTGTGCTTAAAAAAAACATTTTTTCTAGGGACAGAAAACTGTAGGTAGGGAGAGTGTGTCAGTTTCTTTCACTGTCAAAGTCCTTGTTTCCAGGGACCTGGAAGGACAGTGAGGTAATTCTCCTTGTGCTAAATTGTGCTTAAAAAAAAACATTTTTTCTAGGGACAGAAAACTGTAGGTAGGGAGAGTGTGTCAGTTTCTTTCACTGTCAAAGTCCTTGTTTCCAGGGACCTGGAAGGACAGTGAGTGAATTCTCCTTGTGCTAAATTGTGCTTAAAAAAAACATTTTTTCTAGGGACAGAAAACTGTAGGTAGGGAGAGTGTGTCAGTTTCTTTCACTGTCAAAGTCCTTGTTTCCAGGGACCTGGAAGGACAGTGAGTGAATTCTCCTTGTGCTAAATTGTGCTTAAAAAAAACATTTTTTCTAGGGACAGAAAACTGTAGGTAGGGAGAGTGTGTCAGTTTCTTTCACTGTCAAAGTCCTTGTTTCCAGGGACCTGGAAGGACAGTGAGTGAATTCTCCTTGTGCTAAATTGTGCTTAAAAAAAACATTTTTTCTAGGGACAGAAAACTGTAGGTAGGGAGAGTGTGTCAGTTTCTTTCACTGTCAAAGTCCTTGTTTCCAGGGACCTGGAAGGACAGTGAGGTAATTCTCCTTGTGCTAAATTGTGCTTAAAAAAAACATTTTTTCTAGGGACAGAAAACTGTAGGTAGGGAGAGTGTGTCAGTTTATTTCACTGTCAAAGTCCTTGTTTCCAGGGACCTGGAAGGACAGTGAGGTAATTCTCCTTGTGCTAAATTGTGCTTAAAAAAAACATTTTTTCTAGGGACAGAAAACTGTAGGTAGGGAGAGTGTGTCAGTTTCTTTCACTGTCAAAGTCCTTGTTTCCAGGGACCTGGAAGGACAGTGAGTGAATTCTCCTTGTGCTAAATTGTGCTTAAAAAAAACATTTTTTCTAGGGACAGAAAACTGTAGGTAGGGAGAGTGTGTCAGTTTCTTTCACTGTCAAAGTCCTTGTTTCCAGGGACCTGGAAGGACAGTGAGTGAATTCTCCTTGTGCTAAATTGTGCTTAAAAAAAACATTTTTTCTAGGGACAGAAAACTGTAGGTAGGGAGAGTGTGTCAGTTTCTTTCACTGTCAAAGTCCTTGTTTCCAGGGACCTGGAAGGACAGTGAGTGAATTCTCCTTGTGCTAAATTGTGCTTAAAAAAAACATTTTTTCTAGGGACAGAAAACTGTAGGTAGGGAGAGTGTGTCAGTTTCTTTCACTGTCAAAGTCCTTGTTTCCAGGGACCTGGAAGGACAGTGAGTGAATTCTCCTTGTGCTAAATTGTGCTTAAAAAAAACATTTTTTCTAGGGACAGAAAACTGTAGGTAGGGAGAGTGTGTCAGTTTCTTTCACTGTCAAAGTCCTTGTTTCCAGGGACCTGGAAGGACAGTGAGTGAATTCTCCTTGTGCTAAATTGTGCTTAAAAAAAACATTTTTTCTAGGGACAGAAAACTGTAGGTAGGGAGAGTGTGTCAGTTTCTTTCACTGTCAAAGTCCTTGTTTCCAGGGACCTGGAAGGACAGTGAGTGAATTCTCCTTGTGCTAAATTGTGCTTAAAAAAAACATTTTTTTCTAGGGACAGAAAACTGTAGGTAGGGAGAGTGTGTCAGTTTCTTTCACTGTCAAAGTCCTTGTTTCCAGGGACCTGGAAGGACAGTGAGTGAATTCTCCTTGTGCTAAATTGTGCTTAAAAAAAACATTTTTTCTAGGGACAGAAAACTGTAGGTAGGGAGAGTGTGTCAGTTTCTTTCACTGTCAAAGTCCTTGTTTCCAGGGACCTGGAAGGACAGTGAGTGAATTCTCCTTGTGCTAAATTGTGCTTAAAAAAAACATTTTTTCTAGGGACAGAAAACTGTAGGTAGGGAGAGTGTGTCAGTTTCTTTCACTGTCAAAGTCCTTGTTTCCAGGGACCTGGAAGGACAGTGAGTGAATTCTCCTTGTGCTAAATTGTGCTTAAAAAAAAACATTTTTTCTAGGGACAGAAAACTGTAGGTAGGGAGAGTGTGTCAGTTTCTTTCACTGTCAAAGTCCTTGTTTCCAGGGACCTGGAAGGACAGTGAGTGAATTCTCCTTGTGCTAAATTGTGCTTAAAAAAAACATTTTTTCTAGGGACAGAAAACTGTAGGTAGGGAGAGTGTGTCAGTTTCTTTCACTGTCAAAGTCCTTGTTTCCAGGGACCTGGAAGGACAGTGAGTGAATTCTCCTTGTGCTAAATTGTGCTTAAAAAAAACATTTTTTTCTAGGGACAGAAAACTGTAGGTAGGGAGAGTGTGTCAGTTTCTTTCACTGTCAAAGTCCTTGTTTCCAGGGACCTGGAAGGACAGTGAGTGAATTCTCCTTGTGCTAAATTGTGCTTAAAAAAAACATTTTTTCTAGGGACAGAAAACTGTAGGTAGGGAGAGTGTGTCAGTTTCTTTCACTGTCAAAGTCCTTGTTTCCAGGGACCTGGAAGGACAGTGAGTGAATTCTCCTTGTGCTAAATTGTGCTTAAAAAAAACATTTTTTCTAGGGACAGAAAACTGTAGGTAGGGAGAGTGTGTCAGTTTCTTTCACTGTCAAAGTCCTTGTTTCCAGGGACCTGGAAGGACAGTGAGTGAATTCTCCTTGTGCTAAATTGTGCTTAAAAAAAACATTTTTTCTAGGGACAGAAAACTGTAGGTAGGGAGAGTGTGTCAGTTTCTTTCACTGTCAAAGTCCTTGTTTCCAGGGACCTGGAAGGACAGTGAGTGAATTCTCCTTGTGCTAAATTGTGCTTAAAAAAAACATTTTTTCTAGGGACAGAAAACTGTAGGTAGGGAGAGTGTGTCAGTTTCTTTCACTGTCAAAGTCCTTGTTTCCAGGGACCTGGAAGGACAGTGAGTGAATTCTCCTTGTGCTAAATTGTGCTTAAAAAAAACATTTTTTCTAGGGACAGAAAACTGTAGGTAGGGAGAGTGTGTCAGTTTCTTTCACTGTCAAAGTCCTTGTTTCCAGGGACCTGGA
This sequence comes from Rana muscosa, assembly GCA_029206835.1. NCBI lineage: Eukaryota > Metazoa > Chordata > Amphibia > Anura > Ranidae > Rana > Rana muscosa. The sequence continues at coordinate 54,039,316 of CM055128.1, read as the reverse complement.
AGGACAGTGAGTGAATTCTCCTTGTGCTAAATTGTGCTTTAAAAAAACATTTTTTCTAGGGACAGAAAACTGTAGGTAGGGAGAGTGTGTCAGTTTCTTTCACTGTCAAAGTCCTTGTTTCCAGGGACCTGGAAGGACAGTGAGTGAATTCTCCTTGTGCTAAATTGTGCTTAAAAAAAACATTTTTTCTAGGGACAGAAAACTGTAGGTAGGGAGAGTGTGTCAGTTTCTTTCACTGTCAAAGTCCTTGTTTCCAGGGACCTGGAAGGACAGTGAGTGAATTCTCCTTGTGCTAAATTGTGCTTAAAAAAAACATTTTTTCTAGGGACAGAAAACTGTAGGTAGGGAGAGTGTGTCAGTTTCTTTCACTGTCAAAGTCCTTGTTTCCAGGGACCTGGAAGGACAGTGAGTGAATTCTCCTTGTGCTAAATTGTGCTTAAAAAAAACATTTTTTCTAGGGACAGAAAACTGTAGGTAGGGAGAGTGTGTCAGTTTCTTTCACTGTCAAAGTCCTTGTTTCCAGGGACCTGGAAGGACAGTGAGTGAATTCTCCTTGTGCTAAATTGTGCTTAAAAAAAACATTTTTTCTAGGGACAGAAAACTGTAGGTAGGGAGAGTGTGTCAGTTTCTTTCACTGTCAAAGTCCTTGTTTCCAGGGACCTGGAAGGACAGTGAGTGAATTCTCCTTGTGCTAAATTGTGCTTAAAAAAAACATTTTTTCTAGGGACAGAAAACTGTAGGTAGGGAGAGTGTGTCAGTTTCTTTCACTGTCAAAGTCCTTGTTTCAAGGGACAGAGAAGGACACCTGAAGGTAGCCCTTATTGCTTTTTTCCCATCTCCCTGCAGGCCATCTATTAGAATGTCTGGAAGGCAAACAAGGAGAGGCAGACAGTCAGGAGGCAATAAAAGAGGGCAAGTAGGCTCTGTGTCTGGGGGCAACAGTGCTGGTCGTGGACGCGGTGCATTGTCATCAGCACATGGCCATGGGACACGCTTGTCCTTCTTTTCGGCAGCTGGACATGTTGAGCCACATCATGCCGAAGACTTGGTAGAGTGGATGACCAAGCCCTCCTCCTCCTCCTCATCCTCTCTCACCCAGGCTCAGGGTACTGGAAAAGCAGCTGCCAAAGCGTCCTCTTCCCTGGTATCAATGTCAGACTCATCATCAGTCACTCCTTCCCTAGACCCACCATGTCCTCCTCCTGAGGAGTCCCCCGAACTGTTTCAGCACAGTGTTGGGTACATGCTCCAGGAGGATGCCCAGCGTTTCGAAGGGTCTGATGATGAAACCCAGCTAGAGGAAGGCAGTAGCGTGAGAGCAGACAGAGGGGATGCTCAAGAAGGACACCAATCTGGCAGTCATGTTCCAGCAGCTGCAGCATACTGCCAGATTGGCTCCAGTGATGAGGAGGGAGGTGATGGTGAGGTCACTGACTCCACGTGGGTGCCTAATAGGAGAGAGGAGGAGGAGGAGGATGAGGAGGAGGCACATCTCCAACGAGGCAGGATGCCCTTTGGTGGCCAGCGTAAGGGCAGTACACCGACGGAATCACACCGCAGAGCTCCGCCTGTGCAGGGCGCTGCCTCTGCCCGTCATTCAAAAAGTTCTTTGGTGTGGGCCTTTTTTGAGGCTAGTGCATCAGATCGCACAGCTGCTGTTTGCAACATATGTCTCAAGCGTATATCGCGTGGCCAAAACATCAGCCGCTTGGGTACCACATGCCTGACCAGACATATGTTGACCTGCCATGCAGCTCGTTGGCAAGCCTACCTGAAAGACCCACACCAAAGAACAAAGCGGACCTCTCCTTGCACCGCATCAGCTGGGATCTCCAACCCCACTATAACTTCAGTCCTCTATGAAACATGCACTGAGAGGAATCAAGGTGTAGAATTAGGTGTGTCACAGCCAAGTACTTGCGGCCACTCTGCTAGCAGTACACCGACGTCCGATTCTAGCAGGCAAATTTCCCTGCCCCAGCTGCTGGACCGTCGAAAGAAGTTCACTCCCAGCCATCCACATGCCCAGCGGTTGAATGCTAGCTTGGCTAAATTGCTAGCGCTTCAACTGCTGCCTTTTCAGTTGGTAGACTCGGCCCCCTTCCGTGAGTTTGTGCAATGTGCGGTTCCTCAGTGGCAGGTTCCCAAACGCCACTTTTTCTCACGGAAGGCTATTCCGGCTCTCTACCGGCATGTGGAAGGCAATGTCTTGGCCTCGCTGGACAGGGCGGTCAGCGGTAAGGTGCATATTACCGCTGACTCATGGTCCAGCAGGCATGGACAGGGACGTTACCTTTCTTTCACGGCCCATTGGGTCACTCTTTTGGCAGCTGGGAAGGATGCAGGACAAGGTGCAGTAGTGTTGGAGGTTGTCCCACCGCCACGCCTCCAAAATGCTACTACTGGTTGTGACACACCTCTCTCCTCCACCCCCTCCTCTTCTTCTTCCTCCATGGCCTCTTCCTGTGGTTTGTCCTATGAACCAGCGGTGCTCCGTAGCCGTTCACGGGGCTACGCAAGTACGCAGGCAAAAAGATGCCATGCCGTGCTTGCGCTGGTGTGTTTGGGGGACAGAAGCCACACTGGGGCAGAGGTCCTGTCTGCTCTGCAGGGCCAGGCCGAGAGGTGGTTGACGCCATGCCAGCTTAAGCCAGGAATGGTGGTTTGCGACAATGGCACCAACCTCCTCTCCGCCCTCCGACAGGGACAACTGACCCATGTGCCCTGTGTGGCTCACGTCCTTAACCTGGTGGTGCAGCGGTTCTTGGGCAGGTACCCGGGCTTACAGGATGTCCTGAGGCAGGCCAGGAAAGTCTGTGTGCATTTCCGCAGATCTTATAATGCCAGTGCTCGCCTGGCTGAGCTGCAAAAGGAGTTGAACCTGCCCAAGAACCGCCTTATATGTGACATGCCCACCAGGTGGAACTCAACGTTGGCCATGCTGCAGCGGCTGCACACGCAGCAGAGGGCCATCAATGAGTACCTGTGCGACTACGGCACCAGGACAGGGTCAGGGGAGCTTGGTTTTTTTTCTCCACGCCAGTGGGGCATGATCAGGGATGCATGCACTGTCCTGGCACCATTTGAGGAGGCCACGAGGATGGTGAGCAGTGACAGTGCATGCATCAGTGACACTGTACCTCTTGTCCACCTGTTGGAGCACACGCTGCGTGGAATAATGGACAGGGCACTTGAGGCAGAACAGAGGCAGGAAGAGGAGGACTTCCTTGCCTCTCAAGGCCCCCTTTACCCAGACAGTGTTCCTTCTGTCCCACCCATCAGACAGGAAGAGGAGGAGGAGGAGGAGGAGGAGGAGGATTGTGTCAGCATGGAGGTGGAGGCTGGCACTCAGCATCATCAGCAGCAGTCTTTTAGGGATGATTTACAGTCCCAAGAAACCAGTGGACTTGTACGTGGCTGGGAGGAGGTGGCTGCGGATCATGTCGTCCTTAGTGACCCAGAGGACTCCGGACCAAATGCCTCAGCAAACCTACGCTGCATGGCCTCCCTGATCCTGCAAAGTCTGCGGAAGGATCCTCGTATTCTTCGGATCAAGGAGAGGGACCATTACTGGCTGGCCACTCTCCTTGATCCACGGTACAAGGGTAAGGTTGCGGACCTTATGTTACCGTCGCAGAGGGAGCAGAGGATGAGACAACTCCGGGAGGCCTTGCAGAAAGGTCTGTGCAACGCGTTCCCAGAGACTGGGAGGTTACAAACTCCTGGTCCTGGACAACGAGTTGCTGAGGCTTCGGCCAGTCAAAGAAGGAGCGGTGGGGAAGGTGGCCGTCTGACCGATGCGTTCAGACAATTCTTTAGTCCGCAGCCCCAAAGTATGATCGGTTCCAGCAACCATCGCCAGCGTCTGATAAACATGGTGCAGGAATATCTAGGGGCAAGGTCAGACTTGGACACCTTCCCCACCGAAAATCCTCTGGCTTACTGGGTCTTGAGGATGGATCACTGGCCAGAGCTTGCACAGTATGCAATTGAGCTACTGGCCTGTCCTGCATCCAGCGTTCTTTCGGAACGCACATTCAGTGCTGCTGGAGGATTTGTCACGGATCACAGGGTGCGCCTGTCCACCGACTCGGTTGATCGACTGACTTTCATCAAGATGAACCAGTCTTGGATCACCACCAGCTACCACACACCTGATGCTGATATAACAGACTAATTGATTTTAACATGTCACATCCCTTCAAGACTGATGCTGATGCTGAGTGCCTGTGCTGTTATGTTGACTGGCTATCCTCCTCCTCCGAGTCCTCAATGATACGATTGATGATGATAGCTTGGAAGATCATTTTTGTTTATGGGTGCCGCCACCAGTGGCTAAGGCCCAATTTTTCAGCCCCTGTTTTACAGGGGCGTGTAATTACAATTTTTTTAGCAATAATTTGCCATAGGGCTCATTGCTGTGCTCCAAGTACAGTATCTGTGAGGGGTTGGAGTGTTGTGGCACCAGTGCCTAAGGCCCAATTTTTCAGCCCCTGTTTAACAGGGGCGTGTCATTACAATTTTTGAAGCAATACTTTGCAACAGGGCTCATTGCTGTGCTCCAAGTACAGTATCTGTGAGGGGTTGTAGTGTTGTGCCACCAGTGCCTAAGGCCCAATTTTTCAGCCCCTGTTCAACAGGGGCATGCAATTACAATTCTTGATCTAATAATTCACAGCAGGGTCCATTGCTGCACCCACCAAGAGTAACTCTGAGGGCTTACAGTCTTGTGGCAACGCCACCACCACCACCACCACGAAAGGCCCAATTTTTCAGCCCCTGTTCAAAAGGGGCATGTAATTACAATTCTTGATCTAATAATTCACAGCAGGGCCCATTGCTGCACCCACCAAGAGTAACTGTCAGGGCTTACAGTGTTGTGGCACCAGCACCACCATCAAAGCCCCAATTTTTACTACCACTGTTCAACAATTATATGTAATTAAAATTCCTGATATAATAGTTGACAGCAGGGCGTTCCAGCACCAACCAAGAGTAACTGAGTGCTTACAGTGTTGTGCCAACACCAACAACTAAGGGGCCTATTTCTGCAGAGTATATACGGCAGGTCCCTACTTTCAAACATCCAACTTGCAAACGACTCCTACTTGCAAACGAAAGAAGACAACAGGAAGTGAGAGGAAATCTACCCCTAGAAAGGAAAATTCTCTCCTGTAAGAATAAATATGGGAGAAAGGGGTCTCATCTGTACTGATGCTTTATCAGCAATCCTTGTTTCAAGAAAAACACCACATTTCAAAAACAGTTGTCATTGGGACGGAAAGTGAGGTGAAATGTTCTGAACAGGGGCACAGACAGCAAAACAAATGTTACAGGGGTGATAACCCTTACCTATGTTTCCCAAAAAGTTTAAAAATAGATTTTTGGGCTGGAGCTACACTTCAACAATGTACCTGTTCAAAATTGCAAACAGATTCTACATAAGAACAAACCTACAGTCCCTGTCTTGTATGCACCGCCTGTATACGGCTGTTCAGAGTATATAGGGCCTTTTTTATTTTATGTGCGGGGTTCCCCTTAATATCCATACAAGACCCAAAGGGGCTGGTAATGGGCTGGGGTAGGGGGGGGGGTCATGGGGTAGCTATGCCATTTTTCTTAAAGAATTTCATCCATATTACCGGGACCAGACATTACATTAAAGCCGCAAGCAGTTTTAAATGGCTTTTTTTTCCTTTAGAAGTGTCATTTTGTGCAGGGACAGTTCTAAACACGGGAAACACGTGGCACTTCACAGGCATACTTTAGACACCCCCCAGGTACGATATTTAAAGGAATATTTGACTTTTTTTTTTTCACTTTATGCATCATTAAAATGACTGCTCCCGAAAAACGACCGTTTTTAAAACTTCTTTTTGCATTGATACATGTCCCCTGGTGCAGAACCTGGGTTCCCAAACCCTATTTATGACAATAACATGCATAATAGTTGTTATAATTAGCACTTTAGAATTCGAACGTTCGCATCCATTGTATTTAATAGGGTTCTAATGTTCGTTCGAACTTTCGGTCCGTTCGCAGGTTCTGGTGCGAACCGAACCCGGGGGTGTTCGGCTCATCACTAGTTATCAGTTATATTCTCTGAAAAATGGCCAAGAAATCATAAATTCTGCCAGGATATTTAAACTTATGAGCACAACTATATGTATGAAGTCAGGAATGGCATGCATATTGTTCCCTTTGCCATTCTCCAGGAACTTTCAAGCCTAATTCACCAGTCCTGAATTTTTCCATATTGTACTTTTTTCCCAGTACCATAGAAGAAATCCATTGGTATTTTGCCCTCTGCCTTTATCTCTTTGAAGGCGGCTTCAGCATCATGCGAATGTGTCTAACAGACATTTTTCAAACCGCTGGACTCATAGGTTGGCGACACTCATGAACCTAAACACGAAAATGTTTTCATTTGCTGGGTGAAGTCTTTGGCCTCCATATCTGAAGAAGCATCTTCTGTGAATTTTGCCCTTGGCCATCAAGTGTTTGAAATTGTCCACAGACCCTAGTTCCAATTGCTCATCTGGGGATCTGGAGACACTTACAGGGGGTCCCCGACTTATGAACGCCCGAGTTACGAACCTCTCCTACTTACGAACCGGGCGCTGCGGGGACCCTCTGCCATTTTGGGCGGCTTGTCGGCTGTTCTGCGCATGCGCGGCCAGATGGAGCCTCGGGTAATGTCGGAAATGTCCGTAATTGGCCGCGTATGCGCAGGACGGCATTCGACGGAACATCGGAAAACATCGGAAATGTCCGTAATTGCCGGTCTGTGCATGCGCGGCCGACATACGAACATTTCCGACATACAAACAGGAGGAAAGTCCCTAACGGGTTCGTAACCAAGGGACCCCCTGTATAAGCATTTTTTTTGTACAGATGCAGTGGCAGTACTGAGCTATATATTGCATTGCGGAGGTGAGATGATCCTGAAGTTGAACTCTTTTCGTTGGGGGATTGCTTATATATATATATATATATATATATATATATATACCCTATATACAGTGCCTTGAAAAAGTATTCATACCCTTTGAAATTTTCCACATTTTGTCATGTTACAACCAAAAACGTAAAAACAATAAATGGTTTTCAAAATATTTTACAAATAAATATGTGAAAAGTGTGGCGTGCATTTGTATTCAGCCCCCTTCACTCTTATACCCCTAACTAAAATCTAGTGGAGCCAATTGCCTTCAGAAGTCACCTAATTAGTAAATAGAGTCCACCTGTGTGTATATTTAATCTCATAATAAATACAGATGTTCTGTGAAGCCCTCAGAGGTTTGTTAGAGAACCTTAGTGGAAAAACAGCATCATGAAGGCCAAGGAACACACCAGACAGGTAAGAGATAAAGTTGTGGCGAAGTTTAACCACTTCAGCCCCGGAAGGATTTACCCCCTTAATGACTTTAGCAGGGACAGGGAAGCTGGTCAGAGTTGATGGGAAGATGGATGGAGCCAAATACAGAGCAATCTTTGATGAAAACCTGTTAAAGTCTGCAAAAGACTTTAGACTGGGGCGGAGGTTTGCCTTCAAGCAGGACAATGGCCCTAAACATATAGCCAGCGCTACAATGGAATGGTTTAGATCAAAGCATATTCATGTGTTAGAATGGCCCAGTCCAGACCTAAATACAATTGAGAATCTGTGGCAAGACTTGAAAATTGCTATTAACAGACTCTCTCCGTTCACTCTGACAGAACTTGACCTATTTTGCAAAGAAGAATGGGCAAAAATGTCACTCTCAGTGGCGGCTGGTGCTCAAAATTTTTTTAGGAGGGCGCAAACAAACTGAAAAAAAAAAAAACATCAATTGCAGCCACTGTGCCCATCAAACGCAGCTACTGTGCCCATCAAACGCCGCTACTGTGCCCATCAAACGCAGCCACTGTGCCCATCAAACGCAGCCACTGTGCCATCAAACGCAGCCACTGTACCCATAAATTGGCGTCACTGTGCCATCAAACGCAGCTACTGTACCCATCAATTGCTGCCAGTGTGCTTATCAATTGCTGCCAGTGTGCCCTTCAATTGTCGCTACTGTGCCCCATCAATTGCTGCTACTGTGCCCCATCAAATGCTGCCAGTGTGCATCGCCTGGGACTTACCTGTCTCGCAGCGGGTCACGGTAGCGTCCTCCACGTCCACGCTCCTCGATGTCTTCTCCTGTCCTCCCTATCAGGCGTCCAATCACAGCGCCTGTTGTTTCACCCAATTAGGTGACAGGTAACAGACACGAGCACCTGATTGGCTGAGAGGCGGGTAAGTGTTAGGAAAGCGAATAAATCGCTTTCCTAACACAACGCTGAGTGAACAGCGAACGCTCAGCATGGCGCCCGCTGTTCTACGGCTCTAATCAGGTGCTTCCTAAAAAAAAAAAACGCTGCTGTAATTCAGTTGCCATGCATGAATCTATCTATTGTGAGAGAGGGGAGAGAGGACGCACCGCCACTGGTCACTCTCTATATGTGCAAAGCTGGTAGAGACATCCCCAAAAAGACTTGCAGCTGTAATTGCAGTGAAAGGAGGTTCTACAAAGTATTCACTCCGGGGGGCTGAATACAAATGCACACCACACTTTTCACATATTTATTTTATTTAAAAAAATGAAAACCATTTATCATTTTACTTCCACTTTACAATTATGTGCCACTTCGTGTTGGTCTATCACATAAAATACCAATAAAATATATTTACGTTTTTGGTTGTAAAATGACAAAATGTGGAAAATCTCAAGGGGTATGAATACCTTTTCAAGGCACTGTGAATAAAATATCGTATATAGCCCCAAACTAACAATTGTGCAAATGGAAATCTGTACAGCACTATTGGCCACTAGGGGGCAGGATTGCCTTTTTTAACCTGTATTAGACTAGTAATCTGTGAAAGGTTTGGAAGAAAATGTTTCATTCCCCTATTAGAGACATGCACCGTATACTGTGCATAATATCTAAATAGCAATAAAAGCACTACCCTCAATTGTGAATTTTTCTAAATAAATCTGGTTTCAAAGGGAATTTATTGTGAGAGAATATTGTTTCTAACATCTCCTTCTTAAAATGCTGGTTGCCTGGCTAGAGATCCAAGGGCTTTAAAACTGGGCTCCAGGAATTATCTGCATTGCATAGTTACATACATTGGTCTAGCTTGGACCATTGTAAATATGTATATCTCATACTTGGGGGCGTGCTGTGGAAGCTGACAATCACTGTAGTAGTTGGTGCTGCTACAGTGATCACTGTAGACTTTAAGGTCCTGTAAATGGGGGATAGTCTCATCAGTCACAGGATTCTCACCCCCTTTCACAGATTGTGTTACAAGCAGTGTAATCAATTGTAGCGGCCTCACCCTCTCTCCATCTTTATCGGTTACACACCAACTCATGTCTAGGGGTTCCTGGGTTGTGAGAGTGAGATGCGCCACGGCCCATGTCCTCCCCATTGTAGTAGGGAGGTGAAGGCCACTTACTGATGTTTCCTCGGGCCGGTGTGTTCTGTGAATGCACTGAGTCTGTAATTGCAAGCTCACCAGCCTCCCCTTTGCTTCCAGTAACTGGAGTTCACACACCGGAGAAAGGTCCAACACTTGTTTATTTGACACTCCAATACGCAAAGCACAATAAACAGTTCTTTTGCAGCAAACTGGTTGGGACCTATAACCTTGCCAACGGTGGGGCGGGCAGATCGAGGCACTTCCTAACGTTTCAGTTCTATGCCACTGTACTATGACCAGCGGCGCCTAAGCCAATCCGGCTGTTACAGAACAGGAAGGATGGGGTCTCTTCCAGCAACCCCTATGAACAGCAATGGAGCCCTCTTCGATACGCTGTGGCCCCTATCAGGGGGATGTGTCCTCCCAAGAGAGTTCCCAGAGGCCCACTGTCACCGGGTTGGTGCTGCTCCGGGTCTCCAGTGGGTAACCTCCCCGGCCTCCTCACCTCAGGTACGAGTCCCTCCGCTCAGGGACCCTCGGACAGTCCACCCTAGCGGGACCCAGTCGAAGGTACTGGGCCCCAGGCCTCCTCGATAGTACCTCACCCCAGGCTAAAGGTGCCTGGGATGGACGCCAACATGACTCCGGACCAGGCCATGGGCACCTGGACCAGACTCCTGGATCTCCCGCACCCAGGCCCAAGGGCCCTGGGTGCAGGCCGCAACCCTCCTCCTCCGAGGACCTCCTTCTCCGCAAGACGACGACGAACGACGACCTCGTGGTCAGGGCGTCTCCCCCTTTTATCTCCTCCCTTCAACGGCCTGGCGGGTTCCCCGCCCCAGCCATACCATCTCCGGGAAGAGACCAAACAGGGAGCACTGCAGGGGATGATTCTACCTGAAGCCTGTGGGTACTACGCCACCCACAGGCAAAGGAGAATATTACATCCTCCAATCCTCCACGAAACAAAAAGGGGTCTGAATCCTAACACAATTATACACCTGGGTCACACTATTGCCCAGGTGTATCCCATCAATTTGAGGACCCCGCTACACACTCCCCCCTGTAAATTTGACGCTGGTCCCCAGCGTCAGGTGCACACCCATGCCTCCCATAAAGTGGTGACATGGAGTGAAACCCCTGAAGCAATTCCTCTAAATTTCCCAAGTGCCAAGACCTGCTCAGGGAATGGGGAACATATAAAACAACTTATGTCATAAAACACTTTAAACATCTGCCTAGTCACAGCCCCTCTCCCACACTGTCTAAGAGCCACCCACTCTCAATGATCTTGACTGACGATTCTCCTGCAGGGGAAAGAAAAACAACATCCTAACATAATTTCGTGTCATTTGGGATGAGTGGGCCCGTCAGCCGAGAGACCCACTCACTCCAACAAGCAAGGTGATGTGTGGGTGAAATATTTTCAAACATTTGTTGCGCAACACTGCCACCTGGTGACAACGCCGCGGTCATGACACTCAACGAATCTTCGTTCTTCCAGCTTTTCCCTACTCTGCCACTATTCCCAAATGTCCTTGCCTTTGGCACATGAAGAAAAGGGGAAACACGAAAACACAACAGTCCCCAAGTCTCCAACGAGAAAAAGAAAAGCCCAATCAAAAACAAAAACAGGGCACAGTCCTGCGTGTCTGGGAATGGCTCTTCCAGAAAGTTCAAGTGCACAAAAGAAATAAACAGGAGTTCTTTTCTCCTATAAGTAAAACTTTGGATCCGGCAGGTACAGGGGTTTCAGGTGTTTGTCAAATGCCTCTATCGAATACTCGACATCTTCTCCTTCTCTTCTGCAAACGACTATCTTGTCAGCATGGATATGGCGCCCCAATTTCCATTCAGCTTTGCAGTCCTCAAACCTCTTAGACACTGACGGCACACATTCCAGGTACCTGCGGGCATGGGGCACCTTCAACTTGTCCCACACAAACTCGTCATACCATCTTGTTCTCCAGACTTCCACCTCATACAGCAATTCCCGGGGTAGATACGGGTACTCCCACCCATATTCCCGAGCTACTTTGTGACAAAACAGTCTCTGCAAGCGGGCCAAAGGTGGCATAGTGGCTTTCTCTCCAGTTCCAGGCAGCACAATAGCTTCTGGATGCCGAGGTGCCTTTACCAGCTCCCTGGAACTGACTTTCGGCGCTCTCACAGAAGCGCGGGGTATCCCCACAACCAAAGTAGGTGGGGTAACAGTAGATGAGGACACAGGTGGAGGGGTAGGTTCCCTCGTAAGCTGCGGGTCTTTCACCCGAGGCGTGCTGTCTCCTGTGTACATAGGTGAATCCCGTACCGCACGGGAAGCAAGAAGTGGCACTCTATCCCAGCCCTTGCGGCTGAACAGTTCGTCTATCTCGCCATCATCTCCGCAATCAGACAGCGACTCTAGGTCGGAGGTGTCATACATCTCCGCAGGCAGATATCTACCGGTGGACACAGAATCATCTTCTCTGGGGGGTTCCACCTCCAATGGGCCCCCGACACCTCCAACCACCACCACAGTCCCAGCCCCTGGCTCACCTGACCCTTGTAGAAGACTGGGATGTCTGGGACTTCCATCTCGACCGGCGCCATCCAGGCCAGGCAAGCAGCGGGGTGAAGCTCGACCACGTCCATAGGATGCCTGTACTAGGCCAACTTTCCTCTTCGGTGGTGGAAGCAAAGAACTTGTGGCGACCGAAGCAGCATCTTCGGATTTTTCTCTGTTGGGCAGTCCATCGCCCTGGTCAGCGCGCACAGGAACCTCGACAAAGGCCTTGATCTCCCCCTCCGGAGCAGCGGCACCCGTGAGGCGGCCGAGGCGAAGGGCCCGGGGCCCTGCCGTGGACGACTCGACCTCAAAAAGGAATTCTCTGCACTCCTCACATCGCCCGAATGGCTCCAGGGTGACCACCAGTCCCGAGCAGCCGGGACAGACCACACCGAGGGCCTCCACGTCTCTGCAGGTGCACAGAGCCAACCGCCCTCGGGGCCCAAGTCCCATCCCTGTGTCTGTGATGGGGGCAGCAAAGGAAGTCACTCCCGTGGGGTGAGGAACCACAATCCACGGGGCACCCGAGGCCATCCCGACCGTCCGCTGCCCCATCATGCACCGACCCCGCGCCGGAGTCTCCACGTGTATCCCCACACTTGGCCAGACTCCTCCCATGAGCTGTACATTTTCGCGGGCTTCCTCTTGACTCCGCCCACGAACGATGTCGCCATGGGGTGCCTCGTGGCGCAGTGCGTTAACAGTCCCCACGTGTAGTACGTCACACGGCTGGACCTCTCCCTTTTTCCACTCCTCCGCATGGGCATTTCCCGTGTTAGGGTCATTTCCACAACTCCGAGCAGGGACGCACTTTGGCCAGTAATTTGGCCGATCTGCTCGGAACTCCTCTGGGCAGCAAAGTTCAAATGTAGACATTCTCAAGTCCATCTTTAGAACACACTCTATCCCGGACTCACGAGCCCCCACGTGTAGTACGTCCTCACCCTCTCTCCATCTTTATCGGTTACACACCAACTCATGTCTAGGGGTTCCTGGGTTGTGAGAGTGAGATGCGCCACGGCCCATGTCCTCCCCATTGTAGTAGGGAGGTGAAGGCCACTTACTGATGTTTCCTCGGGCCGGTGTGTTCTGTGAATGCACTGAGTCTGTAATTGCAAGCTCACCAGCCTCCCCTTTGCTTCCAGTAACTGGAGTTCACACACCGGAGAAAGGTCCAACACTTGTTTATTTGACACTCCAATACGCAAAGCACAATAAACAGTTCTTTTGCAGCAAACTGGTTGGGACCTATAACCTTGCCAACGGTGGGGCGAGCAGATCGAGGCACTTCCTAACGTTTCAGTTCTATGCCACTGTACTATGACCAGCGGCGCCTAAGCCAATCCGGCTGTTACAGAACAGGAAGGATGGGGTCTCTTCCAGCAACCCCTATGAACAGCAATGGAGCCCTCTTCGATACGCTGTGGCCCCTATCAGGGGGATGTGTCCTCCCAAGAGAGTTCCCAGAGGCCCACTGTCACCGGGTTGGTGCTGCTCCGGGTCTCCAGTGGGTAACCTCCCCGGCCTCCTCACCTCAGGTACGAGTCCCTCCGCTCAGGGACCCTCGGACAGTCCACCCTAGCGGGACCCAGTCGAAGGTACTGGGCCCCAGGCCTCCTCGATAGTACCTCACCCCAGGCTAAAGGTGCCTGGGATGGACGCCAACATGACTCCGGACCAGGCCATGGGCACCTGGACCAGACTCCTGGATCTCCCGCACCCAGGCCCAAGGGCCCTGGGTGCAGGCCGCAACCCTCCTCCTCCGAGGACCTCCTTCTCCGCAAGACGACGACGAACGACGACCTCGTGGTCAGGGCATCTCCCCCTTTTATCTCCTCCCTTCAACGGCCCGGCGGGTTCCCCGCCCCAGCCATACCATCTCCGGGAAGAGACCAAACAGGGAGCACTGCAGGGGATGATTCTACCTGAAGCCTGTGGGTACTACGCCACCCACAGGCAAAGGAGAATATTACATCCTCCAATCCTCCACGAAACAAAAAGGGGTCTGAATCCTAACACAATTATACACCTGGGTCACACTATTGCCCAGGTGTATCCCATCAATTTGAGGACCCCGCTACACAATGATATAACTTTTCATAGTGGAGGAAGAGGAAGGAGGGGGCATATCTCTCATATGGACCATCTGTACTGCTGTTATAGCGGAAGACGAAGACACCTCGTGGGAAGAAAGATTCCAATCCACTGAATGTTCTGAGTGACAGGCCCTCCACCAGCAAGTCAATATCTGAGCTAACAGAAGGTCAAATATGCTTGTATCCACAGTAGGATGGAGATAATTAATGCACAATGGAAACAGATCATCCAGGACGAGTATATAGACAAAATAAACACGATCTAAGTGCTCTCCGTGAAGTTCATTTAGGCCCCTTTCACACTATTTTTAGCGGTGCTTTACCACCAATTTTGCTACGCTATTCGGGTAAAACTGCCCCGCTAGTGGCCAAGAAATGGTTAAAAAACACTGCAAAGCACCTCTGCAGAGGCGCTTTGCCAGTGGTAAAGCCGCGGTGCCCCGTTGATTTCAATGGGCAGGAGCGGTGGGGGAGCAGTATACACATCGCTCCTTCACCGCTCCAAAGATGCTGCTAGCAGGACTTTTGTTATCGTCTTGCTAGCGCACAGCTCCAGTGTGAAAGCCCTCGGGGCTTTCACACTGGAGACACAGCAGCGGCTGTTTCAGGTCGGTTTGCAGGCGCTATTTTTAGCGCAATAGCATCTGCAAAACGACCCAGTGTGAAAGGGGTCCTATTCAAATAATCCACAATATAAAAGCTCTTGTAGCAATAACATAAAAATTATGCTACTTGTAGCGATCGTATATCCAGTATAACCAGCTGAGAACTATTGTAGCTCCAGAAGAGGAGGAAGGGAACGAGGCATCCCTGCAGTGAAGCTGTGACCCATTGCAGCACCAGAAGAGGAGGAAGGGAACGAGGCATCCCTGCAGTGAAGCTGTGACCCATTGCAGCACCAGAAGTGGAGGAAGGGAACGAGGCATCCCTGCAGTGAAGCTGTGACCCATTGCAGCACCAGAAGAGGAGGAAGGGAACGAGGCATCCCTGCAGTGAAGCTGTGACCCATTGCAACACCAGAAGTGGAGGAAGATGACAGGGCATCCCTGCAGTGAAGCTATGAACCATTGCAACACCAAAAGAGGAAGAAGTGGACGGGGCAAGCTGAGAACCATTGCAGCACCAGAAGAGGAGGAAGGGGACAGGGCATCCCTGCAGTGAAGCTGAGAACCATTGCAGCACCAGAAGAGGAGGAAGGGGACAGGGCATCCCTGCAGTGAAGCTGAGAACAATTGCAGCACCAGAAGAGGAAGAAGTGGACGGGGCAAGCTGAGAACCATTGCAGCACCAGAAGAGGAGGAAGGGAACGAGGCATCCCTGCAGTGAAGCTGAGAACAATTGAAGCACCAGAAGAGGAGGAAGAGGACAGGGAATCCCTGCAGTAAAGCTAAGAACCATTGTCACACCAGAAGGGGAGGAAGTGGATGGGGCAAGCTGAGAACCATTGCAGCACCAGAAGAGGAGGAAGGAGACAGGGCATCCCTGCAGTGAAGCTGAGAGCCATTGCAGCACCAGAAGAGGAGGAAGAGGACAGGGCAT
Source organism: Rana muscosa (assembly GCA_029206835.1). Taxonomy (NCBI): domain Eukaryota; kingdom Metazoa; phylum Chordata; class Amphibia; order Anura; family Ranidae; genus Rana; species Rana muscosa. Next base: position 54,023,682 of record CM055128.1, on the reverse strand, counting down.
CCCTGTAGTGAAGCTGAGAACTATTGCAGCACCAGAAGAGGAGGACAAGGACAGGGCATCTCTGCAGTGAAGCTGAGAACCACTGCAGGACCAGAAGAGGAGGAAGGGGCAGGGCATCCCCGCAGTGAAGCTGTGAACCATTGCAGCGCAAAAAGCATTCAGAGACAGGAAGAGGACAGGGCATCCCTACAGTGAAGATTTATTCTGGATCCAGCTGCCTGCACTACATAAGACATTCTACTGGGTCACTCAACAAGGAGCCAGTCACTTTAAAGGAACATTTTAAGGCCATTCACTTTAATTGACAAACTGAGAGAAGGGGAAATAGTACAGAGGAAAAGTAAAGATTTGTGTATAACTTCAGCTGTCTATATATCTCTGTATCTACTTATTTTTACATGCCTTTTTTTCTACTTATTTTGACATGCCTTTTTTTCTACTTATTTTTACATGCCTTTTTTCATGGAAGGTAACCTCTGCTTATACATTTTTTATTGTATATTCAGTTTGATTTGTCCAGATTTATTTATCAGTTATTTATCAGTTATTAAAGTTTGGTAATGTATTAAAGACCTTGTTTCTGTGTATGTTTGTAATTATGTGCATAGGGGCAATCCTGGATCTGCTTATTTCATTGATTCTGCAGTAACAATTGGTATCTAGGGACCATGTGACTTGGGCTGCCTAGACTGGGAACTGAGTAAGGGCTCAGGCATTGAAAATGCGAAACGACTATTTTTTGCGATACGACACTGCATTACTTTGATAATTGCGCAGTTGTGCAACACTGTACCCCCAACATTTTTTTTCCCCACAAATAGAGCTTTCTTTTGGTGGTATTTGATCGCCTCTGCTATTATTTTTTCGGCTATAAACAAAAAAAGACTGACAATTTTGAAAAAAAACAAACAATATTTTTTACTTTCTACTATAAAAAATAGCCAATAAAAAAATAAAAAAAATCGAATTTCTTCATTAATTTAGGCCAATATGTATTCTGCTACATATTTTTGGTAAAAAAAAAAATCCCAATAAGACTATATTGATTGGTTTGCACAAAAGTTATAGCGTCTACAAACTATGGGATATTTTTATCCATTTATTTTTTTGACTAGTAGGACTGCGATTTTTCAGTGGACAAATCGGACACCTAACTGACACTTTTTGGGGACCAGTGGCACTAATACAGTGATCAGTGCTAAAAAATATGCACTGTCACTGTACTAATGACACTGGCAGGGAAGGGGTTAACACTAGTGGTGATCAAAGGGTTAAATGCATGCCTAGGTTGTGCTTGCTAACTGTGGGGAGGAGCTTTGACTAGGAGAATGCAAAGATCCATGTTCCTGCTTAGCAAAAACAGGATCAATACCTTCCCTTCTGACAGAATGACAATCTGCCTTGTTTGCAAGGATTGCTGTTCTGCCTTTGGAGTGTCTGTACTGTCTAATTGGCGGGCGCCGGCAGACATCGAGTCCGCGGTACCTGCGGCTGGGCTCCCGCTGTGTATAATCACGGCAGGAGTGGGTCGCCAGCGGCGCGCGTGCGCACGCGCCCCAGATCCAGAAGTGTCAGATCACGTCACGTCACCAGTCTGTGCACACAAAAAAACACAGATAATCAGCCCATAGATGGCAAAAAGGTCTCAACTGATGAGCAATACTCAGTTTCGTGTTCGGCCATCCATTGGTGTGTGGTAGGCAGCATTGCCGCCTCAGTGTCAGCTTACCAGTTATGAGCCATCATTGAGCCTTGTTAATGTGTCATGCATACAGCTCATGCTATGCACCCAAGCACTTAAGTGCCAGTCTGGGCTGCTGGCCAAAAAAACAGGAATATGTTGTAGATGAAAGGTGAAATCCCTGAGTACATGCCTGATGCTTGTAAGTGACTCATATCCCTATCAAAACACACCACTGCTAGGTTCAGCATCACTTCTTCAAATTTGCTCCGTCAATGATTCATCAGGTCCGCCCTGATCTGTTTGTTGGTGGAAAAAAGCCTCAATTCACAAATATTCTCATTTTGGGCCCAAAGCCCAACTACGGACAGAAATGTAAAAGCACTTTTGTAATTGAGATATCTTACCTTGCAATATTCTGTAATAATTGTTTCAATTGTTCCAGCATCCATAGAATAATTCCGCCCTCGGATTCCCTTTTAGGGCTTTCTCGTCTTCAGTTGCATTTCTTAACTAAACCCATCAATTTAACAGTTCCAAAAAACAGTTACGGCACGTGCTGGCAATGTAACTGTCACATTGGTTGTGCTCTCAACCAAACTGTCAAACTGTCAAATGGCTGGTGTTATAACTGATCACATGTCAGTTGAAGATCAAACAGAGGCCAAGATGGCAGCTTCCTTGGCTGAAAACAATAGGAGTGTTTAGTCCTGTTTTAGGACAGGTGGCAGATATGCCCTTAACACCCATGGCTGCCAGTCGAATGCATGCCCCTAACCTATGAGCGGCACCATAATGCCTTAGTTGCTTCCTATAGTAGGAGGACCCAGGCTGATCTGTCCCGGCCATGCATGACTGCTGTCATGGATATGCATTAATGTCTGTCTGCCATCTTACCTTCCTCCTCATGTGTTCATCTAGAGACCAGACCTCCTTCACCTGGCTTCCTTTATAATCTCCTCCCAGCCTGACTCCACCCCAGGCCCTATCACTGAACACTATATTAACCTGTGCACTGCAAGCCTGCTTTGCTGATCAACGTGTTTGTTAGGCATTGTGTGTTTGGGTTCCTGCCTGCCGTGTGCTACGTCTGTCTCTCTGTTACGTTATTGGCTTGTCCCTGACCATCCCTGTCTGCTCGTGACCCTTGACCTTCGGCTCGTTCTTCGTTATCCTTGTCTGCTTGTGGCCCCTGACCTTCGGCTTGTTATTCGGTTCTCTCTATCGTGTGCTGCTGCTTCCCCTTATCCTACGGGGCGTGAGCTAGGAAACTCCAGGGGCCGCGACCTGGTCCCAGCCTGCAGCGTAACATCCTCACCACTAGAGGCCCTGGAGAAGACCAGCTGGGTCTTAGACTCCGCGCCCTGGGGAATCTTGGCTCTCGCTTCCGTTGGGATCCCGGTTGTGCTCCTCTGGTCCCGCTTTCCACAACCACCCAGTTTCCTATCCACAGAAGCCAGCCATAGGGTTCACTACCTCGCGGTGCACTCCTGTCCCCCTACGGTGTGCATCTGTCACCTGGCCACAGGTGACCCTGACAGTTTGATCAGCCATGAACCCGGCTGACATCCCGCTTCCCGCGGATGATCCATTGCAGGGCATAGTTCGCAGACTTGAGACCCAGGAATCAAATCAGACCCAGGTGATGCGATTCCTCCAGGATCTGGCTTCTCGATTCGAGCAGCTTCAGGTCTCCTTGGGAACCCCGAATCCGCAACCCCAAGTACAACCAGCGGCTGTACCTATCGCACCAGTCGCAGCCTCACACTCACTAAGATTGCCAGCTCCGTTCCGTTTCTCTGGGGACTCCAAGGCCTGCAGGGGGTTTCTCAGCCAATGCACTATTCATTTTGAGCTTCAGCCTCAAAGCTTCCTATCTGACCGGGCTAAGGTAGCCTATATCATTTCCCTCCTCTCCGGTGAAGCTTTGGCCTGGGCTGCCCCCCTGTGGGAGAGGAACGATCCGGTGGTTTCCAGTCTGTCCGAATTCTTGAAGCTCTTTCGTAATATCTTCGAAGAGCCGGCTCGGGCTTCTTCAGCGGCTAGTGCTGTCTTACGTCTTCGCCAAGAATCTAGTTCAGTGGGGCAATATGCTCTTCAGTTCCGTATCCACACAGCTGAATTGAGCTGGAATAATGAGGCCCTGGTCGCTACCTTTTTACATGGCCTCTCTGACCGAGTGAAAGACGAATTAGCGGGAAGAGCCATTCCCGTCGGTCTGGACGATGTAATTTCATTATGCAACCAGATCGACATTCGTTTTCAAGAGAGGTCCTTAGAAAAAAGACGCCAGCACTCTCTGGGTCCTAGCCAGTCTGAGCTCCCCTCCCTTCATCCCGTGGAGCATCCTCTACCTGCTGAAGAACCTATGCAGCTGGGCCGGACCAGACTAACCCCCGAAGAACGTGCTAGGCGCAGAACTCTGGGCTTGTGCCTCTATTGTGGGGGCAAGGGTCATTTTCGTGACTCCTGCTCGCTTCGTCCGGGAAACGCTCGGGTCTAATACATTTGGAAGGTGGAGTATTGGACCCAGAAACATCACCTTCTCGCCTGCTCTTGCCGGTGTCCCTTCATGTAGGCACTTCTCCTCAGTCAACCCTTGCATACCTGGATTCCGGGGCTGCCGGCAATTTCATGGATTGGAGAACTGCTTCTTCTATGAAGCTTACCCTTTCACCTCTCACTACCCCATTGGTAGTCTCGGCAATTGATGGCACTGTTCTCCCAGGGGGCCCTATTCGCTTCCAGACGCTACCCATTAGGATGTCGGTAGGGATTCTCCACCAGGAGTGGATATCCTTTCTTATTCTACCCAAGGCCTCTACCCCAGTTGTATTGGGCCTCCCTTGGCTACAGCTCCACTCTCCACATGTGGACTGGGTCTCTGGGCAGATCCTGGCCTGGGGTTCCTCATGTTTCTCGTCGTGTCTTCTCAAGGTGACCCCCAAGGAGAGTCTTCCGGTTGCTGCCACTTCTGTTTCTTCTGATCTTCCCGCCGCATACAGCGATTACCGGGATGTGTTCTGTAAAAAATCAGCTGAGGTGCTTCCTCCCCACAGGTCTTTTGACTGTGCTATTGATCTTGTCCCCGGAGCAACTCTACCCAGGGGTCGTACCTACCCTCTGTCCATCCCAGAGACCCAGGCCATGTCGGAGTATGTAGCAGAGAATCTGGAGAGAGGGTTCATCCGGAAATCCTCATCGCCTGCAGGGGCAGGGTTCTTTTTTGTTGCCAAAAAGGATGGTACCTTAAGACCCTGCATCGATTATCGGGGTTTAAATGCGGTTACTATTAAAAATCGATACCCCTTACCCTTAATATCTGAGCTATTCGATAGGTTGAAGGGTGCCTCCATTTTCACCAAGTTGGATCTCAGAGGCGCGTACAATCTCATTCGAATACGGGAGGGTGACGAATGGAAGACTGCATTTAACACTAGAGACGGGCATTACGAATATCTGGTGATGCCTTTTGGTCTGTGTAATGCTCCAGCCGTGTTTCAAAACTTTGTCAATGAAATCTTCAGAGATCTGCTGTACCAGTTTGTTGTCATCTATCTGGATGACATTCTGATCTTTTCTGAAAATCTGCTCGTCCACAGAAACCATGTCCGCACTGTACTTCAACGTCTTAGAGAGAACAATCTCTATGCCAAGCTGGAGAAATGTTCCTTTGAATGTTCTGAGGTCCTGTTTTTGGGGTGCTTTGTCTCATGTTCGGGGCTTCGTATGGACCCTGGGAAGGTCTTGGCTATCACCAACTGGCCTCTTCCTGCTAGCCTCAAGGCCACACAGCGCTTTCTTGGCTTCACTAATTATTATAGGCAGTTCATAAGGAATTACTCTTCCATTGCCGCGCCTATTATCGCTTTGACCAAGAAGGGTGTGAATGCCAGAGACTGGCCTCCCGAAGCTGTCTCTGCATTTCACAACCTGAAACAGGCCTTTGTTTCTGGCCCCCTCTTGAGGAGACCAAATCCTGGGAATGCATTTTTTATTGAAGTGGACGCTTCCTCAATGGGGGTGGGAGCTGTGCTTCTTCAAATCTTTGAGAAGAGACGCCAACCATGTGCGTTCTTCTCCAAAAAAATTTCTCAGGCAGAGAGGAATTATGCCATCGGTGATCGGGAACTTCTCGCAATTAAATTGGCGTTAGAGGAGTGGCGTCATCTCTTGGAGGGTTCCCCTCACTCCATAACGATCTTTACCGATCACAAGAATTTACAGTATCTACAGAATGCTAAACGTCTGAATCCTAGACAGGCCAGGTGGAGTCTCTTCTTTGCCCGTTTTAATTTCACGATTACCTACAAACCTGGTTCCTGCAACGGTCGGGCTGATGCGCTCTCTAGGTCATTTGACACTTTGGACGAGGAGTCCGCCCCTGAACCTGAGCCGATCATTCCCACCTCATGCATTGTTGCCCACTCTACCACCCTGAAGTCTAAAATTCCGCCTGGTAAGACCTTTGTCCCCACTGAGCTAAGAGCTAAGATCCTTCGTTGGGGACATGATTCCAAGGTGGCAGGGCATTCTGGATTCCTCCGATCCTTCCTACTCATCAGTCGTCACTACTGGTGGCCTAATCTCCGCTCAGACGTCAAAGACTACGTTAAAGCTTGTCATGTCTGTGCTCAGTCCAAATCCTCCACACAAGCTCCTGCTGGTCTCCTCATGCCCTTGCCTATTCCTAAGGAACCCTGGGCCCATATTGCCATGGATTTTATCACCGATCTCCCACTGTCTGAGAATAATACAGTCATTTGGGTGGTAATCGATCGATTCTCCAAGATGGCTCATTTTGTTCCTCTTCCTGGTCTTCCTTCTGCTCCTGCCTTGGTTCCCATTTTCATTCGAGAAATTCTCCGCCTACATGGGGTCCCTTCTCATATTGTTTCCGACAGGGGAGTCCAATTCACGTCTCGTTTTTGGAGAGCCTTTTGCAAATCCCTCAATATTGTCTTGGATTTTTCTTCTTCTTACCATCCCCAATCCAATGGACAGACTGAGAGGGTTAATCAGGAGTTAGAGGTCTTTCTTCGCACCTTTGTGTCTTCTCACCATGACGATTGGTCCTCTCTACTCCCGTGGGCAGAATTCTCCCATAACAATCATGTGAATACCAGTTCGCAGAAGACACCCTTTTTCACAGTTTATGGAAAACACCCTCAACTTCCTCTTCCTATGATCTGTTCTCCAGACATTCCAGCTTTGGCTTCGGTTCAGGAGTCTCTCAATTCCGTTTGGGGTCACGTTCATGATTCCCTCCGGGCAGCTGCTGAAAAATTCAAAGGCTTTGCCGACCGCCGCAGGCGTAAACCGCCTTCTCTTCAGCCAGGGGACAAAGTCTGGCTCTCTACCAGGAACATCAAGCTCCGAGTTCCTTCTCTGAAGTTTGCTCCACGATTCATCGGTCCATACACGGTAACTGCTAAACTGAATCCGGTTTGTTTCAAACTCCAGATTCCTAAGAGCCTTAAAATCACTAACTCCTTTCATGTTGCTCTTCTAAAGCCTTTGGTCCTCAATAAATTCTCTCGTCCTCTTCCTACCGTGGCGCCTGTCTCTGAGGATAATCAGGAGTACGAGATCAGTCAAATTCTGGACTCCCGACTCTGTAAAGGCGTTCTTCAGTACCTCGTTCATTGGAAAGGGTTTGGTCCTGAGGAGAGGTCTTGGATCACTGCATCTGAGGTCTTTGCACCTCGTCTGTTAAAGGAGTTTCATCTGAAGTTTCCCTCTAAACCTGGGCCCAGGCGGGGAAGGGGGAGGCCTCGTAAGAGGGAGGGTACTGTCATGGATATGCATTAATGTCTGTCTGCCATCTTACCTTCCTCCTCATGTGTTCATCTAGAGACCAGACCTCCTTCACCTGGCTTCCTTTATAATCTCCTCCCAGCCTGACTCCACCCCAGGCCCTATCACTGAACACTATATTAACCTGTGCACTGCAAGCCTGCTTTGCTGATCAACGTGTTTGTTAGGCATTGTGTGTTTGGGTTCCTGCCTGCCGTGTGCTACGTCTGTCTCTCTGTTACGTTATTGGCTTGTCCCTGACCATCCCTGTCTGCTCGTGACCCTTGACCTTCGGCTCGTTCTTCGTTATCCTTGTCTGCTTGTGGCCCCTGACCTTCGGCTTGTTATTCGGTTCTCTCTATCGTGTGCTGCTGCTTCCCCTTATCCTACGGGGCGTGAGCTAGGAAACTCCAGGGGCCGCGACCTGGTCCCAGCCTGCAGCGTAACATCCTCACCACTAGAGGCCCTGGAGAAGACCAGCTGGGTCTTAGACTCCGCGCCCTGGGGAATCTTGGCTCTCGCTTCCGTTGGGATCCCGGTTGTGCTCCTCTGGTCCCGCTTTCCACAACCACCCAGTTTCCTATCCACAGAAGCCAGCCATAGGGTTCACTACCTCGCGGTGCACTCCTGTCCCCCTACGGTGTGCATCTGTCACTTGGCCACAGGTGACCCTGACAACTGCAAAGGCTGATTGACAGAAGACTCCCGATCTCTCCCACTCATCCACACAGTTTGTAGGTTATCCAAATAAAAATGATGAGATGTTGGCGCCAGTCTCATCCCTCTTCTGGTATTTCTGCATTTTTGGACTAGCAATGATGAGGTACTTTAGATATACGATTTCTCAGAATATATATAAGCAGTTGAAAGAAAACCTACTCATTTTTATTGGGGATAGGGATGGGAAGTGTTGGGAGGGGAAATGTAATGCCCCGTACACACACGATCGGATTTTCCGTTGGAAAAAATTTGGATGTTTTTTCTGACGGAATTCCGCTCAAGCTTGGCTTGCATACACACGGTCACAAAAAAGGTTTCGGAACTTTCAGCCGTCAAGAACGCGGTGACGTTCAACACTACGACGAGCCGAGAAAATGAAGTTCAATGCTTCTGAGCATGTGTCGAATTGTTTCCGAGCATGCGTCGGAATTTTGCGCGACGGAATTTCCGATCTGATTTTTTTCCGTCGGAAAAATAGAGAACCTGCTCTTAATCTTTTGCTGGCGGAAATTCCGACAGCAAAAGTCCGATGGAGCATACACACGGTCGGAATTTCCGACCAAAAGCTCACATCGGACTTTTGCTGGCGTAATTTCCGACCGTGTGTATGCGGCATTCGTGTATTCTGGAGTTTAGCTTTTATATAGATAAAGCCCGAAGGGTGGGTGGAGGAATCTCCTGCTGTGTCCAATTGGTTGCAAAAGCTGTCTGGCCGATAATTTTCCCTCCAAGTCTTTTGATTTTTCTATCAATAGATGTCTGGGGGGGGGGGGTGGCTACCCAGTGAACAAAATTCTGTGAGATTCATTGGGAACCACCTGAAATTCACTCCATGTATGTCCATCTTTAGGCGGCATCAGAACATACCTTCCTATTGGAAGATTTCCACTTACCTCTACTTCCAGTGACAGACATTTTGGACATCCATCACTTTCTGTCCCAGAGACAATGGTCGCCAGGACAAATATAGAGGATCGATCTATCCAACAGGGACACAGCAGCTACTATAGGAGAAGGTCAAAGACTACGGACGTGCTATAACAGATGATCAGACATGCTTCAGGAGACTTAAAGAGTAACTTCACTATTAATAAGAAAAAAAATCTTCCCCTCTGGGTGATCTATGTATATTACAGGGATTATAACAAACTTAGTTGCAGATTCCTACCTTTTGTTATTCTGAAGAAATCCCTGTGTGTTGTCTGGTTCCATGTGGAAACTGAGTCTAATGGGGGTGGTTTCATAAATATTAATCAGCTGCTACACCTGCAGGGAACTCATGAGGAAAATTGCTGGGCCTGCATCCCTTTAGACATGATTTTCTATTTGGAGTATCTCACCAAAAATGACATTTTTGTTGCAGGGGATGCCCAAAATCTAACTTTATCTCAGACTTCTGTAAAAATCAGTGAGCCAATCACACAAGCAGGAAATTATGGGGGGTGTACTATGCACCACCTGTGTACAGAACATCTCCAGGTAGCCATACTGAATTGCATTTTACAGAGAATTACAGAGCGGCAGATTGAAAAGGAAAGGTAATTTTTAATAAAATTCAATTAAAATATGTCGCAATTGTATATGCTATATTATTATTATTTTTATTATTTGAGATTCCCCCCCCCCCCTACAAAAAGGGAAATACTCTTTAAGCAGGGTATACATAGACCAAACATTGGCAGGTTTTGGCCAGAGTACCCGTGTCTGCTCAACAGAAGCCGATCATTAAGGTGGGCACCAGGGCTTTAGCCCTATCAAACCCACTAAATTGGTACTATCATAAAAAAGTAGGATTTTTAAAACAGCTTACCTGTAAAATCCTTTTCTTGGAGTACATCACGGGACACAGAGCGGCATAGTCATTACTATGTGGGTTATATAGAATTACCTTCAGGTGCTGGCACTGGCAACTTCCAAAAAAGGAAGTACCCTCCCCTATATAAGCCCCTCCCATCCGGGAGCACCTCAGTTTTGTAGCAAAGCAATACGTGTCCCCAAAAGAGGGGTGGGAGCTCTGTGTCCCGTGATGTACTCCAAGAAAAGGATTTTACAGGTAAGCTGTTTTAAAAATCCTACTTTCTTGTTCATACATCACGGGACACAGAGCGGCATAGTCATTACTATGTGGGACGTCCCAAAGCAATGCCAAATGAGGAGGGGGATACACCATACATAAGCTGGGCGCCATCAGGCATGAGGATCTTTTGCGCCTGCAACACACTGCGCCCAAAGGCGACATCCTCCTGACTTCTAACGTCCACCTGGTAGAACCTAGTAAACGTGTGTACTGAAGACCATGTTGCGGCCTTACAAATTTGAGCCAGGGAGGCCTGGTGATGCACTGCCCATGAAGTTCCAACTGCTCTCGTGGAGTGCGCCCTAACTTTGAACGGAGGCGGTCTACTTCTCAAGCCATAGGCTTGTATTATGACCTGTCGAATCCACTTGGCTAAAGTAGATTTTGATGCTGCCTGACCCTTTCTGGGGCCTTCCGGCAGACCACACAAAGAATCCGTTCTACGAATCTGAGCAGTGGCTTTTAGATAAGCTTTAACTGCTCTTACTACATCCAAAGAATGTAATAACTTTTCCTCTACCGAGCTTGGTTTGGGGAAAAAAGGAAGAACCACATCCTGGTTCAAGTGAAACCTCGATACCACCTTAGGAAGAAAGGCTGGGTGAGGACGTAACACTACTCTGTCCTCATGAATAACCAGATATGGCTCTTTACAGGACATGGCGGCTAATTCCGACACTCTTCTAGCCGAGCATATGGCTACTAAAAATATCAATTTTCTGGTGAGTAGAACCAAGGAAATGTGCCGCAAAGGTTCAAATGGCTGCTTCTGCAGAACCGACAGAACCAAATTTAGATCCCATGGGCATATGGGAGCTTTAATCGGTGGAATAATACGAGTCACCCCTTGCATAAAGGATTTGACAAGTGAATGCATAGCCAGGGGCCTTTGAAATAGTATTGATAAGGCCGAAACCTGACCCCTGATAGTACTTAAGGCAAACTTCCTGTCTACAGCCCACTGTAGGAAGTCCAGAATTCTGCCTATAACGTACTTACGTGGATGCCATTTTCTGGCCTCGCACCAAGTGATGTACGCCTTCCAAACTCTATAGTAGATCTGCCTGGATACAGGCTTCCTGGCATTGATTATAGTTGATACCACAGAGTTAGAGAGACCTCTCTTCTTTTAGGATGTGGGATTCAATAGCCAGGCCGTTAAACTTAGAGTTAGTAAGGAAGGGTGGTATATCGGTCCTTGCGAAAGCAGGTCCGGACGACGTGGAAGGGTCCAAGGACTCCCCACAGACATTTTGATGATCTCCGCGTACCAGGCCCTTCGGGGCCACGCTGGAGCCACCAGGATCACCGGCTTCTTTTCCAACCTGACTCTGCGAAGGAGTCGAGGCAACAATTGTAGCAGAGGGAATGCATATATCAGTCTGAACTGATCCCAAGGGAACACCAGAGCATCCGAGCCGCAAGCGAGGGGATCCCTTGTCCGGGAGACAAATCTGTCCACCTTTGCGTTGAATCTGGATGCTAGCAGATCTACATCCGGTGTTCCCCACCGCTGACATATTGCTCGGAAGACCTCGGGATGAAGGGACCATTCCCCTGGGCATAACTGTTGGCGACTCAGAAAGTCCGCCTTCCAATTCTCCACCCCTGGAATGAAGACAGCTGATATACATGGGACATGCTTTTCTGCCCATTCCAGGATGTGACTTACTTCCCTCTGGGCTGCACGACTCCTGGTGCCTCCCTGATGATTGATATTTGCCACTGCTGTGGCATTGTCTGATTGAATTCTGACAGGGGACCCTTGGAGTCTGGATGTCCAGGCTACTAGGGCATACCGGGCTGCTCGTATCTCTAAGAGATTGATGGGCAGGGTTTTTACTACATTTGACCATCTGCCCTGGAGAGACCATTGCTCCAGTACTGCCCCCCAGCCTATAAGGCTGGCATCTGTAGTGACCACCTTCCAGGATATCGGACTGAAGGGTTTTCCCTTCTGGAGATTCTGGGGGATCAACCACCAGCAGAGACTCTTCCGAACGGAAGGGGACAAAGCCATCGGGAAGTCTAGAGCCTGAATTTTTCCGTTCCAGGCTGACAATATGGCCCTCTGCAAATTCCTTGAGTGGAATTGGGCGTATGGCACAGCTTCGAATGATGCTACCATCTTTCCTAGCAGCCTCATGCACAGGCGTATGGACGGCTGTCTTTTTGCACAAAGCAGACGGACCAAGCCCCTCAAAGAGGATACCTTGTCTAGAGGTAAGAAAATCTTCCTCTGGTCTGAATCCAGCCGTAGCCCTAGATATACCAGGTTTTTCACTGGCTGTAGGGCTGACTTGTCCAGGTTGATGACCCAACCGTGAGATTCTAGATACTTGATTGTATCGACAATTACCACTTCTAGCTTGGCAACTGAGTGGTCCATCAACAACAGGTCGTCTAGGTATGCCATTATCGTTACACCTCGTGTTCTTAGATCGGCCAACAGTGGGGCCAGAATTTTTGTGAACACTCGTGGTGCTGTGGCCAGACCGAATGGTAAGGCTCTGAACTGAAAATGGCGCCCTTCTACTGCAAAGCGTAGAAATTTTTGATGACCTGGAAAGATGGGAACATGCAAGTAAGCATCTTTGATGTCGATCGAGGCTAACCATTCCTCCCCCTGTAGGGCAGCGGTGACCGATCGGATCGACTCCATCCGGAAAGACCGGACGTTTAGAAATTTGTTTAGACTCTTTAGGTCCAATATGGGTCTTATGTCCCCGTTTGGTTTCGGGACTGTGAAAAGGTTTGAGTAGAAACCCAACCCCCACTCTTCCATAGGAACCTCCATAATTACTCCTTGGAGCAATAGTTGTTCTAACGCCAATAGGAGAGACCCTCTTTTCAGAGGGTCTCTTGGCATGCCTGACCACATAAAATGGGAAGGAGGAGACTCTTTTAACTCCAACTTGTATCCCAGAGTTACTGCGGAGAGCACCCATCCGTCTTTGATCGTCTCCCGCCAGGTCTCTGTGAACAACTGAAGTCTTCCCCCCACCCGTTTGAGTGGGGGCAGCCCTTCATAGGCTTGACTTGGAGGCTGGTTTAGTACCTCTTCGGATCCAGGGTTCTTTATTACCCTGTGACTGTCCCTGATTTTTACCTCCTGAGTTTGACCGAGGAGGCCGTCGGAACTGCTTAGTAGCAGACGTCCCAGGGATAGGAGAGGTAACCCTCTTAAAAGATGGACCCCTAGACCTCTTTTTAATTGGTAAGAGAGTACTTTTACCACTGGAAATCTTCTGGATATATTTATCCAGGTCTTCGCCAAAAAGGCGTTCTCCATGAAATGGGAAGCTAACTAAGAGCTTCTTACAGGGAGCTTCAGCAGACCAGTTCTTGAGCCACAGAAGCCTACGCATATGTACCAAAGACAGCGTGAGGCGGGAGGCCTGATGGATAGAATCCTTGATGGCGTCAACCGCAAAGCATAATGCTCTAGGCAGATTAGCCAGAGCCTGGGCCTGCTGGTCTGGCAAATCCCTCAGGACCATTTTCATTTGATCCTTTAAAGCTTGGCAGACCCCAATAGCTGCCACTGCTGGCTGTGTAACAGCCCCTGCTGTGGAAAAAGCAGATTTTAATAAAGACTCCAATTTTTTATTTACTGGATCTTTGAACATTTGAACATTATCTACTGGACATGTCAGTGATTTGTTCACAGAAGAAATGGCTGCGTCCACTGTAGGAACATTCCATCTCTGGGTGAATTTTTCCTCCATGGGATAGATCACCTGAAATTTCTTAGGTGGAACAAATAGTTTATCAGGATGTTCCCAGTCCTGGTATATAAGTCCTTCCAATAATGGATGAATTGGAAAGGAGCAATTAATCTGGGGAGCTTTTAGCGACCCCAATGAGGAGACAGCAGTAGTTGATGGTTCAACAAGAGGCATTTTAAATGCAGATCGAACCATGTCAGTTAGGGTCTGGACCCACAATCTTTCAGTCTGTGATGCTGAAAATGGTTCATCTACTGTCGATTCCTCAAAAACAGAGTTAACCTCCTCCTGATCCCCTTCAGGTAGGTCAGTCCCTTCCTGGGACTGTTGCTTTGCCAACAGGCACTCTAATGGAGGGGATGGAGATCTGGCACGCTTTCTTTCCTGTAGAGAAGAAGCGATCAATGCTGCCACCAGGGATGAGCCGAACACCCCCCTGTTCGGTTCGCACCAGAACCTGCGAACAGACAAAATGTTCGTGTAAACTTTAGAACCCTATTAAATACAATGGACTCGAACGTTCGAAATCTAAAGTGTTAATTATAAAGGCTAATATGCAAGTTATTGTCCTAAAAAGTGTTTGGGGACCTGGGTCCTGCCCCAGGGGACATGTATCAATGCAAAAAGAAGTTTTAAAAACGGCCGTTTTTTCGGGAGCAGTGATTTTAATAATGCTTAAAATGAAAAAATAAAAGTGAAATATTCCTTTAAATTTCGTACCTGGGGGGTGTGTATGATATGCATGTAAAGTGGCGCATGTTTCCCGTGCTTAGAACTGTCCCTGCAAAAAATGTCATTTTTGAAAGAAAAAAATGCATTTAAAACTGACTCGCGGCTATTAATGAATTGTCGGCTCCCGGCAATACATACAAAAGTCATTGAGAAAAAAAAAAAAAAAAGCGTGGGGGTTCCCCAGAATTCAATTACCAGGCCCTTCAGGTCTGGAATGGATATTAAGGGGAACCCCGCCGCAAATAAAAAAAAATTGACGTGGGGTTCCCCCAAATATCCATTCCAGGCCCTTCAGATCTGGCATGGATTTTAAGGGGAACTCCACCCCAAATTAAAAAAAAAATGGCGTGGAGTCCCCCTAAAAATCCATACCAGACCCCTTATCCGAGCATGCAACCTGGCCGGCCGCAGGGGAAAAGGGGGGGACGAGAGAGCGGCCCCCCCTCCCTCCTGAACCGTACCAAGCCACATGCCCTCAACATTGGGAGGATGTCCCCATGTTGATGGGGACAAGGGCCTCATCCCCACAACCCTTGCCCGGTGGTTGTGGGGGTCTGCGGGCGGGGGGCTTATCGGAATCTGGAAGACCCCTTTAACAAAGAGGACCCCCAGATCCCGGCCCCCCCCCCCATGTGAATTGGTAAGGGGTACATTGTACCCCTACCATTTCACGAAGAAAGCGTAAAAAAATGTTTAAAAAAACACACAAACACCTTGAAAAAGTCCTTTATTTAAAAAAAAAAAAAAAAAAAAACATTCCAGCGGTGAAATCCAGTGTCCCGCGGCGATCCCGATGTCCAGCGCTGTCCGTCATTGGTTGTGCCTGAGCGGACCTGATGGGGAACTCCCTCTCAGTATTTTAAATGTATAGACCCGCCCCTTCTAAAGTTCCCCATCAGGTCCGCTCAGCGGACGAGATGCGGAACATGAGAAGGGGCGGGTCTATACATGTATTACCAAAGTGAGAGCAGTTCCCCATCAGGTCCGCCCCCTCGGTATGTCGGACCCGCCTACGTCATTGGCTTGAGCGGGGAACTTCCTTCACTGTGTAATTTAAATTTACATAGTGAAGGAAGTTCCCCGCTCAAGCCAATGACGTAGGCGGGTCTGACATACCGAGGAGGCGGACCTGATGGGGAACTGCTCTCACTTTGGTAATACA
Source organism: Rana muscosa (assembly GCA_029206835.1). Lineage (NCBI taxonomy): Eukaryota > Metazoa > Chordata > Amphibia > Anura > Ranidae > Rana > Rana muscosa. Next base: position 54,007,786 of record CM055128.1, on the reverse strand, counting down.
TGTATAGACCCGCCCCTTCTCATGTTCCGCATCTGGTCCGCTGAGCGGACCTGATGGGGAACTTTAGAAGGGGCGGGTCTATACATTTAAAATACTGAGAGGGAGTTCCCCATCAGGTCCGCTCAGGCACAACCAATGACGGACAGCGCTGGACATCGGGATCGCCGCGGGACACTGGATTTCACCGCTGGAATGTTTTTTTTTTATTTTTTTAAATAAAGGACTTTTTCAAGGTGTTTGTGTGTGTTTTTTTAAACATTTTTTTACGCTTTCTTCGTGAAATGGTAGGGGTACAATGTACCCCTTACCAATTCACATGGGGGGGGGCCGGGATCTGGGGGTCCTCTTTGTTAAAGGGGTCTTCCAGATTCCGATAAGCCCCCCGCCCGCAGACCCCCACAACCACCGGGCAAGGGTTGTGGGGATGAGGCCCTTGTCCCCATCAACATGGGGACATCCTCCCCATGTTGAGGGCATGTGGCTTGGTACGGTTCAGGAGGGAGGGGGGGCCGCTCTCTCGTCCCCCCCTTTTCCCCTGCGGCCGGCCAGGTTGCGTGCTCGGATAAGGGGTCTGGTATGGATTTTTAGGGGGACTCCACGCTATTTTTTTTTTAATTTGGGGTGGAGTTCCCCTTAAAATCCATGCCAGATCTGAAGGGCCTGGAATGGATATTTGGGGGAACCCCACGTCAATTTTTTTTTATTTGCGGCGGGGTTCCCCTTAATATCCATTCCAGACCTGAAGGGCCTGGTAATTGAATTCTGGGGAACCCCCACGCTTTTTTTTTTTTTTTTTTCTCAATGACTTTTGTATGTATTGCCGGGAGCCGACAATTCATTAATAGCCGCGAGTCAGTTTTAAATGCATTTTTTTCTTTCAAAAATGACACTTTTTGCAGGGACAGTTCTAAGCACGGGAAACATGCGCCACTTTACATGCATATCATACACACCCCCCAGGTACGAAATTTAAAGGAATATTTCACTTTTATTTTTTCATTTTAAGCATTATTAAAATCACTGCTCCCGAAAAAACGGCCGTTTTTAAAACTTCTTTTTGCATTGATACATGTCCCCTGGGGCAGGACCCCGGTCCCCAAACACTTTTTAGGACAATAACTTGCATATAAGCCTTTATAATTAGCACTTTAGATTTCTCCCATAGATTTTTCGAATTTGCCGCGAACACCCCAATTTGTTCGCTGTTCGGCGAACGGGCGAACAGGCAATGTTCGAGTCGAACATGAGTTCGACTCGAACTCGAAGCTCATCCCTAGCTGCCACCAATCCCTCCAGAGTTGAGGCAAAAACCTCCTCTGTTATATATGCAGGAGCAGGTGGACTGAGGACAGCCGCAGTACCTGGCACTCCCGGGGGTTCCTTATGGGTATTAACCTCTGATTTATCAGGGGAGGAAGGTGCAGACTACTGCTCCAGATCCTCAGAGCCCGATGGAGACCCCCTACACTTCCTGAGAGGTATATCTCGGAGTTTTTTAGGCGGCATATTCCTTAGTTCAAAGCTGAGGTATTCCTGCCGCAATACACCCCTTTACTGAAATAGTCTAATGCAATTTGCTGCTATGTACATCAGTGGGTGTCTACTAATGCGTCTTTCTGGGGATGCCTGTATCAACCGCCCGCTGTAAGCCCCTATACCATGCTACCAGCTCCTTTTCATGCTCTGTGTCCATAGCAAGCAGCGTGGACTGAGTCCTTTTATCTTGCTGGGACGCCCGCACATGCGCAGAAGCGCTGGGCGCACAGAGCGCGTCATCCGTCAGGCTCCGCCCCCTTTTTTGAAGCTAAATCTATAAAAAGAAAGCGCGTGTGTGCGCGCGTGCACGTGTCTGCGCTCTTGGCGCCATGTAGGGAGAGGAGCCAGGGTCCCTGTTTCACCAGGACTCGGGGATGGAAGGAAACTACTTGGCAGCATGACAGAGGAATGCAGCTTCCCTGATAGAGAGCTCACTCATCTGCCTGGACTTTCACCATGGAAGGAATAGTCCCAAGAAAAAAAGACGTTCCACAGCGGCCTCTAGTGGACAAACACAGGTACCGCACTTTTGTCTTTTTTTTTTTTTTTTTTAAACCTCCTTTATGAAAAACATTTCTAGGTTTACAGTTTTTAAAACTTCCTTTATGAAAAGACATTTCTAGGATTTCTTAGGCATATACAGCTATTAGCGGGAATACCTTTAGGTAACAGGCAGAAAGACATATTAGGCTTGGGGGTCCCCTCAATAGAACCAAGTTCCTGAGGGGCCCCCACTTACCTTTTCCCCGCCGCAGGACTTTGTTTGGTCCACAGAAGCCCAAACTTCACCTCTCACGGCAGGCATTGTACTAGACCTTCAGGGACCGGGTTCCCAAGGATTCCACTCCCCTGGACCTGTATAGCACCCTGCACAGATAGCCTCTTGGTTTTGGGTATGACCAGAGCTCTGGATCCCAGGGTCCAGCCCTCCTAAGAGAGGCATTACAGGCAAAACCCTGCTCTTCTCTGCAAGGCCCGGGTACCGACCGTTTAGCTATGAAGCTTTTTTGGTCGGATCCGGAATAGCTAGCTAAGGCCCAGAGAACCTGTACACAAGCCCAGATGAATACATGTTAACCTTGGCCAACACCTTAGACACTGGCAAAAAACTGAGGTGCACCCGGATGGGAGGGGCTTATATAGGGGAGGGTACTTCCTGTTTTGGAAGTTGCCAGTGCCAGCACCTGAAGGTAATTCTATATAACCCACATAGTAATGACTATGCCGCTCTGTGTCCCGTGATGTATGAACAAGAAATACATTTTTCTCATAGATGATTAGGACACATATTACCATTATCAAATCATGCTATTGTTAAAAAATGGAGTAGTTCTTTCTTGCTTGAATAAAATACAGTGGAACCATGGATTATACGCATAATCCGTTCCAGGAGAATGCTTGTAATCCAAAGCACTCGCATATCAAAGCGAGTTTCCCCATAGAAGTCAATGGAAACAAAGATAATTTGTTCCGCATTGACTTCTATTGCATGCAATACCGCATGTGGCCAGAGGTGAGGGGGGGTGCCTGAGAGCCTCGGAAATACACGGAGACAGCTCGGCTGAACTCGGAAACCCCCGGAAAGGTTCGGAAACGGAGTATTTCCGAGTGGTTCCGAGTATTTCCGAACGGCTCTGAACCGTTCCGAGTGTCACCGGCGCCCCCGCACCTCTGGCCAAATGCGGTACTGCACACCCCATTGGCTTGAATCCTGCTCCTTTTGCAAGACAACACTCTCAAACTGAGTCAGGATTTAAAAAAAAAAGTTGCTCGTCTTTCAAAACGCTCGTTAACCACGTTAATCGTTAACCAAGGTTCCACTGTACACATGATATTGAAAATTCACTGAACATTTGTAGAATCAATTTGTAGAAAATCCATTACATGCCCTTGTCTCAAGTGACGAGTTGGCTCTAATTGTAGCTAGGCAGTTAAAGGGTTAAGGGACAAAATGGCATCTGATGGAATTTAAACTTGTGACCCCAGAAAGTCTCATATAAATTCCCCCATCAGGTGGTAATGCTGCCAGCCATAAAACTAGGAATGGGAAGTCTCTGTGATGCAGAACACCTGCTGTATCCTAGCAAATCACTCCATTCATGATGTCCTCTCACCCTGACCTCCCCAGGTTATCTCAGCTGTTCTGTTGGGGACACAGAGACGCAATAAACGCCTGGTGAACTGTACATGACATGGACAAATGATGGCAGTCATAGGATTGAGTACTAGCAATATGTATAAATCTTCCGATGGGGATATTTTATTAAAATGCATTACATTATCCCCTTGCCGCCGAGCGTACGCACATATGCGGCCTCGGCTTTCGGGGGTTATACCGGGATGATGCCCACAGCTGCAGGCTATAGCCTACAAAGCTGATCATGTATTCTGATGGAGGGGAACTCTCTCGGCTGTCAGAATACAACAGCTCAGTGGGGAGGATCCCTCATCCACATCCTGTGGGTGGATGGGGGAATCAAGCTTTTTTCCTTCAACCCGCTGATATCTATGGGTTGCTTAAGACCCCTTCCACACTGAGGTAGTTTTCAGGGGTTTTAGCGATAGAAATAGTGCCTGTAAAGCACCTAAAAACTGCCTCCCATGCTGTCCGAATGTGAAAGCCTGAGTGCTTTGACACTGGGACAGAGCACTTGCGGGACATTAGAAAAAGTCCTGCAAGCAGCATCCTTGGGGCAGTTGAAATGAATGGGCAGCGATTCGGAAGCGCCACAACACGAGCGCTTTTACCCCTTCTTTGGCCGCTAGCGGCGGCACTTAAACAGCGCTAAAGCACCGCTAAAATGAGCGTCGCTTTAGCGCTAACGCATGGGCGGCCCTAGTGTGAAAGGAGTCTTAGTCTAATGAGCAGTTAACTTCATGTGCTCTGTCTGGGCTGACTGGTATTAGTTACAATGTTCTCAGCTATCTGTGAGGATTACAGAACCATGCTGCTCTAAAGCTGCCCATACATAGATACTTTTGTTTTGATCAGCCAGCAGGCAGAATCAAAAAAACAAAAACAATCCACACACAATTGATGGTGGATGGAGCAATCCTACCTGCTGCACAATTTTATTCTGACAGCAGGGACTCCATCGTTGTCAGGATACACTGATCAGCATTGCAGCCGATTGGCTGCGGGTTCTGCTCAAACAAAAATTTAACAACAGTCCCATTCAAGAGTAGTAAAGATTTAATAATATCTAATGGGAATGGCCATAGATCCCTTCCCTGCAGAACTGGTCAACTTTCAATCCATCTATGGCCAGATTAAATCACTGAGAAAAAACGGTGGACGGTGGAGTCATGTAGTCCTATCCTCCTGGTAAAGTAGGGCGAGTGTGCATTGTCATCTTCACACTAGAAATGTGTTACTGGCAGAATGAAAAGAAAATTAAAGGAAACAGCCTAAAAAAAATAAAATAATGCAGCCCCCACATCTAAACACTGTTAAGCCCTGTACACACGATCGGATATCCTATGGATTCTAATCCGATGGTTTTTTTCCATCGGAAATCTGATGAAACTGTCTTCCATCAGTCTTGCCCACACACCATCAGTCAAAAAACCGACCGTTTCAAACGCGGTGACGTAAAACACTCCGATGAGCCGAGAAAAATGAAATTCAATGCTTCTGAGCATGCGTTGACTTGATTCTGAGCATGCGTGGGTTTTTTATCCAATGGATTTCCACACAGACGATCGGATTTTGCTATCGTTTTTTTTTCCCATCGGATAAATGTAAAACATGTTCTATTTTTTCACACCGATGGAAAAAAGACTGATGGGGCCCATACACGATCGGTTCGTCCGATGAAAACAATCCATCGGACTGTTTTCATCGATAAAACCGATCGTGTGTACGCGGCTTCAAGCTGCAATATGTTACATTTTTGTTTTGGGGTTTATATATGCTTTAAAATATAATTCCAGGCAAACCGCTAAATACAGAGCTGAAATACATTTACATTTAAGATTTTATCTGCTTAAAGATTGGTAGATCCCTATGCTGCTTCCTAGTTTATCATCAATTTCTCCTGCGTCTGCTTTCTTGATTTCTGGTTCAGATCCCTTTTCATTGGACAGAGGTGATGATTTATTATCTAATAAGCAGACTTGAGGTGGAGTGATGACATAGGAATCCACAAAGCAGAACTAACAGATACTGTAGGTGTGACCAGTAGTGTATTTAGGTTTTGTGCTGCCCCAGGCCTGACTAAACTCGTACACCCCCTAATTTAAATATGACCCACCCCTTCCCAGCAAGGCCACACCCCTTGCCATTTAAGACCTTCCCTGAAATTTTTGAGTGGGGACACTAGTTCTGATCATTTTATGGAGAGGACTAAGAAGATATAACCATGCCAATGGTGCAGCAGAAAACATATAGCACAGTGAGGAAGGTTTGTGGCCCAGGAAGATAGGACAGTCAAAATTAGAAACGGGTGCGCATGCGCGGGGACTCGGAGAAGGACGTGTGCTGACCGAGCTCCCGGCACCCCGACCCACCAGAGCTAACGATAGCGCAGGCACTGAGGTCCGTGAGCCAGGACCGATCCCACACCAGCCCCGAAGTGGCGATGAACCGTAGGGCACAGGGGCAGCCGCGGAAAGGACACGATACGCAAACTACAGCCCAGAAGAGAGCAGGGCCTTCCCCTACAGCACAGCCGCGATCCAAGATGGCGCCGGGTAAGCCAGACACACGAGGCAGCACGGCAGCAGCCAGATCCGACGGCGCTACACAGAGAGGAGACCGGCAGCTAAATCTGGAGCCAACTAGGGATCCATTCTCCTCACAATCCTCGGGAGAGGTGGAGACCGGACAGCGGGGTGAGTCACTATCACATCCCCCATCCCCAGCCATATACGCTGATAGACATGACTCTCCAAACTCCCCTGCCTCCCCTGCCTCCTCCATGGATAGGAACATGGCAGACTTAGCAGAAGTCCTCATTAGCCAATCCAGCCAATCCAGCCAGGATATGCCAATTCCCCAGCTCTCACACTATTCCCCTGATGCTGTACTGTTGGGCAGATTCTCCACCATGCTGCAGCAGGAGCTCTCTAAGGCCTGCACATTAATCACCACTGACCTGAAAAAAGACATCCATAGCTTGGGAGAGCGTTTTGAGCTAATTGAAACCAAAGTGGATGGAGCCATCAAAAGGGTCAACCAGAACTCAGCCATGGTGACAGACCTCCAGGATAGATTAGAAGAGGCATTCACAAAAATTGAAGATTTGGAGAATCGTTCTCGTAGGTACAATGTCCGCGTGCGTGGCCTCCCTGAAACTCACACAGATCTAGAGGGGGCTGTAAAAGACCTGATGAAAACCCTTATCCCTGATATAGCCAACCACCACATGGAAGTTGATCGCGTTCACCGAGCACTGACAGCCCCAAGGGCCGACGGCCTACCACGAGACATTATTGTTAAGCCACATCACTACCGCATTAAGGATAAGATGATGCTTGCGGCTCGCAACAGGCCGGACCTGTCGCTATTTGGAACACCAATACAGCTCTTTACAGATTTGGCGCCATCAACGGTCCAGAAACGCAGAAACCTACGGCCATTACTCCAGCAACTTATGGCCAAACAGATTAAGTATCGATGGTCGTTCCCTTTTAAGTTATCATTCACTTACAACGGAAAGTCCCACTCCTTTTCCACGTTCCAAGCAGGCGAGGACCTACTGCTTAGTCTCGGGATCATTGCACGGGACTCTCCGACTCCGATTTCATCTCCCCCTTGTCTGGATCATCGTCCCCTCTCCCCGATATGGCAGGATCGCACACGCTCACAGGCCAGAAATGCTCGCCGGAATACCTGAGTATTATTGCTCTTCTCTCTTTTTGCTTTTTTGCCCCCTTTTGGGAACTGTTAGTGCTTGATTGCACGGATATGGCCTGGGCCCATGGTGGACTATGGGCCTGATGGGGCCATCGTTACCGTTCACAGTTCACAGGTTACAAAGTCACGGGTTACAAAGTTACTGGAGTTCCTGGTTCTTCGGACTGGCTGCCAGCCGAATATTTTACAACCCCGACGGGCCCAAACTGGTCGAAGAAATTTTGCTTTTTGCTTTTTAGCAGTCTGGGGACCTTAGTCGGACCGCAATGTGTTCCCCTGTTGGGCTGTGGCTCGGGGGCCGGAACGACCGATGGGGACCCTTCCGGCCCCGGCGCCACTGGCCTTGGGAATGCATGTTCCTATAGACAGCCTGTTATGTTAAAACTGTATTGATTGATTTTGTCATTTCCGATATGACCTCGAATAGCCTGCTCGTACAGAGTGTAATCATATTTGGGTCGGGGTGGTCATGCTTGCCACCCAACTGCAAGACTACCTATCCTACGACAAGGATGGTACCCTTGCACCTAATTTGCCGGATGTTGTCTCCGGCAGGGGTTATTCCCCATTCCTTCATTCATCAGCTAGGATTGAGTTATATTGGTTGTTTGGGCCTAAGGCCTATGTATATGTTTTTTTGCTTTTATTTTTGTTTCTCTTCTTCTCTAATGCCTTTTCCTTCTCTCCCTTCCCCCTCTTTCTTCGGAGCCTCGGTTCAGCGCCCTTCCCTTATGTCATGGTCTGAGAGGTCACATAGCCAAACAGTCATCATCATCGGGACCCTTCTCGCTTCATTCATTATGCAAGGTAAGAGTGCTCTGCCCTACCACGATGGCCACCACATATAACACAGACTATTCGATAGTTAGCCACAATGTACATGGATTTAACTCCCCTACTAAAAGAACTAAGGCTTTCCAGTTTTATCATAAACAGAAGGCTGAAGTCCTGCTATTGCAGGAAACTCATTTCTCCAATGTCTCAGCGCCCCGTTACCTCAATGGGAAGTATCCACAGTTTTACTTGGCAGGGGGTCGGGAAAAGAAGGGCGGTGTAGCCATCTGCTTTTCGAAACGGACCCCCTTTACCCCCATCGCTATCGTTAAGGACAAGAGAGGCAGATATATTATGGCAGTGGGGCGGCTCCATGACCAGGAGGTGTCCTTTATATCATACTATGCCCCGAATACTGGACAGCCGGAATTCTTTAGCAAAATGCTGAAGATTCTTATGCCCAAAGTCCAGGGTCAGGTCATTATGGGAGGCGATAGTAATATTCCCTTGGACAGAATTATGGATAAATCGGACTCCTCTAGACCAACATTGAAACGCCCACCGACTGGAAGCAGCAAGGTTGCACGTCTGTTTCATTTCTATGACCTCATCGACGCCTGGCGAGAAAATAACCCTACGGTCAGAGACTTTACACACTTTTCACAAGCCCATCATACTTACTCGAGGATAGACCACGTTCTAGTACGTACGCCTTTGCTACCATTTATTAAGTCGGTTAAGATTTTATCTACCCCTTGGTCTGATCATTCCCCGATAAAACTCTCTACTTCAGGGCTATGGACTAAATCTAGACCCTCCCCGTGGAGACTTAATGTGAGCTTGCTGAATGACCCTACAATCTTTTTAGAGATTCAAAAGGAAATACAGGAATACTTTAGACTTAATAAGGCATCGGACACATCCCCCGCAATTAACTGGGTAGCTCATAAAGCAGCGATTAGGGGCATATTGTTACAAGTGGCAGCCAGGATTAAACGCAATAGGGAACAGGCAAATAAGATTCTGGAAACTAACTTAGATAACTTACTTAGTGAACAGCACAGAAATCCCCTGGTAGATATAAGGCATAAAATTGACGAGGCTCGACTAGCACTAAATCTTAGCTTGACTACTCAAGCGGAGAAACATATTAGTTGGTCTAAGCACAGGTTCTATACGATGGGTGATAAACCTACCACAATGTTAGCTAGAAAACTGGTTCCTCGACCGTACACACCGACTTTGCCTAAACTACGACTATCCACGGGCCTAACCTCCCAGAACCCCGAACGGATAATTGGAGAATTTCACAAATTTTATGCTAAGCTGTATGGAGTGCAGGACAAGTTCGATTCATCTGAAGCGAGCACATTCTTTCGCGACTTACAGCTGCCTAAATTGACACAAGCCCATGCGGAACTGATGGACGGTGCTCTTACAGAGCCTGAAGTCAGGGCTGCAATCAAAACCCTACACCCTACCAAGGCCCCTGGGCCAGATGGATTCCCGGGTCACTACTATAGGAAATATCACGATCTTCTGGCCCCACATCTCTGTACTTACTTTAATGACCTGAGAAGCGGCAGCAAGCTCCCCAGCCATGAAAATGTAGCCTATATAAGTGTTATCCCGAAACCAGGAAAGGACCATACAGACTGTTCCAATTATCGCCCAATTTCTCTGATCAATACGGATCTTAAGATTCTAACCAAAATACTGGCCCAGAGACTTAATACTTTTCTTCAGTGTTATATCCATCCTGACCAAGCAGGTTTTGTCCCGACAAGACAGGCATCGGACCAAACCCGCCGGATAATTAACCTTATCTCGGCAGTTCGGTCTGATTGGGATGGAAAGGGGACTAGGAGGGGAATGTTACTTTCATTGGATATCCAGAAGGCGTTCGATTCTATCTCCTGGGACTATCTTTTTGATGTTCTCACACGCTTTGGATTTGGGAGACGCTTTCTGGATCTCCTTCACATATTATATGATTCCCCCAGTGCCTCGCTAATGCTCAGAGGATATACATCCCAAACATTTCCTATCAGGAGAGGAACTAGACAGGGCTGCCCGTTGTCGCCACTATTATTCGCCCTGGCGATTGAACCACTAGCGCTCAAAATTCGCGCCTGCAGAGATATACAGGGCATTTATTGCGGAGACTATGAACACAAATGTTTACTCTTTGCGGACGACTTGTTGCTGACCTTGACCTCACCGATCACATCCCTACCTAACTTGTATGCTATTTTGCAGCCTTTCTCCAACATTTCCGGGTTGGCAATTAATCATAGTAAGTCAAGAGCACTGAACTTATCTTTGCTAAGCTCCACTCAGGCTACGCTTGAAAAATCATTTCAATTCCGATGGGAATCCACAGCTCTCCCTTATTTAGGCATACAGCTGACCTCATCTATTGGTGAGTTGTACAAAGAGAATTATCCAGCCCTTTTCAAACGGCTAACAGCTGACATGGCTAAGTGGCAGGTTCACCCGCCATCGTGGTTTGGCAGACTTCACTCAATTAAAATGAATGTTCTACCTCGATTATTGTATTTCTTCCGTACCTTGCCAGTTTCATTGGCCCGTGATGACCTTAAACGATTCCAGAATAAAGTACTACAGTTTATTTGGGGTGATAAGAGACCCAGGGTGAATAGGAGCACTCTATACACGTTGAAGCGGAGAGGAGGACTTGGTCTTCCAGACTTATTAAAATATTTTTATGCTGCCCAGATAGCACAACTTACAAGGTTTCACTCCCAACAGGCACAGGCCATTTGGATGGCTATGGAATCTTATTCCTGCCGTCCCAAACCTATTTCTTATATTTTATGGCTCCCTACCAAGGAGCGACCTCCTATACTTTGCCCTACTTTATCCATGTCACTGGAACTATGGGACAGACTCTCCAGATCTCACAAATTCAAATCTCCTCATTCTCCACTGACACCTCTGCTTCAAAATAAAGCATTCACCCCGGGTCTCACTCCACTAGCGTTCGAATGGTGGACTAATAAGGGTTTTAAGTGTATTGCTGACTTGTGCGATCATAGAGGTATGCTGACCAAACGGACTATGGCTGACAGGCATCAAATGCCTCCAGCGGAGGGTTATAGGTTCGCCCAAATCTCACATTATGTACAAACCCTGGCTCGCAAGAGCAACCTAGCAACCCAAACTCCCATGGAACATCTATGCAAAAATTATGATAAAATTAAAGGACATTTATCTGCTATATATTCGATATTGCTGAGTGTATCGACAAAGCTGACTTATATGGTCCAATGGGAGACCGACTTGCAGGAAACCCTGGATCTGGACGAATGGCATAGGATAGCCGAGACAGCATCTCGTTCGCTCGTCAATACTTCAATAATTGAGGCCAATTATAAGGTTCTACTGAGGTGGTATATGGTGCCGGTCAGACTGGCAACTTTCGTCTCAGGAGCTACCCCGTTGTGCTTTAGAGGATGTGGCCAGATGGGCACCACCTATCATATTTGGTGGACATGCCCAAAGGTCCGGAGGTTTTGGATCAGGGTGTATAATTTAGTTTACTCCCTTACCCAACTAAACCTAACTAAATCAGCTAAGCAAGCACTACTGGGGGGAGGAGATGTGGAAGCCTCCAAGTCCTGCAAGAGGCTCTTGACATTTATTTTTATTTCAGCCAAAATCACTATTGCTAGGAACTGGAAATCGGCAGCTCTACCATTCGATCAGCTTAAAGGCAAATTGTCTTGGTTGATGCTAAACGAACGCTTGACCGCTCTGGCCCAAGATAAAATGAAACTGTTTCATGGAGTTTGGGACCCATGGCTTCGTTACCTAACTAATGACCCGGGGATGTTTACAGCATAGCCTAGGGGATTAGGTTGAGATGTCTGGATGCTGAATCGGGGCTCCTCCCCCCCTCCCTCCCCCCATTCCCCCCTCCTCAACTGTCCTTTCCTTACTCTGTCTCCTTCCTTCTATTCTTTGTCACTGTCCTCTTTCCTCTCTTTTGAAATTTGTTTATTGTTTATTTTTGGAGTCAGATCCAGACCTTAGAGGTTTGTGCTGCTCCCTGTTTTCTCAGCTCCTACGGGACCATTGTCAGTCTGATCAGACCTCTGGGCTGCCCACACGGCCGGCTGAGTTGCGCCCCCCCCGATAGATGGATGGGGGGGCGGCTCATCTGGGTGGACGGTTCAGATATGATCTGCGATGCTAATAGGGGTTAACGGCTTTACGGAGCTTCGGACTACTCCAAGGACCCCTACACTTGGTGATCTTCATTGTGTTACCCCAAATGTTGATTGTGACTGTACAATGTTATGTGGCGACTTTTATACATTTTGTATGACAAAACTTGAATAAAAAGATTGAAACACAAAATTAGAAACGGCACCCCCTTCCCCCCACAGTTGCAGAATGCTGACCGCCCGCATACCGGAAGCAGTGTGGCCAAGTGTAGCGCAAGCCGGCGGGACTCTTTCCGTGCTGCCCCCCTGCAAAGTGCTGCCCTAGGCCTGGGCCTTGTTGGCCTAGGCCAGGATACAGCATTGGGTGTGACACCTGTCTGCCAGTGCAGTGGGCAGCAACTGGAATTGTCAATCACAAGATTGGCTTACCAGTATAGATTGGCTTACCAGTATCACAAATCCTTCGTCAGGTAGAACATTTAAAATTTCAACATTTTAACTGCATATCTAGCAAAAAAAATAAAAAATAAATTACATTTTAGCTCGAAAGGCCCAATCTTTCCCTGACTCGAACATATATGTAGATTGGTGGACATTCAGTACTAATGCCAACATACAGATGGCGATAGTTTCCGGATGACCTAAACAATTTTTTTTTACTCTGCATCCAATTTATCTCATAATAAATTAACTTCTCTTATAATTAGGCCATGTTAATTGGAGGCTTTATTTTTAGGATTAGTTTTTGGCTTAGCATAAAATGTCCCTTTCCTATGTCCATGTAGGGCAAAGTGAAATAGTCGCCTAAAGTGATATTAAACACACACTGTTTCATTTACATTGTTCCTTCTCTTTCTGTATATGGATAATGGCACTGTAATTATTTTTTATAAAAAAAACACCTAAGTACCCTTTTCCTAATCGCTATACAGCTGTCACATTTCCCAGCCTTTCTGCAGGGAAACATAAGCAGGAGGAGCGTCTAGTCCTCTGCTGCTGGTCACATGTTCAAAAAAAAAAACATTAATATCAAAAGGCTGTTTTAACCACTTGCCGACCGCACTATAGCCGAATGAAGGCTACATCACGTCATCCAGTTCTGGGAGGGTGTCCCCGCTGCGGTGTGCATCCAGGGCACTCTGTGATTGCTGTGTCTAGGGATGAGCTTCGTGTTCGAGTCGAACATACGTTCGACTCGAACATCGGCTGTTCGATCGTTCGACGAAGATCGAACGATTTGGGCCGTTCGCGCCAAATTCGAGTGACGCGAACGGCCCACAATGCACTACGCCATCGCAGTGTCATCCAGGCGCTGTGATTGGCCAAGCATGCACTGTGACCCCGCATGCTTGGCCAATCACAGCGCCGGCAGTGAGGAGAGCAATGATTGGCCACAGGCAGGATGCCTGTGGCCAATTATTGCTGAGGGTGTTTAGTACACGCCCCACACTATAAAAGGCCGCCAGCACGGCGGCCTAGTGTAGTGTGTTCCGGAGCAGGGATAGAGCAGCATAGGCAGGGACAGTGACTTTTATTTCTTTCTTGCTTAACCTGGATTCCTTTAGTTTAGGGAAAGAGAAGGATAGGTAGGGAGAGTGTCAGTGTGTTTTGTGCTTGTGCTATATTGTGCTTAAAAAAAACATTTTTTCTAGGGACAGAAAACTGTAGGTAGGGAGAGTGTGTCAGTTTCTTTCACTGTCAAAGTCCTTGTTTCCAGGGACCTGGAAGGACAGTGAGTGAATTCTCCTTGTGCTATATTGTGCTTAAAAAAAACATTTTTTCTAGGGACAGAAAACTCTAGGTAGGGAGAGTGTCAGTTTCTTTCACTGTGCAAGTCCTTGTTTCCAGGGACCTGGAAGGACAGTGAGTGAATTCTCCTTGTGCTATATTGTGCTTAAAAAAAAACATTTTTTCTAGGGACAGAAAACTGTAGGTAGGGAGAGTGTCAGTTTCTTTCACTGTGCAAGTCCTTGTTTCCAGGGACCTGGAAGGACAGTGAGTGAATTCTCCTTGTGCTATATTGTGCTTAAAAAAAACATTTTTTCTAGGGACAGAAAACTGTAGGTAGGGAGAGTGTCAGTTTCTTTCACTGTGCAAGTCCTTGTTTCCAGGGACCTGGAAGGACAGTGAGTGAATGCTCCTTGTGCTATAGTGTGCTTAAAAAAAACATTTTTTCTAGGGACAGAAAACTCTAGGTAAGGAGAGTGTCAGTTTCTTTCACTGTGCAAGTCCTTGTTTCCAGGGACCTGGAAGGACAGTGAGTGAATTCTCCTTGTGCTATAGTGTGCTTAAAAAAAACATTTTTTCTAGGGACAGAAAACTGTAGGTAGGGAGAGTGTCAGTTTCTTTCACTGTGCAAGTCCTTGTTTCCAGGGACCTGGAAGGACAGTGAGTGAATTCTCCTTGTGCTATATTGTGCTTAAAAAAAACATTTTTTCTAGGGACAGAAAACTGTAGGTAGGGAGAGTGTCAGTTTCTTTCACTGTGCAAGTCCTTGTTTCTAGGGACTGGGAAAGACAGTGAGTGAATTCTCCTTGTGCTATAGTGTGCTTAAAAAAAACATTTTTTCTAGGGACAGAAAACTGTAGGTAGGGAGAGTGTCAGTTTCTTTCACTGTGCAAGTCCTTGTTTCTAGGGACTGGGAAGGACAGTGAGTGAATTCTCCTTGTGCTATAGTGTGCTTAAAAAAACATTTTTTCTAGGGACAGAAAACTGTAGGTAGGGAGAGTGTCAGTTTCTTTCACTGTGCAAGTCCTTGTTTCTAGGGACCTGGAAGGACAGTGAGTGAATTCTCCTTGTGCTATATTGTGCTTAAAAAAAACATTTTTTCTAGGGACAGAAAACTGTAGGTAGGGAGAGTGTCAGTTTCTTTCACTGTGCAAGTCCTTGTTTCCAGGGACCTGGAAGGACAGTGAGTGAATTCTCCTTGTGCTATATTGTGCTTAAAAAAAACATTTTTTCTAGGGACAGAAAACTGTAGGTAGGGAGAGTGTCAGTTTCTTTCACTGTGCAAGTCCTTGTTTCCAGGGACCTGGAAGGACAGTGAGTGAATTCTCCTTGTGCTATATTGTGCTTAAAAAAAACATTTTTTCTAGGGACAGAAAACTGTAGGTATGGAGAGTGTCAGTTTCTTTCACTGTGCAAGTCCTTGTTTCTAGGGACCTGGAAGGACAGTGAGTGAATTCTCCTTGTGCTATATTGTGCTTAAAAAAAACATTTTTTCTAGGGACAGAAAACTGTAGGTAGTGTGAGGGGGTTAGCTCGGCAGCGGGTGTGTGTGACCCCCGGGATGGGCTCCCCACACAAAAACAGGCCCAGCAGACGGAGGTTGTGGTTTTCAAAATCAAAAAGGTGCCGTTTATTTTCTATTTACAGTGACAAAAACACAGCAAAGCAAAAAAAACAAACAAAATAAATCCTGGTCAACTTGACCTCTGACTAAACATACAGGTTTCCTAACTAACAACTGGGATCAGCCTAGTGCTGTCCTAGTCCCTGGTTTTAAATGTCCAAGCAAAATATAGCCACACAGGCTTTCTCTCACCGCACAGGGGTTCACTCTCCCTAGACAGTCCACACAGGTCTGCTTCCAGGCATGAGCTAACATCTAATGAATCTGGGAGTTTTTTATAGAGGCCTAAATGAGCTGACAAGCTTCAGCTGGCCTCATCAACTCCCTGTCTGCACGACGCCCAGCCCTCTCCCTAGAGGTATGAGTCATCCATGAGCCCACTAGTCTCAGCTGGGCTTATACAACTCTCCACCTAGCTGTATAAGTCAGCGTAAAGCCTGAATCTGGGCGAAATATATCTACCCCCCTGGATGCAACCAGGTGACTTTACCTTCCTGCTGTCACATACCCCCCCCTCTTGTTTTAACCTCGGGGTTGGAACACCAGCAATCAGGCATTCATGTACTCGAGACAAAGCATCCACATTCCCCATTTGAACGCCAGGGCGATGCTTTACTGTGAAGTTGAATTCCTGGAGGGCCAGGAACCACCTATTCACTCTTCTATTTGTTTCCTTGTTTTGAGCCATCCACTTTAACGGAGCGTGATCCGTAACCATGTCAAAGTGCCTACCTAGCAGGTAGTACCGAAGGGAATCTAGAGCCCACTTCACCGCTAAACACTCCTTTTCAACGGTGGCGTAATTTACCTCATGGGACTTCAACTTCCTGCTGAGGTAAATGACTGGGTGCTCTTCCCCGTTCCAGACCTGGGACAATACTGCTCCTAACCCCACATCTGACGCATCACTTTGTACGACAAAGTCTCTAGAGAAGTCGGGTGAGTACAACACTGGCTGGCTACATAAGGCTTGTTTCAAGAATTGGAATGCTGCCTCAGCCTCGGGGGTCCATTTAATCATGACCGACCCTTTCCCCTTCGTCAGGTTGGTTAGGGGCACAGCCTTAGAAGCAAAGTGGGGAATGAATCGCCGATAATACCCAGCGATTCCCAGAAAGGCTCGTACCTGCTTCTTGCTGTTGGGACGTGGCCAACTCTGGATGGCCTCGACTTTGTTGAGTTGGGGTTTTATTACTCCCCTCCCAATGGTGTACCCAAGATATTTGGCCTCCTCCTGCCCAATGGTACACTTCTTGGGGTTAGCCGTAAACCCTGCTTCCCGAACAGAGTCCAGGACTGCTTGCACTTTTGGCAGATGTGAGGCCCAATCTGTGCTATGGACAATTACGTCATCCAGGTAAGCCGCAGCATACTTCCGATGGGGCCTCAGCATCTGGTCCATTTTCCGCTGGAATGTGGCCGGCGCATTCTGTAACCCGAACGGCATTCTTTTATATTGGAACGCCCCGTCTGGGGTTACAAATGCGGTTTTCTCTTTGGCTGACTTGGCCAGGGGGATTTGCCAATACCCTTTTGTGAGGTCAAGAGTCGTCATGTATCGGGCTGTTCCCAGCCGGTCGATCAACTCATCTATACGTGGCATGGGGTAGGTGTCAAATTTTGTAACTTTGTTCAACTGACGAAAATCGTTACAAAATCGCCAGCTCCCATCCGGTTTAGGCACCAACACAATGGGACTAGACCAATCACTTTGGGACTCCTCTATCACCCCTAAGTTCAGCATTTTCTGTACTTCCTCCCGTATTGCCTCCCGTCGGGCCTCTGGGATCCGATAGGGTTTTAACTTCACCCTTTCACCGGGCGGGGTAATAATGTCATGCTCTACCCCAGATGTTTGTCCCGGCAGCTCAGAGAATACCTCCTTGTTGCGAAGCACAAACTCCTTAACCTCCTGTTGTTGGGGTTGTGACAAGGTGGCTGCGATTCCAACCTCAGGAATCACGCAACCAGTTTGAGCTGGTGACCAAGTGTCTGCGACTAGGGACTCTCTATCCCTCCAGGCTTTCAACAGATTAACGTGATAGATCTGTTCGGGCTTTCGCCTTCCTGGTTGTCTGACCTTGTAATTCACTTCGCTCACTTTTTCCATTATCTCGTAGGGGCCTTGCCATTTGGCAAGGAATTTACTTTCAACCGTAGGGACAAGTACCAATATCCTATCCCCCGGGGAAAAGGTACGGGTCTTGGCTCCACGGTTGTACACTCTCTGCTGTGCCAACTGCGCTTGGGCCAAATGTTCCTTCACGATGGGCATTACCTGTGCAATTCGATCTTGCATCAGGGCGACATGCTCAATCACACTCCTGTGGGGAGAACTCTCACTTTCCCAAGTTTCCTTGGCAATATCCAACAGCCCTCTTGGGTGTCTCCCATACAGTAACTCAAAGGGGGAGAATCCCGTAGAGGATTGGGGCACCTCCCTAATAGCAAACATCAAATAAGGAAGTAGACAGTCCCAATCCTTTCCATCCCTATCCACCACTTTCTTCAACATTTGTTTTAGGGTTTTGTTGAATCTTTCAACCAGCCCATCGGTTTGGGGGTGATACACAGATGTACGTAATTGCGTCACTTTGAACAATTTACACAGCTCCTTCATAACCCGGGACATAAAGGGTGTACCTTGGTCCGTAAGCAGTTCTTTACAAATACCCACCCGGCTAAAAACAAGAGATAGCTCTTTGGCTATGGTTTTGGCCGAGGTATTTCTGAGAGGGATCGCTTCTGGATAACGGGTGGCATAGTCCATTATAACCAATATGTACTGGTGCCCCCTAGCGGACTTGATTATAGGACCTACCAAATCCATTGCGATTCTCTCAAACGGGACCTCAATGATGGGTAGAGGGACCAGCGGGCTACGGAAGTGTGGCATCGGGGCCGACCTCTGACACACAGGGCAGGAGGAACAATAATTTTCTATGTCCTTCATCACCCCAGGCCAATAGAATCTCTGTAATACCCTCTCTCGGGTTTTCTCTGTCCCCAGATGACCTCCAAGAATGTGCCCATGGGCCAACTCCAACACCAACTTCCTGTAAGGTTTGGGCACCACAAGCTGCTCAACGGTTTCTTCTGCCCTTTTTGCCACCCGATACAGTAGGTCCTTCTCTACGCTGAAGTATGGGTAAGTGCAGGTATTATCTGGGTTCACTAACTCGCCATCTATTTTCACTACGTTTTCCCGTGCCTTTATTAGGGCGGGGTCTTTCAACTGTTCTGTGGCAAAGTTTTCCCTGTGAACCTCAAGATCAGAAAACTCCACAGACGGTAGGTTTTCGTCTGAGGAGGTGGGCTCCTCTCCAGTTTCTTGAGTCTCCCCTGCCAATACTGACAAGGGAAATTCGGGAGAGTCCTCACCACTCTCAGAGGAGTTCTGGCTATCATATTCCTGGTACATAGGGGCACCAGTGGGGGGCTCAGGATCATCCCACAGTTCCCAGAACTTCGGAAAATCCCTTCCCACAATGGCGTCATGCGGTAACTGAGACACTAAGCCCACTGGATGAGAAAGGGTACCTTTGGGGGTCTCGAAACACACTGTAGTCACTGGATACTCTCGGGTGTCCCCATGCACACAAATAACAGCTACCTTGCTATTCCCAGAGACCTCTGTTTTAACTAATTCAGCCTTTATCAGGGTCACAAGGCTACCTGAATCCAGCAATACCACAACATTTCTACCATTAATACACATTTTGCATAAATGTTTCTCAGTTCCCCGAATGGCAGTGCATGCGACTGTCGCACACAGCGACTGACGTCTGCCCGTCAGAAAGTCACACTGCATGGGTTCCTCCAAAACCGGGCAATTTGCTGCAATATGTCCCGCTTGCCGGCAGCGGTAGCAAATGATCCTTCTTGCCGCCTCTTGAGCCGCTGATTTCCCAGGCTGTTCTCGCCAAACTTGGGGTAGAGCTCCCACCCTCTCACTCTCTCCACCCTTACCCCTTGGAATCATCTTATCCGCCCCTGGGGATGGTCTGGTCTTAGGGTGGAAAGTCCGAGTGTCTCTGGAAGAGGCCGTCAGGTTCTCTGTAGCCAAGTATTTCTCCACACGATCCACAAGACCATCGGCCGTCTCTGGGTCTCCATGGCTTACCCACTTTTGGATGGCAGTAGGAAGAGCTCTCAAAAACCGATCCATTACAACACGTTCCACAATCTTTGGTGCGGACAAAGTCTCTGGCTGTAGCCACTTTCTGCTCAGGTGAATGAGATCATACATTTGAGACCTGGGGGGTTTTCCAAGCTGGAAAGTCCAGTTATGCACACGCTGAGCCCGGACAGCCAGGGTGACACCCAGCCTTGCCAATATTTCAGCTTTTAGCATCACATAGTCTTTTGCTTGGTCAGGCTCTAGGTCATAGTAAGCTTTCTGCGATTCACCCGTTAACAGAGGAGCCACCAGTCCAGCCCACTGCTCCTCAGGCCACTTTTCTCTTTCAGCAGTCCTTTCAAACGTGGTCAAAAATACCTCTGGATCATCCTCTCCAGTCATTTTTGTCAATAAACGACTCACCCCAAAGGACGCGGTATTAGTGGGACGGCTTTCCTCACTGGTCTGCGGACGTTGCTGCATTACTGCTTCCATTTGTTGTAGTCTCTGCTCTTGCTTCTGTAACAGGTCTATGAAGCGGGCCTCAGATTGCTGCTGGGCTTGTTGCTGAGCTTCCAGACTCTGTTGGTGAGCTTGCTGCTGGGCTGCAAGGCTCTGTTGATGAGCTTGCTGCTGGGCTGCGAAGTTCTGTTGTTGAGCTGCAAGGCTCTGTTGATGAGCTGCAAGGCTCTTTTGCAAACCTGCATTTGTCTGCTGTTGATTGGCATTTGCTAGAGCCAGCTGCTTCAGTATCTCCTCCATGCTGGCTTAAAAAAAAACTGCCTGCATTCTCCACCAACTGTGAGGGGGTTAGCTCGGCAGCGGGTGTGTGTGACCCCCGGGATGGGCTCCCCACACAAAAACAGGCCCAGCAGACGGAGGTTGTGGTTTTCAAAATCAAAAAGGTGCCGTTTATTTTCTATTTACAGTGACAAAAACACAGCAAAGCAAAAAAAACAAACAAAATAAATCCTGGTCAACTTGACCTCTGACTAAACATACAGGTTTCCTAACTAACAACTGGGATCAGCCTAGTGCTGTCCTAGTCCCTGGTTTTAAATGTCCAAGCAAAATATAGCCACACAGGCTTTCTCTCACCGCACAGGGGTTCACTCTCCCTAGACAGTCCACACAGGTCTGCTTCCAGGCATGAGCTAACATCTAATGAATCTGGGAGTTTTTTATAGAGGCCTAAATGAGCTGACAAGCTTCAGCTGGCCTCATCAACTCCCTGTCTGCACGACGCCCAGCCCTCTCCCTAGAGGTATGAGTCATCCATGAGCCCACTAGTCTCAGCTGGGCTTATACAACTCTCCACCTAGCTGTATAAGTCAGCGTAAAGCCTGAATCTGGGCGAAATATATCTACCCCCCTGGATGCAACCAGGTGACTTTACCTTCCTGCTGTCACAGTAGGGAGAGTGTCAGTTTCTTTCACTGTGCAAGTCCTTGTTTCCAGGGACCTGGAAGGACAGTGAGTGAATTCTCCTTGTGCTATATTGTGCTTAAAAAAAACATTTTTTCTAGGGACAGAAAACTGTAGGTAGGGAGAGTGTCAGTTTCTTTCACTGTGCAAGTCCTTGTTTCTAGGGACCTGGAAGGACAGTGAGTGAATTCTCCTTGTGCTATATTGTGCTTAAAAAAAACATTTTTTCTAGGGACAGAAAACTGTAGGTAGGGAGAGTGTCAGTTTCTTTCACTGTGCAAGTCCTTGTTTCCAGGGACCTGGAAGGACAGTGAGTGAATGCTCCTTGTGCTATAGTGTGCTTAAAAAAAACATTTTTTCTAGGGACAGAAAACTCTAGGTAGGGAGAGTGTCAGTTTCTTTCACTGTGCAAGTCCTTGTTTCCAGGGACCTGGAAGGACAGTGAGTGAATTCTCCTTGTGCTATAGTGTGCTTAAAAAAACATTTTTTCTAGGGACAGAAAACTGTAGGTAGGGAGAGTGTCAGTTTCTCTCACTGTGCAAGTCCTTGTTTCCAGGGACCTGGAAGGACAGTGAGTGAATTCTCCTTGTGCTATATTGTGCTTAAAAAAAACATTTTTTCTAGGGACAGAAAACTGTAGGTAGGGAGAGTGTCAGTTTCTTTCACTGTGCAAGTCCTTGTTTCCAGGGACCTGGAAGGACAGTGAGTGAATGCTCCTTGTGCTATAGTGTGCTTAAAAAAAATATTTTTTCTAGGGACAGAAAACTCTAGGTAGGGAGTGTGTCAGTTTCTTTCACTGTGCAAGTCCTTGTTTCCAGGGACCTGGAAGGACAGTGAGTGAATTCTCCTTGTGCTATAGTGTGCTTAAAAAAAACATTTTTTCTAGGGACAGAAAACTGTAGGTAGGGAGAGTGTCAGTTTCTTTCACTGTGCAAGTCCTTGTTTCCAGGGACCTGGAAGGACAGTGAGTGAATTCTCCTTGTGCTATATTGTGCTTAAAAAAAACATTTTTTCTAGGGACAGAAAACTGTAGGTAGGGAGAGTGTCAGTTTCTTTCACTGTGCAAGTCCTTGTTTCTAGGGACTGGGAAGGACAGTGAGTGAATTCTCCTTGTGCTATAGTGTGCTTAAAAAAAACATTTTTTCTAGGGACAGAAAACTGTAGGTAGGGAGAGTGTCAGTTTCTTTCACTGTGCAAGTCCTTGTTTCTAGGGACTGGGAAGGACAGTGAGTGAATTCTCCTTGTGCTATAGTGTGCTTAAAAAAAAACATTTTTTCTAGGGACAGAAAACTGTAGGTAGGGAGAGTGTCAGTTTCTTTCACTGTGCAAGTCCTTGTTTCTAGGGACCTGGAAGGACAGTGAGTGAATTCTCCTTGTGCTATATTGTGCTTAAAAAAAACATTTTTTCTAGGGACAGAAAACTGTAGGTAGGGAGAGTGTCAGTTTCTTTCACTGTGCAAGTCCTTGTTTCCAGGGACCTGGAAGGACAGTGAGTGAATTATCCTTGTGCTATATTGTGCTTAAAAAAAACATTTTTTCTAGGGACAGAAAACTGTAGGTAGGGAGAGTGTCAGTTTCTTTCACTGTGCAAGTCCTTGTTTCCAGGGACCTGGAAGGACAGTGAGTGAATTCTCCTTGTGCTATATTGTGCTTAAAAAAACATTTTTTCTAGGGACAGAAAACTGTAGGTAGGGAGAGTGTCAGTTTCTTTCACTGTGCAAGTCCTTGTTTCTAGGGACCTGGAAGGACAGTGAGTGAATTCTCCTTGTGCTATATTGTGCTTAAAAAAAACATTTTTTCTAGGGACAGAAAACTGTAGGTAGGGAGAGTGTCAGTTTCTTTCACTGTGCAAGTCCTTGTTTCTAGGGACCTGGAAGGACAGTGAGTGAATTCTCCTTGTGCTATATTGTGCTTAAAAAAAACATTTTTTCTAGGGACAGAAAACTGTAGGTAGGGAGAGTGTCAGTTTCTTTCACTGTGCAAGTCCTTGTTTCCAGGGACCTGGAAGGACAGTGAGTGAATTCTCCTTGTGCTATACTGTGCTTAAAAAAAACATTTTTTCTAGGGACAGAAAACTGTAGGTAGGGAGAGTGTCAGTTTCTTTCACTGTGCAAGTCCTTGTTTCTAGGGACCTGGAAGGACAGTGAGTGAATTCTCCTTGTGCTATATTGTGCTTAAAAAAAAACATTTTTTTCTAGGGACAGAAAACTGTAGGTAGGGAGAGTGTCAGTTTCTTTCACTGTGCAAGTCCTTGTTTCCAGGGACCTGGAAGGACAGTGAGTGAATGCTCCTTGTGCTATAGTGTGCTTAAAAAAAAAAAAATTCTAGGGACAGAAAACTCTAGGTAGGGAGAGTGTCAGTTTCTTTCACTGTGCAAGTCCTTGTTTCCAGGGACCTGGAAGGACAGTGAGTGAATTCTCCTTGTGCTATAGTGTGCTTAAAAAAAACATTTTTTCTAGGGACAGAAAACTGTAGGTAGGGAGAGTGTCAGTTTCTTTCACTGTGCAAGTCCTTGTTTCCAGGGACCTGGAAGGACAGTGAGTGAATTCTCCTTGTGCTATATTGTGCTTAAAAAAAACATTTTTTCTAGGGACAGAAAACTGTAGGTAGGGAGAGTGTCAGTTTCTTTCACTGTGCAAGTCCTTGTTTCCAGGGACCTGGAAGGACAGTGAGTGAATGCTCCTTGTGCTATAGTGTGCTTAAAAACAACATTTTTTCTAGGGACAGAAAACTCTAGGTAGGGAGAGTGTCAGTTTATTTCACTGTGCAAGTCCTTGTTTCCAGGGACCTGGAAGGACAGTGAGTGAATTCTCCTTGTGCTATAGTGTGCTTAAAAAAAACATTTTTTCTAGGGACAGAAAACTGTAGGTAGGGAGAGTGTCAGTTTCTTTCACTGTGCAAGTCCTTGTTTCCAGGGACCTGGAAGGACAGTGAGTGAATTCTCCTTGTGCTATATTGTGCTTAAAAAAAACATTTTTTCTAGGGACAGAAAACTGTAGGTAGGGAGAGTGTCAGTTTCTTTCACTGTGCAAGTCCTTGTTTCTAGGGACTGGGAAGGACAGTGAGTGAATTCTCCTTGTGCTATAGTGTGCTTAAAAAAAACATTTTTTCTAGGGACAGAAAACTGTAGGTAGGGAGAGTGTCAGTTTCTTTCACTGTGCAAGTCCTTGTTTCTAGGGACTGGGAAGGACAGTGAGTGAATTCTCCTTGTGCTATAGTGTGCTTAAAAAAAACATTTTTTCTAGGGACAGAAAACTGTAGGTAGGGAGAGTGTCAGTTTCTTTCACTGTGCAAGTCCTTGTTTCTAGGGACCTGGAAGGACAGTGAGTGAATTCTCCTTGTGCTATATTGTGCTTAAAAAAAACATTTTTTCTAGGGACAGAAAACTGTAGGTAGGGAGAGTGTCAGTTTCTTTCACTGTGCAAGTCCTTGTTTCCAGGGACCTGGAAGGACAGTGAGTGAATTATCCTTGTGCTATATTGTGCTTAAAAAAAACATTTTTTCTAGGGACAGAAAACTGTAGGTAGGGAGAGTGTCAGTTTCTTTCACTGTGCAAGTCCTTGTTTCCAGGGACCTGGAAGGACAGTGAGTGAATTCTCCTTGTGCTATATTGTGCTTAAAAAAAACATTTTTTCTAGGGACAGAAAACTGTAGGTAGGGAGAGTGTCAGTTTCTTTCACTGTGCAAGTCCTTGTTTCTAGGGACCTGGAAGGACAGTGAGTGAATTCTCCTTGTGCTATATTGTGCTTAAAAAAAACATTTTTTCTAGGGACAGAAAACTGTAGGTAGGGAGAGTGTCAGTTTCTTTCACTGTGCAAGTCCTTGTTTCTAGGGACCTGGAAGGACAGTGAGTGAATTCTCCTTGTGCTATATTGTGCTTAAAAAAAACATTTTTTCTAGGGACAGAAAACTGTAGGTAGGGAGAGTGTCAGTTTCTTTCACTGTGCAAGTCCTTGTTTCAAGGGACAGAGAAGGACACCTGAAGGTAGCCCTTATTGCTTTTTTCCCATCTCCCTGCAGGCCATCTATTAGAATGTCTGGAAGGCAAACAAGGAGAGGCAGACAGTCAGGAGGCAATAAAAGAGGGCAAGCAGGCTCTGTGTCTGGGGGCAACAGTGCTGGTCGTGGACGCGGTGCATTGTCATCAGCACATGGCCATGGGACACGCTTGTCCTTCTTTTCCGCAGCTGGACATGTTGAGCCACATCATGCCGAAGACTTGGTAGAGTGGATGACCAAGCCCTCCTCCTCCTCCTCATCCTCTCTCACCCAGGCTCAGGGTACTGGCAAAGCAGCTGCCAAAGCGTCCTCTTCCCTGGTATCAATGTCAGACTCATCATCAGTCACTCCTTCCCTAGACCCACCATGTCCTCCTCCTGAGGAGTCCCCCGAACTGTTTGAGCACAGTGTTGGGTACATGCTCCAGGAGGATGCCCAGCGTTTCGAAGGGTCTGATGATGAAACCCAGCTACAGGAAGGCAGTAGGGTGAGAGCAGACAGAGGGGATGCTCAAGAAGGACACCAATCTGGCAGTCATGTTCCAGCAGCTGCAGCATACTGCCAGATTGGCTCCAGTGATGAGGAGGGAGGGGATGATGAGGTCACTGACTCCACGTGGGTGCCTAATAGGAGAGAGGAGGAGGAGGATGAGGAGGAGGCACATCTCCAACGAGACAGGATGCCCTTTGGTGGCCAGCGTAAGGGCAGTACACCGACGGAATCACACCGCAGAGCTCCGCCTGTGCAGGGCGCTGCCTCTGCCCGTCATTCAAAAAGTTCCTTGGTGTGGGCCTTTTTTGAGGCTAGTGCATCAGATCGCACAGCTGCTGTTTGCAACATATGTCTCAAGCGTATATCGCGTGGCCAAAACATCAGCCGCTTGGGTACCACATGCCTGACCAGACATATGTTGACCTGCCATGCAGCTCGTTGGCAAGCCTACCTCAAAGACCCACACCAAAGAACAAAGCGGACCTCTCCTTGCACCGCATCAGCTGGGATCTCCAACCCCACTATAACTTCAGTCCTCTCTGAAACATGCACTGAGAGGAATGAAGGTGTAGAATTAGGTGTGTCACAGGCAAGTACTTGCGGCCACTCTGCTAGCAGTACACCGACGTCCGATTCTAGCAGGCAAATTTCCCTGCCCCAGCTGCTGGACCGTCGAAAGAAGTTCACTCCCAGCCATCCACATGCCCAGCGGTTGAATGCTAGCTTGGCTAAATTGCTAGCGCTTCAACTGCTGCCTTTTCAGTTGGTAGACTCGGCCCCCTTCCGTGAGTTTGTGCAATGTGCGGTTCCTCAGTGGCAGGTTCCCAAATGCCACTTTTTCTCACGGAAGGCTATTCCGGCTCTCTACCGGCATGTGGAAGGCAATGTCTTGGCCTCGCTGGACAGGGCGGTCAGCGGTAAGGTGCATATTACCGCTGACTCATGGTCCAGCAGGCATGGACAGGGACGTTACCTTTCTTTCACGGCCCATTGGGTCACTCTTTTGGCAGCTGGGAAGGATGCAGGACAAGGTGCAGTAGTGTTGGAGGTTGTCCCACCGCCACGCCTCCAAAATGCTACTACTGGTTGTGACACACCTCTCTCCTCCACCCCCTCCTCTTCTTCTTCCTCCATGGCCTCTTCCTGTGGTTTGTCCTATGAACCAGCGGTGCTCCGTAGCCGTTCACGGGGCTACGCAAGTACGCAGGCAAAAAGATGCCATGCCGTGCTTGCGCTGGTGTGTTTGGGGGACAGAAGCCACACTGGGGCAGAGGTCCTGTCTGCTCTGCAGGGCCAGGCCGAGAGGTGGTTGACGCCACGCCAGCTTAAGCCAGGAATGGTGGTTTGCGACAATGGCACCAACCTCCTCTCCGCCCTCCGACAGGGACAACTGACCCATGTGCCCTGTGTGGCTCACGTCCTTAACCTGGTGGTGCAGCGGTTCTTGGGCAGGTACCCGGGCTTACAGGATGTCCTGAGGCAGGCCAGGAAAGTCTGTGTGCATTTCCGCAGATCTTATAATGCCAGTGCTCGCCTGGCTGAGCTGCAAAAGGAGTTGAACCTGCCCAAGAACCGCCTTATATGTGACATGCCCACCAGGTGGAACTCAACGTTGGCCATGCTGCAGCGGCTGCACACGCAGCAGAGGGCCATCAATGAGTACCTGTGCGACTACGGCACCAGGACAGGGTCAGGGGAGCTTGGTTTTTTTTCTCCACGCCAGTGGGGCATGATCAGGGATGCATGCACTGTCCTGGCACCATTTGAGGAGGCCACGAGGATGGTGAGCAGTGACAGTGCATGCATCAGTGACACTGTACCTCTTGTCCACCTGTTGGAGCACACGCTGCGTGGAATAATGGACAGGGCACTTGAGGCAGAACAGAGGCAGGAAGAGGAGGACTTCCTTGCCTCTCAAGGCCCCCTTTACCCAGACAGTGTTCCTTCTGTCCCACCCATCGCACAGGAAGAGGAAGAGGAGGAGGAGGAGGAGGATTGTGTCAGCATGGAGGTGGAGGCTGGCACTCAGCATCATCAGCAGCAGTCTTTTAGGGATGATTTACAGTCCCAAGAAACCAGTGGACTTGTACGTGGCTGGGAGGAGGTGACTGCGGATCATGTCGTCCTTAGTGACCCAGAGGACTCCGGAGCGAATGCCTCAGCAAACCTACGCTGCATGGCCTCCCTGATCCTGCAAAGTCTGCGGAAGGATCCTCGTATTCTTCGGATCAAGGAGAGGGACCATTACTGGCTGGCCACTCTCCTTGATCCACGGTACAAGGGTAAGGTTGCGGACCTTATGTTACCGTCGCAGAGGGAGCAGAGGATGAGACAACTCCGGGAGGCCTTGCAGAAAGGTCTGTGCAACGCGTTCCCAGAGACTGGGAGGTTACAAACTCCTGGTCCAGGACAACGAGTTGCTGAGGCTTCGGCCAGTCAAAGAAGGAGCGGTGGGGAAGGTGGCCGTCTGACCGATGCGTTCAGACAATTCTTTAGTCCGCAGCCCCAAAGTATGATTGGTTCCAGCAACCATCGCCAGCGTCTGATAAACATGGTGCAGGAATATCTAGGGGCAAGGTCAGACTTGGACACCTTCCCCACCGAAAATCCTCTGGCTTACTGGGTCTTGAGGATGGATCACTGGCCAGAGCTTGCACAGTATGCAATTGAGCTACTGGCCTGTCCTGCATCCAGCGTTCTTTCGGAACGCACATTCAGTGCTGCTGGAGGATTTGTCACGGATCACAGGGTGCGCCTGTCCACCGACTCGGTTGATCGACTGACTTTCATCAAGATGAACCAGTCTTGGATCACCACCAGCTACCACACACCTGATGCTGATATAACAGACTAATTGATTTTAACATGTCACGTCCCTTCAAGACTGATGCTGATGCTGAGTGCCTGTGCTGTTATGTTGACTGGCTATCCTCCTCCTCCGAGTCCTCAATGATACGATTGATGATGATAGCTTGGAAGATCATTTTTGTTTATGGGTGCCGCCACCAGTGGCTAAGGCCCAATTTTTCAGCCCCTGTTTTACAGGGGCGTGTACTTACAATTTTTTTAGCAATAATTTGCCATAGGGCTCATTGCTGTGCTCCAAGTACAGTATCTGTGAGGGGTTGTAGTGTTGTGCCACCAGTGCCTAAGGCCCAATTTTTCAGCCCCTGTTTAACAGGGGCGTGTCATTACAATTTTTGAAGCAATACTTTGCAACAGGGCTCATTGCTGTGCTCCAAGTACAGTATCTGTGAGGGGTTGTAGTGTTGTGCCACCAGTGCCTAAGGCCCAATTTTTCAGCCCCTGTTCAACAGGGGCATGCAATTACAATTCTTGATGTAATAATTCACAGCAGGGCCCATTCCTGCACCCACCAAGAGTAAGTCTGAGGGCTTACAGTGTTGTGGCAACGCCACCACCACCACCACCACGAAAGGCCCAATTTTTCAGCCACTGTTCAAAAGGGGCATGTAATTACAATTCTTGATCTAATAATTCACAGCAGGGCCCATTCCTGCACCCACCAAGAGTAACTCTGAGGGCTTACAGTGTTGTGGCAACACCACCACCACCACGAAAAGCCCAATTTTTCAGCCCCTGTTCAACAGGGGCATGCAATTACAATTCTTGATCTAATAATTCACAGCAGGGCCCATTGCTGCACCCACCAAGAGTAACTGTCAGGGCTTACAGTGTTGTGGCACCAGCACCACCATCAAAGCCCCAATTTTTACTACCACTGTTCAACAATTATATGTAATTAAAATTCCTGATATAATAGTTGACAGCAGGGCGTTCCAGCACCAACCAAGAGTAACTGTGAGTGCTTACAGTGTTGTGCCAACACCAACAACTAAGGGGCCTATTTCTGCAGAGTATATACGGCAGGTCCCTACTTTCAAACATCCAACTAACAAACAACTCCTACTTGCAAACGAAAGAAGACAACAGGAAGTGAGAGGAAATCTACCCCTAGGAAGGAAAATTCTCTCCTGTAAGAATAAATATGGGAGAAAGGTGTCTCCTCTGTACTGATGCTTTATCAGCAATCCTTGTTTCAAGAAAAACACCACATTTCAAAAACAGTTGTCATTGGGACGGAAAGTGAGGTGAAATGTTCTGAACAGGGGCACAGACAGCAAAACAAATGTTACAGGGGTGATAACCCTTACCTATGTTTCCCAAAAAGTTTAAAAATAGATTTTTGGGCTGGAGCTACAGTTCAACAATGTACCTGTTCAAAATTACAAACACATTCTACATAAGAACAAACCTACAGTCCCTGTCTTGTATGCACCGCCTGTATACGGCTGTTCAGAGTATATAGGGCCTTTTTTATTTTATGTGCGGGGTTCCCCTTAATATCCATACAAGACCCAAAGGGGCTGGTAATGGGCTGGGGTAGGGGGGGGGGGTCATGGGGTAGCTATGCCATTTTTCTTAAAGATTTTCATCCATATTACCGGGACCAGACATTACATTAAAGCCGCAAGCAGTTTTAAATGGCTTTTTTTTCCTTTAGAAGTGTCATTTTGTGCAGGGACAGTTCTAAACACGGGAAACACGTGGCACTTCACAGGCATACTTTAGACACCCCCCAGGTACGATATTTAAAGGAATATTTGACTTTTTTTTTTCACTTTATGCATCATTAAAATGACTGCTCCCGAAAAACGACCGTTTTTAAAACTTCTTTTTGCATTGATACATGTCCCCTGGTGCAGAACCCGGGTTCCCAAACCCTTTTTAGGACAATAACATGCATAATAGTTGTTATAATTAGCACTTTAGAATTCGAACGTTCGCATCCATTGTATTTAATAGGGTTCTAATGTTCGTACGAACTTTCGGTCCGTTCGCGGGTTCTGGTGCGAACCGAACCCGGGGGTGTTCGGCTCATCACTAGCTGTGTCCTTCAGATTCAGCTGATTACAGATTGGGGTAAAGAACCAATCACAGTGACCCTTTACCATGTGATCAGCTTTTTCCAACCACAGCTGATCACAATGTAAAGACACTTGCCGGTTATCAGCAGGATCAACTAGGATTTTTGCAGACTAGAGAAAACTAATTTCACAGTGACCGAGTGGGTATGAACAGCATGTTATACAGCATTTATTGATAATTTTTTATGATATGGGTTTAGTGACACTTTAACTGCCCCTCTCTTCCCAGCAGCATGCACTCACCTTTCCTTGCTTCTGCCCCTTTCCATTCAGCTGCCAGGAGTGAAGTGAAATACCTTGCGCTTTACAGTGAGCACTGAGCAGGTGATTGAGTCTCCTTCTCCAGCGTCATAGTTTGATACCATGGGGTTGGCACATAGCCCCATGTGAGCTCCCTCAAGTCATATAAAAAAAAATTATGGTGCCTCATAAATTGTAGTTATGCGCCTTCTTGGTATTGACTTGAAAGTCCACACAAATGACCGATACTGCAAAATCATAATTTGCCCATTAAAGAGATTTTTTCATATCAATGAAGTAGAAAACTGCCTCCAATTTGTGATGTAGGAACAAAGTCTTACTTACAACCAGACCTTATGCCTTGTACACACGATCGGAATTTCTGACGGGCTAAACTCCGACGGAATTTTCAGACGGAATTCCGTTCAAGCTGTCTTGCATACACACTGTCATGCCAAATTCCCACCGTCCAAAACGCGGTGACGTACAACACGTACGACAGGACTATAAAGGGGAAGTTCAAATCCAACCGCGCCACCCTTTGGGCTGCTTTTGCTGATTTCGTGTTACCGCGTGTTAGTAAAAGTTTGGTGAGAGCCGATTTGCGATTTTCAGTCTTCGTACTTTTCAGTCCGTTACAGCGTGAGGAATGTGCTATCTCCATTATGAATGCTAGTTTTACCAGAATGAGCGCTCCGGTCTCCTAATTTATTCTGAGCATGCACGGTTTTTTCTCCGTCGTTCCACACAGACGAATGGAATTTCCCATAGGATTTTCCGACAGAAAAAAGTCCGATGGGGCACACACACGGTCGGAATATCCGATGAAAAAATTCTGTCTGACTATATTTCATCGGAAATTCCGATCGGGTGTACAAGGCATTAGGTCCTCAGGGGACTGCCTCACCTCTTGAATAAACATGAACTGCACAATATAAAAAACATATTTTTGAATATTTTCTATATGATATCATACAACCCAACCCTCAATGACATTATTTCAGGATCTATTTTTACAGGGAGCCTCAGGGATTGTCGTGGTTCTTGTACACAAGATGTTCTGTTCCCGAGCTTCATAAACAGATACATCAAATTGTGGGGCGGAGAGATCACAGGGATATAAAAAATTTGGATGAACCATTCTTTTACATTAAAAATTAATCTAAAGTGGGACAAGAAAATTCTATTTTTATTTTACAAGTGGCACAGAATTTTCCTGTCTCCATAGACATCAGATGATGTCTTCAACTCTTAAAGCTGGCACAAAAACTCTCATTTAACCACTTTTGAGTGATTTTGAGATTTGGTGTTTACTGGTTTAAAAAAATTTTTTTTTGGTAGAAAATTACTTAGAACCCACAAACATTATATATATTTTTTTCTAACACCCTAGAGAATAAAATGGCGGTCGTTGCAATACTTTCTGTCACACCATATTTGCGCAGCGGTCTTACAAGCGCACTTTTTTGGGGAAAAAATTAAAAATTTTGAACAGTAAAGTTAGCCTAATTTTTTTTTATATTGTGAAAGATGATGTTACGCCGAGTCTGATACCCAATATGTCACGCTTCAAAATTGCGGCCGCTCGTGCAATGGTGACAAACTTTTATCCTTAAAAATCTCCATAGGCGATGTTTAAAAAATTCTACAGGTTGCATGTTTTGAGTTACAGAGGAGAAGAATTATTGCTCTCACTCTAATGATCGCGGTGATACCTCACATGTGTGGTTTGAACACCGTTTAATTATGTAGGCGCTACTAACGTATGCGTTCGCTTATGCACGCGAGCTCGGTGGGACAGGGCGCATTAAAAAGTTATTTTTTTTCTTATTTATTTTACTTTTATTCTTTATTTTTACACTGTTCTTTTTTTTTTAAATAAATAAAAATGTGTCATTTTTATTCCTATTACAACAAGGAATGGAAACATCCCTTAAATATGAGACCTGGGGTCAAAAAGTCCTCAGATCTCATATTTACACAAAAATGCAATAAAAAAAAAATGTTGTTTGAAAAAAATAAAATGTCCCTTTAAGAGCTATGGGTGGAAGTGACGTTTTGACGTCGCTTCCGCCCTGCAATAGTATGGAGCCAGGTGGGGGCCATCTTCCCCTCACTCAGCTCTATACCACACAGGGAGAAGGATCCGATTGCCTCCGCAGGAGCGCGACGGAAGGGAGGGGCCCCTCTCCCACCACCGATAAAAGTGATCTTGCGGCGAATCCACAGCTGAGACTACTTTTATCTGAAAGCCGACCGCCCGCTGAAGAAGTGGATACCGGGGTTATGGCAGTTACGGCGGGCGATCAGCAAGTGGTTACGTATATTTCCCGAAAGTCACAAAGGACATAAATCCACTTTGTAAGCAACAAATGTCTTTGCAAACCCATATATTACCTTGTAAACGTAGCAGTGACATCATGACTGTAGTGTACATTCTCTGTGCACATAGCAGAGTTGTGGGTGGGGTCCAGCAGGCTCTACCCACTACAGGTTGCCTACAGAGGAGTACCGGAGGGGGCAGAGATGAGACCACTCACCTTCCATAAGAGAGAGAGCAACCGTGACCGGTCTTTATTAAAGGTTTCACACTGGATTACTGCACAGTTCTGAAAGAAAAACGCAAAGCACACCAAGTTTCAAGAAAGCATACACATGGCTCTTTAGACAATATTTTCTTATTCCAGAATTCCGATTAAAGTGGACTAAGCATCAGATATACACTCACCGTCTACTTTACCTTGCTAGTACCGGATTGGACCCCCTTTTTGCAGTCAGAACTCCCTTAATTCTTTGTGGCATAGATTCAACAAGGTGTTGGAAACATTCCTCAGAGATTTTGGTCCATATTGACATGATAGCATCACGCATCTACCGTTCCACCACATCTCAAAGGTGCTCTATTGGATTGAGATCTGGTGACTGTGGAGGCCATTGGAGTACAGTGCAAAAAAACACAAGAGCAGCGCTCAATGGAAAGGCATAAAACTTTATAGTCTTGAACAAAATAAAATGATAATATGGCAATGAACACTTAAAATGCACAAATATGGCAGTAGTGGTGGTGTATTATAGACAGCAAGAGCAACAATGGTACCACTGAGGAGTCAAGGATAAGGATGAGAAGGGTTAACATCAATCCACAATGTGGGTCCCCATGGAAGAGCTGACAAGACTTCAACAAAGTGACCACCAAGAAGGACAGAGCGAAGTCTTGTCAGCTCTTCCATGGGGACCCACATTGTGGATTGATGTTAACCCTTCTCATCCTTATCCTTGACTCCTCAGTGGTACCATTGTCGCTCTTGCTCTCTATAATACACCACCACTACTGCCATATTTGTGCATTTTAAGTGTTCATTGCCATATTATCATTTTATTTTGTTCAAGACTATAAAGTTTTATGCCTTTCCATTGAGCGCTGCTCTTGTGTTTTTTTGTACCTGTAGCGGGTGGTCATATTTAGGGGAAGCATCTGAGTGGTATCAAACTCAGATGCAATAATTGTTAGGATTCCTGCACCAATTTATGCCAGTGGGGAATATCAATGGTGTCCAGTTCCTCGGGGTCTATAGGTGGCGCTGTCACCATAGGCCTGGGTTGAACCACCATTGGAGGGCTGTGCCCTTTGTGTCCTCTTGCGGCAGTAGTACAGCGGGGTGGGGAACCTGCTGTGCCTGTTGTGGGAGGGTATAAAGGGGGCAGACGTCTTCCGCTCAGGGTCCACACCCAGGCACCTTCAGCCTGGGTGTGAGTGATGGTGGTCTCCGGGTGCCCTTGGCCCGGAGACGGAGCAGCGGTCTCACCCCAGACACCTTTGGTCTGGGGTGAGGTACTTTCTGGAGACCTGGGGCCCAGTACCTTCGACTGGGTTCCTCGAGGGATTGAGGGCTCCTAGGGTGTCCCCCGGTGTGGACAGGGAGGTAACCCTATCCGAAGACCTGGTGCAGCATTTGCTGGTGACTGTGGGGCCTCTGGTGACCATCCGGAGGGATGTCTTCTCTTTCCCTGACAAGGGCCATCGCTTCTAGAAGGTAGTTCAAGTTCTTATGGTCGGTGGCAGCGACTGTGTGTCAAGCCTGTTGGTGCTATACAGAACAGAAGAGAACCAAGTTTAAAGTTTGTGCCTGGACCTTCCCTCCCCACCTTATCTGAACTGAATGTGTTACAACCTGTCTGCTCTCACAGAGACTGTTTATTGCTACGAATAAATAAGTGTTGGACTTTCAGTGGTGTGGACAGTAACTTACTGGGAGCTAAGGGTCCTGCCTCCACCTGCATGGACGGTGCAAAATCATTCTCAAGGGAAGGTTTGGCTCTGGATGGAAACACAGACCCAAAGGTATATTTTGATTAGCTCCATCTTTGCATACAGTATGGTGTGAGCTGGTGGTGCGCCACACTCTCCTCCCTGGTCCCCTAGACGAGAGCTATGAGTAAGCATCTATCTTTGATGTGAAACGCGTCAGCTATCCACCCCTGCATGTCAGTTTTCAGTTTTTGTCTGTTTTTGGACTTTTGAATCTGTGGATTAACTTTGGATTTTAATTTTGGAATTTTGAAAATAAATCGTTTATACAGAGTGCGGCAGTCCAGGGCTCTTTTTTTTCCCCATCCCCTAGACGAGAGCCAAGAGTCAGAAGGGAGTAAAGGGTGAGGTCGCTACATACCCTTTTATCCACCTCTTCAGTGGTTTGCAGCTACAGGACTTTCTTGTTTATGTCTCATTGGAGTACAGTGACCTCATTGGCCAGTGGTGAGATGATTTGAGCTTTGTAACATGGTGCATTATCCTGCTGGAAGGAGCCATCAGAAGATGGGTACACTGTAGTCATAAAGGGATGGACATGGTCAGCAACAATACTCAGGTAGGCCGTGATGTTTAAACAAAGCTCAAATGGTACTAAGGGGCCCAAAGTGTACCAAGAAAATATCCCCCCCACACCATTACACCACTACCACCAGCGTGAAACGCTGATACAAGGCAGGATGGCTCCATGCTTTCACATGCCAAATTCTGACCCTACCATCTGAATGTCGCAGCTGAAATCGATACTCATTAGACCAGACAAAGTTTTTCCAATCTTCTATTGTCCAATTTTGGTGAGCCTGTGTGAATTGTAGCCTCAGTATTGAATACAAGTAGATGGTATTCTGCATACCTTGGTTGTAACGAGTGGTTATTTGACTGTTGCCTATCTATCATCTTGAACCAGTCTGCCCATTCTCCTCTTACATCAACAAGGCATTTTCACCCACACAACTGCCACTCACTGGATATTTTTTTCTCTTTTTTGGACCATTCTTTGTAAACCCGAGTGATGATTGTGTGTGAAAATCCCAGTAGATTGGCAGTTTTTGAAATACTCAAACCAGCTCTTCTGGCACCAACAACCACGCCACGTTCAAAGTCACTTAAATCCCCTTTCTTCCCCATTCTGAAGCTTGGTTTGAACTTCAGCAAGTCATCTTCTCCACATGCCTAAATGCATTGAGTTGCTGCCATGTCATTGGCTGATTAGCAATTTGTGTTACCAAGCAATTGAACAGGTATACCTAATAAAGTGGTTGGTGAGTGTATTTGTCTATGTTAATTGTATGCATACTAATGTGTAAGTGTAACACTTCCAGGTTTTTATTACTTTTCACAGAGATCACAGAACTCCCCCTGACAATGCATTCATTTGATTTTTCTTATTAGGAGAACAGCACCATCTATGTTCAGTCGTCATCCAGGTTCAGAATCTACTTCTTGGACTGAGATGCCAGCCTAGAAGCGGCTGCATTGAACTAATGGCATCATGCATTTTAATAGAAGGTACAGATGTTTGCAAAAAAAAAAATACACTGCAATGTAAGTTGTGTACTTTTCAGGAATTTATTCATTCAAACATCTAAAAGTTACTGAGGCTGGGTTCACACCTATGCGAATTAGATGCGGTATTCTTCGCATCCAATTCGCATGACAGGAGATTGTGACCAGCTTTCTATAGAGCCAGTTCACATTTCTCCAGTGCGGCTGAGGAGCGGCTTGCACAGAACGTCTTTGGCTCCATTTCAGGGCTGAATTCAGGCAAAGATTTGGCCCTGATTTGTCCCTGAAACAGAGAACGGGGACGCACCAGGCCCCTGCTGCGATCCGCATCGGTTTTAGGTGTGAACCCAACCTTGGGTTTCCCTTTAAGCAGATTCCTGATTTCTCTAAACATTAATTACTGTACAGCGCTGCTTAAACCTTCTAATTGTGATTTACTTGTAGAGGGTGCTTGCTTTATAATTACATTCCTGACATAATTATGTTTAACAGCTGAAGGTGATTCAGAAAGAAGAAACCTATAATGATAAGCCTTGAGTTGCAAAACAACCCACCGCTTATTACATGTGTAGCGGCCCCACTCTCTCCTCATGTGAATCGGGTTTCCGATAGCTCTTTTCTAGAGGTATCTTGTATGTGAGGGTGAGATGCGCTATGGCCCATGTCCTCCCCATTGCAGCGGGTGAGGTGAAGGCCAGTACCTATTGTTTTCCTCTGGCCTGTTTGTTTCTGCAGGAATACCAAGCACACAATTAAACAGTTCTTTGGGAAACACTCAAGAATACCCCTAGAACAAGTTAAGGCTAAACTCAATTGGATTATGATTAATGATAAGCTCACTTACACTCTTCACAATAAAGCAGAGATGTTCAATAAGATCTGGGATCCATGGATCGAGTATATTTCCACTTAAGGAGGAAATCCAGGTGACCCTCTCTCTCTCTCTCTCCTTTCTCTATCCCTTCCCTCCTTTCTCTTTCTCTTCTATGCTCCTTTCCTATCTCCCTTGTTCTCTCTTTTTTTCTAATCTTGGTGGTATACCTTTTTGTATACCTTGGTTATCGATATACTGTGATAGAACGTTACTGATGAGGCAGGAAACCTTATTATAGTAGGGATCCACGGCTAACCCCCAATTTATTTATTTTTTGATCGGGGTCCACTGAAGCCCTGGACCCTCCCTATCCCTCCCCCTAGAACTGGTATATTCTAACGCTACTGGGTTGGGTACTTGCACACATACTATGCCCTACCTGAGGGCTTGAATAGCTCTTATGATGATATTATGCATGGGCCTCCTATCTCCTGACAGGTTCTAGGCGGGGTAAAAATACATTGTCAAAACGTTTAAATGTTTGGCTGAATGTAACCCGGCTATTTGTTCATTTTCTTCCTCTCCTGTTTTGTATTTACCTCAATAAAAAATATTGCAATATAAACAGTTCTTTGTCAGCCGACTGATTGGGACCCATAAACAGTTCAACACGGTGGGGTGAGCAGGTCGAGGCACTGTCCTGTGGTTTCACCAGCGGTTGCTATAGCCATCGGCTAAAGAGAGAAACTTGAAGCCTTTGAGTCTCTACCAGCGACTCTGGAGAACATGACCTGGAGTACCTTCGCTGCATTGTGGCCCCTGTCAGGGGGAAGATGTCCCTCCAAGGCAGTTACCAGAGGCCCCTCTGTCACCGGGTTAATGCTGCTCCGGGCTCTTCAGACGGGTAACCTGTCCAGCCTCCTCACTTCAGACATGGGTCCCATCCACCTCAGGGTCCCTTGGACTCATCCACCCTTGCGGAGCCCAGTCGAAGTCACTGGGCCCCAGGCCTCCGGTGTAGTACCTCACCCCAGGCTTAAGGTGCCTGAGGTGGACGCCAACACTGCTCCGACCAGGCCATGGGCGCCTGGGCTGGAACTCCGGACCGACTGCACCCAGGCCTAAGGTGCCTGGGCGCCGGATGCAGAAGACCTCGTGGCGAGGGCGTCTCTCCCCTTTATCTCCTCCCGTGACGCCACAGCAGGTTCTCCGCCCCCGCTGTACCACCGCCGGAACGGGACAAAAGGGACAGCACTGCGGCAATGATTCTACCTCGACCTGTGGGAACACCGCCACCCCAGGCCAAGGAGAATAGTACACCACCAAAGTCCTCCACGACTGAAAATGGTCCAAATCCTCTTATGATTTATACACACCTGGGTCATACTACCACCCAGGTGTACCCCCTAGATTTAGACCCCCGCTACACATGTTTCTAGTAAGGAATAAGTGCATTATGATTTTTTTCTCCTCCTCAAAGCAGTCATTTTTCCCTCCATTCCATATGTACATATTTTGGTAGCAATATTTAGATACATTTTTTTTTTATTATCTTTTTTTATTAATTTTCCAAAAACATATATAACACACATTACAATACATGAAACACATTTTACAGTCTCAATATTTCCCATTACAAATAAAAAGAAAAAAAAAAAGGGAAAAAAGGAGGGAGAGATAAGGAAATGGAGAGAGAGAGAGAAAAAAAAAAAAGGGGGGGAGGGAGTGGGTGGGGATGATTTTAGAAGGGGGGGATGGGGGAATACAGTCCCCCATACTCTCCCCCAAATATATTATGTGCCCCCCCTTAAGTGTTGATGTCTTCTAAAGTGAAATTAAATAATAAAGAGAGAAAAAAGGTGGTTTCAAAAACTACTACAAACTAAAAAACAAGTGTTAAAGTCTAAAAGTAGACAGTATAAAGGACTGGGGGATGAATTTATGAATGACTGTACTGATAGAGTGACAAAACATGTATATAAAGAGAAAAGTGAGAGGTAAAGTTATCGTCACCTGTGCCAAAAAAAAAAAAAGGGGAGGAAAAGAAAGAGAGATGGGGAAAAGGAGAGGGGGAGAATGAGGGAGAGAGAAAAAAAAAAGGGGGGGGAGTGAGGATGATTTTAGAAAGGGGGGATGGGGGAATACGATCCCCCATACTCTCCCCCAGATATATTATGTGCTATCACTCTAGTGTTGATGTCTTCTAACGTAAAATGAATTAATAAAGAGTGAAAAAAAAAGTGTTTTCAAAAACTACTACAAACTGAAAAACAAGTGTTAAAATCTAAAAGTGGACTGTATAGAGGACTAAGGGATGAATTTACAAGTGACTACACTGATGAAGTGACAAAACATATATGTAGAGAGAAAAATAACAGGTAAAATTATCGTCACCTGTGCCCAAAAAAAAAAAAAGGGGGGAGTAGGGAAAGCCTCAGGGAAGAACAAATCTAATCCCCCTCTCTCGCTCTCTCCGAGAAAAGGAAGAGAACAAAAATAGGGGTGTAAAAAAGGAAAGAAAAGGGAGGAAAGGGAAGGCCGGCATGCATGGTATCCAATAAAATGTTTGTCACATTACATTTTAGTCTCTTAAGGGATAAGCCAAAGGATAACCACAGGGAATCAACCTTAAGATATAGATAGCTTATTCAATAGAAGTAAACGGGTCTCAGTGGGATTGTGCAAGTATCTCTCTATAGGTTGTGGTGTCCTTGAACTCCATCCACGGAGTCCAAGTTAAAGTGTGTCGTTGAAAAGTGTCCTTGTTACAATGAGTGATATCTTCCATGAGATGGACCTCTGAAATTTTTTGAAACCACTTTTTCACGGATGGAGTCTCAGGCTGACCCCAAAGGGTAGGTATAAGTGCTTTAGCCGTATTAAGCAGATGTGGAACTAAAGAACATTTGTATTTTCTGACTGGTTCCTTGGTAGCATGGAAAAGAATGGTCCATGCATCAGCAGGGAGATTAATATTGGATATTTGTTGGATAATTCGAATAATGCTAGACCAGAAGGGGCGGATGAGTGGGCACGACCACCATATATGAGCGTGGGTTGCTCTGTTCCCACAATTCCTCCAACACAACGGGGAGTTGTCGGGGAGCATCTGATGAAGCTTTGATGGGGTGTAGTGCCATCTGGTTAGTAGTTTGTAATTGACCTCAGCCATCCTTGATGCAATTGAAGAGATATGAGTCAGCTGTAGGACTTTATCCTTTTGGCTGTCTGAGAGGCAGGATTCCAAGTCTGCCTCCCACTTAGCGAGAAAGGGAGGATAAGTATCACCTTGGAGCTTGATGAGTAATTTGTAGAATACCGAGATACAATGTTCAGGTGGGTCCGTTGAATTAAAAACTTCCTCAATACTGTTTAAGTCCTGTATCCCTCTAAGCGGCTGAGGCAGAGTTCTAAGGAAACCTTGCAATTGATTATATCTCCATTTATCAAGAAACATAATGGGCTTGAGGCCGAGAATTTCCTTAAGAGGCTTAAGCGCATTTGCTCGAAGAACATGATGTAGTAGAAGAGGTTCTTCTGGCAACCACGTCCTATAGCCAGGATCTAATAGGCCAGGTAAGAAATAATCGTGGTCCAAAAGCGGTAACAGAGGAGAAGCATATGACCACGAGAACTTCCTATGTAAGGCATCCCATACATCAAGGGTGGAAGTGGTTAAAGTGGAGGTACTTGGAGCAAGGCGTCTATGTAAGCGTGGCAACCAGGGTGTAGTTGCTAGGTCTGTGTTACTAAGAGCATATTCCAAACTCACCCAAAGTTTGGAATTAGCAGCATATTTCCATTTGGATATTCGAGACAGAATCACAGCATTATAATAAGCCTTAAAATTTGGAAGGGCCAGTCCCCCAGCTTCCTTGGAGCGAAATAATACTTCCTTAGATACTCTGGGGTGACTGTTCCTCCAAATAAAGCGGGAGACCATGGTCTGTAATAGGGAAAAAAATCCTATAGGCACACCCAATGGGATCATTTGAAAGAAAAAAAGAACTCTAGGCAGAATGTTCATTTTAATTATACTCACTTTACCCAACCATGAGTGTGTCAGCGTGTTCCACTTTTGTAGATCCCTTCTAATATTATTCAATAATGGGATGTAATTATATTTAAAGAGGGACTGAATGTGAGGCACAAGATTCACTCCCAGATATTTCATACTTCGTTGAACCCATCTAAAAGGGAAGAGGGGTTTTAAATTTTCCACCTCCCTTCCAGGTAGAATAATATTTAGAATTTCAGACTTAGATAGGTTAATTTTAAAGTTGGAGAGTGTCTGAAAAGTAGAAAACGCTGCCATTAAATTAGGAAGCGAGATACGAGGCTGCTGGATAAAAAATAAAATATCGTCCGCATATGCCGCATATTTGTGCGTTTTATTACCTACTTGAATCCCATGTATATTTAAATTACATCTTATGGTTGCCAAAAAGGGTTCGAGGGTAAGGGCAAATAAAAGGGGAGAAAGAGGGAAGCCCTGTCTGGTCCCATTAAATAGTTGGAATGAGTCACTCAAAGTGCCATTTATGTGAATTTGTGCCGTGGGGTTAAAATAGAGGGAAGTAATGCGGTAAAACATCTTGGGTCCCAGCCCAAAATGTCGCAGGGTCAGTTTTAAGTAATCCCAGTCCACCCTATCGAACGCTTTTTCAGCATCTGTAGATACGAATAGGGTGGACTGGGAAGACCTTTGAGCGTATTGTATAAGAGATATCGCCCGGAGAGAATTATCCTTGGCTTCTCTGTGTGGCATAAAGCCCATCTGATCCGTAGAAACCCAACTAGGTATAAGAGGGAGTAGTCTGTTGGCCATTACCTTAGAATATAATTTGATATCAACATTTAATAGGGAAATTGGCCTATAGCTACTGCATTGAGTAGAGTCCTTATCTGCTTTAAGGATAACTGAAATATGGGCTGTAAGAGATTCCGGGCGTAGTCCCGAGGTCTGTGAGATTGAATTGGCATAAGCCGTAAGGCGGGGCAGAAGGATATCACTGAATGTTTTATAGTACCGGATAGTATAACCATCCGGTCCCGGGGCTTTACCTGTCGGTGAAGATTTCAGAGCCGCCTGAAATTCCTCAACCGAAAGTTCAGATTCAAGTTCCCTGAGAGTCAAATTTGAAAGTTTGGGCAGATTTGCTTCTTTTAGATATGTAAGCATAAGGTTACGTCTCTCCTTCACAGTCAGAGACGGGGAGTCACACTGCACTTTGTACAAATCTGCATAATAGTCCCTGAAAGCTTTAGCAATGTGAGGAGTCGCATGGACTAAATTTCCGTTTGATAACTTTATTTTAGGAATAAACGATCTAGTCTGTTTTTCTTTGAGGGATCTTGCTAATTGTCTGCTAGGTTTGTCCCCCCACTCATAGAATTTTTGCGAATATCGTTGGAATTTCCGAGCTGTATCGAGGTTAAGAAGATTTTTTAATTCCTCTCGTTTCAATGTGAGAGCTTCTAGCTGGGATGTGTGCAAAGTGAGTTTATGTTGTTTATCAAGTTCTGTTATTTGGTGCAGGACCTGTTCAAGTTGTTGACCACGCTCTCTTTTTTTCCTTGCCCCAAGTTCTATGAATCGG
Source organism: Rana muscosa (assembly GCA_029206835.1). Taxonomy (NCBI): domain Eukaryota; kingdom Metazoa; phylum Chordata; class Amphibia; order Anura; family Ranidae; genus Rana; species Rana muscosa. The sequence goes on along the minus strand of CM055128.1, from coordinate 53,964,623 downwards.
CCTCTCATAGTTGCCTTGTGAGCTTCACATACAATAGCAGGGGATGTCTCAGAAGGTTTATTGTCTTTAAAATATTGCGATATATGAGAGGCAAACACAGAAACTTCTGTTGGGTTAGAAAGAAGAGAATCATTGAGTCTCCAATTATTGGAGCGCTGAGTCAAAGTGGGCATAGTCATACTCATCGACACAGGTGCATGATCTGACAGTGTTGCAGTACCTATATTCGCCGATTGTAATAATGGGAGGTGATAATGGTCTAGAAAGATATTATCTATTCGGGAATAAGACTGATGAGTCTTCGAAAAATGGGAAAAATCTTTTTCTTTTGGATGTAAAATACGCCATACGTCTATCATTTTCGGTCTATTAGTCTCTTTTTAACAAAGGACAGGCGCTTAAAAGAGATGTTAGAGCGACCGTGGGATGTATCCAAAACAGGATCTAGAGACATATTTATGTCTCCTGCCAGTATGATTAGACCCTCAGCAAATTGTGATAAATCAGTAAGAATTTGAGAAAAAAAGGTAGGTTGATTTTGATTCGGGCAGTATATGTTTGCTAGAGTACATTGGGTAGTACCTAAAAAGCCCTTTAAAAAAAGAAAACGACCATGGTCATCCGCTTGCATATCTAAAAAACGGAAGGGTACGCTACTACTAAAACCAATAGCCACCCCCTTAGCTTTATTCGTATCTGAAAGGCTATAATACCACTGAGGAAAATAAAGCGAGGTCAATTTGACCTGCGTAGTATGGGTTAAATGTGTTTCCTGAAGAAACACAATAGAAGAGGCAAGTTTCCGTAATTCACGGATAACCTGATGCCGTTTTGCCGCAGCATTTAAACCCCTAACATTATAAGAAGTAACTTTAAGTGTGGCCATTTATCACAGTAGAGCATAACCCTTGAACCTACTTAGCCATGCATGCCAGCCTTGATAGGAAAAATAAAACAAAAAAGAAACGGGTAAGTATTGAGAAAAACAAAGACAAATTTACATAAACAACAAAAACGTCCATCTGGACGCATGTGGGAAACCTTAATTTATCACGCAGATTTCTGCGGTGATCCCTATGGGGGGAGAGAGCACGGGCAGCCGTCCAGAACTCCCGTAGGAGAACGGATAAGAAAACTCGAAGGCTACCCGCTCTCCACAACCCCAAAAGGAAAGAAGGGGAGGGGAACGTGTCGTATAAAAGACACATAGGAGCATTGTGCTCCACCCGCATTCAGCTTGCGTCAAATAATGTGCAGAGAAATACTTTTTGCTCCAACAGTAAACAATAAACCTTTTTTATAACAAATATACTTTAGCGGCCAAGTCACATCTCATTAGATATAATAACTTACAGGCATACTCAACCAAAGAAAAAAAGGAAAGTACATAGGCATAATCACCCTTTACTCGTCTATGTTATTATACAGGACCTGACGCTAAAGAGCGCCCTTTTTTAGTAGTAGGAGATTTTTGCCAATGGGAGTCCTGAATATGCGAAAACTTAGGGACCGGATCATGCCAGCCCGGGAGGTCCACTGAGGGCAGATTAAGGTCCTTTAAAAATTGTAACAATTCCTCTGGGAACCGGAGGGTGTGGGAGCGACCATTTTTGGTAGCAATAAGGCACGCCGGGAAACCCCATCTATAGGTAATCTCCTTAGAACGTAAATGTTCCAAAAGTGGTTTAAGGGCTCTGCGGCGGTCTAAAGTTTCTTTAGATAAATCCGAGAAAATATTGAGAGTATTTAGATACATGACTGGGAAAAGCTCTGATTTGGTAAATTCTGTAAATTAATTGTGAATTAGCTGTGGGTACATCCACGTAAATCTAGGCCAAAAATTCTAAGAGAACCTACAATGTTTTTGGATATATTCGGTATTTTGTTTAATGTTCAAAATACAATTTATATGTGAAGTAATACAGTTACATACAGTCAATGTGAAGTATATGGGTATACTATGTCATAGTTTCTTGTTTATCCAGCAGGTGGGGCTCTAGGTTCCTTTTCAGTGCCTGTCCACAGTCGCTTTGCGCCAAAATCTGCTTTTTACAAAGCTCAATTGGGAAAGCTCAAGTTTACACACAGCTGAATGAGCCAGAATGACTCGCAATTACTCGAGTGGTAATTTCTGTTAAGGAGAGGTTTAATTTAAAAGAGATAGTTTGAGGGCAAACAGCCGATTTGCATCTTCCCCTGTCAGAGGGGGTCTGTGTTGAAAATAAGCACATTAATTATCAGCACAGCCCCAATTAAAAGGTGCCAATCACCTGCCAGCCTGTCTCCCTCTATAAAGCCTGTCAGTGCTCATAAAAGTGCAGATCAGTGCCCACAACAGTGCCAATCAGTGCCCAAAAAAAGTGCCAATCAGTGCCACTCACTACGGCCTGTCAGTAGCTCCTCGTCAGTGCTGCCTATCCAGTGTCAGCTATCAGTGCTCATCAGTGTCGCCTATCAGTGCCGCCTATCAGTGCCATCAGTGCCGCCTATCAGTGCTGTCAGTGCTGCCTATCTGTGCCGCCTATCAATGTCCATCAGTTATTTTTTTCAAAATTGTCAGTTTTTTTTTGTTTAAAGCGCAAAAATTAAAAACCACAGAGGTAATCAAACACCACCAAAAGAAAGCTCTATTTTTGGGAAGAAAATTATAAACATTTTGTGTGGGTACAGCGTTGTATGACCGCGCAATTGTCATTCAAAGTGCGACAGCACTGAAAGCTAAAAATTGTCCTGTGCAGGAAGGGGGGAAAGTGCTCTGTATTGAAGTGGTTAAACATGCCTCTCATCCCTTCTTTTTAGGTGGGTGACAAAATAGGATGAACAGAGTGATTTTGTTAAATGTTTAGGTGAAGTTTGCTTTGAAAAAAATATACAATTTTTTTAACTTTATTTACAGGATTTATTTTAGGTGTATTTATTTTATTTATAAACTAAAATTTAGGTTATTTTTATTTTACTTTTGTCTGTTGCTTTATTTATTTTTAAAAATTGCTGTCTTTCTGTTAAAATAAAAGTAAAATAATGAAGCTAATAATGCCGCGTACACCCGACCGTTTTTAATGTCATTGAAAAAGACAGCATTTTTCTCGACGTGATTTTTCGTGTTTCCTCTCAAGCCTGCCTTGCCTACACACTATCGTGGAAAAAAACGTTCGAGTAAAGCGCGGTGACGTACAACACGTACGACGGTACTACAAAGGGGAAGTTCCATTTGGATGGCGCCACCTTTCATGTTAGTAAAGTTTGTTGAGCGACGATTCGCGCTTTTCAGCCTCGTGCTTTTCAGTCCGTTACAGCGTGACGAATGTGCTATCTCCGTTACGAACGCTAGTTTTACCAGAACAAGCGCTCCCGTCTCATACTTGATTCTGAGCATGCGCATTTTTTTTCACGTCGTTAAAGCCCACACACGGCCGTTTTCCATGACGAGAAAAACGACGATCTAAAAAACAATGTGAAAAATTAGAGCATGTTCCAATTTTTCTCGTCGTGATTCTCAGCGTTTTTCTCATCGGGAAAACTGCTGGAAAGCCCACACACGATAATTTTTAATGACCATTTAAAAAAAAAAAAAATTCTCGTCATTAAAAACGGTCGTGTGTACGTGGCATCAGGGTCACAAATTGACAATGCCAGGTAGTCGAAAGGAGTTTCTTTAAGCATCAGGAGCCTTTTAAATGCTCAAGTTTTCCATATTTCACAGAAATCTTTAGATTTTTGCTGAGATTTAAAGGCAATTAAATCCTCGTTTTAACATTCCTAATGAAAAAATGCAATAAAAGCTCACGTTAAAATTGTATCTGTTTTACAAAAACAAGGGTACATGGGATCTGTAGCATAATCTCCTCTTTTTTGCTGTTTAAAATTTCCTAATGTCATACAGATCATTCTCATCGATAAATATCATTTTTACGAAAGCACACATCTAAAGCTGGCCATACATCAATAAAAATTTGTTCAAAATTTTAATTTTCAGAAAGCTTTTTTTTTTTCTAATAATTAATGGGGTCACATCAATGTTCGTTTTCGACTATAGTGACGAAAAAAATCGTCCCAAAATCAAATGTTAGGCCCCTTTCACACGGGCGCCTCCATGCAATGAATTCCACTTGCTCAGCAGGGGATAGCTCTGTTCGTACCCGCTGAGCAGGCGGATGACAGGTCCTGTCTGCTCCGATGTGCAGAGCTGACATGGACACAGTCCCGCTCTCCTCTATAGAGAAATCGGATGGAAACAGGCCGCTTGTCTGTTTTCATCAGATCCTATCTGATCCGATACGCCAAACGGATGGAAAATAGGACCACCATCTGTCTGGAATTTGTGGGCAGGGTCGGATAGAGGTGGATGTCAGTGGACATGTGTCCGCTGACATCCGCCGCCCTGTAGGGCCTGATTGGACACCCCGTGTGAAAGGGCCCTAAAAAGCAAGCTAAATTCTAAGTACTTTCGAACGACATTCACCAAGGTTCTGATGGCATTATCGAATGTACTGATGACATTTATTGTAAGAATGTTCATACAAAAATCTATCAGTGTATGACCAGCTTAAGTTTTTTTGCATCTGCTACATAGGAATGGTCCAAGTACTGGTAAAAAAAGGTATTGTGTTCACAGTCTTGCTAGCCCTAAGGCTAGCCTTTCTGGAGCCCTAGCCACACACAGCTTTACACCTAAAGTTAGCCCTAGTAGTCACTGAAAGCAAAGTATAGACTTCCATTGTAGAGCTTCTAATAATTGTTGTTGACTGGTTGTCTTTGACTTTAGTCCTCATGCGTGGAACAAGCAGATAGCAGTTACATTTATTATTTTTGCTTGTTGTAGGACATTACATCAGAAAGTATTGAATCTACTAGATTAAGATCAGGACAGGTCAATAAAAATAACCCTTTATTTCTCTCAGCAAAGTTTTCCTCTAGCAAAACAGTAACTACACTGCATGCCGGTTCATTGGGACTGCCAACAAGTGCACCAACACTTCTTAAATGACCCCAATGATAGCTAGTGGAAGAACCACTTAAAGGACTGTCCCTACTGTTGAAGTAACACAGAACTGGCAACTCCTCACATTAATCCTCCTTTAGTCCTCCCTGAAATCTTAACCCTAATATTAACCCTCTTTTAACACTACTTCTTCCTGTAACGCCAAAACTATCCTCCCCTGTAACCCAAACCTCAACACTAACTCTCCCTGTAACCCCAGCCATCACACTAACCCTCCCTGTAACCCCAGCCATCACACTAGCCCTCAATGGAACCCCAGCCATCACACTAACCCTCAATGTAACCCCAGCCATCACACTAACCCTCAATGTAACCCCAGCAATCACACTAACCCTCAATGTAACCCCAGCCATCACACAAACCCTCAATGTAACCCCAGCCATCACACTAACTCTCCCTGTAACCCCAGCCATCACACTAACCCTCCCTGTAACCCCAGCAATCACACCAACCCTCCCTGTAACCCCAATCATCACACAAACCATCCCTGTAACCCCAGCCATCACATAAACCATCCCTGTAACCCCAGCCATCACACTAACCCTCAATGTAAACCCAGAAATCACACTAACCCTCAATGTAACCCCAGCAATCACACTAACCCTCAATGTAACCCCAGCAATCACACTAACCCTCAATGTAACCCCAGCAATCACACTAACCCTCCCTGTAACCCCAGCCATTACACTAAACTTCCCTGTAACCCCAGTCATCACACTAACCCTCCCTGTAGCCCCAGCCATCACACTAACCCTCCCTGTAACGCCAGCTATCACACTAACCCTTCCTGTAACCCCATCCATCACACTAACCCTCCCTGTAACCACAGCAATCACACAAACCCTCCCTGTAACCCCAGTCATCACACTAACCCTTCCTGTAACCCCATCCATCACACTAACCCTCCCTGTAACCCCAGCAATCACACAAACCCTCCCTGTAACCACAGCCATCACATTAAACCTCCATGTAACCACAGTCATCACACTAACCCTCCCTGTAACCCCAGCAATCACACTAACCCTCCCTGTAACCCCAGCCACACACTAACCTTCCCTGTAACCCCAGCCATCACACTAACCCTCCCTGTAACCCCTGTCATCACAATTGCCTGTCCTGTAACCCCAGCCATCACACTAACCCTCCCTGTAACCCTAGAAATCACACCAACCCTCCCTGTAACCCAAGTCATCACACTAACCCTCCCTGTAACCCCAGCCATCACACTAACCCTCCCTGTAACCCCAGTCATCACAATTGCCTCTCCTGTAACACCAGCCATCACACTAACCCTCACTTACATAAACCTAACCCCTTGTTTGCATGTTGACTTCTCCTGCATCTGGCTCATGTGTATGTAGCGCACCCCCAACTAAGAGAGCCACTGAATTTGGTCTCGGGCCCTGCACACAGCACCAGCAACCCCCGGCAATTTACTCAACCCACTCTGGCACAGTTAGTCTAGGGTAATATCTCTTATACTCTATGGTAAAATTTAGACGCCAATGCAGAGTAGTAAAGTATAACAAGTTTACTCTTCTATAAGTAAAAAAAACAGTTATAACAAACCACATGAATTACTTGCAGAGCCCTGCACTGAGTAACATACTACACATTAGTGAAATACAGTAATGGCATACCACGTGTAACGGCCGTTAACTAAGCACCCTGTGACGCAGCAACTAAACTCTAACACTTGGCCAGGCCTGACCCAGACTCTAAAACTCAGTCTCTAGAAGATGATTTCTTTGCATGCAAGTCTTTAATGGTGGTGCACATTCAGGAACACATTTGTAATCCACAGGTCAAAGTAACAAAGTAACAACACGGAACACTTCACTGGAGACCCTTTGGTTCAGTTCTGCTATGAATCTCCAGTGGGGTCTCAAATATAAGCTGGTGGGCCACGGCAGTCTGTAGGCCTAACAACAGTATAAAGTATATGGATTGAGCATATGCTCGCTCACCCCTCCGGATGCGATCCCAGTCCGGGACTTCCACCTGCTGTGTCTCCACACACAGTGTCTGCAGCGGTCGGGTCTCCGGTCCAACAAAGGTTGAGGATAACAAAGTCAGATACCACCCAGGCTCGCAGTAGGGTGGAAGGCTCTTTTGTAGCTGCGCAAGGCCCCAGGCTTCAGGCCTTGCACACAAGCAGATCCGCACAGGAGGACTTGTTCATCGAAGTCTCGTGTCCCAAAAGAGAGCGAGCCTAGCCTCGCCCCTTCCTTATATAGCTCCACCCATGAGTCTCTGCGGCGGCAACATTGCACCCTGGGTGCCGAATGGGGTTCTGGGTAAGGTAGTCCTGAGAGTCTTAAAGGAGCCCCCGCTACACACTCCCCCCACTTAAACTCTTTGGTCCCCAAAGATAATTTCAGCATACACTACGTACAACCTTAGACAAAGCTGCGTATGATGTTGGCATAGGGAATTCCCACCAAAACTGAGGGGCTGAATTCCCTTGCCCACAGGTCACACTATCATGAGTGGCCTGCCTAACTGTGCCAGAGAGTGAGTTGGGGTTGCCCTCCACCAAATGAACAGTGGAGGGATCCGGATTCTCTGCACTCCTCCTGGCAGTGACCACAGAATCTTCTGAGCTCTTCCCCATTTGTGGGTAGGTCAATTTTTTGGGAGGCCTTATGACTCTTCGAGCCCTTTGCTCTCTTGGAGTTTCTGGCTCTGGCGCCACAGGTTCTTCTTCTGGAGCAGGCTCGGGGGACACGGCGGGTTCTGGAACATCTGATTCAGAAGCTGGAAGATATATAGAGTCTCTGGGGTCCTCCTTTGAGTAAGTGTCACAGGCATCCTCCCAGTGATCTGATAAAGGACTAGATGGGATGAACTCAGTGGCTTCTGCATTCAGTGTACTGTCTATAGTGTCTTCAGTGGTTGGAAGATCTATAGCAGAAGCTCCTGAATTTGGGGAAGGCCACAACCAATCAAGTTCTTTTTCTTCATCTCCACTTAGTTCAGAGGCCTCGATATCTCCAGCTCGAGAGGTCTGGGACCGAGTGTTTGGCCTGGGGGTATCCAGGATGGGGGCTGGTTCAGGGGAGTCCCTCACTGGAGGTATCCTGACTGCTTCGGCAAGTGGGAGCAGATGGTTCCTATGCCAGGTCTTCAGTGGCCCTACCTTCCCCTCTGGCTTCAACTTGTAAACAGGTAGGCCCGGCAGTTTCTTACAAATGACATAGGGTTCAGGTCTCCATCTATCTGCAAGATTGTGTTTTCCAGGGACCCCCAGATTGCGTAGCAGTACTCGGTCCCCAGGCTGCAGGTCCTGGATCCGGACCTTCAGGTCAAAGTTCCTTTTGTTACGGGCTCCCCTTTGATCTGAGGCCGCTTGGGCCTGTTCATAGGCTAACTTCAAGCTGTGTCTGAGTCTGTCCACATATTCTTTGTGGGATGTGGCTGAAGAATGGTCTAAGGAAGTGCCAAAGGCCAGGTCTACGGGTAACCTTGCTTCTCTCCCAAACATGAGTCGGTAGGGGGAGTAGCCTGTAGCATCACTAGTGGTACAGTTGTAAGCGTGTACTATAGCTGCTATGTGTCTGCTCCAATGTTGTTTCTTCTCGCTATTCAGAGTCCCCAACATGTTGAGCAGGGTTCGGTTAAACCTCTCCGGCTGAGCATCTCCTTGTGGATGGTAAGGGGTGGTTCGGGTTTTCTTGATCCCTAAAGAATCCAGGAGTTTCAGGATCAGCCGACTCTCAAAGTCCCTCCCTTGATCTGAATGGAGTCGCTGCGGTAGCCCATAGTGGACGAAATACTTCTCCATAAGTACCTTGGCCACCGTGGAAGCCTTCTGATCTTTGGTTGGGAAAGCTTGGGCATACCGGGTGAAATGATCAGTTATCACCAAAACATTTCCTAGTCCACTCAATGCATACCAGATCCATCGGGCCTTGACTTTGTAGATGGCCCATTGGGGCAGCTTGATGGGGTAAAGTCTTTCGCTGGATGCAGCGTGCACATGAATGGCAGTACTCCTCTACTTCAGCCCTCATGCAGGGCCAATAGAACCGACTTCTGACGAGTTGAAAGGTTCTTTCAGCCCCTAGGTGGCCGTGGTTGTCATGTAGGGCGACCAGGACAGTCTTTCGGTGTTTCTCGGGGAGAAACAATTGCCATTTATCTTCCAGGTCATCAGAGGGGCCCCTTCGGTAGACCACTCCCTGATGTACCTGCAACCTGTCCCACTCCTTCCTCAATAGGCGAGCTTCCCTTGAGGGGTGACGCAGGAGCCTATTTGGATCCTGATTCTCCAGGGCCTCCAGGACCAATCTTACCATAGGGTCTTCCAGTTGGTCACCTCTCAGCTCCTTCTTTGACAGTTTTGGCAGATTGTCTTCTTCCAGTTGAGTTACTCCACAGTATTGTTTAAGGACTCCTACCATGGTAACTCCTATCTCTTCTGCCCTTGAGCCTCCTCTGGTTTGTAATTCAGCCCCTTGACAAAGGGCCCGCACCCCGTCAGGTGCCACTTGGGTCCAGTCTTCTGTCTCATTGGTGTGGGCATGAGATCTCCTAGACAAGGCGTCCGCATCTCGATTTCCAGCCCCTGGCCTGTACTTCAGGCTGAAATTTAACCCAGCAGGGCGGCCAGCCATCTGTGTCCTGTGGCATCCAGCTTTTCCGTGGTGAAGAGGTAGGTAAGGGGGTTGTTGTCCGTCTTCACAGTGAACTCTGCCCCATACAGGTAGTCTTTAAGCTTGTCAACTACTGCCCACTTAAGGGCCAGGAACTCCAACTTGTGAGTGGGGTAGTTCTTTTCAGAGGGGGTCAGGCTCCTGCTCATGTAGGCAACAGGCCGCAGTTGCCCTTCATGCTCTTGGTAGAGCACTCCTCCCAGACCGTCATGACTGGCATCTACGTGTAGTTCATAGGGTCTTGTTGGGTCTGCGTAGGCCAAGACTGGGGCAGTGGTTAGGCTCTTCTTCAATGCCTGGAAGGCCTCTTCACACTTCTGGGTCCACTGATCTTTGACTGACTCTCCCGGCTTCCTGGGCCCTGAGTCGTCCTCTTCCCCTTCTGTCTTGAGAAGTTCATTCAGCGGTCTGGCAATTCGGGCAAATCCCTCTACAAACCTCCTGTAATAGGAGCAGAACCCCAAGAAGGATCTGAGTTCTGTTACTGTAGTGGGCCGTGGCCAGGAGGTAACTGCCTCCAACTTCTCGGGGTCTGTGGCCACCCCTTCTTCAGACACTGTGTCCCAGATAGTTAACGGAAGACTGGTAAAACTGACACTTCTCGGGCGAAAGCTTGAGCCCCTCCTCACGTAGTCTTCTCAATACCTTCTCCAGCCTCTCCTCATGTTCCTCCAAGGTTATCCCAAAGACAATGACATCGTCCAGGTACACAAGGACTTCGATAAGGTTCATGTCTCCTACAGTCTTCTCCATAAGACGTTGGAAGGTGGCGGGAGCTCCAGACAGTCCCTGAGGCATTCGGTCAAATTCAAAGAACCCCACTGGGGTTATGAAAGCTGTCTTCTCCTTGTCTTCTGGGTGTATAGGGATCTGGTAGTTCCCACTTTTGAGATCCATAACGCTGAACCACTTCGCTCCAGACAAACTCTGTAGTGCATCCTCTATCCTAGGAGTGGTGTACTGGTCAGGGATGGTTCTTCTGTTTAGAAGCTGTAGTCTATTCTTCTTCCTGATCACCACTATCGGGGAGGTGTAGGGGCTTCTAGACTCCCGGATCACACCAGTCCTCTTGAGTTCTGCGAGTTGTTCCCTCAGATCCTCCAGATCTGCTAGTGGGACGCGCCTGACCCTTTCTCTGAAGGGCTTGTCTTCCTGGAGGCGGATTCGATGGGTGGCACTCCTTGCACACCCCACATCGAACTCATCTTTAGAGAAGATATTCTCCCATTTGGTCAACTGGGCCTTGGCTCTCTCTTTCCAAGCCCTGGGTAGATTCGGGTTCCCCATAGAGAGCTTCTCCAAAACATCTCCTCCTTCACCCGTCCCCTTGACTTCAGACAGGGCAACCGGGGAAGCAGGGCTCACCTGACCCAGCAGCATTCTGGCGGGAATCTCCATGGGACCACCTGTAGTGTTCCTGACACTCACTGGAACTCTACAATGGGCCTTCTTCAGGGCCTTCAGCGGAACCACTTCTGGGATCACTTCCAAACCCGAATGTTCTTCCCTCGGGTCAGGCTCCAGCATGACAAAGGGTCCAGGTTGTTCCCAAGTAAGCTTCACAGTGGCTCTGAGACAGGTTACTTCGCCGGGCTGCAACACTACCCCTTTTCTTCCAAGTCTCCACACCTTCCCTATCCCCTCTTCAGGGGTCTTCTGCTCCAAGACCAGTCGTTGGTAGGCCGTCTTCAGCATGGGATGGATCTTGGTGACCGCAGGGCCCCTCCTTTGTACTAGAGGGGTCAGGAGTCTCCGGACCAGATCCGTATTCGTCCCTATTATAAGGGAACTCTTGTTGGCTCCAGGCGGCCGAGGGCACACAACTGCCAGGGTGTCGAACACTTCAGCCTTCCCAGCCACGGATGGGTCAAAGGTCATCTTGATGGGCAGGTAGTCATTGTAAGAGAAACTCTGGGTGCCAATTCCCCATATTTCCAGCTCCTCTATCTTCTGGATGGGTAGATGACTTAAGTGTTTGTCATAGAAATCCCTGTATAGCAGGGTCACTTGTGCCCCTGTATCCAAGATGGCTCTTGTGTAGACTCCCTCCACTTGAATGGGTACTATAGGAGATGGGCCTACCAGCTTATCTGGATATGGCCTGACAGAGCTCACCTTCTTCTGGTCCTTTCCCTTCAGACTCTCTTTCGTCCAACTCCCTTTGGACTTTAGTCTTTCTTGGGCCTGATATGCATTGATTTCCCTCCTTTTAATGGGTGTACAGACCCGCTGAGGGACATTATTGTCTTTCTTAGGTGTGCATCCACTTTGGGGAATGCTGTGCCTCTTCTGAGGGGTCTTGCCCTCTCTCTTTGGGGTGTATCCCTGCTGAGGGATACTGTGTTTCCTCTGAGGGGTTTTGTCTTTTCTCTTCTTTAGCTTCTCATTCAGTTTGGAGCTCACTGAAGATGATGGGCACCCGGTTGACTCCTTCACCGGGGCCCTCTGAAGTTTCCCGCCGGCTTGCGGTTGTCTATTTTCTTCTTTTTGGGGCTGGAACACACAGCTGCAATATGGCCAATTCCCCCACAGTTAAAACAGACTATATCTCCCCATTCTTGTAGAGATGCGGGTGCTGAGGCAATTGGGAACAGTTCCTTCCTTGGTACTTCTCTCTCGGGACCCTCTGGATCTTTTGCTATCAAAGAGGTCAGCATCTCTAACACCTTAGACATTTGTGATTTTAAAGTGTCTACTTCTGAGTCTCTTTCAGGGGTCATCACTGAGTTGACCATCACTGGTGCAGGGGCAGCATTTGTCTTAATCATTTGCTGGTCCTGTAGTAGTGCCTCCTCATCTCTGATGATTTTTATCAAGTCAGAGTAGGTCAGTGACGTTCCTCCTCCCGATGTTTTTAGGTGAAGCCAGACTGGATCCGAGCGCAACGCTCCCTTCAGGACTTGCTTCATTCTGGCCGCATCTGTATCTTTGGGCATCATTCCCTTCTTCAATACAATTTTGCACAGCAACCTGTTCAGTCTTCTGACATACTCTGAAAGCTTCTCATTCGGCTGTTGGAAAGTATGTTCGAATTGGTAGATCATCTCTGTCACCTTTTCTAACTGACCAAACTCCTCTTGTAGCATCGCTAGGCAGTCTTGAGCCGTGCAATCTGTATTCCCAAACCGGAAGCTTTTCACTGCTTCAGCAGCTGCGCCTTTCAGGCTCTCTATCACTCGTTGCCTCTTCTGCGCTTCAGACACCTCCCATGCCTCTACTGCTTGTAATGCATGCTCCACCCAAGCATCAAAATCTTCTTCCCCCGCAGGGACAGGGAGCTTCCCTGAGAATGTCTTTAATCTCCAGTAGCTAGTCTCTACATGTACCGTGCTTGTCTTCTGTCATTTTGTTAGCAGATCCCCTATAGCATTTATCAGTTCTGGTGATATGGCAGTGACAGGTGCGGGTGCCGCTGGAGGCGTCGCCCTGTCTCTTCTTTCAGATGAGACACGGGTTGCCCCTTGCAGTGATCCCGTTGGTGATGGCTCTTTCTTTATAGTTATTGCGTGCGCCAACCTATAGGTTTTGTTGTCTGGCGTCCGCACACAGTTGCGCTTGAAAGTCTATGGCATCCCGTCCCAGTATTCTGCTAGTGCATACTGATACGAGATGTCTGGGTCTGACTTTATCTCCGTCACCCACGGTGTATGATCTGGGGACACCGACTTCATTAGCTGCTCCACCGTCTCAGTTGACCACTCCTCCCCCGGGAGGCTAATGACTACTGACTGGCTTGGGTCTGCTCTAGATGCTTCGCACCACGCTTTTACTGTTAGCGGGTCCATGCCGATACCTCTGGCGTGTTCACCTGCTGTTTCAGGATCCTGGACGAGAACCCCACGTGTAGCGCACCCCCAACTAAGAGAGCCGCTGAATTTGGTCTCGGGCCCTGCACACAGCACCGCCAACCCCCGGCAATTTACTCGACCCACTCTGGCACAGTTAGTCTAGGGTGATATCTCTTATACTCTATGGTAAAATTTAGACGCCAATGCAGAGTAGTAAAGTATAACAAGTTTACTCTTCTATAAGTAAAAAAAACAGTTATAACAAACCACATGAATTACTTGTAGAGCCCTGCACTGAGTAACATACTACACATTAGTGAAATACAGTAATGGCATACCACGTGTAACGGCCGTTAACTAAGCGCCCTGTGACGCAGCAACTAAACTCTAACACTTGGCCAGGCCTGACCCAGACTCTAAAACTCAGTCTCTAGAAGATGATTTCTTTGCATGCATGTCTTTAATGGTGGTGCACATTCAGGAACACATTTGTAATCCACAGGTCAAAGTAACAACACGGAACACTTCACTGGAGACCCTTTGGCTCAGTTCTGCTATGAATCTCCAGTGGGGTCTCAAATATAAGCTGGTGGGCCACGGCAGTCTGTAGGCCTAACAACAGTATAAAGTATATGGATTGAGCATATGCTCGCTCACCCCTCCGGACGCGATCCCAGTCCGGGACTTCCACCTGCTGTGTCTCCACACACAGCGTCTGCAGCGGTCGGGTCTCCGGTTCAACAAAGGTTGAGGATAACAAAGTCAGATACCACCCAGGCTCGCAGTAGGGTGGAAGGCTCTTTGGTAGCTGTGCAAGGCCCCAGGCTTCAGGCCTTGCACACAAGCAGATCCGCACAGGAGGACTTGTTCATCGAAGTCTCGTGTCCCAAAAGAGAGCGAGCCTAGCCTCGCCCCTTCCTTATATAGCTCCACCCATGAGTCTCTGCGGCGGCAACATTGCACCCTGGGTGCCGAATGGGGTTCTGGGTAAGGTAGTCCTGAGAGTCTTAAAGGAGACCCCGCTACATGTATGTAAGACCAACCCTTCTTGTGCCAAACAATATCAGCACTGCACTCTATTCGCTGAAACCTACTGTTCTACTGAAATAAGCCTTAATCCTAATATGGATTGATCACAACAAGACCATTGGGGTATAAGGTACTTGGGCTATTTAAAAACTATTTAAAAAAATTCTCAGCACTGTTTTAAAGTGCCACTCAAGCAATAAGGGGCTAACATTTTAAAGCATCTCCAGGATTTTACTGCCAGGATCAGACACATGCTTGTAGAAAAGTGTGCCCTTGCATATTTCCTTCTAAAATAACTCACCAATGGGTACAGTTTTTAAAGACATTCCATATTAAAGGGGTGGTCTGCTCAGTGGACGCACTGACCTTTAACAGCAGGCGGAGTAACTTCCGAGCTGGGTGGGATGTTGCCATTGACCCTTTTGCTGTTCAATGAGTTAATGACTGTTTTATTGAGTGACCTCAATGGGCGCAGATCTGACAAGACACTTAAGTAGGAAAATAACTTGTCACTTGTCTGGGATGCGTACTCACAGCTGAAATTCCTGGATCCATGAAGAGTTGCTCAGTACACCACCCAAAACTGATCTGGCTCTAATAGGATATGTAAGAAAGACGTCCTCTTGCTATATTAAACTTGATAGTAAAGTATACTGGCAGCTTCTTGATAAACAATGTGCATGGAGATCTATAATTCATTATGACAAGATAGGCAAACACTGACCATTCAGGTCACAAGCACTTCCTGTTCCCTAACTATATAATTCTCCTTTCAAATCTTGTTGTTATGAAAAAGATGAAAGATTTATGTAGTGAAAATCATTTATTTTTGTTGCTTGTTTCTTAACCCATACACTAGCTGGGATGAAGGTGCTGGATTGTTTGTAGGAATCATCAGAGGCTCACAAAGAGTGGTGCGCCATTTTTTTTCCATGTAAAATATGCATGAATTGCAAATTTATGTGCATAATAGAAAATCACACCGTTGCTACTGTAAATTATGTGCACCTGAAGTGATTTACAATACCAGGCATGCACATAATTTTTAATATGTGAAAGGATTTCTAAACAAAATACAGCTACAGTTGCACATAGCAATACCTCAACAATTAAAAATAGTGTGAAAAGTAAAAAAAAAAACTTGCAATAATCACAGAACAAAAAAAAAATAGTTGCAATATACAATACACTGAAAATTACTAACAACTACCTAAAGGGGATGTATGGCAATTTTCTACCTATTTTCTTTCTGTTATTTATTAGAATCAAGACTGGAAAGATCTATTAAAAAAACGTTATTTTTGTCATTTTTTGTTAGGCCCCTTTCACACGGAGGTCCGTTCAGGTCCGTTTTTTAGGCGGACCTGAAACGGATCCTTCATGTACCCCTATGGAGGCACGGATGTCAGCGGAGACATGTCCGCTGACATCCGCTCCGCCAAAGTGTGACGGAGGAAAACCCTATTTTTCCTTCCGTCGGCGGAGCGGATCGGATGACAACGGACTCTACGGTCCGTCGTCATCCGATTCCCCATAGGGGAGAGCGGCGCTCTGACAGGGCGGTCCCTGCACAGTGTGCGGGGACCGCCCAGTCATCCGTCGGCTCAGCGGGGATCAACGGAGCGATCCCCGCTGAGCAAGCGGAGCTTCACGGGGCAGATCTGCACGGATCCGCCCCGTGTGAAAGGACCCTAAGGGTGTAAAAAAAATTATATTAACATTTTGCATTCTGAGCCAGCAGCTATAGCTATAGGCAGCATTACACTTTGGACAGGTTTTTTGGTGAAAGAAGCCCTTTGTTTACAGAACTCAGTAGCTCAATGAATTTCAATCAAACACTACTCCCCAATCAGCACTACCTCTATTGTGGTAGTTTGTCTCTTCTAAAACATAAGTCCCACAGTTAAAAAAGAAGTATGGCCAAAGTTTTTTTGGCCATTTTTCTCTTTTGGGCACAGGAGTGCATTTACTTTTGCTCTGCTGTGACCCAGAGTCAGCTGACATGGCAAAGCCACTCCAGGCTCTGGAAGGATCTCAAAATATTGTTATTATCCACCCAGCTGCTTGATTGACAGCTGTCTCTGGCTCTCAGTGTGCAGCAGAGAGCCGAGGCCAGTTGTAACCGCGCCCTCTCCAGCCCAGTGCCAGTCACTGACAGTCACCGCTCTCCATCACGAGCTGACCGAGAACTGAGCGATCAGCAGTCATGTGATTGCTCAGTTCTTGGCCCTAGAGCTGACGTGGGACAGCTGCAGCATCACACCGCTGCAGCTCAGAGGTGAGTATGAAGGGTTTTTTTTATATACTCTTACTTCACCTTTAAGCATGGCACCACTCCCTCCCTTTCCCCATCTCGTTTTGGTTTTCCATGGTCAGAATGGTGGTGACCCTAGGGACAATGAAAACCGGTTACAATTTCTACACTCTGTCACTCTGTGCCCTTTCCTTGTACAAACTACATCAATCTAAGCTTGGGGCTGCACCTTTGACATTTTTGCCTTGGGTTCTAGTGTACCTTTTCCCTGCACAAGGGGGGGGGGGTTCAGTGCTATATGGATTTTCAGATTTTCTGGCTGATTTGCAAAGAAAGCCAACCCTCAGTAGAAGTGAGTGCCACACAATCTATTGACTTTATTATGCAACATAACTTCATCACAAGAGCTTAGTCATGTCGAAATTGACTCCCCTTTGACATCTCAGTCAGTTTTCCACGGGCCACTGTCCACCTAAGATTGGACAGGTGCTATTATTTCTGCACCCTGTGTGCTCCCACTGTAGGTACAAATTACATCTCAGCTCAGGGTGGTGGGTGCACTTTTGGCATCTTTGCCGGAGGACTTTGACCAAACACATAGGGGTACTACTTGGATTTGATATTTTTATAGCTGCTACTAAACTTCTCAGAGACAGCTGATTTGCAGAGAAAACCAACCCCTGTCACTCATGTTCAAAATCTTATAAGCCTAGTTATGTTGCAACTGCCCCTCCAATCCCCATTTCAACCAGTTTTCTGTAGGCCACTGTCCATCTATGGTCATTGGACAATGGCTGGTATTTGTACACCCTGCACCCTCTCTCTGTACATACAAACTTCATCCATCTCAGCTTGGGGTGGGGGGTGCCCTTTTGGCATTTTTGGGTTAGGTGTCAAAGGACTTTGACCCAACACAGAAGGGTGCTACTTGGATTTTATGGTCTTACAGCTGCTTCTAAACTGCCCCGTTGATTTGCAGAGAAAGCCAACCCTGCCACTCAACAGAAGACCCACGTAGTCAGTAATAATATACTTCGTATAATTCCATGCTTTGTTTAATGTGTTTTCAGAGAGCCCTGCTTCTTCTAAAGACCTCTGAGACTTCTTAACCTCTTTAGGTAGACCAAAGTAATTTCAAACCTGTTCGGAAACGATATATAAGTGTCTGCAACAGCATCTGCCCGCTATCCTGTGTTATCATCTACCAACTGTTCTAATTCCCATTAGCAGTAATGTATCTTCCCAGTAGTGTAATCAGGTAAGTCTGCTCTAGCAATACATTATACAGACATAAACTTCAGCAGTATGATCAGCTTACAGGAATATTAGAAACGGGTTAATGAAGCTTTGCCTGTCTGCATATACTTTCCTGGAAATAACAGCTGTGGGCTTGCTTAGGATTGCACAAGCAGACATGGTCAGAGAATATCTGCGGCCCTGACCTCAGCCTGCTCACTTCTCTTTTCTTCTGTTTGCACTTGACAGAGTTCTGCAACACTTGAGTGGCCTCCACTTAACATTATCACGCAGCAGGGGTGCTGGACTCTCATCCTTACAAGAAAGGGGAGAGGTTAAAGGAGAAAGACAGGCAAAATTCAGCAATAAATAAGCCATAAGAATAGATCCTTACTTGTGTCTAGTTTTTTTTTTTGTTATTGGGTAAACTTGTTAAGTGGTGGCACCACGGGTTCAAAAACATCTGAAGTGAAAAACATGTCCTTAGAGATTTGAAGCCCTAGTGAAATCTCAGAAACAGATATAGGGGTAGATTTACTAAAATTGGAGAGTGTAAAATCTGGTGCAGCTCTGCATAGAGACCAATCAGCGTCTGACTTCAGCTTCTTCAATTAAGCAGTGGCATCACTGGGGGGAGGGGGCTGGGGGGGTGCGGCTCGCACCAGGGTGACACTCGTAGAGAGGTAACACCTTCCCGAGGGCAGAGGAGGATGCTGGGTCCTGGAGGCAGGGTCCTTTTCAGCCGGAACATGCCGACACCGCTCTAGCCCTGAGTGAGACTGCTCAGTCTCACTCTCACTGCTGATGCGGCTGCCCCCTGTCACAAGCCCGCCGCCCGGAGAGTGACAGTCTGAGCAAGCAACTGTCTGGGTGGCTGCACACTGAATCCTCTGCCACCTCCAGGTGCATGAGGGGAGGGGGTCTGTACTGATGGAGGGGGTGGTTTATCCTGAGGGGGGTCTGTACTGATGGAGGAGGGGGGTGGTTTATCCTGAGGGGGGTCTGTACTGATGTAGGAGGGGGTTGGTTTATCCTGAGGGGGGTCTGTACTGATGGAGGAGGGGGTGGTTTGTCCTGAGGGGGGTCTGTGCTGATGGAGGAGGGAGGTGGTTTATCCTGAGGGGGGTCTGTACTGATGGAGGGGGGTGGTTTATCCTGAGGGGGTCTGTACTGATGGAGGATGGGGGTGGTTTATCCTGAGGGGGGTCTGTACTGATGAACGAGGGGGGTGGTTTGTCCTGAGGGGGGTCGGTACTGATGGAGGAGGGGGTGGTTTGTCCTTGGGGGGTCTGCATAGATGGAGGGGGTGGTTTGTCCTGAGGGGGGTCTGTACTGATGGAGGAGGGGGTGGTTTGTCCAGAGGGGAGGTCTGTATTGATGGAAGGAGATGGTGTGTCCTGAGGGGGGTCTATACTGAGTGAGGGGGTTTACACTTAGTGGGGGGGGTCTACTGTATACTGAGGGAGGGTGTTCTGTGGAGGGGGGGGTCTATACTGAGGGTGTACTGTACTTGGAGGGGGGTCAAAAAAAAGGGTCCTGTGCGGGTTTGGTCCGAATGTGATGCAAATTTAGCCATACTATCTGTATGGCTGAAATCGCATCGCACGGACATCGCATGTGATTTGCACTGCAGTGTGGTGCGAAACACATGCGATCTCGCACTACGCACTGGTGTAAACGGACACTTAAAGCCCAACTCTGGGCAAATAAAATGATTATCCCTTGCAGTGGGGCTGTGCCTGTGCCTAAGGGTTATTTGCTTGTTTGTGTCTAGGGGAACAATAAAAGGACATTTACTTTCCTGACCCTCCACTTCTCCCCACAGCTAGACTGGACCCCACAGCTTCTGCACCCCTGCCCTCTAGTGGTCTAGGCTTCTGACGTCATCAAGCCCTGCTCTGGGCATGAGAAAGCCAAGGGACAGTCCACCGCCAACTCGTGGGGGAATCCTCTCTACCAATGGAGTGGAGGATCAGGTAAGTAAAACTGTTTCCCCTCTCCTAGACAAAACAAGCTATTAGCTCTATTAGTCCAACTGCAAGGGATACTTTTTTATTTGCCGGGAGTTGGGGTTTAGGTGATCATATCATTAAAAAGCAGAGCTGCTGTCATTTTCTCTTCCTAATGACCTCCAACACCAGGGCATTTCTACTCTCACTGACCTCTGACACCATAGCATTTCTTTTACCCCTACTGGCCACAGTCCAGCCCCTACAAAACTGTTTAATAGACAGTAAAGGACATGTGACCTATGGCTACACCCAGTGCATTCTCATCTTCTGCACCCTCTACAGCCAGAGAGGTAATTTTACACTGATCTGGAAAACAATGGAACGTTTGCTGAATGGACGGGGGGTTGGGGGTTCAGTTGGGAGCTGAATACTAAGTTTAAAAGTAGATTTACCCTTTAAGTATTCTCCATTTGATTATGTCTTATAAATATTAGAAATTATCATAAACCATACTGAAACAAAAATTGTTAGTTAATCCTTAATATTTAGGCCTGTGACACAATACATTAAGGCCT
This sequence comes from Rana muscosa, assembly GCA_029206835.1. NCBI lineage: Eukaryota > Metazoa > Chordata > Amphibia > Anura > Ranidae > Rana > Rana muscosa. Next base: position 53,944,132 of record CM055128.1, on the reverse strand, counting down.
GGTTCACACCTATGCATTTTCTTAGTGCGTTTTCAATTTTGCAGAAAACCCCTACAGTCCATTTACCATGGTTTCCTATGGGTCACGTTCACATCTCTGCGTTTTCCACTGGTGCGCTTTTTGGAAAAGGTCAGGTATGTTTTTTTGCTCGCAGCAGGTTGCATTTTTGGCTTTAATGGAAATGCAACGGAAATGCATCAAAAATGCAGAGCTTGCCTTTTGTATGTGTTCCTCCTGCATGACAACAGACACCTCCTACAAAAGAACAGGCCCGGAGCAGAAGGGAACCTAGGCAGGGCTGGTGCAAGTATTTTTGACACCCTAGGCGAAACCTCATTTTGCCGCCCCCCTTGCCCCACCCCTGACTCCACCCCTGACTCCGCCCCCTTTGCCCTGCCAATGTACAGTGGGGCAAAAAAGTATTTAGTCAGCCACCAATTGTGCAAGTTCTCCCACTTAAAAAGATGAGAGAGGCCTGTAATTGTCATCATAGGTATACCTCAACTATGAGAGACAAAATGTGGAAACAAATCCAGACAATCACATTGTCTGATTTGAAAAAAATTTTTTTTGCAAATTATGGTGGGAAATATGTATTTGGTCAATAGCAAAAGTTCATCTCAATACTTTGTTATATATCCTTTGTTGGCAATGACAGAGGTCAAACATTTTCTGTAAGTCTTCACAAGGTTGTCACACACTGTTGCTGGTATGTTGGCCCATTCCTCCATGCAGATCTCCTCTAGAGCAGTGATGTTTTGGGGCTGTCGCTGGGCAACACAGACTTTCAACTCCCTCCAAAGGTTTTCTATGGGGTTGAGATCTGGAGACTGGCTAGTCCACTCCAGGACCTTGAAATGCTTCTTACGAAGCCACTCCTTCGTTGCCCGGGCGGTGTGTTTGGGATCTTGCTGATGGGAGGAGGTTTGCATTCAAAATCTCACGATACATGGCCCCATTCATTCGTTCATGTACACGGATCAGTCGTCCTGTTCCCTTTGCAGAGAAACAGCCCCAAAGCATGATGTTGCCATCCCCATGCTTCACAGTAGGTATGGTGTTCTTTGGTTGCAACTCAGCATTCTCTCTCCTCCAAACACGATGAGTTGTGTTTCTACCAAACAGTTCTACTTTGATTTCATCTGACCATATGACATTCTCCCAATCCTCTTCTGGATCATCCAAATGCTCTCTAGCAAACCTCAGATGGGCCCGGACATGTACTGGTTTAAGCAGGGGGACACGTCTGGCACTGCAGGATCTGAGTCCCTGGCGGCGTAGTGTGTTACTGATGGTAGCCTTTGTTACGTTGGTCCCAGCTCTCTGCAGGTCATTCACTAGGTCCCCCGTGTGGTTCTGGGATTTTTGCTCACCGTTCTTGTGATCATTTTGACCCCACGGGGTGAGATCTTGCGTGGAGCCCCAGATCGAGGGAGATTATCAGTGGTCTTATATTTCTTCCATTTTCTAATTATTGCTCCCACAGTTGATTTCTTCACACCAAGCTGCTTGCCTATTGCAGATTCAGTCTTCCCAGCCTGGTGCAGGTCTACAATTTTGTTTCTGGTGTCCTTCGACAGCTCTTTGGTCTTCACCATAGTGGAGTTTGGAGTGTGACTGTTTGAGGTTGTGGACAGGTGTCTTTTATACTGATAACAAGTTCAAACAGGTGCCATTAATACAGGTAATGAGTGGAGGACAGAGGAGCCTCTTAAAGAAGAAGATACAGGTCTGTGAGAGCCAGAAATCTTGCTTGTTTGTAGGTGACCAAATACTTATTTTCCACCATCATTTGCAAAAAAAATCTTTCCAAATCAGACAATGTGATTGTCTGGATTTGTTTCCACATATTGTCTCTCATAGTTGAGGTATACCTATGATGACAATTACAGGCCTCTCTCATCTTTTTAAGTGGGAGAACTTGCACAATTGGTGGCTGACTAAATACTTTTTTGCCTCACTGTATACCCCACCTTTTAAATGACGTGCCCATCAAATGCAGCCCCACCAGCGCCCATCAAATGCAGCCTCAACAGTGCCCATCAAATGCAGCCTCACCAGCGCCAATCGATGCAGCCTACCAGTGCCCATCAATGCAGCCTACCAGCACAATTAAATGGAGGCTACCAGCGCCCATCAATGCAGCCTCACCAGCGCCCATCAATGCAGCCTCACCAGCGCCCATCAATGCAGCCTCACCAGCGCCCATCAATGCAGCCTCACCAGTGCCCATCAAATGCAGCCTACCAGCGCCCATCAAATGCAGCCTACCAGCGCCCATCAATGCAGCCTCACCAGCCCCCATCAATGCAGCCTCACCAGCACAAATCAATGCAGCCTACCAGCGCCCATCAATGCAGCCTACCAGCGCCCATCAATGCAGCCTACCAGCGCCCATCAATGCAGCCTCACCAGCGCCCATCAAATGCAGCCGACCAGCGCCCATCAAATATAGCCTACCAGCGCCCATCAATGCAGCCTCATCAGCGCCCATCAAAGGCAGCCCATCAATGAATGTTTGCTTGCTTCCATTCATTCGGGAGTCGGGACACAGACACAGTTCTCCGCTGTGCCTCTGACACTATGTGCGAACAGAGCGGCCGCTGCCTGCTGATGCTGAGACTTAGTTGCTTGCTGCAGAGAGAAGAGAGTAGGAAAACCAGTGACCGGGCGCCCTAGGCAGCAGTGCACCCTAGGCAGCTGCCTAGTTTGCCTAGTGGTAGCACCGGCCCTGAACTTAGGTGTAGGGCCCACATGACTGGGGTGGCTGGGCAGGCTGAATGGTCAACTTTCAAGTTAGCGTAATAGGGTTTTTTCTATTGGTTCTTTGTTAGGATAGGGGTTCGGCCTGGTTACTGGGTTGGTCTCGGGATGGGTACCTTCCCTATCATGGAAATAATGGGCTATCGGTCATCGGCTGCATCGGGCAAGAAATTGGTAATAGTTCGTCCCTGAGCTGGTGGAATTGCGGCTAGGGGCCAGGATGCCTAGGTGGTGGTGGTACAGCCGATGCGATAGAAAAGCTTCCTTCTTGAACCTTAGACATAGCAGTCAGTTTAAAGACCCTGCAAGAGAAAGGCATAATGAGCTAGTATGCATAGCATGCTAGCTCATTATGTGACACTTACCTGAGATCGAAGCCCCCGAAGCGCTCCTCGTTCCCCTCCGAGAGTCTTCCGTGTATCGCTGCTCCGGCGCTGTGACTGGCCAGAGCGGCGATGACGTCACTCCCGCACATGCGCATGGGACGGCAGATAACCGCACATGCGCGCAGTCCTGGCATTATCCCATTCAGAAAACCGGCACGCTCATTGTGTCTGCGCTGTTGTGTCTGCGCCGTAGACATCGGTGCAGTGTTTTCTGCAAATATCTCCTTAACCGTGTAGGTTAAGGAGATATTTCTTGCACCTACAGGTAAGTCTTAATTTAGGCTTACCTGTAGGTGCAAGTTGTCAGAGTGGGTTTACAACCACTTTAAGCTGGGTACAAAAGTTGAGTTATATAAAATCAAATTTATAAAAAAAAAAAATTGTTATGGTTGTTAATAAAGGGGCCGCTACGGCCATTTAAAATCCAGATGGTGTCACGTATTCCATTTCTAAGGTTTATTGTGCAACATAGAGGGTTGGTATTAGGAATGGTGGCAGATGATAGATCAGCCATACACCAGTCATTAAAAAGGCATTAAAAAGGTGTCGAAAACGCGCATGAAAAGAACACAAAACGCACCCTGGAAAAATGCATCAAACAAAACCTGCATAGGTGTGAAATGGGCCTAAACACCTATAGTAGTTAAAGGGGCTGTAAACCCTCAAGGTTTTTCACCTGAATGCATTCTATGCATTCAGGTGAAAAACCTCCTGTAATGCTGCAGCCCCCCTCCCCCCCCGAGGTCCCGTTTTACTTACCTATACCCCCTCTATCTCGCGCCGGGGACGAGCACACCAGCAAAAGCTAGTGTCTTGGGTCCTTTTTGGATGGATTGATAGCAGCGCTAGCGGCTGAATAGCGCCGCTAAAATTACGGTAAAGCGCTGCTAAATCTAGCAGCATTTTACCGTCAACGCCCACCCGCCCCAGTGTGAGAGGGCTCTTATAGTGTGTATGGGGTCTAAGATACAAGTTAGATATCAGGCATCCCCTGCAACAAAAATGGAATTACTCTCAATAGGAAATCACGACTAAATGGATACAGACCCTGCAAGTTTCCTCATTAGAGCCCTGCAGGTGCAGCAGCTGACTGATAATTATGAAACCACTCCCATTAGATTTACTTATTACATGGACACAGACAAACACACATGAATTTCTTCAGAATAACAAAAGGTGGGAATCTGCAACAAAGTTTGTTAAAATTGCAATGTACATAGATTGATGTAGAGTTATACTGCGCTAGAGTTATAACATACGCCCTACATGTTTCGTCATACGTCTTCGTGTGCCCCAGGAAGACGTCACGTATGAAGAAACATGCAGGGCAGTGCTACGCGCTGATGTCTTTACGCCCCATGTGACCCCAGAAGTACTGGTGTTTCTTTATTAAGCTTGCCGGCTGTTTTTTAAGTTTTATGCGGTTGTATCCGCTGTTTTTTTTTAGCAATAAAGACTACATTGTTGTAGTGTTTTTGTCCTTTTGCACTGGTGACTTTTGTCATAGTGCGCCCCCCAGACCGGACTTTCTATTCCCTATCGGGATACCGTGGAGGATTTCTTGCTGCATCTGGAGGGCTCCAGGGATACGGAGGATCGTTAGACCCTGCAGAGGGCTAAATCTGCTGGCGCATATGACCTTTCTTTTTAGGGGGTCCACCAGTTCGGGTAAGGGTCCCCACGTACCGAGTGGGGTTCTTTTTTGATTCAAGAGATCCCCCCCCTTCTCTCTCTCTTGGTGAAGGTAGAAGGAACCTGGATTTTATAACCCCATTGAAATTTTTATCACCCCATTGGAAATATCATTTTTCACACTGTTGATTTTCTCCTGTTATGTGGACTTTTATCTGATGAAGAGATTTTTCATATAGACTTTTTCTTCATTTGGCATGTTTTGTACTTCACTAGTATTGTACTTTTGTTTTTATATGTGATCACCCAAGTTATATGAGCGCAACTTATTTTTATATATTTATACATCTTATATTTATGTACATAGATCACCCGGAGGGAGATGTTTTTTTCTTAACATAAGTGGAGTTACTCTTTAACCGCTTGCCGACCGCTTCATGACTATTTACGTTGGCAGAATGGCACGACTGCGCAAAGGGACGTACCTGTACATCCCCTTTAATTTGCAGCACTGTGGGCGCGTGCCCGCCGCGAGCTCCGTGAGTGTGACCGCGGGTCCCACCGCGTGCCTGCGATCGTGTCACGGAGCTGCAGAACAGGGAGATGCCTATGTAAACAAGGCATTTCCCTGTTCTGCCTAGTGACAGGACAGTGATCTACTGCTCCCTGTCATTGGGAGCAGTAAACACTGTCATGTCACTGGTAGCCCAGCCCCCCCACAGTTAGAATCACTCCCTAGGACACACTTAACCCCTTCCTCGCCCCCTAGTATTTAACTCCTTCCCTGCCAGTGTCATTTACACAGTAATCAGTGCATTTTTATAACACTGATCGCTGTATAAATGACAATGGTCCCAAAATAGCATCAAAATTGTCCGATGTGTCCACCATAAATAAAAATCACTGATCGCCGCAATTACTAATAAAAAAAAAATAATAAAAAAATGCCATAAATCTATCCCTTATTTTGTAGATGCTATAACTTTTGGGCAAACCAATGAATATATTAAAAACATTTTTACCAAAAATATGTAGAAGAATACATATCGGCCTAAACTGAGAAAGAAATTTGTTTTTTTATATATTTTTTGGGGATATTTATTATAGCAAAAAGTTAAAAATATAGCTTTTTTTTCAAAATTGTCAGTCTTTTTTTGTTTATAGTGCAAAAAATAAAAACCGCAGAGGTGATCAAATACCACCAAAAAAAAGCTTTATTTGTGGGAAAAAAAAGGACGTTAATTTTGTTTGGGAGCCACGTCGCACGACCGCGCAATTGTCAGTTAAAGCGACACAGTGCCGAATCGCAAAAGGTGCTCTGGTCAGGAAGGGGGTAAATTCTTCCGGGGCTAAAGTGGATAAGCTACCCCCACCCCCTCCCCTTTCGTCTTATACTTAGCTATTTTTGATTGAGCCAGTCCATCATACCCTGTAGCCAAAAGCCTGGCAAGGGAGAAGTAGGACAGGTCATCAACTTTGAGAAACAAAGTGAAGATTGATATAGATTCATAACCCAAATTTTGGGGGTCCAGGATGCTTAAAATATGTTTTTTTAGTTCCTATTTTTTTTTCACAGCCTCTTTAGTAGAATAGAAAGGTTGGCATTAAACTGCATTATATGCAATAAGTTTTAAATATGCTATAATAAGTTTACACATAGTTTATACATAATAGTAAGAGCTAAATATGGTATTTATTATTTCACTATTATTTAATATGTATTTATTTATTTATTGTGTAGGTGACTATGGGTGAATCCTTATATTTAGGATAAAAAAATCCTTAAAGAAATTTGCAGTGGAGATTAAGGACCATTGGCACCTGGGCATTAAACATGCCCAAAACTTGGCAAACATACAAATAATAATAAGTTTGTACCACTTGTAGATTTGGACACATCTTAGAATCACTCCCACCTTGAGGCTAAAAATAAGCTTTGCTGATGCAAGCTAAGAAACGACCCCGGCTGAGCGGGACAAAAGGGGGATTTTCCAAGACAAAAGGCCACCAATTCTGTATACAATGACCACTTCTTACACTGCTGGGCCAGCTGCTCCCTGCATCCCAGGGTCTTATTCTTCCTGAATGGGGGAAGTGGTGAGATGTGAGCTTTTAAAGGACTGCAAGTAATTTCATCCAGTGGGAACACAACCGTAGGACACAATACAAGACAAAACCTTTAACAGAGATACAGTTAAAGAAGAACTCCACAAAGCAATATTTGCATTGCTAGTCACACAACACTGCACCAATGCAATTTCTTTTTCAGATTTCCCATGCCTCTACTGCTGACCATACATGTGATAATATTAGTCGTTTAGTTACACAGTTGCTTCTCTGGGGGAATTGCAACATTCATAAATCACTTAAGCTTCAAGGGCAATTTGGTAAATTTATTTGAAGATCAAGTGTCTTAAAATAGATGTAAGCCATTACTTAATGACATTTAGTTTGTTAAAACATCAGAGGGCCTATTTTTAAAAATAAATGCATAGCAATTCTCCCAGTGAAAGTGCATGTACACTCAAAAAATGAATTTTATTTGGCTTTTTCCTGTGCTGGTCGAATGATTTTTATTGATTTGAAAGGAAAAATACTGCACTTGGCCACAAGATGGTGCTAAGTATTATAGGGAAGTCCTAAGATAATAATTGCCATCTAGTGACCAAATGCAGTATTTTCTGTTTTAAATCTATGAAAAACATTAGAAAAATCCTAATAACATGTTTTTCCTCCCTTTGCACAGAACAAGTGTATATGCAATTTCATTGGAAGAATTTCTATGCAATTTTTTTTATTATAGGCCCATTGGTATTTAAAAAACTAAATGTGCAGAGGTCAGATGTGTGTGGATATCTAAAGGCAATGTGTATTATGCTCTATTCTAAACTCCCTCCAGAGAATTGCTGTGTTTTTTTATTATTAAATAGACCCCCAGGCATCATTTACAAATTACTATGTGTATATAATATATATATATATATATATATATATATATATATATATATATGTGTGTGTGTAGCGCCCTGCTCCTATTGGGTAGGCGCTATTTGTAAATTTAGTTGTCTAAACTGTAGTTTAGCCCAAAATAATTGTGGTAAATTGCTGGTTTCTGTTCCAGTCCAGCTGTGTTGCGCATTTTCCACTTGACTGTGGGTGTCGCTGTCACCACAGGTCAAGGTTGGAAATGCAATAGGCTGGATGTATTGGGTACCTCTTGCCTAGAAACGGCTCAGTGGGAGTGGTCCCCCCGCTGTGCATTCTGGGAGAGGGTAGTTAACCACTTCCCTACCCAGCCATAGTCAAATGACGTCCTCAGATGGGTGCTCCCATCCTGGGTGGACGTCATATGATGTCCTCAGCTTTGTAGGGGGATATCTGAATGATGCCTGCAGCTAGAGGCATCATTCAGATATCCTTTTAATGTGCCAGCGATTCTGTGAACCATAAGAATGATCATAGCGGCGGTTCCGTCGCTTGATCGTTCTTATAGGCGGCGGGAGGGGACACCCCCCCCTCCCGCCGCCATCCGGTGCTTCTCCGGGCTCTCCCGTGCGATCGGGGACCCGGAGCGAATCTTCCGGCGCCGTTGGTGGGTCACGTGACGAGCATAGAGATGACTGGTGACCAGATGGTCACCAGTCATCTCTATGATCGTCGGAGGCCCGGGCGCGATGTGATGACGTCATGCCGGGTCCTCAAATGTAAACAAAGCCCCAATTGCGGCTGTAAGTATGAGATCAGTGAAAAAAAATTCACTGATCTCATGCTTTCCAGCCTGGAGGAGAGATGTGGGGTCTTATTGACCCCGCATCTCTCAATAAAGAGGACCTGTCACACACATTCCTATTACAAGGGATGTTTACATTCCTTGTAATAGGAATAAAAGTGATAAAAAAAAAAGTAAAATAATTGTAAAAAAATAAATAAATAAGTAAAATAAATAAATAAATAATAATAAAAAAAAATTAAAACGCCCCTGTCCCCGGTAGCTCGCGATCAGAAGTGAATGCACACGTAAGTCGCCCACATATGTAAACGCCGTTCAAACCACACATGTGAGGTATCGCCGCGTGCGTTAGAGCGCGTGCAACAATTCTAGCACTAGACCTCCTCTGTAATTCTAACCTGGTAACCTGTAAAAAAAATTAAAGCGTTGCCTATGGAGATTTTTAAGTACCGAAGTTTGGCGCCATTCCATGAGTGTACGCAATTTTAAAGCGTGACATGTTAGGTATCTATTTACTCAGCGTAACATCATCTTTCATATTTTCTCCAAAAATTGGGCTAACTTTACTGTTTTGTTATTTTTTAATTCATGAAACCATTTTTTTTAAAAAAAAGGCGTTTGAAAAATGATTGCGCAAATATCGTGCAAGAAAAAAAGTTGCAATGACCGTCATTTTCTTCCCTAGGGTGTCTGCTAAAAAAACATATATAATGTTTGGGGGTTCTGTGTAATTTCCTAGCAAAAGAATAATGATTTGTACATGTAGGAGAGAAGTGCTAGAATAGGCCCGGTATTGAAGTGGTACAAAAAGCCCTGTATGGAAGTTGTTAAGGGACAGACGCCGTCTTCCGGGTCTCTCTGACCTGATGGCCCTCCTTGCCTAAGGTGTGCCGTAGCAGTTCCTGCCTCGGGGCCGGAGAGCCCGAGGCCTTGTTACTGGAAGTAGGCCCAGGAGTTTCTGAGGCCTACTAGTCAGGGGTGGTCCTGTGCTGTCTTGCCTGCGGGGAGAAGCCGAGCAATTTGAGAAACTTTTCTCAGGGAGGACCGAGCAAAAAGGCTGGTACCTCAGGAAAAGCCTGGAGATTCAATTGGAGGACGCATCCCGACCCATCTACCTCACAGTGTTGCCGGATCAGCTGAAAGAGACTGGTACTGTGTGACTGTACTTTGACTTTTTTTAAAAAGCTATTGGTATACAATCCTGTGGCAGAGGATTGTCTACCGACTCTAAGATTTTATTCAAGTCTGTGGCAGAAACTATGACCGAGCACCACACCGGCTGCTAGGTCAGTGAGAGAAGCCTATCCGGTGATTGCTATATCCAGGGTGGAAACTGTTTGTCCTCTGGATTAGGAAGTACCCGTGATCCGTAAATACAAGGTACCTGAATCTTCCCCTAATCCTCCATCCCTCTAACTGACTTTGTTAAATAAAAAATCATTGCAAAAAAAGAGACTGTGTGTTGGTGCTGACATCTATGAACAACTCTTTAATGGAACCCCTATGACGAATATGGTGAACAGGCAGGTAACGGCATGACCCAAAAATATAACCAGCAGCTCCTATGGGGGTAGTGCTACATATATATGTAGCGCCCTCCACTCTCTCTCTCTTGCTCCGGTTTCTTTCTCTCTGGCTTTTGTCTAGGGGTACCTTGGAGGAGAGAGTGCGGGGTCACCATGCCAAGCTTTCACCGCAGATGTTTGTGTGGTGTGAGCAAAGTTTCTTTACCTTCGGGTCGGTGTTCGGTGTTTGGAGCCTCCGCTTCTTCTGTGGAACAGTGTCTGCCAGTAAATGAGCCCCACACCAATAAAAGTCCAACACTCCTTTATTCTTCAATGTCAGGATGAAACACAATCAGTAGGGATGAGCTTCGTGTTCGAGTCGAACATACGTTCGACTCGAACATCGGCTGTTCGATCGTTCGACGAAGATCGAACGATTTGGGCCGTTCGCGCCAAATTCGAGTGACGCGAACGGCCCACAATGCACTACGCCATCGCAGTGTCATCCAGGCGCTGTGATTGGCCAAGCATGCACTGTGACCCCGCATGCTTGGCCAATCACAGCGCCGGCAGCGAGGAGAGCAATGATTGGCCACAGGCAGGATGCCTGTGGCCAATTATTGCTGAGGGTGTTTAGTACACGCCCCACACTATAAAAGGCCGCCAGCACGGCGGCCTAGTGTAGTGTGTTCCGGAGCAGGGAAAGAGAAGCATAGGCAGGGACAGTGACATTTATTTTTTCTTGCTTAACCTGGATTCCTTTAGTTTAGGGAAAGAGAAGGATAGGTAGGGAGAGTGTCAGTGTGTTTTACTGTGCGAATCCTTGTTTCTAGGGACAGGGAAGGACAGTGAGGGAATTCTCCTTGTGCTATAGTGTGCTTTAAAAAAACATTTTTTCTAGGGACAGAAAACTATAGGTAGGGAGAGTGTCAGTGTGTTTTACTGTGCGAATCCTTGTTTCTAGGGACAGGGAAGGACAGTGAGGGAATTCTCCTTGTGCTATAGTGTGCTTTAAAAAAACATTTTTTCTAGGGACAGAAAACTATAGGTAGGGAGAGTGTCAGTGTGTTTTACTGTGCGAATCCTTGTTTCTAGGGACAGGGAAGGACAGTGAGGGAATTCTCCTTGTGCTATAGTGTGCTTTAAAAAAACATTTTTTCTAGGGACAGAAAACTATAGGTAGTGTGAGGGGGTTAGCTCGGCAGCGGGTGTGTGTGACCCCCGGGATGGGCTCCCCACACAAAAACAGGCCCAGCAAACGGAGGTTGTGGTTTTCAAAATCAAAAAGGTGCGGTTTATTTTCTATTTACAGTGACAAAACACAGCAAAGCAAAAGAAACATAAACAAAATAAATCCTGGTCAACTTGACCTCTGACTAAACATACAGGTTTCCTAACTAACAACTGGGATCAGCCTAGTGCTGTCCTAGTCCCTAAGTCCCTGGTTTTAAATGTCCAAGCAAATAGCCACACAGGCTTTGTCTCACCGCACAGGGGTTCACTCTCCCTAGACAGTCCACACAGGTCTGGTTCCAGGCATGAGCTAACATCTAATGAAGCTGGGAGTTCTTATAGAGGCCTAAATGAGCTGACAAGGTTCAGCTGGTCTCCTCATCTCTGTCTGCACGACGCCCCACACTCTCCCTAGAGGTATGAGTCATCCATGAGCCCACTAGCCTTATACAACTCTCCACCTAGTTGTATAAGTCGGCGTAAAGCCTGAATCTGGGCGAAATATATCTACCCCCCTGGATGCAACCAGATGACTTTACCTTCCTGCTGTCACATACCCCCCCCTCTTGTTTTAACCTCGGGGTTGGAACACCAGCAATCAGGCATTCATGTACTCGAGACAAAGCATCCACATTCCCCATTTGAACGCCAGGGCGATGCTTTACTGTGAAGTTGAATTCCTGGAGGGCCAGGAACCACCTATTCACTCTTCTATTTGTTTCCTTGTTTTGAGCCATCCACTTTAACGGAGCGTGATCCGTAACCATGTCAAAGTGCCTACCTAGCAGGTAGTACCGAAGGGAATCTAGAGCCCACTTCACCGCTAAACACTCCTTTTCAACGGTGGCGTAATTTACCTCATGGGACTTCAACTTCCTGCTGAGGTAAATGACTGGGTGCTCTTCCCCGTTCCAGACCTGGGACAATACTGCTCCTAACCCCACATCTGACGCATCACTTTGTACGACAAAGTCTTTAGAGAAGTCGGGTGAGTACAACACTGGCTGGCTACATAAGGCTTGTTTCAAGAATTGGAATGCTGCCTCAGCCTCGGGGGTCCATTTAATCATGACCGACCCTTTCCCCTTCGTCAGGTTGGTTAGGGGCACAGCCTTAGAAGCAAAGTGGGGAATGAATCGCCGATAATACCCAGCGATTCCCAGAAAGGCTCGTACCTGCTTCTTGCTGTTGGGACGTGGCCAACTCTGGATGGCCTCGACTTTGTTGAGTTGGGGTTTTATTACTCCCCTCCCAATGGTGTACCCAAGATATTTGGCCTCCTCCTGCCCAATGGTACACTTCTTGGGGTTAGCCGTAAACCCCGCTTCCCGAACAGAGTCCAGGACTGCTTGCACTTTTGGCAGATGTGAGGCCCAATCTGTGCTATGGACAATTATGTCATCCAGGTAAGCCGCAGCATACTTCCGATGGGGCCTCAGCATCTGGTCCATTTTCCGCTGGAATGTGGCCGGCGCATTCTGTAACCCGAACGGCATTCTTTTATATTGGAACGCCCCGTCTGGGGTTACAAATGCGGTTTTCTCTTTGGCCGACTTGGCCAGGGGAATTTGCCAATACCCTTTTGTGAGGTCAAGAGTCGTCATGTATCGGGCTGTTCCCAGCCGGTCGATCAACTCATCTATACGTGGCATGGGGTAGGTGTCAAATTTTGTAACTTTGTTCAACTGACGAAAATCGTTACAAAATCGCCAGCTCCCATCCGGTTTAGGCACCAACACAATGGGACTAGACCAATCACTTTGGGACTCCTCTATCACCCCTAAGTTCAGCATTTTCTGTACTTCCTCCCGTATTGCCTCCCGTCGGGCCTCTGGGATCCGATAGGGTTTTAACTTCACCCTTTCACCGGGCGGGGTAATGATGTCATGCTCTACCCCAGATGTTTGTCCCGGCAGCTCAGAGAATACCTCCTTGTTGCGAAGCACAAACTCCTTAACCTCCTGTTGTTGGGGTTGTGACAAGGTGGCTGCTATTCCAACCTCAGGAATCACGCAACCAGTTTGAGCTGGTGACCAAGTGTCTGCGACTAGGGACTCTCTATCCCTCCAGGCTTTCAACAGATTAACGTGATAGATCTGTTCGGGCTTTCGCCTTCCTGGTTGTCTGACCTTGTAATTCACTTCGCTCACTTTTTCCATTATCTCGTAGGGGCCTTGCCATTTGGCAAGGAATTTACTTTCAACCGTAGGGACAAGTACCAGTATCCTATCCCCCGGGGAAAAGGTACGGGTCTTGGCTCCACGGTTGTACACTCTCTGCTGTGCTAACTGCGCTTGGGCCAAATGTTCCTTCACGATGGGCATTACCTGTGCAATTCGGTCTTGCATCAGGGCGACATGCTCAATCACACTCCTGTGGGGAGAACTCTCACTTTCCCAAGTTTCCTTGGCAATATCCAACAGCCCTCTTGGGTGTCTCCCATACAGTAACTCAAAGGGGGAGAATCCCGTAGAGGATTGGGGCACCTCCCTAATAGCAAACATCAGATAAGGAAGTAGACAGTCCCAATCCTTTCCATCTCTATCCACCACTTTCTTCAACATTTGTTTTAGGGTTTTGTTGAACCTTTCAACCAGCCCATCGGTTTGGGGGTGATACACAGATGTACGTAATTGCGTCACTTTGAACAATTTACACAGCTCCTTCATAACCCGGGACATAAAGGGTGTACCTTGGTCCGTAAGCAGTTCTTTACAAATACCCACCCGGCTAAACACAAGAGATAGCTCTTTGGCTATGGTTTTGGCCGAGGTATTTCGGAGAGGGATCGCTTCTGGATAACGGGTGGCATAGTCCATTATAACTAATATGTACTGGTGCCCCCTAGCGGACTTGATTATAGGACCTACCAAATCCATGGCGATCCTCTCAAACGGGACCTCAATGATGGGTAGAGGGACCAGCGGGCTACGGAAATGTGGCATCGGGGCCGACCTCTGACACACAGGGCAGGAGGAACAATAATTTTCTATGTCCTTCATCACCCCCGGCCAATAGAATCTCTGTAATACCCTCTCTCGAGTTTTCTCTGTCCCCAGATGACCTCCAAGAATGTGCCCATGGGCCAACTCCAACACCAACTTCCTGTAAGGTTTGGGCACCACAAGCTGCTCAACGGTTTCTTCTGCCCTTTTTGCCACCCGATACAGTAGGTCCTTCTCTACGCTGAAGTATGGGTAAGTGCAGGTATTATCTGGGTTCACTAACTCGCCATCTATTTTCACTACGTTTTCCCGTGCCTTTATTAGGGCGGGGTCTTTCAACTGTTCTGTGGCAAAGTTTTCCCTGTGAACCTCAAGATCAGAAAACTCCACAGACGGTAGGTTTTCGTCTGAGGAGGTGGGCTCCTCTCCAGTTTCTTGAGTCTCCCCTGCCAATACTGATAAGGGAAATTCCGGAGAGTCCTCACCACTCTCAGGGGAGTTCTGGCTATCACATTCCTGGTACATAGGGGCACCAGTGGGGGGCTCAGGATCATCCCACAGTTCCCAGAACTTCGGAAAATCCCTTCCCACAATGGCGTCATGCGGTAACTGAGATACTAAGCCCACTGGATGAGAGAGGGTACCTTTGGGGGTCTCGAAACACACTGTAGTCACTGGATACTCTCGGGTGTCCCCATGCACACAAATAACAGCTACCTTGCTATTCCCAGAGACCTCTGTTTTAACTAACTCAGCCTTTATCAGGGTCACAAGGCTACCTGAATCCAGCAATACCACAACATTTCTACCATTAACACACATTTTGCATAAATGTTTCTCAGTTCCTCGAATGGCAGTGCATGCGACTGTCGCACACAGCGACTGACGTCTGCCCGTCAGAAAGTCACACTGCATGGGTTCCTCCACAACCGGGCAATTGGCTGCAATATGTCCCGCTTGCCGGCAGCGGTAGCAAACGATCCTTCTTGCGGCCTCTTGAGCCGCTGATTTCCCAGGCTGTTCTCGCCAAACTTGGGGTAGAGCTCCCACCCTCTCACTCTCTCCACCCTCACCCCTTGGAATCCTCTTATCCGCCCCTGGGGATGGTCTGGTCTTAGGGTGGAAAGTCCGAGTGTCTCTGGAAGAGGCCGTCAGGTTCTCTGTAGCCAAGTATTTCTCCACACGATCCACAAGACCATCGGCCGTCTCTGGGTCTCCATGGCTTACCCACTTTTGGATGGCAGTAGGAAGAGCTCTCAAAAACCGATCCATTACAACACGTTCCACAATCTTTGGTGCGGACAAAGTCTCTGGCTGTAGCCACTTTCTGCTCAGGTGAATGAGATCATACATTTGAGACCTGGGGGGTTTTCCAAGCTGGAAAGTCCAGTTATGCACACGCTGAGCCCGGACAGCCTGGGTGACACCCAGCCTTGCCAATATTTCAGCTTTTAGCATCACATAGTCTTTTGCTTGGTTAGGCTCTAGGTCATAGTAAGCTTTCTGCGATTCACCAGTTAACAGAGGAGCCACCAGTCCAGCCCACTGCTCCTCAGGCCACTTTTCTCTTTCAGCGGTCCTTTCAAATGTGGTCAAAAATACTTCTGGATCATCCTCTCCAGTCATTTTTGTCAATAAACGACTCACCCCAAAGGACGCGGTATTAGTGGGACGGCTTTCCTCACTGGTCTGCGGACGTTGCTGCATTACTGCTTCCATCTGTTGTTGTAGTCTCTGCTCTTGCTTCTGCAACAGGTCTATGAAGCGGGCCTCAGATTGCTGCTGGGCTTGTTGCTGAGCCTCCAGACTCTGTTGCAAAGTTGCGTTTGTCTGCTGCTGGGCTGCAAGGCTCTGTTGATGAGCTTGCTGCTGGGCTGCGAAGCTCTGTTGATGATCTTGCTGCTGGGCTGCGAAGTTCTTTTGAAAACCTGCATTTGTCTGCTGTTGATTGGCATTTGCTAGAGCCAGCTGCTTCAGTATCTCCTCCATGCTGGCTTAAAAAAAAAAACTGCCACTGGTTCTCCACCAACTGTGAGGGGGTTAGCTCGGCAGCGGGTGTGTGTGACCCCCGGGATGGGCTCCCCACACAAAAACAGGCCCAGCAAACGGAGGTTGTGGTTTTCAAAATCAAAAAGGTGCGGTTTATTTTCTATTTACAGTGACAAAACACAGCAAAGCAAAAGAAACATAAACAAAATAAATCCTGGTCAACTTGACCTCTGACTAAACATACAGGTTTCCTAACTAACAACTGGGATCAGCCTAGTGCTGTCCTAGTCCCTAAGTCCCTGGTTTTAAATGTCCAAGCAAATAGCCACACAGGCTTTGTCTCACCGCACAGGGGTTCACTCTCCCTAGACAGTCCACACAGGTCTGGTTCCAGGCATGAGCTAACATCTAATGAAGCTGGGAGTTCTTATAGAGGCCTAAATGAGCTGACAAGGTTCAGCTGGTCTCCTCATCTCTGTCTGCACGACGCCCCACACTCTCCCTAGAGGTATGAGTCATCCATGAGCCCACTAGCCTTATACAACTCTCCACCTAGTTGTATAAGTCGGCGTAAAGCCTGAATCTGGGCGAAATATATCTACCCCCCTGGATGCAACCAGGTGACTTTACCTTCCTGCTGTCACAGTAGGGAGAGTGTCAGTGTGTTTTACTGTGTGAATCCTTGTTTCTAGGGACAGGGAAGGACAGTGAGGGAATTCTCCTTGTGCTATAGTGTGCTTTAAAAAAACATTTTTTCTAGGGACAGAAAACTATAGGTAGGAAGAGTGTCAGTTTCTTTCACTGTGATAATCCTTGTTTCTAGGGACAAAGAAGGAAAGTGAGGGAAATTCTCCTTGTGCTATAGTGTGCTTTAAAAAAACATTTTTTCTAGGGACAGAAAACTATAGGTAGGAAGAGTGTCAGTTTCTTTCACTGTGATAATCCTTGTTTCTAGGGACAGGGAAGGAAAGTGAGGGAAATTCTCCTTGTGCTATAGTGTGCTTTAAAAAAACATTTTTTCTAGGGACAGAAAACTATAGGTAGGAAGAGTGTCAGTTTCTTTCACTGTGATAATCCTTGTTTCTAGGGACAGGGAAGGACAGTGAGGAAAATTCTCCTTGTGCTATAGTGTGCTTTAAAAAAACATTTTTTCTAGGGACAGAAACCTATAGGTAGGAAGAGTGTCAGTTTCTTTCACTGTGATAATCCTTGTTTCTAGGGACAGGGAAGGACAGTGAGGGAAATTCTCCTTGTGCTATAGTGTGCTTTAAAAAAACATTTTTTCTAGGGACAGAAAACTATAGGTAGGAAGAGTGTCAGTTTCTTTCACTGTGATAATCCTTGTTTCTAGGGACAGGGAAGGAAAGTGAGGGAAATTCTCCTTGTGCTATAGTGTGCTTTAAAAAATCATTTTTTCTAGGGACAGAAAACTATAGGTAGGAAGAGTGTCAGTTTCTTTCACTGTGATAATCCTTGTTTCTAGGGACAAAGAAGGAAAGTGAGGGAAATTCTCCTTGTGCTATAGTGTGCTTTAAAAAAACATTTTTTCTAGGGACAGAAAACTATAGGTAGGAAGAGTGTCAGTTTCTTTCACTGTGATAATCCTTGTTTCTAGGGACAGGGAAGGAAAGTGAGGGAAATTCTCCTTGTGCTATAGTGTGCTTTAAAAAAACATTTTTTCTAGGGACAGAAAACTATAGGTAGGAAGAGTGTCAGTTTCTTTCACTGTGATAATCCTTGTTTCTAGGGACAGGGAAGGAAAGTGAGGGAAATTCTCCTTGTGCTATAGTGTGCTTTAAAAAAACATTTTTTCTAGGGACAGAAAACTATAGGTAGGAAGAGTGTCAGTTTCTTTCACTGTGATAATCCTTGTTTCTAGGGACAGGGAAGGACAGTGAGGGAAATTCTCCTTGTGCTATAGTGTGCTTTAAAAAAACATTTTTTCTAGGGACAGAAAACTATAGGTAGGAAGAGTGTCAGTTTCTTTCACTGTGATAATCCTTGTTTCTAGGGACAGGGAAGGACAGTGAGGGAAATTCTCCTTGTGCTATAGTGTGCTTTAAAAAAACATTTTTTCTAGGGACAGAAAACTATAGGTAGGAAGAGTGTCAGTTTCTTTCACTGTGATAATCCTTGTTTCTAGGGACAGGGAAGGAAAGTGAGGGAAATTCTCCTTGTGCTATAGTGTGCTTTAAAAAAACATTTTTTCTAGGGACAGAAAACTATAGGTAGGAAGAGTGTCAGTTTCTTTCACTGTGATAATCCTTGTTTCTAGGGACAGGGAAGGAAAGTGAGGGAAATTCTCCTTGTGCTATAGTGTGCTTTAAAAAAACATTTTTTCTAGGGACAGAAAAATATAGGTAGGAAGAGTGTCAGTTTCTTTCACTGTGATAATCCTTGTTTCTAGGGACAGGGAAGGAAAGTGAGGGAAATTCTCCTTGTGCTATAGTGTGCTTTAAAAAAACATTTTTTCTAGGGACAGAAAACTATAGGTAGGAAGAGTGTCAGTTTCTTTCAATGTGATAATCCTTGTTTCTAGGGACAGGGAAGGAAAGTGAGGGAAATTCTCCTTGTGCTATAGTGTGCTTTAAAAAAACATTTTTTCTAGGGACAGAAAACTATAGGTAGGAAGAGTGTCAGTTTCTTTCACTGTGATAATCCTTGTTTCTAGGGACAGGGAAGGACAGTGAGGAAAATTCTCCTTGTGCTATAGTGTGCTTTAAAAAAACATTTTTTCTAGGGACAGAAAACTATAGGTAGGAAGAGTGTCAGTTTCTTTCACTGTGATAATCCTTGTTTCTAGGGACAGGGAAGGACAGTGAGGGAAATTCTCCTTGTGCTATAGTGTGCTTTAAAAAAAACATTTTTTCTAGGGACAGAAAACTATAGGTAGGAAGAGTGTCAGTTTCTTTCACTGTGATAATCCTTGTTTCTAGGGACAGGGAAGGACAGTGAGGGAAATTCTCCTTGTACTATAGTGTGCTAAAGCATTCCTCATCAACCATCTTTGAAATCCTTGTTTTTTTGGACAGTCAGGGAAATTGTCGTTGTGCTATTCTGTGCAAAAGCAATCATCCTCAACCATATTTAGAAATCCTTAAGTAAAGGGACAGAGAAGGACACCTGAAGGTAGCCCTTATTGCTTTTTTCCCATCTCCCTGCAGGCCATCTATTAGAATGTCTGGAAGGCAAACAAGGAGAGGCAGACAGTCAGGAGGCAATAAAAGAGGGCAAGCAGGCTCTGTGTCTGGGGGCAACAGTGCTGGTTGTGGACGCGGTGCATTGTCATCAGCACATGGCCATGGGACACGCTTGTCCTTCTTTTCGGCAGCTGGACATGTTGAGCCACATCATGCCGAAGACTTGGTAGAGTGGATGACCAAGCCCTCCTCCTCCTCCTCATCCTCTCTCACCCAGGCTCAGGGTACTGGAAAAGCAGCTGCCAAAGCGTCCTCTTCCCTGGTATCAATGTCAGACTCATCATCAGTCACTCCTTCCCTAGACCCACCATGTCCTCCTCCTGAGGAGTCCCCCGAACTGTTTGAGCACAGTGTTGGGTACATGCTCCAGGAGGATGCCCAGCGTTTCGAAGGGTCTGATGATGAAACCCAGCTACAGGAAGGCAGTAGCGTGAGAGCAGACAGAGGGGATGCTCAAGAAGGACACCAATCTGGCAGTCATGTTCCAGCAGCTGCAGCATACTGCCAGATTGGCTCCAGTGATGAGGAGGGAGGGGATGATGAGGTCACTGACTCCACGTGGGTGCCTAATAGGAGAGAGGAGGAGGAGGAGGATGAGGAGGAGGCACATCTCCAACGAGGCAGGATGCCCTTTGGTGGCCAGCGTAAGGGCAGTACACCGACGGAATCACACCGCAGAGCTCCGCCTGTGCAGGGCGCTGCCTCTGCCCGTCATTCAAAAAGTTCTTTGGTGTGGGCCTTTTTTGAGGCTAGTGCATCAGATCGCACAGCTGCTGTTTGCAACATATGTCTCAAGCGTATATCGCGTGGCCAAAACATCAGCCGCTTGGGTACCACATGCCTGACCAGACATATGTTGACCTGCCATGCAGCTCGTTGGCAAGCCTACCTCAAAGACCCACACCAAAGAACAAAGCGGACCTCTCCTTGCACCGCATCAGCTGGGATCTCCAACCCCACTATAACTTCAGTCCTCTCTGAAACATGCACTGAGAGGAATGAAGGTGTAGAATTAGGTGTGTCACAGCCAAGTACTTGCGGCCACTCTGCTAGCAGTACACCGACGTCCGATTCTAGCAGGCAAATTTCCCTGCCCCAGCTGCTGGACCGTCGAAAGAAGTTCACTCCCAGCCATCCACATGCCCAGCGGTTGAATGCTAGCTTGGCTAAATTGCTAGCGCTTCAACTGCTGCCTTTTCAGTTGGTAGACTCGGCCCCCTTCCGTGAGTTTGTGCAATGTGCGGTTCCTCAGTGGCAGGTTCCCAAACGCCACTTTTTCTCACGGAAGGCTATTCCGGCTCTCTACCGGCATGTGGAAGGCAATGTCTTGGCCTCGCTGGACAGGGCGGTCAGCGGTAAGGTGCATATTACCGCTGACTCATGGTCCAGCAGGCATGGACAGGGACGTTACCTTTCTTTCACGGCCCATTGGGTCACTCTTTTGGCAGCTGGGAAGGATGCAGGACAAGGTGCAGTAGTGTTGGAGGTTGTTCCACCGCCACGCCTCCAAAATGCTACTACTGGTTGTGACACACCTCTCTCCTCCACCCCCTCCTCTTCTTCTTCCTCCATGGCCTCTTCCTGTGGTTTGTCCTCGGAACCAGCGGTGCTCCGTAGGCGTTCAAGGGGCTACGCAAGTACGCAGGCAAAAAGATGCCATGCCGTGCTTGCGCTGGTGTGTTTGGGGGACAGAAGCCACACTGGGGCAGAGGTCCTGTCTGCTCTGCAGGGCCAGGCCGAGAGGTGGTTGACGCCATGCCAGCTTAAGCCAGGAATGGTGGTTTGCGACAATGGCACCAACCTCCTCTCCGCCCTCCGACAGGGACAACTGACCCATGTGCCCTGTGTGGCTCACGTCCTTAACCTGGTGGTGCAGCGGTTCTTGGGCAGGTACCCGGGCTTACAGGATGTCCTGAGGCAGGCCAGGAAAGTCTGTGTGCATTTCCGCAGATCTTATAATGCCAGTGCTCGCCTGGCTGAGCTGCAAAAGGAGTTGAACCTGCCCAAGAACCGCCTTATATGTGACATGCCCACCAGGTGGAACTCAACGTTGGCCATGCTGCAGCGGCTGCACACGCAGCAGAGGGCCATCAATGAGTACCTGTGCGACTACGGCACCAGGACAGGGTCAGGGGAGCTTGGTTTTTTTTCTCCTCGCCAGTGGGGCATGATCAGGGATGCATGCACTGTCCTGGCACCATTTGAGGAGGCCACGAGGATGGTGAGCAGTGACAGTGCATGCATCAGTGACACTGTACCTCTTGTCCACCTGTTGGAGCACACGCTGCGTGGAATAATGGACAGGGCACTTGAGGCAGAACAGAGGCAGGAAGAGGAGGACTTCCTTGCCTTTCAAGGCCCCCTTTACCCAGACAGTGTTCCTTCTGTCCCACCCATCGCACAGGAAGAGGAGGAGGAGGAGGAGGAGGATTGTGTCATCATGGAGGTGGAGGCTGGCACTCAGCATCATCAGCAGCAGTCTTTTAGGGATGATTTACAGTCCCAAGAAACCAGTGGACTTGTATGTGGCTGGGAGGAGGTGGCTGCGGATCATGTCGTCCTTAGTGACCCAGAGGACTCCGGAGCGAATGCCTCAGCAAACCTACGCTGCATGGCCTCCCTGATCCTGCAAAGTCTGCGGAAGGATCCTCGTATTCTTCGGATCAAGGAGAGGGACCATTACTGGCTGGCCACTCTCCTTGATCCACGGTACAAGGGTAAGGTTGCGGACCTTATGTTACCGTCGCAGAGGGAGCAGAGGATGAGACAACTCCGGGAGGCCTTGCAGAAAGGTCTGTGCAACGCGTTCCCAGAGACTGGGAGGTTACAAACTCCTGGTCCTGGACAACGAGTTGCTGAGGCTTCGGCCAGTCAAAGAAGGAGCGGTGGGGAAGGTGGCCGTCTGACCGATGCGTTCAGACAATTCTTTAGTCCGCAGCCCCAAAGTATGATCGGTTCCAGCAACCATTGCCAGCGTCTGATAAACATGGTGCAGGAATATCTAGGGGCAAGGTCAGACTTGGACACCTTCCCCACCGAAAATCCTCTGGCTTACTGGGTCTTGAGGATGGATCACTGGCCAGAGCTTGCACAGTATGCAATTGAGCTACTGGCCTGTCCTGCATCCAGCGTTCTTTCGGAACGCACATTCAGTGCTGCTGGAGGATTTGTCACGGATCACAGGGTGCGCCTGTCCACCGACTCGGTTGATCGACTGACTTTCATCAAGATGAACCAGTCTTGGATCACCACCAGCTACCACACACCTGATGCTGATATAACAGACTAATTGATTTTAACATGTCACATCCCTTCAAGACTGATGCTGATGCTGAGTGCCTGTGCTGTTATATTGACTGGCTATCCTCCTCCTCCGAGTCCTCAATGATACGATTGATGATGATAGCTTGGAAGATCATTTTTGTTTATGGGTGCCGCCACCAGTGGCTAAGGCCCAATTTTTCAGCCCCTGTTTTACAGGGGCGTGTAATTACAATTTTTGAAGCAATACTTTGCAACAGGGCTCATTGCTGTGCTCCAAGTACAGTATCTGTGAGGGGTTGTAGTGTTGTGCCACCAGTGCCTAAGGCCCAATTTTTCAGCCCCTGTTCAACAGGGGCATGCAATTACAATTCTTGATCTAATAATTCACAGCAGGGCCCATTGCTGCACCCACCAAGAGTAACTCTGAGGGCTTACAGTGTTGTGGCAACGCCACCACCACCACCACCACGAAAGGCCCAATTTTTCAGCCCCTGTTCAAAAGGGGCATGTAATTACAATTCTTGATCTAATAATTCACAGCAGGGCCCATTGCTGCACCCACCAAGAGTAACTCTGAAGGCTTACAGTGTTGTGGCAATGCCACCACCACCACCACCACGAAAGGCCCAATTTTTCAGCCCCTGTTCAAAAGGGGCATGTAATTACAATTCTTGATCTAATAATTCACAGCAGGGCCCATTCCTGCACCCACCAAGAGTAACTCTGAGGGCTTACAGTGTTGTGGCAACGCCACCACCACCACCACCACGAAAGGCCCAATTTTTCAGCCCCTGTTCAAAAGGGGCATGTAATTACAATTCTTGATCTAATAATTCACAGCAGGGCCCATTCCTGCACCCACCAAGAGTAACTCTGAGGGCTTACAGTGTTGTGGCAACACCACCACCACCACGAAAGGCCCAATTTTTCAGCCCCTGTTCAACAGGGGCATGCAATTACAATTCTTGATCTAATAATTCACAGCAGGGCCCATTGCTGCACCCACCAAGAGTAACTGTCAGGGCTTACCGTGTTGTGGCACCAGCACCACCATCAAAGGCCCAATTTTTACTACCACTGTTCAACAATTATATGTAATTAAAATTCCTGATATAATAGTTGACAGCAGGGCGTTCCAGCACCAACCAAGAGTAACTGTGAGTGCTTACAGTGTTGTGCCAACACCAACAACTAAGGGGCCTATTTCTGCAGAGTATATACGGCAGGTCCCTACTTTCAAACATCCAACTTACAAACGACTCCTACTTGCAAACGCAAGAAGACAACAGGAAGTGAGAGGAAATCTACCACTAGGAAGGAAAATTCTCTCCTGTAAGAATTAATATGGGAGAAAGGTTTCTCCTCTGTACTGATGCTTTATCACCAATCCTTGTTTCAAGAAAAACACCACATTTCAAAAACAGTTGTCATTGGGACGGAAAGTGAGGTGAAATGTTCTGAACAGGGGCACAGACAGCAAAACAAATGTTACAGGGGTGATAACCCTTACCTATGTTTTCCAAAAAGTTTAAAAATAGATTTTTGGGCTGGAGCTACACTTAAACAATGTACCTGTTCAAAATTACAAACAGATTCTACATAAGAACAAACCTACAGTCCCTGTCTTGTATGCACCGCCTGTATACGGCTGTTCAGAGTATATAGGGCCTTTTTTATTTTATGTGCGGGGTTCCCCTTAATATCCATACAAGACCCAAAGGGGCTGGTAATGGGCTGGGGTAGGGGGGGGGGGGTCATGGGGTAGCTATGCCATTTTTCTTAAAGATTTTCATCCATATTACCGGGACCAGACATTACATTAAAGCCGCAAGCAGTTTTAAATGGCTTTTTTTTCCTTTAGAAGTGTCATTTTGTGCAGGGACAGTTCTAAACACGGGAAACACGTGGCACTTCACAGGCATACTTTAGACAACCCCCAGGTACGATATTTAAAGGAATATTTGACTTTTTTTTTTCACTTTATGCATCATTAAAATGACTGCTCCCGAAAAATGACCGTTTTTAAAACTTCTTTTTGCATTGATACATGTCCCCTGGTGCACAACCCGGGTTCCCAAACCCTTTTTAGGACAATAACATGCATAATAGTTGTTATAATTAGCACTTTAGAATTCGAACGTTCGCATCCATTGTATTTAATAGGGTTCTAATGTTCGTACGAACTTTCGGTCCGTTCGCGGGTTCTGGTGCGAACCGAACCCGGGGGTGTTCGGCTCATCACTAACAATCAGTTAGACTCACTCAACGAACAGACAGGTGGTGTGGATACGAGTAGGCCCAGGCACAATGAACTCTCCTATTCCTTTGCTAGCGAATAGGCCTGGCGCACGGTCTCTGCCACCGACCGTGAGTTTTGGTCGCTGCCACCGACCAGTTGAACCGTTGAGGCCCCTGCCACAGGCCTAATAGCAGGTCTCTGCCACTGACCTAAGTTGAATAGCTGGACCGCTGCCACCGGTCATTGAACATGAACCACCTTCCTCTCTGAACTTGGCCCCTGTTCGGGAAAGATATTCCTCCGGGCACTCTCCAGAGGTTCACTTGGCACTGGCAATCTGCTGCACCAGGTCTTCGGGTGAGTAGCTCCTACGGTCCCTTACGCCTCTGGATTCGGGTGGCCACTCCCGGGGGCCCCCTAGGAAATCCTTCCCTCGTGGGACCCAGCAAAGGAAACTGGGCCCCAGGCCTCCAACCGAGTACCTCACCCCAGGCTGAAGGTGTCTGGGATGGAACACGAGCTCTGGGCGTCCAGGCCTAGGCCGCCTGGACACCCACCACGAACCACAGCTCTCAGGCTGAAGGTGCCTGGGACTCGACCATCCCGTGACAAAGATGGCCGGCCACTTTATACCCTCTCCCAGCAAGCACGGCAGGTATCCTCACCCCACCATACAACCGCTGAGAGAGGCCAAAAAGGGGTACGGCACTCAGTGATGGTTCAACCCCAGCCCACAGGGACAGCGCCACCTGCTGGGCCGCAGAGAACTATACATCACTGGTGTCTCTGCCAGTTTTAAACATGATAGAAAAGTATATACCCGCTACATATATATGTAGCAGTACCCCCGTAGGAGCTGCTGTTTGTTTGATTTGGGTCTACGTCCTGCCTATCAACCCCTGGAAGTGGCTCAAACCTTCCCTTAGCACAACTGATATGAATAAGGAGTGTGAGACCTATTGAGTATTAGGAGACACAATCCTGCATACATCACACAATAACCTGTAAATGTTATTACCTTTGCTGGTCACTAGTCCTTCTAAGTGACAGAGATACTTCACACAAGTTATATGCTTAATCAAAGGTACCTTTACTCAGTATAAAAGGGAAGGGTAAAGAATCACATTAATACACACAGTTGACTCTGCATGCGCATTGCAGAGTCAATAAACCAATAAGGATAGGTATCACTGAGATTAGGTAATAACAGGAAATAACATCAGCTATATATATGTACATGTATCTATATGTGTCTCTGCACGGCTAACTGGTTGCTCGCGAGCTCCCCCTTTGTTGCAATACCTTGCACGTGTTCATTCCCTATAATAGGTAAGCAAGGCCTATCTGCGTCCCACTCAAAGTTCCTTTCTCCAATGAAGTCTTCGCTAGCCACCGTCGGTGCACAAGTTAAATTGTAATCCACAGGGTTTCAACAAGATGCTGTAATTATCCGCAATATACCTGAGTACTCGTGTGCCTGCCACCCACTAATGACGGATGCACCAATCTCTGATCACATAGTCTCCAGTGAGATACACTAGGCCGCAAGCTGTGGCGTGATAGGTGAAGTGTGGCTGGCACTAACCAAATCACTTTCCTCTAAGGTAGTAGTCAATTCTGGGCAGGTGCCCTTCTCACCAAACAGGCCCGACTTTCAGATAGTCTCCTCTGGCTTGTCCCGGTCACTCGATCTCCACGCTTCTGCTTCAGCTGCAGTCTCCGGACTCCGTCACTAACAGCATATGGTGATGGACGACTCCGGTCTCTGCTGGGCAATCACAGGACGCTGTGGACGATCCTCTGCTGGAAATCACTCAGGCACTCCCGTAATTTAGGCCCAGGCTTCTGGCCTAATCCTTAGGAAGCAGGCCTCCGTGCCAACTTCCTGCTTGATTGAGAGCTGGATCCAGAGAGAGAGACGCTGGCCCCTCCCCTGGTTTAAGTAGTCTGCCCAGAATGCTTTGCGGTGTTGCAATGCACCCTGGGTAATGTAGTCTGTCTTTTACTAAAAGCAACAAAGTCTTTTCTCCTAGCTGATATCTGTCCCAAAGTGCATTAGTTGCATTGTAACACTTATACCACCGGAGGGAGCCGGATTCCTTCTTACATATGGACATCCTGCTACACACTCCCCCCACTTAAAGTCTTTGGTCCCCAAAGAGGACAACAGTATGTAACCTAACACATACTTTGGCAATACCTGCAGGGAAATTTGTTAGTTTATGCATGACAATAAACAACTTGCCTTTTCATAAGCAGGATTTAAACTTAAACAGCTCATATCATAACACAGAGCCGACAGAGGAACCTCCCACCAATTATCACAAGGAGGGAGGTTGTCCTGTATACGGACCACCGACACTTGAGTGTCTGTTTCAGATGTGCTAGGGAGTGAGCTGGGGTTGTCTTCCACTGAATCTGAATCTGGAGTGGAAGAGCTAGACTGATCAATGGTTCTCTTAGAAGTGATGATGGCCTCCTCAGAGCATTCACCCAATTGGTCGTACGTCAGTCTTTTTGGGGGGTGAATTACTCTTCTTTCCCTCTGCTCTTTAGGTATCATATTCTCAAGGACATTGGGACTGGCTGTTTCTAGAAGCTCTTCAGGGGCTTCCTCATCTAGTTCAGACATGTTGGGCTCCAGAACTTCAGGAGCGTCCCACTCTCCTTCAGATAGAGACAACGACCCTTCTTCTGGGTCTTCCATTGACAAAGAGTCTGAGTCATCAGCTACCTCCTCAATGAGAATGTTTGAAGGCACGAATTCAGGAGCTTCTGCCCGAAGAGTTCCATTGTCAACTGTTTTGGGTGAGGTTTGGGAGGTGGTCATGGGTTCTGGCAATTGGGATGACCACAACCAGTCAGATTCTGCTTCTTCATCCTCTTGACTTTCATTGTCAGAGTCTCCATCTCTCACATCTGGAAGCACTGTTTGAGATCGGGTGATGGGTCTGGAACCTTGAGAAGTTGAAGGGGTTTCTTGTGAGTCAGATGCAGGAGGCATGCGAACTGCCTCGGAGAGGGGCAACAAGTGATTCCTGTGCCAGGTCTTTAACGGTCCCACGCTTCCTTCTGGCCTAATTTGGTACACAGGAATGTTTTCCAGCTTCTTGCAGATAACATAAGGTTGGGATTTCCAACGGTCAGCCAACTTATGTTTTCCCGGAATTCCCAAGTTCCTCAACAGCACTCTATCTCCTGGCTGTAAGTCTTGAATTCTGACTCTTAGGTCAAAGTTTCTTTTATTTCTCAGCCCCCGTTGGTCAGATGCTGCTTGGGCCTTTTCAAAAGCTGTCTTCAGACTCTTTCTCAATCGGTCTACATACCCCTTGTGGGATGCTGCTGAGGTATGATCCAGCTATATGCCAAAGGCCAAGTCCACTGGCAACCGAGCCTCCCGCCCGAACATCAAACGGTATGGGGAATACCCGGTGACATCACTGGCAGTGCTATTGTAGGCATGCACTATGGCAGCTACATGCTTGCTCCAATGCTGCTTTTTCTCTGAACTCAGAGTCCCCAACATATCCAAGAGAGTCCGGTTAAACCGTTCAGGCTGAGCATCTCCTTGTGGGTGATAAGGGGTTGTCCTGGTCTTCTGGATGCCCAACAGGTCTAATAACTTCTTTATTAATTTGCTTTCAAAGTCTCTGCCCTGATCTGAATGAAGGCGTTGGGGTAGACCATAGTGCAAAAATAATTTTTCTACCAGTACTTTGGCTACTGTTGAGGCCTTCTGGTCTTTTGTTGGGAATGCTTGAGCATATCTGGTAAAGTGATCTGTTATCACCAAGACATTCCCTTGACCACTCAGATCAGGCTCCAGGCAAAGGAAGTCAATGCACACCAGTTCCATAGGTCCCTGACTTTGCAGATGGCCCATTGGGGCTGCTTGACGTGGCAAGGTCTTCCTTTGAATGCATCGGACACAGGAATGGCAATATCCTTCCACTTCAGCCCGCATGCAGGGCCAATAGAACCTATCCCGTACAAGGTGAAAAGTCAGTTCGGACCCTAGGTGACCATGGTTGTCATGGAGGGCAGCTAGGACCGCTTCTCGATATTTGGCTGGTAGAAACAGCTGCCACTTCTCTTCTGAGTCGTCAGAGGGGCCCCTTCGGTAGACCACCCCTTGACGTATCTGTAGCCGATCCCACTCCCTGCGCAACAATCGGGCTTCTCTTGGGGAGTCTGTTTCAAGCATCTCGGGACGCTGGCTTTCCAGGGCCTTTATCAGGAGTTTCCCTAAAGAGTCTTCTTCTTGCTCCTTTCTCAAATCCCATTTTGTCAGCTTGGGCAAGCCCTCCCCTTCGACTTGGGTCACACTGCAATAGCACTTCGGTACTCCAACAGCTGAGACCCCAATTTCTTCGGCTCTTGACCCACCTCTGGCTTGAAGTTCTGTCCCCTGATATAGGGCTCGCACTCCCTCTGGGTCTAGTTGGGCCCATTCTTCGGTAGGGTCGGTGGGGGCATGAGACCTCCTGGACAGGGCATCTGCATCCCTATTTCCCACTCCGGGTCGGTACTTCAAGCTGAAGGTGAAGCTTGAAAGGGCAGCCAACCACCGGTGTCCCGTTGCATCCAACTTGGCAGTGGTCAGAAGGTAGGTGAGCGGGTTATTATCTGTCTTCACCACAAACTCCGCCCCATATAGGTAGTCTCTCAGTTTGTCTACCACTGCCCATTTCAAGGCCAGGAATTCAAGCTTGTGGGTGGGGTAATTCTTCTCAGCAGGTATCAGACTCCTGCTCACATAAGCGATGGGTCTTAGGTAACCATCATGTTCCTGGTACAGCACCCCACCCAGCCCATCTCGGCTGGCATCTACATGCAGTTCATAAGGCTTCTTTGGATCAGCATAGGCCAGGACTGGTGCAGTGGTAAGACTCTTCTTTAACATCTGGAAGGCTTCCTCGCACTCCCCTGTCCACTGGTCTTGAATCGACTCTTTGGGCCTTCGGGGTCCCATGGTGAGTTTCACTGGTTTGACCAGCTCTGGAACATCATCTTCCCCTTCGTTTCTGAGTAACTCGTTCAGGGGTCTGGCAATCTTGGCGAATCGTTCTACAAATCTTCTGTAGTAAGAACAGAACCCCAGGAATGACCGAAGCTCAGTCACGTTGGTAGGTCTCGGCCAAGAGGTGACGGCATCCAGCTTCTCTGGGTCCGTGGCCACCCCTTCTGCAGAAACGATATGGCCCAGGTAATGGACTGAGGACTGGTAAAATTGACACTTCTCTGGGGAGAGTTTCAGGCCCTCTTCACTGAGCCTCTTCAGGACCTTCTCCAGTCTCTCTTCCTGCTCTTCTAGGGTTCTCCCGAACACGATGACGTCGTCCAAATATACCAGTACCTCTATTAGATTCATGTCCCCGACTGTTCTCTCCATTAGCCTTTGGAAAGTGGCGGGGGCTCCTGATAACCCTTGAGGCATACGGTTGAACTCAAAGAACCCCACAGGGGTGATGAAGGCTGTCTTCTCCCGATCCTCAGGGTGCATGGGGATTTGGTAATATCCACTTTTTAGATCCATTACACTGAACCACTTGGCCCCTGACAGACTCTGCAGGGCGTCTTCAATTCGGGGAGTGGTGTATTGATCTGGGATGGTCCTTCTGTTTAGTGTTCTGTAGTCGATACACAGTCTCAGCGACCCGTTCTTCTTTCGGACTACCACTATTGGAGAAGCGTAAGGGCTCCTGGATTCTCGAATAATCCCCGTCCTCTTCAGCTCAGCCAACTGTTCCCGCAAGTCTTCTAAGTCACCCAGTGGGACCCGTCAAACTCTCTCTCTAAAGGGCTTATCTTCTTGTAAGCGTATCTTGTGAGTGGCACTCCTTGCGCACCCCACATCAAACTCATCTTTAGAGAAGATCTTTTCCCACCTTGCAAGTTGAGCTTTGGCCCTTTTTCTCCATTCTGGTGGGAGGGCCGTGTCTTCAGAACAGAGCTTCTCTATGGTGACTTCACCCCTTTCTTCTTTCTTCAATTCACACGGGGCAATGGGGGTGGCTGGATTCACCTGGCCCAACAGCATTCTGGCCGGCACCTTCACTGGTGTATTAGCAGTGTTCCTTATACTCACTGAAACCCTCCCATGGCTTTTCTATAGGGCCTTCAATGGGATCACTTCGGGGATTACTTCAATCCCTTTCTGTCTTTCCTGTGGGCCTGGTTCGAAGACAATGAAGGGGCCTGGCTGTTTCCATGTGAGCTTGACAGAAGCCCTCAGGCAAGTCACCTCTCCCGGTTGTAATACCTTCTCCATCTTGTCTAGCTTCCAAATCTTGCCAACTCCCTCAGCCGGGGCCTTCTGCTCCAGTACCAGGCGCTGGTAGGCTTGCCTTAACATGGGGTGGACTCTTGTGGTCGGGGCTTCTTCCTGTTGGGCCAACGGTGTCAGCAGTCGCCTGACTAGATCAGTGTTGGTCCCTATGATGAGTGAGCTCTTGCTTGCCCCTGGTGGGCGAGGGCACACTACTGCCAGAGTATCGAAGGTCTCTGTCTCCCCAGCCACTGAGGGATCAAAAGTCAACTTGATTGGCAGGTAACCGTCATAGGGAAAGCTCTGAGTTCCAATGCCCCATATTCCCAGTTCCTCTAATTTTTGTAGGGGCAGATGTTTAAGATGTTTATCATAGAAATCCCTATACAGAAGAGTCACTTGAGCCCCAGTGTCAAGAAGAGCCTTGGTGTAGATCCCTTCTACTTGTATGGAGACTACTGGAGAAGGCCCCACTAACTTGGCAGGGAACTCCTTTAACACAGACTTCTTGCTGGGTTCAGTTACCTGTACCCTCACTTCTTTTTTTCTTGAGTTTCCGGTGGGTCTCAGTCCCTTCTGGGTCTGGTGTGCACTGGCCTTCTGTTCAACAGCAGCCTGAGTTGTGGGACGGGGCCTAATTGGCAGAGGTTTAGGTCCCTGACTCTGATGTTTTGGATCATTGGACTTCTTGAAGGAGTTCGTGGAAACTGGTGGGCGCCCGGCTGACTCCTTCACCGGGGCCCTCTGAAGTTTTCCGCCGGCTTGCGATATCTGGATGCAACTTCATCTGGGCTGGGACACACTGCTCTAACATGCCCGATTCCCCCACAATTGAAGCATGTTATCAATCTCTTAGGCTTCTGTACTAGTTCCATATTGGAGCTAGGAGGTTTTTTTGGTTCCTCTGACGTGCTCTTGTTGTGTGGCACAGAGGCCTGGCTAGTCAGCATGGACACCATTTCTACTAGTTGTGACACCTGGGTCTTTAGGAGTTCAACTTCTGAATCACCTTCTTCTGCACTTAACATTCTGACTCGGGCAGTTGGTTCGGTGTGTTGACTCCTCCTTTTGTCTTCCAACATGGCCTCCTCCTCCCTGACTATCCGGATCAAGTCGGGGTATTCCAGGCTGCTCCCGTCCCGCCGGGTGCGTAGCAATAATGCGATGGGGTCCAAGGGTTGAGCTCCCCTCAACACCTGCTGGGCACGGGCCTCATCCACTTTTCTTGGATCGATCCCTTTCTTCAGTAGGATCCGATGCAGGATCTTATCCAGGCGTCCTATGAATTCTGACAGCTTCTCTCCCTCTTTTTGGTAGCAATGCCCCAGCTGGTAAGTGAGTTCAGTGACGTTTTCCGTCACGCCGAACACATTCTGCAGAATATCCAGATAATCCTGTGCATTGCAGTCCTTCTTGCTTAACTTGTTACGTATGGCCTCCAGAGCAGGCCCCTTTAAGCTTTCCACAATCCGTTGTTTTTTTTGTTGTTCTGGCACCTTCCATTCTTCTAGGGCCTGAGTGGCGCCATCTAGCCACTCTTCAAATCCATCTTCCACTGAAGGTACAGGTTTCTTCCCAGAAAAGGTCCTGAGTTTCCTGTATCCTGACATCAGGTAGTCTGGAGGGTCCTTTTTACACTTGGTCACAATCTCCCCCAGGACAGCGCACAATTCTGAGCTAAGGGTGGTCAATGGTGGTGAACCGCGACCCTTTTGTTGGGTGCTCCCTCCTGTGCTGGGGCCTCCTGAAGTAGTGGATGTGGGGCCATCTTTATTCTCTTCTGGGTGTATCAGGAGGAGTTCTACTTGGTTTGTAGTTTTTATGCTGGCACCCTTGAAGTAGTCAGAGATTCCGTTCCTCCACTCACATAATGCATAGGTGTGGGGATTTACAGTATCTGTCTTTATGTCAATCACCCATGGCTTCCTGTCCGTGGACAATGTTCTCAAGACTGGAGTTAGCTGCTCCTCTACCCAGGCCTCTCTCTGGATTTCAACCACCAGGCCATTTCCGGGTAGGATGCCTTCATCCCTGCACCACCGGGCTACGGCAGCAGGGTCCATTTCTGTGCTGTAAGGGTTCTGTCTAGGGGGAAAGTTGATTGCAGAACCGTAGAACATCCCGGACGAGCCCCCACGTGTAGCAGTACCCCCGTAGGAGCTGCTGTTTGTTTGATTTGGGTCTACGTCCTGCCTATCAACCCCTGGAAGTGGCTCAAACCTTCCCTTAGCACAACTGATATGAATAAGGAGTGTGAGACCTATTGAGTATTAGGAGACACAATCCTGCATACATCACACAATAACCTGTAAATGTTATTACCTTTGCTGGTCACTAGTCCTTCTAAGTGACAGAGATACTTCACACAAGTTATATGCTTAATCAAAGGTACCTTTACTCAGTATAAAAGGGAAGGGTAAAGAATCACATTAATACACACAGTTGACTCTGCATGCGCATTGCAGAGTCAATAAACCAATAAGGATAGGTATCACTGAGATTAGGTAATAACAGGAAATAACATCAGCTATATATATGTACATGTATCTATATGTGTCTCTGCACGGCTAACTGGTTGCTCGCGAGCTCCCCCTTTGTTGCAATACCTTGCACGTGTTCATTCCCTATAATAGGTAAGCAAGGCCTATCTGCGTCCCACTCAAAGTTCCTTTCTCCAATGAAGTCTTCGCTAGCCACCGTCGGTGCACAAGTTAAATTGTAATCCACAGGGTTTCAACAAGATGCTGTAATTATCCGCAATATACCTGAGTACTCGTGTGCTTGCCACCCACTAATGACGGATGCACCAATCTCTGATCACATAGTCTCCAGTGAGATACACTAGGCCGCAAGCTGTGGCATGATAGGTGAAGTGTGGCTGGCACTAACTAAATCACTTTCCTCTAAGGTAGTAGTCAATTCTGGGCAGGTGCCCTTCTCACCAAACAGGCCCGACTTTCAGATAGTCTCCTCTGGCTTGTCCCGGTCACTCGATCTCCACGCTTCTGCTTCAGCTGCAGTCTCCGGACTCCGTCACTAACAGCATATGGTGATGGACGACTCTGGTCTCTGCTGGGCAATCACAGGACGCTGTGGACGATCCTCTGCTGGAAATCACTCAGGCACTCCCGTAATTTAGGACCAGGCTTCTGGCCTAATCCTTAGGAAGCAGGCCTCCGTGCCAACTTCCTGCTTGATTGAGAGCTGGATCCAGAGAGAGAGACGCTGGCCCCTCCCCTGGTTTAAGTAGTCTGCCCAGAATGCTTTGCGGTGTTGCAATGCACCCTGGGTAATGTAGTCTGTCTTTTACTAAAAGCAACAAAGTCTTTTCTCCTAGCTGATATCTGTCCCAAAGTGCATTAGTTGCATTGTAACACTTATACCACCGGAGGGAGCCAGATTCCTTCTTACATATGGACATCCTGCTACATATATATACACACACACTATATTACCAAAAGTATTGGGACGACTGCTTTTACACGCACATGAAATTTAATGACATCCCAGTTTTAGTCCGTAGGGTTCAATATTGAGTTAGCCCACCCTTTGCAACCATAACATCTTCAACTCTTCTTGGAAGGCCGTCCACAAGGTTTAGGAGTGTGTCTATGGGAACGTTTGACCATTCTTCCAGAAGTGCATTTGTGAGGTCAGGCACTGATGTTGGACGAGAAGGCCTGGCTCGCAGTCTCCAATCGAATTCATCCCAAAGGAGTTCTGTTGGGTTAAGGGCAGTATTGTAGGTCGTCAATCGTCGATCTTACCCAGAAGTGGGAGCGGGTACCTATCGAAACATGGTACTTGCTCCCCCACAAGAAGTGCCAAATGAGGCAGTGGCTGGGGGGGGGGGGTGCAAACAAGCAGAGCTTCCTCTTTTGGGTGGAGCTCTGCTTTAAACTGAAAATCGCTACTTCAGTAAAATAGTGCAGAATACAAGCAGCTACTTGCAATTATCCTCATAGATACAGTAGCTTACATCTCATTCAAGTCCAGAGTAGCTCTGATAGATAACACAGGTGAGCAGCTGGAAGGATTCAAGCCCCGAAGACATACGGGGTCCACCCCACTGCAACTAACATACTATATAAGCAATTGAGGAGGTGCTCCCCACAATAGTTGAGCCTTTTGATGACGCTGTGGGCTATTATTACTAACCTACCCTGTTTCTGACAGTTGAGGGCCTTTCGCCTGGCTGCAGATCACTTGCCCAACTACCTCTGTCTTAGGTGTGGAGGAAGGGAAGCTGAGAAGTGTATGTTCCACAGGCATGCCCAGGATCCCAGGGAGTTGTGGGAAAAGAAGTTATGAGGGCTTGCACCTGCATCTGAGCATGGTGAGTAAATGGGCATTTTGCTACATTACCTTATACAGATAGTGGTGACATCATCACTGAGGTGTACAGAGTCTGTGCAGAGACCAGAGCGGTGAAAGCAGAAAACAGAGGGTGGATACAAGACCAGTCACACTAGACAAGAAGAGAGAGGTCCATGGATCGACTTGGGTAACTACAATCCGCATGTCTGATTTCTAGCATACGATTATTGCCAGCGGCTATGTGTTCTCCCAGCAGGGACGGCTCCTCGGGAGGGATTTCCCTATAAACACTGACTGCATTAGGGGCCGGCTCAAACTAGAATGCACTGCCTTTGCAATCTGCAAATGTAATGTTAACGGCACCCCAAATGCAGCACGCAAGTGCAGTTTTTTTGCAGGCACCAATTTGCATGGTGCGATTTTACACGTTGTGCATGCATTACTTTTCCCACATTTCGGTGCAGTAAATGGGCTGCAAAATCACATAGAAACCAACCCTTAAAGAGGTAATAAACCCCAAAACAAAAATGTAATAAATAGCAGCATACCAATCATTAGATGTGATGGTTGCATTCGTTTTAAATTTTTAGGCTTCCCCCCGCCCTCTGTTTTCACTTGGTGATCTGCCCAGTAATACACCTCCTGTATTTAGAGTGCCCCCATTCTGAATGAAGGAGGACAGGAGGCACAGCAGTCAGCAGCATTGTCAGTCCGGGGAGGAAGGAGGCTAGCATACCTCCCAACATTTTGAGATGGGAATGAGGGACACCTACTAGCAAACGTATGTAGGCATAGGACACGCCCCCCTGTCACACCCCTTTTTAAAAAGGAGAATTAACCAAAAAAAAGGTAAATTAAATCCACAAGGGCTTTTTTTTACCACTACTATTCCTTTATATTGACGTTTACAATTTACAAATGCAGCAATTTAGAATTTGGATGAAAGGTTTAGCACTTGGGAAACTTTTTTTGAAAGATAAAAAGTGCATTTTATATACAACTATAGAGATCAGACCAAAATGAGGGGGGGAAGAGGGACAGAGGGACATTGCTCCAAATCAGGGACAGTCCCTTGAAATCAGGGACAGTTGGGAGCTATGGGCTAGTGTTAAATGTACTACCAGATTTAAATCCAACAGCTGATCATTGTAAGCACCCCTGCCAGGGGTAAATGTATAGTTGCCAACATTTTTTTTTTTCAAAAAAGTTTTTTACTGTGTCCAGGAAGCTGTTGTAGGGGGGGAGCATGTCCTTTAATTAGGGCGGGGCATTCATATATTTTGGGCGTGATTCTAAAAGGAGGTTAATCGTGTGCTTCCATCAGGGATCTTCTAGCAATGATAGGGTTAATTATGTACAGCCAGCAAGGAATCCGATAGCAATAAAAGGGTTAATCATATCTCTAGCCCCCAGGGATCTTAGACTAGTAAGATCCCTGGTGACTAGAGACATGATTAACCCTTTTATTTCCAGCAGATCTTTGCTAGCTGTACATTTTTGGCAACTATGCAATAGTGGTCACCAGTCATCTCTATGATCGTCTGAGGCCCGGGTGCGATGTGATGACGTCACGCCCGTGTCCTCAGATGTAAACACAGCCGCCATTGCGGCTAGTAAGTATGAGATCATTGAAAATGTTTTCACGATCTCATGCTTTCCAGCCTGGAGGAGAGATGTGAGGTCTTATTGACCCCGCATTTCTCTCAATAAAGAGGACCTGTCACACACATTCCTATTACAAGGGATGTTTACATTCCTTGTAATAGGAATAAAAGTGATCAAAAAAAAGTAAAATAAGTGTAAAATAAATAAAATAAGTAAAAAAAATAAATAAAAAATAAAAACATTGAAACGCCCCTGTCCCCGGTAGCTCGCGATTAGAAGCGAACGCACACGCAAGTCCCGTCCATATATGTAAACGCCGTTCAAACCACATATGTAAGGTATCGCCGCGTGCTTTAGAGCGCGTGCAACAATTCTAGCACTAGACCTCCTCTGTAACTCTAACTTGGTAACCTGTAAAAAAAATTAAAGCGTCGCCTATGGAGATTTTTAAGTACCGAAGTTTGTCGCCATTCCATGAGTGTGCGCAATTTTAAAGCGTGACATGTTAGGTATCTATTTACTCGGCGTAACATCATCTTTCATATTTTTCCCAAAAAGTGGGCTAACTTTACTGTTTTGTTATTTTTTAATTCATGAAACCATTTTTTTTCCAAAAAAAAGGTGTTTGAAAAATGATTGCGCAAATACCGTGCAAGAAAAAAAGTTGCAATGACTGTCATTTGATTCCCTAGGGTGTCTGCTAAAAAAACATATATAATGTTTGGGGGTTCTGAGTAATTTTCTAGCAAAAGAATGATGATTTATTTGTACATGTAGGAGAGAAGTGCCAGAATAGGCCCAGTATTGATGTGGTAAAAAAAAACCAGTGTTGAAGTGGTTAATCTTCAACTGCCATGATGCTGCACATGTGATCAGTTATGACACCAGCCATTGGATGGTTTGACAGTTTGGTTGAGAGCACAACCAATGTGACAGTTGGCATTCCCGGCATGCCGGGAATGTAACTGCTTTTTGAAACTGTTAAATCGATGAGTTTACTTCCGCTTAATTAAACCATAACAAACCTTGCCCCCCAATAATTAAACACAGACCATTTAAAGTTGGAAGTGGGCAAGGCCACAGCTTTATTGAAACATATCGGTATAACAAACTTCAAATCCAAAAACCATGCCAGTCACGGTTACACCGTGAGCATCTCTAAACAAACTGTCTAGTCTAAGAGGCCTGTCTCCACCATCAGTGCGAGACAGGCATTAACCACTTAAGCCCCGAACCATTTTGTAGCTAAAGGACCAGAGGTGTTTTCAGAATTTTGCACTGCGCTGCTTTAACTGTAAATTTTGCGTAAATACAATGTTGTACCCAA
Organism: Rana muscosa; assembly: GCA_029206835.1. Classification (NCBI taxonomy): domain Eukaryota; kingdom Metazoa; phylum Chordata; class Amphibia; order Anura; family Ranidae; genus Rana; species Rana muscosa. The sequence goes on along the minus strand of CM055128.1, from coordinate 53,905,729 downwards.
ACTAAATTTGCGTCCTTTTCTTCCCACAAATAGAGCTTTCTTTTAATGGTATTTGATTGCCTCTGCGATTTTTATTTTTTGCGATATAAACGGAAAGACTGAAAATGTTGAAAAAAATTTATATTTTCTACTTTTTGTTATAAGAAAAATCGAATAAACTCAATTTTAGTCATACATTTAGGCCAAAATGTATTCAGCCACATGTCTTTAGTAAAAAAAATGTCAATAAGCGTATATTTATTGGTTTGCGCAAAAGTTATAGCGTTTACAAACTAGGGTACATTTTCTGGAATTTACACAGCTTTTAATTTATGGCTGCCTATCTCATTTCTTGAGGTGCTAAAATGGCAGGGCAGTACAAAACCCCCCCCAAAATGACCCCATTTTGGAAAGTAGACATCCCAAGGAAATTGCTGAGAGGCATGTTGAGCCCATTGAATATTTTTTTTTTGTCTCAAGTGATTGAATAATGACAAAAAATAAATAAAAAATTACAAAAAGTTGTCACTAAATGATATATTGCTCACACATGCCATGGTTATATGTGGAATTGCACCCCAAAATAAATTTTGCTGCTTCTCCTGAGTACGGGGATACCACATGTGTGGGACTTTTTGAGAGCCTAGCTGCGTACGGGCCCCCGAAAACCAAGCACCGCCTTCAGGATTTCTAAGGGCGCAAATTTTTGATTTCACTCCTCACTACCTATCACAGTTTCGAAGGCCATAAAATGCCAAAATAGCACAACCCCCCCCCCCCAAATGACCCCATTTTAGAAAGTAGACACCCCAAGGAAATTGCTGAGAGGCCTGTTGAGCCCATTGAATTTTTTTTTTCTTGTCCCAAGTGATTGAATAATGTCAAAAAAAAATAAAATTACAAAAAGTTGTCACTAAATGATATATTGCTCACACATGCCATGGTTATATGTGGAATTGCACCCCAAAATACATTCTGCTGCTTCTCCTGAGTACGGGGATACCACATGTGTGGGACTTTTTAGGAGCCTAGACGCGTACGGGGCCCCGAAAACCAAGCACCGCCTTCAGGATTTCTAAGGGCGCAAATTTTTGATTTCACTCCTCACTACCTATCACAGTTTCGAAGGCCATAAAATGCCAAAATAGCACAAAACCCCCCCAAATGACCCCATTTTGGAAAGTAGACACCCCAAGCTATTTGCTGAGAGGCATGTTGAGTATTTTACAGCTCTCATTTGTTTTTGAAAATGAAGAAAGAAAATATTTTTTTTTTCAATTTTCAAAACTTTGTGACAAAAAGCGAGATCTGCAACATACTCACCATACCTCTCAGCAAATAGCTTGGGGTCTCTACTTTCCAAAATGGGGTCATTTGGGGGGGTTTTGTGCCATCTGGGCATTCCATGGCCTCCGAAACTGATAGGCAGTGAGAAGTGAAATCAAAAATTTACACCCTTAGAAAGCCTGAAGGCGGTGATTGGTTTTTGGGGTCCCGTACGCGGCTAGGCTCCCAAAAAGTCCCACACATGTGGTATCCCCGTACTCAGGAGAAGCAACAGAATGTAATTTGGGGTGTAATTCCACATATGCCCATGGCATGTTTGAGCAATATATCATTTAGTAACAACTTTGTGCAAAAAAAATAAAAAATAAAATTTCTTTTTTCCGCAACTTGTGTCAACATAAAAAATATTCCATGGACTCGACATGCCTCTCAGTATATAGCTTGGGGTGTCTACTTTCCAAAATGGGGTAATTTGGGGGGGTTTTGAACTGTTCTGGCATTTTATACACAACATTAGGAAGCTTACATCCACTCTTCTAACCACTTGAAGACAAAGCCCTTTCTGACACTTTTTGTTTACATGAAAACATTTTTTTTTTTGCAAGAAAATTATGTTGAACCCCCAAACATTATATATTTTTTTAAAGCAAAGGCCCTACAGATTAAAATGGTGGGTGTTGCATTTTTTTTTTCCACACAGTATTTGCGCAACGATTTTTCAAACGCATTTTTTTGGGGAAAAAATACACTTTTTTTAATTTTAATGCACTAAAACACACTATATCGCCCAAATGTTTGATGAAATAAAAAAGATGATCTTAGGCCGAGTACATAGATACCAAACACAACATGCTTTAAAATTTCGCACAAACGCGCATTGGCGACAAACTACATACATTTTTAAAAGCCTTTAAAAGCCTTTACAGGTTACCACGTTAGATTTACAGAGGAGGTCTACTGCTAAAATGACTGCCCTCGATCTGACCTTTGCGGTGATACCTCACATGCATGGTGCAATTGCTGTTTACATATGACGCCAGACCGACGCTTGCGTTCACCATTGCGCAAGAGCAGGGCAGGACAGGGGTGCTTTTTTTTTTTATTATTATTATTAATTTTGCTTTTTTTTTTTTTTTTTAAACTGTTCCTTCCATATTTTTTTTTTTTTTATCATTTTTATTGTTATCTCAGGGAATGTAAATATCCCCTATGATAGCAATAGGTAGTGACAGGTACTCTTTTTTTGAAAAAACAGGGGTCTAGACCCTAGATCTTTCCTCTGCCCTCAAAGCATCTGACCACACCAAGATCGGTGTGATAAAATGCTTTCCCAATTTCCAAATGGCGCTTTTTATATCCGGGGGGGGGGGGACATTCCCTCCCACTGCTTGTAAAAGCAGTCCAGAGGCTAATTAGCCGCTAGGATTGCTTTTACCTGAAAGCCGGCCGCTGGCTGAAAAGAATGATACCAAGATGATACCTAAACCCGCAGGCATCAATCTGGTATAACCATTTAAAGTCCAGCAACATACCAGTACGTTGCTGGTCCTTGTTGGACATGTATTGTAATCTTTTTTTCATGCAGCCTGTTGGCTGAACAAAAAAAAGAGATTGATCGGTGGGTATGCCCACCATTAGAATACCTCCCTTCATCCACCCACTTCTAATGATGGGCATACATGCACCATTTATATATGCCGAAGCATTGGGGCATACTCCCGCAAAAATTATGCCGCACACACATGGTCAGACTTTTCCACGGGCAAGCCTCCGTCGGAATTTCGACTGTATGTACGCGGCATTAGGAGCAAAATCGCTCCTCCGCTCCTGCTGCCCCAATGCTTCGGCATATTTGCTTTTTTTTTTAACTGTGGTGTTGAAATCACCTCCTACAGCACTGGAGTCGCAGGGATCAGGCCTGTCTCTGCGAACGCTGCAGTTATGTGTGTTGTGTTTTGTAAGTGACAGTGATCGATCGATACTGCACTTGGGTGGCCTGGGCTGGGCGGAGGGGCAAAACGCAGGTGCTAGCAGGTATCTGGGCTGATCCCGCTAACACTGCGTTTTTGGGAACCCTAAACTGCTGGGGACACTAGTATAGATCTGATCAGATCAGATATTGATCTGTTCAGATACTATACCACTAAGGGAGGTGCATACCTCCCAACAGGCACGGATTCTGCGGGTTTCTCCCGCACAGGCCCCTCCTTCCCGCATTCCTGCAAGAGCTGTATTTTTTCTGCACAGCAGGAAGTGGAGGAACTACGATGTAGGTAACCCCCCCCCTGCGATAGGCGGCACCCCCCCCCGAGATTGGCGTCAGGACAGCGGCGAAATGCGCCCCCCCCCCCCCGCTCAACAACTTTCGTTGTCAGGTCCAAAAACAATTCAAATGTCCTGCGGCAGGGGAGAGGGGAGATCATCAATGTCCCGCAGTGGGACTTTTACAAGTTGGGAGGTATGGAGGTGTATGCTTCACGCGTGGGTGTTAGCGTTACTGGCACTAACCTGACGCTGCCTGGGGTGTGACGCAGGGTTAACTAGGGGCAATTAGGGGGTTAAAACCTTTATTAGATAATATATGGGGGTACCTGACGCTATAAAAACCTGCGGCGAACCTAAAAAAAAATAACTGGCTATCTATCGGCACCAGCATAAGTAATACAGTGATCAGAAAAACGATCGCTTAGTGAAACTGGCAAAAGGGGGTGAAAGGGTTACCTGGGGGGGGGGCGATCAAGGGGGTTAAACCTTTATTAGGTAATATATGGGGGTAGCTGACGCTATAAAAACCTGCGGCGAACCTAAAAAAAATAACTGGCTACCTATCGGCATCACCCACAATAAGACAGCGATCAGAAAAACGATCACTTAGCGACAGTGGTGATAGGGGGTAAAAGGGTTACCTTAGGGGGCTACACTGGCTACACTGGGTTATTAGGGGGGGGTTAGGGGGCTACACTGGACCTGAACTAACTGTAGTGACACTTTTACAGTCACAAATGTCACTGATTGCAGTGATCAGTAAATAAATGGTCACTGCAATCAGTGACACAGTGACTGGGGGCTGGGGGGTGATCTGGGGGGGCGATTTATGTTCCTATGTGTCCTGGTGTCAGTGTACTGTTTGTGCACTAACCTGTGTGTCTTCTCTTGTACGGCGCTCGGTATATGTGAGCGCCGCATGAGAGATGACATCACTTCCTCTGCCTGTGTAAACATTACACAGCAGAGGAATCTTTCTCATTCGCCGGGAGCGATCGCGGGGGGGGGTGGCCGGAATCGAACGGCCGTCCCCTCATCCCGGATCGCTCCCCAACGGATAACGACCGCTCACTATATAGAAGGGGGGTCCGATTGGACCCCCCAACTATACAAAGGCAATCATGTACACTGTACGTGATTGTGCCTGTCTGTGCCATTCTGCCGACGTATATATACAGTGAGCGGTCGTTAAGTGGTTAAACTGACCCTGTAATTCAACTTGAGTGTTTAGCCCATAAAGTAATGCCAATTGCTGGCCAGGTAAAACCGCCAAAGAAGCTGTGACGAAAAACAAAAAAAGCAACACAACGGGCGGTTGGGTGGACAACCCTTGTGACGTCAAATTCTTCGGAAGTAGTGGGACGTGACTCTGCGGAGCTTTTTCTAGAGTTCTGGCTCCACCCCCTCACCTCATGCCATTGTAGCCAATCCCAGCGGAGCCACTCCAACTCCCTGATTATGTTGCCAAGCATCCAGCAGTCAAGGCTCCCTTTCCTTAGTGCAGGGCGGGTCAAGGGGCCTTCATTCTTGGCAAATATGCTGACATCTTGCAGATAAGGTAGGGTGACCAGACATCCCCGCTTTCCGGGGACAGTCCCCGGATTGAGGACACTGTCCCCTGACCAAGTCTGTCCCCGGTTTTGTCCCCGGATTGGACAGGGGCTGGGGCAATTTTATAGACATTCAGTGCAGAATGAAAAAAAAAAATCTGAATTACACACCCCCGCTCCGCCGCTCCTACTAGCTTAGTGGGGTGTATTTTTTTCCATTATCTGTGCCCCTTTCTGATGATCATGTGCTGGTCGGAGCGGAGGGAATATTTCTTCAGCTCCGCTCGCATGTTCTTCTGCCTTGGCTCAAGTCCTGGCCAGCCGCCTACCTGCTTATCTTCTTGCCTTCCCTGGCGGAGTAATTATCCTCCACTCCCCATCCAGTAGTAGCCGGGGCCCAGAGAGTAAGACTTGACAGGCTGTGAGGGGGTGGCGGCGACAACGGGCAGAGAGTCGCTGATAGCCGCCATTGCTAGTAAAAAAAAAATATGTCTCTGGATTTCTTTTTAAAAATCTGGTCACCTTAAGATAAGGGACACCACACTATCACACAGAGAGTCCCCAAAGCCACCCAAGAGATCACTTCTGTGGGGGAGAAAGTAGGGGGAGGGATCTGTGCTCGGCAAGGTCCCGGGGTGACGACCCCACCTGGCAGCACTGCAGTGAGTGAGAGCATCTGAGCTTTGAATGTCCTATCCATGACCTTCCTTGATGGAGCCTGGGACAAGGTTGGGTCAGGACAGGTTTTCAAAATCCATGAGTGTCCCGGACAGATCAGGACAGTTGGCAACTATGTAAATGGTTTGTCTCATCTGTGTAAACTGATACATATGAAGGAGGGCTTGTTCTTTTGAATAACAACAGACTTCCTGGCTGGATCACCAGATTAAAAAAAGAATAAAGACATCCTATAAAAGAAAACAAATGCAGCCATCACATCTAGCAATTGGTAAACTGCAATATACAGTAATAAATGTTTGCTTTTTGGTTTATTTTTGCTTTAAAGCTGAACTATAGGTAGGATCTTAAGTGCATCCTTACACTGGCCCAGTATAAGTATGCAAGGTCCAATGTAAGTATGCATAACTCAGAATAACAGAATGCTACTGCACTACTAACAATACCTTTTTCCCCAGCTGCTTGCACTTAATGCGAATCACAACACTATAAGCATTATCCAATATGCTACACAATTTTGAATATTGGTTTATGCATTTGCAGTGATCACTGTGATTTTCTGTGCCACACAGCTTCTGCATACTAACCACAGGGAGTTGCTCACCCAATACCACCGCCATTCACATAACACCTTGTATTTAACACCAGAAAGAGCCAACAGAAGCAGCAAACTGTGTGTGTACATCACATGGATGAGAACCACTGTGGACAGCAAGTGCTGCAGAACAACCAGATGGCAGTTGTTACATCATATGTAGCATAAATGGACGTGGTGAAGTGTTTCGGGGCATGACCCCCTTTATCAAACCTCTTATCCATGTGATATACAAACACCCACCTGGAAGGTCGCCACCTGCTGGAGACTTATTGATATACTTTTCAATACTTTGTACATGTGAGTGCATAATTATTGTTTTTCATCATTTTTTTATATTTTAATAAATACTACACTTAGGTAGTAGCGTTTTTTCTCTCCTTCATCTTTTCATTTCTACATGATTTGCTGGTAGGAGCCCCTCCCCAGATCCTGCTTGGAAGACAGACTGCTGACGCTGCCATTCTGTGAACTTCATGGCAAAAAAAAAATTTATGGACTTTTTTCAAGGATTAATAATACACTTTTTTTAAATGTCATTTATCATTTTTTGGCAGTTGCACTAGTGATCTCATGTTTTTTTTTTTTTTTTTTTTTGCACCTTTGTATGTTTTGGGGGCGCTAATGCCCTATGCAATTTTTTCAGTTACTGTTAGTTTTCCTCTAGCCTGAGTTTCAACTTCAAAACGAAAGTTCTTTTTTATGGATCATACACCTTACATCAACTCCTGACCGGTGCTAAACGTCATGGCATTGAGTAATGTACATGTTGCTTTTACCACCTGTAATTTGTATGCTATGCAGCAAAGCCAAGCCGGTATATAGTCAGGATTAGATTCCTCTCTTCTTCAAGTATCATTTACATAAACCCATCTGTAAGAAGATAAACAAATAGTCTTATGAATAGATCAAAAAGAATCATTGTGGAAGATGGGATCAGAAAAAAACAAAAGTGATTTACAGCCTTGTATAAATTATGCTAAACACTGCGTCCATATGTAAAATATTGTTCAAAGCTGTTCATCCTTTCATAGAAACATATCACAGGTGCTTCATTCACGCTCATAAGCGACATTTGGTTATAAACAGCAAAAACATTGTTTGATTTTTTTTTTTTTCTTTAGAAAAGCTCCAGGAAGTATGTAGAGATTAGTGCTGTCACTGCAGATAATGTAGGCCTACAGGTAAAACTTTTTTTTTTCATTTTGGATAGATTAAGGGGGGGGGGGGCTATAACCACTGTCAGATTTTTTATTTTATTTTTTGCCACGTTTGTCCCATTGGGGAGATTTCCCTTCACTTCCTGTCCCATAGCCAAACAGGAAGTGAGAGGAAATTCCTGCAAATTAACCCCCCAGGTCACCAGAACTAGTGTCCCCATTGGAAGATTTCCCCTCTATTACTTTTCTGGGGACAAAGGTAAACAGGACAAATAGAGAGGGTGAATCTCCCTAACGGGGGCACAGACAGCAATGTAAACCCAACAGGGGTTCTAATCCATCTCCACTCTATTCAAAATGAAAAAAAAGTTTTGCCCTAATTACACTTTAGCCTCATGCACACAGGGCGTTAAAAAAAAAAGAGAGCTGCAAAGTCAGTACTGATGGCAGGAAAAAGCCGGAAAAAAAGGCGTCTTGCATTGGCATTAGACCCCTTTCACACTGAGGCCATGGCCGCGTTAGCAGCGGTTTAAGCGGCGCTTTTTGGCCGCTAGCGGGGCACTTTTAAACCCAAAGAAGGGGTTACAAATTCCCGTGTTGCGGCGCTTCTGAATCGCTTTTCAGGCGCTTTGAAGTGCTGCCCATTCATTTCAATACTAAATACAGCGCTCCAAAGATGCTGCTTGAAGGACTTTTCCTAACGTCCCGCAAGCGCAACGCCCCAGTATGAAAAGACCCACTGGAATGAATGGGAGGCGGTTTTCAGGCGCTATTTAGAGGCTATTTCTAGCGCTAAAACGCCTGAAAACCGCCTCAGCGGGAAAGGGGTCTTAATGCGCCTTTAGCCGCGTTTTTTTTTTTTAAAGGACACTGCCCTCTTCTATTTTCCACTCCCAAATCACATAACTACAGCTTAAAAACGCTTGATGCAGCTTAACGCTGTATACAGCATTAACGTGTGTTTAGCTGCATCTGGTGTATTTTCAGCTGTAACGCTGGTCTTCTTAACGTGCTGGACCTCGTTTTTTTTTCTTCGCCTATACAACTAAAAGCCTAAGGGGCTGATTTAAGAAAATGTTGGCGCATTTGCGCGGGCAGGAATAATTATTGCGACATGGCGCATGCTGTCGACTTGCGACGGATTCGCAGAATCATTGCGCGTACGGAAAATCCACTCGTCTGTATGCAATTCCGACGCGCAAAAAAAAACACGCATGCTCGTAATCAAGCAGAAGAGCCGAACTGCCTATTGAACTTCATTGATCTCGGCTCGTCGTACGTCTTGTACGTCACCGTGTTCTTGACGGTCGGAATTTCCGACAAGATTTGTGTGGCCGTGTGTATGCAACACAAGTTTGAGCCAACATTCCTTCGGAAAAAAATCTACGCATGCGGCATAAGACCCCTATCACACTGGAGCGCTTTTAAGGCGTTCTAGCGATAAAAATAGCGCCTGAAAAGTGCCTCTCAAGCCACCCCAGTGTGAAAGGGACATTGTTCCTGGTGAGGGACAGTCCCTTGAAATCAGGGACAGTAGGGAGCTATGCTAACGTGCGTGTGCGAAACTGCATGCGAACAGTACCCGTTCCTTGCATTTAGGTGCAGCACGATTTTAGAAAAGTTGCTTGCACATCCTTTGTGTGCCTTTCATGCGTAGGACAGCGCAATGAAGAGGCTACACTAAACCAGACGTACCAAAATGCGCAAAAACATGGGACGGAGCTCAGGATGTTTCTGCCAGCAAGATCCTGCTTACAAACGTCAGTAAATTATTACTTCTGTACAGATGTAATGCTTCTATGTGCTGTGCTGCTCTGCATTAAAAAATGCTGCAAGTCCGAACACAAGCGCAACACAGCAGAACTGCCTGAATGAGCCCTTAGGCCCCCTTCAGATTTCTCAGTGTCCTTGCCTTATGTCACAGGTTGACGTGTATTGCATTAAGGCAGCCAAGTCATTATAACTGGGCTACCAACACATAACGGCCTAAAACCAAGACATTCATTTTTTTACCATTGCACACCACTACGTGAGTTCCGGTTCCTTGCAGTGCGACTGAATTGCATCCTACTGTAACCTTGTGCTGCTTTAACGCACATTAACCACTTCAGCTCCAGAAGGTTTACCCCCCCTCATGACTAGGCCATTTTTTGCGATACGGCACTGCATTATTTTAATTACACGGTCGTGCGACGCTGTGCTGAAATGAACTTTATGTTCTTCCCCCCCCCCCCCCCCCAAATAGAGATTTCTTTTGGTGGTATTTGATCACTTTTGCGATTTTTTTTATTTTTTTTATTTTTTTTATTTTTTTATTTTTTTAAGCGCTATAAACAAAAAAAAGACCAACAATTTAAAAAAAAAAAAAAAAAAACATTTTTTTTACTTTCTGCTATAAAACATACCCAATAAAAAATCTAATCTCTTCATCAATTTAGGCCAATATGTATTCTGCTACATGTTTTTGGTAAAAAAAATCCCAATAAGTGTATATTGATTGGTTTGCGCAAAAGTTATAGCGTCTACAAACTATGGGATATATTTTTGTAATTTTTATTTATTTATTTATTTTTACTAGTAGTAAAAATGTGACTTAGGCTCCATGTACACAGAAGCTGATAAACTGCAGTTTATTGGCGTTTTTTTTTTTTTTTTTAACAAGCCCATTAACTGCACTCTAAGTTAGCCTATGTGTTCATGTACACATAACGTTTTTTAGCTTTAATGAGCAGTGGAGTTAATAGGCTTTTTTCTGAACGCAAGAAATTCGCGTTCAAAGTGCCGTTTTTCGGCAGAAAAAAAAACGCAAAAAAAATGCAAAACGCTCATAAACGCTCATAAACGCTGGCCGGTAGCGTTTTTTGGTCCATTGAAAAAAAAAAAAAGCTAAAAAATGCTACACTGAAAAACGCTAGCTAGTACAAAAACGCTGATAAAAGCTAGCTTTTTCTGCTGCTTTAAAAATGTCAGTTTTTGAGCTTCTGTGTAAATGGAGCCTTATAATGGGACTGCGATATTGCGGCGGACAAATCGGACACCTAACTGACACTTTTTGGGGACCAGTGACACTGTTTCCTATCCTCACTGTTTCCTATCCTCACTGTTTCCTATCCTCACTGTTTCCTATCCTCACTGTTCCCTATCCTCACTGTTCCTATCCTCACTGTTCCCTATCCTCACTGTTCCTATCCTCACTGTTCCTATCCTCACTGTTCCTATCCTCACTGTTTCCTATCCTCACTGTTTTCTATCCTCACTGTTTCCTATCCTCACTGTTCCCTATCCTCACTGTTCCCTAGCTCACTGTTTCCTATCCTCACTGTTTCCTATTCTCACTGTTTCCTATCCTCACTGTTCCCTAGCTCACTGTTTCCTATCCTCACTGTTCCCTATCCTCACTGTTCCCTAGCTCACTGTTTCCTATCCTCACTGTTTCCTATTCTCACTGTTTCCTATTCTCACTGTTTCCTATCCTCACTGTTCCCTATTAGTGATGAGCCGAACACCCCCGGGTTCGGTTCGCACCAGAACCCGCGAACGGACCGAAAGTTCGTACGAACATTAGAACCCTATTAAATACAATGGATGCGAACGTTCGAATTCTAAAGTGCTAATTATAACGACTATTATGCATGTTATTGTCCTAAAAAGGGTTTGGGAACCCGGGTTGTGCACCAGGGGACATGTATCAATGCAAAAAGAAGTTTTAAAAACGGTCGTTTTTCGGGAGCAGTCATTTTAATGATGCATAAAGTGAAAAAAAAAAAGTCAAATATTTCTTTAAATATCGTACCTGGGGGGTGTCTAAAGTATGCCTGTGAAGTGCCACGTGTTTCCCGTGTTTAGAACTGTCCCTGCACAAAATTACATTTCTAAAGGAAAAAAAGCCATTTAAAACTGCTTGCGGCTTTAATGTAATGTCTGGTCCCGGTAATATGGATGAAAATCTTTAAGAAAAATGGCATAGCTACCCCATGACCCCCCCCCCCCCCCCCCACCCCAGCCCATTACCAGCCCCTTTGGGTCTTGTATGGATATTAAGGGGAACCCCGCACATAAAATAAAAAAGGCCCTATATACTCTGAACAGCCGTATACAGGCGGTGCATACAAGACAGGGACTGTAGGTTTGTTCTTATGTAGAATCTGTTTGTAATTTTGAACAGGTACATTGTTGAAGTGTAGCTCCAGCCCAAAAATCTATTTTTAAACTTTTTGGAAAACATAGGTAAGGGTTATCACCCCTGTAACATTTGTTTTGCTGTCTGTGCCCCTGTTCAGAACATTTCACCTCACTTTCCGTCCCAATGACAACTGTTTTTGAAATGTGGTGTTTTTCTTGAAACAAGGATTGCTGATAAAGCATCAGTACAGAGGAGACACCTTTCTCCCATATTTATTCTTACAGGAGAGAATTTTCCTTCCTAGTGGTAGATTTCCTCTCACTTCCTGTTGTCTTCTTGCGTTTGCAAGTAGGAGTCGTTTGTAAGTTGGATGTTTGAAAGTAGGGACCTGCCGTATATACTCTGCAGAAATAGGCCCCTTAGTTGTTGGTGTTGGCACAACACTGTAAGCACTCACAGTTACTCTTGGTTGGTGCTGGAACGCCCTGCTGTCAACTATTATATCAGGAATTTTAATTACATATAATTGTTGAACAGTGGTAGTAAAAATTGGGCCTTTGATGGTGGTGCTGGTGCCACAACACTGTAAGCCCTGACAGTTACTCTTGGTGGGTGCAGCAATGGGCCCTGCTGTGAATTATTAGATCAAGAATTGTAATTACATGCCCCTTTTGAACAGGGGCTGAAAAATTGGGCCTTTCGTGGTGGTGGTGGTGGTGGCGTTGCCACAACACTGTAAGCCCTCAGAGTTACTCTTGGTGGGTGCAGCAATGGGCCCTGCTGTGAATTATTAGATCAAGAATTGTAATTGCATGCCCCTGTTGAACAGGGGCTGAAAAATTGGGCCTTTCGTGGTGGTGGTGGTGGTGTTGCCACAACACTGTAAGCCCTCAGAGTTACTCTTGGTGGGTGCAGCAATGGGCCCTGCTGTGAATTATTAGATCAAGAATTGTAATTACATGCCCCTTTTGAACAGGGGCTGAAAAATTGGGCTTTTCGTGGTGGTGGTGGTGGTGGCGTTGCCACAACACTGTAAGCCCTCAAAGTTACTCTTGGTGGGTGCAGCAATGGGCCCTGCTGTGAATTATTAGATCAAGAATTGTAATTGCATGCCCCTGTTGAACAGGGGCTGAAAAATTGGGCCTTAGGCACTGGTGGCACAACACTACAACCCCTCACAGATACTGTACTTGGAGCACAGCAATGAGCCCTGTTGCAAAGTATTGCTTCAAAAATTGTAATGACACGCCCCTGTTAAACAGGGGCTGAAAAATTGGGCCTTAGGCACTGGTGCCACAACACTCCAACCCCTCACAGATACTGTACTTGGAGCACAGCAATGAGCCCTATGGCAAATTATTGCTAAAAAAATTGTAATTACACGCCCCTGTAAAACAGGGGCTGAAAAATTGGGCCTTAGCCACTGGTGGCGGCACCCATAAACAAAAATGATCTTCCAAGCTATCATCATCAATCGTATCATTTAGGACTCGGAGGAGGAGGATAGCCAGTCAACATAACAGCACAGGCACTCAGCATCAGCATCAGTCTTGAAGGGATGTGACATGTTAAAATCAATTAGTCTGTTATATCAGCATCAGGTGTGTGGTAGCTGGTGGTGATCCAAGACTGGTTCATCTTGATGAAAGTCAGTCGATCAACCGAGTCGGTGGACAGGCGCACCCTGTGATCCGTGACAAATCCTCCAGCAGCACTGAATGTGCGTTCCGAAAGAACGCTGGATGCAGGACAGGCCAGTAGCTCAATTGCATACTGTGCAAGCTCTGGCCAGTGATCCATCCTCAAGACCCAGTAAGCCAGAGGATTTTCGGTGGGGAAGGTGTCCAAGTCTGACCTTGCCCCTAGATATTCCTGCACCATGTTTATCAGACGCTGGCGATGGTTGCTGGAACCGATCATACTTTGGGGCTGCGGACTAAAGAATTGTCTGAACGCATCGGTCAGACGGCCACCTTCCCCACCGCTCCTTCTTTGACTGCCCGAAGCCTCAGCAACTCGTTGTCCAGGACCAGGAGTTTGTAACCTCCCAGTCTCTGGGAACGCGTTGCACAGACCTTTCTGCAAGGCCTCCCGGAGTTGTCTCATCCTCTGCTCCCTCTGCGACGGTAACATAAGGTCCGCAACCTTACCCTTGTACCGTGGATCAAGGAGAGTGGCCAGCCAGTAATGGTCCCTCTCCTTGATCCGAAGAATACGAGGATCCTTCCGCAGACTTTGCAGGATCAGGGAGGCCATGCAGCGTAGGTTTGCTGAGGCATTCGCTCCGGAGTCCTCTGGGTCACTAAGGACGACATGATCCGCAGCCACCTCCTCCCAGCCACGTACAAGTCCACTGGTTTCTTGGGACTGTAAATCATCCCTAAAAGACTGCTGCTGATGATGCTGAGTGCCAGCCTCCACCTCCATGCTGACACAATCCTCCTCCTCCTCCTCCTCCTCGTCCTCTTCCTGTGCGATGGGTGGGACAGAAGGAACACTGTCTGGGTAAAGGGGGCCTTGAGAGGCAAGGAAGTCCTCCTCTTCCTGCCTCTGTTCTGCCTCAAGTGCCCTGTCCATTATTCCACGCAGCGTGTGCTCCAACAGGTGGACAAGAGGTACAGTGTCACTGATGCATGCACTGTCACTGCTCACCATCCTCGTGGCCTCCTCAAATGGTGCCAGGACAGTGCATGCATCCCTGATCATGCCCCACTGGCGTGGAGAAAAAAAACCAAGCTCCCCTGACCCTGTCCTGGTGCCGTAGTCGCACAGGTACTCATTGATGGCCCTCTGCTGCGTGTACAGCCGCTGCAGCATGGCCAACGTTGAGTTCCACCTGGTGGGCATGTCACATATAAGGCGGTTCTTGGGCAGGTTCAACTCCTTTTGCAGCTCAGCCAGGCGAGCACTGGCATTATAAGATCTGCGGAAATGCACACAGACTTTCCTGGCCTGCCTCAGGACATCCTGTAAGCCCGGGTACCTGCCCAAGAACCGCTGCACCACCAGGTTAAGGACGTGAGCCACACAGGGCACATGGGTCAGTTGTCCCTGTCGGAGGGCAGAGAGGAGGTTGGTGCCATTGTCGCAAACCACCATTCCTGGCTTAAGCTGGCGTGGCGTCAACCACCTCTCGGCCTGGCCCTGCAGAGCAGACAGGACCTCTGCCCCAGTGTGGCTTCTGTCCCCCAAACACACCAGCGCAAGCACGGCATGGCATCTTTTTGCCTGCGTACTTGCGTAGCCCCTTGAACGCCTACGGGGCACCGCTGGTTCCGAGGACAAACCACAGGAAGAGGCCATGGAGGAAGAAGAAGAGGAGGGGGTGGAGGAGAGAGGTGTGTCACAACCAGTAGTAGCATTTTGGAGGCGTGGCGGTGGAACAACCTCCAACACTACTGCACCTTGTCCTGCATCCTTCCCAGCTGCCAAAAGAGTGACCCAATGGGCCGTGAAAGAAAGGTAACGTCCCTGTCCATGCCTGCTGGACCATGAGTCAGCGGTAATATGCACCTTACCGCTGACCGCCCTGTCCAGCGAGGCCAAGACATTGCCTTCCACATGCCGGTAGAGAGCCTTCCGTGAGAAAAAGTGGCGTTTGGGAACCTGCCACTGAGGAACCGCACATTGCACAAACTCACGGAAGGGGGCCGAGTCTACCAACTGAAAAGGCAGCAGTTGAAGCGCTAGCAATTTAGCCAAGCTAGCATTCAACCGCTGGGCATGTGGATGGCTGGGAGTGAACTTCTTTCGACGGTCCAGCAGCTGGGGCAGGGAAATTTGCCTGCTAGAATCGGACGTCGGTGTACTGCTAGCAGAGTGGCCGCAAGTACTTGGCTGTGACACACCTAATTCTACACCTTCATTCCTCTCAGTGCATGTTTCAGAGAGGACTGAAGTTATAGTGGGGTTGGAGATCCCAGCTGATGCGGTGCAAGGAGAGGTCCGCTTTGTTCTTTGGTGTGGGTCTTTGAGGTAGGCTTGCCAACGAGCTGCATGGCAGGTCAACATATGTCTGGTCAGGCATGTGGTACCCAAGCGGCTGATGTTTTGGCCACGCGATATACGCTTGAGACATATGTTGCAAACAGAAGCTGTGCGATCTGATGCACTAGCCTCAAAAAAAGGCCCACACCAAAGAACTTTTTGAATGACGGGCAGAGGCAGCGCCCTGCACAGGCGGAGCTCTGCGGTGTGATTCCGTCGGTGTACTGCCCTTACGCTGGCCACCAAAGGGCATCCTGCCTCGTTGGAGATGTGCCTCCTCCTCATCCTCCTCCTCCTCCTCCTCCTCTCTCCTATTAGGCACCCACGTGGAGTCAGTGACCTCATCATCCCCTCCCTCCTCATCACTGGAGCCAATCTGGCAGTATGCTGCAGCTGCTGGAACATGACTGCCAGATTGGTGTCCTTCTTGAGCATCCCCTCTGTCTGCTCTCACGCTACTGCCTTCCTCTAGCTGGGTTTCATCATCAGACCCTTCGAAACGCTGGGCATCCTCCTGGAGCATGTACCCAACACTGTGCTGAAACAGTTCGGGGGACTCCTCAGGAGGAGGACATGGTGGGTCTAGGGAAGGAGTGACTGATGATGAGTCTGACATTGATACCAGGGAAGAGGACGCTTTGGCAGCTGCTTTTCCAGTACCCTGAGCCTGGGTGAGAGAGGATGAGGAGGAGGAGGAGGGCTTGGTCATCCACTCTACCAAGTCTTTGGCATGATGTGGCTCAACATGTCCAGCTGCCGAAAAGAAGGACAAGCGTGTCCCATGGCCATGTGCTGATGACAATGCACCGCGTCCACGACCAGCACTGTTGCCCCCAGACACAGAGCCTGCTTGCCCTCTTTTATTGCCTCCTGACTGTCTGCCTCTCCTTGTTTGCCTTCCAGACATTCTAATAGATGGCCTGCAGGGAGATGGGAAAAAAGCAATAAGGGCTACCTTCAGGTGTCCTTCTCTGTCCCTTTACTTAAGGATTTCTAAATATGGTTGAGGATGATTGCTTTTGCACAGAATAGCACAACGACAATTTCCCTGACTGTGCAAAAAAACAAGGATTTCAAAGATGGTTGATGAGGAATGCTTTAGCACACTATAGCACAAGGAGAATTCCCTCACTGTCCTTCCCTGTCCCTAGAAACAAGGATTCGCACAGTAAAAGACACTGACACTCTCCCTACCTATAGTTTTCTGTCCCTAGAAAAAATGTTTTTTTAAAGCACACTATAGCACAAGGAGAATTTCACTCACTTTCCTTCTTTGTCCCTAGAAACAAGGATTATCACAGTGAAAGAAACTGACACTCTCCCTACCTATAGTTTTCTGTCCCTAGAAAAAATATTTTTTTAAAGCACACTATAGCACAAGGAGAATTCCCTCACTGTCCTTCCCTGTCCCTAGAAACAAGGATTCGCACAGTAAAAGACACTGACACTCTCCCTACCTATAGTTTTCTGTCCCTAGAAAAAATGTTTTTTTAAAGCACACTATAGCACAAGGAGAATTTCACTCACTTTCCTTCTTTGTCCCTAGAAACAAGGATTATCACAGTGAAAGAAACTGACACTCTTCCTTCCTATAGTTTTCTGTCCCTAGAAAAAAATATTTTTTTAAAGCACACTATAGCACAAGGAGAATTCCCTCACTGTCCTTCCCTGTCCCTAGAAACAAGGATTCGCACAGTAAAACACACTGACACTCTCCCTACCTATAGTTTTCTGTCCCTAGAAAAAATGTTTTTTTAAAGCACACTATAGCACAAGGAGAATTTCACTCACTTTCCTTCTTTGTCCCTAGAAACAAGGATTATCACAGTGAAAGAAACTGACACTCTTCCTTCCTATATTTTTCTGTCCCTAGAAAAAAATGTTTTTTTAAAGCACACTATAGCACAAGGAGAATTCCCTCACTGTCCTTCCCTGTCCCTAGAAACAAGGATTCGCACAGTAAAACACACTGACACTCTCCCTACCTATAGTTTTCTGTCCCTAGAAAAAATGTTTTTTTAAAGCACACTATAGCACAAGGAGAATTTCACTCACTTTCCTTCTTTGTCCCTAGAAACAAGGATTATCACAGTGAAAGAAACTGACACTCTCCCTACCTATAGTTTTCTGTCCCTAGAAAAAATGTTTTTTTAAAGCACACTATAGCACAAGGAGAATTCCCTCACTGTCCTTCCCTGTCCCTAGAAACAAGGATTCGCACAGTAAAACACACTGACACTCTCCCTACCTATAGTTTTCTGTCCCTAGAAAAAATGTTTTTTTAAAGCACACTATAGCACAAGGAGAATTCCCTCACTGTCCTTCCCTGTCCCTAGAAACAAGGATTCGCACAGTAAAACACACTGACACTCTCCCTACCTATCCTTCTCTTTCCCTAAACTAAAGGAATCCAGGTTAAGCAAGAAAAAAATAAATGTCACTGTCCCTGCCTATGTTTCTCTTTCCCTGCTCCGGAACACACTACACTAGGCCGCCGTGCTGGCGGCCTTTTATAGTGTGGGGCGTGTACTAAACACCCTCAGCAATAATTGGCCACAGGCATCCTGCCTGTGGCCAATCTTTGCTCTCCTCGCTGCCGGCGCTGTGATTGGCCAAGCATGCGGGGTCACAGTGCATGCTTGCCCAATCACAGCGCCTGGATGACACTGCGATGGCGTAGTGCATTGTGGGCCGTTCGCGTCACTCGAATTTGGCGCGAACGGCCCAAATCGTTCGATCTTCGTCGAACGATCGAACAGCCGATGTTCGAGTCGAACGTATGTTCGACTCGAACACGAAGCTCATCCCTATTCCCTATCCTCACTGTTCCCTATCCTCACTGTTCCTATCCTCACTGTTCCTATCCTCACTGTTCCCTATCCTCACTGTTCCCTATCCTCACTGTTTCCTATCCTCACTGTTTCCTATCCTCACTGTTTCCTATCCTCACTGTTCCCTATCCTCACTGTTCCTATCCTCACTGTTCCTATCCTCACTGTTTCCTATCCTCACTGTTTCCTATCCTCACTGTTTCCTATCCTCACTGTTCCCTATCCTCACTGTTCCCTAGCTCACTGTTTCCTATCCTCACTGTTTCCTATTCTCACTGTTTCCTATCCTCACTGTTCCCTAGCTCACTGTTTCCTATCCTCACTGTTCCCTATCCTCACTGTTCCCTAGCTCACTGTTCCCTATCCTCACTGTTCCCTAGCTCACTGTTTCCTATCCTCACTGTTTCCTATCCTCACTGTTTCCTATCCTCACTTGTTTCCTATCCTCACTGTTCCCTATCCTCACTGTTCCTATCCTCACTGTTCCTATCCTCACTGTTCCTATCCTCACTGTTCCCTATCCTCACTGTTCCCTATCCTCACTGTTCCCTATCCTCACTGTTCCTATCCTCACTGTTCCTATCCTCACTGTTCCTATCCTCACTGTTCCCTATCCTCACTGTTCCCTATCCTCACTGTTCCCTATCCTCACTGTTCCCTATCCTCACTGTTCCCTAGCTCACTGTTTCCTATCCTCACTGTTTCCTATTCTCACTGTTTCCTATTCTCACTGTTTCCTATCCTCACTGTTTCCTATCCTCACTGTTCCCTATCCTCACTGTTTCCTATCCTCACTGTTCCCTAGCTCACTGTTTCCTATCCTCACTGTTCCCTAGCTCACTGTTCCCTAGCTCACTGTTTCCTATCCTCACTGTTCCCTATCCTCACTGTTCCCTAGCTCACTGTTTCCTATCCTCACTGTTTCCTATTCTCACTGTTTCCTATCCTCACTGTTCCCTAGCTCACTGTTTCCTATCCTCACTGTTCCCTATCCTCACTGTTCCCTAGCTCACTGTTTCCTATCCTCACTGTTTCCTATTCTCACTGTTTCCTATTCTCACTGTTTCCTATCCTCACTGTTCCCTAGCTCACTGTTCCCTAGCTCACTGTTCCCTATCCTCACTGTTCCCTAGCTCACTGTTTCCTATCCTCACTGTTTCCTATCCTCACTGTTTCCTATCCTCACTTGTTTCCTATCCTCACTGTTCCCTATCCTCACTGTTCCTATCCTCACTGTTCCTATCCTCACTGTTCCTATCCTCACTGTTCCCTATCCTCACTGTTCCCTATCCTCACTGTTCCCTATCCTCACTGTTCCTATCCTCACTCTTCCTATCCTCACTGTTCCCTATCCTCACTGTTCCCTATCCTCACTGTTCCCTATCCTCACTGTTCCCTATCCTCACTGTTCCCTAGCTCACTGTTTCCTATCCTCACTGTTTCCTATTCTCACTGTTTCCTGTCCTCACTGTTCCCTAGCTCACTGTTTCCTATCCTCACTGTTCCCTAGCTCACTGTTTCCTATCCTCACTGTTTCCTATCCTCACTGTTCCCTAGCTCACTGTTCCCTATCCTCACTGTTCCCTATCCTCACTGTTCCTATCCTCACTGTTCCCTATCCTCACTGTTCCCTATCCTCACTGTTCCCTATCCTCACTGTTTCTATCCTCACTGTTCCCTATCCTCACTGTTCCCTATCCTCACTGTTCCCTATCCTCACTGTTCCCTATCCTCACTGTTCCCTATCCTCACTGTTTCCTATTCTCACTGTTTCCTATCCTCACTGTTTCCTATCCTCACTGTTCCCTATCCTCACTGTTTCCTATTCTCACTGTTTCCTATCCTCACTGTTTCCTATCCTCACTGTTCCCTAGCTCACTGTTTCCTATCCTCACTGTTTCCTATTCTCACTGTTTCCTATCCTCACTGTTTCCTATCCTCACTGTTTCCTATCCTCACTGTTTCCTATCCTCACTGTTTCCTATTCTCACTGTTTCCTATCCTCACTGTTTCCTATCCTCACTGTTCCCTAGCTCACTGTTTCCTATCCTCACTGTTCCCTATCCTCACTGTTCCCTAGCTCACTGTTTCCTATCCTCACTGTTCCCTAGCTCACTGTTTCCTATCCTCACTGTTCCCTATCCTCACTGTTCCCTATCCTCACTGTTTCCTATCCTCACTGTTCCCTAGCTCACTGTTTCCTATCCTCACTGTTTCCTATCCTCACTGTTACCTTTCCTCACTGTTTCCTATCCTCACTGTTCCCTAGCTCACTGTTTCCTATCCTCACTGTTTCCTATCCTCACTGTTACCTATCCTCACTGTTCCCTATCCTTACTGTTCCTATCCTCACTGTTCCCTATCCTCACTGTTCCCTAACCTCACTGTTCCCTATCCT
Organism: Rana muscosa; assembly: GCA_029206835.1. Classification (NCBI taxonomy): domain Eukaryota; kingdom Metazoa; phylum Chordata; class Amphibia; order Anura; family Ranidae; genus Rana; species Rana muscosa. The sequence continues at coordinate 53,884,876 of CM055128.1, read as the reverse complement.
CACTGTTCCTATCCTCACTGTTCCTATCCTCACTGTTCCCTATCCTCACTGTTCCCTATCCTCACTGTTCCCTATCCTCACTGTTCCCTATCCTCACTGTTCCCTATCCTCACTGTTTCCTATCCTCACTGTTTCCTATCCTCACTGTTCCCTATCCTCACTGTTCCCTAGCTCACTGTTTCCTATCCTCACTGTTTCCTATCCTCACTGTTCCCTATCCTCACTGTTTCCTATCCTCACTGTTCCCTAGCTCCCTGTTTCCTATCCTCACTGTTCCCTAGCTCACTGTTCCCTAGCTCACTGTTTCCTATCCTCACTGTTCCCTATCCTCACTGTTCCCTAGCTCACTGTTTCCTATCCTCACTGTTTCCTATTCTCACTGTTTCCTATCCTCACTGTTCCCTAGCTCACTGTTTCCTATCCTCACTGTTCCCTATCCTCACTGTTCCCTAGCTCACTGTTTCCTATCCTCACTGTTTCCTATTCTCACTGTTTCCTATTCTCACTGTTTCCTATCCTCACTGTTCCCTAGCTCACTGTTCCCTAGCTCACTGTTCCCTATCCTCACTGTTCCCTAGCTCACTGTTTCCTATCCTCACTGTTTCCTATCCTCACTGTTTCCTATCCTCACTTGTTTCCTATCCTCACTGTTCCCTATCCTCACTGTTCCTATCCTCACTGTTCCTATCCTCACTGTTCCTATCCTCACTGTTCCCTATCCTCACTGTTCCCTATCCTCACTGTTCCCTATCCTCACTGTTCCTATCCTCACTGTTCCTATCCTCACTGTTCCTATCCTCACTGTTCCCTATCCTCACTGTTCCCTATCCTCACTGTTCCCTATCCTCACTGTTCCCTAGCTCACTGTTTCCTATCCTCACTGTTTCCTATTCTCACTGTTTCCTGTCCTCACTGTTCCCTAGCTCACTGTTTCCTATCCTCACTGTTCCCTAGCTCACTGTTTCCTATCCTCACTGTTTCCTATCCTCACTGTTCCCTAGCTCACTGTTCCCTATCCTCACTGTTCCCTATCCTCACTGTTCCTATCCTCACTGTTCCCTATCCTCACTGTTCCCTATCCTCACAGTTCCCTATCCTCACTGTTTCTATCCTCACTGTTCCCTATCCTCACTGTTCCCTATCCTAACTGTTCCCTATCCTCACTGTTCCCTATCCTCACTGTTCCCTATCCTCACTGTTTCCTATTCTCACTGTTTCCTATCCTCACTGTTTCCTATCCTCACTGTTCCCTATCCTCACTGTTTCCTATTCTCACTGTTTCCTATCCTCACTGTTTCCTATCCTCACTGTTTCCTATCCTCACTGTTCCCTAGCTCACTGTTTCCTATCCTCACTGTTCCCTATCCTCACTGTTCCCTAGCTCACTGTTTCCTATCCTCACTGTTCCCTAGCTCACTGTTTCCTATCCTCACTGTTCCCTATCCTCACTGTTCCCTATCCTCACTGTTTCCTATCCTCACTGTTCCCAAGCTCACTGTTTCCTATCCTCACTGTTTCCTATCCTCACTGTTTCCTATCCTCACTGTTTCCTACCCTCACTGTTCCCTAGCTCACTGTTTCCTATCCTCACTGTTTCCTATCCTCACTGTTACCTATCCTCACTGTTCCCTATCCTTACTGTTCCTATCCTCACTGTTCCCTATCCTCACTGTTCCCTATCCTCACTGTTCCCTATCCTCACTGTTCCTATCCTCACTGTTCCTATCCTCACTGTTCCCTATCCTCACTGTTCCCTATCCTCACTGTTCCCTATCCTCACTGTTTCCTATCCTCACTGTTTCCTATCCTCACTGTTCCCTATCCTCACTGTTCCCTAGCTCACTGTTTCCTATCCTCACTGTTCCCTATCCTCACTGTTCCCTAGCTCACTGTTTCCTATCCTCACTGTTTCCTATCCTCACTGTTTCCTATTCTCACTGTTTCCTATCCTCACTGTTCCCTATCCTCACTGTTCCCTATCCTCACTGTTTCCTATCCTCACTGTTCCCTATCCTCACTGTTCCCTATCCTCACTGTTCCCTATCCTCACTGTTCCCTATCTCACTGTTTCCTATCCTCACTGTTCCCTATCCTCACTGTTCCCTAGCTCACTGTTTCCTATCCTCACTGTTTCCTATCCTCACTGTTTCCTATTCTCACTGTTTCCTATCCTCACTGTTCCCTATCCTCACTGTTCCCTATCCTCACTGTTTCCTATCCTCACTGTTCCCTATCCTCACTGTTCCCTAGCTCACTGTTTCCTATCCTCACTGTTCCCTATCCTCACTGTTCCCTAGCTCACTGTTTCCTATCCTCACTGTTTCCTATTCTCACTGTTTGCTATCCTCACTGTTCCTTATCCTCACTGTTCCCTAGCTCACTGTTTCCTATCCTCACTGTTTCCTATCCTCACTGTTTCCTATCCTCACTGTTTCCTATCCTCACTGTTCCCTAGCTCACTGTTTCCTATCCTCACTGTTCTCTATCCTCACTGTTCCTATCCTCACTGTTCCCTATCCTCACTGTTCCCTATCCTCACTGTTCCCTATCCTCACTGTTCCCTATCCTCACTGTTCCTATCCTCACTGTTCCCTATCCTCACTGTTCCCTATCCTCACTGTTCCTATCCTCACTGTTCCTATCCTCACTGTTCCTATCCTCACTGTTTCCTATCCTCACTGTTTCCTATCCTCACTGTTTCCTATCCTCACTGTTTCCTATCCTCACTGTTTCCTATCCTCACTGTTCCTATCCTCACTGTTCCCTATCCTCACTGTTCCCTATCCTCACTGTTCCTATCCTCACTGTTCCCTATCCTCACTGTTCCCTATCCTCACTGTTCCCTATCCTCACTGTTCCTATCCTCACTGTTCCCTATCCTCACAGTTCCCTATCCTCACTGTTCCTATCCTCACTGTTCCCTATCCTCACTGCTCCCTATCCTCACTGTTCCCTATCCTCACTGTTCCTATCCTCACTGTTCCTATCCTCACTGTTCCCTATCCTCACTGTTCCCTATCCTCACTGTTTCCTATCCTCACTGTTTCCTATCCTCACTGTTTCCTATCCTCACTGTTCCCTAGCTCACTGTTTCCTATCCTCACTGTTCCCTATCCTCACTGTTTCCTAGCTCACTGTTTCCTATCCTCACTGTTTCCTATCCTCACTGTTTCCTATCCTCACTGTTTCCTATCCTCACTGTTCCCTAGCTCACTGTTTCCTATCCTCACTGTTCCCTATCCTCACTGTTCCCTAGCTCACTGTTTCCTATCCTCACTGTTTCCTATTCTCACTGTTTCCTATCCTCACTGTTCCCTATCCTCACTGTTCCCTAGCTCACTGTTTCCTATCCTCACTGTTTCCTATCCTCACTGTTTCCTATCCTCACTGTTCCCTATCCTCACTGTTCCCTAGCTCACTGTTTCCTATCCTCACTGTTCCCTATCCTCACTGTTCCTATCCTCACTGTTCCCTATCCTCACTGTTCCCTATCCTCACTGTTCCCTATCCTCACTGTTCCTATCCTCACTGTTCCCTATCCTCACTGTTCCCTATCCTCACTGTTCCTATCCTCACTGTTCCTATCCTCACTGTTTCCTATCCTCACTGTTCCCTATCCTCACTGTTCCCTATCCTCACTGTTCCCTATCCTCACTGTTCCTATCCTCACTGTTCCTATCCTCACTGTTCCCTATCCTCACTGTTCCCTATCCTCACTGTTTCCCATCCTCACTGTTCCCTATCCTCACTGTTTCCTAGCTCACTGTTTCCTATCCTCACTGTTTCCTATTCTCACTGTTTCCTATCCTCACTGTTTCCTATCCTCACTGTTTCCTATCCTCACTGTTTCCTATCCTCACTGTTTCCTATCCTCACTGTTCCCTAGCTCACTGTTTCCTATCCTCACTGTTCCCTATCCTCACTGTTCCCTAGCTCACTGTTTCCTATCCTCACTGTTTCCTATTCTCACTGTTTCCTATCCTCACTGTTCCCTATCCTCACTGTTCCCTAGTTCACTGTTTCCTATCCTCACTGTTCCTATCCTCACTGTTCCTATCCTCACTGTTTCCTATCCTCACTGTTTCCTATCCTCACTGTTTCCTATACTCACTGTTTCCTATCCTCACTGTTCCCTATCCTCACTGTTCCTATCCTCACTGTTCCCTATCCTCACTGTTCCCTATCCTCACTGTTCCCTATCCTCACTGTTCCTATCCTCACTGTTCCTATCCTCACTGTTCCCTATCCTCACTGTTCCCTATCCTCACTGTTCCCTATCCTCACTGTTCCCTATCCTCACTGTTCCCTAGCTCACTGTTTCCTATCCTCACTGTTTCCTATTCTCACTGTTTCCTATCCTCACTGTTCCCTAGCTCACTGTTTCCTATCCTCACTGTTCCCTAGCTCACTGTTTCCTATCCTCACTGTTTCCTATCCTCACTGTTCCCTATCCTCACTGTTCCCTATCCTCACTGTTCCCTATCCTCACTGTTCCCTATCCTCACTGTTCCTATCCTCACTGTTCCCTATCCTCACTGTTCCCTATCCTCACTGTTCCCTATCCTCACTGTTCCCTATCCTCACTGTTCCCTAGCTCACTGTTTCCTATCCTCACTGTTTCCTATTCTCACTGTTTCCTATCCTCACTGTTTCCTATCCTCACTGTTCCTATCCTCACTGTTCCTATCCTCACTGTTCCCTATCCTCACTGTTCCCTATCCTCACTGTTTCCCATCCTCACTGTTCCCTATCCTCACTGTTTCCTAGCTCACTGTTTCCTATCCTCACTGTTTCCTATTCTCACTGTTTCCTATCCTCACTGTTTCCTATCCTCACTGTTTCCTATCCTCACTGTTTCCTATCCTCACTGTTTCCTATCCTCACTGTTCCCTAGCTCACTGTTTCCTATCCTCACTGTTCCCTAGCTCACTGTTTCCTATCCTCACTGTTTCCTATTCTCACTGTTTCCTATCCTCACTGTTCCCTATCCTCACTGTTCCCTAGTTCACTGTTTCCTATCCTCACTGTTTCCTATCCTCACTGTTTCCTATCCTCACTGTTCCCTATCCTCACTGTTCCCTAGCTCACTGTTTCCTATCCTCACTGTTCCCTATCCTCACTGTTCCTATCCTCACTGTTCCCTATCCTCACTGTTCCCTATCCTCACTGTTCCCTATCCTCACTGTTCCTATCCTCACTGTTCCCTATCCTCACTGTTCCCTATCCTCACTGTTCCTATCCTCACTGTTCCTATCCTCACTGTTTCCTATCCTCACTGTTTCCTATCCTCACTGTTTCCTATCCTCACTGTTTCCTATCCTCACTGTTCCCTATCCTCACTGTTCCTATCCTCACTGTTCCCTATCCTCACTGTTCCCTATCCTCACTGTTCCCTATCCTCACTGTTCCTATCCTCACTGTTCCTATCCTCACTGTTCCCTATCCTCACTGTTCCCTATCCTCACTGTTCCCTATCCTCACTGTTCCCTATCCTCACTGTTCCCTAGCTCACTGTTTCCTATCCTCACTGTTTCCTATTCTCACTGTTTCCTATCCTCACTGTTCCCTAGCTCACTGTTTCCTATCCTCACTGTTCCCTAGCTCACTGTTCCTATCCTCACTGTTCCCTATCCTCACTGTTCCCTATCCTCACTGTTCCCTATCCTCACTGTTCCCTATCCTCACTGTTCCCTAGCTCACTGTTTCCTATCCTCACTGTTTCCTATTCTCACTGTTTCCTATCCTCACTGTTTCCTATCCTCACTGTTCCTATCCTCACTGTTCCTATCCTCACTGTTCCCTATCCTCACTGTTCCCTATCCTCACTGTTTCCCATCCTCACTGTTCCCTATCCTCACTGTTTCCTAGCTCACTGTTTCCTATCCTCACTGTTTCCTATTCTCACTGTTTCCTATCCTCACTGTTTCCTATCCTCACTGTTTCCTATCCTCACTGTTTCCTATCCTCACTGTTTCCTATCCTCACTGTTCCCTAGCTCACTGTTTCCTATCCTCACTGTTCCCTATCCTCACTGTTCCCTAGCTCACTGTTTCCTATTCTCACTGTTTCCTATCCTCACTGTTTCCTATCCTCACTGTTCCTATCCTCACTGTTCCCTATCCTCACTGCTCCCTATCCTCACTGTTCCCTATCCTCACTGTTCCTATCCTCACTGTTCCTATCCTCACTGTTCCCTATCCTCACTGTTCCCTATCCTCACTGTTTCCTATCCTCACTGTTTCCTATCCTCACTGTTTCCTATCCTCACTGTTCCCTAGCTCACTGTTTCCTATCCTCACTGTTCCCTATCCTCACTGTTTCCTAGCTCACTGTTTCCTATCCTCACTGTTTCCTATCCTCACTGTTTCCTATCCTCACTGTTTCCTATCCTCACTGTTCCCTAGCTCACTGTTTCCTATCCTCACTGTTCCCTATCCTCACTGTTCCCTAGCTCACTGTTTCCTATCCTCACTGTTTCCTATTCTCACTGTTTCCTATCCTCACTGTTCCCTATCCTCACTGTTCCCTAGCTCACTGTTTCCTATCCTCACTGTTTCCTATCCTCACTGTTTCCTATCCTCACTGTTCCCTATCCTCACTGTTCCCTAGCTCACTGTTTCCTATCCTCACTGTTCCCTATCCTCACTGTTCCTATCCTCACTGTTCCCTATCCTCACTGTTCCCTATCCTCACTGTTCCCTATCCTCACTGTTCCTATCCTCACTGTTCCCTATCCTCACTGTTCCCTATCCTCACTGTTCCTATCCTCACTGTTCCTATCCTCACTGTTTCCTATCCTCACTGTTCCCTATCCTCACTGTTCCCTATCCTCACTGTTCCCTATCCTCACTGTTCCTATCCTCACTGTTCCTATCCTCACTGTTCCCTATCCTCACTGTTCCCTATCCTCACTGTTTCCCATCCTCACTGTTCCCTATCCTCACTGTTTCCTAGCTCACTGTTTCCTATCCTCACTGTTTCCTATTCTCACTGTTTCCTATCCTCACTGTTTCCTATCCTCACTGTTTCCTATCCTCACTGTTTCCTATCCTCACTGTTTCCTATCCTCACTGTTCCCTAGCTCACTGTTTCCTATCCTCACTGTTCCCTATCCTCACTGTTCCCTAGCTCACTGTTTCCTATCCTCACTGTTTCCTATTCTCACTGTTTCCTATCCTCACTGTTCCCTATCCTCACTGTTCCCTAGTTCACTGTTTCCTATCCTCACTGTTTCCTATCCTCACTGTTTCCTATCCTCACTGTTCCCTATCCTCACTGTTCCCTAGCTCACTGTTTCCTATCCTCACTGTTCCCTATCCTCACTGTTCCTATCCTCACTGTTCCCTATCCTCACTGTTCCCTATCCTCACTGTTCCCTATCCTCACTGTTCCTATCCTCACTGTTCCCTATCCTCACTGTTCCCTATCCTCACTGTTCCTATCCTCACTGTTCCTATCCTCACTGTTTCCTATCCTCACTGTTTCCTATCCTCACTGTTTCCTATACTCACTGTTTCCTATCCTCACTGTTCCCTATCCTCACTGTTCCTATCCTCACTGTTCCCTATCCTCACTGTTCCCTATCCTCACTGTTCCCTATCCTCACTGTTCCTATCCTCACTGTTCCTATCCTCACTGTTCCCTATCCTCACTGTTCCCTATCCTCACTGTTCCCTATCCTCACTGTTCCCTATCCTCACTGTTCCCTAGCTCACTGTTTCCTATCCTCACTGTTTCCTATTCTCACTGTTTCCTATCCTCACTGTTCCCTAGCTCACTGTTTCCTATCCTCACTGTTCCCTAGCTCACTGTTTCCTATCCTCACTGTTTCCTATCCTCACTGTTCCCTATCCTCACTGTTCCCTATCCTCACTGTTCCCTATCCTCACTGTTCCCTATCCTCACTGTTCCTATCCTCACTGTTCCCTATCCTCACTGTTCCCTATCCTCACTGTTCCCTATCCTCACTGTTCCCTATCCTCACTGTTCCCTAGCTCACTGTTTCCTATCCTCACTGTTTCCTATTCTCACTGTTTCCTATCCTCACTGTTTCCTATCCTCACTGTTCCTATCCTCACTGTTCCTATCCTCACTGTTCCCTATCCTCACTGTTCCCTATCCTCACTGTTTCCCATCCTCACTGTTCCCTATCCTCACTGTTTCCTAGCTCACTGTTTCCTATCCTCACTGTTTCCTATTCTCACTGTTTCCTATCCTCACTGTTTCCTATCCTCACTGTTTCCTATCCTCACTGTTTCCTATCCTCACTGTTTCCTATCCTCACTGTTCCCTAGCTCACTGTTTCCTATCCTCACTGTTCCCTAGCTCACTGTTTCCTATCCTCACTGTTTCCTATTCTCACTGTTTCCTATCCTCACTGTTCCCTATCCTCACTGTTCCCTAGTTCACTGTTTCCTATCCTCACTGTTTCCTATCCTCACTGTTTCCTATCCTCACTGTTCCCTATCCTCACTGTTCCCTAGCTCACTGTTTCCTATCCTCACTGTTCCCTATCCTCACTGTTCCTATCCTCACTGTTCCCTATCCTCACTGTTCCCTATCCTCACTGTTCCCTATCCTCACTGTTCCTATCCTCACTGTTCCCTATCCTCACTGTTCCCTATCCTCACTGTTCCTATCCTCACTGTTCCTATCCTCACTGTTTCCTATCCTCACTGTTTCCTATCCTCACTGTTTCCTATCCTCACTGTTTCCTATCCTCACTGTTCCCTATCCTCACTGTTCCTATCCTCACTGTTCCCTATCCTCACTGTTCCCTATCCTCACTGTTCCCTATCCTCACTGTTCCTATCCTCACTGTTCCTATCCTCACTGTTCCCTATCCTCACTGTTCCCTATCCTCACTGTTCCCTATCCTCACTGTTCCCTATCCTCACTGTTCCCTAGCTCACTGTTTCCTATCCTCACTGTTTCCTATTCTCACTGTTTCCTATCCTCACTGTTCCCTAGCTCACTGTTTCCTATCCTCACTGTTCCCTAGCTCACTGTTTCCTATCCTCACTGTTTCCTATCCTCACTGTTCCCTATCCTCACTGTTCCCTAGCTCACTGTTCCCTATCCTCACTGTTACCTATCCTCACTGTTCCTATCCTCACTGTTCCCTATCCTCACTGTTCCCTATCCTCACTGTTCCCTATCCTCACTGTTCCTATCCTCACTGTTCCCTATCCTCACTGTTCCCTATCCTCACTGTTCCCTATCCTCACTGTTCCCTAGCTCACTGTTTCCTATCCTCACTGTTTCCTATTCTCACTGTTTCCTATCCTCACTGTTTCCTATCCTCACTGTTCCCTATCCTCACTGTTCCTATCCTCACTGTTCCTATCCTCACTGTTCCTATCCTCACTGTTCCCTATCCTCACTGTTCCCTATCCTCACTGTTCCCTATCCTCACTGTTCCCTATCCTCACTGTTTCCTATCCTCACTGTTTCCTATCCTCTCTGTTTCCTATCCTCACTGTTTCCTATCCTCACTGTTTCCTATCCTCACTGTTTCCTATTCTCACTGTTTCCTATCCTCACTGTTCCCTATCCTCACTGTTCCCTAGCTCACTGTTTCCTATCCTCACTGTTTCCTATCCTCACTGTTTCCTATTCTCACTGTTTCCTATCCTCACTGTTCCCTAGCTCACTGTTTCCTATCCTCACTGTTCCTATCCTCACTGTTCCTATCCTCACTGTTCCTATCCTCACTGTTCCCTATCCTCACTGTTCCCTATCCTCACTGTTCCTATCCTCACTGTTCCTATCCTCACTTTTCCTATCCTCACTGTTCCTATCCTCACTGTTCCTATCCTCACTGTTCCCTATCCTCACTGTTCCCTAGCTCACTGTTCCCTATCCTCACTGTTTCCTATCCTCACTGTTTCCTATCCTCACTGTTTCCTATCCTCACTGTTTCCTATCCTCACTGTTCTCTATCCTCACTGTTCCTATCCTCACTGTTCCCTATCCTCACTGTTCCCTATCCTCACTGTTCCCTATCCTCACTGTTCCCTATCCTCACTGTTCCTATCCTCACTGTTCCCTATCCTCACTGTTCCCTATCCTCACTGTTCCTATCCTCACTGTTCCTATCCTCACTGTTTCCTATCCTCACTGTTTCCTATCCTCACTGTTTCCTATCCTCACTGTTTCCTATCCTCACTGTTCCTATCCTCAATGTTCCCTATCCTCACTGTTCCCTATCCTCACTGTTCCCTATCCTCACTGTTCCTATCCTCACTGTTCCCTATCCTCACTGTTCCCTATCCTCACTGTTCCCTATCCTCACTGTTCCTATCCTCACTGTTCCCTATCCTCACTGTTCCCTATCCTCACTGTTCCTATCCTCACTGTTCCCTATCCTCACTGTTCCCTATCCTCACTGTTCCCTATCCTCACTGTTCCTATCCTCACTGTTCCTATCCTCACTGTTCCCTATCCTCACTGTTCCCTATCCTCACTGTTTCCTATCCTCACTGTTTCCTATCCTCACTGTTTCCTATCCTCACTGTTCCCTAGCTCACTGTTTCCTATCCTCACTGTTCCCTATCCTCACTGTTTCCTAGCTCACTGTTTCCTATCCTCACTGTTTCCTATCCTCACTGTTCCCTATCCTCACTGTTTCCTAGCTCACTGTTTCCTATCCTCACTGTTTCCTATTCTCACTGTTTCCTATTCTCACTGTTTCCTATCCTCACTGTTTCCTATCCTCACTGTTTCCTATCCTCACTGTTTCCTATCCTCACTGTTCCCTAGCTCACTGTTTCCTATCCTCACTGTTCCCTATCCTCACTGTTCCCTATCCTCACTGTTCCCTAGCTCACTGTTTCCTATCCTCACTGTTTCCTATTCTCACTGTTTCCTATCCTCACTGTTCCCTAGCTCACTGTTTCCTATCCTCACTGTTTCCTATCCTCACTGTTTCCTATCCTCACTGTTCCCTATCCTCACTGTTCCCTAGCTCACTGTTTCCTATCCTCACTGTTCCCTATCCTCACTGTTCCCTATCCTCACTGTTCCTATCCTCACTGTTCCTATCCTCACTTTTCCTATCCTCACTGTTCCTATCCTCACTGTTCCTATCCTCACTGTTCCCTATCCTCACTGTTCCCTAGCTCACTGTTCCCTATCCTCACTGTTTCCTATCCTCACTGTTTCCTATCCTCACTGTTTCCTATCCTCACAGTTTCCTATCCTCACTGTTCTCTATCCTCACTGTTCCTATCCTCACTGTTCCCTATCCTCACTGTTCCCTATCCTCACTGTTCCCTATCCTCACTGTTCCCTATCCTCACTGTTCCTATCCTCACTGTTCCCTATCCTCACTGTTCCCTATCCTCACTGTTCCTATCCTCACTGTTCCTATCCTCACTGTTTCCTATCCTCACTGTTTCCTATCCTCACTGTTTCCTATCCTCACTGTTTCCTATCCTCACTGTTCCTATCCTCACTGTTCCCTATCCTCACTGTTCCCTATCCTCACTGTTCCCTATCCTCACTGTTCCTATCCTCACTGTTCCCTATCCTCACTGTTCCCTATCCTCACTGTTCCCTATCCTCACTGTTCCTATCCTCACTGTTCCCTATCCTCACTGTTCCCTATCCTCACTGTTCCTATCCTCACTGTTCCCTATCCTCACTGTTCCCTATCCTCACTGTTCCCTATCCTCACTGTTCCTATCCTCACTGTTCCTATCCTCACTGTTCCCTATCCTCACTGTTCCCTATCCTCACTGTTTCCTATCCTCACTGTTTCCTATCCTCACTGTTTCCTATCCTCACTGTTCCCTAGCTCACTGTTTCCTATCCTCACTGTTCCCTATCCTCACTGTTTCCTAGCTCACTGTTTCCTATCCTCACTGTTTCCTATCCTCACTGTTCCCTATCCTCACTGTTTCCTAGCTCACTGTTTCCTATCCTCACTGTTTCCTATTCTCACTGTTTCCTATTCTCACTGTTTCCTATCCTCACTGTTTCCTATCCTCACTGTTTCCTATCCTCACTGTTTCCTATCCTCACTGTTCCCTAGCTCACTGTTTCCTATCCTCACTGTTCCCTATCCTCACTGTTCCCTATCCTCACTGTTCCCTAGCTCACTGTTTCCTATCCTCACTGTTTCCTATTCTCACTGTTTCCTATCCTCACTGTTCCCTAGCTCACTGTTTCCTATCCTCACTGTTTCCTATCCTCACTGTTCCCTATCCTCACTGTTCCCTAGCTCACTGTTTCCTATCCTCACTGTTCCCTATCCTCACTGTTCCTATCCTCACTGTTCCCTATCCTCACTGTTCCCTATCCTCACTGTTCCCTATCCTCACTGTTCCTATCCTCACTGTTCCCTATCCTCACTGTTCCCTATCCTCACTGTTCCTATCCTCACTGTTTCCTATCCTCACTGTTTCCTATCCTCACTGTTTCCTATCCTCACTGTTTCCTATCCTCACTGTTCCCTATCCTCACTGTTCCTATCCTCACTGTTCCCTATCCTCACTGTTCCCTATCCTCACTGTTCCCTATCCTCACTGTTCCTATCCTCACTGTTCCTATCCTCACTGTTCCCTATCCTCACTGTTCCCTATCCTCACTGTTCCCTATCCTCACTGTTCCCTATCCTCACTGTTCCCTAGCTCACTGTTTCCTATCCTCACTGTTTCCTATTCTCACTGTTTCCTATCCTCACTGTTCCCTAGCTCACTGTTTCCTATCCTCACTGTTCCCTAGCTCACTGTTTCCTATCCTCACTGTTTCCTATCCTCACTGTTCCCTAGCTCACTGTTCCCTATCCTCACTGTTACCTATCCTCACTGTTCCTATCCTCACTGTTCCCTATCCTCACTGTTCCCTATCCTCACTGTTCCCTATCCTCACTGTTCCTATCCTCACTGTTCCCTATCCTCACTGTTCCCTATCCTCACTGTTCCCTATCCTCACTGTTCCCTATCCTCACTGTTCCCTAGCTCACTGTTTCCTATCCTCACTGTTTCCTATTCTCACTGTTTCCTATCCTCACTGTTTCCTATCCTCACTGTTCCCTATCCTCACTGTTCCTATCCTCACTGTTCCTATCCTCACTGTTCCTATCCTCACTGTTCCCTATCCTCGCTGTTCCCTATCCTCACTGTTCCCTATCCTCACTGTTCCCTATCCTCACTGTTTCCTATCCTCACTGTTTCCTATCCTCTCTGTTTCCTATCCTCACTGTTTCCTATCCTCACTGTTTCCTATTCTCACTGTTTCCTATCCTCACTGTTCCCTATCCTCACTGTTCCCTAGCTCACTGTTTCCTATCCTCACCGTTTCCTATCCTCACTGTTTCCTATTCTCACTGTTTCCTATCCTCACTGTTCCCTAGCTCACTGTTTCCTATCCTCACTGTTCCTATCCTCACTGTTCCTATCCTCACTGTTCCTATCCTCACTGTTCCCTATCCTCACTGTTCCCTATCCTCACTGTTCCTATCCTCACTGTTCCTATCCTCACTGTTCCTATCCTCACTGTTCCTATCCTCACTGTTCCTATCCTCACTGTTCCTATCCTCACTGTTCCCTATCCTCACTGTTCCCTAGCTCACTGTTCCCTATCCTCACTGTTTCCTATCCTCACTGTTTCCTATCCTCACTGTTTCCTATCCTCACTGTTTAAATTTTACATTGTAAATAGTACCTGAAAAAAAGTTGCGGCTGCGGCGTCCATCGTTCAAATTCCGCGGTCTCTTCCTGGTCCCTTCCGTGATAGGCGATTCTCATCATACACTCTCCGCCTATCACGAACGTTCTCTCATCCTCAGTTTCCCAGCAGACACTGTGTTGGGTGTTCCGCCAATCACAGACGTCTGCTGGGAAACTGAGGATGAGAGAACGTTCGTGATAGGCGGAGAGTGTCTACTGAGAATCGCCTATTACGGAAGGGACCAGGAAGAGACCGCGGGATTTGAACGATGGACGCCGCAGCCTCAACTTTTTTTCAGGTACTATTTACAATGTAAAATTTCGCAGACTCGATTATAAGCCGAGGGGGGGACTTTCAGCCCAAAAAAAGGGCTGAAAATCTCGGCTTATACTCGAGTATATACGGTTTGTCTTTTGTTTCAAAACAAAATAAATACCCTTACTGTATTTACTACTTATTGGTATGCTTATTGGCGGAACGGTACCCACTTCAAAGTCCCAGGGCTTATCTTTTGTTTTTTCCTGATCTTTCGTGTCCCAGGTAATTCCTCCCATTCAGAATTTGTTAAAATCCTTGCAATATACATTGATCACCTAGAGGGGGATTGTTTTTTCTCAGCAAAAGGGGAGTTACTCTTTAATGTGCATTTTATTTTACAGCACATTACCACAATCTGTTAGCAAAATTGAGCCCTAATGCCGCGTACACACGATCGGAAATTCCAAAAAGTAAAAGTCCGATGTGAGCTTTTCATCTGAAATTCCGCCCGTGTGTATGCTCCATCAGACTTTTGAAATTTCTGCCAGCAAAAGTTTGAGAGCAGGTTCTCAATTTTTCCGACGGAAAAAATTCTGATTGGAAATTCTGATCGTCTGTAGCAATTCCGACGTGCAAAATTCCGACACATGCTCGGAAACAATTTGACGCATGCTCGGAAGCATTGAACTTTATTATCTCGGCTTGTCGTAGTGTTGTAGGTCACCGCGTTCTTGACGGTCGAAAGTTCAGAGAACTTTTGTGTGACCGTGTGTATGCAAGCCAAGCTTGAGCGGAATTCCGTCTGAAAAACCATCTAAGTTTTTTCCGACGGAAAATCCGTTTGTGTGTACGCGGCATTAGTAAACCAGACTAGGGTATCTCTGTCCCATTTCCAAGATTGAGGCCTCGTACACACGACCGAGTTTCTCGGCAAGAACCAGCAAGAAACTTGCTGGCAGAGATGTCTCTATTTTCTCGTCGAGATTCTCGTCGGCATGTTTCTCGACGAGAAAAGTGTGTGTGTGTACACTTACCTGTCCGCCGGGAAGCCCGCGCATGTTTGAAATGAATTCGACGCATGCGCGGTAGCTTCCTAGGCATAGATAGGGTATACCAAGATGGCGGCGACGGCATCGAATGTGACGAGCGCATGCTCGTCGTAGTCGATGACGTCACCGCGTACGCTCCATTCAAAGAACCGCGAGTTCTTTGAATCGAGCGTGTGTACACTCGGCCGGGACAATTTTCTTGTCCAAGAATCTCGTCGAAAAAAACGACATGTTTTTTTCGACGAGAATCTCGGCCGTGTGTACGAGGCCTGAGGGTCCAGAATGGACAGCCTTGTAGTTAGGATTACCACCGCAGTAAATCAAAGTTTTTGTGTGAGTTATGCTGCAAGCTATCGCTTAGCAAGGTGACTAATTCTCGCAATTACTACAGAAAACCTGGTGGGCTCTCGTACCCGGTTCCCAGTAACACATCTGTACTTTACATGAAGGAGGAACAAAGGAAAGCTGAAGAGTGCTTAGATCTTGAAAAGACAGGAAGCTGGCAAGGCTGGAAAGAAAACAGAAAGCGTATAGTAATTACATGTGTCTGTTGTACAGAGGTAATCTAATACGTATTTAGGTTCAGATTTCTAACAGCTCTGCTACACAGGTGGGTTTGGTTACAGGAATGTGATAGCAACACCTTAGACAGGAGCGTTTCATGAAAGCAGAAGAGTATCCCACAGCAACCTATTCCCTGGTCATTTTCCAATACTGCGTTCTGCGCTGTCATTAGGCAAATTTACCCTTAATTTTCTATTAGGACAAAAAATGTTGGGCAATCTCTCCAACATGGACACTCATATTGTAGATCAGGAAAGAGTCTGAACCTCTGACAAAATTTTTATTGCCATCTGTACATTCTGTATCAGTGACGACCGTTCCTTCAATTTGTTGTCCGAGTATCATAGGGACAGGAAGTGATGGAAAATCATCCCAATGGGGTTACAGGCAGAGATAAAGGACCGGCAGATATTTCACTTTTCCCAACTGCAGGGACAATCCAACCAAACCTAGCAATCTGTACTGGGCAGGGCATCTCTAAACACTAAAGCCTCGTACACAAGGCCGAGAATCTCGTCGTAAAAAAACCTGTCGTTTTTCTCGACGAGATTCTTGTCAAGCTTGACGGGATTCTTGTCAAGCTTTCCTTGCATACACACTGTCAATTCCAAATCTCGTTGTTGTTCTGTGCGGTCACGTACAACACGTACGACGGCAGTATAAAGGGGAAGTTCCATTCTCATGGTGCCACCCCTTGGGCTGCTTTTGCTGATCTCGTGTTACCGCGTGTTAGTAAACGTTTGGGGAGAGACGATTCGTGCTTTTCAGTCTTCGTGCTTTCAGTCCGTTACAGCGTGACGAATGTGCTATCTCCATTACGAACGCTAGTTTTACCAGAAGGAGCGCTCCCGTCTCATACTTGATTCTGAGCATGCGCGATTTTTTAAGACTCGGAAAAGCATACACACGACCAGTTTTCTCATTTGGAAACAGGCCGACGAGAACCCCAACGAGAAAAACGAAAATCCTGACGAGAAAATAGAGAGCAGGTTCTCCAATTTTTCTCGTTGAGATTCCCTGCAGTTTTCTCGACGAGAAACCATACACACGAATGGTTTTCTCGGCAAGAAAGCTCTCCCAAAAGTTTTCTTGTCGTTTCTTGCCGAGAAAACCGGTCGTGTGTATGAGGCCTAAAGCCCCGTACACACGATCGGATAACCTATGGATTTTCGTCCGATGGATTTGTCCATCGGAAATCCGATGAAACTGGTTTTCATCAGTCTTGGCCACACACCATCAGTCAAAAAACCAACCGTTCCAAACGCGGTGGCGTAAAACACTCCGATGAGCTGAGAAAAATGAAGTTTAATGCTTCTGAGCATGCGTCGACTTGATTCTGAGCATGCGTGGGTTTTTTAACCGATGGACTTGCCCATAGACGATCGGAAATTCCCATCGGTTTTTTATCCATCGGAAAATGTTAAAACAAGTTCTATTTTTTACAACCGATGGAAAAAAGACCGATGGGTACCATACACGATCGGTTGGTCTGATGAAAACCATCCATTGGACGGTTTTCATCAGTCAAACCGATCGTGTGTACGGGGCTTTACAGTTGCATAATGTGCTTAGGCCTATGGAGGAGTAAAGTGGGCACTTTCAAGAGGAGAAAAAAAGAAGCTGAAATTAGCTCATGACATGACGTTTTTGTCTAGTCTGGTCAAAAAATATCTAATACCATGAATAACTCATCAGGTATAGGTGGAGTGTGGTGGTCTGAATCATGTCTGAGGGGTAGGGATGAGGTCAAGCATGTTGGGGCCTTGGTGTGAACTCTGAACCCAGCAGAGCTATCCCACCAGAAAGCTATCACTGTGGACAAGGGGCATGCATGGCTGCTGGGCAGGGAATGCCCCCACTGCTTACGATTTGGCTTTTTGCAGTGACAGCTTTATGGCGGAAAAGCTCAGGTGGGTTCGGACTAGCATGCGAACAAGCCTGAGCTCATCCATAGCTCCCAACTGTCCCTGATTTGGAACAATATCGTTCTGTCCCTCTTTCCCCCTCATTTGTCCCTCATTTTGGTCTGATCTATTTAGTTGTATATAAAATGCACTTTTTATCTTTCAAAAGATGTTTCCCAGAGCTAAACTTTTCATCCAAATTATTAAATGGCTGCATTTGTACATTTTAAAAGCCAATATAAAGGAATAGAAGTGGTAAAAAAGAAGTCCTTGTGGATTTAATTAATCTTTTTTTTGGTTAATTCTCCTTTAAGGGGGCGTGGCAAGGGGTGTGTCCTATGCCTACATATGTTTGTTAGTAGGTGTCCCTCATTCCCATCTCAAAATGTTGGGAGGTATGGCTCATCCCTACTGATGGTTTCTATCCCCGAGATCTCTCAGTTATCTCAGAGATTTCCTACCCAAGCACCTTGTAGTTTTGGGTGTTTAGGTACCCTTGAAGGAATCTCTTCTCGGTCAGTTTAGATGGAATGAACTAATGAATTAAGGTTCCATTCACTTCACTTTTGAGTGCAACTTTGATGCAACTTTGGATGGGTGCAACTTGGATACAACTTTGGCTTTTACCAGTGATAATGGACAACTGTTGCACAACTGTTGCATTGTATAACATTCAGATATGACTTTCATGCAACTTTTGAGGGTTAATATTGAAGTCTATGGCCCTCAAGCTGCATGGAAGTTGGACAAAAGTAGTGCATGAACTACTTTGAAGTCACTTCAACTTTAAGTCACACTGTTATCATTGGAAAACACGGGGAACGACTTGTCATGCGACTTTGAGGTCCAAAGTTGCATGACAAGTAGCACAAGTGTGAATGGAGCCTTAGGGTAGGGTGACCAGACATCCCCGGTTCCCGGGGACAGTCCCCAGATTGAGGACACTGTCCCCGGACCAAGTCTGTCCCCGGTTTTGTCCCCGGATTGGATTTGAACAGGGGCTGGGGCAATTTCAAAGACAGTCAGTGCAGAATAAAAAAAAGAAAATCTGAATTACACACCCCTTCTCCGCCGCGCCTACTAGCTTAGGGGGGGTGTATTTTCTCCATTATCTGTGCCCCTTTCTGATGATCATGTGCTGGTCGGAGCGGAGGGAATATTTCTTCCATTTCGAGTGCATGCTCATTCAGTTGTGATTGCATGTTCTTCTGCCTTGGCTCAAGTCCCGGCCAGCCGCCTGCCTGTTTATCTCCTTGCCTTCCCTGGCGGAGTGATCTTCCTCCGCTCCCCGCCCAGTAGTAGTCGGGGCCTGGAGAGTAAGACTTGACAGGCTGTGCGGTGGCGGCGGCGACGGGCAGAGAGTTGCTGATTGCCGCCATTACTAGTAAAGAAAAAAATATGTCCCCGGATTTCATTTTAAAAATCTGGTCACCTTACCTTAGGGCTCGTTCACACCTAGTGTGTTAAGCTGAGTTTATCAACACAGGCTCCATGCAAGGACACAAGTACTATTGCCATCTACAGTAGGTGTCCAGTTCACATCAAAGCACTGTGTTGGTGTGTACTGGAGAAAAATGTAAACATTCCCAGTTTTTTTTCATTCCTTGACATCTGAGTTCTGTTAGTGGGTACCTCCATATGCTCCATTGCAAGAACCTAAGAATGGTAAACTTTGTTGGGAGTTAAAAGTCTCCCTTGTACAATTAAGGCCTTATGCACACTGGACACTTTGGCCACCTCTCCTAGGTGCCTTTTCTCCTGGAAGCAAAGCTTTGGCAGGAAAAATGTTCGATGTATTTAGGCACATCAAGCACTTGGGCTTTTATTAATTTCATTATATAATAATGATATATAATAATAAATTATTATTCTCAAGTGCTAATTGCATCTAGTGTTAGCGTGCGTAAAAAACCTTCAGTATGCAGCTCTCCCCTAATACTTACCTGAGCCTGATCCTGATCCAGTGATGTGCACGAGAGCGGATGCTGGCTCAGCTCTCTCCCTCCTCATTGGCTAAGAGACAGCAGTAAGAGCCATTGGCTTCCGCTGCTGTCAATAACAGCCAACGGGAAGAGAGACGGAGCCAGGCTGAGTCCCGTTCGAACAGAACGGGGCTCGGAAACGAGCATGCACGAGTACCCTTATAGCAAGCAGCGTGCTATGGGGGCACCTAGCAGAAGAAGGGGGGCAGAGCAGTGGCGGGGGACCCGAGAAAATGAGGATTGAGGCTGCTCTGTGCAAAATAATTGCACAGAGCAGGTAAGTATGACTTTTTTAAACCACTTTCAGACCGGCTCACACCGATATACATGGAATGGCCCGTCGTGTGCTCCATGAGCGTGCCAGTGGGTCGCTGATCGCTGATCGCCGCCATTACTAAAAAAAAAATTTATAATAAAAATGCCATAAAACTATCCCCTATTTTGTAGACGCTATATCAAACAATATACGCTTATTGCATTTTTTTTTTACCAAAAATATGTAAATAAATACATATCGGCCTAAACTGAGGAAAAAAAATGTTTTTTATATATTTTTTGGGGATATTTATTATAGCAAAAAGTAAATAATGTTGCTTTTTTTTTCAAAATTGTTCCTTCTTTTTGTTTATAGCGCAAAAAATAAAAACCGCAGAGGTGATCAAATACCACCAAAAGAAAGCTCTATTTGTGGGAAAAAAGGACGTCAATTTTGTTTGGGAGCCACGTCGCACGACTGCACAATTGCCAGTTAAAGCGACGCAGTGCCAAATCGCAAAGTGCTCTGGTCAGGAAGGGGGTAAATTCTCCCGGGGATGAGGTGGGTAAGCTACCCCCACCCCCTCCCCTTTTGTCCGTCACCGCAGAGGTGATCAAATACCATTAAAAGAA
The DNA here is from genome assembly GCA_029206835.1 of Rana muscosa. NCBI lineage: Eukaryota > Metazoa > Chordata > Amphibia > Anura > Ranidae > Rana > Rana muscosa. The sequence continues at coordinate 53,864,557 of CM055128.1, read as the reverse complement.
AGCTCTATTTGTGGGGAAAAAAGGACGTCAATTTTGTTGGGGTACAACGTCGCACGACCGCGCAATTGTCAGTTAAATCGTGCTCTGGTCAGGAAGGGGGTAAATTCTTCCGGGACTGCAGTGCTTAATTATATTTTTAATTTTATTTATTTATTTTTTAAAAGCCTTTAATATCACTTTCAGTGTTTCAGTAAAGAATAGTAATGCTGTCTGTGTCCCCATTTATAATAGTCCCCTTATTTCCTGTCCAAACAATGGTGGTCACCAGGACAGGAAGTGATGGGTAAGCCCCTCAACAGAATCTTAGTGATTACTTATTATTATTTTAGTGTTCCCTATGGGAGTGTGATCATTCTTTACAAGTGACAATTTCCCTTTACAGAAGAAAACAAACAGGTCAGTATGAAATAAAAAATCACTTTATTAAAATAAGCAGCACACTTACATTGAAGTTAGCATGAAACAAAATGGATAGGGAACACCTGAGACCAAGCAGCTGTGATCAGTGTGAGGCTGTAGGCATCACTGAGCAAACAGAAGCCAAGGAAGACAGGGAGCCAGCCAGCTCATGGTATGGGAATTAGCAGCAACGTTCTCAGCCACACATGAGGATGATAGCTGTTAAAATGCCTGGTGGATGTCGGGAGACAGGTTGTGCATGAAATGTTTCCAGGGACTTCACCCTCTTTTTCAAATGCATTTCAGGGACTTTGCCCTCTTTTTCAAATGCAGTTGAAAAAGAGGGCGAAGGTGCCCTGTCATCCTTTGTTTCTGTTTGCTCAGTTATGCTTACAGCCTCACACTGATCACAGCTGCTTGGTCTCAGGTGTTCCCTATGCATGCTAGTTCATGCTAACTTCAATGTAAGTGTGCTGCTTATTTGAATAAAGTGATATTTTATTTCATACTGACCTCAGCGCCCTACCCAGATCTTCTGCGAGAGCTGCAGAGGTTCCAGTCTTGGTCATTTCCCCTGCTCAGCCATCCATCCATCGATTACTCTCCAATCCATCCAGTTGCCTCATCCTTTTCTCAAACCTGTTGACGGTCTACAGATACAGATGAAGGTTCCAGTGGACCAAGTGACTGCAATTCTCCTAGAAGCACCGTATGTACTGTGTACTTGTATACGATTGGATTGACAATTTCCCTTTAGCTGTGATTGTAAAGACTGACCATTTAGCCAGAAATAACTTATCAGTAGCAAACTGCAAAAACAATTCAAAGTTTTCAACAGTCTTGTATGGATCATGAATTAGAGATGAAGTACAGTAGGATGTAAAAGCCAACTCCAACCAAAACCATTTTTATAGTTTTGGACAGAGATAGAGGAAAGATTATAACATTTGTTTGACTTTAATGTTTTTCCTGTGTCCCCATTGGAGAGATTGTCCACTACTTCCTTTCCAGAGACACAACAGGAAATGGAAGGCATTTTTCATTAAAATGAGGAAGAATCCCATTTTTGACATTTGTAAGGGGGTCAGGGACAAAGACGATGATAAAACCCTGGCAACGGTTCTAAACCTTCTACTCTACCCATAGCAAAAAATAAAAAATAAATTGTACAATTACGTCATGTAACTGTAAAGTAAAATCCAAAATAGATAGAGTGATAGAGTGATGAGGGGTTTAAACCTTTGTTAGAATGTTATTGCTGTGTGTGTCCCTGCTAAGAAGATTCCCCTTCTACTTGTCCTGCTGACTGACTACTGTTACTGGGACCAAGGGCCCATTTACTTCTTTGAGTTACATTAATACAGGCGTGTTAACGTGCTTTGCGTTAAGGATGCCCATTCTAAATGAATGGGTTGCCAGGGCACCGCAACATGGTAAATGCAATTTGCATGTTTCGGCACTACAACACAGGTACGTTGCCTTAGTGTGCTGAAGTGCTATTCATAATAAACGTCACCACAATGCAGCCCTCTGGAGGTGTGATTATGCCCTGAAAGTGATGGAGAAATCCAAAATTGGCCATGCATTAGCACAGTGGTCTCCAAACTGTGGCCCGGGGGTCAAATGCGACCCTTTGCTTGCTGTTATCCGGCCCTTGGGGCACTATTTCATCCATTGATACCAACAATGGGGCATAATTCCCCAAAGTGAGACCAATAATGGGGCACAATTCCTCCCTATTACACCAACAATGAGGCACAATTCCTCCCAATGACACCATTATTGGGGCAAAATTACATCAATGATGGGGCAAAATTCCCCCAACTGACACCAATGATGGAGCACGACTCTTCCCACCAGAGCACAACTCCCCCCACCAACACCAACAAAGGAGCACGATTCCTTCCAATCACACCAACAATTGGGTCCAATGACACCAATGATGGGGAACAATTCCTTCCAATGACACCAAAAATGGGGCACAATTCCTTCCAATGACACCAACAATTGGGTCCAATGACACCAATAATGGGGAACAATTCCTTCCAATGACACCAACAATGGGGCACAATTCCTTCCAATGACACCAACAATGGGGCACAATTCCTTCCAATGACACCAACAATGGGGCACAATTCCTTCCAATGACAGCAACAATGGGGCACAATTCCTTCCAATGACACCAACAATGGGGCACAATTCCTTCCAATGACACCAACAATGGGGCACAATTCCTCCCACTGACGCCAACTATGGGGCATTGTTTATTTCCACTGATGTGGGGACCTTTTCTACTCCCAATGGCCACAGTCCAGCCTACCTAAAGTCCGAGGGACAGTAAACTGGTCCCCTGTTAAGAAAGTTTGGAGACCCCTGCAATAGTAGATTTGTGTACAAAAATATGTATGAAATTTCGCAGTACATTTGAAGGCTTGGCGAATGTTTTTCTAAATTTGTTCAAAATTTTATTTGCATTTAACATTTGATTTTGGAATGAATGGACTTTACCCAACGTAAACCACACTGATAGAAATGTGTCCATTTGAGAAAAAATTTCCATCCCGCTAATTTGAATTTTCTCGTCATATAGTTGAAAAACGAACGTGGATTTGACCCCACTAATGATTAGAAAATCAAACATACGTTCTTAAAATGAAAACATTTGAACCAAATTCTGCTATTATATAGCCAGGTTAACATGAAATGTCACCAGAACGACTACAGAGTAACCAGATTTTCAAAATGCAATCTGGGGACACCCTACTAACTAAGCCTTGGGGGTGCTGAGCCAAATTTTGGGTGAGGTCAAATTGTACAAACAGTGGGAGGGGCTTAAAGGGGTATGGTTTGCTAACACCTGTGCAGACACACCCCTCCCTCCTCCAGGCGAATAGCAAAAATGTTGCTAAAATGGATTACCCTGCACCGACCCGGGCCTGGGATGCCATTATTAAAGCTGGAAAATAATCAGGGACACATTCTTTTAGCCCTGGTTCACACTGCCGCAACTTGTCATGCGACTTGAGAGTTCAAAGTCACAGGACAAGTCGCGCCCTATTAGCGGCAATGGAACCGTTTTAATAGGAGCGACTTGAGTCGCTCTGACTTAGAAAAAAGTTTGCGCACTACTTTTGGTACGACTTCAATACGACTTGCATTGACTTATGTTAAAGAAGTCGTATGCAAGCCGTGGTGAAGTTGCGCTGGCATGTCGGATTCAAAGTCACGCGGAAGTCACAACAGTGTGAACCAGGGCTAAACCGGTGGCTAATTTAGGGACATTTTATTTTCCCGGGATGGGATCTGTCCCTAGGAACCAGGGATGTCTGGTCACCCTACAATAGAGGGGAAATCTTTTAGGTCTACTTTCATTTTTGTACCCTCAGTTGTAGATGTGTTCGATCATGATAGAAAAAGTTACATTGACATCTAAACCTGCTGTTCCTCTAAACCTGTGATCCATGTTTAGATCACTTTTCAGAGGCGATTGACAGGCGGTGAGCAAGCAATGTGACACTTACTTACCTCATGTTTTAACCCAAATTTTGCCAAACAAACATGCCGCATCCGCATGCACTGCACAGGCTCGCTGGGCATTTACAGTCCTTCCCCATTCACCGATCGCGTTCTGCTGGGATAGCCTTTGCTGTGGTCACGAAGTGAAGCGTTATGACTGCAGCATATGAACACCCCCATTCGCTGCCATTGTAGCTTATGGGGGGGCGCTAAAAATGTGTCTCAACTGCACAATTTTACCACCCCCTAACCTACACGTCTAAACTTAGCCTTAAATTACTATCAAAATGCCGTGGTGAAGATTTCAAAAACAAAAACATTTAAAAAAGTGATCATTCGATCTGTAACCTAAATGAAAGGTCTGCAAGTATCAGTAGTCCTAGAGAAATCACAAGCACCCCATACACTGTACACTAATATGTACATTAGAAATGCTTTTTATTTGTTTTCCCTTCACATGAGGAATTCCGCGTCCGGATTTTCTCGCCGTTAGTTGCAGCTTTGTGACAAATCTGACATACGTTGCGGATTGCAGCTGTCATTGTCCCTATTTGTTCTCATGGCCCCTCAGATCTCCGCACACACGTGTGACAAGTATGCCACTAAAACGGGATGTGTCAACAGCACTGCGGATTTAACAAGGACTCGGCTTACATCCTAGCAGTCCGCTCCTGATTTTATTCCTGGAAGAAATATCCCTGAAATTAATTTAAAATATTGGCAGAGAACTCACCACACATGTTACAATCTGATTGTGCAATCTCCTGCCAACAAAAAAGTAGTGCAAGGTCTGCCTGATGCGATCGTTTAGGTCGGTAGGCATAGTATATAAATTTGGTAAATCTAAAGTCGATTTACATAGATTGCACAGTCAGATTGTAAGGTGTCAGATTGTAAGGCTCACCACACAGGTTACATTGTACAATCTCTTTAGATCTATTAGGAGCTATTTAATGTAAGGGCCTGGGTTATGTGAGAGAAATTATTTGGATTGCATAGGTTTTAAATGGCTTTGGTAAATTTAAATCAGGTTGTACAGGGATGGTGCAATGAGATTGCAGTGTTTATGGCTACCCTTAGATAGGCCACACATTTCCTGCAACCACGGGTTGCAGGAAAGAAATTTGCACAATTCCCCATCAACACAGACAGTGCAGACAGGGGAATCCCTCCTACCGAGCAAATGTCTGCTGGGGGGCGATCGATCGACTTGGTACATTCAGCCTACCCATTAGGCTGAACCGGCTGAGATTCGAACCGGGTATGGCTGTCCTTAGGCTAATAGTGGCCACACAAGCTTCAAAATCACAGCCTTGTCTATACATCAGGACTGTGTGGGGCAAGGCTGCCCAGTGCAGCCCTTTGCATATGGTGTGAATAGGTTCTTAACCACTTCCTGTCCACGCTATAGCCAAAAGACAGCTACAGCGCCAGCTCACATTGCCAGGAGGGCATCTTTGGATGTCCTCCAGTGATCGCGCTTCCCGCCTGCCCCCTGCAGTACATATCGGCATGGATCTGTGATCGCTGTGACCTCCGGACACAGCTAATTACAGATCGGGGTAAAGAGCCAATCACAGAGCTCTTTACCATGTGACCAGCTGTGTCCAATCACAGCTGATCTCAGTGTAAACAGGATTTGCTGGATATCAGCAGGCCTCCCCCATACTGACAACTAAGGATGAGCTCCGGCGTGTTCGCATAGAACACGTGCAGAGCCCACCAGGAAGTCGGCACCGCGCTGCGCTAATCACAGACAGGGAGACATTGTCCCGATGCTCGACTTCAGAGATCGGGAAATGTCTCCCTGCCTGTGATTAGCGCAGCGCGGTGCTGGCTTCCTGGCGGGCTCTGCACGTGGGCTGTGCGAACACGCCGGAGCTCATCCTTACTGACAACACCGGCTATCCCTTTCAGAGGGGGGGGGGTCTGTGCTGATAATCAGTACATTGATTATCAGCACAGCCCCCATCAGATGTGCCCATCAGCTGCCAATCAGTGCCCAACAGCTGCCAGTCAGTGCCCCTCAATAAAGTCTCTCAGTGCCCACCATAGTGCCAATCAGAGCCACCGCAGTGCCAATCAGTTCCCATCACAGTTCCAATCAGTGCCCAGCAGTAGCACTTGTCACTACCTCATCATCAGTGCTGCCCATCAGTGGCATCTTTTAGTGTCCATCAGTGCCATCTGTCAGTGCCGCCTGTCAGTGCCCATCAGTGCCGCCTGTCAGTGCCCATCAGTGCCGCCTATCAGTGCCCATCAGTGCTGCATATCAGTTCCACCTATCAGTGCCCATCAGTGCTGTATATCAGTGCCGCCTATCAGTGCCCACCAATTCTACATATCAGTGCCTCCTCATCAGTGCCCATCAGTACCACCTTATCAGTGCCAATTCATCAGTGCCCATCATCGCCTGTCAGTGAATGAGAAAACTAAATTTTAGAAAAGTCTTTTTTTTTTTTTACATTTCGGTCTTTTTTAGTTTGTTTAGCAAAAAATAAAAACCCCAGAGGTGATCAAATACCACCAAAAGAAAGCGCTAGTTGTGGGAAGAAAATGATAAAAATTTTGTTTGGGTACAGTGTAGCATGACCGCGCAATTGTCATTCAAAATGCGACAGCGCTGAAAGCTGAAAATTGTCCTGTGCAGGAAGGGGCGAAAGTGCCCGGTATTGAAGTGGTTAAATAGAAAACTATCTTTAGATAGATTTTTACTCCAAAAGCATTTTTATAAAAAAACATTTGATAAAAATAAAAAAAATCGATTTAAATAAAAGAAAATCAGATTTAAATAAAAAAAAAAAAACTGATTTTTTTTTGTTTTTTAAGTCATTGATTTATAACCACCCTGGCTGTAGGTAACTTATTTCAGAGGTCCAGTCTTCTGCTGGCTATCTCAAGCATGACCGCGCAATTGTCGTTCAAAGTGTGACAGCGCTGAAAGCTGAAAACTGTCCTAGGCAGGAAGTGGCGAAAGTGCCCGGTACTGAAGTAGTTAAATAGAAAACTATTTTTAGATAGATTTTTACTCCAAAAGTATTTTATAAAAATACATTTTATAAAAATCCAAAAAATCTATTTAAATAAAAAAAAAAATCAGATTTAAATAAAAAAATAACAGTTTTTTTTTTATTTATTAGAAAAAAAAAATTGATTTATATCCACCCTGGCTGTAGGTAACTTATTTCAGAGGTCCAGTCTTCTGCTGGCTATCTCAAGCCAATGTCCTTACAGCTGCCAACACTTTATTATAACTTCCCCAACCTTGGGATCCCGGTGCAAACAGGTGCTGGATGTCCAACCGCATTATATATATATAAATACACTTTATTTGAACACGAGATGTATCAAGCTCCACCAAGCAGAGGCCGAACACAATGCTACATTTGTAGAGTCGGTGCACACAGCACCTGTGGATTCTGCTGCTCAGGGTCCAGTAACTGCACGGCCCCCTTTGCCCGGCCCACCAACTCCTTTCTACTCTAATCTGAGGGTGTGTGAATGGGTACAAGTCCCAGCAGGTGACTGTTGATACAACTGTTAGCCTCTGATCAGTGCCAGCAAGCTGTGGGGGGAAGGGAGGAGGGGGGGGCTCTTCTATTAAAGTCTGACAGCCTGACACCAAGCTCTGTCTCCGCATTCCTCTGCCTTTGGTGCGGCTAAATTCGGAACGCAGCCCTCCAATCACATCAATGGAAGGCACAGGGAGGGGGTCCTCCAAATGGGAAGGCTTACTAGGTGCTAGGGTCTCGTTTTCCTGTCCCTTTTCTCTTGTGGCAGACATGGCTTGATGGTGCGGAAGCCTGTAGGAGACATTCCAACTCTTTCTGAGAAGTCGCAAGCAACAAGCTCCCTCCAGGTATCCATTATTGACAGGTATTACAGGCTTTTCAGGGTGTGTTTGGGATGACCGGCGCCGTCATCACCCGTGGCTAATATGTTAATTGCATTCTTCTCTTTTTTCTTCTCCTTTCTGCAAAGTTTCTGTAAAGTAGGAGGCTGCACTCCCAGAATGCACAGGGACACCCATTCAGCCATTATACTTGGGGACTGAGACAATGCTGCTTGAGTTGAGCGTTAGTAGCTTGCATAGCAGGGGCCGCTGCTCGCAGGCACCTGTGACTGATGACAAGCCGTAGAAACCTTCCGTTTCTTGGCTGTGTGTGCAAGGTTATCCGTCCTATCCATCTCCCTTTAGGAGAGTGAGTGCCAATAAGCAGCTGCTAAACAAACATTTATATTCTCCGCGGTGTGAAAAATGCCCCCTTACGCCAAGGAAAATGTAAACATTCAGAAAGGGCGATCCTTTTGGGTATTTATCGTACATTTTTTGCATTTTTTTTTCTTGTGTTTCTGTATATTTCCTGTTCCGCAGAACTTATTCTTAATGCAGTTTGTATTCTTCCTGCAGGCGCCAGGAAAGCTGGTTCTGCCGCTTCATTAGAGTCCTTACAAGGCTGGTTAATGTACTGTCTAATTGCAGTCTCCGTTTGGTGGCTGCAGCGAGATTGGTCCCCACATGGACTTATAACAGGAGACATGTACTGGAACGTCGCATTTGTTCTGTCTTCTTGGGAGTTCTGCAAAGATGTTTAAAGGCCATGACAGGATCAAGCTGTTCGTTAGAACGGTGACATTTCGGCGGTGACATTGTGTTTCCATTCAAGCAGAAAACTAATTGAACTGATTTTTATTTTTTTTCCTCCAATTGGGCACATTCCCAGGGACGCCAGGAAATTTGGTGGCTTTACGTAGAAATAAAAGCTGAAATTTTAATTGCTTTTTCTTTTTTTTTTTTATACCAAAGAAAATCTTTTAAGGTCAGCTTGCTACTGAACCGATGTTAAGAAATTATTTTATTTAAGTGCTGCAGCTGGTTTTCTTGACAACTTATGTACGGTCCAAAGATTGCCAATAAAAAGATATGCGGATGAAAGTAAGGCTTTCCTAAGGTCTCGTTGGTGGAACAAGAATAACGTCCATGCCAAACAGGAACCCCTATTCCTTTGAAGACAGTTCAGAATATGTACCACTCCTAAAGAGCACTAGTGATCTAATGACACCTCACTTTGACGATGCCGCTAACCAAGACCTGGAAGGGGACTATGTGGACCTCTTAGATACTGCTGTCACAGCAGAAACTAGACCAATCGCTCCTTGCCACCGTGAAATGGGGGATGCCAACAAGATCCCAAAAGGCAACGAAGATCCTGTTACAAGTGTCACTAATAATAATAAGTGGGTGTGTGGAAGACTTCAGGCCAGCGAAAAAGGGGCGTGTACCCCTTGCCTAAGGAGGAAGTTTAACAAAGATCTCGACGCCAAGGAAACAAAGTGTCGCTTTCGTCAGTCCTACGTCGCTGCTCTCAAAAATCCCGTTAGCTTCACCACTGCCCTAATGGATGATATTTTGGAGGAACCCATGAGCAGATCTACCACGTTTGCAGCTCTAGAAAGCCCCATCTGTTCACGTCGCAAAACTCAAGGCCAAGTGCATTCGTCTTGGCTTTTCTCACCAAAAACAGAGTCAAAGTCAGGAGATGTATATACACCGCTACAAAACCCAAAAACCAATCCCACTTCGGGGTCAGATTCATCATCCCCGTCTCTTGTACACAGGTTTTCCTTTCTAAGAGGCCAACGTAATTCCTCATCTGGGAGCGATGGCCTGTCTATGGATTCTAATTCAAGCCAGTACAGTGGAACGTGGAGACGGGTATCTGCAGTCTGCTCCCCTCGGCTTAGTCGTGCCAAGTTCTCTGGAAAAGGTATCGGTGAAAAGAACAATATTTGTTTCTGAAGCATACCGTAAACTGTGTAAAATAATTTTTTTATTTGGTAGTATTTAAGGCATCACTCCAATTTCAGAAAACAAAAAAAATATATATATTTTTAGAGCAGACCGCAAGGGTTTTGCCTTCTGGTCCTACACAAGATACTGTGGTGTTGATTTACTAAAACTGGAGAGTGAAAAATCTGGTGTAGCTGTACATGGTAGCCAATCGGCTTCTAACTTTAGCTTGTTTAATTAAGCTTTAACAAAAAAACTGTAAACTCATTGGTTTCTATGCAGAGCTGCACCAGATTTTGCACTCCAATTTTAGTAAATCAACCCCGGTGTTTCCCAATAGATAAACCCTAATTGATTGCTTACAGGGCAACTTCAATCCAATATTTCATTTAGAGGTTCCAGCTAACTACATAGCCAATCAGCTTCTTCTGTCAAACTTTGACAATAAAACCTGAAAGCTGATTGGTTTCTATGCAGAGCTGCACCAGATTTTGCACTCCAATTTTAGTAAATCAACCCCGGTGTTTCCCAATAGAAATCCCTAATTGATTGCTTACAGGGCAACTTCAATCCAATATTTCATTTAGAGGTTCCAGCTAACTACATAGCCAATCAGCTTCTTCTGTCAAACTTTGACAATAAAACCTGAAAGCTGATTGGTTTCTATGCAGAGCTGCTCCAGATGTTGCACTCTCCAATAGAGATCCCTGATTGATTGCTTACAGGGCAACTTTATTCCAATATTTCATTTAGAGGTTCCATCTAACTACATCAGTGTTTACAGTCACAACTGTATTACTTATATTTATACTACCTCCGAGTCCAAAAGATAGTCATTGCTGACCTTCTTCTAAAAATGCTTGTTTCCTAACTGTTGGCCAACTCTTTGATGTCCGTACTGTAGGGTTTATTTACTAAAGCTGGAACATCAAAGAGTTGGCCTAACAGTCAGGAAACTAGCATTTTCAGAAGAAGGTGAGCAATGACTATCTTTTGGACTCAGAGGTAGTATAAATATGAGCAATTGGACGAGAGGGAAGGCAGTTATGACTGTAACCACCAATGTAGTTAAATGGAACCTCTAAATGAAATATTGGAAGAAAGTTGCCCTGTAAGCAATCAATCAGGGATCTCTATTGGAGAGTGCAACATCTGGTGCAGCTTTGCATAGAAACCAATCAGCTTTCAGGTTTTATTGTCAAAGCTTAACTAAAGAAGCTGATTGGCTACCATGCACAGCTGCACCAGATTCTGAGTTCACCAGTTTTAGTAAACCTACCCCAGGAAGTCACTGATCCAAAGCAAGAGTTCAAATCAGCAAAGTAGAGTAAAATCCTTGACATACTTGTCCCAGGACAGTGAACCAATGTATTGAAGTATTGACAGCCAGCCAACTAATGTTTTAGGAGAGGTCAACAATGGTAACCTCCATATTTCTGTCATGACAGGTTTTGTCCAAGACAACGACCTTTAAAGACATTTGATTTTCGTTTCAATGTGTTTATTGAATTTTCCAGGGTTTAAGGACAGTACATTTGACAGACGTGTCAGTACATAGAGCCTGAGTACAGCAAACAGTACAATATCCACCATTAACAGTGACATTTGAGTAGATCAAACAAAGCAGATGTCTTGGTTCTCTTTCTAGCCTGATCTAGAAAAATAAAAAGTTTGATGGCTATAGGAAATCAATTCAGCTTCCCACTTCTATGAATCTGGTTTATCGCTCCAATCATGGTATCTTTATTTTCATGTGGCCCCTATAATACATCTTTAATTTGCTTAGTGAGGACCCCGTTTTGGAAAGTCACTGCTTTTTTTTGCCTGAAAGCCAGTTTTAGTCTCCCTTTGATGTTAGTAGTGGAGCATGCTATACTTTGTTTCATTGGGCAGTAAAAAATGTCAGGGCCCTAAGCATGTGTTGTAGCAAATGGACCATTTATTTAATGTTGATGTCTTTATATTGCTTTACTTTTAATTAGCTATATATGCTTTAACAATTATAATATGCATATGACTTTTTTAGAGCTCACCTAGAATATATGCTATGTTTTGGCTATTGGTTACGAAGAGGACCTTGAGCCTGGGTTCACACTTGTGCGATGCAGACACTGCATATGTTTCGCACCGGAATTGCACCGCATTCCTGTGCACATCGCATGTGATGTCTGTGTGGTGCGGTTTGAGCCATACATTTTGTATGGCTCAAATCGCATAGCATCCGCACCAAAATGATGCAGGACCCTTTTTTTATCCGCACCTGAATCACATTGAATAGCGGTTAACACCCATGTGATGCAATTCTGGAAATCGCATAGTTTTGCAATCTGTTTTGGGATGTCGTTAATCTAACATTGATGCATGCTGTGCGATTGCCTTGCGGTGAGATGCAAATCTTGTGCATTTTCATCATCGCATCAGTGTGAACCAGGGCTGAGGAGTTTGAAAGCATTCAGAAGCAGGCAAAGAGATGCTATATAAGACATTCTCAGTAAGGGTTCTCCATGAAACCCTAATGGCCCATAGACACGATCCGAAAATCTGATGACAGATCGTCCGACTTTTTTGGCTTATAGTCGCAAGTAGAAATTGAATAGGTCATGAAAATTCTCGTACGACAGAAAAAAAAAAAAGAAAGTGATGTCATGTGTTGTAATGTATTTGTATTGTATTTTCGGACGATAACTATACTGACTAAACGAAAATCGTACGATCTGGTATCATGTTTGTCCGCTTGAATAATATCAGATGAATTGTCGTGATCGGCTCTCGAAAGCTCTGTACTAACGATCCGATTATCGTACGATTCTTCCTCAGATGACAGTTTTCGTATGATATTCGGATTGTGTGTACGAGCCATAAGATTCCTCCAGAGGTTACTAGGGATTCTCTGAGCTGTGACTGATTGACCTCCCACCTGATTAATAAAGATGGAAGCATGACCTCAATGATCTTTTCAGCTGTCCAAACACAATACACCGCTCTAGGCTGGTCTGCTTCAATTGTTTAACCCTTGATTAATCAGATGCTGGTCCAGCTCGTACCGTGAAGCATCAAACATAAGTATGGGATGACCGCACACCGACAGCGACAATATCCACAACGTTTATTTCCAAAATCAAAAAAAAAGTCCAAACAAAAAAGTACAGGGTGAAGAGCAAGTGTTAAACAAGCGCCTGTTGGTGTGAAACGCGTCAACACTTGCTCTTCACCCTGTACTTTTTGTTTTTGGAAATAAAGTTTATGGATCTTATCGCTGTTGATGTCCCAATCCCATTTCTATGTTTGGATCTTTTTAGCTGTCTTCAAGAGTGGCATTACTGACCACCATTGTAAGAGGGCCATTTTTTGAAGGACCTCCGATGAATTCATTTTAGCAGGGGTTCCCCAGGACCTGAAAGTTATTTCAAGGGTTCTTCTGTAGTAAAAATGGTAAAAAAGTTATACATTTCTTTGTAGTTATACTACATCGCATTGTTGCTAGGGGTAATATAGTTGCTCTCTCAGTCACTCCAGTCACGAGGCCGCTGTTTGGAAACATTCTACTCTGGGCACTAGTAACCGGCTCCCGTTTCTATTTGTAACAGTAGAACTTGATATACGGCCAGCGGTATTGTATGTCGGCTCTACTGTACAATATGATGTTTTTCCTTATAAGCTGACAGCATATAGTTCACTACATTTGGCAATAACAGAGGCTTCGCTTGCCAGATTTTATCCCATAAATGTCTAAGACGTAACTCTTGGCAGCCAGATCTCATTGTCAGAAAGCGCTAAATGCACTTATACCTCCTAAGTGTTCTTTGCATTGAGATTCTAAGGAAAGCCTGGTAAGCAATCACCCAGATTTCTTATAATTGTGGAAGAGTCTGAGGTATAGGGTTAGGTGTAGTTATTGCTCTGTGTGGCAGGTATACATTCATTATGATACTTTCAATGATCAGTAAGGTGCTTGAGCACCAGTTGCCATTATTGAGCGCTGTCATGTAGAAGCCAGGGTGGTGTACACAGCCGTTTATGATTTAAGTCTCAACCCAAGCCAAAATTATATTTTTGGTTTTAATTTTTTGTAGGTAAGGGTCATAAAAAACATTTTTTTTATTGTCATCCCCCTTTAGATCAGAGTGTTCAGAGTTTCCCCTATACAGTCTAAGGGAAAACTCTAATATAAAGAGGAATGCTGGGGTCCGTGATGTAAGGGGGAATGCTGTGGACTTACATCAGAGTCCACAGAGTTCCCCTTTACATCACAATCCACTGCATTCAGAGTTTTCCCTTGCGCTTTAAAGCCTCCTGCACACCAAAACACTGAAGCCGTGTACACACGATAGGTTTTACCGATGAAAACAGTCCGATGGACTGTTTTCATCGGACAAACCGATCTTGTATGGGCCCCATCGGTCTTTTTTCCATCGGTGTTTAAAAATAGAACAGGTTTTAAATTTATCCGATGGTTAAAAAACCGATAGCAAATTAATATCGTCTGTGGGGAACTCCATCGGATAAAAAACCCACGCATGCTCAGAATCAAGTCGAACTTCATTTTTCTCGGCTCATCGGAGTGTTTTACGTCACTGCGTTTAAAACGGTTGGTTTTTTGACTGATGGTGTGTGGGCAAGACTGATGGAAGACCGTTTCATCGGATTTCCGATCGTGTGTACAGGGCTTGACAGCTCAGGTCGAAGCCGCTGCACTAACAATCCAATGTTAATACAGATATATCCCCTGCTGTGCTATTGCGTTCTGACAGGTGGACTCCCCGCCAGAACACTCCGGTCAGCACTCTCAGCCACTGGCCATTTGGCCGGCTTCTGTCGTACCTAATGCCATACACACGGGCCAAATGACAGCTGGTTTCTATTGAACCGGCTAATGCCGGCCGACAATTGGCTCGCGTGTACTAGGCTTTAGTGGGAACCCTGCAGACTATGATTTAAGGGGGAATGCTGAGAACTCTGATGTGGGAGGGACTTTGGTGACCAAAGACCATCTTACATTAGAGTCTGCAGAGTGAATACACTTACGAACCTTTATATCAGTGTCCCACCCAGGGTGGATTTGATTTAAATGAAGTCGATTTAAATCATGATTTAAATCACCAGTAAAAGGCTTGTTTTAAATCAACTCGATTTAAATCATAATTTCTTTTTCGTACATCACGGGACACAGAGCGACTTAGTCATTACTAATGGGTTATATAGATATCTTCAGGTGCTGGCACTGGCAACTTCCAAAACCGGAAGTACCCTCCCCTATATAAGCCCCTCCCATCCGGGAGCACCTCAGTTTTTTGCCAGTGTCTAAGGTGTTGGCCAAAGAGTAACATGTGTTTTCACTGGGCTTGCGTACAGGTTCTTTTATGGGCCTCAGTAAGCTGTTCCGGATCCGACCAAAAAAGCTTCATAGCTAAACGGTCGGTACCTGGGCCTTGCAACAGAAGAGCAAGGTTTTGCCTGTAATGCCTCTCTTAGGAGGGCTGGACCCTGGGATCCAGAGCTCTGGTCATACCCACGACCAAGATGTTGTCTGTGCAGGGTGCTATACAGGTCCAGGGGAGTGGAATCCTTGGGAACCCGGTCCCTGAAGGTTTAAATACAATGCCTGCCGTGAGAGGTGAAGTTTGGGCTTCTGTGGACCAAACAGAGTCCTGCGGCGGGGAACAGGTAAGTGGGGGCCCCCAGGAACTTGGTTCTATTGGGGGACCCCCAAGCCTAATTTGTCTTTCTGTCTGTTACCTAACGGTATTCCCGCTAATATATGTGTATGCCTGTAACTACTGGAAAATGTAAAATTTTAATAGTAGTCAAGAAAAAAAAAAAAGAGACCGCGGTACCTGTGTTAAACCACTAGAGGCTGCTGTGGTCCATTTTTTCTTGTCATGTGGATCTTTGGCTTTTTCAAGTCAAAAGATCCAGGCAGTTGGTAAGTTTCTCTGTGGGAATCCACTTCCTCTGCCCTGTTGCTGCGCTCATCCACCGCACAGGCCCTCTGGCAAAAAGGGCCCTGGCTCCTAGTCCCTGCTTGTTTTAAAAAAAGAGCGCCGAAGGCCCGCGCGCGCGCCTCCTATGAAAGGAAAGGGGCGGGGCGGGTGGATGACGCTCGATGCGCGCCGCGGCGCTTCTGTGCATGTGCAGGCGTCCCAGCATGGATAAAAGACACAGTACAAGTGTCAGCTGGATGCAAGCAGAGCTAGCAACAAAAACGGTGGCACACAGAGGCGGTTGATGCAGGCATCCCCATAGAAAGACACTTTAGTGGACACCAGCTGGTATATAGCAGCAACTGTGTTAGACTATTACCAGTATAATTGGTGTATGACGACGGGAATACCTCAGCTTTGTGCTTAAAGGATATGTCGTCCAGACGCTCTGGAAATAAGTCTTCCAAGAAGCCAAAGGGGTCTCCATCGGGCTCTGAGGATTTTGGGCATGCTTGTACTGCACCAATCTCCCCTGAAATTTCAGAGGTTAGTAGCCGTAGGAACCCCGCAGGAGTACCTGGTGCTGTGGCTGCCCCCAGTCCACCTGCTCCTGTATATATAACAGAGGAGGTTTTTTCCTCAACTCTGGGAGGATTGGAAGAGAGATTAACAGCATTGATCGCTGCTTCCCTGTCACAGGGAAAGCGCGTCCGATCTCCGTCTCCTCCTTCAGAGTGCCTGTTAGTGGAGGAACAGCCCCACACAGAGATCGACCTACCTGAAGGGGATCAGGATGAGGTTGATTCGGTTATAGAGGAATCAACAGTGGAAGAACCTTTCTCAGCATCTCAGGCTGAAAGATTATGGGTTCAGTCTCTGACTAACATGGTCCGATCAGCATTTAAAATGCCTCTTGCGGAGCCATCAACCACTACTGTCTGCTCGCTGGGGTCGCTGAAAGCTCCCCAGACTGCCTGTTCCTTCCCAATCCACCCTTTATTGGAAGGGCTTATTTACCAGGATTGGGAGCATCCTGATAAAATATTTACTCCCCCCAAGAGATTTCCGGTGATCTATCCCATGGAGGATAAGTTCATAAAAAAATGGAAAGTCCCTACAGTGGACGCAGCCATCTCTTGTGTGAATAAATCACTGACATGTCCAGTAGATAATGTTCCAATGTTCAAAGACCCAATAGATAAAAAATTGGAGTCTTTACTAAAATCTGATTTCTCTACAGCAAGCATGGTGACACAACCTGCAGTAGCAGCGATTGGGGTCTGCCAAGCAGTGAAGGATCAGTTTAAACAAGTCTTAAGAGACTTACCAGATCAGCAGGCTCTTGCCCTAGCTGACCTACCTAGAGCCTTGTGTTTTGCGGTAGACGCCATAAAGGATACAATCCAACAGGCCTCCCGCTTTACGCTGTCTGTAGTACATATGCGTAGGCTTCTATGGCTCAAAAACTGGTCTGCTGAAGCTCCCTGTAAGAAAATGCTGATTAGCTTCCCATTTCATGGAGAACGCTTATTTGGAGAAGATCTGGACAAGTATATCCAGAAAATTTCTGCCGGTAAAAGTACACTCTTGCCGGTTAAGAACAAGGGTAGAAGTCCTTCTTTTAAGAGGCCTACTTCTCCAGTCCCTGGCACATCGGCTGTGAAACAGTTCCGACGGCCTCCGCGGTCAAATCCAGGGGGCAGAAATCAGGGACAATCACAGGGTAACAAGAAACCCTGGGTCAAGAGAGGTACGAAACCTCCCCCCAAGTCATGAAGGGTTGCCCCCACTCAATCGGGTGGGGGGAAGACTTCAGTTGTTCACAGAGACCTGGCGGGACACCATCAGAGACAAATGGGTGATCTCCGCAGTAAGTCTGGGATACAAGCTGGAGTTAAAAGACACTCCTCCTGCCCATTTTATGAGGTCAAACGTGCCAAGCGATCCCCAAAAGAGAGGATCCCTCCTTCTGGCACTAGAACAACTATTGCTCCAAGGTGTAATCATGAAGGTTCCCTTGGAAGAAAGCGGGTTCGGGTTTTACTCGAACCTTTTCACAGTCCCCAAACCAAATGGGGACGTGAGGCCCATATTAAATCTAAAAGGGCTAAACAAATTCCTACATATCAGGACTTTTCGGATTAAGTCGATCCGATCGGTGGCCACCGCCCTACAAGGGCAGGAATGGTTAGCCTCGATCGACATAAAGGATGCTTATCTGCATATTCCCATCTTTCCGGCCCACCAGAAATTTCTACGCTTTGTAGTAGAAGGGCGCCATTTTCAGTTCAGAGCCTTACCTTTCGGTCTGGCCACAGCACCGCGAGTGTTCACAAAAATTCTGGCCCCACTATTGGCCAATCTAAGAACACGGGGTGTAACGATAATGGCATATTTAGACGACCTGCTACTAATAGACCACTCAGTGGAAAAACTGGAAGTAGCTATTCACGAGACAATCAAGTATCTGGAATATCACGGTTGGATTATCAACCGAAACAAGTCAGCTCTAAGACCAGTCAAAAGTCTGGAATACTTGGGGCTAAGGCTGGATTCAAATCAGAGAAAGATTTTCTTACCTCCAGAGAAGGTGTCGTCTTTGAGAGATTTGACCCACTTAGTGGGTACAAAAAGAAAACCATCCATACGCCTGTGCATGAGGCTGCTGGGAAAAATGGTGGCTTCATTCGAAGCAGTACCCTACGGTCAATTCCATTCAAGGAACTTGCAGAGGGCCATACTGTCAGCCTGGAACAAAAAAGTTCAGGCTTTAGACTTACCAATGTCCCTGTCCCCTTCCGTTCGCAAGAGCCTCCATTGGTGGTTGGTGCCCCAGAATCTGGAAAAAGGGAAACCCTTCAGTCCGGTTTCTTGGAAGGTGGTCACTACAGATGCCAGCCTCATAGGCTGGGGGGCAGTACTGGAGCAATGGTCTCTCCAGGGCAAGTGGTCAGAAGCAGAGAAGGCCCTGCCCATCAATCTCTTAGAGATACGAGCAGCCCGGTATGCCCTAGTAGCATGGACATCCAAACTCCAAGGGTCCCCTGTCAGAATTCAATCAGACAATGCCACAGCAGTGGCATATATCAATCACCAGGGTGGCACCAGGAGTCGTGCAGCCCAGAGGGAAGCGAATTGCATCCTGGAATGGGCAGAAAGATATGTCCCAGCCATATCAGCGGTTTTCATCCCAGGAGTGGAAAATTGGAGAGCGGACTTTCTAAGTCGCCAGCAATTATGCCCGGGGGAATGGTCTCTTCACCCCGAGGTTTTCCAGCCAATTTGCCAGCGGTGGGGAACACCGGATGTAGATCTGCTAGCATCCAGATTCAACGCAAAGGTGGACAGATTTGTGTCTCGCACAAGGGATCCCCTAGCTTGCGGCTCGGATGCCCTAGTGTTCCCTTGGGATCAGTTCAAACTGATATATGCATTCCCACCGCCACAATTGTTATCGCGATTAATCCGCAGAATCAGGGTAGAAAAGAAACCAGTGATTCTGGTGGCTCCAGCGTGGCCCCGAAGAGCATGGTACGCGGAGATCGTAAAAATGTCAGTGAGGAGTCCTTGGACCCTCCCACATCGTCCGGACCTGCTTTCGCAGGGACCGATATACCACCCTTCCTTACCAGCCCTGGGTTTGACGGCCTGGCTATTGAAGCCCACATTCTAAAAAAGAGAGGGCTCTCTAATCCTGTGGTATCTAGCATGATCAATGCCAGGAAGCCGGTATCCAGGCAGATCTATTATAGGATCTGGAAGGCGTACATCGCGTGGTGTGAGGCCAGGAAATGGCATCCGCGTAAGTACGTAATAGGTAGGATTCTGGACTTCCTACAGTGGGCTGTAGATAGGAAGCTTGCCTTGAGTACTATCAAGGGTCAGATTTCGGCCTTGTCAATATTTTTTCAAAGGCCCTTGGCTTTGCATTCATTAGTCAAAGCTTTTATACAAGGAGTGATGCGTATTAGCCCTCCGGTTAGTATTCCCATATGTCCATGGGACTTAAACCTGGTTCTGTCGGTTCTACAGAAACAACCGTTTGAACCATTGCAACACATTTCCTATGTTCTTCTCACCAGGAAATTGATTTTCTTAGTAGCCATTTGTTCGGCTAAAAGAGTATCGGAATTAGCCGCCTTGTCCTGTAAGGAGCCATATCTGGTTGTCCATAAGGACAGAGTAGTATTATGTCCTCATCCAGCCTTTCTTCCTAAGGTGGAATCGAGGTTTCATTTGAACCAAGATGTGGTTCTTCCTTCTTTTTTTCCCAAACCTACCTCGGTAGAGGAAAAGTTATTGCATTCTTTGGATGTAGTAAGAGCAGTTAAAGCTTATCTAAAAGCCACTGCTCAGATTCGTAGAACGGATACTTTGTTTGTTCTGCCGGAAGGCCCCAGAAAGGGTCAGGCAAAATCTACTTTAGCCAAGTGGATTCGACAGGTCATAATACAAGCCTATGGCTTGAGAAGGAGACCGCCTCCGTTCAAAGTTAGGGCGCACTCCACGAGAGCAGTTGGAACTTCATGGGCAGTGCATCACCAGGCCTCCCTGGCTCAGGTCTGTAAGGCCACAACATGGTCTTCAGTACACACGTTTACTAGATTCTACCAGGTAGACGTTAGAAGTCAGGAGGATGTCGCCTTTGGGCGCAGTGTGTTGCAGGCCGCAAAGGATCCTCATGCCTGATGGCGCCCAGCTTATGTATAGTGTATCCCTCCCCTCATTTGGCATTGCTTTGGGACGTCCCATTAGTAATGACTAAGTCGCTCTGTGTCCCGTGATGTACAAAAAAGAAAAAGGGATTTTTATAACAGCTTACCTGTAAAATCCTTTTCTTGGAGTACATCACGGGACACAGAGCTCCCACCCCTCTTTTTGGGACACTTATTGCTTTGCTACAAAACTGAGGTGCTCCCGGATGGGAGGGGCTTATATAGGGGAGGGTACTTCCGGTTTTGGAAGTTGCCAGTGCCAGCACCTGAAGGTATCTATATAACCCATTAGTAATGACTAAGTCGCTCTGTGTCCCGTGATGTACTCCAAGAAAAGGATTTTACAGGTAAGCTGTTATAAAAATCCCTTTTTTTAAAGAGCAACTGTCATCTCTGTCCCGCAGTGGCTCCTCCTCTGACCCGCTGTTGACTCACCGACAGTCCCATTCACTTTAATGGGACGGCTGGTGATGCGGCAGTGACACAACAAGGTGAGGGACGTGGCGGCAGAAGGTGAGTGGATGCCCGCTAACCGGCACTGCCAAGATGGATCTGAAATTACAGGTGCTCTTTAAATGTAAGGACTTCTTCTTGCTGGTAGTAATAATCTTTAATATTTGCAAACAAAATTAAAGTGGTTGTAAACCCACTTATGCAACTTGCACCTACAGGTAAGCCTAGATTAAGGCTTACCTCTAGGTGTTTGCAATATCTCCTAAACCTACAAGGTTTAGGAGATATTTGCAAAAAATAATGCACCGTTGTCTACGGCGCATGCGCGCCGTAGACAACGGCGCTGCCGCACTGTCAATGCCGGTTTTATCAATGGATAATGCCGGCTTTGACGGCTCCTGCGCACATGCGCAGTCACGTCATCGCCGCTCCGGCCAATCAGAGCGCCAGAGCGGCGATACCCGGAAGTAACCTTCCGGAGCGATGTCTGCGGCCGAAGGGGGCGGCTTCGGGGGCTTCGATTTAAGGTAAGTAGTGCATAATGAGCTAGTATGCTAGTCATACTAGCTCATTATGCCTTTCTCTTGCAGGTTATTATTAAAAAAAAATAATAATTGAGTTTACAACCACTTTAAGGTTTCCTATTTAGAATAATTAGCTGTCAGGTTAGTAAAACAGCGATATCAGAACCGATTTTAGGTAAATAGGTTAATCAGACATAGTTGGAGAACTACTCAAATTATTTTATTTAATTAAAACCATAACATTGCCAGTGCATGTTATCTCAGCTTGCAGAGCTTGTATTCATTGAACGAGTTTACTAAACATTTTAGTATTGCAGAATATACAGCCTCATGCTACACAACTAAGCTCGATTTGACTGAATAAATTTAATTAATAATGTATCTTAACCCACCTAGCGGTATTCCCGAGTCTGGCTCGGGGTAAGATTTCAGTACCTAAAGCGGTAACCCCGAGCCAGACTCGGGATCGCATCGCAGGATACAGGGGAGGATACAGGGGAAGTTACTTACCTTGTCCCTGGATCCTGCGATGTGTCCCCGCTGTGTGAGCGAGCTGTCATCTCACTCGATTCACACTACCGAGTGCCGCCGAGCTCCGTTCCTGAGCGTTGCGACGCACGGGGACGGAGTTCGGCTTCACATTCAAAAAGTGAAACACACAATACACATACAGTATACTGTAATCTTACTGATTACAGTACTGTATCAAATAATTACACACCCCCTTTGTCCCTAGTGGTCTGCCCTGTGTCCTCCATGCAGTTTTATATTATAAATACTGTTCTTTCTGCCTGGAAACTGGAGATTGTCCATAACAACAAAAAAGTGTCCCTTTACATCAAAAGTGGTTTTAGACCAGCTAGAAAACAGCGATAATAAATTAGAATCACTTGCAGAAATGAGCGATAGCGATTTGTGGGGAAATTCGTCATCAAACACTGAAAAACACTTTTATTATTATTATTATATTATTATTTGTTATAATTATTTTATAGTTATTTATTATATTATAATTTATGATTTAGTGTTTCAAACTTTATCATGTCTACTAGACTCTGGTTTGGACAGATTTAGGTGAGTTATTCCTAAGAATTACAGGCCTACAATATAAAATGCCAAATTTCCATGCAAAATAATTGTACCACTTTCAGCACCGAAAATCTGAAATAATCATACCGCCAGGGAGGTTAAAGGGGTTGTAAACCCTCGTGTTTTTTCACCTTAAAGCATCCTATGCATTAAGGTGAAAAAAATTCAGACAGTGACCTGTCCCCCAGCCCCCCCGTTTTACTCACCTGAGCTAGTTCGTTTCCTCGGCGGAGACACCCACACCCTCTCTGCCCAGGGTTCTCGGCTCTTGATTGAATAGATTGATAGCAGCGCAGCCATTGGCTCCCGCATTCATGCTGCCGCCCACTATTCAGATGGCCGGCCCCCTGGTGAGCGCCGGCCATCTGAATAACAGCGGTGGGTGTGTTTTGGAAGTGCCTATCAGAGCCAGCGGCTCTGATAGGTTTCCCGATTACAGCCTGTGGGCTCTAATCGGCTTCCAAATAGTTAACCAGAGGGCGCACAGGGTGTGTGTTCCCTGGTTAACACTGACACGCGTCTCAGCCAATCAGGTTCACCGGGTTTGGTTACCGGTAACCTGATTGACTGAAGCGACATCGAGGGCGGGAGAAGACATCGAGGGAGCGGGGAGGAGGATGGCTGACCCGAGAAAGGTAAGTGCCGGCAGGGGGGCAATCTGGTGGTATTTAAGGGGGCAATCTGGCGGCATTTTACGGGGCAAACTGGTGGTTTTTGAGGGGGCAAACTGGCGGCAATTGATGGGCACAGTGGCGACAATTGATGGCACAGTGGCGACAATTGATGGCACATTGGCGACAATTGATGGCTCAGTGGCGACAATTGATGGCACAGTGGCGACAATTGATGGCTCAGTGGCGACAATTGATGGCTCAGTGGCGACAATTGATGGCACAGTGGCGACAATTGATGGCACAGTGGCGACAATTGATGGCACAGTGGCGACAATTGATGGCACAGTGGCGACAATTGATGGCACAGTGGCGACAATTGATGGCACAGTGGCGACAATTGATGGCTCAGTGGCGACAATTGATGGCTCAGTGGCGACAATTGATAGCACAGTGGCTGCGTTTGATGGCATGGCACAGTGGTGACAATTGATGGGCACAGTGGCTGCGTTTGATGTCACAGTGGCGACAATTGATGGCACAGTGGCAACAATTGATGGGCACCTTGGCTGCATTTGATGGCACAGTGGCAACAATTGATGGTACAGTGGCAACAGCTGATAGCACAGTGGCTGCTTTTGATGGCATGGCACAGTGGCGACAATTGATGGGCACAGTGGCTGCGTTTGATGGCACAGTGGCGACAATTGATGGTACAGTGGTGACAATTGATGGGCACAGTGGCTGCGTTTGATGGCACAGTGGCAACAATTGATGGCACAGTGGTGACAATTGATGGGCACAGTGGCTGCGTTTGATGGCACAGTGGCGACAATTGATGGGCACAGTGGCGAAAATTGATGGGCACAGTGGCTGCGTTTGATGGGCACAGTGAGCCTGCAATTGATGTTTTGTTTTTTTTGTTTGTTTGCGCCCCCCAAAAATTTTGAGCACCAGCCGACACTGCTGCACAGTGGAGGTAAGTATGATATGTTTGTTTGAGGTGTGTAATAATTGGGGGCACTAGAACAATATGCTAAATTCAATACATATACAAACAAAGTGCGTAGTGCTCAATAAGTGATTAATAATCCAATGTGGAAATCACAGTGTTTCTAAATATTTCATCAAAAACAAAGTACATCAAAAATCAAAACACAGAAACAGAAGATAGATCTATAAAACGTCCATAGACCCTTTGTGATGCAACTTTGGTCTTTACACCATCACCAATGGCAATGACTTCATGAGACAACACCCGGTGGATAAAAGTAAAATTCCTACTCACCAGACCACCATGACCTCTTTACCTAAAAAGGTCAGTTGGAGCTTTTTGTGATTGTGGGTCTGCGATCTTTGCTGGTACACACCAAGGGGATGTGGCTGGAATCTGCCACAACCACAACCAGATTCCAGACACATCCCCTTGTTGTGTACCAGCAAAGATCGCAGACCCACAATCACAAAAAGCTCCAACTGACCTTCTTTTTAGGTAAAGAGGTCATGGTGGTCTGGTGAGTAGGAATTTTACTCTTATCCGCCGGGTGTTGTCTCATGAAGTTGTTGCCATTGGAGATGGTGTAAAGACCAAAGTTGCATCACAAAAGATCTATGGACGATTTTTATATATATATATATATATATATATATATATATATATATATATATATATCTTCTGTTTCTGTGTTTTGATTTTTGATATACTTTGTTTTTGATTAAATATTTAGAAACACTGTGATTTCCACATTGTATTATTAATCACTTATTGAGCACTACGCACTTTATTTGTATATGTATTGAATTTAGCATATTGTTTTAGCGCCCCAATTATTACAAACCCCAAACTTCACAAATTCAGCACTACAGCACTTTGAGGGGAGCAGCTTTCATTTTTATTACATTTATTTAGCACAATTATTTCTAGTTCACTCATAGCGCGGGGTTCTCTATTGTCTCATGATATGTTTGTTATTAAAAAAAAAAAAGAAGAAGGTTTACAATCACTTTAAATAGAAAATGATCTTTAGATAGATTTTTACTCAAAGCATTTTATTAAAATAAATGTAGCACCTTGTTACCTTTAAATAGGCGCTATGTGTAAATTTAGGGGTATCTGAGCTGTAAATAGCTCAGAGTGATTATGTAAATTTGTTTGGGTTTCTTTCCAGCTTTGGCTGTGTTGTGTGCATTTCCCACTGCGGCCAGTGGGTGTCACTGTTGTCACAGGCCAGTGTGAGAAATGCACTGAGCTGAGGTGTATTGGATATTCTTTCCCCAGAAAACAGCCCAATCAGGAGCTTCTTTGTAGCTGGGCATGCTGGGGAAGGATATTTAAGGGGCAGTGCCATGTGCTTCGGGGTCCTTCTTGCCTCATGTCCCTCCAGGCCTGAGGCTATGCCGCTGTGTTACTGCAAGTAGGCCCAGAAGCCTGTCTGGGGCCTACTTAACTGAAGGTGGTCCTGTGCTGTCTTGCCTGTGGGAAGAAGCCACTCAAACTGAGAAGATTCCAGGGGAGGACCTTACTGGAGAGGACCGAGCTGAATGCTGGTATCTCAGGAAGGGCCTGGTGACTCGTTTGGAGGATGCACCCAAGTTTACCTACCTCACAGTACTGCCGGATGGCTTGAAGGTTTTGGTACTGTGTAGCTGACCTAACTAACTGACTACTGGCTAAACAATCCTGTGGCAGAGGATTATCCAGGAGTCTCCACTTATTGCTCAAGTCTGTGGCAGAGACTTTGTCCATGCTTCATACCGGCTGCTAGGTCGGTGTGAGAGGCCTATCCGGTTGTCGCAGGATCCAGAGACAGAAAGCTGTTGTCAGATTCAAGAACCGCATTAGTGATCTGCAAAACCAAGGTATCTGAACTTCCCCTAACCCTCTATCCTTCTACCTGAAGTTGTTTAATAAAGCAATTGCGCAAAAGACTGAAGTGACTGGCAATCACATCTTTCAAAACTACTTAACATATACTCTTAAGTTCTGGGACGGTGAAATGTGGGGTAACGGCAGGACCCAAAATTAATCCAGCAGCTCCTACGGGGGTATCGCTACATAAATTTGATGAAAATCTGAAAAAATCTTATTTAAATAAAAAAATAAAAATCTGATAAAAAAATGGCATGATTCAGGAGGGGGGCACTCGCTCCTCCCCTCCCTTTCCTGACCTACCAGGCTTAATGCTCAGATAAGGGTCTGGTATGAATTTTGGGGGGACCCCACGCTTTTTAAAAAAAGTGTGGGGGTGTCTCAAAATCCATACCAGACCATAGGGTACCCCACGCCGTGTTTTTTTTTGTGAATTTCTTTAGCTGGGAATCAAGCCTAAGGCAGCCTTTTTCAACCAGGGTGCCTCAACATGGGGAGTGGGTGCTTTGGGGCAGGGGAGCTCTGTGCCCCTCACCGCAAAGCACCTTGCCCCATGTTGATGGGGACAAGGGCCTCTTCCTGACAATTCTGGCCAGTGGTCCGCGGGTGGGGGGGGCTTTTTGGAATCTGGAAGCCCCCTTTAACAAGGGGACCCCCAGATCCCGGCCCCACCCCTATGTGAATGGGTATTGGGTACATCGTACCCCTATCCATTCACCAAAAAAGCAGTAAAATTGGTGGTGCTTTGTGCACTGGTGCGCAGATATGTTGGAACAGGAAGGGCCATCCCCAAACTGTTCCCACAAAGTTGGGAGTATGAAATTGTCTTGGTATGCTGACGCTTTAAGAGTTCCCTTCACTGGAACTAAGGGGCCAACCCCAACCCCTGAAAAACAACCCCACACCATAATCCCCCCTCCACCAAATGATTTGGACCAGTGCACAAAGCAAGGACCATAAAGACATGGATAAGCGAGTTTGGGGTGAAGAAACTTGACTGGCCTGCACAGGGTCCTGACCTCAACCCAATAGAACACCTTTGGGATGAATTAGAGCAGAGACTGCATGACAGGCCTTCTCGTCCACATCAGTGCCTGACCTCACAAAGGCTTCTGGAAGAATGGTCAAACATTCCCATAGACACTCCTAAACCTTGTAGACAGCCTTCCTAGAACAGTTGAAGCTGATATAGCTGCAAAGCAGTGGCGGTGCGTCCATAGTGGGCGCAGGATCGCTGCCCCCTCTCTCCTGCACCTGTCACTCAACAATAGATAGATTCATGCATTGCATGAATCTATCT
Source organism: Rana muscosa (assembly GCA_029206835.1). Lineage (NCBI taxonomy): Eukaryota > Metazoa > Chordata > Amphibia > Anura > Ranidae > Rana > Rana muscosa. The sequence goes on along the minus strand of CM055128.1, from coordinate 53,837,369 downwards.
ATTGTCGCCGCTGCTGCCCACTATTCAGGTGTCCGGCCCCCTGTTCAGCGCCGGCCATCTGAATTACAGCGGTGGGTGTATTTTGGAAGTGCCTGATTAGAGCAATAGGCTCTAATAGGTTTCCCGATTAGAGCCTGTGGGCTCTAATCGGCTTCCAAATGGTTAAACAGAGGGCGTACAGGCTGTGCGTTCCCTGTTTAAACAATGCTGTGTTAGGGAATCGCTTCCATAACACTGACCTGCCTCTCAGCCAATCAGGTGCACCGGGTCTGGTTACCGGTCACCTGATTGGCTGAAGCGTCCAACCATAGCTGAGATGACATAGAGGACGGGAGAAGACATGAAGGACTCGGAGGGAGTGTGGAGGAGGATGGCGCTGACACCCAGAAAGGTGCTGGGCAGGGGGGCAAACTGGCTGCATTTGATGGGGAAACTGGCTGCATTTGATGGGGAAACTGGCTGCATTTGATGGGGAAACTGGCTGCATTTGATGGGGAAACTGGCTGCATTTGAGGGGACACTGGCTGCATTTGAGGGGACACTGGCTGCATTTGATGGGGAAACTGGCTGCATTTGAGGGGACACTGGCTGCATTTGAGGGGAAACTGGCTGCATTTGAGGGGACACTGGCTGCATTTGAGGGGAAACTGGCTGCATTTGAGGGGAAACTGGCTGCATTTGAGGGGAAACTGGCTGCATTTGAGGGGACACTGGCTGCATTTGAGGGGACACTGGCTGCATTTGATGGGGAAACTGGCTGCATTTGATGGGGAAACTGGCTGCATTTGATGGGGAAACTGGCTGCATTTGAGGGGACACTGGCTGCATTTGAGGGGAAACTGGCTGCATTTGAGGGGAAACTGGCTGCATTTGAGGGGACACTGGCTGCATTTGAGGGGACACTGGCTGCATTTGAGGGGAAACTGGCTGCATTTGAGGGGAAACTGGCTGCATTTGAGGGGAAACTGGCTGCATTTGAGGGGAAACTGGCTGCATTTGAGGGGACACTGGCTGCATTTGAGGGGACACTGGCTGCATTTGAGGGGAAACTGGCTGCATTTGAGGGGACACTGGCTGCATTTGAGGGGACACTGGCTGCATTTGAGGGGAAACTGGCTGCATTTGAGGGGACACTGGCTGCATTTGAGGGGACACTGGCTGCATTTGAGGGGAAACTGGCTGCATTTGAGGGGAAACTGGCTGCATTTGAGGGGACACTGGCTGCATTTGAGGGGAAACTGGCTGCATTTGAGGGGACACTGGCTGCATTTGAGGGGACACTGGCTGCATTTGATAGGGAAACTGGCTGCATTTGATGGGGAAACTGGCTGCATTTGATGGGGAAACTGGCTGCATTTGATGGGGAAACTGGCTGCATTTGAGGGGAACCCGGCTGCATTTGAGGGGACACTGGCTGCATTTGAGGGGAAACTGGCTGCATTTGAGGGGACACTGGCTGCATTTGAGGGGAAACTGGCTGCATTTGAGGGGAAACTGGCTGCATTTGAGGGGACACTGGCTGCATTTGAGGGGAAACTGGCTGCATTTGAGGGGAAACTGGCTGCATTTGAGGGGACACTGGCTGCATTTGAGGGGAAACTGGCTGCATTTGAGGGGAAACTGGCTGCATTTGAGGGGACACTGGCTGCATTTGAGGGGACACTGGCTGCATTTGAGGGGAAACTGGCTGCATTTGAGGGGAAACTGGCTGCATTTGAGGGGAAACTGGCTGCATTTGAGGGGAAACTGGCTGCATTTGAGGGGAAACTGGCTGCATTTGAGGGGACACTGGCTGCATTTGAGGGGAAACTGGCTGCATTTGAGGGGACACTGGCTGCATTTGAGGGGACACTGGCTGCATTTGAGGGGAAACTGGCTGCATTTGAGGGGAAACTGGCTGCATTTGAGGGGACACTGGCTGCATTTGAGGGGAAACTGGCTGCATTTGAGGGGACACTGGCTGCATTTGAGGGGACACTGGCTGCATTTGATAGGGAAACTGGCTGCATTTGATGGGGAAACTGGCTGCATTTGATGGGGAAACTGGCTGCATTTGATGGGGAAACTGGCTGCATTTGAGGGGAACCCGGCTGCATTTGAGGGGAAACTGGCTGCATTTGAGGGGAAACTGGCTGCATTTGAGGGGAAACTGGCTGCATTTGAGGGGACACTGGCTGCATTTGAGGGGAAACTGGCTGCATTTGAGGGGACACTGGCTGCATTTGAGGGGAAACTGGCTGCATTTGAGGGGAAACTGGCTGCATTTGAGGGGACACTGGCTGCATTTGAGGGGACACTGGCTGCATTTGAGGGGACACTGGCTACATTTGAGGGGAAACTGGCTGCATTTGATGGGGACACTGGCTGCATTTGAGGGGACACTGGCTGCATTTGAGGGGACACTGGCTGCATTTGAGGGGACACTGGCTGCATTTGAGGGGACACTGGCTGCATTTGATAGGGAAACTGGCTGCATTTGAGGGGAAACTGGCTGCATTTGATAGGGAAACTGGCTGCATTTGAGGGGAAACTGGCTGCATTTGATAGGGAAACTGGCTGCATTTGAGGGGAAACTGGCTGCATTTGATAGGGAAACTGGCTGCATTTGAGGGGTAAACTAGTGGCGTTTGATGGGGCAAACTGGCGGCAATTGATGGGCACAGTGGCTGCGTTTGATGGGCACAGTGGCGGCAATTGATGGGCACAGTGGCTGCGTTTAATGGGCACAGTGGCGGCAATTTATGGGCACAGTGGCTGCAATTGATGTCTCTTTTTTTTTTTTCAGTTTGTTTGCACCCCCCAAAAAATTTTGAGCACCAGCCGCCACAGCTGCAAAGGGTGGGCCATCTTAATATTGAACCCTACATCTCCGATGCAGCTCTGGTGTGAATTTGCACAGGAGCCCTGTGCATCTTTTGGTCCATTTCAGGTTCGAATTCACCCCAAAATTCGGGCTGAAATCTGACCTGAAACGGTGAACCAGGATGCACAGGACCCCTGCTGTGAGCCGCATCGGCATTAGGTGTGAATCGAGCCTTAGACCCCATACACACTATTCGATTTTCTGCAGATTTTTGTCTTCAGATTTACCCAAACCATATACTATGAGGTGAAACCTTGATGCCGTGTACACACGATCGATTTTCTCGACGGTGAAAACACCGCCGAGAAATTCAACATGAAAAACGAGGACCGGCTTGGTCCCCTACACACGGCCGGTTTTCATTACATTTTTTCTCTTGGTCGAGAAAACCGACCATGTGTAGGCTCCCTGGCAGTGTTTCCCTATGGGAAAACTGCCACGGAAAAAAATGCTGTGAATCACGACGAGAAAACTTAAAGCACGTTCTAATTTTTCTCGTCGTGATTCTTGCCGTTTTTCTCGTCGGGAAAAATGCTGGAAAGCCCACACACGGGCGTTTTTCTCGTCAAAGAGAAAAAATGAAATTTTTCCCGACGAGAAAAATGGTCGTGTGTACACGGCATAAGAGTTTCAATTTGTATGCAATCAGGCAGGCCCTTCCACTACATAGTTTTGGTAAATCTAAAGACATAAATCTGCAGAAAATCTAATAGTGTGTATGGGGTCTAATGCCCGATACACACGATCAGATTATCGGAAGAATGATCGTCCGTTTTTTTTTTTGCATGCTAATCTCACGTCAAATCTGATGAGTTTACTAAAGTCACGAAAATTCTCGTACGGCAGAATAAAAAATCGGTAGTGATGTCATGTGTTGTATTGCATTTGTATTGCATTTTCGAACGACATCTGTACTGATTAAACGAAAATCGTACGATCTGGCATGATACGAAAAAAAATTCCGTGCACGTCCGATATAATAATATCGGAGGACCTGTCCTGATTGGCTCTCGAAAGCTCTGTACTAACGATCTGATTATCGTACGATGGATTTGAAAGCGTCATTTTTCGTACGATTTTCGGATCGTGTGTACGGGGCTTAAGACTGGGATGCCATTGAAGCAGAGTCCCTACTAAAAAATATTAAACATCAGCAGCTACAAATTCTGCAGCTGCTGACTTTTAATAATCGGACACTTACCTGTCCCAGGGTCCAGCAATGCGTCTCCCCCTCCTCTCCTCGGCGCCGGCATTGTCACTGTGGCCACCCGGCTGACGCTTCACAGCCGGGCACGCCCTGCGCATGCGCGAGCTGCACTGCACACTGTGACTGACCAGGCAATCATCTGGGACCTGTTACGTGTCCCAGATGATTGCCGAGAGGGAGGGGGGAGAGGTGAACTTCCTTCCGGCTTTGCGGTGCCCCGGGAGGAAGTGGAAGCTGGAACCCTCTAAAAAGAGGGTTTCCGCTCCCACACCCCCCCCCCCCCAAAAAAAATTACATGCCAAATGGCATGTCATCTTCCCTTTAAAGCGGAAGTTCCATTTTTGGGTGGAACTCCGCTTTAAAGTTCATTTGTGTGTAAAGGCAGGTGTTCCAATACTTTTGGTAACATAGTGTACTTCCTGACTAGGGTGACAATGCTGCTCCTCCATAGAAATAGCAAAATGGGTGTTGTCACCCTAGGACAGGAAGTGTGTTACTGGCAGGATTACCTGGCAAAAAAAAAAGAAAAAAAGGAAGATAAATAAAACTTACCCACCACATCTGAGGACTGATAAGCCGCAAAATATTCCATTTTTATTTTTAGGTTTAGATATGCTTTAAAGCCCTGTACACACGATTGGATTTCCTATGGATTCTAATCCGATGGATTTTTCCATCGGAAATCCGATGAAGCTGACTTCCATCAGTCTTGCCTACACACCATCAGTCAAAAATCCGACCGTCCCAAACGCTGTGACATAAAACACTCCGACAAGCCGAGAAAAATGAAGTTCAATGCTTCTGAGCATGCGTGGACTTGATTCTGAGCATGCGTGGGTTTTTTGTCCGATGGAGTTCCACACAGACTATCGGAATTTGCTATCGTTTTTTTCCCATCGGATAAATTTAAAACAGGTTCTATTTTTTCTCACCGATGGGGCCCATACACGATCGGTTAGTCCGATGAGAAAAGTCCATCGGACTGTTTTCATCGGTAAAACCGATCGTGTGTACACGGCATAAGTGGTCCGGACAGTAAAGTGCTTATAGCAAAGTACTGGTTTATTTTAATTGAGACTTTTTCAGAGGATCACATATTTCAGCAATAATTGAAGAAAAGAAAGAAGAAAATGGATAGTCATTTTTTTCCAAAAGATTTTCTCATCATTCTCCGCAGTGTGAATTAAAGATCATTTCTTATTACAGAGTAACTCCAGGCAGATTTTTATAGCTAACCCGCCATCCCCATAGAATGTCACACTGACCTTTACCCCTAACAGTCAATCTTCAGAGCTTGGCATCCAAAGGATTTTGAATGAAGTGTCCTCATTGTAAATGTACTAACTAGGCTAAAAAGAACAGCTGTCAGAGAAATGAGGCTCAATTTACTAAGGTACAACACATGTTATTGCCCTAACGATCATTATTTTCAGCCATGGGACTTTTTTTTTAGCTCTCATTGGCTGTCATTGTTGAAAATAATGGCCGTTATATAAACATTGTTTGAACATTTGAATTGATAGAAGAAATTTTTGCACAATAGGTCAGTTGACTGCACAATTAACTGACAAGACAGCACTGGGGAAGAGTTCTTGCGATATCTAGACCTGGAAATACGCCAACCCCAACAGTCCTCTGCTATCTATCTATTGTAAGGGTCCCATTGCTTATATTTAGAGAATCAAGTAACATAAGGTATACAGTATTTGTAGCTGGGATGTCTCAATGGATCATTGAGATCACTATTATAATTTATGAGTAGAGGACTGGGTGAGGTTCAGGTTTGCCACTACCATGGGTTGTCGGCAAATCCTATGGGTTTGGCGTTAACTGTCCCAGCCAATTTATGTGCACGATCACTCAGGAGAAATTATTTTAACTATATTACCCAGCCCCCTACCTATAAAATGATGGGAGACACTGAGCAGTCAGAGTGCCAATGTATATGAAGCTGTTGTGGGGGCCGCTGACAAACTGCATAGGGATATGCAAGGTGGGGCAGGAAGGTTGTTGGGTACGTGGGGGATGATGAACCTTTCCTCCATGCTTCCCCTTAACTAGTTGGGCGCCAAGTTCTGGGTCACATGAGAGAATAACCCCCCCTCATCCCGGGTGGGTTCTTTGGGCTACGCCAGGCGGTGTCAATGGTCACTCATCCTAGCACAGGGGTAACACCTTGCCCGAAGGTGTGCTCACCAATGCCAGGGATCAGGCGGGTGTCATGGTCATGTGAAGAATCAAACATTAAAAGAGAAGTACAGCCAAAGCTCATTTGGCTGTAATTCTCCTGTGGATCACAAGAGTGCAGTAGGTTCTGCAGTCCTGTGACCTGTTTTCAGCAGACAGCAGGCTGAAGTCCACTGTCTGCTGACATCACAGAGCCGGTCCAATGGAGTCGGGATCTGCCCACATGCCTGGACCCGCACCCAGCTCAACCTCTCAGTGAGCTGCTGAGAGCCTGAGCTGACCACTCCTGCCACCTCCACAGCCCGATGCTCCAGTGAGCACGGGGGAGGCAGAGCAGAGAGCTGCTGACTGACTGTCACTTTTCACATATTTATTTATAAAAAAATTGGAAAAACATTTATCATTTTCCTTCCACATCACAATTATGTGCCACTTTGTGTTGGTCTATCACATAAAATCCCAATAAAATACATTTACATTTTTGGCTGTAACATGGCAAAACTTGGAAAATTTCAAGGGGTATAAATACTTTTTCAAGGCACTGTATGTATCGCCAGCTTGATTTCTTATATTTAAAGAATTAAGTAACACATAACATACTGTATATGCATAGCTGAAATGTCTTGGTGGATTGTAGAAATTGATATTAAAGCAGAACTTCACCCAAAAGTGGAAGTTCCGCTTTAACCACTTCAGGAAGGATTTGCCCCCTTAATGACCAGGCCCTTTTTTGTGATATGGCACTTTCTTCGCTTTAACCAACAATTGCGCGGTCATGTGAAACTGTACCCAAACTAATTTGATGTTATTTTTTTCCCACAAATAGAACTTTCTTTTGGTGGTATTTGGTCACCTCTGTGATTTAAATTTTTTGCGCTATAAACAAAAAAAGACTGACAGTTTTTAAAAAAAAAAAATTTTCTTTTTGCTGTAATAAATATCCCCCAAAATTAAAAACAAAAAAATAATTCTTCATCAGTTTAGGCCAATATGTATTTTTCTCCATATTTTTGGTAAAAAAAAAAATCGCAATAAGCATATATTGATTGGTTGGCGCAAAAGTTAAAGCTTCTACAAAATAGGAAATAGATTTATGGCATTTTTATTATTATTTTTTTTTTACTAGTTATGGCGGTGATCTGCGGTTTTTAGCGAGACTGCAACATTGCAGCGAACAGATCGGACACTTTTGACACTTTTTTGGGACCAGTGACATTAATACAGCGATCAGAGCTAAAAATAGCCACTGATTACTGTATAAATGTCACTGGCAGGGAAGAGGTTAACACTAGGGTGCGATCAATGGGTTAACTGTGTTCCCTGGGTGTGTTCTAACTGTAGGGGGATGGGCTACCTAGGACATGACTGGGACCAGAAGATCTCTGACATGTCACTAGGCAGAACGGGGAATTGCCTTGTTTACAGAGGCAGTTCTCCATTCTGCCTCTGTACACTGCGATCGCGGGTCGCCGGCAGACATTGAGTCTGCGGGCATGCTCCCGCGGCATGCGCCAGGCGAGCGCTCACCCACGAGCCTTCCTGCACAGACTGACGTACACCTACGGCGGTTTGCGCAGGAGAGCCGACCTGCCGCAGTATAATGACGGCGGCTGGTCAGCAAGAGGTTAAAGTAGAACTATAGGCAAAACGTTTTATTTTTATTTTGGATAGAGTAAGGGAGGGTTATAACCCCTGTCAATTTTTTTTCCCCCGCTGTCTATTTCCCATTGGGGAGATTTTCCTTCACGTCCTGTCCCATAGCCAAAACAGGAAGTCAGAGCAAATCCCTTTAAATTCAGGGATTTCTATGGGGACCCCCAGGTCATCAGAACTACTGTCCTCATTGGAAGGTTTCCCCTCTATTACTTTTCTGGGGACAACCCAAAATTTGGGACTTTCTTTTACTTTCAATGATAATGGTAAACAAATAGAGAGGGGGAATCTCCTTAATGGGGACACAGACAGCAATAAAAACTGACAGGTGTTCTAATCCATCTCCACTCTATCCATAATTTAAAAAAAAGTTTTGCCTTTAGTTATACTTTATACTTTATTTTACCCATGTGATCAGCTCCAATCACAGTGTCCAATCACAGCTGATCACATGTAAACATGGAAATGCCGGTTATCGGCTCTTCTCTCTTCACACTGACAGCGTGAGGGGAGAGGAGAGGAGAGCCGATCGGCGGCATTTTGCACTGATGATCAGTGCAGCCCCAACAGTGCCCAGCAGTGGTGCCTATCAGTGATGCCAGTCAGTGCTGCTTTTGAGTGCCATAAGTCAGTGCCCATCAGTGCTGCCACTTAGTACCTATCAGTGCTGCATATTAGTGCCTCCTCATCAGTGCCATCTCATCAGTGCCCATCAGTGCCGCCTCATCAGTGCCCATCAGTGCAGCCTATCAGTGCCCATCAATGCAGCCTATCCGTGCCGCCAATTAGTGCCCATCAGTGTAGCTTATCAGTGCTTATCAGTGCTGCATATCAGTGCCGCCTATCAGTGCCCATCAGTGCTGCATATTAGTGCCACCTCATCAGTGCCCATCGGTGACGCCTCATCAGTGCCCCATCGGTGATAAAAGACCACCAAAAGAAAGTTCTATCTGTCTCAAAATCTAATTTGGGTACAGCGTTGCATGACGGTGCAATTGTCATTCAAAGTGTGACAGCGCTGAAAGCTGAAAATCGGCCTGGCAGGAAAGGGGTGAAAGTGCCCTGTTTTGAAGTTGTTAAAAGGCCCTGAGCACCTAGTATAAAGGTTCACCCACCTAACAAAAAATCTGTGTCTGTGAATTGGGTTAAAGCTGCAAATAAAAATGTTATCTCTATGCAGGCAATACATGGGTCAAATTCTGAACAAATTTACTTTTGAAAATCAGAAACTTTGTGTGTTTTGTAATCCGATGGTGCGACCATTGATTTCGAAATTCGACCAACCAAGCATTCAATTTCACTTCATACGGCTACAAAAAATAATTTTTGTGGCTGGGAATCTTCTTTTTTTTCCAGGAATTTTATTTTCTTGCGCTCATGCTCATTTCTTTTTCCATTATATTCCTCGCACGATTCTCTCCATCATTGATTAGAAAATTATTTGTTTTTCTAAAAATTTTCAACAGGCCCGATCACTCAAATTTGATGGCTGCACGAAAATCGGGCGTTGCTGCGGCCCACTAATGATGCAAAATCCAAACCAAAATTCTTAGTTAAGACCAAATTTATTTTCCCTGTCTACCCCGCCTTCCCTGTCATTGCTAGGGGAATCAGCAATTGTCTTCTTCCGGCTGGGAGGCGGGGGAAGCCATCCCCACTGGGAGAAGAGAGTGATTATCGCTAGGGATAATCGCAAGAGAATTCGGCAGGCTGGTTTACCCAAGTATATCCATCGATCAGCTTGGTACATTCAGCCTGCCCATTAACTGATAAAGAAAAGGAGTTTGGAACTTTGAGTGAGGCCAAGAGAAAGAACGTCAAGTGCCCCAAACTACCTGCCCATTAACTGTTCGAAAATTTGAACCGTGTATGGTCGGCCTTAAAGTAAACCTGTAAATTAAACCAATAGCTGACAACATTTGTATTTTCATTGTTTTAAGCTGGTCATAGAGACTGGTGGGCAGTTGGACAATCAGATGTGATCAGAGTGCCTTCAGGCCAGAATTTGATGTGACTGTTGTGTTTATGCCTATGGAGGGAAGTGGAGGAAACACTATGAATACACAAGAGCAAGCTCACTAGGAAGGAAAAAACAGAAAGCTATTCTAACTTGTTAGATTTCTAATCTGCCAATCAAACCTCAATAAATCTCTCAGAACATTAAAGCTGAGGATGCTGGCATATATTTTCCTTTTACTTAAAGAGATAAGTGTCTGAGTGCTGGAAATTTTGCAGTTGGTTATAGAAAACAGATTACCCTTCTGAGCCAACCGTGGTTATTTATTGGTTTAATGTTAACCTGTGCTTTGACTGTGCGCAGCAAAGCATCAGGTTCTCTTACCCACTGAGCCTTCAGCCCAACAGAAAATACGTAATTAAACTGTTTTATCATTTAGGTTTGTCCATTCAAGACAAAGTGACAGATTCTCTTTAAGGCTTGGTTACCAACTCACAAAAGAGGCATTCACAGTACTTGAATACCTTCTTTGGGAGCACTCTGGGCTGTGATGAGGAGACAGACAAAGGGGGACTTTTTTTTTTTATACAAACCTTAAATCCTTTATTCCAGTAGTTCAACGGGGGACACAGCCAGTCTTCTATGGTTGGGTGTAGATGTTACCTCTAGGAGGTTGGCCACTATGCAAAACAGAACACACAGCCCCATCTAATGCTTAAATCCCATGTATGTACTAAATGAGGCCAAGAACGGCGACAAAATGGCCAAAAAATCCAAAGAGTAACCTTCCTGAGAAAATATTTTACCTGTGTGTAGCGGCCTCACTCTCCCTCTCTGCTTCATCGACTACTTGGCTGGTGTCTAGGGGTACCTGGGAGAGGAGAGTGCAGGAACACTATGCCAAGCTCTCACCTCGTATGTGTATGAGGGTTGAGCAAAGTCACTTGAATTACCTCTGGGTCTGTTCTCTGCATACGGAGCCTCTGCTTGTTCCGTGGAGATGTGTCTGCCAGTAATAGAGCCCCACACCAATAAAAGTCCAACACTCTTTTATTTCTCCATTGCCAGGGTGAACATAATCAGTTGAACTTTAGTAACAGACAGATAGGGGTATGGAGAGACTAGGGCATCCAATAAGAAGGATCAACGGAGAGACTAGGGCATCCAATAGGAAGGATCAACGGAGAGACTAGGGCATCCACTCTGAAGGTTCGAGGATCCCTGGACCTGGGTACAAACCTATCCAGTTTGTGGTTGAACTTGGAAGCCAGTAGGTCTACATCTGGCATTCTGCACCGGGGACAGAAAGAGTGAAACATCTCCAGGTGGAAATACCATTCCCCAAAATCTAGCTGTTGTGGCTTGAGAAGTCTGCTTGCCAATTTTTCACTCTTGGAATTTGCACCGTAGACAGTAAATGTTCAGGTTCAAGTCAGAATGAGGTCCACTTCTCAGAGAGTGGCTTGACTCCTGGTTATGCCTTGATGAAATATGTATGCAATAGCTATGGTGTTGTTGGATTGGACCCAAATCAGCAGTCTGCAGATTAGGGGGATCATTGGGGACATTGATTTGCATCCAAACTTCCTCTGAAGACCACATCCCCTGAACTGATGAGGAATCCAGGACTTCTCCCCAGCCTGGCATTCCACACCAAGATTTCCCTGATTTCCCTGAATTCCGTGCCAAGCTGGAAAGCCACCAATAGCCAACTTGGCTTTGGTGCTTAGACTCATGGGGCGATCCAAGAACAGAGACTGTTTGTCCCATGCTGTCAGGATTGCAGCAGTCTTTAATGAAAGTAAAAATAAGGGACTGCCTTGTAAAAGGCTACCATGAAACCTAGCACCCTCATGCAAAAGCTAACATGGAGCGGAGGGTCCAAATCTTTTCCTTGGGAAGGAACATACGTGCCCTGGGTTTGCTTCCAGGATGAGACTTAGATAATTTTGATGTTTTTATATATATATATATATATATATATATATATATATTGTGAGGGGGTTAACTCGGCAGCGGGTGTGTGTGACCCCCTGGATGGGTTCACCACACAAAAACAGGCACAGCAGACAGTGGTAGGAGAAAACAAAAGGGTGTGGTTTTATTTGAACTATATACAGACAAAAAAATACAGCAAAAACAAAAGAAACAGGAAAAGAAATCCTGGTCAACTTGACCGCTCACTACACACGTTGGTGTCCCTAACTAACAACTGGGTACAGCCTTGTGCTGTCCCAGTCCCTAGCTCCCTGCTTTTTGAAGTTCTTAGCAATAACCACACAGGCTTTGGCTCACCGCACAGAGATCACACTCCCCAGACTATCCACACAGATCTGGTTCCAGGTTGGAGTATCTCCCTTAGAATGCTGGGAGTTCTTGTAGAGGCCCTAATGAGCCCACTTACTTCAGCTGGGCTCATTAACTCTTCCCCTGCAAGACTCCCAGCACTCCCCCTAGTGGTATAAATCTACATAAAGCCTGAATCTAGGACATATATACCTTCCATCCTGGATGCAACCTGGTGATTTTACCTGCCTGCTGTCACTATATATATATATATATATATATATATATATATATATATATATATATATAGATATATAGATATATAGATATATAGATAGATAGATTGATTTTGGAGATGATACCTCCTCTAGAGTCCTTTAAACTACGATATACAACACCCTACCTTTAACTGATTTTTTTTCTAAGACTTAGATACTACCTATAGGTCCATGTATGTGGGGCCATAAATGGCATCAACTGAAGTTGTAACTTCCACATAATAAAACCTAATAAAAGTGGAAAGACACCCTTCCTTACTTACATACTTCCTTAGGACACTCAACCAAACTGAGCACATCCAGTGTATGTATGAGTTATGGTCATTAGATGGGGCTGTGCCTTCAGTTTAGCCTAGTGTCCAACTGCCTAGGGAAGTTATACCCAGCCATAAAAGACATGTTCCCTAATAAACACTGGGGCAAAAAGCATGTTTTGTCAAGAGTCTGACACAAATGTTTAGCATTTCCCATATGTTCACTTAAGTAACACCTGAGATATTTTCCGATAAGATGAAGCAAGAGAATTCTCGTGTGATGATATTGCTTGATATGACACTTCTGTAATCAATATTGTATCTCTCAGACCTAATGAATTAGTTTAATTTTGCCATCCATACTGCAGTCAGTCCACTGCCTACAAAGACTTTTTTACTATAAAACATTTATTTTACTGCAAAAAACTTCATCAAACACCTCAGTCACATTGATGTTCTCACTGCACTATCTAACAAAGTAACTGACCGCTGATGTTGTATCTATGATCTCTATCTTTATGCTACATCTGACTTATTCAAAGGCTTGACATAGATGGATGATCCTGGATATGTAATGCATTACTCTCTCCGCTCCTGTAATATCAGCGTGCTGGTATTGTTTAGTAGTCACAGACTTATTCCCTAAAGTAGAACTCCAGCTATCCATTTTCTCCTGGTTGGGGGGAGGGTTAGAGATTAGAATCTCTGAAAGCTTTTTATAGGTGTTTGCGACCCTGCTGGCCACATACTGTAATGCCGTGTACACACGATCGGTTTTTCTAATGAAAAAAGACCGATGGACTTTTTTCATCGGACAAACCGTGTACACACGATCGGTTTTTCTAATGAAAAAAGACCGATGGACTTTTTTCATCGGACAAACCGATCATGTGTGGGCCCCATCAGTCTTTTTTCCATCGGTATAAAAAAATAGAACCTGTTTTAAATTTTACCGATGAAAAAAAAAAAAAACGATAGCAAATTCCGATCGTCTGTGTGGAACTCCATCGGACAAAAAACCCACGCATGCTCAGAATCAAGTCGACGCATGCTCAGAAGCATTGAACTTCATTTTTCTTGGCTTGTCGGAGTGTTTTACGTCACAGCGTTTTGGACGGTTGGAATTTTGACTGATGGTGTGTAGGCAAGACTGATGAAAGTCAACTTCATCGGATTTCCGATGGAAAAATCCATCGGATTTTATTCCATCGGAAATCCGATCGTGTGTACAGGGCATAAGGTGTTTTTTGTTTAGCTTCACCATGGGCTGAACAAAAGAAAGCTAGCAATTCAGGATAGACAAATCTTCACTGACAGCTTTTGTATTCGGACAGCCAGCAACCGTGGCTCTTAGGATACTTGAACAGTGCAACTGGAGGGATGCAGCCACTGGATCCTTCTACTTTTAGATCAAATTATGTCACGTGGGAAGGTTTTTTTTTGTTTGTTTTTTCATCTAAATTCTCCTCTTGAAATATGCCTCTATATGCCCTTATGTGCATGGACACAGAGGATAACATTAAAGTGCTTCGACAGCCAGGAGGAACAAAGCAAAACCCCTCTAGAATCAGCATTTTATTTTATTCCCTGTGTGCATGGACCCTTAAAGTGGTTCTAAAGGCTCAAGGTTTTTTGCCTTCATGCATTCTAAAAAACCTTCTGTGTGCAGCAGCCCACCCAGCCCCATTTAATACTTACCTGAGCCCCATCGCGATCCAGCGATGTGCACGACAGTCTCTGTACTCGGGGGACTCTCCCTCCTCATTGGCTGAGACAGCAGTCACAGCCAGTGAGCCAGTGAAAAGAGAGAGGGGATGGGGCCGAACCACAGCTCTGTGTCTGAATGGACATGCCAAGCTGTTTGCTCTGGGGGCACTTGGCAGGAGGGAGGAGCCTGGAGCGCTGGCTGGGGACCCAAGAAGAGGAGGATCAGGGCTGTTCTGTGCAAAACCACTGCACAGAGCAGGTAAGTATAACATGTTTGTTTTTTAAAAAGAAAAAAAAAAAGCTTGCCTTTAACTACTTTCCAACCACGCTATAGTTGAAAGACAGCATGGGCTTCCAGTGCCAGGAGAGCGTCAATAGACGTCCTCCCGTGAGCGCACTGCTCGCGCACCCCTTGCTGCGCACGCCTGGCGCATTCTGTGATCGTCGAGTCCTTCGGAACAGGGGAAAGGGCCAATCACAGCGGCCCTTTAACACGTGATCAGCTGTCAGCCAATGACAGCTGATGACGGAAGTAAACAAAAGGCAGTTATCGGCTTTTTTTCGTCCTTACGATCAGCGGCGAGGAGAATAGAAGAAAATCGTTACCCGGCTTCTGTTACAGGGACATCGGTCCCAATCTGTGCCTGCCAGTGCTGCTAATCAGTGCCAACCAGTGCCCCCTATCAGTGCCCACCAGTGCCACTTATCCAAGCTTATCAGTGCCCACCAGTACCACCTATCAGTGCCCACCAGTGCTGCCAATTAGTGCCCACCAGTGCCACCTACCAGTGCCCACCAGTGCCACTTATCCAAGCTTATCAGTGCCCACCAGTGCCACCTATCAGTGCCCACCAGTGCTGCCAATTAGTGCCCACCAGTGCCACCTACCAGTGCCCATCATTGCTGCCAATCAGAGCCTCATAATCAGTGCCCATTAGTGCCACCTATCAGTCCCCCATCTCAGTGCCCTTCAGTGCTTCCTCTCAGAGCCCATCAGTGCCACCTATCAGTGCAGCCTCATCAGTACCCACCAGTGCCGTCTCATCAGTGCCCACCAGTGCAGCTTCATCAGTGCCACCTTTCAGTGCCGCCTTATCAGGCCCATCAGTGCAGCCTTATCAGTGAAGGAGAAAAATGACCTGTTTGCAAAATTTTATAACAACAAACTATGAAAATTTTTATTTTATTTTTTTTCATAATTTTCTTGTTTTTTTTTCCGTTTATTTAGCAAAAAAAAACTGTGGTAATTAAATACCACCAAAAGAAAGCCCTATTTGTGTGAAAAAAATTATAAAAATTTTGTTTGGGTACAGTGTTACATGACTGGCCTGGGCAGGAAGGGGGTATAGGTGCCCAGTAAGCAAGTGGTTAATATTACTTTAAGGGTTGGTCTGTAACTAAACAAAGTTGCTTGATAACATTCTGGGTGCCTAAACTTGAATCTTGCTAGTGGTTTAACACATTAATTATAAAGGATAACTTACCTCCCTGGCGTCAATTTCGAGTGTGGTTCGGGGTGAATTTTCACTATCAAAAGCGGTAACCCCGAGCCACACTTGGGATTGCATCGTAGGATCCAGGCAAAGTTACTTACCTTGTCCCCAGGATCCTGCGATGTCCCTCCACTGTGTCCTGCGCTCGATCTATCACTGTGCCGGGCTCCGTTCCCGGGACGGAGCCGCTTGCCAAATTCAGAAAGTGAAAAACACAACACATACAGTACACTGTAAATTTACAGATTACATTACTGTATCAAATTATTTCAGATCCCTTTTGTTTCTGGTGCTTTGTCTAGTGCCCTGCCTGCAGTTGTGCTCATAAGTTTACATACCCTGACAGAATTTATGATTTCTTGGCCATTTTTCTGAAAATATGAATGATAACACAAAAACTTTTCTTTCCCTCATGGTTAGTGTTTGGTTGAAGCGAATTATTATCAATCAACTGTGTTTACTCTTGTAGTGCTACCCCCAGTTAAGAGAGCCGCTGGTTTTGTTTTGGGCCCTGTAGTGCACCGCTGTCAACCCCTGGCAATCGGCTCTACCCTCCCGTGGCACAGCTAGTAAGGGGAGATAGGACTGCGTGACCGCAACTCTAGGTGACGCAGTCCTATAACAAACACACACAGTGATATACTTTAAAACTTCTATTAAAGTAAGTGAAACTGACACCAATGTACTTGACCCAGATATTTTACTGAGGCTAATGGGCAAGTAATGAACAACAGTATAACAAGTTGAAGATCCCTGCAATAAACAGTAATAAAGATAAACAGAGTAATCAGAATAATAAGGTATTGCTATGCAACTCTAGCGCTGCCCTTTTACAGCTACTTCCCCTCATGGGTAGACTAACACCCAGTAATGTCTACCTATGCAGTCAGGCCTGACTGATCTAAATGGAAGTTCAGTGAAACCAATATTCGCTAGCAATCTTTCGGTGGTGCACTTGAAGAACAACTTTGTAATCCCAACGAATAGTAAAGATAAAGTATCTGTCTTTAAACAGCTCTCACCACCCGGACAAGTCCAAGTCCGTTTCCTCCGCCGATTCGTCTAGGAACAGGAATCCACCGACATCCAAGTCTTCAATCCTTCTGGTGTACTGCAGCAAGGAGGAGAAGATGTCTCTAAGGCTCTGCTAGGCTGGCAGAGGGGCTCTTTGGAAAAGAGCACAAGGCCCATGCTTCAGGCCTTGTGCACACAGCAGTTCAGCACAGAGATCCTCTTGCTAGGAGAGGGGGTGTCCAAAAGAGACAGAACAAACTCCACCTCCCCTTTATAAAGTCTGCCCCAGCAGTCTCTGTTCCGGAGCAATGTACCCTGGGTGCTGCAAGATGTACTAGGAGATGTAGTCTCTCTGTATTAAAGGGGAATACCCCGCTACACTCTTTTAAAATCATAATGAAAACAGAAACTACCCAAATGACCCTGATCAAAAGTTTACATACCCCAGTTCTTAATACCGTGTATTGCCCCCTTTACCATCAATGACAGCTTGAAGTATTTTGTGGTATTTGTGGATGAGGCTCTTTATCTTCTCAGATGGAAAAGCTGCCCATTCCTCTTGGCAAAAAGCCTCCAGTTCCTGTAAATTCTTGGGCTGTCTTCCATGAACTGCACGTTTGAGATCTCCCCGGAGTGGCTCAATGGTATTGAGGTCAGGAGACTGAGATGGCCCCTCCAGAACTTGGCCTTGTGTTTTGGATCATTGTCATGTTGGAATGTCCAAGTACATCCCAAGCGCAGCTTCCTGGCTGATGAATGCAAATGTTCCTCCAGTATTTTTTGATAACATACTGCATTCATCTTGCCATCAATTTTGACCAAATTTCCTGTGCCTTTGTAGCTCGCACATCCCCAAAACATCAGCGATCCACCTCCGTGTTTCACAGTAGGAATGGTGTACCTTTCAACATGGGCCTTGTGACTCTTCTCCAAATGTAGTGTTTATGGTTGTGGACAAAAAGCTAAATTTTGGTCTTATTACTCTAAATGACTTTGTGCCAGAAGGTTTGAAGCGTGTCTCTGTGCTGTTTGGTGTATTGTAAGCGGGATACTTAGTGGCATTTGCATAGTAATGGCTTTCTTCCGGCGACGCGACCATGCAGCCCATCTTTCTTCAAGTGCCGCCTTATTGTGCATCTTGAAACAGCCACACCACATGTTTTCAGAGAGTCTTGTATTTCACCTGAAATTATTTGTGGGTTTTTCTTTGCATCCCGAAAAATTTTGATTAGAGTTTGAACACTGCTGATTGGCATTCTCAATTCCTTGGATATCTTTTTATATCCCTTTCCTGTTTCATCCAGTTGAACTACCTTTTCCCACAGATCCTTTGACAATTCTTTTGCTTTCCCCATAACTCAGAATCCAGAAACGTCAGTGCAGCACTGGATGAAAGATGAAAGGGTCTGTCAGGAGTCCAGAAACTCATTTACCTTTTATACACACACACTAATTACAAGCAAACAGATCACAGGTGAGGATGGTTATCTTTAATGGACATTAAGGCCTGGTTCACACTGGGGCGACAAACGCTCCGACATTGGGAGCTCATGTCGCATGACGTGTGAAAATCAATGTTTCCCTATGGGAGCCGTCTTAACTGGTCCGACACATGTCGGTCCGACTTTGAGAATGCTCCCTGTACTACTTTGGTCCGACTTTGATCCGACTTCAGCCCATTGACTATCATTGAAGTCGGATCAAAGTCAGGCCGCAGTCTTGCATGATCCGACTTTGGCATGCGACTTGTGCTCTGCTGCTCTTGAGGGGGAACTCCACGCCAAATTTTAAATAAAAAACCGGCATGGGTTCCCCCTCCAGGAGCATACCAGGCCCTTGGGTCTAGTCTGGATTTGAACGGGCGCCCCTACGCCGAAAAAACAGCGTGGGGTCCCCCCAAAATCCAAACCAGACCCTTATCCGAGCACGCAACCTGGCAGGCCGCAGGGGAAGAGGGGGGGACGAGAGAGCGGCCCCCCCTCCCTCCTGAACCGTACCAGGCCGCATGCCCTCAACATGGGGGGTTTGGTGCTCTGGGGCAGGGGGCGACCTGCGGCCCCCCCACCCCAGAGCACCCTGCCCCCATGTTGATGAGGACAGGGCCTCTTCCCGACAACCCTGGCCGTTGGTTGTCGGGGTCTGCGGGAGGGGGGCTTATCGGAATCCGGGAGCCCCCTTCAATAAGGGGGCCTCCGGATCCCAGCCCCCCCACCCTATGTGAATGAGTATGGGGTACATCGTACCCCTACCCATTCACCTGGTGGAAAAAAATTGCAATAAAAAAACCACACAGCTTTTTAAAGTATTTTATTGCACAGCTCCGGGGGTCTTCTTCCGACTTCGGGGGTCTCCGACTTCAGGGGTCTCCGGTGTCGTCGCCGCGCTCTCTGGTTCTTTCTTCTGCTGGGCCTCTGCTAACTTCTTTTTAGCTCTTTTGCTAACGGAGGCCCGGTCTTCTCCGTCGTCTCGTCCGGCTCTCTGTTGTCCTTCTGCCGGCCCCTCCACTAACTTCTTGGTAGCTCTTTTGCTAGTGGAGGGGCCGGTCTTCCCGTCGTCGCCATCGGCGTCTTCTTCCCTCTTCTCCTCCTCGATATTGAGGCGTCGCTTCCTCCCGCTGTAATACTGGCTCTCCGCTCCGCTCCCCATTAATAAAGGCTTCCCATGACGTCACAGCCACATGTTCCCATGACGTCACAGTCACATGTTCCGGGGCCATGTGCCCCGGAACATGTGACTGTGACGTCATGAGAAGCCTATATTAATGCGGAGCGGAGCGGAGAGCCAGTATTACAGCGGGAGGAAGCGACGCGTCAACATCGAGGAGGAGAAGAGGGAAGAAGACGCCGACGGCGACGACGGGAAGACCGGCCCCTCCACTAGCGAAAGAGCTACCAAGAAGTTAGTGGAGGGGCCGGCAGAAGGACAACGGAGAGCCGGACGAGACGACGGAGAAGACCAGGCCTCCGTTAGCAAAAGAGCTAAAAAGAAGTTAGCGGAGGCCCGGCGGAAGAAAGAACCGGAGAGCGAGAGAAGAACCGGATAGCGGGAGAAGAAGAAGACGACGGAGAAGACCGGGCCTCCGCTAGCAAAAGAGCTAAAAAGAAGTTAGCGGAGGCCCGGCGGAAGAAAGAACCGGAGAGCGAGAGAAGAACCGGATAGCGGGAGAAGAAGAAGACGACGGAGAAGACCGGGCCTCTGCTAGCAAAGGAGCTAAAAAGAAGTTAGCGGAGGCCCGGCAGAAGAAAGAACCAGAGAGCGCGGCGACGACACCGGAGACCCCCGAAGTCGGAGACCCCCGAAGTCGGAAGAAGACCCCCGGAGCTGTGCAATAAAATACTTTAAAAAGCTGTGTGGTTTTTTTATTGCAATTTTTTTCCACCAGGTGAATGGGTAGGGGTACGATGTACCCCATACTCATTCACATAGGGTGGGGGGGCCGGGATCCGGGGGCCCCCTTATTGAAGGGGGCTCCCGGATTCCGATAAGCCCCCCGCCCGCAGACCCCGACAACCTACATCCAGGGTTGTCGGGAAGAGGCCCTGTCCTCATCAACATGGGGGCAGGGTGCTCTGGGGTGGGGGGGCCGCAGGTCGCCCCCCTGCCCCAGAGCACCAAACCCCCCATGTTGAGGGCATGCAGCCTGGTACGGTTCAGGAGGGAGGGGGGGCCGCTCTCTCGTCCCCCCCTCTTCCCCTGCGGCCTGCCAGGTTGTGTGCTCGGATAAGGGTCTGGTTTGGATTTTGGGGGGACCCCCACGCCGTTTTTTCGGCGTAGGGGCGCCCGTTCAAATCCAGACCAGACCCAAGGGCCTGGTATGCCTCTGGAGGGGAACCCACGCCGTTTTTTTTATTTAAAATTTGGCCTGGAGTTCCCCCTCAAGATTCATACCAAACACAGTGCCTGATATTGGGGGGGATCCAAGTCGGATCCCCGTTCATTGAAAGTTGGACATATGTCGGCTTCATGTCGTAGGGCAAAGTCGGATCCAAAGTAGGACAGATGTCGTGTCGCACTAGTGTGAACCCAGCCTCAAACCCCATGGCTTCGCTTATCCATATCAGAGCTACTCCTCGCTGACTGGTGATTTGATGATTGGTGTGGTAATGGTCAAAAAGCAGCAAGAGAGTTGGATGAATCACAGATCCGCAGAATGATTGCCGCAGTTGCTGGGAGATCCTTTCACTGCAAGTGCTCATGTACAGATTCCTTCCCAACAAGGAGAACAGTGAGTAGCACATGAGTGACTTCACCAACCCCCACTCCAATCCCCCGAAACTAGCTGTGAGAGGCAGCAATACCTTTTGATGACCTCACGCTGAAGATATACAACTATTAGGTTGTGGAACAGGAGTGGCTAGGCACAATCACATGACAGGAAGTGTACTGCTCTTTTTCTGTAAGATTGTAAGACAAAAGGTATATTCAGGGAACTACTTACTGTATGTACAGTTAATAATTCGTGATGTTCCGTATAAAACGGCAAAACTTCACTTGTTGAGTGGCGGTCCACTTTAACTGTTTCATTATAGGATCTCAGCTGAAACGTTATAAAGTAAACATGATTCCTTTTAGCCCCATATCTCTAGTGCTTGATGCTATTAAAAGCGTCTGACACAGTGGAAACCCCAATTCAGAAGAATGATCCTTCAACTTGGTGTGTCACAGAAATATGTTATGCTTTTGGGGGTCACATAGGGTCATGGGCTATTTCTATACCGTTCAAGGATCTGATTCCTGAATAAATACACATAGTTCACACTCTGCAAGTCCCCAAATGGCCAATAATACATGATGGCACCAGCGATTGTCTCAAATATGAAATAGACTCTAACATTTTAAGAAACTGTGCCTGACATATTCAAGCATATGCCTCTTTTGGAATTATTTTTAGATTGCATTTATATGGCATACAGTGGATAATATTAAGATATATGAACAATGTGGAAAAACATTTATTATGCACATCCTTATTTTTAGTGTAGCGGGGGTCCCAAATTTAGGAATTGCTATGCTAAATATAGGGGTGATTCGAGTGGTAGTTGGCTTGAATCTTTCAATTTACTGGACTCTGCCTTGCTGCTGTTTTACCCGGTGTGCAGTTCCCCTAAGAAGTATGGGTGGCGCTGTCACTTGTACTCGGGGTTGAACCACAGGTGATGGAGTAGTGATTTGGTGTCCTCTCTCTCGGCGGCCGTGCAGTGGGTGTGGTCTACCTGCTGTGCATGCCGGGAGAGGGTATAAAAGGGGCGGACGCCATTGGAGAGGGAGCAATTCCCGGGGCCCATGCCCGGAGGGAGAACCTACGGTCCAAGTTCAAGTGCATGGCCCTCCAGGCTATGGGGCCACATGCGCTTCAGTCCCAGGCACCTTTAGTCCTGGGACTGCAACTTCAGCCCTGGGCCCAGCACCTTTAGCTGGACCCCACTTCGGGAGGAAGAATCCCAGGGTGCCGCCTTGCGAGGGGACCCGTTTCTGGAAGAGGAGGCTGGGGGAGGACCGTTCCGAAGGACTGGTGAGAGATCACAGTGAAGGAAGGGGCCCAGTAACTCTTCGGAGGGATGTCATCTATCCGAAAACAGGGATCTAAACGACGGGACCAGTAGGAGGTTTGAGACACTATAGATTCTGTGGCAAAGGATCTCCTGAACGCATCCATTAGGGAATCTAATAGATGGTTCGAGCTACACGCCGGCTGCTAGTGCCCTTGGGTGACTATCCGGGTGAGCTGTACCCACTCGGGGGCGAAGAAGCCAGGAGTGCCTGAATTGATCTGTCTTCCTAACACCTTTCTCTCTCTTCTCAACTTTGTGGATGTTCATGCATAAGGAAAAATAAACTCTACGTTGGAGTGGCTATTGGTGTGGACCTTGGAGTTACTTGGGGTATAAAGACTTTGTCCTTACATTCTAGGGACAGAAACCAGCTTTGAAGGGAACATTGCTGCAAGACCCGTAAGTTAAATCAAGTGTGCTTAACCTCTGCTAGTGATGAGCCGAACACCCCCGGGTTCGGTTCGCACCAGAACCCGTGAACGGACCGAAAGTTCGTACGAACATTAGAACCCTATTAAATACAATGGATGCGAACGTTCGGATTCTAAAGTGCTAATTATAACGACTATTATCCATGTTATTGTCCTAAAAAGGGTTTGGGAACCCGGGTTCTGCACCAGGGGACATGTATCAATGCAAAAAGAAGTTTTAAAAACGGTCGTTTTTCGGGAGCAGTCATTTTAATGATGCATAAAGTGAAAAAAAAAAAGTCAAATATTCCTTTAAATATCGTACCTGGGGGGTGTCTAAAGTATGCCTGTGAAGTGCCACGTGTTTCCCGTGTTTAGAACTGTCCCTGCACAAAATGACACTTCTAAAGGAAAAAAAAGCCATTTAAAACTGCTTGCGGCTTTAATGTAATGTCTGGTCCCGGTAATATGGATGAAAATCTTTAAGAAAAATGGCATAGCTACCCCATGACCCCCCCCCCCCCTACCCCAGCCCATTACCAGCCCCTTTGGGTCTTGTATGGATATTAAGGGGAACCCCGCACATAAAATAAAAAAGGCCCTATATACTCTGAACAGCCGTATACAGGCGGTGCATACAAGACAGGGACTGTAGGTTTGTTCTTATGTAGAATCTGTTTGTAATTTTGAACAGGTACATTGTTTAAGTGTAGCTCCAGCCCAAAAATCTATTTTTAAACTTTTTGGAAAACATAGGTAAGGGTTATCACCCCTGTAACATTTGTTTTGCTGTCTGTGCCCCTGTTCAGAACATTTCACCTCACTTTCCGTCCCAATGACAACTGTTTTTGAAATGTGGTGTTTTTCTTGAAACAAGGATTGCTGATAAAGCATCAGTACAGAGGAGACACCTTTCTCCCATATTAATTCTTACAGGAGAGAATTTTCCTTCCAAGGGGTAGATTTCCTCTCACTTCCTGTTGTCTTCTTGCGTTTGCAAGTAGGAGTCGTTTGTAAGTTGGATGTTTGAAAGTAGGGACCTGCCGTATATACTCTGCAGAAATAGGCCCCTTAGTTGTTGGTGTTGGCACAACACTGTAAGCACTCACAGTTACTCTTGGTTGGTGCTGGAACGCCCTGCTGTCAACTATTATATCAGGAATTTTAATTACATAAAATTGTTGAACAGTGGTAGTAAAAATTGGGCCTTTGATGGTGGTGCTGGTGCCACAACACTGTAAGCCCTGACAGTTACTCTTGGTGGGTGCAGCAATGGGCCCTGCTGTGAGTTATTAGATCAAGAATTGTAATTGCATGCCCCTGTTGAACAGGGGCTGAAAAATTGGGCCTTTCGTGGTGGTGGTGGTGGTGGCGTTGCCACAACACTGTAAGCCCTCAGAGTTACTCTTGGTGGGTGCAGGAATGGGCCCTGCTGTGAATTATTAGATCAAGAATTGTAATTACATGCCCCTTTTGAACAGGGGCTGAAAAATTGGGCCTTTCGTGGTGGTGGTGGTGGTGGCGTTGCCACAACACTGTAAGCCCTCAGAGTTACTCTTGGTGGGTGCAGCAATGGGCCCTGCTGTGAATTATTAGATCAAGAATTGTAATTACATGCCCCTGTTGAACAGGGGCTGAAAAATTGGGCCTTAGGCACTGGTGGCACAACACTACAACCCCTCACAGATACTGTACTTGGAGCACAGCAATGAGCCCTGTTGCAAAGTATTGCTTCAAAAATTGTAATGACACGCCCCTGTTAAACAGGGGCTGAAAAATTGGGCCTTAGGCACTGGTGGCACAACACTCCAACCCCTCACAGATACTGTACTTGGAGCACAGCAATGAGCCCTATGGCAAATTATTGCTAAAAAAATTGTAATTACACGCCCCTGTAAAACAGGGGCTGAAAAATTGGGCCTTAGCCACTGGTGGCGGCACCCATAAACAAAAATGATCTTCCAAGCTATCATCATCAATCGTATCATTGAGGACTCGGAGGAGGAGGATAGCCAGTCAACATAACAGCACAGGCACTCAGCATCAGCATCAGTCTTGAAGGGATGTGACATGTTAAAATCAATTAGTCTGTTATATCAGCATCAGGTGTGTGGTAGCTGGTGGTGATCCAAGACTGGTTCATCTTGATGAAAGTCAGTCGATCAACCGAGTCGGTGGACAGGCGCACCCTGTGATCCATGACAAATCCTCCAGCAGCACTGAATGTGCGTTCCGAAAGAACGCTGGATGCAGGACAGGCCAGTAGCTCAATTGCATACTGTGCAAGCTCTGGCCAGTGATCCATCCTCAAGCCCCAGTAAGCCAGAGGATTTTCGGTGGGGAAGGTGTCCAAGTCTGACCTTGCCCCTAGATATTCCTGCACCATGTTTATCAGACGCTGGCGATGGTTGCTGGAACCGATCATACTTTGGGGCTGCGGACTAAAGAATTGTCTGAACGCATCGGTCAGACGGCCACCTTCCCCACCGCTCCTTCTTTGACTGGCCGAAGCCTCAGCAACTCGTTGTCCAGGACCAGGAGTTTGTAACCTCCCAGTCTCTGGGAACGCGTTGCACAGACCTTTCTGCAAGGCCTCCCGGAGTTGTCTCATCCTCTGCTCCCTCTGCGACGGTAACATAAGGTCCGCAACCTTACCCTTGTACCGTGGATCAAGGAGAGTGGCCAGCCAGTAATGGTCCCTCTCCTTGATCCGAAGAATACGAGGATCCTTCCGCAGACTTTGCAGGATCAGGGAGGCCATGCAGCATAGGTTTGCTGAGGCATTCTGTCCGGAGTCCTCTGGGTCACTAAGGACGACATGATCCGCAGCCACCTCCTCCCAGCCACGTACAAGTCCACTGGTTTCTTGGGACTGTAAATCATCCCTAAAAGACTGCTGCTGATGATGCTGAGTGCCAGCCTCCACCTCCATGCTGACACAATCCTCCTCCTCCTCCTCCTCCTCCTCCTCTTCCTGTGCGATGGGTGGGACAGAAGGAACACTGTCTGGGTAAAGGGGGCCTTGAGAGGCAAGGAAGTCCTCCTCTTCCTGCCTCTGTTCTGCCTCAAGTGCCCTGTCCATTATTCCACGCAGCGTGTGCTCCAACAGGTGGACAAGAGGTACAGTGTCACTGATGCATGCACTGTCACTGCTCACCATCCTCGTGGCCTCCTCAAATGGTGCCAGGACAGTGCATGCATCCCTGATCATGCCCCACTGGCGTGGAGAAAAAAAACCAAGCTCCCCTGACCCTGTCCTGGTGCCGTAGTCGCACAGGTACTCATTGATGGCCCTCTGCTGCGTGTGCAGCTGCTGCAGCATGGCCAACGTTGAGTTCCACCTGGTGGGCATGTCACATATAAGGCGGTTCTTGGGCAGGTTCAACTCCTTTTGCAGCTCAGCCAGGCGAGCACTGGCATTATAAGATCTGCGGAAATGCACACAGACTTTCCTGGCCTGCCTCAGGACATCCTGTAAGCCCAGGTACCTGCCCAAGAACCGCTGCACCACCAGGTTAAGGACGTGAGCCACACAGGGCACATGGGTCAGTTGTCCCTGTCGGAGGGCGGAGAGGAGGTTGGTGCCATTGTCGCAAACCACCATTCCTGGCTTAAGCTGGCATGGCGTCAACCACCTCTCGGCCTGGCCCTGCAGAGCAGACAGGACCTCTGCCCCAGTGTGGCTTCTGTCCCCCAAACACACCAGCGCAAGCACGGCATGGCATCTTTTTGCCTGCGTACTTGCGTAGCCCCTTGAACGGCTACGGAGCACCGCTGGTTCAGAGGACAAACCACAGGAAGAGGCCATGGAGGAAGAAGAAGAGGAGGGGGTGGAGGAGAGAGGTGTGTCACAACCAGTAGTAGCATTTTGGAGGCGTGGCGGTGGAACAACCTCCAACACTACTGCACCTTGTCCTGCATCCTTCCCAGCTGCCAAAAGAGTGACCCAATGGGCCGTGAAAGAAAGGTAACGTCCCTGTCCATGCCTGCTGGACCATGAGTCAGCGGTAATATGCACCTTACCGCTGACCGCCCTGTCCAGCGAGGCCAAGACATTGCCTTCCACATGCCGGTAGAGCCGGAATAGCCTTCCGTGAGAAAAAGTGGCGTTTGGGAACCTGCCACTGAGGAACCGCACATTGCACAAACTCACGGAAGGGGGCCGAGTCTACCAACTGAAAAGGCAGCAGTTGAAGCGCTAGCAATTTAGCCAAGCTAGCATTCAACCGCTGGGCATGTGGATGGCTGGGAGTGAACTTCTTTCGACAGTCCAGCAGCTGGGGCAGGGAAATTTGCCTGCTAGAATCGGACGTCGGTGTACTGCTAGCAGAGTGGCCGCAACTACTTGGCTGTGACACACCTAATTCTACACCTTCATTCCTCTCAGTGCATGTTTCAGACAGGACTGAAGTTATAGTGGGGTTGGAGATCCCAGCTGATGCGGTGCAAGGAGAGGTCCGCTTTGTTCTTTGGTGTGGGTCTTTGAGGTAGGCTTGCCAACAAGCTGCATGGCAGGTCAACATATGTCTGGTCAGGCATGTGGTGCCCAAGCGGCTGATGTTTTGGCCACGCGATATACGCTTGAGACATATGTTGCAAACAGCAGCTGTGCGATCTGATGCACTAGCCTCAAAAAAGGCCCACACCAAAGAACTTTTTGAATGACGGGCAGAGGCAGCGCCCTGCACAGGCGGAGCTCTGCGGTGTGATTCCGTCGGTGTACTGCCCTTACGCTGGCCACCAAAGGGCATCCTGCCTCGTTGGAGATGTGCCTCCTCCTCATCCTCCTCCTCCTCCTCTCTCCTATTAGGCACCCACGTGGAGTCAGTGACCTCATCATCCCCTCCCTCCTCATCACTGGAGCCAATCTGGCAGTATGCTGCAGCTGCTGGAACATGACTGCCAGATTGGTGTCCTTCTTGAGCATCCCCTCTGTCTGCTCTCACGCTACTGCCTTCCTGTAGCTGGGTTTCATCATCAGACCCTTCGAAACGCTGGGCATCCTCCTGGAGCATGTACCCAACACTGTGCTCAAACAGTTCGGGGGACTCCTCAGGAGGAGGACATGGTGGGTCTAGGGAAGGAGTGACTGATGATGAGTCTGACATTGATACCAGGGAAGAGGACGCTTTGGCAGCTGCTTTGCCAGTACCCTGAGCCTGGGTGAGAGAGGATGAGGAGGAGGAGGAGGGCTTGGTCATCCACTCTACCAAGTCTTCGGCATGATGTGGCTCAACATGTCCAGCTGCCGAAAAGGACAAGCGTGTCCCATGGCCATGTGCTGATGACAATGCACCGCGTCCACGACCAGCACTGTTGCCCCCAGACACAGAGCCTGCTTGCCCTCTTTTATTGCCTCCTGACTGTCTGCCTCTCCTTGTTTGCCTTCCAGACATTCTAATAGATGGCCTGCAGGGAGATGGGAAAAAAGCAATAAGGGCTACCTTCAGGTGTCCTTCTCTGTCCCTTTACTTAAGGATTTCTAAATATGGTTGAGGATGATTGCTTTCGCACAGAATAGCACAACGACAATTTCCCTGACTGTCCAAAAAACAAGGATTTCAAAGATGGTTGATGAGGAATGCTTTAGCACAGTATAGCACAAGGAGAATTTCCCTCACTGTCCTTCCCTGCCCCTAGAAACAAGGATTATCACAGTGAAAGAAACTGACACTCTTCCTACCTATAGTTTTCTGTCCCTAGAAAAAATGTTTTTTTAAAGACGGTTGATGATCAATGCTTTAGCACACTATATAGCACAAGGAGAATTTCCCTCACTGTCCTTCCCTGCCCCTAGAAACAAGGATTATCACAGTGAAAGAAACTGACACTCTTCCTACCTATAGTTTTCTGTCCCTAGAAAAAATGTTTTTTTAAAGCTGATTGATGATCAATGCTTTAGCACACTATATAGCACAAGGAGAATTTCCCTCACTGTCCTTCCCTGTCCCTAGAAACAAGGATTATCACAGTGAAAGAAACTGACACTCTTCCTACCTATAGTTTTCTGTCCCTAGAAAAAATGTTTTTTTAAAGACGGTTGATGATCAATGCTTTAGCACACTATAGCACAAGGAGAATTTCCCTCACTGTCCTTCCCTGTCCCTAGAAACAAGGATTATCACAGTGAAAGAAACTGACACTCTTCCTACCTATAGTTTTCTGTCCCTAGAAAAAATGTTTTTTTAAAGACGGTTGATGATCAATGCTTTAGCACACTATAGCACAAGGAGAATTTCCCTCACTGTCCTTCCCTGTCCCTAGAAACAAGGATTATCACAGTGAAAGAAACTGACACTCTTCCTACCTATAGTTTTCTGTCCCTAGAAAAAATGTTTTTTTAAAGATGGTTGATGATCAATGCTTTAGCACACTATAGCACAAGGAGAATTTCCCTCACTGTCCTTCCCTGTCCCTAGAAACAAGGATTATCACAGTGAAAGAAACTGACACTCTTCCTACCTATAGTTTTCTGTCCCTAGAAAAAATGTTTTTTTAAAGCTGATTGATGATCAATGCTTTAGCACACTATAGCACAAGTAGAATTTCCCTCACTGTTCTTCCCTGTCCCTAGAAACAAGGATTATCACAGTGAAAGAAACTGACACTCTTCCTACCTATAGTTTTCTGTCCCTAGAAAAAATGTTTTTTTAAAGACGGTTGATGATCAATGCTTTAGCACACTATAGCACAAGGAGAATTTCCCTCACTGTCCTTCCCTGTCCCTAGAAACAAGGATTATCACAGTGAAAGAAACTGACACTCTTCCTACCTATAGTTTTCTGTCCCTAGAAAAAATGTTTTTTTAAAGACGGTTGATGATCAATGCTTTAGCACACTATAGCACAAGGAGAATTTCCCTCACTGTCCTTCCCTGTCCCTAGAAACAAGGATTATCACAGTGAAAGAAACTGACACTCTTCCTACCTATAGTTTTCTGTCCCTAGAAAAAATGTTTCTTTAAAGACGGTTGATGATCAATGCTTTAGCACACTATAGCACAAGGAGAATTTCCCTCACTGTCCTTCCCTGTCCCTAGAAACAAGGATTATCACAGTGAAAGAAACTGACACTCTTCCTACCTATAGTTTTCTGTCCCTAGAAAAAATGTTTTTTTTAAAGCTGATTGATGATCAATGCTTTAGCACACTATAGCACAAGTAGAATTTCCCTCACTGTCCTTCCCTGTCCCTAGAAACAAGGATTATCACAGTGAAAGAAACTGACACTCTTCCTACCTATAGTTTTCTGTCCCTAGAAAAAATGTTTTTTTAAAGACGGTTGATGATCAATGCTTTAGCACACTATAGCACAAGGAGAATTTCCCTCACTGTCCTTCCCTGTCCCTAGAAACAAGGATTATCACAGTGAAAGAAACTGACACTCTTCCTACCTATAGTTTTCTGTCCCTAGAAAAAATGTTTTTTTAAAGACGGTTGATGATCAATGCTTTAGCACACTATAGCACAAGTAGAATTTCCCTCACTGTCCTTCCCTGTCCCTAGAAACAAGGATTATCACAGTGAAAGAAACTGACACTCTTCCTACCTATAGTTTTCTGTCCCTAGAAAAAATGTTTTTTTAAAGCTGATTGATGATCAATGCTTTAGCACACTATAGCACAAGGAGAATTTCCCTCACTGTCCTTCCCTGTCCCTAGAAACAAGGATTATCACAGTGAAAGAAACTGACACTCTTCCTACCTTTAGTTTTCTGTCCCTAGAAAAAATGTTTTTTTGAAGCTGATTGATGATCAATGCTTTAGCACACTATAGCACAAGTAGAATTTCCCTCACTGTCCTTCCCTGTCCCTAGAAACAAGGATTATCACAGTGAAAGAAACTGACACTCTTCCTACCTATAGTTTTCTGTCCCTAGAAAAAATGTTTTTTTAAAGACGGTTGATGATCAATGCTTTAGCACACTATAGCACAAGGAGAATTTCCCTCACTGTCCTTCCCTGTCCCTAGAAACAAGGATTATCACAGTGAAAGAAACTGACACTCTTCCTACCTATAGTTTTCTGTCCCTAGAAAAAATGTTTTTTTAAAGACGGTTGATGATCAATGCTTTAGCACACTATAGCACAAGGAGAATTTCCCTCACTGTCCTTCCCTGTCCCTAGAAACAAGGATTATCACAGTGAAAGAAACTGACACTCTTCCTACCTATAGTTTTCTGTCCCTAGAAAAAATGTTTTTTTAAAGCTGATTGATGATCAATGCTTTAGCACACTATAGCACAAGGAGAATTTCCCTCACTGTCCTTCCCTGTCCCTAGAAACAAGGATTATCACAGTGAAAGAAACTGACACTCTTCCTACCTATAGTTTTCTGTCCCTAGAAAAAATGTTTTTTTGAAGCTGATTGATGATCAATGCTTTAGCACACTATAGCACAAGTAGAATTTCCCTCACTGTCCTTCCCTGTCCCTAGAAACAAGGATTATCACAGTGAAAGAAACTGACACTCTTCCTACCTATAGTTTTCTGTCCCTAGAAAAAATGTTTTTTTAAAGATGGTTGATGATCAATGCTTTAGCACACTATAGCACAAGGAGAATTTCCCTCACTGTCCTTCCCTGTCCCTAGAAACAAGGATTATCACAGTGAAAGAAACAGACACTCTTCCTACCTATAGTTTTCTGTCCCTAGAAAAAATGTTTTTTTAAAGACGGTTGATGATCAATGCTTTAGCACACTATAGCACAAGGAGAATTTCCCTCACTGTCCTTCCCTGTCCCTAGAAACAAGGATTATCACAGTGAAAGAAACTGACACTCTTCCTACCTATAGTTTTCTGTCCCTAGAAAAAATGTTTTTTTAAAGACGGTTGATGTTCAATGCTTTAGCACACTATAGCACAAGGAGAATTTCCCTCACTGTCCTTCCCTGTCCCTAGAAACAAGGATTATCACAGTGAAAGAAACTGACACTCTTCCTACCTATAGTTTTCTGTCCCTAGAAAAAATGTTTTTTTAAAGCTGATTGATGATCAATGCTTTAGCACACTATAGCACAAGTAGAATTTCCCTCACTGTCCTTCCCTGTCCCTAGAAACAAGGATTATCACAGTGAAAGAAACTGACACTCTTCCTACCTATAGTTTTCTGTCCCTAGAAAAAATGTTTTTTTAAAGATGGTTGATGATCAATGCTTTAGCACACTATAGCACAAGGAGAATTTCCCTCACTGTCCTTCCCTGTCCCTAGAAACAAGGATTATCACAGTGAAAGAAACTGACACTCTTCCTACCTATAGTTTTCTGTCCCTAGAAAAAATGTTTTTTTAAAGCTGATTGATGATCAATGCTTTAGCACACTATAGTACAAGTAGAATTTCCCTCACTGTCCTTCCCTGTCCCTAGAAACAAGGATTATCACAGTGAAAGAAACTGACACTCTTCCTACCTATAGTTTTCTGTCCCTAGAAAAAATGTTTTTTTAAAGATGGTTGATGATCAATGCTTTAGCACACTATAGCACAAGGAGAATTTCCCTCACTGTCCTTCCCTGTCCCTAGAAACAAGGATTATCACAGTGAAAGAAACTGACACTCTTCCTACCTATAGTTTTCTGTCCCTAGAAAAAATGTTTTTTTAAAGATGGTTGATGATCAATGCTTTAGCACACTATAGCACAAGGAGAATTTCCCTCACTGTCCTTCCCTGTCCCTAGAAACAAGGATTATCACAGTAAAACACACTGACACTCTCCCTACCTATAGTTTTCTGTCCCTAGAAAAAATGATTTTTTAAAGATGGTTGATGATCAATGCTTTAGCACACTATAGCACAAGGAGAATTTCCCTCACTGTCCTTCCCTGTCCCTAGAAACAAGGATTCGCACAGTAAAACACACTGACACTCTCCCTACCTATCCTTCTCTTTCCCTAAACTAAAGGAATCCAGGTTAAGCAAGAAAAAAAAAATGTCACTGTCCCTGCCTATGCTTCTCTTTCCCTGCTCCGGAACACACTACACTAGGCCGCCGTGCTGGCGGCCTTTTATAGTGTGGGGCGTGTACTACACACCCTCAGCAATAATTGGCCACAGGCATCCTGCCTGTGGCCAATCATTGCTCTCCTCGCTGCCGGCGCTGTGATTGGCCAAGCATGCGGGGTCACAGTGCATGCTTGGCCAATCACAGCGCCTGGATGACACTGCGATGGCGTAGTGCATTGTGGGCCGTTCGCGTCACTTGAATTAGGCGCGAACGGCCCAAATCGTTCGATCTTCGTCGAACGATCGAACAGCCGATGTTCGAGTCGAACGTATGTTCGACTCGAACACCGAGCTCATCCCTAACCTCTGCAAACCAGAGGGTACAGGCATGGTGGAGACTGTGTGCCTTTTTCTCCCGTGAGCGAGCCAAGGACAGTGGGAGAAAGAGGGCCGGTTGCTACATTAGGGATAGTAAAAAAAAAAAGGAATTTTATTTGCATGATTTTAGAATTCATGTTAGCTTCATCAATCAAACTGAAAAATACATTCTTCGAATAAATCAAAACCACCAAATCAAATATGTACATGTAGTTAGAATAGATGAATTCTTTCAGTTACAGCGCAGACTGCAGACATGCTTACTGTAAACAATGTAATGGCTGATACCTGTGTCAACAGCTATTAAAGCACAAGAGAAGAAAATGCAGCGGTAGGTTATCCTTTATAATGAACTTTTTACCTTTAAATGTGTAAAGCCTCATACACACGATCGGATATCCTATGGATTCTAATCCGATGGTTTTATCCACCGGAAATCCAATGAGGCTGACTTCCATCAGTCTTGCCTACACACCATCAGTCAAAAAACCGACCGTTCCAAACGCGGTGACGTAAAACACTCCGATGAGCCGAGAAAAATTAAGTTTAATGCTTCTGAGCATGCGTCGACTTGATTCTGAGCATGCGTGGGTTTTTTATCCGATGGACTTGCCCATAGATGATTGGAATTTGCTATCGGTTTTTGATCCATCGGAAAAATTTAAAACATGTTCTATTTTTTAAAACCGATGGAAAAAATACCGATGGGTCCCATACTGTTTTCATCGGTAAAACTGATCGTGTGTACACGGCTTAAGACTCAAGTTTAGGCACCCATAATGTTATCAAGCAACTTTGTTTAGTTACAGACCAACCCTTAACCTCCCTGGCGGTATGATTATGTCAGATTTTTGATGCTGAAAGCCGCACATTGTTTCGCATGTAAATTTGGCGTTTTATATTGTAGGCCTGTATTTCTTAGGAATAACTCACTTTAAGGGGGGTTCCACCCGCGATTTTTTTTTTTTTAAAGTCAGCAGCTACAAACACTGTAGCTGCTGACTTTTAATAAGGACACTTACCTGTCCTACTCACCCGCGATGTCAGCCCCGCCCCCCCTGAGGCCGATCCCTCGATCCTGGCAGCTCCCGGCGCCGCTATCCTCAGTAAGGGAAACAGGCTGTGAAGCCGTGCGGCTTCACTGCCCGTTTCCTACTGCGCATGCGCGAGCAGCGCGGCGCTTTGTGAATGGGCCGGCTGCTCTCTGGGATACACACAGTTCCCAGAAGGCAGCGCGCCCCATTCACAAGAAAACACCAAGTGTAGGACGAGGAAGAAGATCCACCGCGGAGGATGAAGAGGCAGATTAGGGACTTCCGCATAGCAACCGCTATTTCTGGTAAGTAAAATTTTTTTTTTTTTCATTTTTTTTTTATTTGTAGATTTTTGGTGAAAAAAATTTCTTCAGAGTGGAACTCCACTTTAAATCTGTCCAAACAAGAGTCTAGTAGACATCCCGGGTATGATAAAGTTTGAAACACGAAATTATAAATTATAATATAATAAATAACTGTTATTATTATTATTATTATTATTATACAGGATTTATATAGCGCCAACAGTTTGCAGCGCTTAACAAAATGAAGACAGACATTACAGTTAAGTTACAATTTTGGTACAAGAGGAATCAGAGGGCCCTGCTCGTTAGAGCTTACAAATAATAGTATAATAATAATAAAATGTATTCAATAATGTAATCAAATCAAAAACACAATTAATTTGCTCAGTTGCAGAATTGTCGCTGTCAATACATTCAGTGTTTGATGACGAATTCCCCCACAAATCACTATTGCTCAATTCTGCAAGTGATTCTATTTTATTATCGCTGCTTTTGACGTGAAGGGAGTAAGGGACACTGTTTGGTTGCTTTGGACATTCTGAAGTTTACAGGCAGAAAGAACAGTACATACAGTTGTGCTCATAAGTTTACATACCCTGGCAGAATTTATGATTTCTTGGCCATTTTTCAGAGAATATGAATGATAACACAAAAACATTTCTTTCACTCATGGTTAGTGTTTGGCTGAAGCCATTTATTATCAATCAACTGTGTTTACTCTTTTTAAATCATAATGAAAACCCTGATCAAACGTGTACATACCCTGGTGATTTTGGCCTGATAACATGCACATAAGTTGACACAAAGGGGGGTTGATTTGCTAAAGGCAGATAGACTGTGCACTTTGCACAGACAGTTGCACTCTGCAAGGGCATTTGCTCCAGAGCTTAGTAAATGAGATAAAGCTTCACTTTGCGAAGAATACCCAATCACATGCAAGAAAAAAATGAAAACAAATGCATTTTTGCTTGCACATGATTGGATGATGGAAGTCAGCTTTTCCCATTTACTAAGCTCTGGAGCAAATGCCCTTGCGGAGTGCAGTCTATTTGCCTTTAGTAACGCTACCTCACAGCTTCACTAAGATGGCTGCTTCCTTACACATTGTAGAACGGGGGTCAGTAACCTGTAGATCATGATCTACTAGTAGATCGTGGATAGGTGACTGGTAGATCGCGGTCTGGGCTTGCTGACCCGCCATTGTAGAGCATCAATCAGAGCGCAATGCAAAGGGACTATGTCAGGAAAGGTTCCATCCGCTGGTGGCATTTATTATTTATCTTGCAGTACTGTGGTCCACCAGCAGGTGTCTCCTGGCAGTTTGTAACTGTCAGGAGAATCTTTCCCTGCTGGTGTTGTATTATCTTTTGGACGCAGTACTGGTTTCCACCAGCGGATGGATCCTGGCAGTGTGGAGCAGACTGCCCTCCCTCCGATCAGGTGTGACCTGAAGCTAATCAGGCATTCCTATAAATACCCGGCAGGTGTATACACACACTGCCCTGGTATCGTCCTCGTGCCCTGACCTGATGCCTGTATCCTGATGCCTGTATCCTGATGCCTGTATCCTGATGCCTGTATCCTGATGCCTGTATCCTGAACCTGAACCTGAACCTGATCCTGAACCTGATCCTGAACCTGTTGTGTCTGTCCTAATCCCTGATCCCTGCTCTGCAGCCTGGTTGCCCCCTGCTTGATCCTGTCTCCCTGTCCTGATCCATCCTTACCCCATCTGCTGATCCCCCTGTGTATGACCTCGGCCTGGCCCTGTTTATGATTCTGGTTCCCCCATTACTTGTACATATTTGTCTGTTACTGTTATTAATTGTGGGTTCTGTTTGGTATTGGTTGTTGTGCACTGTGTGGTATTGGAGGTGGTTATATATATATATATATATATATATATATATTTTTTATTTCACTTATCTTTAATAAATCTTTATATTTCACTTATACGTGTTTGGTGTTCCTCTGTTGCTAGCTGCACAGTTCTGGTCACACTTGGTACGTGACAGTATACCAGGGCCATTAATGATCAGAAGTAGCTGCACAGAGGACCCATTTTGGTTCTGTTACTCTGCTAAAATGAACTCTGATATGATTCCTTATTATACTCTGCTGGCGTCAGAGAGTGGTGAATATCTCCGTCAGACACTGAAAGAGTGGACCAGTGATCAGCTGCTAGAGATTATTCGTTTAGCTCACTCCTGGGTTGATCAGGGCTGTATGATGTTTGGGGATGTTCAACCTTTAATTAAAATCTGCACAGAGCTGGCTTTGCCTTGTATCCCAGAGGGCCATGATGATTTTTCTCCCCCCTTTAATGTTAATCAGGTCGTATCTTTGGTTTGGCTTCTGGAGGATGACTCCCCATACTTTTTTGAACATTACACAGCTTGTTCCCAACAGAAAATAATAGTGTGTTGATTGTGTACAATCCCTTGTCAGACAGGCAGAATGTAAACTGCAGTTTGTGCAGCCACTACTCTCAGCATGGTCTGATATTTTGCAATCGGCCCCAGCCAGCCCACAAAAAAACATCTCTGCTGCCAGACACCTGCCTGCCCAAGAGTCTATTTCTCCATCACCCATGGCAACCCCAGTCGCAGTTCAGTACACACTACTTCCCACCAGGTATCAATATCCAGTCTCTGCTCCCTGCACCTATCCTGCATTCAACCCACCTGCCTCTTCTCAGCTGCCTGCAAGCCCACAAGAACCTCCTCCAGCCACTGTCCCCGTATCCCTGCCATATTCTTCCATTTGCTCGATTCCATCTTTTCCATATACTCCCCCCGTTATGTGCAAACCTGCAGTAACCAAATCTAAAAAGAAGCAGAAGTATTTCCCTACCCACACAATCCAACCAGTAATCCCACCTTCCTCCACACCCACCAACCTGCTCCAGCCTGTAATCCTTGAGCCAGCCTTCCAGCCTGCGGTCCTTGAGCCCGCATTCCAGCCTGCAGTTCCAGAACCAGCCTTCCAGCTCGCAGTTCCAGAGCCAGCCTTCCAGCTCGCAGTTCCAGAGCCAGCCTTCCAGCCTGCGGTCCTTGAGCCAGCCTTCCAGCCTGCGGTCCTTGAGCCAGCCTTCCAGCCTGCGGTCCTTGAGCCAGCCTTCCAGCCTGCGGTCCTTGAGCCAGCCTTCCAGCCTGCAGTTCCAGAACCAGCCTTCCAGCCTGCAGTCCCAGAGCCAGCCTTCAAGCCAGCCTTCCAGCCTGCAATTCTCAAGCCAGCCTTCCAGCCTGCAGTTCTCAAGCCAGCCTTCCAGCCTGCAGTTCTCAAGCCAGCCTTCCAGCCTGCGGTCCTTGAGCCAGCCTTCCAGCCTGCGGTCCTTGAGCCAGCCTTCCAGCCTGCGGTTTTCGAGCCAGCCTGCCAGCCTGAAGACCCTGTGCCAGCCTGAAGACCCTGTGCCAGCCTGCCAACATGGAGTTCCCGTGCCAGCCTTCCAAACTGAAGCCCTGATGACAGTGTCCCAGTCGGAAGATCCGGTGCCCGTTTCCCGGCCTGTGGTTGTGGTGCCCGTTTCCCGGCCTGTGGTTGTGGTGCCCGTTTCCCGGCCTGTGGTTGTGGTGCCCGTTTCCCGGCTCGAGGGTATGTCATCTGCTGCCCAGCCTGAGATGATCCGGTCTGCTGCCCAGCCTGAGATGATCCCGTCTGCTGCCCAGCCTGAGATGATCCCATCTGCTGCCCAGCTCGATGACCCGGAGCCTGCTGCCCAGCCCGAAGTGTTCCTGTCTGCTGCCCAGCCTGAGATGATCCCGTCTGCTGCCCAGCTCGATGACCCGGAGCCTGCTGCCCAGCCCAAAGTGTTCCTGTCTGCTGCCCAGCTTGATGATCCAGAGCCTGCTGCCCAGCTCGATGACCCGGAGCCTGCTGCCCAGCCCGAAGTGTTCCTGTCTGCTGCCCAGCTCGATGACCCGGAGCCTGCTGCCCAGCCCGAAGTGTTCCTGTCTGCTGCCCAGCTTGATGATCCGGAGCCTGCTGCCCAGCCCGAGGTGTTCCTGCCTGCTGCCCAGCTCGATGACCCGGAGCCTGCTGCCCAGCCCGAGGTGTTCCTGCCTGCTGCCCAGCTCGATGACCCAGAGCCTGCTGCCCAGCCCGAGGTGTTCCTGCCTGCTGCCCAGCTCGATGACCCGGAGCCTGCTGCCCAGCTCGATGACCCGGAGCCTGCTGCCCAGCCCGAGGTGTTCCTGCCTGCTGCCCAGCTTGATGTGATTGTCTGCCCGGATGTGACTTTGCCTACTACCCAGCTGATTGCCATGAACTTTCTCCAGGCAACAGCTAGTTGGAGCGTCCGGAGGCCGCTCCTTTGAGGGGGGGTACTGTCAGGAAAGGTTCCATCCGCTGGTGGCATTTATTATTTATCTTGCAGTACTGTGGTCCACCAGCAGGTGTCTCCTGGCAGTTTGTAACTGTCAGGAGAATCTTTCCCTGCTGGTGTTGTATTATCTTTTGGACGCAGTACTGGTTTCCACCAGCGGATGGATCCTGGCAGTGTGGAGCAGACTGCCCTCCCTCCGATCAGGTGTGACCTGAAGCTAATCAGGCATTCCTATAAATACCCGGCAGGTGTATACACACACTGCCCTGGTATCGTCCTCGTGCCCTGACCTGTAGCCTGTCTGCTTGAACCTTGATCCATGTATCCTGATCCCTGTAACCTGAACCTGAACCTGTAACCTGATCCTGAACCTGTTGTGTCCGTCCTAATCCCTGATCCCTGCTCTGCAGCCTGGTTGCCCCCTGCTTGATCCTGTCTCCCTGTACTGATCCATCCTTACCCCATCTGCTGATCCCCCTGTGTATGACCTCGGCCTGGCCCTGTTTATGATTCTGGTTCCCCCATTACTTGTACATATTTGTCTGTTACTGTTATTAATTGTGGGTTCTGTTTGGTATTGGTTGTTGTGCACTGTGTGGTATTGGAGGTGGTTATATATATATATATATATATATATATATATATATATATATATATTTTATTTCACTTATCTTTAATAAATCTTTATATTTCACTTATACGTGTTTGGTGTTCCTCTGTTGCTAGCTGCACAGTTCTGGTCACACTTGGTACGTGACAGACTACTTGTAAAGTTGGAGCTGTAGTAGGAAGCAAGAGCCCCATAAGCCAATGACTCCCGTGTAGTGCTGGCTCCTGTCCCATGTGGAGTGATACCAACTGCACTCCATATCTTATCCCGGCTTGCGGTCTCCAGAGTGGTGCCAGCAGCAGGAAAGGGGAGCTCCTCAGGTCAGTGTGAAGTAATACACTGGGCATAATAGTATAGGACTGCTTTCACACTGATGCACTTTGGTTTTTCCACATCGCAGGTGCAGTGCAGTGTATCTGCAGTAGTGATGAGCCGAACACCCCCGGGTTCGGTTCGCACCAGAACCCGCGAACGGACCGAAAGTTTGCACGAACATTAGAACCCTATTAAATACAATGGATGCGAACGTTCGGATTCTAAAGTGCTAATTATAACGACTATTATCCATGTTATTGTCCTAAACAGAGTTTGAGAACCCGGGTTCTGCACCAGGGGACATGTATCAATGCAAAAAGAAGTTTTAAAAACGGACGTTTTCCGGGAGCAGTCATTTTAATGATGCATAAAGTGAAAAAAAAAAAGTTAAATATTGTACCTGGGGGGTGTCTAAAGTATGCCTGTGAAGTGCCACGTGTTTCCCGTGTTTAGAACTGTTCCTGCACAAAATTACATTTCTAAAGGAAAAAAAAGCCATTTAAAACTGCTTGCGGCTTTAATGTAATGTCTGGTCCCGGTAATATGGATGAAAATCTTTAAGAAAAATGGCATAGCTACCCCATCAACCCCCAGCCCATTACCAGCCGCTTTGGGTCTTGTATGGATATTAAGGGGAACCCCGCACACAAAATAAAAAAGGCCCTATATACTCTGAACAGGCGGTGCATACAAGACAGGGACTGTAGGTTTGTTCTTATGTAGAATCTGTTTGTAATTTTGAACAGCTGCATTGTTTAAGTGTAGCTCCATGCCAAATTCCTTTTTTTTAGCTTTTTGGA
This sequence comes from Rana muscosa, assembly GCA_029206835.1. NCBI lineage: Eukaryota > Metazoa > Chordata > Amphibia > Anura > Ranidae > Rana > Rana muscosa. The sequence continues at coordinate 53,796,801 of CM055128.1, read as the reverse complement.
AAACATAGGGAACGGTTATCACCCCTGTCACATTTTTTTTGCTGTCTGTGCCCCTGTTCAGAACATTTCACCTCACTTTGCGTCCCAATGACAACTGTTTTTGAAATGTGGTGTTTTTATTGAAACAAGGATTGGTGATAAAGCATCAGTAGAGAGGAGACACCTTTCTCCCATATTAATTCTTACAGGAGAGAATTTTCCTTCCAAGGGGTAGATTTCCTCTCACTTCCTGTTGTCTTCTTCCGTTTGCAAGTAGTAGTCGTTTGTAAGTTGGATGTTTGAAAGTAGGGACCTGCCGTATATACTCTGCAGAAATTGGCCCCTTAGGTGTTGGCACAACACTGAAAGCACTCACAGTTATTCTTGGTGGGTGCTGGAACGCCCTGCTGTCAACTATTATATCAGGAATTGTAATAACATATAATTGTTGATCAGTGGTAGTAAAAATTGGGCCTTTGATGGTGGTGCTGGTGCCACAACACTGTAAGGCCTGACAGTTACTCTTGGTGGGCGCAGCAATGGGCCCTGCTGTGAATTATTAGATCAATAATTATAATTGCATGCCCCTGTTGAATAGGGGCTGAAAAATTGGGCCTTTGGTGGTGGCGGTGCTGCTGGTGGTGCCACAACACTGTAAGGCCTGACAGTTACTCTTGGTGGGCGCAGCAATGGGCCCTGCTGTGAATTATTAGATCAATAATTATAATTGCATGCCCCTGTTGAACAGGGGCTGAAAAATTGGGCCTTAGGCACTGGTGGCACAACACTACAACCCCTCACAGATACTGTACTTGGAGCACAGCAATGAGGCCTGTTGCAAAGTATTGCATCAAAAATTGTAATTACACGCCCCTGTTAAACAGGGGCTGAAAAATTGGGCCTTAGCCACTGGTGGCGGCACCCATAAACCAAAATGATCTTCCAAGCTATCATCATTAATCGGATCATTGAGGAGGAGGAGGAGGAGGAGGAGGATAGCTAGTCAACATAACAGCACAGGAACTCAGCATCAGTCTTGAAGGGATGTGACATTTTAAAATCAATTAGTCTGTTATATCAGCATCAGGTGTGTGGTAGCTGGTGGTGATCCAAGACTGGTTCATCTTGATGAAAGTCAGTCGATCAACCGAGTCGGTGGACAGGCGCACCCTGTGATCCGTGACAAATCCTCCAGCAGCACTGAATGTGCGTTCTGAAAGAACGCTGGATGCAGGACAGGCCAGTAGCTCAATTGCATACTGTGCAAGCTCTGGCCAGTGATCCATCCTCAAGACCCAGTAAGCCAAAGGATTTTCGGTGGGGAAGGTGTCCAAGTCTGACCTTGCCCCTAGGTATTCCTGCACCATGTAAATCAGACGCTGGCGATGGTTGCTGGAACCGATCATACTTTGGGGCTGCGGACTAAAGAATTGTCTGAACGCATCGGTCAGACGGCCACCTTCCCCACCGCTCCTTCTTTGACTGCCCGAAGCCTCAGCAACTCGTTGTCCAGGACCAGGAGTTTGTAACCTCCCAGTCTCTGGGAATGCGTTGCACAGACCTTTCTGCAAGGCCTCCCGGAGCTGTCTCATCCTCTGCTCCCTCTGTGACGGTAACATAAGGTCCGCAACCTTACCCTTGTACCGTGGATCAAGGAGAGTGGCCAGCCAGTAATGGTCCCTCTCCTTGATCCGAAGAATACGAGGATCCTTCCGCAGACTTTGCAGGATCAGGGAGGCCATGCAGCGTAGGTTAGCTGAGGCATTCAGTCCGGAGTCCTCTGGGTCACTAAGGACGACATGATCCGCAGCCACCTCCTCCCAGCCACGTACAAGTCCACTGGTTTCTTGGGACTGTAAATCATCCCTAAAAGACTGCTGCTGATGATGCTGAGTGCCAGCCTCCACCTCCATGCTGACACAATCCTCCTCCTCCTCCTCTTCCTGTGCGATGGGTGTGACAGAAGTGACACTGTCTGGGTAACGGGGGCCTTGAGAGGCAAGGAAGTCCTCCTCTTCCTGCCTCTGTTCTGCCTCAAGTGCCCTGTCCATTATTCCACGCAGCGTGTGCTCCAACAGGTGGACAAGAGGTACAGTGTCACTGATGCATGCACTGTCACTGCTCATCATCCTCGTGGCCTCCTCAAATGGTGCCAGGACAGTGCATGCATCCCTGATCATGCCCCACTGGCGTGGTGAAAAAAACCCGAGCTCCCCTGACCCTGTCCTGGTGCCGTAGTCGCACAGGTACTCATTGATGGCCCTCTGCTGCGTGTACAGCCACTGCAGCATGGCCAACGTTGAGTTCCACCTGGTGGGCATGTCACATATAAGGCGGTTCTTGGGCAGGTTCAACTCCTTTTGCAGCTCAGCCAGGCGAGCACTGGCATTATAAGATCTGCAGAAATGCACACAGACTTTCCTGGCCTGCCTCAGGACATCCTGTAAGCCCGGGTACCTGCCCAAGAACCGCTGCACCACCAGGTTAAGGACGTGAGCCATACAGGGCACATGGGTCAGTTGTCCCTGTCGGAGGGCGGAGAGGAGGTTGGTGCCATTGTCGCAAACCACCATTCCTGGCTTAATCTGGCGTGGCGTCAACCACCTCTCGGCCTGCCCCTGCAGAGCAGACAGGACCTTTGCCCCAGTGTGGCTCCTGTCCCCCAAACACACCAGCGCAAGCACGGCATGGCATCTTTTTGCCTGCGTACTTGCGTAGCCCCTTGAACGCCTACGGAGCACCGCTGGTTCCGAGGACAAACCACAGGAAGAGGCCATGGAGGAAGAAGAAGAGGAGGGGGTGGAGGAGAGAGGTGTGTCACAACCAGTAGTAGCATTTTGGAGGCGTGGCGGTGGAACAACCTCCAACACTACTGCACCTTGTCCTGCATCCTTCCCAGCTGCCAAAAGAGTGACCCAATGGGCCGTGAAAGAAAGGTAACGTCCCTGTCCATGCCTGCTGGACCATGAGTCAGCGGTAATATGCACCTTACCGCTGACCGCCCTGTCCAGCGAGGCCAAGACATTGCCTTCCACATGCCTGTAGAGAGCCGGAATCGCCTTCCGTGCGAAAAAGTGGCGTTTGGGAACCTGCCACTGAGGAACCGCACATTGCACAAACTCACGGAAGGGGGCCGAGTCTACCAACTGAAAAGGCAGCAGTTGAAGCGCTAGCAATTTAGCCAAGCTAGCATTCAACCGCTGGGCATGTGGATGGCTGGGAGTGAACTTCTTTCGACGGTCCAGCAGCTGGGGCAGGGAAATTTGCCTGCTAGAATCGGACGTCGGTGTACTGCTAGCAGAGTGGCCGCAAGTACTGGGCTGTGACACACCTAATTCTACACCTTCATTCCTCTCAGTGCAGGTTTCAGAGAGGACTGAAGGTATAGTGGGTTTTGAGATCCCAGCTGATGCGGTGCAAGAAGAGGTCCGCTTTGTTCTTTGGTGTGGGTCTTTGAGGTAGGCTTGCCAACGAGCTGCATGGCAGGTCAACATATGTCTGATCAAGCATGTGGTGCCCAAGCGGCTGATGTTTTGGCCACGCGATATACGCTTGAGACATATGTTGCAAACAGCAGCTGTGCGATCTGATGCACTCGCCTCAAAAAAGGCCCACACCAAAGAACTTTTTGAATGACGGGCAGAGGCAGCGCCCTGCACAGGCGGAGCTCTGCGGTGTGATTCCGTCGGTGTGCTGCCCATACGCTGGCCACTCAAGGGCATCCTGCCTCGTTGGAGATGTGCCTCCTCCTCATCCTCCTCCTCCTCCTCTCTCCTATTAGGCACCCACGTGGAGTCAGTGACCTCATCATCCCCTCCCTCCTCATCACTGGAGCCAATCTGGCAGTATGCTGCAGCTGCTGGAGCATGACTGCCAGATTGGTGTCCTTCTTGAGCATCCCCTCTCTCTGCTCTCACGCTACTGCCTTCCTCTAGCTGGGTATCATCATCAGATCCTTCGAAACGCTGGGCATCCTCCTGGAGCATGTACCCAACACTGTGCTCAAACAGTTCGGGGGACTCCTCAGGAGGAGGACATGGTGGGTCTAGGGAAGGATTGACTAATAAAGATAATGATACCAGAGAAGAGGACGCTTTGGCAGCTGCTTTGCCAGTACCCTGAGCCTGGGTGAGAGAGGATGAGGAGGATGAGGTGGGCTTGGTCATCCACTCTACCAAGTCTTCGGCATGATGTGGCTCAACATGTCCAGCTGCCGAAAAGAAGGACAAGCGTGTCCCATGGCCATGTGCTGATGACAATGCACCGCGTCCACGACCAGCACTGTTGCCCCCAGACACAGAGCCTGCTTGCCCTCTTTTTTTGCCTCCTGACTGTCTGCCTCTCCTTGTTTGCCTTCCAGACATTTTAATGGATGGCCTGCAGGGAGATGGGAAAAACAGCAATAAGGGCTACCTTCAGGTGTATACTGTGCAGGAGGCTTAGCAACAATGACACTGACACTGTCTCCTGCCTATCCTTCTCTGTCCCTAAACACAAGGATTTGCAATATGCTTCAGCAAGATTGGTTTAGCACAGAATAGCACACTGACAGTTTCCCTCACTGTCCTTCTCTGTCCCTACAAACAAGATTTAGCACAGAATAGCACACTGATAGTTTCCACGAGTGTCCTTCTCTGTCCCTAAACTCAAGGATTTCAAATATGGTTCAGCAAAATTGGTTTAGAACAGAATAGCACACTGACACTTTCCCTCACTGTACCTCTCTGTCCCTAAACTCAAGGATTTCAAATATGGTTCAGCAAGATTGGTTTAGAACAGAATAGCACACTGTCAGTTTCACTCACTGTACCTCTCTGTCCCTACAAACAAGATTTAGCACAGAATAGCACACTGATAGTTTCCACGAGTGTCCTTCTCTGTCCCTAAACTCAAGGATTTCAAATATGGTTCAGCAAGATTGGTTTAGAACAGAATAGCACACTGTCAGTTTCACTCACTGTACCTCTCTGTCCCTACAAACAAGATTTATCACAGAATAGCACACTGATAGTTTCCACGAGTGTCCTTCTCTGTCCCTAAACTCAAGGATTTCAAATATGGTTCAGCAAGATTGGTTTAGAACAGAATAGCACACTGACACTTTCCCTCACTGTACCTCTCTGTCCCTAAACTCAAGGATTTCAAATATGGTTCAGCAAGATTGGTTTAGAACAGAATAGCACACTGTCAGTTTCACTCACTGTACCTCTCTGTCCCTACAAACAAGATTTAGCACAGAATAGCACACTGATAGTTTCCACGAGTGTCCTTCTCTGTCCCTAAACTCAAGGATTTCAAATATGGTTCAGCAAGATTGGTTTAGAACAGAATAGCACACTGACACTTTCCCTCACTGTCCTACTCTGTCCCTACAAACAAGATTTAGCACAGAATAGCACACTGACACTTTCCCTCACTGTACCTCTCTGTCCCTAAACTCAAGGATTTCAAATATGGTTCAGCAAGAAGGGTTTAGAACAGAATAGCACATTGTCAGTTTCACTCACTGTCCTACTCTGTCCCTACAAACAAGATTTAGCACAGAATAGCACACTGACACTCTCCCTCACTGTACCTCTCTGTCCCTAAACTCAAGGATTTCAAATATGGTTCAGCAAGATTGGTTTAGCACAGAATAGCACACTGACACTTTCCCTCACTGTACCTCTCTGTCCCTACAAACAAGGTTTAGCACAGAATAACACACTGACACTCTCCCTACCTATCCTTATTTGTCCCTAAACACAAGGAATCCAGGATTAGTAAAGGAAAAAAAAATGACACTGTCCCTGCCTATGCTTCTCTTTCCCTGACCCGGAACACACTACACAAGGCCGCCGCGCTGGCGGCCTTTTATAGTGTGGGGCGTGTACTAAACCCCCTCAGCAATAATTGGCCACAGGCATCCTGCCTGTGGCCAATCATTGCTCTCCTCGCTGCCGGCGCTGTGATTGGCCAAGCATGCGGGGTCACAGTGCATGCTTGGCCAATCACAGCGCCTGGATGACACTGCGATGGCGTAGTGCATTGTGGGCCGTTCGCGTCACTCGAATTTGGCGCGAACGGCCCAAATCGTTCGATCTTCGTCGAACGATCAAACAGCCGATGTTCGAGTCGAACGTATGTTCGACTCGAACACGAAGCTCATCCCTAATCTGCAGCTTTCCTGCAGGTTTGCTGTGCTAAGCCATAGAAATCTATTATATCTTGCTGTTTCACCACCCTCCAAATTTAAGTGTGAACGAGCCCTAATGCCGCGTACACACGATCGGTTTGGACTTTTTTCATCGGACAAACCGATCGTGTGTGGGCCCCAATTTTACAGATGGAAAAAAAAACGATAGCAAATTCCGATCGTCTGTGGGGAACTCCATCAGAGAAAAAACCCACGCATTCTCAGAATCAAGTCGACGCATGCTCAGAAGCATTGAACTTCATTTTTCTCGGCTCTTCGGAGTGTTTTACGTCACGGCGTTTGGGACGGTCGGATTTTTGACTGATGGTGTGTAGGCAAGACTGATGGAAGTCAGCTTCATCGGATTACCGATGGAAAAATCCATCGGAAATCCGATCGTGTGTACAGGGCATTAGAGTGCTGCTGCTGAATGCAACTAAGGGCTCATTCACAAATGCAGCAGGCTCCTCTGAAAAGCAATCTGAGTGTATGTTGACAGGTGGTGAGGAGGCAATATGTTGCCTCCTCACCCCCTGATTTAAACTCATGATTGCCATGTAATGCATGCGATTGTGACACGTTTACCACTTCAATACCAGGTACTTTCCCCCCTTCCTGCCCAGGACAATTTTCAGCTTACAGCGTTGTCGCAATTTGAATGACAATTGCGCAGTCATGCAACACTGTACCCAAACTCAATTTATAATTTTCTTCCCACAAATAGAGCATTCTTTTGGTGATATTTGATCACCTCTGGGGTTTTTATTTCTTGCTAAACAATCTAAAAAAGACTGAAAAAAAAAAACCTAACGGGCACTAATAGGCGGCACTAATAGCTGGCATTGATAGGCGGCACTGACGGGCACTGATAGGTGGCACTGGATAGGCAGCACTGATGAGGAGCTACTGACAGGCATTACTGAGTGGCATCTGAAGGGCACTGACAGGCAGTACTGATGGGGCACTGATTGGCACATTTATGGGCACTGATTGGCACTTTGATGGGCACTGACAGGTTTTGTTTATGGGGCACAGGCTGGCAGCTCATGGGCAGTGATTGGCAGCTGATTGGCACATCTGATGGGGACTGTGCTGATAATCAATGTGCTGATTATCAGCGCAGACCCGCAGACCCCCCCCCCTCCCCTCTGATAGGGAGAGCCGCAGATCGGCTCTGCCTGTCAGAGCAACCCGAGAAAAGCCATGTACCGGCACTCCCTGGTTCACGCGATGATCAGCTGCAATTGGTCACAGCTGATCACGTGGTAAGAAGCCTCCATCAGAGGCTCCATACCACGACCGGAGATGCGGTGTGTCAGACTGAGACACAGTACCTCTGATTGCCACGCTGTGCACCCCCGTGGGCGCGCCCTGTCTCTGTTATTCTGATCACGTCATATGATGTCCGGTCAGGATAACAGAACCACTTTGCAGACATCATATTGCTATATGGCGGGCGGCAAGTGGTTAAATCAGGTGTGAGGAGGCGGCACTGTGCCCGGTGATCTTTGACTGCTCTTGTGTTGTTCAGGTAGAGCTCCACCTCTTTAAGGTTGTAGAACAAGGTATTGTAAGTCTGTAATGATAAAAAGACGAGCTACAGGGAGACCCCAGGCAATACTGGTCACTAGTCCTTTGTCCTCTGCTTGTCTTTTTTTCTGAAAGCTTCCACAGTACCGTCTTATTAAAAAAAATAATAATAATTAAATTTTCATGGTTGTATCTACTAACAGCACTTCTCTTTCTTTGACAGGATCAGCAGTGAATGCCACCCCAGGTGTTGAGGTGACGTCATCGGTGCAGAAAGTGCCATCCAAATCTGGCCTGTGGGTTTCCATTGTAGGCTCTCCATCTAGAGGGACCATACCTTGGGAGATCATCAATGATCCTCCTATCGAGTGTCAGGATCTTAGTGCCAAATTACTGTATTCTGGAATTGCATGTCTTCCAGGTATGTATTTAAATCTGCCTTCAGATGTTTACGTACACATATAACACTTTAACCACTTTAAAGAGCAACACTTACAAATCGAAAATTGTAATATCTGAATCGCCATACACTATAACAGTATGAAGCACCCACGCCAGCCTCCTTCTCCACTCTTTGGTTCATTCACTGGAGAGGAAGGGGCATAGTCTCCACCATGCCCGTACCCCCTGGTTTGCAGAGGTTAGGCACACTTAGTTTTACTTACGGGTCTTTGCAGCGACTCCCCTCAGTGTTGGTTTCTGTCCCTAAGATGTAAGGACAAAAGTCTCCATCAATTCCAACATAGCGTTTATTTCTTTATTCACGAACATCCACAAATGATGAGAAGAGAAAGGTGTTAGGAAGACAGATCAGTTCAGGCACTCTTGTTTCTTCGCCACTCGGTCCCGAGTGGGTATAGCTCACCCGGATAGTCACCCGAAGGCACTAGCAGCCGGCGTGTAACTCGAACAGTCTATTTGATTCCCTAATGGATGCGTTCAGGAGATCCTCTGCCACAGGATCTATAGTGTCCCAAACCTCCTACTGATCCTGTTGTTAAATTCCCTTTTTCCGGATGGATGACATCCCTCCAGAGAGTTACTGTGCCCCTTCTCTCACTGTGATCTCTCACCAGTCCTTCGGAACGGTCCTCCCCCAGCCTCCTCTTCTAGAAACGGGTCCCCTCGCAAGGCGGCACCCTGGGATTCCTCCTCCCGAAATGGGCTCCAGCTAAAGGTGCTGGCCCAGGGCTGAAGTTGCAGTCCCAGGACTAAAGGTGCCTGGGACTGAAGTGCACGTGGCCCCATGGCCTGGAGGGCCACGCGCCACGCACCAATACTCCGACCTGGAACCAGGAACGAACAGAACACCAAAGACCCCTCCCAGGCGGCATCTGCCCCTTATTATCCTCTCCCGGCATGCCCAGCAGGTCCACCACACCCACTGTATGGCTGTCGAGAGGGGACACCAAATCACTGCCTTATTACCTGTGGTTCAACCCCGAGTATAGGTGTCAGCGCCACCCACACTTCTAAGGGGAACTGTACACCAGGCAAAACAACAGCAAGGCAGAGTCCAGCAAATTGAAAAGACTCAAGCCAACTACTACTCGAATCACCCTTAAATTTGGCATAGCAGTCCCTAAATTTGGTACCCCCACTACAAGTACATAAATTAATCTCAGGGATCATTGTTTGTTCTGTTATTTAGTATGTTTTATCCCTATCAGAAATCAAGTACCAGGGTGTAAGACCCACAAAAAGGGATTGATTTACTAAAGGCAAATAGACTATGCACTTTGCAAGTGCAGTTGCTCCAGAACTTAGTACATGAGGGGAAGCTCTGCTGACTACTGTCATCCTCTCATGTGCACATAAAAATAGTTTATTTTGTATTTTTCTTGCATGTGATTGAGTATTCTTTGCAAAGTTAAGCTTTTCCTCATTTAATAAGCTTTGGGGCAACTACACTTGGAAAGTGCACAGTCTATTTGCCTTTAGTAAGTCAACCCCCCATCTATCTTACCTCCTACTTTAGATGCTGTCAGGATAATTTCTGGGAACACATAAGCAAGGTTGATGCAGGAATCCTCCCCACTGTGCTGTTTTATTCTGACAGCAGGGAACTTTGGCTGGTCCCTGACTATTTTCGATCCGTCTGTACCCAGTTTAACATGAAAGAAAACACATTGGGGTTAATTTACTAAAACTAGAGTGAGCAAAATTACCGCAGGTTTTATTGTCAAAGCTAAAAAAAAATGTTGGGATGGAGTGGAGTTTTGGATGAAGTGGAGAAGGATTAGAACACCTGGCAGTTTATATGGCTGTCTGTGCCGCCATTCACCCTCTCTATTTGTCCTGTTTGCCATTATCATTGAAAGTGAAAGTTGTCCCCAGAAAAGTAACAGAGGGGAAATCTGCTAATGGGGACACTAGTTCTGGTGACCTGGTGGTCCCCAAAAGATTCCCTTCATTTGCAGGGATTTCTTCTCACTTCCTTTTTGGCTATGACACAGGATGTGAAGGGAAATCTCCCCAATGGGACACAAATGTCAAGAAAAAATTGTCTCCCTCCCGAATTCTATTCAAAATGAAAAAAATGTTTTGCATATAGTTCTAGTTTAACTGAAGAAGCTGAAGTTAGAAGCTGATTGGCTCCCATGCACAGCTGCACCAGATTTTGCACTCTCCAGTTTTAGTAAATCAACCGCATTTCCTTAACTTTTTGGATCAAAAAAAGCCACAGAATTTGCTGATTAAAAAAATTGTATTATGTCACGGATCCAGCATTTAGGATTAAATAAAAAAAAATTTAAAAAAAAAATGGTTCAGCTGCCTTTCAACATTTTAAAAACATCAAGTGTATCAACACTGCGAGCCTCCAACATTACAATGCAGACACGTGGTGGTGGTGGTGGCATGTAGATTTAGGGGCATTCTTCTACGTCCTGGGTGCAAATCCTGCGCTACAGTAAACAGTTTCAACACTGTCTTGTAGTGTTGGATGTTGGCTCTGCCGCTCCTGACCATTCCTATTGACCCATAATTTTGATCAGTGGCTTCACTAGCCAATACAAACATGTAAGAATAAAAACCCCAAAGCCTATGTACAAAGGCCTAAAACCTTAGTAAACTGGGGCAGTTTTTTTTTTCACTTCCTTTGAAGCCTATTATTTTATACATTATTGTAATGTGAATATTTTGATGTCTTTTTGTGGAGTTATGATAAATATTTAATTCTGGTTATTGTGATCCTAGGAAGCCGAGATAAGATGGGCAGGGCAATAATCCAAGTGACCACAGATAGTTCAGCCTGGGAGGCATCATGGTGCTCAGTGAAGGAGGTGACACGCCTCTTACTCTACCTGTGTTCGGTGGCCAGGTGAGATGAATATCTGGTTAAGCTGTGGTCTCTATTACTGTTTAGTTACCTTTCTGAATTAAATTGTAAATTGTATGCTAAAATGTACAATATACTTGCAATTTACTTGGTGGTGTCAAGGTACAATAGATTAAGTTTTTCATCAGAAATAGAAACGAGTGAATAGAGATGAACAAGTAATGGATTCCGTTCTACTGGTTAGATATTTTGTTTCCCTGGAGTGTTAGAGAAGTGGTGAAAAGTGGTCCAAATGAGTTCTTAGCAGTTTACTAATTTCAGAGGGGCAGTGCCACCCCCCATTGAAGAAGATTGTCATAGAGGGGGTTGCCTCCTGGGTGACTTTGTTGAGATCCTGTGGGAAACCTTCCTTTAAAGCTGAACTTTCAGCATGATCTTAGTTGTGTATATACATTGGACCAATGTAACTATGCATATATCATACCTGAGAAGCTGAAAATCATTGTAGTAGATGGTATGTTTATGGGATTTTTAAGGTGCATATTAAATCAACTAGGAAAAAATTATTTAAAATGTAAATTTTATCAATACATAAAAACAACGCAATTGCATTAAGCAAGACTCATACAGTACAGTCCTATAAGGTACAGTACGATGGTGTGGTTCCCAACATGTTTCGCCCTATAATGGGGCTTCCTCAGGGGATGCTGTCCAGTAAATATCATAGCCTTCCCAGAGTTTATTACAATAGAGAGTGATTTCGGGGTCAAGCAGACACCATGAGACAAAGCATTGGACTGCAGGCAATCATAGGAGGCATGAAAGGACCATAGAGTCTAATTTGTAGAGAAAGTGACCACGAGGATGAGAAAACTCTTATTGGGGACACTCAACACAAAGTCTAGGGTTCCGTGTGGCGTGTGTGTCTGCTCGTGGTTTGGCGACACACACTCTATATGGAACCTTAGACTTTATCTATTGAATCTATATCTTTTGTAATACAGTCTGGGAAGGCTATGATATTTACTAGATAGCATGCCCTGAGAAAGCCCCATTATAGGGAAAAACATGTTGGGAACCACACCATCATGCTGTACCTTAAATGACTGTAATGCATGAGTCTTCCTTAATGCAGTTGATTTAATATGCACCTTAAAAATTCCATAAACCTCCTAAATCTACCAATTAATTAAGGGATGCTGTATTATATTGTTGGTATATTGTCCAAAAGCTGAGTTTTTTCCAATCCTTGTAGTAGTTGGCACTACTACAATGATCACCATGATTTTCCAGGTCCTATGCCGAGGGGCTTCCCAACTGCAAACAAACTAGCCACAAAGGGTTGCTCACTTGGTACTTCTGCTATTCTTGTTCAAATGTTTTATTGGAAAACAAAAAGTACAAATGACACAAATACAAGTCCATAAATGTACCAGACACAAATAAATTGTACAATGGTAGCCAGATAAGGTCACAATAAACATCCAGTGAAGTAGAGGTTGGATACGCATGAACAAAGCATCGTTACATGTATGTAATATGCAGTCCATACATAAATATGTAAGTGGAAGTGGAATGAGGATTAACAAAATACAATGAGAAAATGCTTCAATCAATAAAGCAGCGAAGGACCAAATGCTCAATTCATTCGAAGCTTCGGGTTTAGGAGGATTCAAAATAGGGAAGAATGAAGAAGGGGAAAAAAAAGGGGGGGGGGTGGATGGGGGAAAACAGGCTTAGCCGATGCTTCTGCTATTCAAAGAGCTCCTTGTATTTTTTCAATGAATAAAAGGTGTTCTCAGATTGGACATGGTGGAGAGGAAATAAATACAAGGTAGTCTGTAAACGGTGGAAATGCTGAGCAAGTGCCCCCTGTGGTCAGTGTGCAGTGGGACAGCTTCTCTTGTGGATCACAGTAATGACTGTAGTAGTGATAACTATGTGATTGTAAACTTCCAGAGTGGCCTATCAGGTATGAAATATGTATACCTACATTGGTCCAAGTTGGTCCAATGGAAGTATGCAATTAAGACCATACCTGGAGTTCAGATGTAACATTGCATGAAGGCATGGGATGGAAATCTCCACCCTTGTGATTGTTCTTTTTAGGGATATTATAGAATTGCCAACATGTGCCTGAATATAAATCTGGAGTGTACCAGCTTGATCTGCCAATCACAACAATTTACCCTGAATGGGCACCAGTGACAGTGTCTCTTTATGCCCATTTATGAGTGGTCCTCTTAATGTGATCCCCTTTGCTGGTTAGCATGTTTGAGCGCTGGGGAATATTTTTTTATTGGAAATAGGAAAAAATATTGCACTAGTCTCGAAATATACGACAAACGTGTACAAGAAATGAGGAGCAGCTACATAAAAAGTGTCCAGAATTGGAAATAAATGTGAGTAGGGATGTAGCGCTGAATTCTAAGGGAGATCAAAAATAATTTAGGTCTCAAAAGTGAACATAAATGTAAATAAATCTCAATAAAGTGAGTCCATAAGTGTCCATTCGAAAATCCGTGATCAAACAACGGCTGAAACCACACGTGAAACAATATGGATCATCACATAACTTCTGGAGGGAAAGAGAGGTAGAATACTCTTACCAGAACCGGTGGATCTGCGGATTAGGCAGATCGTATGGGCATAAGAAATCCTAGTGGCAGTTCTCTTCTGCTTGTCTGAAGGCTGGATCAATCAAATCCCAGATTGCAACTCTCCAGCAGGTTCCCTGACTTGAAAGAAGGCTCTGGATTCGACAGCGATCACTGTGGTCCTCAGATAGAACAATAACAGCCTCCAATCCGGAAATGGTTTCCGGAATAAAAATCTAAACACGGAGAAAACCTCGAAAAAACTAAATTGACCAAACATTGAAAAGAAAAATGAGGGGAATGCTCCGATAGTGCAGGTCAATGCAGGTTTATTAAAACCAACAAAGTAAAAGTGATCACATACAGATATAAAACGTTAAAAGGGCAGTGGGTGGAGTTGTGTACCAAGCCCGACGCGCTTCGTACTAGAGTACTTCAACAGGGGCATCAAGTACGAAATGCATCGGGCTTGGTACACCACTCCACCTACTGCCCTTTTAACATTTTTTATCTGTATGTGATCACTTTTACTTTGTTGGTTTTAATAAACCTGCATTGACCTGCACTAGGATTTCTTATGCCCATACGATCTGCCTAATCCGCAGATCCACCGGTTCTGGTAAGAGTATTCTACCTCTCTTTACCTCCAGAAGTTATGTGATGATCCATATTGTTTCACGTGTGGTTTCAGCCGTTGTGTGATCACGGATTTTAGAATGGACACTTATGGACTCACTTTATTGAGATTTATTTACATTTATGTTCACTTTTGAGACCTAAATTATTTTTGGTCTCCCTTAGAATTCAGCGCTACATCAATATTTTTTTATTATTAGCTTGGCTCACTGGTCCTTAAAGCTGGCCAATCATGAAGAAACACTGTCACATAAAGAAACATTTTCACACAGTATGACTTCATACGGTTTCATAGCATTTGTACTGCAATCTTTTTTTCCAGGGCAGAAAAGATAGCAGCAGAGAGTCTCCTGAGACCAGCATCTCGAAGGAGATTCAGCAGCTTTGAAAAATGTAATTCCCAGTTGCTACCTGGTGACTGAGAAAAGATACGTTGAAGCCTTTAGGGAAATCAAGGAGTTTGCCTGACATGCACGCAAGGGGCCTGGTTTTAAAAAAGGTTGATCGGCCAAATTGCTGCAAAAAAATATCATTCTCTGGGATACTTAAAATTCCCATACAAGCAACAAGCAAAACCAGTAGGTGAGCTACTAAAGCTATTCAGCAAACCCTACAACTGTATAAAGTCAGAATGTCCCCAATCCACTGCAGCTGCCTAGGCCTAGTAGTGTGCTTCCCGAAGGTTATGTTAAATAACTATCTCAGTGTTTTCAATATTAACAATCACTCCCCTCCTGCTGATACTTACCTTTGCTGCTCTCCTCTGCCACTTTATTCACTGGCCAGAACCCTTGAAACATGCATGTGACCTTCTCCCCTTGCTTCTGTGATGCAGTTCTTGGTGTCAGAGTAGGCAGACCCAAGCACTGCCACATGGTCATGGGGGAATATTCCATAGCCCTGGGTAAGCCTTGACACTGACCAATACTAAGCTTACACATGGCTTTATATTATGGGCTCCGACAGATGGATCTTGGCTATGGGGGTGGGTGGGAAGGTAGGTATCAGCCAGGAAGGGAGTGGGTGGACCATGAAAACCTCAGGGAGATTAGGCAACATAGACTGCCGAGTGACTGATAATGGAAAGTTATATACAGGGTGTTCTCAAGCAATATTTTTTTTTTGTCCAATAAAGATATCAAACAAAATAATTTAAAATATGATTTAAATCAAAGGTTGGTTACTGGCAATTCCAAAAGTTACAAAATTACAGTTTGTAAGTGCAAACTTCAGTATTTAGGCTACAAACAAGTAGAATATGCAATTAGCAATGTGATTTAAGGGAGAAGTCCAGCCAAAGCTTGTTTGGCTGGGCTTCTCCTATGGGTCACAGGAGTGCAATTCGTTTTGCACTCCTGTGACCTGTTTTCAGCAGAGAGCTGACTGAAGGTACACCATTGTTGGGGGTTATTATTGGGACCACTAACACCAGTGTTGGCGTTTATTATTGTGACCACTGACACTAGTGTTGGGGGTTATTATTGTGACTACTTACACCAGTGTTGGTGGTATTACTGTGACCACTGACACCAGTGTTGGTGTTTATTATTGTGGCCACTGACACCATTTTTGGGGGTTATTATTGTTACCACTGACACCAGTGTTGGAGGTTAGTATTGTGACCACTGACACCATTGTTGGGGGTTATTATTGTGGTCACTAACACCAGTGTTGGAGGTTAGTATTGTGACCACTGACACCAGTGTTGGGGGTTATTATTGTGGTCACTGACACCAGTGTTGGGGGTTATTATTGTGACCACTGACACCAATGCTCGGGGTTATTATTGTGGATACTGACACCAATGCTGAGAGTTATTATCGTGGTCACTCACACCAATGTTGGATATTATTGTTGCAGACACTGTAAGAAATGCCGGGGTTATTATTGCAGAAACTACACCAATGTTCAGGGGCTATTATTGTGACCACTGACACCAGTGTGGGGGGTTATTTATGTGATCACTGACACCAGTGTTGGTGGTATTACTGTGACCACTGACACCAGTGTTGGTGTTTATTATTGTGGCCACTGACACCATTTTTGGGGGTTATTATTGTTACCACTGACACCATTGTTAGAGGTTAGTATTGTGACCACTGACACCATTGTTGGGGGTTATTATTGTGGTCACTGACACCAGTGTTGGGGGTTATTATTGTGACCACTGACACCAATGCTTGGGGTTATTATTGCGGATACTGACACCAATGCTGAGAGTTATTATCGTGGTCACTCACACCAATGTTGGATATTATTGTTGCAGACACTGTAAGAAATGCCGGGGTTATTATTGCAGAAACTACACCAATGTTCGGGGGTTATTATTGTGATCACTGACACCATTGTTGGGGGTTATTGTGACCACTGACACCAATGCTGAGAGTTATTATTGTGCCCACTGACACCTTTGTTGGAGGTTGTTATTGTGACCATTAACACTAGTATTGGGCGTTATTATTGCAGACACTGGCACTAATGTTCGTCGGGTTATTATTGTGACCACTGACACCAGTGTGGGGGGTAATTTATGTGATCACTGACACCATTGTTGGGGGTTATTGTGACCACTGACACCGGAGTTGGGGGTTATTATTGTGCCCACTGACACCTTTGTTGGGGGTTGTTATTGTGACCATTGACACTAGTATTGGGCGTTATTATTGCAGACACTGGCACTAATGTTTTGGGGGTTATTATTGTGACCACTGACACCAGTGCTGGAGGTTATTATTGGTGCTACTGACAGCACAGGATTTTTTTTACTCCCATTTTCACTTCAGTATAGCCCCCGGGCCTGTGTTTTTTAAAATATAGCAGAGCTTTGGAAAAAGGTGCCACAGAACAAGTAATTTTCCATAAACCAACATATATTTTATTGATCAAGGTTAGAAGTTTCTGGTGGGTGGCACGCTAAGTGTGCCCCATTCCTCTTCTAAATCCCTTCAAGGTATCCCTCCAAATGATTTTAAACAGGGATAGTTACTGTACATCCCTCTGACTCCTGCACTCTGTATATTATGTTCTATATTGCATACTCCTGACTAAAGTTGTTATTGTCCCCACAGCTACTGATTGCTAAGTACTTCCCAATGGTTTTAACAAGGTTCTCATTTATGGGCAGGCTGTATGGGGCCCTCGTGATTTCTAATAGCAGCCCTGAACCACGTTTTATGCTACACCCTAGATATTAGTGTAACATATAACAACATTCCAAAGGTGGATTATGCATTTAATTCTGTTGCAGACCTATGCAAATTAGGCGCATGGGTCAAAAATATATATAAATCTGTCAATTAGACTTTGTGAACTGAGTGGCAGAATGGTTTGTGTCTAATTTTATTGATAATTTGATTGATACTTGTCCCCCAATGTATGCTAAACAAACCCTGTGCAGCACAATCCTTATGCCGCGTACACACGACCGTTTTTCTTGGCGTGAAAAATGCCATTTTTTAAATTGGTCATTAAAAACGGCCGTGTGTAGGCGGCATTATAAATGTTATAGCTTGCATTGATGTATAATGCTTGTTCTCAACTGTTTCCTTAGAAAGGAGATAAAAGACCTTGGATTGATGGTTTTAGTGGATGCCAGGAAGCACCCTCCATCTCCATGTCTCCATGCAGCTCTGCAATGTACCCAGGTGAGCCCACTGTCTGACACCTATAGAATATGCAGGAGGTCAGATGGAATCTCCCAAAGAAATGAATAGCAATTAAAATCTGACAAAGGTTCTAACCCAGGGTTTCTCATCCAGGGTTCCATGGAAGTCTAGGGTTCCTCCAGAGGTTGCTAGGGGTTTCTTGAGCAATGCGCAATATTTGCCTTTTAGATACGTTCCCACTGACATCATTGATCCTTTTAGGTATCTGTAAGAAAGGATTCTTCCCAATGAACACCAAAGTAAGGAACCTTCTTCCTACTGACCATCACACTAATGTATCATCAGTTGTAGATATAGACATTTTTAGAAGGGGTTCCCTGAGACCGGCAAGTTATTTCAAGGGTTCCCCTGTGTTGAAAAGACTGTTATGCCCTGTACAGACGATAGGAATTTCCGATGAAAAAAGTCAGATGGAGTCCGTTGGGGTTTTTTCATCGGAAATTCCGACCGTGTGTGGGCCCCATCGGAGAAATTCCGATGAATTCCATCGGAATTTTCAAATAGAACATGTTCTATTTTTTACCGATGAAATTCCGTCGGAATTCCGATGGAAGTTTGATCGGAAAAAGGTCCGATCGTGTGTACGGGGCTATAGACTGTTCTAACCCTTCTCCATTCTATCCTAAACTAAAAACAAAAGATTTGTCTGGTGTTGGGATTAAGATCATAAAAGTCCTTGTTTTGTTGGTGTAATTTAAGCAAATGCTGTTGTACTGTGTGTCCCTTTTTTGTGTCTTATTTCTCCTTGAGTCATGGAGTCAGCCATATTTGTTATTACAAGTACAGACTCTGCTTCCCGCTCTGCGCAAGGGTTGAGTTTTTCTGCTTCTTCTCACAGTGCAAATGTACAAGTTGACAGATTAAATAAAAACAATGCACTTCCTATGTGGATAATATGTCATGCCAACAGTTGTTAATTTGTATGTAAAACTTCTATAGGCATGCACTAATAATCAGATTACCTAAAATGCATTTTAAATATTTTTTTGGCTTCTGTTTGACAGTCATGTGACTGCCATATTCCCTCCTGTGTTTCTGGAGCTGTGAATGGTAGGGGTGGAGTATCCAACTGATAATTGTCTGAAATTCCTGCCAGGAGCCGCTGTCACTTATAGAAAACAAACACAAGAGGGCGCCTCTATCTAGGTGTAGCAATTTATTAAAAAGAATAAAAGACAATAAAAATGCACTCACTAGCATTTTTTATTTTTAGTGCATTTCTATTCGCTACACCTAGATGGAGGTGCCCCTCTTGCGTGTGTTTTTTCTATTTGCTTTAGGATCTCAAGACCTAATCTGAGAGGAGCTGCATCCAATTCACCTGGTTTTCCCTACCACCTTCCTGACCCTCTTATGTGCCCTGTTATTTGACAGTTGGGTTCTAGTCAGCGCAATAGCTTGTTTATTTTCTTTGCTGCTGTCTCTTAGGTTCTGCAGTGCTGGGCAGGGTAGGCTGACTACAGGCATGCCTGCATCAGCGTAGAGCCCTGTAGGTTCGATGGGAAGAGGAAGAGAAGCAAACTAACCACACTAACGCAGATCTGGTTCCGTGGTTAGCATAGTCAGTAACCAAAGAAAATCCTGCTTTGAGCAGGGAACGGGCAGAATCACCCAATATTTAGTGGGAGTTTTAGATTATGCATTTAGGGCATCATTATTTCATCAATGGGAAGAAGAGAATTGCAGTGATAATATTTGCCATTTTATATTTACACATGTATTTAAAAAAAAAATGCAGAGCTATTCATTCTCTGAAACTATAGGTATAAGATATTCTGTAGTTAAGAAAAGAGTGTGTGAATGGGAAAATACTGCATTATGGCCACTAGATGGAGCGTATGAGCATAACTATTTCCAACTCGGCGCCATCTAGTTTCCATATTGTGGTATGTTACCCATTCACACTACAGTAATACCTTGGATTATGAGCATAATTAGTTCCAGAAGAATGCTTGTAATCCAAAGCACTCGTATATCAAAGCGAGTTTCCCCATAGGAAATAATGGAAACTCAGATAATCCATTCCACAGCCACTGCTTGTCTATGCGTACTGCATAGACAAGCAGTGGCTGTGGAATGGATTATCTGAGTTTCCATTATTTCCTATGAGGAAACTCGCTTTGATATACGAGTGCTTTGGATTACAAGCATGTGGCCAGAGGTGCGGGGGCGCCGGAGACACTCGGAAACGCTCGGAGACACTCTGGAACGTAATGTTTCTGAGTGTCTCAGGGCATTTCCGAGTGTCTCAGAGCGGCTCCGGCACCCGGACACCTCTGGCCAAATGCAGTACTGCACACCCCAGAGGCTTGAATCCTGCTCGTCTTGCGAGACAGCACTCGCAAAGCGAGTCAGGGTTTTTCTTTCTAATAGCTTGTATTGTAAAACGCTCGTAAACCGTGTTACTCGCAATTTATTCAATGGTCAACATTGAAAAGAAAATAGCCCGCGAACATTTGATTTGGCCACATTCACTCAATGAATGTACATGCAGTTTCCAGCGCTGTATCCTGGCCTAGGCCAACAAGGCCCAGGCCTAGGGCAGCACTTTGTAGGGGGGCAGCACGGAAAGAGTCCCCGCCGGCTTGCGCTACACTGTTAGTGTAGCGCCAGTCTTATGGGGCGGACTGGGCTGAGAAGCAAATTAGTCTAGGGCCCCCATAAAGCGGCAGCACTGCTTCCGGTATGCAGGCTGCCGGCATTCCGCATCTGTGGGGGGCACGCTGCTTCTAATTTTCAAATTAGGGGGTGCACAGGTTTAGTGAGGCCTAGGGCAGCACAAAACCTAAATACACTACTGGCATTTTTACAGGACGAATAGCCTTGACATTTTTTTTTCTAAATGCACCCCATTAAGAGCAGGGCCGTCTTTTCGAATGGGCATGCTGGGCAGTTGCCCGGGGGCCCCACCTGCCCAGCGGGTGCCAGTGTCACTCCGTCGTAATGTGTATAGACGGTGTCACTTGCTGTGCTCCAGCCGCCATGTTGCGGCTCAGGGATGGGCAGCGGCTGCCCGGTGACTGGAGGAACGGGTGTCATGTGTGGTGGCAGGGGCTGGGTTGCTCTGGGAGTCCCGCCTCTGCCTCGCTGTGTGAGCCACCGCTGTCGGATTCTCCTCCTCCACTCGGGACTGGATCTCCCCTTTCCCCATTGTGGCAGCCAGTCTGGGACTGGCGCAGCGGCGCCTGCTCACCTCTACCCCACCGGCACATGTGATGAAATTACATCTCCGGGGATCTTCCTGACCAAGTGAACTGTGGTATGTGACACAGATGTACAGTACAGTCACACAGTGTACACTACACACATACACAGAGCATCACCATCTCCCCCACTAATCTCCAATGTCCCCCCAATGTCTCTCCTGTCTCCCCACTGTCCCCCCAATTATCCCCAATGTCCCTCCTGTCCCCCCCAATTATCCCCAATATCCCTCCTGTCTCCCCCAATGCCCCTCATGTCCCCCCTGTCTCTCCCAATGTCCCTCCTGTCTCCCCAATGTCCCTCCTGTCCCCCCAATTATCCCCAATGTCCCTCCTGTCTCCCCACTGTCCTTCCTGTCCCCCCACTTATCCCCAATGTCCCTCCTGTCCCCCCCAATGTTCCTCCTGTCCCCCAACGTTCCTCCTGCCCCCCCACTTATCCACAATGTCCCTCCTGTCCCCCCAATGCTCCTCCTGTCCCCTCACTTATACCCAATGTTCCTCCTGCCCCCCCCCCCCACTTTTCCCCATTATTCCACTTATCCTAAATGTCCCCCCTCTCCCCCCACTTATCCCAAATGCCCCCCTCTCCTCCCACTTATCCCCAATGCCCCTCCTCTACTCTCACTTATCCCAAATGTCCCCCCCCCCACTTATCCCCAATGTCCCTCCTGTCCCACCACTTATCCCAAATGTTTCTCCTATTCTCCCATGTATCCCTAATATCCCAATTCCAGCAGAAATACCAATGGTATCCTTACCATATAGCCTTATTGATAATTTGCATTTTTATTCTCGTGCGTGATTGTGTAGACAGGGCCCCAGTGCACTGTATTGCCCGGGGGCCTATAATGCTCTTAAGATGGCACTGATTAAGAGAGAGACAGCAGTTGCACTGAACCAATGAGCCCTCTAGTGGTTAAGTTACAAATTTCTATATGTAATATAGTACAAAAACAAAAAAAAAAGGCAAAGAGCAAGCATATAAACATGAGAAAAGCATATAAAAATGAAGGTAAATCCTGCAATAATAATTCAAAATAGTCACTCACAGATACACTATACTTGCTCTTAAAAGCTGTTATCTCATCGTCCTAGACATATATTCATCTAAACGGCAATTTTCTGCTGAATGATTCACACAAATGACAGAATTTTAAGCCCAGACTTGCTCAATGCTGTCATTACCGAAAATATCGCATAAATTCTTTGCCATCTGACCGGCAACAAAACACCGGAAATCCCCACATTTCTAGGCTCTTATGTAACATTGCATTAGCCTCCCAGCAGAAACATGGAGATGTTTGCAGTTTAGGGTGCCCTGCCTAAATATGACATTTAAGGATGAATTCTGTCATTAGGCAGTAGAGTTACTTAAAGTTTATTAGGCTATTAGGCAGGCAGCAGAGTTCCTTAAAGTTTATTAGGTGATAATAATAAGTCAGACGCGGAATTAGAGCGAGCCTCTTATAATGAGTTTAGACTGCTCGTTATAATGGGTTTGAGAATAAATTAAAATATAGAAAATGAAAATATTTGTATTAAAGCTACAATAATTTATTTCTTAGAAAGTGATAAATAAGCAGTAATTATTCATTCTCAGCAGCACAGAGTTACATGTATACTGAGAAAGAGAATGTTTGGGGAAGAACTTGTATGTAAACACTGAAAATAATCTTCTCTTAATTGCTTCCATTTGACCTTAGCACTACAGAAGACTGTCCCCTGTATGTTAGGTAGAAGAGGGAGCGGGGGAGGGGGGGGTTGTTATCAGTGGCCCTCATATGCTTGCTGTCCTTGGGTGACAACGCTGCATATTTGCAGAATGGTGGGTGAGTGTTGTCATCTTTTGACAGGAAGCGGGTTACTGACTGGATCACAGGTGAAAATAAAGGAAATAAACTCTGAAAAATAGAAAACAAATGCAGCCACCACCAGGATTGGGTGGTTGAGACACATTACATTTTTAGGAGGGTTTATATGCACTTTAAAGTACAGTATATCTGTAAGAAAATATTTCAATGGGGGCAGCAGTTACAAGGCAGGAGGAACAGTAAGGGGGAATCTCCCCATTGGGACACTTAAAGTATAAAAAGGAAATAAAAGTAAATAAAAAAAAAAATCAAAATATAATTTTTTTTGCACCTAAAAAATAGATAAGAATGGGCTTCTAAAGCCGTCCATATACATTACAATTTGTTCACATAATCTTCTTAAGGACTCATTTAGATTTGCGGTTGGGGGTGGGGGGCATTGCAAATGCGCAGTTGAGTCTCCTCACCTCTCCAACTGCAAAAGTAGCAGACACGCTGAGGATGTGGTGCTTTGCGCTCGTTAAAAAAAACGCTATTATGGTGTTCGCATGGGCAGTAGTGATGGGCCGAACAACCCCGGTTCGGTTCGCACCAGATCTCCCGAACATGGAAAAAGTTCAGGCCCGAACTGCAAACCCTATTAAAGTCTATGTGACCTGAGCTTGAAAAATCAAAAGTCCTAATTTTGAAGGATTATATGCAAGTTATTGGTCATAAAAAGGATATGGGGGCCCGGGTACTGTCCTCAGGGACATGTATCAATGCAAAAAAACTATTTTAAAAAAAATATTGTTTTAAAGGAGCAGTGATTTTAGTGAAACAATAAAAATGAAATTCCTTTAAATATAGTGCCTGGGGGGGTCCCCTTAGTCTGCCTGTAAAGTAGTGCATCTGTACCGTGTATAGAACCTGCTGCAGCAAAACTGACATATACATACATACATAGTTACATAGTTAGTCAGGTTGAAAAAAGACACAAGTCCATCTAGTTCAACCAAAAAAAAAGCAAAAAAACATACAATCCCATATTCACAATCCTATACCCACAGTTGATCCAGAGGAAGACGAAAAAACCCCAGCAAAACATGATCCAATTTGCTACAGCAGGGGAAAAAATGCCTTCCTGATCCCCCCAGAGGCAATGGGATATTCCCTGGATCAACTTTACCTATAAATGTTGGTACCCAGGCCAGTACATATATAAGTGGGAAAAAAAAGACATTTAAATAGATTTTTCCAGCTGCAAACCATTGCTGGCAATACAATAACGTACAAAAAAAAACGGCGTGGGGGTCCCCCCGAATCAATACCAGACCCTTATCCAAGCATGCAGCTTGGCAGGCTAGAAACAGGGTGGGGGGGGGGACGAGCGAGCGGCGTGCCCCCTCCTGAATCATACTAGGCCACATGCCCTCAATATAGGGGGACAAGGGCCTCTTCCCCAAAACCCTAGGCAGTGGTTGTGGGGGTCTGCAGGCAGGGGGCCCCCCAGATCCTGCCACCCCATGTGAATGCGTAGGGGTACATTGTACCCCTACGCATTCACAAAAAAAGTGTCAAAAATAAATAAAAACACACACTTTTTGACAATTCCTTCATTAAAAACAATGTCCCCTGATGTACATCCATCGTTAATCACGGCACCTGCCGCACCACTGGACCCAGAAAAAGAACCGTCTGACAGTCCTTAAATAGATAAGGGGCAGAGCCACCTGGCAACGTCACCTGGTGGCACCATCCCCTTGTGACATCACCGACCATGCTGGTAACGTCGCCAAGTGTCCCCGTACCCTACCTATTTAGGAACTGTCAGACAGCGGAGCAGGCAATCAGTGGTAATCCTTCGGTGTGGGCAGAGCTTTTTTTTGGGGGTTCGGCAGGTGTGGTGGGCATCATGATTAACATTGGATCTACATCAAGGGACATTGTTTTTTATTTTTAATAAAGTAATTGTCAAAAATTGTGTGTGTGTTTTTATTACTTTTTGACATTTTTTTTGGTGTATCAGTAGGGATACAATGTATCCCTACTCATTCACATGGGGGCTTCCAGATACCAATAAGCCCCCTGCCAGCAGACCCCCACAACCACCGCCCAGGGTTGTGTGGAAAAGGCCCTTGTCTCCATCAACATGGGGCAGAGCCCACTCTGCCCCAAAACACCTCCCTCATGTTGAGGGAATGTGGCCTGGTATGGTTCAGGAGGGGGGGCCTCGCTCGCCCCCCCTTTTCTCAACTGCCAGGCTGCATGCTCGGATATGGGTCTGCTATGGGTCTTGGGGGGGACCCCACACGTTTTTTTTATCAAATTTTTCTATTGCCGGCAATGTTTTTTTTCATTCAGCTATTAGCGGGGAAGCCCGCTAAGAGCTGATGACTCATCCATTGTTATGGATGCGTTGGCCAGCTTCCCGGCCTGCTCGGGCGAACATCTCGCCAAGTGCCCCAAAAATTCCGGTGTTTGGCGAACCGATGCTTGGCCCGAACAGTTCACCCATCTCTAGTGGGTAGTATTTATTCAAATGAATAGGGGAGCACCAAAATCACCCCGTAGCCCTTTCCTCTTCTGGGAGTCTCTAATTATTGTCTGTGCTGACCTAGCTCCTCTGCCCCTCCCCCTCTTCCCTACATGTCCTTTTATGCAACTGCTGGGGGAGAAACAAAGGGGAATACAATAAATTGTCACTTGAGTGACAGCTCAGAGTCTGCTGGGGCTTCTACCATCACATCCAAGATGGCAGTGCCTAGCAGTACTTTCAGGGCTTTTGGATGTCAACACAACAAAGCCTTTTACAGAAAAATAACATGCGTACATTAAATGCAGAAGATTTTTGTTGAAATAATGAGTCTGGCTACAGGGTCCCTTTTAAAAATGTGAATGATGGTGATGTATCAATAAAAAATTCTGCACTTTCATTTACTGACGACTTTTCTGTCCTCTAGGCTTCCTCTCCTGGCTCTATCCAAAGCATTGTGATGCTTGTAGAAAAGGAGACGTCCCCTCAGCTGGAGAGAATCCCCGGACTGCAGGTGGGCACTACCTTCTAACACCATTAAAGTGTCCTGTGTATTATTAAACTAAAAGGAATTGTGCAAAAGCCTATCTGTATTAACATAGCAAACACCAAATGCATTATAAGGCTACTATCGCAAACAGTATTGGATATTAAAAACTGCATGGTGGTTAAAACATGTTTGAAACGTATTAATTTTTTATAAATTTTTTATTCCAAATGCCTTTATTAAGCCCCCGTTCACGCTAGTGCAATTTGTTGTATGTCTGCAATGCACGACAATGGAAATCACATCAACGCAACATAATGCGGTAACATTTTTTAAAAGGTGCCACACGGTGCGTTTTTGGCCCCATTGACTTCAATGAAAGTGCATAAAAAATGCTTGTATACATTTGTTTTTGCCACTTTTTGTGCGTAAAATTCAGTCTCTTCTTCCTAGCAACAATGATATTTATCATGTCCAAAATGGCAGACCTAATTCATGAAAACAAAATTTGCACCTAGGATGAAGTACATGTCCAGCTTGCACGAAATGTGCACAGTTACACTGAACAAGTACAAGTAGAAGTTTTTTGTTAGTGCCGTTGAATTGATGTTCGATTTCGACCGTAGTGGGAACGTTGAAAGGAGCAGGATGGAAATTTTTTCTCGAACAAACAAAATTGTGAAAAATTTGGTTTTCCTTTGGGGAAAAATTATTGTAATAACCTGTTTGATGCATCTGGGCAGTGGTGTATTTAGGTTTTGTGCTGCCCTAGGCCTGAATAAACTTGTGCACCCCCTAATTTAAATATGACCCACCCCTTCCTTTCAAGGCCACACCCCTTGCCCTGAAAATTTCGAGTGAGGACACTAGTTCTGAGGGCCTGGGGGAGGGGACAATGGAGTCCCTTAATTTGCATAGATTTC
Organism: Rana muscosa; assembly: GCA_029206835.1. Lineage (NCBI taxonomy): Eukaryota > Metazoa > Chordata > Amphibia > Anura > Ranidae > Rana > Rana muscosa. Next base: position 53,769,997 of record CM055128.1, on the reverse strand, counting down.
CTCTCACTTCCTGTTTGGCTATGGGGCAGGAAGTGAAGGGAAATCTCTGAAATGGGACAGGGATGGTAAAAAATAAACTGACAGGGGCTATAACCCTCCCTTACTCTATCCAACATTTAAAAAAAAAAGTGTTGCCTATAGTTCTACTTTAGGCACAAATTTCTGATAATTTTCTGGAGAGGACTAAGAAGATATAACCATGCCAATGGTGCAGCAGAAAATACATAGCACAGTGAGGAAGGTTTGTGGTCCAGGATGATAGGACAGTTAAAATTAGAAGCACCGCCCCCCCCCCCCCCACAGTGGCCAGCCGCCCGCATACCGGAAGCAGTGTGGCTGCTTTATGGGGGCACTAGACTAATTTGCCTCTCTGCCCAGGCCGCCCCACGATACTGGCGCTACACTAACAGTGTAGCACAAGCCGGCGGGGACTCTTTCCGTGCTGCCCCCCTGCAAAGTGCTGCCCTAGGCCTGGGCCTTGTTGGCCTAGGCCAGGATACAGCGTTGCATCTGGGTTTCTATTCAAGTAGCAGGTCTGGGCAATTTTTTAAGGGCTTTCAATCAAAATGAGTTTACTCAATGATGGCTAGAAAGAATGTTCTGGCAAATATTTTTTTTCAGGAATTTTCATGCTAACCTTTGAATGAAAATCTAACTGTATGGCCAGCTTTACAGTCACTCATTAGCTTCCATGAATGGGAGATCAGGACTGATAGTTTTTGGTCTACAGCAGGATTTTTCAACCAGGGTTCCATGGAACTCTAGGGTTCCTCCAAAGATTGCTAGGGGTTCCTTACGCAATGAGTAATGTCTGCCTCTTAGATGAGTTCCCACTGACGCCATTGATTTTTTTAGCTATCGGTAAGGGGGTAATTCTTCCCAATAACCACAAGTGAGAGGAGCAGTCTTCTCACTGACCATCACACTAATGTATCATGAGGTGTAGATATAATAATTTTTAGGAGGGGTTCCCTGAGACCGGAAAGTTATTTCAAGGGTTCTTATGTGTTGAAAAGTTTGAGAAAGGCTGGGCTAGAATGTGAATGGACAGGGCCCTAAATGCAAGTATTAGGATGGCACAGGGTGACTTGGACATAAGAGGTGCATGGGGAGCTGAAACAAGGGTTTCTCAACCTTTCCAAGGGATTCAGGGTTCCATGGGCCCTCTCGTCACACCATCCTTCTTACCTTAACGCTCAATTTAACTGCAATCCTAACTCTAATGGTGGCCACACCCCTCAATTCGTTTTTTATCCAATCAAAGTGCTATTCAATCAGATTGAACAAATCTACAAGCAATTGAATACCCATAACTTCCCTTCCAATCGAGTTAGACTCAATTTTGATTGGATTTGAACAACCTGTCTTTCACCAGTTGGCAGTAGAGATACTTTGTTCACAAATTTCCATACATCAGATTATGAGATTATATGCCACTTTGTTGGGTGGGAGGGACTGATGACCATGCACTGGAAACACGCTAAAACGCATCTTACATGCGTATTCATGAGCTTTCATTGCCATCACAACATGTGTTGATGCACTAAAAAAAAAACAGCCTTCACCTTCTTGGCCAAAGCACATTAACACAGTTCACAGATGTAAACTAAAGCTGGCCATAGATTGGGCGATTTTCTTTCCTGCAACCACAGGTTGCTCAATTCAACACTGTGTTGATGGTGGAAAACCTCCTGAGGAGCCATTGTGTTCTCCTGGCAGGGGGGCGAGGAAAGCCATCCCTGCCGGGAGAACATAGTGATTACTGCTAGCGGTTATATAGCAAATCCGAGCATTCAACTTAACCTACCCATACATGGTATAAATCTCGGCTGGTTCAGCAATCGAACAATCTATGGCTGGCTTAACACAATGGAAAATCTGAGGTCATATATGGACCATGTACTCCAATGCCTCCATTACATTGCAGTGGTGTGGATAGGACCTTATTGTAAGGAAAGCATTCACAACTGGTAATGGTTATTTAAACTTTTCATTTTAAATTCATTTCTTTATTTATTTTTTTATTCGAAAATGGGACTTTATTGTGATTGGTCATGGTGATTAATATTCCTGTCTCCTCTGTGTACAGGTGGAAGTCCTGACATCCTTGAAATCATTGGGCCGTTCAGTAGACATTGGACAGCTCACCTGGGACCTCGGAGGCACCTACCCGTACTGTCACAGCGAGTGGGTCCAATTTTATCAGGTGCCACTGCCTGCTAACAAGCTGTAAAGTATAACTAAACGATCCATGGCTTGGTGTGTCTGTCACTGCATCTCATTTCACACCTGGTCTGCGTGTTAAATGCTTGTCTGCCTCTGATTTATGATGGAAACACACCAATGAGCAACACTGGAGAGCCATCAATGTGCGGCTGCAGCTACTGTGAGCAGTTTAGGAACCATCTTGTTCTATTAGTAAGACAGATGTCAGCACTAAGTGTACATCACACTGGATTTACATGGCCGGCAACATGTGTTGCTGGTCTTCATTAGTCTCTCCGGTAAAAGATGGGAGAAATGTAAACATATGTCTTCTTTGCTACAGGCTGTTCATCTGCCACTATTTCAGGTATTTATTCAAAAGACTTTGGTAAAGGAAACCTGTCATAAGATAAATATCGAGACAGCCACTGTTGATGTTCTTCTGAAAATGGTAGTTGCCTGGCTGTCATGCTAATCCTATATTACAAGTAAGCAGATGAGAAGGCCACTGATTGCATACTTATTCCACTTTGCCGCTTATTAAAACGGATCTTCACCCTCTAAATTATGATCCCGCCTTTCCACCCCTTCATCAGTTCTCTGCATAGATAGCACTCTTTTTTTTTTTTTTTATTATTATTTATCTATTTTTGTAAATAAATTGTCCTGCTTTAGCCCCCCTGCACGTCATTCGCCTAGGGGAATGTCACATATCCCAGGAGGTGAAGACTTTCAGAAAAGGAGGAGGAGGCAGGCCTAGCAGGGCGCCATTGGGAGGTCCACCGGCTGAACCACAGAATAGTCAGCAGCCTCTCAATGACGTCACACTAAAACATGGCGGCGCGGGACCAAGCGCTGCCAAAAAAGAGTTGTTAGTTGTGTTTGATGCACGTTTATTGCACGTAAGAGGGGCATTAAAAAACGCTCCCCAAGTGCCCTATGCACGTTTGACGCGTATTAAAACCACACACCAGATGCCTATTTTTTTTTGTTTTTGGGCTGTTGTGAACAAGGACTAATGCCTTGTATATTATGTAATATTTCAGTTCTACCTACAGCCTGAGCAATTTCACGTACAAGCAAATTCCTGATAATTAGAACCGCAAGAGGAACCTGACATTTCAAGGGTTGCTGTGTGCTGGAAGCGCCTGCTAAACCCATAAACACCAACAGGGAGTTAGCGTGCAGATATGCCACGATATGGTCTTGATTCTAATGGATTAAAGTGATAGTTTGTTTCAAATGAGTTTTTATTTGTCTTTGGCAATTAACAGTTCCTTTTAGTATTCTACATAGGGAAGTCATTTACAGTCCTACAGATAGAATCAATATGTACCGGGAAGTGTTTGCTCAGCTTTCATTATGTATTGTAGAGGTCCTTCAAGAAAGAATCAAACTGTTTGCTTTAAAAGCCTAACTCCAGGCTTACCTCTTCTCAACTGTTTGTACCGGGGATGTTGTACAGTTTGAAATTCTGCTGCATCCAATTTCTTCTGCATAAGCTGGCCATACACTGATAGAAATATGGCCGATTCAGGAGGGACAGTTTTGATGTAGTTTGTGCACTCTTCTTGTCTCTTCTCCTCCCCAAATCTTTTCCACTCTTCTCATCTCCAACTCTTCTCCACTCTTCTCCTCCCCAACTCTTCTCCTCCCCAACTCTTCTCCTCCCCAACTCTTCCCGTCCCCAACTCTTCTCCACTCTTCCCGTCCCCAACTCTTCTCTACTCTTCTCCTCCCCAACTCTTCTCCACTCTTCTCATCTCCAACTCTTCTCCACTCTTTCCTCTCCAACTCTTCTCCACTTTTCTCCTCCCCCAACTCTTCTCCACTCTTCTCCTTCTCAACTCTTCTCATCTCCAACTCTTCTCCACTCTTTCCTCTCCAACTCTTCTCCACTCTTCCCGTCCCCAACTCTTCTCTACTCTTCTCCTCCCCAACTCTTCTCTACTCTTCTCCTCCCCAACTCTTCTCCACTCTTCCCGTCCCCAACTCTTCTCCACTCTTCTCCTCCCCAACTCTTCTCCACTCTTCTCCTCCCCAACTCTTCTCCACTCTTCTCATCTCCAAATCTTCTCCACTCTTTCCTCTCCAACTCTTCTCCACTTTTCTCCTTCCCAACTCTTCTCCACTCTTCCCGTCCCCAACCCTTCTCTACTCTTCTCCTCCCCAACTCTTCTCCACTCTTCTCATCTCCAACTCTTCTCCACTCTTCTCATCTCCAACTCTTCTCCACTCTTCTCATCTCCAACTCTTCTCCACTCTTTCCTCTCCAACGCTCCCCACTCTTCTCCTCCCCAACTCTTCTCTACTCTTCTCCTCCCCAACTCTTCTCTACTCTTCTCCTCCAACTCTTCTCCACTCTTCTCCTCCCCAACTCTTCTCCACTCTTCTCCTCTCCAACCCTTCTCCACTGTTCTCTTCTCCAACTCGTTTCCGCTGTTCTCTCCAACTCTTCTCCACTCATCTCCACTAGACTTGAAGCTCCTTATTCTTCTCATATCTTGCCATTGCTCCTCTGCACACGTAGTCTCATAGCTCTTTCTTTATCGTACACCACGGGACACAGAGCTAGTCATTACATAATGGGTTAAGGGTCACCAGCGGTGATTGGACACTGGCACAACCAATGGAAGACAGTTCCCCTCCATATAACCCCTCCCATCAGGGAAGTACCTCAGTTTTTTCGCCAGTGTCGAAAGGTGTTGGACGCGTTAGGAGGTGCTAAAGGAAAGCTCTACCAAAGAGACCCTCTGGGGGTAAAAGAGCTATGCTTTCGGATCCATCCAAGACGCCTACAAATGAGCTGAATCTGGATGGGATCCAGGCCTCATCCATGAGGCGTCGCCTGTAATGTCTCTCTTCGGAGGACTGGGCTCTAAGATCCAGCACTTTCGCTATTTCGCTATAAAGTCCTGGTAAGAGTCTTGTACAAGGCCCAGGGGAGAGGTATCCTTTAAATAGGAACCCATATCCCTGAAGGTTGGCACACATAGCCCACCGTGAAGGGTGAAGTTTGGTATCTGTCTGAAATCTTTCAGCAGAAAAACCTGCGGCGTGGATAAGGTGAGATTAGAAGGTCCATAACTAGGTTGGGACCTTTTTCAAAAAATGGATGTCTTCTTTTTTCCACCACTGGGGGGAGTAAAGAGCTGAATATACTCACCTCACTCTGTTCAGTGTCGGCTTCGGCGAAGTACACTGCTCGTCACCTCCGCTGCTGAGCTTGCTGGGGCACCCCGATCCTCCTTTCGGTGGCCGACCAGACACCTGCAGATGCAGGTAAGTGGGAACAAGGGCTGATGAGAGTCCTCTCTCACTATGGCCACCGCCATAGCGCTAAGGGCCGCGCGCGCTTTATCGGAGGGGGGGGGGGGCGAAGGCGTGCGTGGGCACGTGGCGCGCGCAGGCACAGAAACGGCGCCAAATTTAAAAGACTGTCAGTGTGAGAAGCACTGCAGCAGCAAGCAAGCTCGTTAGTTCTCTTGTTCCTGGCAGAGAAACACAGCAGCTATACAGGGACGTAAGACTCCATGTGGTTGGATTGGGTACTTCCTAGAAGACATCCATGTTATGCATAGTTATGTGTTAAAAGTTGCATACTTATTGTATTTGCTAAACTGAACACGGTAGTATATGCATTTAGGTACCTTGTATTTTGTCTAAACAGTAAGCCTTCCAGGGGAAGTAATACGGACAAAAAGAGATAAGAAAGCACCACCGCCTGAGAGGAGGCTCTAACTGTGCTGACTCGGTACCTTTCTCTCCTGTGTTGCTAAATGCACCTGTTCAGGATGAGCCATTACCTCTGTCAGGTATGGCGGCTTCCTCAGTGAAGCCTGGGCCTGTATATGTCACTGAGGACACTTTATCAGCTGCCCTAAATAATCTGGAGGAAAAAATTGCTACCTTAATCGCTAAGTCCTCTAAAAAGGGACAATAAGCGAAGCAGGTCTCTTCCAGTATTGGACCTCCCTTCAGAAGTACCTGAGGGAGGAGGATGAGGAGGAGGAGGCTACATCAGCAGAGGATGAGGAGCCAGATTTTAAGGTCACAGGTACAATGCTATAGCAGTGCATTTAAGTTAACCTCTGCGGAGGTAACGGAATTACCTGTCTCCTCCCTAGGGTCATTAAGATCCCTGCAAGGTGCATGCTCCTTCCCGGTTCATCCGTTACTAGAGGATCTAATATACGCAAACTGGCAACATCCAGATAAGCGTTTCTCACCTCCAAAAAGGTTTAACATTCTTTATCCTATGGGGGAAATTTTTTTAAAGAAATGGAGCCTGCCTGCGGTAGTTCCGGCTATTTCTTGTGTAAATAAAAACCTGACATGTCCGGTGGATAATGTACAAGGGTTTAAAAGATCCTTCTGAGAGGAAGTTGAAATCCTCCTTCCTTTTGGCCGGCTCAATTACCCAACCTGCAGTAGCAGCAGTCGGTATGTGTCAGGTCATCAGCCAACAGGTAAAGCAGGGGCTGAAGGAACTGCCTTCAGAGCAGGCTAGAAATTGGGAAAATTTGCCTAAAGCCTTATGCTTCACAGTGGATGCCATGAGAGATTCTATCATACAGGCATCACGCCTTACACTCCAGCTGGTACAGATGCGCAGAGTACTTTGGCTTAAGCATTGGTCAGCGGAAACCCCATGCAAAAAGCTGTTGGCAAGTTCCCGTTCCATGGCGAACGCCTATTTGGGGAAGATTTAGAAAAATATATACAGAAGATATCAAGTGGTAAAACGACTTTTACCTGAGAGAAAGAAAAACAAGAGATCTTGTTTTAAACGCTCTCTCTCCCCAGCTCCCGGGAAATCTGACTCCAACCAGTGGCGGCGGCCTGTTTTAGCCGCCCACAAAAGCCAAGGGGCAAGCTCAGAAGAACAAGAAGCCGTGGGGTGCAAGAGCTAATAAGCAAGCCCCCAAAGCCTCTCAGTGAAGGGGCGCCCCCGCTCGGCCGAGTGGGAGGAAGGCTTTGTCAGTTCTGAGCGACTTGGTGGTCAGAAATCCAGGACAATTGGGTAGTATCCACAATATCCTCAGGGTACAAACTGGAATTTCGAGAGATCCCACCTTCTCAATTCCGAGGTTCAAGACTCTCCAAGGATCCACAAAAAAGAGAATCCTTCTTCAAAGGTTTGAATCACTTAATGGCTCAAGGGGTAGTTACAGACGTACCCCAAAAAGAGCGAGGTTCAGGTTTTTACTCAAACCTCTTTGTGATTCCAAAGCCAAATGGAGATGTCAGACCCATCCTGGATCTAAAATCCCTAAATCGGTTCCTGAACGATCGCCATTTTCGAATGGAAACGATCCGATCCGTGGCCGCCACTTTAAAGGGCGGAAAATTCATGGCGCCCATAGATATCAAGGACGCACATTTTCACATACCCATCCTCCCCGCTCACCAAAGATTCCTAAGGTTTGCGGTAGAAGATCGCCACTTTCAATTTGTGGCTCTGCCGTTTGGTGTAGCCACCGCGCCCATAGTATTCACAAAGGTGCTAGCTCCTCTGTTAGCAAACCTAAGAACACGGGGCATTGCGGTAACAGCCTATCTGGACGATCTACTAGTAATAGATCAGTCAAAGGACGGATTGGGTCACGCTGTACACACTACAGTAGGATACCTGGAGCATTTAGGATGGATTATAAATTTACAAAAATCCTCTCTCCAGGCCCAAAGAAGGATAGGGTACCTGGGCATGATCATAGATACAGCCCAAAACGGGGTATACCTGCCAGAACCGAAGATACAGTCTCTGAAAGACCTGATCCACAAGGTCAAAGCAAACAAGAGGCCGTCTATTCGCCTTTGCATGAGACTATTGGGAAAGATGGTAGCCTCCTTCGAGGCAGTCCCTTATGCCCAGTTTCATTCGAGACTACTTCAAGGCAATATTTTAGCTTCCTGGAACAGGAAGAGCCAAGCTCTGGATATACCCATGCGCCTGTCCTCACAAGTACGCCACAGCTTCGATTGGTGGCTAGAAGCCAGGAATTTACAGAAGGGAAAGTCCTTCCTCCCAGTGGCCTGGAAGGTGGTATCTAGGGATGCCAGCCTATCGGACTGGGGTGCAGTATACGAGGAGGCTTCTACCCAGGGAACCTGGGCCAAGACTCAGGGGATCCTGCCCATCAATGTGCTAGAGATCCGGGCGGTATATCTAGCCCTCAAAACCTGGACATACAGGTTACAGGGCTACCCAGTTCGGGTTCAATCCGACAATGCTACTGCAGTAGCTTACATCAATCACCAAGGAGGCACCCGCAGTCGGGCAGCCCAAAGAGAGGTGAACCGGATCCTGGCATGGGCAGAAGAGCATGTACCTTGCCTTTCTGCAATCTTCATTCCAGGGATGGAAAATTGGCAAGCAGACTACCTGAGTCGTCAGCAGCTGCTACCAGGGAGTGGTCTCTTCACCCCGAGATCTTTCAGGCCATATGTCTGAGATGGGGAAACCCGGATGTAGACCTGCTAGCTGCCAGGTTCAACAAGAAATTGGACAACTTTGTGTCCAGAACGAGAGATCCTCTAGCCTACGGGACAGACGCTCTAATAATACAGACGCTCTAATAACTCCATGGAATCAGTTCTCACTGATCTAGGCATTCCCTCCGATCCCTCTTCTACAAAGACTGCTTCGCAGGATCAAGGAGGAGGGAATACCAGTAATCCTAGTGGCCCCAAACTGGCCCAGGAGGCCTTGGTACGCCGAGATTGTAAAAACGGCGATAGGAAGGCCCTGGAAGTTTCCACTTCGACACGACCTGCTGTCACAGGGTCCAGTATTCCACCCTTCCTTACAAAGGCTAAAGTTGACGGCCTGGCTGCTGAGACCCACATTTTTAAAAAGAGAGGGGTCTCTGGTCCGGCTCTTTCTACGCTCATTAATGCTAGAAAGCCAGCCTCCAGACTCATCTATCAGAGAGTCTGGAGAGCATACGTTTCCTGGTGTGAATCCAGATGTTGGAATCCTCAGAAGTATGAAATAAGTAGGATTCTTGCTTTTTGCCAGTTAGGAGTGGATATGAATTTAGCCCTTAGCACCATCAAAGGGCAAATATCGGCTCTATCAGTCTTCTTTCAGAGACCATTGGCATCTCACTCCCTAGTTCGGACATTCATTAAGGGGGTACTGAGGATAAATCCTCCAGTTAGGACTCCCTTGTGTCCATGGGATTTGAATTTGGTATTGTCAGTGTTGCAAAAGCAACCTTTTGAACCTATTCGCCATATTCCTTTAATTATATTAAGTAGGAAGTTGGCCTTTCTGATTGCTATAGCTTCTGCTAGGAGAGTATCAGAGCTAGCAGCACTTTCTTGTAAAGAGCCTTATCTAATTTGTCACAAGGACAAAATCGTACTACGACCCCATCCGGCTTTTCTACCTAAGGTGGTGTCGGCTTTTCACTTGAATCAAGACATTGTTCTGCCTTCCTTTTTTCCAAACCCGCGGACGGCGGGGGAAAAATTATTACACTCTCTAGATCCAGTGAGAGCGGTAAAGGTGTATCTGCAAGCAACCGCTCAGATACGTAAAACAGATGTTTTGTTTATTTTACCAGATGGGCCCAAGAAGGGCCAAGCGGTATCAAAATCCACCATTTCCAGGTGGATTAGACAAGTAATTATTCAAGCTTATGGTTTAAAGAACAGGACTCCTCCTTTTCCTGTTAAGGCGCACTCTACCAGGGCGATAGGTGCTTCATGGGCAGTGCACCACCAGGCTTCGATGGCTCAGATCTGTAAAGCTGCAACTTGGTCTTCAGTCCATACATTTTCCAAATTCTATCAAATAGATGTGAAAGGACATGAGGATTCCGCCTTTGGACGAAGTGTGCTGCAGGCAGCAGTATAGGGCTTCTGGTCCACAAGCGGCCTGTTTTGATCTGTGTCTCCCCCCCTTCATATGAGCATTGCTCTGGGACGTCCCATTATGTAATGACTAGCTCTGTGTCCCGTGGTGTACGATAAAGAAAATAGGATTTTTATAACAGCTTACCTGTAAAATCCTTTTCTTGGAGTACATCACGGGACACAGAGGTCCCCCCCTTCTTATGGGAACCTTACTGCTTTGCTACAAAACTGAGGTACTTCCCTGATGGGAGGGGTTATATGGAGGGGAACTGTCTTTCATTGGTTGTGCCAGTGTCCAATCACCGCTGGTGACCCTTAACCCATTATGTAATGACTAGCTCTGTGTCCCGTGGTGTACTCCAAGAAAAGGATTTTACAGGTAAGCTGTTATAAAAATCCTATTTTTCCTTTTCTCTGGTTCAGAAGCTGGATGCTTTCCTAGCAGACCTGCGGAAGGCCTCTGACTTACTACAGCATGCCATCCAGGAGCTGGGTGAAGGCAGCACTCCTCTAGACTCCAAGGTAGGTCTTCTGAACCTCCTGAGAAATAGGCAGCAGAAAAGTGGAACCTAACCTGATCTAAACTATAAACTTTGGTTAATCCCGCAGGAAGCAGAGGAAAAGATGAACCAATATCGGGAGCTGATGAAGGTGGTCCTGAGTGACTCACGCTTAGTGACGTTACAGCGAGAAGGAGGGACCACCCTGGCCAGACTGCGCAAGGAGGCAACTCGCTTCTGCTGCTCCAAGGATGTCAGGTGGGATTTTCATATCTGTGATTCGCTTTCACTTTGTTTTCATGGTGACATGAAACTTTAACTACATAACTATATTCCTTTTTGGGTTCTTAGAGGATGTTATCACAGATCCTAGATAGGGTGCACCAGCGAAGTTGCTTAAGTGCTTGCTCACACGATGAGCTCAGATCCACGGTGGATTGCTCTTCAGGGGGTGTTAGACTGGCAGCGAGGAAGCGCCTTCTCGCTGCTGGTTTTAACCCCTAAAAAATCTGATCCACTGTGCCACAACCACATGCATTGCACACAATTGCAGGGAGATTGTAATGTGGCCCCATTCAGGTGAATAACTGTATTTGGTGGGCGGTAATGCCCTCTGCAAGCGGCAACAGGGATACATTTTGCCACATTGCAATGCAAAGCATTGTGCATGTGACAAATGTTCACCCGTAAAGGCGGCAGATACACTGTACAATGTGACTGTACTATCTCTGTACAATCTGCTATACCTTTACCAAACCCATGTAATATGAAGACAAACCTAAACCATCCATTCATTTATTATAAAATCAGGCAGTTCCTTGTGCTACATAGTTGATGGTAGATCTAAATGTGGCCATACATCCTTTGATTATTATTTTATTGATGTGCTATTTCGATCAAAACAAATCGGCAAACAATCAAATAGTCATAACTTCCTTTCCAATCATTTTAGACTTGGAGTTGATTAGCCATCGCGTAAAATTATTGATTGCAGTTAGTGTTTCAATCAACAGTACTGAGATGATTTGTTTATGAATCAGATTATAAGATTGCATAATAAAAACAGAGATATGATTGATAATTTACTATCGTATCTTCCAACTAGATCAAAATCCACTTCCCATGTGTGTCATATCAAATGAATGAATTGTCAAGTATAGGTCAATTATTCCTATCTAAAAAGAAAGCAATCTGGGACGGCATTTTAGGGGCAAACTGGCGGCAATTGATGGGCACAGTGGCTGCGATTGGCATGGCACAGTGGCGACAATTGATGGGCACAGTGGCGACAATGGCATGGCACAGTGGCTGCGTTTGGCATGGCACAGTGGCGACAATTGATGGGCACAGAGGCGATAATGGCATGGCACAGTGTCGACAATTGATGGGCACAGTGGCGACAATTGATGGCACAGTGGCTGCGTTTGATGGCATGGCACAGTGGCTGCGTTTGTTGGCATGGCACAGTGGTGACAATTTTATGGCACAGTGGCGACAATTTTATGGCACAGTGGCTGCGTTTGATGGGCACAGTGGCTGCGTTTGATGGGCACAGTGGCTGCGTTTGATGGGCACAGTGGCGGCAATTGATGGGCACAGTGAGGCTGCAATTGTTTTGTTTTTTTCCGTTTGTTTGTGCCCCCTCCAAAAAAAATTTGAGCACCAGCCGCCACTGCATTTAGTTTGTCTTGGGTGAGGTCAGCCTTATGGTGGCCACACACACTTTGATTTATTTTATCCGATCGATGTGCGCTTTGATCAAACTGATCAAATCCACAAACAATCAAGTAGCCATAGCTTCCTTTTTGATTGATTTAGGCTCAATCACATTGGAGCAAACTGGGTAGATCGGCCAGGGTGGAGTATTATTAATATTTTTTGAATTGATCAGGCAGCACTAAGATACTTTGTTTATGAATACATTTGTATTTCAATCCATCAGATTATGAGAGTGCATGAAATTGCAATAGTAAATTACAATCATATGTTGACGATCAACCGAAATCCACTTCCCTGAGTGTGGCATATTGATTGAATTGGTTGTCGACTATAGATTGATTATTCCTATCTAAAGAGATTGATCATTTATCGATGGCCATCAGTATTTGAAAACAAATTCTCTTCCGCTGAAACGTTTTGCATCCACTAGGTGTCAGTGTAACACTGCTGTGCTTGCAGGTGAGCTCTGACTCCTATTACAAGCTGAGCTGACCTCATTGGGGAGTGATAGGTGTTAAATACTGCTCATTACATGTTCTCTGGGCATTCAGCCTTTGTCAGCAGCCAGCCTTTTAGCACTCAGCCTTTCCTGCCAGTGACTCCAAGCACGGGGTCAGCGGTCTGAAAAATCGCATTATGAAAAATACGATTTTGTAAATGCTGAGCGGTGCATCAAAGTGATGCAACCTTTAACTCCAGCAGAAGAAAACAGAATATAATTACGTACAAATAATTAAAGAGCAAGACCACACAGATTCTTAGAGCAGGCTGTTAAGGCGGGGAATGCATTGTGTGTCATGTCTAGTTTTGGCCCCCTCTGTGCCCACGCTTGTCTGATTTGCAGCTTGAAAGTCTCCCTTGAAGTGAGGCCAGTGGCCTGAACCTCCTTCTCTATCGTCTAGCTGTCAGCTCTGCAGATGTCTATGGGAAAATCAGTATAGCCTTTCAGAGATGAAAGCCTACATGGATTTATTTTTAGCATTTTTTTGTTTTTGTTTTTGTAGAGCCAAAAATTTTTGGAATTGGTTTCAGATTCAAGAAATTAATATCTTAATCTTATCTTGCACGTGATTGGATAATAAAATCAGCAGAGCTTCCCCTCATTTCAGATCTACCCCTTCCAAGTGCACTTTTAGTGCAATTTAAAGTGCACTTTGCACTTGTAGTTTGCACTTGTAGTGCAAAGTGGATTTGCTTTTCGTAAATAACACCCAATATTTGTTTTGATATCAGTAAGAATTTCCACCTAGAGAGGGAGGGGCTGCACTAGTAGCCAATCAGGATCTGATGTAGTGCACATATAGGAACATGATAGGAGAAAAGAGCAACGTGAGAAAAAGGTGGCTTGATTGGTTTGCTTCTTCTCTGTGTAGCGGTACCCCCATAGGGGTTGCTCAGTGATTGTGGCCCACCCGTCACCCTGCCCAGCCCGGCGTTCACTTCCAGACACTCCAAGACAATGAACAAGTCCATCAGCTTTATTTTTGTGTTTTATTGAGCGATTAAAATTTAGATGGGGTTAAGGAATTCATGGGATGCCCAGGACAAAAAGATTCTTGCATGTGTAGCGGCCTCACCCCTCTCACCCCTTCTCATTCTCGGCTTGTCTTTCTTCGTCTAGGGGTGTCAGTGCCGGAGGGAGGGATGAGATACACCACGGCCCATGTCCTCCATAGCTAAGAGGTGAAGGCCAGAAAGATCGGGCTTTGTGTAGGTGTCCTAGAGTCAAGTCCTGTCCTTCATCCCTGACTCCTTTGCTCCTAGTAACCAAAGTTCCACACACTGAATAGGTCCAACTCAGTTTTATTCTTCTCAGCGAATAAACACACAGCACGGTTAAGTTGGATTCTTTTGCAACAACTTAGTAGTAATGGGAATAGGTCGAGGCACAATCCTTTCCCTTCTTTTGCCAACCACTGAGGTATCACCAGTGGCGAATAGTCACTGCCACTGATGATGTGAAGTAGAACGTGAATTACCTTCGCTAGCACGGCCCCTGTCAGGGGAAGGATATCCGTCCAAGGGAGATACCAGAGGCCTCTTTGTCACCAGCGATGCTGCGCCGTACTCTCCAGAGAAGTTCTGCTCACCAGACCTCATGAACTCAGACACGGGCACCCAAGGAGTTAGGGCCCCCTCGGATTCCTCCACCCTCGCGGAACTCAGTCGAAGGTACTGAGCCCCAGGCATCCGCCCCAGGCTAAAGGTGCCTGAGATGGACTCCATCTCCGCTCCGGCCAGGTCAAAGGCACCTGGGCCCGGAACACCGGAACGCCAGCACCCAAGCTGAAGGTGCCTGGGTGCGGCCGCGTCCTCCCGACTCTGAACCTCCACACCAACCACGTGGTAAAGGCGTCCGCCCCTTTTATCCCCTCTCCCTTTGTGTCACAGCGGGTTCCCTGCCTCGCTGTACCAGCTCCAGGGGAGGACAAAAAGGCACAGTCTTGCGGTGTGAGTTCACCTCCGGCCCCCGGCAACAACGCCACCTGTAGGCCGCAGGGAACCTCACACCATCAGAGTCCTCCAAGAACCATAAAAGGGTCTCAGATTCCCTAGCAATCAGTGCATCTGGGTTACACTACCACCCAGATGCTTCCCCTAAATTCAAATACCCGCTACACATAGTTTGGGACAATTTAGATCAGGGGTAGGCAACTTTGGCCCTCCAGCTGTGGTAAAACTACAAATCCCATAATGCCTCTGCCTCTAGGAGTCATGCCTGTGATTGTTAGAGTCTTGCAATGTCTCATGGGTCTTGTAGTTTCAAAACAGCTGGAGGGACGAGGTTGCCCACCCGTGATTTAGATACTCCTCTTCTGCACAACACTTGCTGCAGATCTCTCCTTCTCCCTCCAGCACAATTCTTCAGGCACAGCTAGCACATGGTTAGGCCTAACTCTGGCTTCAGCCAGGCCTTAGCAAAGTTCCTTTTTACAGGCAAGGACAGCGGGCCCCTATGGTGTAGCAAAAAAAGAGTTCTGGTGCTAGCTGCCCTCTTTGGTGGGCTACTGATCCCAGTCAGCCCTTTGCAGACCCTGACAGCCCTCCTAGCTGAAACAGCCCAACTTCACTTCCAGTAACATCACAGTCTCTCCCTCTGGCTCTACATCCATCTCTGACTGTACACTCCCAGTCCTCTCCGGTATGCCTTTCTCACCTCTCCCGACTATGCCTGCCACTCACCGACACCTGCTGGATCCCTCCTGGAGACTAGCCTTGCAGTATTTCCTGCTGTCTTCTTCTTCTGTTCAGGACACCCCTTGGGTTATGTGGGGTTCCTGTACAGCTCCGAGCCCCTGGCCCAAGGTCACCCCCCAGACTGGGGGGCTTCTTCAAAGGCTCCGACAGCCTAAAACTCCATCTCCAGTTATTCCACCCAAACAACTCCTTCCAGCTAGGCTGACTCCAGGTATTTGAGGAGGCCTGCCCCCTGCCAATCCAGGTTGGGGATTAGTCAGGGCTCCTTTGAACACCCCAGACAGCTCCACCTCTTATACCCACCTTCCTTCTAGAAGCCTCTAGAAGCAAAAGGGAGGTAACCAAAAGATGAGTTACCAGCCTACTCTAAGCCACTCCCAGACCCACAGATCAAAACAAACAGGCATAGCTGCTAGGCTAAGGTGATCAGATTTTTTAAATGAAATCCGGGGACATATTTTTTTTTTACTAGTAATGGCGGCAATCAGCGACTCTCTGCCCGTCGCCGCCCGCCTCACAGCCTGTCAAGTCTTACTCTCTGGGCTACTACCGGGTGTGGAGTGGAGGAAGATCACTCTGCCAGGGAAGGCAAGGAGATAAACAAGCAGGCGGCTGGCCGGGACTTGAGCCAAGGCAGAAGAACATGCGTGCGGAGCTGAATGGTCATGCGCCCAAAACTGAAGAAATATTCCCTCCGCTCCGACCAGCACATGATCATTAGAAAGGGGCACAGATAATGGAAAAAATACACCCTCCTAAGCTAGGAGTGGCAGAGCGGCGGAGCGGGGGTGTGTAATTCAGAATTTTTTTTTTTTTTATTCTGCACTGACTGTCTTTAAAATTGCCCCTGCTCCTGTTCAAATCCAATCCGGGGACAAAATCGGGGACAGACTTGGTCCGGGGACAGTGTCCTCCATCCGGGGAGTGTCCCCTGAAACTGGGGATGTCTGGTCACCCTATGCTAGGCCTGCCTAAATTTTCCTGCACTACAAAAAGAAAAATCTCACCCTAGCACCTACACTAGATAGAGGGTGCTACATCTGTCATTATCCAATCTGCAGGCTTGGAGTGGGTTTTGACAAAGCTGTGCTCCTGAATGAAGGTCGAGGATCTGTGCTGTCTGGTAGGATCTGGATCACAAAACAGAATGTACAGAACTACAGATCCTTTGGCAGAATTTTCACACCCAGCAAACCTCCTGACGTGTCAAATTCCTGGTGCCCCAGTGAGTGCTGTGGTTCTGTCCGCTGTCCCCTATATCACTATAGGACACAGTAGTGACGTAGAGGTCAGGGATGGAACCACAGCATGTGGTGGGGTCGCCAGCATCTGACACTCGCGGAAGTGTCGGATGTGAAGATTATGTCGGAAGGCCATAACTCTGCAAGAAGGGGAAAGATCTGAAGAATAAGGATTGAAAGCATCTTTTCGTAGATGCAGAGACACTAAGGAATATAGTAATCTCATCTCCCCACACCCAGCCCGCAGATTTTACAGGGAAAGAGTAGCAGAAGACTGATGGGCTCATCTTTCTGCTCCCTGTGCTTTCTCTAAAGCCGGGTACACACGATCAGATTATCGGACAAATTTTTCGTACGTTTTTTGTATGCTGCTAGTCTCATATCAAAAGTGAAGGGGTTACTTGCTCTTCCTTTTTTTTCGGACGAAAACTGTACTAATTAAACGAAAATCGGAAGTTGTGTTCACGTACAACAAAAATTTTAGAGCTTGCACATTCAGTTTTTGTCGTCTGAATATTCGGAATCGGCTGTCAAAGCGATGTACTAACGATCCGAAAATCGGCAGATCGTTCATCGGACGAAATTTTACTTCCGATTTTCTGAACATGTGTACAGGCCTTTACTATCAGCATGTTTCTTGTTAACACATTTGCAGGCAGCACACCTGGATTACTCCCAGCGCTGCCCCTCCTTTTTCCCATCTGAGTGCTGCTACATGGTTGCTTGAATAAGGCTAGTATTGAGTAAGGCCATACATTATACAATTTCCCTTAGATTTACCCTCAACCATGCAGTGCAAGGGCCTGCTTGATTGCATAAAAATGTAAAGTGTTTAGGTTTGACCTCATATTATATGATTTTGGTAAATCTAAAGGAAAATTGTACAAGATGATTGTATAATGTACGGCCAGCCTAAGATTCTGGTAGCTACCAGGGATGAGCCGAACACCCCCCTGTTCGGTTCGCACCAGAACCTGCGAACAGACAAAATGTTTGTGTAAACTTTAGAACCCTATTAAATACAATGGACTCGAACGTTCGAAATCTAAAGTGTTAATTATAAAGGCTGATATGCAAGTTATTGTCCTAAAAAGTGTTTGGGGACCCGGGTCCTGCCCCAGGGGACATGTATCAATGCAAAAAGAAGTTTTAAAAACGGCCGTTTTTTCGGGAGCAGTGATTTTAATAATGCTTAAAATGAAAAAATAAAAGTGAAATATTCCTTTTAAATTTCGCACCTGGGGGGTGTGTATGATATGCATGTAAAGTGGCGCATGTTTCCCGTGCTTAGAACTGTCCCTGCAAAAAATGTCATTTTTGAAAGAAAAAAATGCATTTAAAACTGACTCGCGGCTATTAATGAATTGTCGGCTCCCAGGAATACATACAAAAGTCATTGATAAAAAAAAAAAAAAAGCGTGGGGGTTCCCCAGAATTCAATTACCAGGCCCTTCAGGTCTGGAATGGATATTAAGGGGAACCCCGCCGCAAATTAAAAATTTTTTTACGTGGGGTTCCCCCAAATATCCATTCCAGGCCCTTCAGATCTGGCATGGATTTTAAGGGGAACTCCACCCCAAATTTTAAAAAAAAATGGCGTGGAGTCCCCCTAAAAATCCATACCAGACCCCTTATCCGAGCACGCAACCTGGCCGGCCGCAGGGGAAAAGGGGGGGGACGAGAGAGCGGCCCCCCCCTCCCTCCTGAATCGTACCAAGCCACATGCCCTCAACATGGGGAGGATGTCCCCATGTTGATGGGGACAAGGGCCTCATCCCCACAACCCTTGCCCGGTGGTTGTGGGGGTCTGCGGGCGGGGGGCTTATCGGAATCTGGAAGACCCCTTTAACAAAGGGGACCCCCAGATCCCGGCCCCCCCCTATGTGAATTGGTAAGGGGTACATTGTACCCCTACCATTTCACGAAGAAAGCGTAAAAAAATGTTTAAAAAAACACACAAACACCTTGAAAAAGTCCTTTATTTAAAAAAAAAACAAAAAACATTCCAGCGGTGAAATCCAGTGTCCCGCGGCGATCCCGATGTCCAGCGCTGTCCTTCATTGGTTGTGCCTGAGTGGACCTGATGGGGAACTCCCTCTCAGTATTTTAAATGTATAGACCCGCCCCTTCTAAAGTTCCCCATCAGGTCCGCTCAGCGGACGAGATGCGGAACATGAGAAGGGGCGGGTCTATACATGTATTACCAAAGTGAGAGCAGTCCCCCATCAGGTCCGCCCCCTCGGTATGTCGGACCCGCCTACGTGATTGGCTTGAGCGGGGAACTTCCTTCACTGTGTAATTTAAATTTACATAGTGAAGGAAGTTCCCCGCTCAAGCCAATGACGTAGGCGGGTCCGACATACCGAGGGGGCGGACCTGATGGGGAACTGCTCTCACTTTGGTAATACATGTATAGACCCGCCCCTTCTCATGTTCCGCATCTGGTCCGCTGAGCGGACCTGATGGGGAACTTTAGAAGGGGCGGGTCTATACATTTAAAACACTGAGAGGGAGTTCCCCATCAGGTCCGCTCAGGCACAACCAATGAAGGACAGCGCTGGACATCGGGATCGCCGCGGGACACTGGATTTCACCGCTGGAATGTTTTTTTTTTTTTTTAAATAAAGGACTTTTTCAAGGTGTTTGTGTGTTTTTTTAAAAAAAAATTTAGGCTTTCTTCGTGAAATGGTAGGGGTACAATGTACCCCTTACCAATTCACATAGGGGGGGGCCGGGATCTGGGGGTCCCCTTTGTTAAAGGGGTCTTCCAGATTCCGATAAGCCCCCCGCCCGCAGACCCCCACAACCACCGGGCAAGGGTTGTGGGGATGAGGCCCTTGTCCCCATCAACATGGGGACATCCTCCCCATGTTGAGGGCATGTGGCTTGGTACGGTTCAGGAGGGAGGGGGGCCGCTCCCTCGTCCCCCCCTTTTCCCCTGCGGCCGGCCAGGTTGCGTGCTCGGATAAGGGGTCTGGTATGGATTTTTAGGGGGACTCCACGCCATTTTTTTTTTAAATTTGGGGTGGAGTTCCCCTTAAAATCCATGCCAGATCTGAAGGGCCTGGAATGGATGTTTGGGGGAACCCCACGTCATTTTTTTTTTTAATTTGCGGCGGGGTTCCCCTTAATATCCATTCCAGACCTGAAGGGCCTGGTAATTGAATTCTGGGGAACCCCCACGCTTTTTTTTTTTTTTTTTTATCAATGACTTTTGTATGTATTGCCGGGAGCCGACAATTCATTAATAGCCGCGAGTCAGTTTTAAATGCATTTTTTTCTTTCAAAAATGACATTTTTTGCAGGGACAGTTCTAAGCACGGGAAACATGCGCCACTTCACATGCATATCATACACACCCCCCAGGTACGAAATTTAAAGGAATATTTCACTTTTATTTTTTCATTTTAAGCATTATTAAAATCACTGCTCCCGAAAAAACGGCCGTTTTTAAAACTTCTTTTTGCATTGATACATGTCCCCTGGGGCAGGACCCGGGTCCCCAAACACTTTTTAGGACAATAACTTGCATATAAGCCTTTATAATTAGCACTTTAGATTTCTCCCATAGATTTTTCGAATTTGCCGCGAACACCCCAATTTGTTCGCTGTTCGGCGAACGGGCGAACAGGCAATGTTCGAGACGAACATGAGTTCGACTCGAACTCGAAGCTCATCCCTAGTAGCTACACTATCTGAATTTAGAAAAATACATGTAATAATTACTTAATGTGGTTCTAAAGGCAGAAGGTTTTTATTTTGCTATTTTAATTCATTCAATGAATTAAGTTAAAAAAAACTTCTGTGTGCAGCAGTCCCTCTCAGCCCCCCTAATACTTACCTGAGCCCTATCTCGATTCAGCGATGTTATATGAGAGTCTCGGCTGTCCTCCTTATTGGCGCCATTGGCTCCCGCTGCTGTCAATCAAAATCAATGAGCCAATGAGGAACCGAACCGCTGCTCCGTGTGTGAATGGACACACGGAGCAGCGGCTCGGGTGCCCCCATAGAAAGCTGCTTGCTGTGGGGGCACTCGGCAGGAGGGAAGAGCCAGGATCACCGGTGTGGTACCCGAGAAGAGGAGAATCTGGGCTGCTCTGCAAAACCACTGCACAGAGCAGGTAAGTATACCATGTTTGTTATTTTTAAAGAAAAAAAAACTAGACTCTTATCACTTTAACCACTAGCCGACCTGCTCACACAGATATACTGCAGCGGGTCAGCTCTCCTGCACGAATTGCCATACCTGTATGGGCAGCCGTAGCGGGAACGGGCAGACTTGATGTCCATCGGCGGCCGTGATCACCTTGTACACAGGCAGAATGGGGAACTGCCTATGTAAACAAGGCATTTCCCCGTTCTGACAGGTGACATGACAGAGATCTACTGTTCCCAGTGATCGGGAACAGTGATCTCTGTCATGCCCCTGGCAGCCCATCCCCCTTACAGTTAGAACACCCCGAGGGAACACACTTAACCCCTTGATCACCCCCTAGTGTTATCCCCTTCCCTGCCAGTGTAATTATTACATTGATCAGTGCATTTTTATAGCACTGATCAATGTAATAATATCACTGGTCCCCAAAAAGTGTCACTTGGAGTCAGATTTGTCCGTCGCAATGTTGCAGTCCCGCAAAAAATTGCAGATCGCCGCCAATACCAGTAAAAACAATAAAAATAAATAAAAGTCCCTAAATCTATCCCATAGTTTGTAGATGCGCAAACCAATCAATATACGCCTATTGTGATTTTTTTTTACCAAAAATAAGCAGAAGAATATATATCGGCCTAAACTGATGAATACATTTGTTTTTTATATATTTTTTTGGGATATGTATTATAGCAAAAAGTTTAAAAAATCATAATTTTTTTCAAAATTGTTGCTATTTTTTTATTCATAGTGCAAAAAATAAAAACCGCAGAGGTGATCAAATACAACCAAAAGGAAGCTCTGTTTGTGGGAAAAAAAGGACGTCAATTTTGTTTAGGTACAGCGTCGCACGACCGTGCAATTGTCAGTTAAAGCGACGCAGTGCCGTATCGCAAAAAATGGCCCGGTCATTAAGGGGGCAAATACTTCCGGGGCTAAAGTGGGTAATGAATACAGTGCTTCATTACTTCATGTCTTTTATCTCTGCCCGGAATAATGCTTTAAAGAAAATCTATGCAAAAACAACTTCACTTTAAAGGCGACCTCATCAGCAGCTTAAACTCACCTTTAAAAGTGCAGAAAAATAAAGGGTACTTCTGCTCCCAGTGGGTGAATGCATTAGGCTTCATGCACACTTGGTATATAGCCCCGGTGCATGGGGCTCCAGCGTTTAGGTGCAGCAGCAAGCACAGGTGTACCATCCAGCCCCGCTGCCAGCAGCTTGTCAAATTCTGAGAGGCTGACAGCTGCAGGGGCTGGACGCTGCCCCTAGTGGTACTAAGGTCGAGGGCAATATGTTCCCCAGAATGAATGCCTGGAACGTTATAAGTGTGTGTTCTAAGCATTCCTCCCTAAACATTGGACCACTAGGTGTACCATCCAGCCACAGAAGCTGTCAGCCTCCCATAGTAAGGTGACCAGATTTTTAAAATGAAATCCGGGGATATTTTTTTTTTTTTTTTTTACTAGTAATGGCGGCAATCAGCGACTCTCTGCCCGTCACCGCCCCCCTCACAGCCTGTCAAGTCTTACTCTCCGGGCCCGGCTACTACTGGGTGGGGAGCAGAGGAAGATCACTTTGCCAAGGAAGGCAAGGAGATAAGCAGGCAGGCGGCTGGCCGTGACTTGAGCCAAGGCAGAAGAACATGCGAGCGGAGCTGAATGGGCATGCACCCGAAACTGAAGAAATATTCCCTGCACTCTGACCAGCACATGATCATCAGAAAGGGGCACAGATAATGGAAAAAAATACACCCCCTAAGCTAGTAGGCGCGACGGAGCGGGGGGAGTGTAATTAAAGTAATTAAGAATTCTTTTTTTTAAATTCTGCACTGACTGTCTTTGAAATTGCCCCAGCCCCTGTTCAATTCCAATCCGGGGACAAAACCTGGGACAGACTTGGTCCGGGGACAGTGTCCTCATTTCGGGGACTGTCCCCTGAAACCGGGGATGTCTGGTCACCCTATCCCATAGAGCTTATTAGGCTGCCGGAAGCATGGCTGGACAGTGCACTTGTGCTTTCCAGCTGTACCTAAACGAAGGAGCCTTATGCATACCTCCCAACTTTCTGAGATGGGAATGAGGGACACCTAGCAGCAAAAGTATGCAGGAATAGGACACACCCCATTGCCACGCCCCCTTAAAGGAGAATTGTACAAAAAAATAAGATTGGTTAAATCCACAACTGCTTTTTTACCACTACTATTCCTTTATATTGGCTTTTGGAATTTACAAATGCAACAACTTAGAAATCAGATTAAAGGTTTAGCACTGGGAAACACTTTTTTGATAGATAAAAAGTGCATTTTATATACATCTATATAGATCAGACCAAAATGAGGGACAAATAAGGAGGAATGAGGGACAGGGGGACATTGCTTTGAATCAGGGACAGTCCCTCGAAATCCGGGACAGTTGGGAGGTATGCTTATGTACCTGGGCTAGATGCCTAGTGTGCATGTGTTCTTAGTGGGGGAGTGAAGAGACAACAAACTAGTTCATTTACCAGATCATAACAAGTAAGACCTAAGCTGTGAATCGCAAAACATGTAAAAGTATTTAATAGAACTTTGAATTGGCAAATCCTGTGGGACGAAGCGTCCTGTGACAATGACAATAAATAGTTGCATTTTATTCCAGTTCATAATAGTTCAGCAGACTTGCAGACAGAGTAAACTTCATAGAAGGCCTCAATCAACATTAAACAGTAAAATATGTAGTAAAGCTCCCATTGAGCAGGTTTACAAGCTATCCAGACACGTTGATGGGGAACGAGGGAAGGGCCATAACTATAAAGACATGCATTAAAGATCTAAAAGGGAGAGTAAAACAAAGAGCAATACAGTGATTTGGATGAGTGGGAAAAATGCATTGTATGCAGATTCCTAAATAGTATAATATTAGAGCCATTAATCATATTTAATTATAGGCATGGACACATTTTCATAAGGGTTTATGCTTACATAGCTACTTGTGTTGTCCCAGGGCATTTGTAGGCACTGGTGAATCCTGTGCAAAGATTATTGGTTTGGAATTTTATTATTAATTTTATAATTGGATGTTAATAATAATTAATTCTTTATTATTATTTATTATTCATTTATTTATTAGTCATTTTATTAATCCCATTTTACCAAGCAATTCACCTAGAAGGTAAAGCCCTGTACACACGACCGTTTTTCATGACGAGAAAAATGCCATTTTTTAATTTGGTCATTAAAACCTATCGTGTGTAGGCTCCGGAGCATTTTTCACAACGTGAAAAATGGGCATAAAAAATTTGGAACATGCTCTAATTTTTCTCGTCATTTTTTACGTCGTCGTTTTTCGTGAAAAAAAACGCGCATGCTCAGAAGCAAGTGATGAGACGGGAGCGCTCGTTCTGGTAAAACTAGCGTTCGTAATGGAGATAGCACATTCGTCACGCTGTAACGGACTGAAGAGCACGAGGCTGAAAAGCGTGAATCGTCTCTCACCAAACTTTACTAACATGAGGATCAGCAAAAGCAGCCCAAAGGGTGGCGCCATCCGAATGGAACTTCCCCTTTATAGTGCTGTTGTACATTTCGTACGTCATCGCGCTTTGCTCGAGCATTTTTTTTTCATGATAGTGTGTAGGCAAGGCAGGCTTGAGAAGAATCACGTCGAGAAAAACATTGTTTTTTTCAATGACATTAAAAACGGTCGTGTGTACGCGGCATAAGACTTCTCTTGTCTTGCAAAGCATATAGGTTGGTTGTTTCTTAGGGCTTAGGAGCCGAGGAAAAAAACGCAGGGACAAAAATTTCATAAACTCAGGGAAGTGCTGTTCATATCTCACAAAAACAAACTAAATGACCCGCTCATCTTTAAAGACACCCAGGGAGTTGTTATTATAACCAACCAATCGTCCCTAAAATAGAATCTATATTTTAGTTTTTCATCAAGTTCATTAAAACTGGAAAAAAAAATAGAACAAATGTGCAATTTCCTCCACTGTCAACCACTGTAGTGAAGAAAAGACAATAATGCCCTGTACACACGGTCGGTTTTTCCGATGAAAAAAGTCAGATGGACTTTTTTCATCGGAAAAAACGATCACGTGTGGGCCCCATCTGACTTTTTTCCATCGGTGTAAAAAAATAGAACATGTTTTAAATTTTTCCGATGGAAAAAAAAAAAACCATAGGAAATTCCGATCGTCTGTGTGGAACTCCAACGGAGAAAAAACCCACGCATGCTCAGAATCAAGTCGACGCATACTCAGAAGCATTGAACTTCATTTTTCTCGGGTCCTCTGAGTGTTTTACGTCACCGCGTTTTGGACGGTCGGAATTTTGTCTGATGGTGTGTATGCAAGACTGATGGAAGTCAGCTTCATCGGAATTCCGACTGAAAAATTCCATCGGATTTTATTCCATCGGAAATCCGATCGTGTACACAGGGCATAAGAGAACAGAGACACAGTTCTGCCCATTCTTCTATAACCTCCTGTCTGCATGTTCCCTGTAGGCAAATGTGCACATCTATATAAAAATATAATGCAGCGCTCAAACTCAAGAGTTGCTGAAGGCAACTCTGATGTGTGAAGGACTAATAAACCACTGGGGGTTAGTGATAAATTATATAAAGTTCATGGACAGTCTGTTCCAATGGATGATTTCACATATGAGATGACATCCGTGAAAACTGTAAAACGTGACCACTCTGGGTAAATAAAGTGATTCAAAAGAGTCCGAACAGCATATGTGTAGTGAAAGTGAATGTCTTTTCATGGACACCGCCGCCACAGCATAGATGACTGGAGGACCTCAATATATCGGATGGAAATCAACAGTAAGAAACAAAAGATGAGATTGGATACTCTTACCGGATACGGTGGACACACCTGTCGTATGACAGTGTGTCAAACGGGCTTGATGGTCGCCATGACCAAAAGTAAGAGGAACTGGATGTCCAGATTGCCTCAGACCGACTCCCACGGGGTAGCAGATGACCAACTCGCTCGATGGACACTCCTCCGGTCATACAGGCTCCAAGACAGTTCAAGGTGGATGCAAGGGTAAAAAAGAAAGAAAAACTCCAGATGGTGCAGGTCAATATAACCATGAACGGTTTATTGAATGAATTTTGTCTTATTTGAATACAGACAAAAAATGTTTATAAAAGTGATCACAAAATAAATAAAATACGCGTTTCGACTTCAGAAGTCTTCAACAGGGGCATAGTGCTGTACCCCCCACATTGCTAGCATTAAATAAAGTCTGAAATGAATCCGACCCACCCTAAAAGGGGCGGAGTCAAAACCGGAAATAATAAACTGTTCGACACCAGACTAATATCAATAAAAATTAACCTGAGCTGAAGAATCATTACATTCAAATAATATGAATAAATATGGAACAGTATGCAATCCTGGTGTATAGATATACAACCTAAATAACAAATAAGTCACATAAAAAACATATAAATCAAATTTTCCCGCCAAAGATTATACCCCAATAATATATAATCTTTGGCGGGAAAATTTGATTTATATGTTTTTTATGTGACTTATATGTTATTTAGGTTGTATACCTATACACCAGGATTGCATACTGTTCCATATTTATTCATATTATTTGAATGTAATGATTCTTCAGCTCAGGTTAATTTTTATTGATGTTAGTCTGGTGTCGAACAGTTTATTATTTCCGGTTTTGACTCCGCCCCTTTTAGGGCGGGTCGGATTCATTTCAGACTTTATTTAATGCTAGCAATGTGGGGGGTACAGCACTATGCCCCTGTTGAAGACTTCTGAAGTCGAAACGCGTAGGGCTTGCTTATGCTGCACCCCACATTGCTTTTAATATTTTATTTTGTGATCACTTTTATATACATTTTTTGTCTGTATTCAAATAAGACAAAATTCATTCAATAAACCGTTCATGGTTATATTGACCTGCACCATCTGGAGTTTTTCTTTTTCTTTTTTACCCTTGCATCCACCTTGAACTGTCTTGGAGCCTGTATGACCGGAGGAGTGTCCATCGAGTGAGTTGGTCATCTGCTACCCCGTGGGAGTCGGTCTGAGGCAATCTGGACATCCAGTTCCCCTTACTTTTGGTCATGGCGACCATCAAGCCCGTTTGACACACTGTCATATGACAGGTGTGTCCACCGTATCCGGTAAGAGTATCCAATCTCATCTTTTGTTTCTTACTGTTGATTTCCATCCGATATATTGAGGTCCTCCAGTCATCTATGCTGTGGCGGCGGTGTCCATGAAAAGACATTCACTTTCACTACACATATGCTGTTCGGACTCTTTTGAATCACTTTATTTACCCAGAGTGGTCACGTTTTACAGTCTTCACGGATGTCATCTCATATGTGAAATCATTCATTGGAACAGACTGTCCATGAACTTTATATAATTTATCACTAACCCCCAGTGGTTTATTAGTCCTTCACACATCAGAGTTGCCTTCAGCAACTCTTGAGTTTGAGCGCTGCATTATATTTTTATATATCTGTTTATACTTTGTTTGTTTGAGTGCCAGCAGCTCTGTTGCACAAATATTGGTTTAGCGCAGTTTTTTTACTTTACATTTCCACCTAAATGTGCACATCGGCAGAATCTTATTGGCTTCTAGTGCTGCCCCCCCCTCTCTCAGTCTATAGGGGATTACAAGAGGATAGGAAAAATGTAAGCACTCACATTTAAAAATAAATGAATTGATGATTAATGAATACTTAACTACATTAATTGTTTTTATATCTGTTTGGAGTTCATCCTTAAAGCCCAACTTTTCCGTGGATATTTGTCCGAAGGGAGTTGGCCAGGCACACCCATAGCATACACACGGCAGGACTTTTCTTCAAACTTTACCAAAACTTTCCCAACATCACGTGTTTTTTTTGCTCTTTTCTGCTCGTTACCGCCACCCTTTGGTCAACTTCTGCTATTGTTGGTTGATTTTAACATTGGTTCTGGGCATGCGTATTTGTAACCTCGGACAAAAGTCAGATGGATTTCTGTACACACGGTCAGACTTTGCACCATCGGACTTTTGTTGCCGAAAAGTTTGTCCGTTTGCAGAGCGGACTTTTGTCCGATGAAAACCGAAAAAGTTTGTCCGATGGAGCGTACACACGGTCAGATTTTTTTGAAAACCTTCACTTTGCATTTTGTAAGTTGATAAAAAAAATAAAAATTAAATATATATTTTTGAAAGCATTCTTGCCTTACAGCATTTCTTCACACCTGCCTAAAACATTTGCACAGTTCTGTATGTAAGTAAAGGACTTTGTGGTGACACCCCCCTTCCCCAGAGACAGGTCTATGATGTCTTGCACTTGTCTATGGATATCTGTGGACATCTAGTACAGGGGGTCCCCGACTTACGAACGCCCGAGTTACGAACTTCTCCTACTTACGAACCGGGCGCTGCGGGGACCCTCTGCCATTTTGGGCGGACCGTCTGCTGTTCTGCGCATGCGCGGCCAGACGGAGCCTAAGGAAATGTCCGTAATTGGCCACGCATGCGCAGAACGGCATTCGACGGAACATCGGAAAACATCGGAAATGTCCGTAATTGCCGGTCTCCGCATGCGTGGCCGACTTACGAACAGAAGGGAAAGTCCCTAACGGGGTTGTAACCCGTGGACCCCCTGGAGTGGAAATAAAATATTTTGGGGGACGTTGCTGTAGAAAAGGTAAGTATTGTAGCCAGAGGTGCTTTTTTATTTTAAAAACCTGCTGGGTTATAAATAATTATCACTGATCATTTCCTCATTCTTAGGAGTGCTGTGGAGTCCGCTGTGCAGATGTACAATCACCTAGAGGAACGAGTGCATGCCTTAGTGACTAAGTCCAACCGTAGGCTGGAGCTTCTAGAGTCACTGTTAAAGGTCAAAGAGCTGGAGGGACAATTTGACCAGGTAAGGAAATCAGGAGAAATATATTACAAGCAAAGTTTGAATCAAAGCTGGGAGATCCTGCTTTTGTAGGAAGAACACATAGGCCATGGGCACACAGAGATTCCCTTTATTTTATTACAGCAATATAGTTCTTTATTATCATTCATTTATTCATTCATTCATTATTTGATTACATGGAGATTGCCTGTCTTTATTTTTATACGCGTCAAGCTGTACGGTCAAAAAGATCAGTAAAATTAACCATGTGGGTACATAACAACCTGCAGCCCAAGAATATAATAGTAAACTTACCCTGGCCATAGATATTTGGTACAACAGAGATATAAGCCGAATACTTTTTTTTATTCTATCATTGCCACACAACATTTGTGTACCTTTGACTCACTCCTAAATTAATTTGTTATCCACATCTGCAGCTCACCTCTTGGATGGATGGAGATGGAGACAATCAGCTGTGTGAAATGGATAATATGGAATGGTCTCTGGAAAGCTTAGAAAAATATCACAAAAAGTTTAAGGAGTTTTTCCTCCAAGCAACAGTGAGTATTAAATATATCAGTGTTTCTCTGCAGGTAAAAGATAGCTACTCCCCAGGTCGAGGGTTTCTTATGACCAAGTGATCCTTGTATGGTGGTGACAGATCTATGCGGGCAAAATGTGCCATGGTACCGCAGGTATTGATAGGCAAGGTGGATACATTTTATTGTGACAGACCTTTTCTTGTTCAATAGATTTTTATTTTTCAAATGAAATCAAGTATAGATATCACATAACACATAGGTACATCATGACAAAGGGTAATATCATGTATAACATATCACATTTTTTCATCATAAAACATAGACTTAGCAACAAATCCTCTAAAGGTGTTTCAGATAGGAACTATGGGTCAAGGAACTGAAGTTATAAAATAACCCCTGGTAACTGGAAAAGAGAACAGTATGAAAAATGGACCCGAGGGTCAGACAGTCTGGGAAGTCCTACCCATCCTGGGTGACAGACCTTTTCACATCTTCCAGAATTATCTTCCTTTGTGCATTTGGTTGCATCTTAGAGTCACAAAGAAAGATGGAGCTGCTGTGATTGAGTCCAGAAGGAGGATTATGTTTCGTCTGGGCCACTAGTCCAGCATATCTTAAAAGTTGTGGCCCAGAGGGCAAAGGCCCCTTTGCCCTTCCAAGTCTTTAAGTAATGGCTACACTATTAATGGTAAATCATGTAACACCACCTTGTACTGTACAACACTGGTAGTTGTACTGGCTATCTCTGTGCAGCCGTCACTCAAAACTCATTTTACTATTTTCTTGCTTTTTCCTTTGCATCATCTTCATCATTCCTATCCAAAGTTGTTAAACAAAACATCTGGGAAAGCTGATATACATTATGGATATTGCCTTGTATAGTATGACCTTGTAGCATAGCCCATAAAAGCAGACTCACTCAGTATGTTGACTGAATCAGCGTGCTTCACGTAATCACAACTGTTACCTCATAATAGTAGTAGTAAATGTGATATATTGTTTTTGTTTCTGTGACTGAGGGCTGTTTTTTGCCACTTTATTGGGTCCAGTTAATAGGAGCTTTTGTAATGTTTAGGAGCCATTTAAAGCCCCGTGCACCTCAGTTTCACCTTCCCAAGTGTAATTCGCCATTATGTCAAGATTTAGCTAAAATCTTTCTTGGTTGAATTTTCAATGAAATACAAGCTCTCGATTTCATTCATCTCTAATTCTAAGTGTTGCCATGTACCATCTACAGTGAATGAGTACCACTAGTGATACTTAACCTACTCTGGGGGTCTGCAAGCCGTCGTTCGTGATCTACCCATCGACTGCGGGCAGCTGGCGGGTAGATTGCGAACATGTCCCTGCTTTCCTGGTCCTTCCCCTTAGCCATCAGTTCAGTACTGTGCTGCCTTCCGCTCTCTGATTTGCAGTACACCGGTTGTAAAGTTGAACTTCTATGCAGCCTGCAGTATTTAGTATTTTTCTCCTGAAACCCACCACCTTCAAGGGCGATGATTTATAAGCTCAGCTAAGGCACCTCCTAGCCCACCTACTACCTTCAGGACAGACACCTCTTATGCTTTGTACACACGACCGGTTTTCCCATCTGGAAAACTGCCATGAGAGCTTTTGGCCGGGAAAAACAGCCATGTGTATGCTCCATCGCAGTTTTCCAGTCAGGCAAACTGTGGGGAAAAAAATGAGAACATGTTTTCTTTTTTCCTGCCGGGATTCCTGGCGGTTTTTCACCCGGCAGTTTTCCTATGGGAAACACTGCGATGGAGCATACACACAGCTGGGATTCCCGGCCAAAAGCTCCATCTCAGTTTTCCTGTCGGAAAAAACTCTCGTGTGTAGGGGGAAAAACTTACCAAGCAGGTTCTCGGTTTTCCCCACTGGATTCCCGGCAGACTTTTTACCACCGGGAATCCCGTACATGTGTACTAGGCATAAGGCTTACAATAAAGAGTCTAAAGATAACCATACACTGTATGTATGTATTTTGTCTGGTTCCTGATAAATTGGCTGAAATACAATCAGTGGGTGGCCCTGTCAGCAACCTTATCGCTCCGCAACCCTTGATTGAAAAATTGACAGATCCAGAATGCATCTGCATCTGCTATTTTAGCATTATGGCAGCTGATATGGCCGTTTGTCTAAATACAGTAGCTACAGTGGGAGATTAATCCATAGTCATTGTATAGTGTGGATAGAGGAACCTGTTAGGTTCTTTTTGCGTTCATCCTAAATCCTTATGCCCAAAAGGCATTTTTACTGAAAGTGGTAGGCAGCGAGGGAGAAATTAAGAGTGTAAGCCTAAGAGGCATCCTCCCTAAAGGTAGTAGGTTGTCAGGAAGACATGATGAATCTTAAGCCCTGTACACACGATCGGTTTTACCAATGAAAACAGTCCGTTGGACTTTTTTCATCGGACAAACCAATCGTGTATGGGCCCCATCTGTCTTTTTTCCATCGTGTTAAAAAATAGAACATGTTTTAAATTTATCTGATGGAAAAAAAAACGATAGCAAATTACTATCGTCTGTGGGGAACTCCATCTGATAAAAAACCCATGCATGCTCAGAATCAAGTTGACGCATGTTTAGAAGCATAGAACTTAATTTTTCTTGGCTCGTCAGAGTGTTTTACGTCACGGCGTTTGGGACGATCGGTTTTTTGACTGATGGTGTGTAGGCAAGACTGATGGAAGACAGTTTTATCGGATTTCCGATGGAAAAATCCATCGGTTTAAAATCCATAGGAAATCCGATCATGTGTACAGGGCTTAAGGCAGCCTAAGAGGCATCTTGCCTGAAGGTGGTGGGATGAAATACTATGGCATTAACCAGCAAAGTTAGTACAGAGTAGAAGGTGGTGGCTATCAGCAGGCTTAGCAGTCATAATTTTATAGAGCTCCTTATCCTCTTTGTTGGCTATCAACATTTCTCATTTTTCTCGTTCAATAGATTTTTATTTTTCAAATCAAGTGTAGATATCACATAAGTACAGCATGATAAAGGGTAAAATCATGTAAAACAAAAAAGAAAAGGACATTTTTTCATCACAAAACAGAGACTCGGCAACAAATCCTCCAAAGGTGTTTCATAGGACAACTATGGGTCAAGGAACTAACGTTATAAGATAACCCCTGGTAAATAGAGCGAAGGACGGTATAAAATTGAACCAGAGAGTCAGACGGTCTGGGGGGTCTGGGGAGTACCCATCCCGGGCACCTCAAATGGGATCATCCTGTGCCCCGGCCAGATCCCCTCCCCAGCCCTCCCCCTCATAGAAACCTACCACCAGGTCATGAGAAATTATAATGTAGAGAACAATTAGACTCAAGCTCTGAAGCGCATAGTGAATTTGATCCAAAGAGTTGCCTGAACAATTTCATAATAATTAATTAATGTCAAATCCTTAAGTCACATTTATCAACCGAAGGTAAAAAGTATAATAATAAATAATAAGACATAAAAATGAAAAGGAGAAAGAGAAAAAGGAAGAGAGAGAAGAGAAGAGGGAAGAAATCACGTGCCTAACGTGAGATTCAGGAAGTGGGGTGATCAGAGAACATTTCTCTTTTTAATTCCACCATGTTATATTTCTAAAGTAAAACCTGCTGATGAATTACTGTAATGTGGCCAGTGGATGGAGGCACAATTGCCCATCCGACTTGAGTATGACATGATTGTTATAACCCCTCTTTTGGATTTTTCTTCATCCACCAAAATTGGATTTCGAATTGTTTTGTACCTAAAGTCACCAGAATTGTTGTTTTGATACAGGTGCATTATAACCATGGGCTGGTCCTTCTGGATAATGCAAATAAATTCAATGGGTCACTGTTTCCAGAAATGGAGTCATTTAAGGCTACAAGAGGAGGCTTCCAGACCAAATTAAGCAGCTTCTACATGAGTGTGGAGAGACAAAAGGAGGAGCTGGAGAAACTTCTCAGTCTTTACAGATTTTGTGATAAGGTACAAGAAGAAATCATAATAAATATATTGTCATATAAGTGTGCATGGGGCCTTTACCATATTGCAGTCATAAATATTAGGTCTAAATATTTCTGCACCTCTGTGCCCAATTTCTAAAAAACCTTATCAGCACTGGAAATATATTATGGATAGACTTAAAAGTACTATTTTTATGCAAAAGAAAACATGACACACTCTTTCTAGGACAAAAATGCTACACATTCCTACTTAAAATATGGGTCCCCTAATTTTTGGGTCTATTTGTATCTTTGCATCCGTAAAATGTCATCATTTAATTGTGGTCTCTGATTTTGATTTCCAATGCTTGTTCTGTTTAAAGTAGCATGTATTTTGTTGCCTGTAATTTCTACTAGATCACACAGCTCACTGTGAGTTGCAGTCGTTATGTGGGCCAACTGAAGGTGGCCGAACAAAAACTGTGCCAACCAGAAACCCAACAGTGCCTTGAGACCTACTTGCAAAGACTGACAGAAGAATTGTCAGATGACAAATTCCAGGAGATGAAAGAGGAA
This sequence comes from Rana muscosa, assembly GCA_029206835.1. Lineage (NCBI taxonomy): Eukaryota > Metazoa > Chordata > Amphibia > Anura > Ranidae > Rana > Rana muscosa. Next base: position 53,736,200 of record CM055128.1, on the reverse strand, counting down.
GCCTACAAACTTAGCAGTTGTCGAGGGTTGGCGGTGTGGAATGAAACCTGGCTCAGATGTCAAGAGGCGAAGCAACTTGTGGAAGAGACTCTAGAGAAGTGCAGGGATGAACAGGCTGCAATGGCCTTAGGCTGGCATAAGGATACCACCTTGGTCTCTGGTGTTAGTAGTCAAGAAGATGGCACCATGGTGAGCTTTTCAAGTGATGTTGCACAAGGGAATCGAAAGGAGACAGACGAGTTCAGGCCTAGGGGTGGTATGCGATCTGCAGAGTCAACAATTATAAACTGTTGTAGTTTCGGGCTTCATTCTGGCTCTATGGGGCTCTTTCTGAAGGCATCCAGGAGCCATAGGAATGGAAGGACAGCCAGAGAGACTGTAACCTCACAGGGATGCTCCACCATTGATGAGTCTAAAAACAGCAGTGGGTCAGACCCAGAGAACACTGAGCTGATGGTTCAGAACTCAAACAATGAAGCTCTAGAGATTTTACATACTCCCAGCCCCAAACTTTCTAGGTCTGTCCCAGTTCAAAACCCTTCTTCTACAACTCCAGATCACTTCCCGTGGATGTACTATAGAAGAACAAGCAGCGATGACTCAAGTAGCCTCTCTAGGGATGAGAGTGGCAAAGGAGTGAAGCAGTCTGGAAAGCGATGTCATCTTTCCAGGCATGCCAGCTTCTCCACGGGGGATTCAGCCTCTCAGTACTCCAGTGAAAGTTCTTCAGCAGTCTCTCCTTTGTTACCAATGGAGCCACTTAATCCACGCCTTCCTTGGATGAGAAGAGCTCTGACGGAGTCATCTCGGGACAATGACTGGACAGCAAAATTCAGCTTTGCGTAAGTCAAAATTTATGTATATCAGTCTATGTTTTTATATTCTGGATAGGCAAATTCAGTACAGCAGTGCAAAAATCCAAAGATTCAGTTCAAAACCTAGGTAAGGAACATCTAAATTCAAAATATTTTGGATCTGGACAAATTAGTGAATGATTAAAAAAAAAAAACCTTGTCATGTTTTTTGCACCCATATTGGTGAGATATTCTATCCCTCAATACCTGCAGACACAACTGGAAAGAGGAAATCTCCCCAAAGTTAGGGCAAGACTCCTCTTAAATAGTTGTTGCCAAACAAAGTTTCCCATTCAGGTGAAAACTGTAAAACTTTTTTTTTTTTTCCATATTCTTTTCTATTGAAATGTATGGGTTAGAAAACCTGGTTTTTTTAGTTACAAAAGAAATGTATAAAGGCAAACAAACAGAACAAATCCTCACTTCCGTATGCACTTAGTCCGGTGGAAGGGAAGATAAAATGTGCAAGTAACTCAGACAATGAAATCAATGACATCTGCTAAGACACCAAACCTCACACCCAAAATCCTGATTGAGAAGTAGTAAAATCAATCTACCTCACACAATCTCCTCCGTAGGGAGCACTACCTATTATTCTATCCTGTCATGTCAGAGTCTGAGAGGTTTCTTCCAAGGCAGCATTTATGGAAGTAGAATTCAGCCATATATCCCAGACTTTGGAGAATTTCTTGGGGCAAACCCTAGAAGCATATGCAAATTTATAAAGAGGGATGGCTGAGTTGACTAAGTGCTTCAAATAGTCAAGTGTAGAGGCCACTGAAGATTTCCATTTCAGTACAATGGCTTTTCTAGCATAGAATAGGAGAAGTCCCAGCAGAACTTTTAGTGCCAGCTGATGTAGGTGCCAGCTAATTAACCAAGTCCAATTTACAAATTTCACTGCGCATGGGGATTGGGATAGTAGTTAACATAAAAATAAAATGTGTGTGTTCGGCCCAAGGGGATTGATCTAAGTGACAGTGGCAAAAAATATGGGCAAAATCTGCTGGGTCTTTCATTCATCTCTAACATCTTGAGGGGACCGCAGGGTAAATCCTATGTAACCGTTGAGGGGTGAGATATATCCCATGGAGGATTTTTAACTGAATTGAATTGTCCCTTGCAGAATCCAGGTGTGACAAGGGGTAAAGCTTTGAATTAATCATAACTTTCTGTGCTGGTGACAATGGTTGCCAGGACAAACAGAGGTGAATCTCTCCAGCAAAGACACAGGTTGCATTTAAGAAGTAGCGGGTATTTGAACACGTCTACACTTCAAAGCTGCAAATAAAAAGTTTTACATTTAAATATACTTTACCACCTGGTCCATACTAATTTTATGGCAGAACTTCTCTTGTTAGGTACTCATACCTCCCAACTTTAGAACTTGAGAACGAGGGATACTTGACGGTGGAGTTAACCTGCGGCGAGATCCGCGCACCGCGCCAAAAAGTGTGGCCAGACTGTTAACAGTGGAAAGAGCTTAAGGGGCATGGTAAAACAAAACTCAGAGTTCCTTATACCTACAAAATATACCTTGATTGTTGTGCCTCAAGCAAGAATCTCACAGACACATATAAACCTCAGCAAAATCATAAAAAAAAGGCTTCCATTACATATGGTTTTGCTCACATTGAAAATAGACAAAAGGCTAACACTTTGTCCTAGCCGACCTTAAAAAAAGAACTTCATTATATTAGTGAGGACTGCACAGCATCCAGGAACTGTGGAGAGAATGAACAACATGAGAAGTATGTAATGTACAATATAGAGTATATAGTGCATTTATCCAGTGTGTAAGAGCATCTATTGCATCCATTGATACTCATGCCCACTGAGTGAACCAGCAGTGGCCTCCGGGACTCCAGCCCAGATCTGCGGGACACCAGGACTTACTTGATATCTTGGGACGGTCCCGCGGAAAAGTTGGGAGGTATAGGTACTGTAGAATGGGAGCTGCCATTTTTCTATCACCGCAGGTAAACTCCATCAATACATGCATCTCTTTTCTGTACTGCCTGTCTTTTGTGACTGTATCGTCTATATCCCAGTAACATGTGGATTTTCATATTTCATATTTTAATGCCTTCCTAGGAAACTCCACAGGATAATGGAAGAGCTGCTTGCCACTGAGCGAGATTACGTGTGTTCACTGGGTTACGTTCTTTCTCACTATCTGTGTGAGATGGATCAGCCTGACCTCCCACCAGCCCTACGTGGTCAGCATGCTGCCATCTTTGGGAATTTAGAAAAAATCTATGAGTTCCACAGTCATGTCTTCCTCCAGGAGCTTACCAGCTGCAGAAGAGACCCTAGTCACGTGGGACGATGCTTCCTCAAACATGTGAGTGAACTGTTTTTAGGCATGATTTACAGTGGATAGACAATTTTTAACTTTTGCGGCAAAAATTTATTGTACCTAAATCCATCCTTCTCTACCACCATCATAAACCCTAAAGATTTGTTTGTTTCCCATTACATCCAGACAGAATTTAATTTTACAAAACTTTCACCGAGTGGTTGCTGTGGGCAAAAAAGAAAATTATTTTATTGTGATATATGTTTACAATTTACATATACGTATAGCCAATTCTATGTAACAGAATGATCTATATGGTATTTCTCAACCCTGCTAACCCAAGGGTTCCTTTAGAGGTTGCTAGGGGTTCCATGAGCAATGAGAAATTTCTGCCTCTCAGATAAGTTCCCACTGACACTATTGATCTTTTTAGCTATTCTTAATTCTTCCCAGTGACCACAAGTGTAAGGATCATTCTTCTCATTGACCATCACACTAATGTATTATGAGTTGTAGATATGGTAATGTTTAGCAGGGATCCCTGAGACTGAAAAGTTATTTCTTTTACAAATGTTTATTGGCATACAGATCAACAGTTCAGAATTACAGTAAAATAGTACATTACATAGTAGACATACCGCAGTGGCGTCACTAGGGTTGGTGTCACCTGGTGCGGTATAACATGGTGTCACCCCCCCCCCAATAATTTTTTTCACCCTAATAACACTGCATATATTGGCAACAGTAGTGCCGTTAATAACTATCAATCAACTAGCAAATTTGAATAACAAAATCATATGAAAATAATAGAAATCAAAGCTTAAACTGTTAAAGAACTGTATTTATTTTAACTTTAAACTTTACTGAATTAATAAATAAATAACACAAAAACAGGAACAAATATGAAAGCATTTAGTTAACATCTAAATCAAAACTTTGCTTTTCTAGCCTTGACAGCTGCAAAATTGTGAACAACATCATCAAAATCAATACATTTCGCTAGTTCACTTTCAACTGATAATATTGCAAGATCAGAAAGCCTTGCCTGTCCCATCGTTGAACGCAAATAGTTTTTTATCAGCTTCAACTTTGAAAAGCTCCTCTCACATGAAGCCACAGACACACAGATTGTCAGAAATATTTTTAGACATAGTGAAAGGGTTGGAAGAGATTCAATGAAGTCCCATTCTGCTATGAAGGTCAAAACTTGTAAAGCCGACCAATCTTTGACTTCTTCTAGGTTGATCTTGGCTGCTTTGAGATGTCTCCTCAGTCTGGGTATTTCCATTAACAGCTCACTCTCAGATATTTCGTCATAAAAAGTGGTCAGTTTTGGAATGGACACCTTTAATGTTTCTTCAGTTTCATATATAAGACTCTTTGCTTGAACAGCCTCAAACATGGCTGCAACTTCCATGATGGCTCTTAATCTGATCTGGAGTTCAGAATGGAAGCGATCAATGCACTCAAGCATTGCCCTCTTGTTCTCGTCTTGTAGACTTATGCCTCCAGCATCACGTGCCTGTTCCCCTGCCATCCTCTTCTTAAACCTGGCTCTTCAGAGTCTACGGCAATTCCATATTCTTTAGATTTTAAATGTGCCTGCTTAATTGCATGTTCCACTAGGTGACTGCGCTCTTCAAACAGAAAAAGTCTTAGTGTACTCCTGGAGAGTGGAGAGGAGGAGGAGGGCTGGGCACTGTGGGCAGCGACCGTCACACACAGCAGCCGCGCCGCCCGGGCGGAGAAAGTTGTGTGTGTGCTGCAGTGACGTGTCGTCACATCATCACAGTGCAGTGTGATGATGTGACAGGCTGAGTCGCTCGCTGGCTCTGTAGGGTAGGGAGGAGGATTGGAATTTAGGAATAGGAAGAATAAGGAGCCGGAGGACACACACCAGGCGCGGCAGCGGCGCTGGAGGTGTTGTTCCAGGCTTCCAGCCCAGCGGGGTGAAATTAATCAATGAATGGGTCAGCTGTAAAAAAAAAAAAAAAAAAATTAAAAAAAATAAAAAAAAAAAAAAAAAAAAGGGAGGGTGTCACCCCTCTAGCGGGTGTCACCCGGGGGCGGACCGCACCCCCCGCACTCCCCTAGCAACGCCTCTGACATACCGATTCAATGCCATAGAAAAAACATAACACAAAAAAAAAAAAAAAAAAAAAACCCCTCCACCATTTGTATGGGGGACTGGAGTAGCGGTAACGTGCAGAGCTCAAATGCTACATACAGCCTTTGTAGCCAGATAGCTAAGCAAAAGTCCAGCAATAGCCGACCAAGGCAATCCGGAGGTCAGGAATTACAATGACCGTAGAACATAGGTAAGCTGTCACAGTAAAATTGCACACTATAAAATCTCCGTCCTAGGGTGGATGCTACATCTAAAGTAGAGCTGAAGAAGGCACTATAATCAGCATGGTATTTGAAATGCAAGTATAACCAAACCCACCAGGGCAATACCCGGTGTCCTATAATCCTGTGAAGTTCGTGTTACTTAGCAGTGAAAAGAGAAAATAAGCAACCTTGAGAGAAAAAGTGGGAAGGAGAGACTGAAAAGAAAAATAAGAACAGTAAAAAGGAGTAAAAAGAAAGAAAGGATAAAGAAAAGAGTAGAGAGTCCATGGGGTGTGCGCCAGGGGAGCCCTACATTGAGAGTAATGCAGTATTAAACCGGGAAGGGTGAGAATATGCAATCCATGGTTGCCAAACCCTGAGAAACTTGTCATGTGTATCAGAGAGGACAGCCGTCAACTTCTCGTTAACAATGATGTCATTCAGGCGGTTTTTGACCGCTTCAAAACTAAGTATGGGAGTTTTCCAAGGCTTCGCGATAGTCAACTTAGTTGCAGTAAAGAGATGCTGAGCAAGCTGCCGTTCCGGGCGTAGCAATTCAACATTGGACTTACCAAGGAGATCTTCATAGGGGACTGAAAAGTTATTTCAAGGGTCTGTGTTGAAAAGCAGCCTGGTAAATAGGGTATATAATTATATATTTAATTTATTAAAAAAACATTCTGACAATAAATAAAGTGATTCTGTTGCTGATTTGAAGAAGAACTACGCTCTGGAATCTGTGTCCAAAAATGTCAGGCAAAGGACAAGGTACTAGTCTACTGAATTGCCTATGGTCTCCCTGACGCTGATGTTTTCCATTTACTGCTTTACTGCGCCTTCTTCCACACTGTCCTAGACAAGGTGGGGGTGAGGCACTGAATATGGATCCTCTACCAATAGAAAATACGTCCCAGTGGAGCCAAATGGCTTTGGTTTTGGGGCCCCTCAATAATAGGGGTCTCCCAAACTCAGTGTTTTATATACAGTTGCAACAGAAAGAGCATCAATCAAATGATCCAAGATTCCAGCATGATTTATTGGTTCAGTAAATGACCACCGAAAGGGCAACAAACAGCCAACGAGTTTCAGGGACCCATGAATCTCCCACTTCCTCAGGGCTACAAGACAGGCGTAAAAACATATGACTTCTCAGATTACAAAATTGTAACTAGAGTACCAAACAAATATATAAAAAGCCAAAGAAAATGTTTACCAACCATTGAACGTATATTTATGTCTTGTAGCCCTGAGGAAGGGGGAGATCTATCGGCCCCCCAAACATGTTGGTTGTTTGTTATTTACTGAACCAATAAATCATTGTTTGAGTCTTGGATGGTTTGTTTGGTGCTCTTTCTGGTGCAACTGTATCTTGTTCTACACTGAGCCTCTGTGTGCAGACACCATCCTGGTAGAGGCAGGGATTTGCTTCCATGTCATATCGGAGCCTCCAGTAAAGAGAACAGTGAGCAGCAAAGTAGCAGGGTAGTGACATCACCAACTCTCACTCCAAATCTCCTTAGACTAGTGTTCAGAGGCAGCAGTGCCTGAGATCTCACACAACAGATATACAGCTTTGAAGCTGTATGCACATATTAGGAAATGGAGGAGGAGTTCCAGAAAAGGGGACAGTTTTAGGGTACTGCTAAGACATTAATTTTCCAGATATAATATAATCTCTTTTTAATTTCAGAAGACTACCTATGCTTGACTGTCAGCCCCTCCCCTGACTTGTTTCTCTCTTGCAGAGTAAATCCCCGGTAGAATCTTCAGCATTGTGCCGGATACCTAGTCCCCTGCTGCAACACTGTGGTTCCACCTGCCAGCCCCCCTGAGGGACACAGTTTCAGATATGTGTTAGAGATATTTGTTACAGATTGCAGAGTGGATAATACCTATAAAAAATAATAATCAGGAAATACTAGAAAATAAACTTAATGCCAAATACTATAGGTAGTAAAAAAGATTATGTCTGAAGGAGAAAAAATTTAAATTCTTGTAACCTTTTGCATTCTGTTATAGAAAGAACAGTTTGGATTGTATGCATTCTACAGCAAGAACAAGCCTCAATCCGACCGGCTACTACAAGAGCATGGGGCTGTGTTTTTTAAGGTAAGACCAGGAGAAATAGCTGGGTATCAGGGACGGTGGTAATGTCCCTTTAAAGATAGATGAGAACACAAAAAAAAAGACCAGGATGCGTGGCTAACGGCAGGTTAGGAAGGTCCAGAACCTGGCTGTGCTGTCTGTCAGCAGGACCTGAATCTCAAAACTGACTAAACAGAATCACAACTTCTTTAATAAAACAGTTCACCTCAAAATGTATTATCCATGGATCGTGGGTGTAAGTGATTCACTTTTGTACAATTGTTATTATACAACTTATGTGGTTATTGTGTATTCACAGAGAAAGCAGCAGGAACTGGCTGACAAGATGGATCTCTCCTCCTACCTGCTAAAACCCATCCAGCGCATCAGCAAGTACAGCCTGCTCCTGCAGGACATGGAGTGGGAGTGCAAGGGACAGGGCACACGGGAGGGGGAAATGAGGGCTGCGCGGGAAGTCGTGCGATTCCAGCTGCGCCATGGAAATGATCTGCTTGCCATGGATGACATTCAGGACTGTGATGTAAGAGAATGAAAATAAATTTGCCTCTTGTGTTTTGTGACACCAAATTTAAAACAGCATTAAACTTTGTGTTGTGTTATAGAAAAAAAACTATTTATATGAACAATATCCTGTTTGAAGTATACAGTACATAACAGCTGAGATACTATCACTTGGGAGTATGAATTCTTGATTGTGCTCTTCATATGAGTTTTTTGCACTGCAGTTGGTACACATCGGTACGTATGTGGATAGTGAACATGTGATTGGACAGTGAAGGAACAGAAGCAGACTGATGAGATCGTCTCGCTTGTTTTTCCTATTGTCAGTATTTTCCTTGTCAGCACATGTGAATACAGGACACTAATTGGTCTAACCACTGCATTCATTTCTGCTTTTCATCTGCCCAGAGTGCAACTTTAAATATAATCAGTCATTAATGAGCATTTATAATAGTTTAAATATGTACTCTTAACAGGTTATAATAATGCAGTCTTACGGTTACCTCTCATTGATTCCTTGATTATTATTTTTTTATTATTTACTTGTATTCTTTCCCTGTCAGGACAGAGGTGTCAGACTGAATGTCAAGCTTTACGTCCATCCTACCACCCTGTACTTACTGTAATGGCAGACGCTCAAAAAACATCTTATAAAAAAGGTGCTGTCGGGATCACATTAAAAATATATATAAGGGCTTTGTTAAAAGAGAGAAGTGTGGGTTTCTTAAGCGGTTAAAGAAAAAACTGAGACTGAGAACTGAGTGATCAAAGACTGCTGATCGCTCAGTTCTCAGCCTTCAGTGAGCAGGGAGACAGTGACTGTCAGTCACCAGCTCTCTTCTCTGCCAGTGTAGGGTTGTGCAGGAGGCAGAAGCCTATATATATATATATATGTAGCGACCTCACCCCATCTCTTTCTTCTAGGGGTATCACACACGATAGGGTGAGATGCGCTACGGCCCATGTCCTCCCCATAGCTGTGGGTGAGGTGAAGGCCAGTACCAGAAATTTCCTCGGGCCTGTGTGCTTCTGTGAAGGATTAAGTCCTGCTGTGCCAACACTTCCCTTTGCTCCCATTAACCAGAGTTCCACACACCGATCACAGTCCAACTCTTGTTTTATTGCATATCTCACAATAAACAGTGCTTCAGTAGCCAACTGGTTGCGACTTGATAACAGTTTGATACAGGGGATGAGCAGGTCGAGGCACTGTCCTGATTGTCAGCTAAACCACTGCAATCTCGCCAGCGGTTGCTATAGCCTTAGCTAGAAAGGACTTAGAACTTGAGAGTACCTTCGCTGCGTTGTGGCCCCTGTCAGGCGAAGATGTCCCTCCAAGGGAGTTACCAGAGGCCCATCCGTCACTGGGTTGATGCTGCTCCAGACTCTCCGAATGGGTAACCTCCCCGGCCTCCTCACCTCAGACATGGGCCCCATCCACCTCAGGGACCCTCGGACTTCTCCACCCTCGCGGGACCCAGTCAAAGTCACTGGGCCCCAGGCCTCCTGGTTTAGTACCTCACCCCAGGCTGAAGGTGCCTGGGATGGACTCCAACTCCATTCCGGTCAGGCCTAGGGCACCTGAGCGGGAATCCGGAACCGCCCGCACCCAGGCCTAAGAACCTCCAGAAGAGCAAGACCTCGTGACCAGGGCGTCTCCCCCTTTTATCCCCTCCAATGATGCCACGGCAGGTTCCCCGCCCTCGCCGTACCATCTCCGAGAAGGGACAAAAAGGACAGCACTATGACAGTGAATCTACCTTGAGCCTGCGGGCACCTGCCACCCACCGGCCAAGGAGATTATTACACCGTCCAATCCTCCACGAATACAAATGGTCCATTACTCCCATATTTACACACCTGGACTTCCACCCAGGTGTACCCCACCTAAATTTAGAGACCCCGCTACATATATATGTAAAGTGCTGCATAAATTGACGATGCTATATAAGTACCTGTAATAAATATATATGTATAAAAGAATACGGCACATTCATTTTAAAGAGGTCCTGAATTGATTCTCATCACTGTGGTCAAAAGCAAGGTCCATAAAGACATGGATGAGCGAGTTTGGGGTGGAGGAACTTGACTGGTCTGCACAGAGTGCTGACCTCAACCTGATAGAACACCTTTGGCATGAATTAGAGCGGAGACTGTGAGTCAGGCCTTCTCGTCCACATCAGTGCCTGACCTCACAAATGCGCTTCTGGAAGAATGGTAAAACATTCCCATAGACACACTCCTAAACCTTGTGGACAGAATTCCCAGAAGAGTTGAAGCTGTTATAGCTGCAAAGGGTGGGCCAACTCAATATTGAACACTACAGGCTAAGACTGGGATGCCATTAAAGTTCATGTGCGTGTAAAAGCAGGCGTCCCAATACTTTAGCTAATGTAGTGTATGTGTATATACTATATACAACAGTGGAAGCTTGGATTACGAGCATAATCCGTTCCAGGAGAATGCTCGTAATCCAAAGCACTCGCATATCAAAGCGAGTTTCCCCATAGAAGTCAATGGAAACGAGAATAATTAGTTCCGCATTGACTTCTATGGCATGCAATACCGCATGTGACCAGAGGTGGGGGGGTGCCGGAGAGCCTCGGAAAGGCTCAGGGACAGCTCGGCTGAACTCGGAAACCTCGTAAAGGCTCGGGAACTGAGTATTTACGAGTTTTTCAAATATTTCTGAACGGCTCCACTCCCCTCTGCTCCGGCGCCCCCCCCACCTCTGGCCGAATGCGGTACTGCACACCGCTGTGGTTGAATCCTGCTCGTTTTGCGAGACAACACTCGCAAGCCGAGTCAGGATTTAAGAAAAAAAAAATGCTTGTCGACCTCGTTACTCGCAATACGATGTTTCACTGTGTGTATATATATATATATAGATATATATATATATATCTATATATATATAGATATATATATATATATATATAAAGTGCTGCATAAATTGACGGCACTATATACTGTAAGCACCTGTAATAAATATATATATATATATTAAAGAATACGGCACATTCCTTTTAACCACTTCGCGCCCGGGCTATAAGCAAAAGACGTCCGCAAAGCGGTCGTCAATTGCTGATAGGACGTCTATGGACGTCCTCTTATTTACTTCCGCGATGCGCGCCACCGCGGGCGCGCGTCGGGGAAAAACTGTGCCCGCCGTGTCAGGCGAGTGCCGATGCGCGTGCCTGGCGGCCGCGATGTCCGCCAGGTACGAGCGATCGGCTGTCACAGAGCCAGGGACGTGGATCTCTGTGTGTAAACACAGAGATCCACGTCCTGTCAGGGAGAGGAGACGGATGGTGTGTCCCTTGTACATAGGGACAACCATCAGTCACCTCCCCCAGTCAGTCCCCTCCCCCCCACAGTAAGAACATCTAGCAGGGAACATATTAACCCCTTGATCGCCCCCTAGTGGTTAACCCCTTCCCTGCCAGTCACATTTATACAGTAATCAGTGCATATTTTTAGCACTGTTCGCTGTATAAATGTGAATGGTCCCAAAAATGTGTCAAAAGTGTCCGATGTGTCCGCTGTAATGTCACAGTCACAAAAAAAAAATCGCAGATCGACGGCATTACTAGTAAAAAAATAAATAAAAAAATAATAAAAAAAATAATAAAAAAAAATCATAATTCTATTCCCTATTTTGTAGGCGCTATAACTTTTGCGCAAACCAATCACTATACGCTTATTGCGATTTTTTTTTTTACCTAAAATATGTAGAATACGTATCGGCCTGAACTGAGGAAAAAAATAGGTTTTTTTTAAAAAAAATGGGATATTAATTATAGCAAAAATTAAAAAATATTGTGTTTTTTTTCAAAATTGTCGCTCTATTTTTGTTTATAGCGCAAAAAATAAAAACCGCAGAAATGATCAAAGACCACCAAAAGAAAGCTCTATTTGTGGGAAAAAAAGGACGTCAATTTTGTTTGGGAGCCACGTCGCACGACCGCGCAATTGTCATTCAAAGCGTGACGGCGCTGAAACCTGAAATTTCGCCTGGGCAGGAAGGGGGTTATGTGCCCAGTTGTCAAGTGGTTAAAGAGATCCTAATTTGATTCTCATCACTGTGGTCAAAAACAACTGTCTAATTGACAACACTAAAGCCCCATACACACAATCGGAAGAAAAAATTTAGCATGAGGCACAATCGTTCGATTTTCTTATTGTGTATAGTGTGTACACAACTTTTGACATCCAATTCAGACTTTGCTTTATTTCTATTCTCGGTTCCAACTTTCTGTGAAACATTGAGGAAAACCGACCAATTATTCGCCCGATTTTCTGTTTCACGTAACAATTTGAAAATAAAACAAACATCCTCAAATGGAAACATTTTGAACAAAAGTATGGCTAGCTTTAGGCCCCTTTCACACTGGGGCGGGCAGGTGCGGTGGCGGTATAGCGGCGCGATTTTCAGCGCCGCTATACCGTCGTTATCACCGCGGTATGCGGCCGCTAGCGGGGTGAATTTAACCCCCCGCTAGCGGCCGAAAAAGGGTTAATACCGCCCACAAACCGCGGCTATTGCCGCGGTTTGCGGGCGGTATTACCGCGGTGTCCCATTGATTTCAATGGGCAGCCGCGGTAAAGGAGCGGTGAACACACCGCTCCTTCACCGCTGTAAAGATGCGGCTATCAGGACTTTTGGAGCGGTCCTGCTAGCGCACCGCTTCAGTGTGAAAGCCTTCGGGCTTTCACATTGAAGAATACAGGGCACGATTTTTCAGGCGGTATAACAGCGCTAATATTAGCGCTAAACCGCCTGAAAAACGTGCCAGTGTGAAAGGGGGCTGTGCTAAGGAATTGAGTTACCTGGAGCAGTCAAATTTTCTAGCACATCCAAAAGCATATTGCAAGTGAATAAAAAATGATTTATATAAAAAAAAAAAAAAAAAACACTACAGGTAAGCATGTTAAATACTTGATTTTTCTGTGCTTTCACTTGCAATTTTTTAACAAAAAAAAAATGACAGTGTCTCTTTAACCACTTCAGCCCCGGAAAGGTTTATCCCCCTTCATGACTAGGCCATTCTTTGACGAACAATTGCGCGGTCGTGCGACGCTGTACCCAAATAAAATTGATGTCCGTTTTCCCCACAAATAGAGCTTTCTTTTGGTGGATTTGATCACCTCTGCCGTTTTTATTTTTTGCGCTATAAAAAAAAAAAAGACAGACAATTTTGAAAAAAAAAAATACTTTATGCTATAAAACGTATCCAATAATTATTTTTTTTTTAAAATCAAATTTATTATTCATCAGTTTAGGTCAATTTGTATTCTGCTACATATTTTTGGTAAAAAAAATCCCAATAAGCGTATATTGATTGGTTTTCTCAAAAGTTTTAGCATCTACAAACTAGGGGATATTTTTATGGAATCTTGAATTTTATTTTTTTACTAGCAATATCGGCGATCAGCAATTTTTAGCAGGACTGCAACATTGGACACCTTTTGAAAGTAAATTAAACAGGGCTTGCTCCTCCTAGTTATTATTATGTTCTAATAATTAATAACCTGGGAATTAAGGGGCGTCCAAGTCGCAAGAGGTGGATCATCACAGTATTGGGACTTGTAGCACTATAGCACCATATGCAATGTAAATATGTGGCACTGTTGTCACTTTATTATTTATTAATTTTATCAATTTATGCACTGTAATATATGATGTAATATTGTCACCTTAATATTCAATTTAATCTATTGGTACATAACTATTTCTTTGGTATAAGGATCAATTTCTTTAATATTTAGTATCAGGTCATACCATTAAAGTGGATGTAAACCCACTCTCATCCTTTCTAAACTACTGCCATAGTGCTGATCTATAAGGCCTCATGCCCACTGACGTTTTTACAGCTGCGTTTTTTACAGCTTAAAAACGCCTGTCCATGTTATTGTAATTTTTATTTTTATTTTTTTAAATATAAAAACGTCGGAGCTAAAAAACGCGACCGCACGTTTGTGCGCGTTTTTGAGCGTTTTTTGACACTCGCGTTTTTTTCTGCCTAACTCTGACGCTGAGGAACGCACTGGTCCTGGGTTTTTTTTACAGCTTAAAAGGGTCTATGCTATTTGCAGCTCAAAAACGTCTAGGTGGGCATGAAGCTATAGACTAACATGGACAGGCGTTTTTAAGCTGTAAAAAACGCTCAAAAACGCGTCTGTAAAAACGTCCGTGGGCATGAGGCCTAAGGATCTAGATTCCTCCTGCATGTATCCTTACCTGTCAAATGTCTCCCCTCTGTCTGTTATAAGAACTGAAAAACTGCAGATTCTGTGGGTGGATCTGTTGTCTGGAGCTCGGTGGGTGGAGTCGTGATGTCAGTAGACTCCCCGCCCACCTCTACACTCCCCTTGTCAACATGCATTTTCTCCTGTGTATTCCTTCTGCTATGATCACTAACATCCAGTCAAAATCCAGAAAAGTAACCACATGACTTCAGAAAAGGAGTGGGGGTGGGAATTAAAAAATAATGCCTGTCTAAAGCTAGTGCACGAGATATATAAATAACCTGTCACTCAAAGCAAGGGGGCGGAACGGACAAAGGTAACTCTGTTTGTCCATTTTATCTCACTGAACAATAAAAGAGAATTGCTCAGAGCTGGATTAACTCTTTGTGGCAAGACCTGGCACAAATTATAGGAAATCTTATACTCTACATTGTGACAGCAAAAAAAAAAAAAATTTCGGGTTTACTTCCACTTTAATTCCCAGGTTATTAACCACTTCAGCCCCGGACACTTTTGACACTATTTGGGGACCATTGACATTTATACAATGATCAGAGCTAAAAATAGCCATTGATTACTGTATAAATGTCACTGGCAGGGAAGGGGTTAACACTAGGGGGCGATCAAGGGGTTAACTGTGTTCCCTAGGTGTGATAACTGTGGGGGGTGGGGATGGGACTGACTAGGGGAGGCGAGAGATCGGTGTTCATACTTAGTATGAACACACGATCTGTCTCCTCTCCCCTGAGAGAACTGGGATTTGTGTGTTTACACACACAGATCCTGGTTCTCGCTCTGTCATGAGCTATCGCGGGTGCACGGCGGTCATCGTGCCCACCAGGCACACGGCACAGCACCTGCTGTGACGTCTTAAAGAAGCGACGTACAGCTACGGCGATTTGTGCAGCCGTGCCAACCTTCCGCAGTATAACTGCAGTGGCTGGTCGGCTAGCGGTTAATTATTAGAACATAATAATAACTAGGAGGAGCAAGCGCTGTTTAAAGGGGTTGTAAAGGTTCGTTTTTTATTTTCTAAATGGGTTCCTTTAAGCTAGTGCATTGTTGGTTCACTTACCTTTTCCTTAGATTTTCCTTCTAAATGTTTTTTTTCTTGTCTTTTCTTTGTCTGAATTTCTCACTTCCTGTTCCTCCTCAGTAAGCTGTTCAGTAAACTGTTCTGGCTGACTCCACACCACTCGGATGATGGTGTGAAGTTTACTGAGGAGAAACAGGAAGTGAGAAATTCAGACAAAGAAAAAAAACATTTAGAAGGTAAATAGAAGGAAAAGGTAAGTGAACCAACAATGCACTAGCTTAAAGGAACCTATTTAGAAAATAAAAAACGAACCTTTACAACCCCTTTAATTTTCATTCATTTACCCTACCTTGTGGGAATCATTTTGGACAACAGCGGCCCATATGTACAGGCTAATTTAATTCCAAGGCGCGTGTGTCTCACCAAACAAATCGGACACCTAACTGTCACTTTTGACACTTTTTCGGGACCAGTGACACGAATACAGTGATCAGTGCTAAAAAATATACACTGTTTCTGTACTAATGACACTGGCAGGAAAGGGGTTAACATCAGGGGCAATCAAAGGGTCAAGTGTGTCCCTAGGGGGTGCTTTCTAACTGTGGGGGGGGTGCTGTAATTGGAGGTAGACCGTTCTTTGTTTCTGTTTAGCAGAAACACAAGATCTCCATCTTCCTCTCTCACAGAACGGCAGTCTGCTTTGGTTACATAGGCAGACCGCTCGTTCTGACGCTCCAGAGAATGATCGGCCGGTCCCTAGCGGACATTGCATCGGCCGGAAACGCAGCGGACGCAATCACAGCGAGCGCCCAAGAGCCTGTTTACGAAATCACGTACCTATACATGATTTCGCGCAGGAGGGACGCTCTGCCGCAGTATATCTGCGTGGGGCGGTCCTTACGCGGTTAAATAAGCCCGATTGTCTCAATAGATCGTTTACATCTTTGAGTAGAAGGTTACATAGGATCTGCTCCTTCCATCCCCTTGAAAGATGGAAGCAGATAGGTGACAGACAGGTTTTAAATTCCCAGCGAAATGTAGCGAGGAAGATGTAATATCAGCAGCGTCAAAGCATTTATGGCTATTAGAGGTAAAGTGGATTACCAGTGCGCGAGAGGGGACATAAGGGAGAGCGAGACATATTGAGCAGCAAGAGTAACTGCTCGGAACGCAGCAGAGGGAGACAAGAGGAGGAGTGAGATTAATCACATACACGCAGCAATGGACTGGGGCACAGCGAAGATATCACATGGGGACAGAGACAGAGTACAGGATTATCTAGAAGCTGCTGGAAAAGAGCATCATTTACAATATGGACAAATCCCAGGCGAGGAGAGCGGAACTAAGGTCAACAGGGGGTAACCAGGCTAGTGATGTTACTACAAACAGCTCTGAGATTATCCTGTCCCCCGACAAGCACGACCACATGCTGCAAGAATTGGACACCTGTCCTGGATGTACTTCCTGTCACCGCTTTCATGTCACCTGTCATCGAATCCCAACATCCGCATCTTCACCGGTTGAACAGACGTAGCGTGAAGTGACCTCTGTGCGCGTAACATACCGCCAGACCGGCCCTGTGCCCTGGGAAATGATCTCCCAGTGCAGGTTTCTGGATGGAATGTATTAATATTTAATAACCGAAAGCTGAATACACAGTGGAAAGATGTACATGGGAACTGTCTCTCCAAAAAAAAAAAAAATGTCATTCCCTTTAGTTGAGTTTTATACACCTATGCCAGACGGCCAAGCCCTGGACCTTCACTGCAGTTAAAGGAGTTGTAAATGCAGAAGGTTTTTTTATCTTAATGCATTCTATGCATTAAAATAAAAAAACCTTCTGTGTGTAGCCCCCCCCCCCAGCACCCCCCTAATTACCTACTTGAGCCCCATCTCTCTCCAGCGATGTCCACGATCTTCTCAGCCATCCAGGACACTCCTCCTGATTGGCTGAGACAGAGCAGTGGTGCCATTGGCTCCCGCGGCTGTCTATCAAACTCAGTTAGCCAATCAGGGGAGAGAGGGGACGGGGCTAGGTCAGGGCTCCGTGTCTAAATGGATACACAGAGCTCTAACTCGGCTTGGGTGCCCCTTGTAGCAAGCTGCTGGCTGAGGGGCACTCAAAGGAAGGAGGGGCTAGGAGCAGTGAAAAGGGACCCGAGAAGAGGAGGATCTGGGCTGTTCTGTGCAAAACCAACTACACAGAGGAGGTAAGTATAACATGTTTGTTATTTAAAAATCAAAAAACAAGCCTTTACAATCACTTTAAGCGGTTTATCTCAGTCTAGGGCACCGCTGATTGGACAATGAAAAGAGAGCAGCATGCTAATGAGTCATCATTGCACCCACTCTGCTCCCTCCTCCTGTAAGCATGTTCACAGCGTTAAAGACTAATTCCACCTTTCACATGTTTCATTTTACACCCATATTTAGTAAGTAACATGGCGCCCAACCCTAAACCTATACCCCCCCCTCACATTTACCTGAATCCCATCAGGCTTCTGCCCAGGCTGGCCATACATTATACAATTCTCTTGTACAATTTTCCTTTAGATTTATCAAAACCATATAATATCAGGTCCAACCTGAAAACTCTCAATTTGTTTGCAATCAGGCAGGCCCTTGCACTACATGGGTAAAGGTGAATCTTAAAGAAAATTGTATGGCCTGGCTTAAAGTGTTACCAAAACAATAACAGCCAGGGCCGATCCTGGGCAGGTGCACGGGGTGCAGTGCACCCAGGCGCCACAGAGGTGGGGCGCTGAAGCGCCAGAGTGCTCCTCTTCCGCCTTCTCCTCCTCTTCTTCTTGTCTGTGTTCAGAGGCAGCTCTCTCCACCGGCAACTGACATGAACGGATCAGAGGAGGAGAGACTGTGCCGCCGCCGCTGTGTTTCCTGCCCAAGTCCATCCTCCCTCTCTCCCTCCTCCTGTCAGAGGAGGAGAGCAAAGCAGCCGGAGACCATAGCGCCAGTCTCTGACCATCTCCTGTATTATATCTGCAGTCTCTGACCATCTCCTGTATTATATCTGCAGTCTCTGACCATCTCCTCTATTATATCTGCACTCTCTGACCATCTCCTCTATTATATCTGCAGTCTCCGACCATCTCCTCTATTATATCTGCAGTCTCTGACCATCTCCTGTAGTATGTCTGCAGTCTCTGACCATCTCCTGTACTATGTCTGCAGTCTCTGACCATCTCCTGTACTATGTCTGCAGTCTCTGACCATCTCCTGTACTATGTCTGCAGTCTCCATATGGGGGCGCCAGAAATATTTCTGCACCCAGGTATCTGTGACCCTAGGATCGGCCCTGATAACAGTAAAATCAGTCTGTATATGCAGTAAAGCATGCTTGTTATACTCATTGTGGAACCTAAGGGGTTAATCCTCTGCATTGTGTAGAAAGGGTGTTTGATCCTGTATGCACAGATTCTCCGCTTCTTCCACTCTCTCTAGAACAGGTCCGGATAAGACAGAGTTATTGGAGTCAGGCTGCACATGCTCATTTTGGTGTGTATTTCTAGAGAGTTTTTTTTTTCTGGGGAGAGTGCATGCGATCAGCACAGGGACAATCAGCACTGTCCAGACAGAGGGTCAGGGGTCTTTCCTGATAGGACAGCTGAGTGCAGTTTGAAAACTCCTCCTACAAGCTTAACCAGGTACTGATAGAAGTCACAAGACTGCAATATACCGCTAATGAGAAAAGGTATTTAGTAGTTTATATTTACTAAAACTATTGCATTTCTATGTTTTGTGTACTGTGGGAGACCAGATATAGTGAATGCAGGGCCCTGGGTTTAGTAACACTTTAAATGCCATTAATTTAAAGTTGGTATGCCTGTGCATGTACAATAGGGTTGCCACCTCATCCCTTTAAAACTGAACACATATTAATTACACAGATTCTGTGGCTGATTAAGGTGGTAATTAAACTCACTTGGTGCCTAATCTGCATTAAATTGGCCTCAGAACCTGTGTAATTCATATGTTGGGTTTAAAGGGATGAGGTGGCAACTCTAATGTACAACCACCTTTTCCATTTACAGATATCTGTGAATGGAGAGACTACAAATCCCATCAGGCTTTGCAGCAGAGGGACAGTACAAGTGTGGTGAGGTCACTGCACTCATAATTCATTGGTACGTCCTTCAGCTCCATAAGTGATGGTCTGTACTGTAATACTGACCTCGGGCTGGAGGACCAGTCTGCAGGAGCATATGGATTGTGAAGTTGTATCAAGTGTTAACTCAACCACGACTAAAGTTGTCATTGAACTTTAGGATCTGTAGCCGTAGAGGGATCCTCAAGCCAGCCTGCCCCAAACCCACCCACTTGTGACGCTAGCGAATCAATATTCGCTATCGGTTTCCAGCTTCTTCTCCCAGCCAATCAGGAAAGGAGGCGGATCTAAAGAAGACTGGGTAAGCCGGGAGGAGAAGCCGGAGAAGCCACGGCACTGTGACCCTGGAGGCGTGAGTGCGGACCTGGGGGGGGGTTTGTTTGCTGTCCCCCAAACATTTTAGCATCAGCCACCACTGCTTCTGTTACTGTAAGTGTATAGTTTCCTGGCCTTTTGGCTAAGATCAATTGTAGTATCTGTTCTTGTCAGTGTCCAGTAGGGGTGCTATGCCATTTTTCCTGCCTTATGGTGGGGATGATTGGCTGTATAGTACCACTGCTGGAATGATGGGGGCTCTGAAGGCTAGTAATGGCTGGAACAGAAACCGGGGTGCCCACAGGCAGTTGGGGCACGGGAGTAATTCCCCCATGAAAACTGGATGGCCCAGTTGCTCCTGATTTGAATGGATTTACCTTGTCTGGCCATGGGCTGGGAAGGCAGAGAGTCTGCGGTGTCTGTGCCCCCTGGGAGTGGTTGCCCTAGGGGGGAACTGGCACATAGTCCAAGCACTAAATACTTTTTTCTGCACTGTGCCTTTTAGGCCCCTTTCACACTGAGGCGTGGAAAAAACGCTCAAAAATTATGGGATTTTGTACCTGTATTTTACCGCGATTTTACTGCTATTTTTTAAAATAACGCTTATGCCTATGCGTTTTTACCGCATTTTTACCGCGTTTTTACCGCGGTTCCCATTCATTTCAATGGGGATAGGCGTTTTTACAGCGCTATTTTATGCGCCCTAAAGTTGCTCTAAAAAAGCGGTTTGCAGGATTTTTTCCAACGCCCAGCCAGCATAACGCCTCAGTGCGAAAGCCCTCAGGGCTTTCACATTGAGAATGCTGGGGCAGGATTATTTCAGGCGTTATTACAGCGCTATTTTTAGCGCGAAAACGCGGTAAAAACGCCTCAGTGTGAAAGGGGCCTTAGGGCTGGGCCTTTATGGCTAAGTCCAGGGCAATTTTTGTTACCAGGCCTCAGGGCCCGGGCAGTACACATTGCACGGCCCCTTATTTATTTATTTATTTTTCCTTCACCATTTTGTCACTTTCACTTGTGCGTGAGTCCTCGGGCTTGCCCTGAAGTCCGGGGGGAGGATGTGTGGCCCTCAGGCTCCTTCCTCCTCTGACCCTGGGGGTTCTCTCTTTGGGAGAGACCCTCGACCTAGTACTAGGCCTTCTGGCTAGACAGACCATGTCAAACCCTATGTCCCTGTCAGGAGCCTTGCACCCATCAGGGAGAGGTCCTACCCCTTTGGGGGGTGGACAAAGCACACCCTTAAGTGCACTTTTTAGTGTGTGTGTTTCACAAGCATGTTTTTTGTTCACCTAATGGTTTTTCTGTTTTGGTTTTTCGGCACCACCACCGATTAAAAAAAAAAAAACTTCTGTTACTGTAAGTGGCTTGGTAGAAAGGTAGAGTGGAGTTCACAAGGTGCTTCCAAAAATTATTAGAGGCAAGAGAGGACTTTTTCCAATGTAACATAATAGCTTTTCTAGCTTAAAAAAGTAGGAGGCTGAGGAGTGTTCATTCCACATAGTAAGGATCAGACCTTCCACCAAGCTTAGTAGGCAACGTTCACAATGTTATGCCAATATTGAGTGATAGCTGGACAAATCCAGAAGATATGTGAAAAGTCCCCCATGGAGTGATCGCGCCGCCAGCAGGAGGAAGAGTTCACTGGGCTAAGCTTATGGAGCCTGTGTGGTGTAAAATAAGCAAGGTGTGCATTTTTACATTGAATTAGGCAGTCCCTAATGGAGACGAGTTGTATGAATGGCCTGTCCCAGATCTCTTTTGAGTCCTCCTGATCCAGTTCAGGGACATTCGTCTGGTGCTGCCATTTTCAGGTCCTCCTGCAAAGGTACCTAAGACTGTTCTGTCTTTTCTGTCTTTTCTGCCTATCCCTTGATCCGCCCTGGTTGCCACACATCTCCAGGATCCCATGCAGTGCCTTTGGCCGTTAAATCTGAGCTTTTATGCAATTGTCCTGGGGGTCGCTGCAGAAGAAGCGAGGGAGCAGAAACGAGGGGCAATGAACCTTGGCATCAGACATTCCCCGGATGTGTCAGATTCCATTCCAACTTTTTCACATTTTTTGGCTGAAAAAGCACATTATTGAATGGGAATTTAAACTTAGAACGTGCTAAGTGGTGGCAGGTTCTCTTTATAGGAAATCTGCATTGATTTTGCTGTCTACATGGAATTCAGCTTTAATAAGCCATTAGGCTTTACAGCCAATTAGCACAGTATGACTTAAGGCAAGCAATTAAGATAAACCTAGACCCCCTAATTAGTGGATTTCTAACAAATATCAAAAATAAAAAACCATCAGCATATAATTAATGATCATAAAAAAAAAAAAAAATGTACGTTAAATGAAATAAACTAAACTAGCCTAAAGCCCCGTACACACTGTCGGACTTTTTGCCAACAAACTTCATTTTGAGCAAGTTTGAAAAAAATCCGACCGTGTGTACGCTCCATCGGACAAACTTTTTCAGTTTTCATCGGACAAAAGTTGGGTCTGCAAACGGACAAACTTTTGGCCAACAAAAGTCCGATGGAGCAAAGTCCGACTGTGTGTACAGAAAACCATCGGACTCAATGGCTGTATTCAGCTTTATGCTGGTACTTGCATAGGCACACACATGCATGCAGCTTGCATCCAGGGACGTACATCCGTATGCGTACGCTTGTTTACGCAAAAACCGACATATACCTGTGTACAGCTGCACAGAGCCATTGATTCCTATGGGTGGCTGTACTCTGTTATTAACTTCTGTGGCTCCCACTGCTCCCAGGCAGGGAAAAATCATTGAATTTCGAGTTTTCTAGCCCCAGATACCTGTTTGCTGGACTTCTAAATATAGAAAAAATAAGATTTTTTTATGCAGACTTCACCTGAGCAGCTTGACAAGTCAAATTACTCCACTTACTCCTTTTACTGACCTCTCAGAAAATGCTAGATCCCTGGCTGTCAATCTGATGCAATGGCTTTAAAGTGTTACTAAACCCACAACAGTAAAATCAGTCTGTATATGCAGTAAAGCATGCTTGTTATACTCAGTGTGGAACCTAAGGGGTTAATCCTCCGTTTGAATGAAAAGGCTGTTTGATCCTGGCTTCTCTGATCCTCCCCTTCTTCCATTGTCCCCATTCCATCTCCTCATAAGACAGTGCATTTGGAGTCACTCTGCGCATGCTCAGTTTGGTGTGTATTGCTAGTTTTTTTTTTCTTGAAAGGATGCATGTGATCAGCACAGGGCCAACCAGTACTGTCCAGGCAGAGGGTCAGGGGTCCCTCTGCCTGGTCATAGGACAGTCAGGGTAGAATGAAAACTCTTCCTACAAGCTTTTTTTTTTTTTGTAAATTATTTTTATTAAAGGTTTTTTACATAGAAAAATACGTATACAAACTTAGAACATAAAACATTCAGCACTACAATTCCCAGCACCAGTGTACAATGCAGCTCCCATACCAAATAATAGCAGACATCAGAAATCCTATATAGAAATCATAGTAAAGGGGAAAAAGAAGAGGGGGGAAGGTATACACAATGTACATTCGTTATATGCAGTATAATATCCCCCTAAAGCAGTATTAAAGGAAGTTATAAGTTCCCATCCAGGCTCATCCTACCAGCTTTAACCATTGCTCTGCTGGACACTGATAGAAGTCACAAGACTGCTATATACTGCTGATGAGAAAAGGTATTTAGCAGTTTATATTTATAAAAATATTTGCATTTCCATGTTCTGTGTACTGTGGGGAGACCAGATATAGTGAATGCCGGGTCCTGGGTTTAGTGACACTTTTAGGCTCTGTGTCCACTATTGCAACCCCAAAGTCGTGCGATTTACAATGCGACTTTGCAATGCGATTTTTGATGCAATGTCATGCCACCGGTGAAAACCATGTGAGAACAAGTCGCCCCGAAGCCGGAACAAAGTAGTGTAAGAACCTTTTTTGGAGTCGCTGCGACTTGAGTCGCACCAATTAGAAAGGGGACCATTGAAAAAACGGCGTATGGGTCCCCCTCAAAATCCAAACCAGACCCTTATCCGAGCACACAACCTGGTAGGCCACAGGAAAAGAGGGGGGACGAGAGAGCGGCCCCCCTCCCTCCTGAACCGTACCAGGCCGCTTGCCCTCAACATAGGGGGGTTTGGTGCTTTGGGGTGGCGTTTTTTCGGCTTAGGGGGTTCCCCTTAAAATCCATACCAGACCCAAGGGCCTGGTATGCTCCTGGAGGGGAACCCATGCCGTTTTTTTTATTTAAAATTTGGCGTGGAGTTCCCCCTCATACCAAACACAGTGCCTGGTATTGGCGGGGATCCAAGTCGGATCCCCGTTCATTGAAAGTCGGACGTATGTCGGCTTCAAGTCGCAGGCAAAGTCGGATCCAAGGTAGGACGGTTGTCGTGTTGCACAAGTGTGAACCCGGCCTCAGGCTTGAGCCAAGAACAAGTCAGAACAAGTGAACAGATAA
This sequence comes from Rana muscosa, assembly GCA_029206835.1. Lineage (NCBI taxonomy): Eukaryota > Metazoa > Chordata > Amphibia > Anura > Ranidae > Rana > Rana muscosa. Next base: position 53,711,932 of record CM055128.1, on the reverse strand, counting down.
GAACTTTCATCCTTTCTCTGACTTCCCTGGTCTGCTTACATAGAAGTATTGGACCAGAGGATCAAAATAACAGCCAGGCAAGTAGCAATTTCAGAAGTATTTGTAGGTTTACTTTATTGCTCGTGTGTCATGCTCAGGACCAATGAAAAGATCATTGTGAAAAGGTTTTTTATTTCAGAGATTATCTTTTCTTCTTTGCAAAGTAGAGCAGATGAAAGACACTGACATACTTTTTTAACCTGGTTTCACTATATTTATCCCCTTTTTAATGCCCTTGTGGGGTTTTTTTTTGTTCCGCTCACTTCTATTTTTAGGTTAACCTGAAGGAACAAGGCCGACTGCTATGCCAAGGGGAGTTTGTGATCTCCTACAGGAAAAGAAAGTGCCTGAGGAGGGTGTTCCTCTTTGAAGACCTGATTCTGTTCAGTAAAACAAAAAAAGCCGCCTCGGGAAAGGAAATCTATGTGTACAAACAGTCCTTCAAGGTAATCCAATGGTTTCTTGTAGCCAGGGCTTTTTTTCAGCGGGAACGCGGGGGAACGCAGTTCCGGCACCTCCTGGACTGACTGTATGTAATGGCAAGGGGTACTGGGGTGTGCTGCAGGGTATTGATGCTCACTGCTGGTGATCTATTTTTGCAGGGGGGTCTATTGTTGCTGCTGATGGACCTATTGTTGCTGCTGGGGGGGTCTTATGTTGCTGGGGGGTCAGTTGTTGCTGAAAGAGATCTACTGTTGGGGAGGGATCTATTGTTGATGGCAGCCAGAGAGTCTATTAATGCTGGCTGTGCGGAGATCTGTTGATGCTGCCGGGAGTCTATTGTTGCTGGTGGGGGACCTATTGTTGCTGGGGGGGTCTTATGTTGCTGGGGGGTCAGTTGTTGCGGAAAGAGATCTACTTTTGGGGAGGGATCTATTGTTGATGGCTGCCAGAGAGTCTATTAATGCTGGCTGTGCGGAGATCTGTTGATGCTGCTGGGAGTCTATTGTTGCTGGTGGGGAAATTATGTTGTGGGTGGTCCATTGTTGTTAGGGGGATCTATTGTTGCTGGCTGCGGGGGATCTATTTTACTGCTTTTCTTGATATCGTTACCAAATTCAGTACAAATTACTTAGCACTAAAAATGATACTTAGTCCTATATTGTCTAAAAGGGGCGGTACTGGGAGGTGGGTAGGGCCGGAGAAAAGGGGTGACTCGGAAGGGGGGGGGTTCCTGCACCTAATGTCCGAGAAAAAAAGCCCTGCTTGTAGCTATTGATAAGAGCATTTTCTAAGGCAGGCCATACATTATGTGATTTTATTTCCTTCAACTACAGGTTGAAGGAAAGAAAATTGCTTAATTCCTCCATCATCACAGCCATTGTTTATGGGGGAATCCCTCCCGCAGTGCTATTCTATTCTGACAGCAGGAGGTTTCCAGCCATCAGAATACAATGATCACTGCCGGTGGCTATAGACACCAGCTGTGATCGCAGAACAAAACAAACAGGCTGATTGTATGATAGACTGACTTCAGTACAACCAGCCTGCCTAGATGGATCGGAATTCGGCTGGTTCAGCAGGAACTGAGAGCTTGAGCAAGCGGCTGAGAGGCGCAGCAAAAATCTCCAATTCCTGCCGCTACTATTCGCACCAACCCTAATTACCTCCTCTGTGGTGGATCGCTTTTTAAAGTCTGAACCTAGCCTTATTGTGTGAACCTAGCCTTTATGCCAAATAAGCTATGACATAGTGATCAATAGCAGATATTCTTGTGAATAACTGACACATGGGGCATCTTTGTTAACCACTTCAGCCCCGGAAGGATTTGCTTAATGACCAGGCCATTTTTTGCGATACAGCACTGCGTCACTTTAACTGACAATTGCGCGGTCGTGCAACGCTGTACTAAAACAAAATTTTTGGTCCTTTTTTTCACATAAATAGAGCTTTCTTTTGGTGGTATTTGATCTCCTCTGCGTTTTTTATTTTTTGCGCTATAAACAAAAAAAAGCGACAATTAAAAAAATATATATATATATATATATATATATATATATATAATTTTTACTTTTTGCTATAATAAATATCCCAATTAAAAAAAAAAAATTCCTCAGTTTAGGCTGATATGTATTCTTCTACATATTTTTGGTAAAAATATAAGCGTATATTGATTGGTTTGCGCAAATGTTATAGCGTCTACAAAATAGGGGATAGATTTATGGCATTTTTTTTTACTGGTAATGGCAGCAATCTGCGATTTTTATCAGGACTGTGACATTGCGGCAGACAGATCGGACACTTTTGACACTTTTTCGGGACCATTGACATTTATACAGCGATTAGAGGTAAATGTCACTGACAGGGAAGGGGTTAACACTAGGGAGCGATCAAGGGGTTAAATGTGTTCCCTCACTGTGTTCTAACTGTGGGAGGATGGGACTGACTGGGGGAGGAGACCGATCGCTGTTCCTTTATACTAATGTAGCGACCTCACCCCCCCCCCCCGTTCCCTTTTAGTAAATAAAATGGCTTGCTTGTCTAGGGGTATGCGGGAAGAGGGTGAGGTTCACTACGGCCCATGTCCTCTAGGGTGTAGAGGTGAAGGCCAACACTATTTTACCTCCGAGTCCTGCGTTCTGGATGGAGCCTCTGGCCCTCCTGCAGAGGGCAAGTTTGACTGTCGGTAATAGAACCCCACACCATAGAAAGTTCAACACTCCTTTATTCTTCTTCACATATAAACAGTATCAGTTGAACTTTCAAACGAACAGACAGGGGGTGTGGATACGAGTAGGCCCAGGCACAATGAACTCTCCTATTCCTTCTTTAGCGAATAGGCTTGGCGCACAGTCGCTGCCACCGACCGTGAGATTGGTCGCTGCCACCGACCGGGTGAACTGTTGAGGCCAATGCCACAGGCCTAATAGCAGGTCTCTGCCACAGACCTGAATTGACTAGATGTACCGCTGCCACCGGTCACAGAACATGAATTACCTTCCTGTATGAATAGGACCTTGTTGGAGAAAGATATCCATCGGAGCGGTCTCCGGAGGTCCACCCGACACTGGCAATATGCTGCACCAGCTTCACAAAGGGTCCCCTCTCCGGTCCCTTACGCTCTGGATTCAGGTGCCCAACACCCGGGGCACCTTAGGACGATCCCTCCCTCGCGGGACCCAGCGGAAGATACTGGGCCCCAGGCCTCCGGCTGAGTACCTCACCCCAGACTGAAGGTGTCTGGGATGGAACACGAACTCCTCGTGTACAGGCCTAGGGCGCCTGTACACTGAACACGGACAGCAGTTCTCAGGCTGAAGGTGCCTGGGACTCGGACCTTGTGGTGAAGATGTCCGCCCCCTTTATGTCCTCTCCCAGCATGCACAGCGGGTTCCCCGCCCCGCAGTACAGCTGCCGCGAGAGGTCACAACGGGTATGGCACTGCAGTAGTGGTTCAACCCCGGCTCAGAGCGACAGCGCCACCTACTGAGCCGCAGGGAACTGTACACCACTGATGTCCTCATCCGAACAGAATACAGCCCTATTCTTCCAATCAGTGCATCTGGGCCATGCTACCACCCAGATGCTTCCCCTAAATAGTACATGCCTGCTACACTCTCCCCCCAGTGATTTGACACTGGTCCCCTGGTTTTTTTCTTTCTTGGGAGAGTGCATGTGATCAGCACAGGGCCGTCTTTAAGGCAGGGCAAAAGGGGCAGCTGCCCTGGGCCCTGTCATTGTTGTGGGGCCCAAAGCAGCTGCCTCATACTTGCCAACTATCCCAGTTTAAATTCCCTTGTCCCTTGAAGTTTTTTAGTCCTGTGCTGTGTCCCGATATCTCAGTGTAAAGTGCTGCTACCAATGCTGCCCAGCTCTGCCCTATTGTTGTGTACAGATGACTTACCTGCAGACCCTGTGTTTACATGTAAATAACCGTCATTCATATGCAAATAACGAGAACATTCATATGTAAATAGCGGCAGCTCGGCATTGATATGTAAATAAAGGCGGCATTCATATGTATATCATGCCCCTCTGCAGTGAGGAGATGATCTGCTGTAACCTCTAGCAACCAATCAGTGAGCAGTATTACTGTACAGTAATCTCTAGCAACCAATCAACAAGCAGAAATCATGTGCTGTAACCTCTGGCAACCAATCGCAACCGCTGCCTGATCTGATACAGTAAACTGATTTTAAGTCTAGCTCAGTGTTTCTCAAGTTCAGTCCTCAAGGCGCCCCAACAGGTCATGTTTTCAGGATTTCCCTCAGATAAAACGGCTGTGGTAATTACTAAGGCAGTGAAACTGATCAAATAACCTGTGAAAAATAATGGAAAGCCTGAAAACATGACCTGTTGGGGCACCTTGAGGACTGGAGTTGAGAAACACTGAATTATTTATTGTATGTCTCAGAGCATTTGGAGAGCGAAATTGCATGGGGGGGGGGGGGGGGCCCAATAATTTTTGTTGCCCAGGGTCCAATCCATATTAAAGACGGCCCTGCACAGGGCCATTCAGCACTGTCCAGACAGAGGGTCAGGGGTCCTTGATCTTGATAGGACAGCTCAGTGCTGTATGAAAACTCCTCCTACAAGTTTAGCCAGGTACTGATAGAAGTCACAAGACTGCTATATACTGCTGATGAGAAGGGGTATTTAGCATTTTATATTTACTAAAATAATTGTATTTCCATGTTCTGTGTACTGTGGGGGACCAGATATAGTGAATGCAGGTTCCTGGGTTTAGTAACACTTTAATATACAGTATCTTCCATCCTTGACTTTTCTCAGACTTCAGAAATCGGCCTAACTCACACATTGGGAGGCAGTGGACTCTGCTTTGAAATCTGGTTTCGAAGGAGGAAATCGGAGGACACGTACACTTTTCAGGCTCCATCTGCTGATGTCAAGGAAGCTTGGACTGAGGACATACAGAAGATTCTGTGGGACCAGGCAATAAAAAACCGAGGTGAACTGCACCAGATGATGAAACTCATAATATTGATCTGATTGAAATGAAGCACTTATTTTTTTTAATGCCGCGTACATGCGACCGCTTTTAATGTCATTGAAAAAAACAGCATTTTTCTCGACGGGATTCTTCTCAGGCCTGCCTTGCCTACACACTATCGTGGAAAAAAATGCTCGAGCAAAGCGCGGTGACGTACAACACGTTCGACGGCACTATAAAGGGGAAGTTCCATTCGGATGGCGCCACCCTTTGGGCTGCTTTTGCTGATCCTCGTGTTAGTAAAGTTTGTTGATAGACGATTTGCGCTTTTCAGTCCGTTACAGCGTGATGAATGTGCTATCTCCATTACAAACGCTAGTTTTACCAGAACGAGCGCTCCCGTCTCATCACTTGCTTCTGAGCATGCACATTTTTTTCACGTCGTTAAAGCCTACACACGGCCGTTTTTCACGACGAGAAAAATGACGACGTGAAAAACTACAAGAAAAATTAGAGCACGTTCCAAATTTTTAATGGTCATTTTTCACGTCGTGAAAAATGCTCTGGAGCCCACACACGATCGTTTTTAATGACCAAATAAAAAAATGAAAATTTTCTCGTCATGAAAAACGGTCGTGTGTACGCGGCATAATGCCGCGTACACACGACCGTTTTTAATGTCATTGAAAAAAAACTGCATTTTTCTCGATGTGATTCTTCTCAAGCCTGCCTTGCCTACACACTATCGTGGAAAAAATGCTTGAGTAAAGTGCGGTGACGTACAACACGTACGACGGCACTATAAAGGGGAAGTTCCATTCAGGTGGCGCCACCCTTCATGTTAGTAAAGTTTGGTGAGAGACGATTCACGCTTTTCAGCCTCGTGCTTTTCAGTCCATTACAGCGTGACAAATGTGATATCTCCATTACGAACGCTAGTTTTACCAGAACGAGCGCTCCCGTCTCATACTTGATTCTGAGCATGCGCATTTTTTTCACGTCGTTAAAGCCTACACACGGCCGTTTTTCATGACGAGAAAAACGACGATCTAAAAAACAACATGAAAAATTAGAGCATGTTCCAATTTTTCTCGTCATGATTCTCTGCGTTTTTCTCGTCGGGAAAACAGCTGGAAAGCCCACACACGATCATTTTTAATGACCATTTTAAAAAATTAAATTTTTCTCGTCATTAAAAACGGTCGTGTGTACGGCATAAGGCTCAGTATCTGTCAATTTTTTTATTGCCTTCTGAAAGCTTAGATTGCTTTAATGTCACCAAGGACACTGCATTCGTTTTCTAGGCATTGTCCATGATCAAGTCAGCCCTGTAATTTACACTGATATGTGTTACACAATTTCCCATGGTGCAATCTTAGCTGGAAAAAGGATTACTCAGAATATTTTATAGACTAACGTGTTTTCTCCATGGCCGAACACTGACTGAAAAAAAAATAACCTGCGTTATAATAATCTAATGGATTCCCCTTTAACCACCTGACCTCCAGGAGAGTTACCCCCCAACTTCATGACCAGGCCATTTTTTGCAATACGGCACTGCGTTACTTTAACTGACAATTGCGCAGATGTGCGATGTTGTGCCCAAACTAAATTTATGACATTTTTTTTCCCCACAAATAGAGCTTTCTTTTGGTGGTATTTGATCACCACTTTTGTTTTTTATTTTTTTGCGCTATAAGAGCCAGTTCACACCATAGAAATGCAATCCAGATGCGTTCCAGGTGCTTTTTTGCATGCACGTTTTTGACGCGTTTTTGATGCGTTCCAGTGCGTTTTTGGTACGTTTTTAATGCAGTCCAGTGCTTCTTTTCACCCCTCTTTTTTATTAGCCTTAGGGCCAGTTCACACCAGACGCAGTTCCGTTCAGTTTTGTGCACATTTTTTCTGCACTAAAAATGCACAGTGTTTTCCATGAATTCCATTGGCTCTTGTTGGCTCTAGTTCACACCATGCAGTCAGTTTACGGTCAGTTTCCGGTGCAGAAACTGACTGCATGGTGTAAACTAGAGCCAACTAGAGCCATTGGAATACATGGAAAATACTGTGCATGCATTTTGTGCAGAAAAAAAGCACACTGAACTGCGTCTGGTGTGAACTGGCCCTTAGATAAGGACAAGTGTGTTTCTGTGCATTTTTGGTGCATTTAGGTGCGTTCAGTGCATTTTTGATGCGTTTTTGATGCGTTTTACAGCGTTCCAGTACAGTCCAGTGCAGGTAAAATGCAGCATCTTCTACTTTTTTTTCTGGAACTGGAACGCACTGGAACTGCAAGCACTGGTGTGAACTATGTCATTTAAAACCACAAAACCTACATTCCATGCGTTTTTGATGCAGAAAAAAAACGCACTGGACTGCATGTGGTGTGAACTGGCACTAAAGAAAAAAAGACCGTCAATTTTGAAAAAAAATATATATATTTTTTACTTTCTGCTATAAAACATATAATAAAATAAAATAAAAAATAAATAAAAATAGAAATTCTTCATAAATTTAGGTCAAAATGTATTCTGCTACATGTTTTTCGTAAAACAAAATCCCAATAAGTGTATATTGATTGGTTAAGGCGAATGTTATAGCTTTCACAAACTATGGGATATATACTGGAACTATATACGGTGACTTATAGCGAGACTGCAATATTGCGGTAGACAATCAGACACTAAAGGCCTGTACACACGATCGGATATTGCGACAACAATTGTGTGACGGACGTGTTTTGTCGGATAATCCGACCGTCTGTATGCCCCATTGGACAATTGTTGTCGGAATTTCCGACAACAAATGTTGGATGGTGATGCTCTCAAATTGTCTGACAACAAATGTGTTTAGTCGGATTATCCGATCGTGTGTGCACAAGTCCATCGGACCAAAATCCAAAGTACAAACGCGCATTCTCCAAACCAATGCTAACCATAGGACAACATTAGCAGAAGTTGCCCAAAGGGTGGCGCTAAAGAGCAGAAAAACCACATAGTTTTGTGTATGTTGGCTGAAAAAGTTCTGCCGTCTGTATGCAGAACAAGTTCACGGCCAACGCCCTTCGGACAAAAATCCACGGATTTGTCCAAAGGAAGTCTGATCGTGTGTATGAGACGATCACACCACACATGTGAGGTATCGCCACGAACGTCGGCGCAAGAGCGTTCATTTTAGCGCCAGACCTAATGCATAACTTTAAACTTAAACTTGTAAAGGCTTTTAAAGCATTGCCTATTTTTAGGTAATGTAATTTGGTTCAGTTCCACGGTTCCACGGTGGACGCAATTTTAGAGTGTAACATGTTTGTTATCTATTTACTTGGCGTAACATCCTCTTTGATATTTTACCAAACAATTTGGTATTTTATTGTGTTTTTGTGCATTAAAATTCATTAAAAGCCGGTTCATACCAGGGCGGCGCGACGTGGCACAAAATGTGGGGGCGACCTCGGCGGCGCGATCTCAAGACGACTTGAGACGCCCGCCGAGGCGATTTGCATAAGACTTCTGTATAGAAGTCAATGCAGGTCGCCTTGGGTCGCCCCCAAAAGTAGTACAGGAACCTTTTTCTAAGTCGGAGCGACCTGAGTCGCTCTTACTTAGAACGGTTCCATTGAAAAGCGTGGGACGCGACTTGCCAGGCGACTGAGTCGCCTGACGAGTCGCCCTGGTGTGAACCGGCTCTTACATGTTGTTTTTTTTTTTCTTTATTTGAAAACTTGCTGTGCAAATATTGTGTGACATAAAAATATGCAATTCCCACAATTTTACACTCTTGGGCTTCTGCTAAAAAATTATATAATGTTTAAGTCATTTTCTAGCAAAAAAAATGATGTTTTTTACATGTAGGAGAGGAATGCCAGAATTGGCCCGGCCTGGAAGTGGTTAAGGATAGGATAATTTATTATATAGCATTTCATTTTTTTCTGCTTTATTCCCAAGTCACTAACCCCCTGCATTATTGTACCGCAGAGCTGCGCAGACAGGAGCGAGCGTTCTCAGGACTGGGATGTAAACCTTTCACTGACATCCAGCCAAGCGAAGCGGCCATCAGTAGCAGGGCCATCCCTCTGACCGGAGGGGCAGGTAATATATATATATATATATATATATATATATATAGAAGGATTTCAGACAATGTGAGTTCTGCTCTTCGGTTACATTTCTGTACAGGTGTGGCATAGCCGTATTTTAGCTGAGTTCGATGTTAGCTGGGGGCAACAAAGGAGATTCGGGCACCATAGTTCTGCTGCTGGCATCTTTCAGCGTGGGAAGGGTCAATGCAGGAGAAGTGAGTATTAAAAGAAGGTCTAAGTTGAAATTAGGGAGGGTGATGCCGCGTACACACGATCATTATTCACGGCGGTTAAAAAACCGTCGTGAATAATGACATTAAAAACGAGGGAACGGCTTCTCTTGTCGAGAAAAACGACCATCTCTGGGCTCCGCGGCAGTGTTTCCCTATGGGAAAACAGCCGCGGAAAAAAATGACGGGAAAAACAACGAGAAAAATTAGAGCATGTTCTAATTTTTCTCGTCTTTTTAATGCCGTTTTTCACGTCGGGAAAAATGACAAAAAGACCACACACGGTCGTTTTTCTTGTTGAAAAAAAAAAATGTAATTTTTCACGACGTGAAAAATGATCGTGTGTACGCGGCATTAGTGTTCACACTGTAGCAATATCTAGAAGCGATCTGTGGTGGATCGATTTTCAGGGAGCAGATTTCAGGCACTCAGGAGGAGATACCGGTACTGCTTCTTTGTGAATGGCCCCCACTTTTTATTTTTTTATTTGCCAAATGACAATTTTAAATGAAACTAACGTGCCCTATTGACTTAACTGGGTGAATTTAACAGCTCCATTCAACTTGACAAGCAGTGTTAAGTTTACTTCTATGCAAACAATAACAGCCGCAGCATTATATAAAGCCCCCCCCCCTATATTTTAGGTTTTAGTTGGGCAGTCAGAGGGCAGTAAAACTGTGGCTTAACCCCTTTTTTTTACCACCCCCAGCCAGTCCATGTAAAAAAAGGGTTAGGGCTGCACAGAGGCTTAAGTGTTGGACTTGCAAGGAGGGCTAATGTTAGGGTTGCAAAGAGGATTAGTGTTATTTATGCAGGAAGCTAAGTGCAAGGGTTAAATGGAGGGTCCAAGTTAGAATTACAAGGAGGGTGAGTGTAAGGCCGGGTTCACACCTATGCGAATTGGTTGCGGCTTAAACCGCATCCAATTCGCATAACATTATACAATACATTGATTTCAATGAGGCTGGTTCACATATGTGCGATGCATTCGCACTGCGCATTGCCGAAAAAACGTGTGTGTTCTCTAGGCATTGCGGTGCGGCTCAGGTGCGAATTCAGGCCCATTATGTTCTATGGGCACGCATCTGATTCGCACATGTGTTGCGTTCTGAACAGGGATCTTGAGGGGGAACTCCATGCCAAATTTGAAATAAAAAACCGGCATGGGTTCCCCTCCAGGAGCATACCAGGCCCCTAGGTCTGGTATGGACTTTAATGGGAACCCCTACGCCGAAAAATCCATAGCAGACCCTTATCCGAGCACGCAGCCCGGCCGGTCAGGAAAGGGGGTGGGGACGAGCAAACGCCCCCCCCCCCCTCCTGAACCGTACCAGGCTGTATGCCCTCAACATGGGGGGGTGGGTGCTTTGGGGCAGGGGGGCGCCCTGCGGGCCCCCCCCCACCCCAAAGCACCCTGCCCCCAGCTCCGGAGGTCTTCTTCCGGCTTCGGGGGTCTCTTCCGACTCCACCCAGTGACTCCGCCCCCATATGACGTCACAGTCCCATCATTCCCCGGGACTGTGACGTCATATGGGGGCGGGGTCACTGGGTGGCATCACCCGGTGCCCATGCCTATATAAGTGAATGCGCTCCGCGCACACGGCATTACACCCGGAGACAGCGACGAGTCAACATCTCCAGGAGGGAAGAAGGCGACGAAGAAGACTGAAGAGACCCCCGAAGTCGGAAGAAAACCCCCGAAGTTGGAAGAACACCCCCGGAGCTGCCTAATAAATTACTTTAAAAACCTGTGTAGTGTTTTTATTGACATTTTTTTTCCACCAGGTGAATGGGTAGGGGTACGATGTACCCCATACTCATTCATATAGGGTGGGGGGCCAGGATCTGGGGGCCCCCTTATTAAAGGGGGCTCCTGGATTCCGATAAGCCCCCCGCCCGCATACCCCGACAACCAACGGCCAGGGTTGTCGGGAAGAGGCCCTGTCCTCATCAACATGGGGGCAGGGTGCTTTGGGGTGGGGGGCCCGCAGGGCGCCCCCCTGCCCCAAAGCACCCACCCCCCCATGTTGAGGGCATGCGGCCTGGTACGGTCCAGGAGGGGGGGCGCTCGCTCGTCCCCACCCCCTTTTCTGACCGGCCGGGCAGCATGCTCGGAGAAGGGTCTGCTATGGATTTTGGGGGGACCCCCACGCCGTTTTTTTTTCGGCGTAGGGTTTCCCGTTAAAGTCCATACCAGACCTAAGGGCCTGGTATGCTCCTGGAGGGAAACCCATGCCGTTTTTTTATTTAAAATTTGGCTTGGAGTTCCCCCTCATGATAACAGCGGTGAGACTTCCCAGGTCGGCAAGTCCGCAGCTAAAAACGCAAAGGAACCGCTGAACGACTGATTGCGAACTTGGCAAAGACTCCAAGCTCAAAAACGCAACGCATAGGTGTGAACCCAGCCTAAGGGTTACATAAAGAGTTAGAGGGAGGGTAAGTGTGTTACAAGTAGGGTTACAGGGAGGGTTAGTGTGAGGTAGGGCCAATTGGGACCTGGTGCTGAGGATTTTGGTGGGCTTTTTTATGAAAATAAATAAGAAAAAAACACCCGAGCCCTTTTTTTATTTTTTTAATCATGTTTTTCATTTTTTTTTTATTTGTTGCAATTATATATATATATTTTTTTTCAAAATTCACAATGCTTTTGGGGGAGGGGGCAGTGGATGATGTTAATAGGACAGTGGCTGGTGTTTTTTTTATTTTTTTTTTACATTTTTTTTTTATTTTTACAGTTTCATTTTTTTTACATTTTTTTATTTTTTAAATCTTTTGGGGGGTAAGAAGAGCAATGGATGTTGTCAGTAGTTTATTTTTTTTATTATTTTTTTTTTTACAATTTTTTTTTTTTTTTTATATTTTTCCACAAATGTTTAATTTTTTATTTATTTTTTACAATGATTTTGGGGGAGGGCAGTGGACGGTGTCAGTAGTTTTTTGTTTTTATTATTTTATTTTTTACACTTTTTATTTATTTATTTTAGGTTCATTTTTTTATTACAATTTTTTTAACAGCCCTGTTGTAGGGCTTTGGTGACATATCAGAGCTCTAAACAGACCCATGAAGCCTCACTTTTGAGACAGAGAAAGGGACTGAAGACACATTCCCCAGTCCCTGTCTCTGTAACCTCAGCTGCACTGCAGATGAATGAATAGGAGACAGAGGCTCCTGTTCATTTACAAACTGAAACATAGAAAACATAGCTTACTATGCTTCAGTTATGAATGGACAGAGTCAGTGATAAGTACTGATAACTTACTGTGTCCATTCAGACAAGGAAGCAGCCATAAATGACATATTTACCCTCCCTGTAAATCTAACACTAGCCATCACTGTAACCATAACATTGACCTTCACAAAGCCTCACACCAGGACCAGATAAACATAAATGCAATTCGAGCCACAGCTCCAGGCCCCTACCTTAATAAAGGCCCAGCAGGGGCAGACTGACCATTTGAGCTCTTGGGTACTGCCCAAGGGCCCGGCCCAATAGGGGGCCCTATGAAAAGCTCCTGCTACTTCCTGCAGCAGGGGGGATTCTGATAGTCAGGGGTGATCGGTGCGACGGAAGGGGGCAATTACAAGCACCAATCTCCCTCTATGGCTCTCCATGAAGCAGCTGAAAGCTGCGGGAGGGAGAGGAGAAGTAGATTTTAGCTGTTTTATGGCGTGCTATACAGGGAAACCGGTGCTTGTAATTGTGACCGCCCCCCCTCGCCACACTGATCACCCCCCGACTGTCAGAATCCCCCTGCTGTAGGAGGTAACAGGAGCTTCTCATGGGGGCCCCCGACTGGGCCAGGCCCTTGGGCAGTACCTGAGAGTCCAAATGGTCATTCTACCCCTGCTGGGCCTTTATTAAGGTAGGGGCCTGGAGCTGCAGCTCCAATAGCCCCTATGTTTATCCGGCCCTGGTGTGAGGCTTTGTGTTAGGATGATTGTGAAGGTTAATGTTATGGTTACATTGATGGTTAGTGTTAGGTTTACAGGGAGGGTTAAGTAATAGTCTTACAGTAAAGATTAGCGTTATGCCCTGTACACACGATCGGAGTATCTGATGGTCTAAAATCCGAATGAGTTTTTCATCGGAATTTCGTTCAAGCTGTCTTGCATACACACTGTAAATTCCGACCGTCCAAAGCGCGATGACGTACAACACTACGACGAGCCGAGAAAAAGGAAGTTCAATGCTTCCGAGCATGCGTCGACTTGATTCTGAGCATGCGTGGGGTTTTTCTCCATCGGAGTTCCACACAGATGATTGGAATTTCCTATTGGAGTTTTGTCCATCGGAAAAATTTAAAACATGTTCTATTTTTTTACACCGATGGAAAAAAGTCAGATGGGGCCCCCACACACGATCGGAATATCGGACTTGTTTCATAGGAAATTCCGATCGTGTGTACAAGGCATTAGAGCTACAGGTAGGGCAGAGGCGTTGCCAGGGGAAAGCAGGGTGGTGCGGGCCGCACCCGGGTGACACCCGCCAGAGGGGTGACACCTGTCACGGCACTTGATCGAGAGAGGCACCACAGCTCTCTCCTCTTCCTCCTTCCCCTGTGCACTCCTGCTCCGGTATCTCCTCCCTCCCGGCGATGTTCGGGGAGGGAGGAGGAGTAAGAATTGTGTTGTGAGGCAGACAGCTCCGGAGTGCCATAGTGCACGGCGCCCACATGTCCTCCGGGAACCGGCACTGCAATCGCCGGTGCCGGCTGCCTATCACAACAATGAGGCCTCATGCCCACTGGCGTTTTTACAGCTGCGTTTTTTGCAGCTTAAAAACGCCTGTCCATGTTATTGTAAATAATTTTTTTTTTTTTTTTTTTTTTTTTTAAAAACGTCGGAGCTAAAAACGCGACCGCGCGTTAGTGCGCGTTTTTTGCGCGTTAGTGCGTGTTTTTTGACGCTCGCGTTTTTTTCTGCCTAGTTCTGACGCTGAGGAACGCACTGGCCCTGGATTTTTTTTACAGCTTACAAACGCCTATGCTCTTTACAGCTCAAAAACGCCTAGGTGGACATGAAGCTATAGACTAACATGGACAGGCGTTTTTAAGCTGTAAAAAACGCTCAAAAACGCGGCTGAAAAAACGCCCGTGGGCATGAGGCCTTACACTCCTGACTCCACAGAACGACGGAGCCTAGGCTCCTCCTCCACTGACAGTACATATCAGGAGGAGGAGCCTAGGAGGAGGAGGAGGAGGAGGAACATCCATGTGGACAGAGCACGCTGATCTGAGGTCTGTGACTGTAGGGAGGGGAGATATGGGGGGGTTACATTAAGGGGATTGTACAGGGGGGGGTTACATTAGGAGGATTGTACAGAGGGGGGGGGTTACATTAGGGGGATTGTACAGAGAGGGGGGGTGTTACACTAGGGGGATTGTACAGAGGGGGGTTACATTAGGGGATTGTACAGAGGGGGGGTTACATTAGGGGGATTGTACAGAGGGGGGGTTACATTAGGGGGATTGTACAGAGGGGGGGTTACATTAGGGGGATTGTACAGAGGGGGGTTACATTAGGGGGATTGTACAGAGGGGGGTTACATTAGGGGGATTGTACAGAGGGGGGTTACATTAGGGGGATTGTGCAGAGAGAGGGGTTACATTAGGGGGATTGTACAGAGGGGGGTTACATTAGGGGATTGTACAGAGAGAGGGGTTACATTAGGGGGATTGTACAGAAAGGGGGGTGTTACATTAGGGGGATTGTACAGAGAGAGGGGTTACATTAGGGGGATTGTACAGAGAGAGGAGTTACATTAGCGGGATTGTACAGAAAGGGGGGTGTTACATTAGGGGGATTGTACAGAGAGGGGGGGGGGTGTTACATTAGGGGGATTGTACAGAGAGGGGGGTTACATTAGGGGGATTGTACAGAAAGGGGGGTGTTACATTAGGGGGATTGTACAGAGGGGGGTTACATTAGGGGGATTGTACAGAGGGGGGTTACATTAGGGGGATTGTACAGAGGGGGGTTACATTAGGGGGATTGTACAGAGAGAGGGGTTACATTAGGGGGATTGTACAGAGAGAGGGGTTACATTAGGGGGATTGTACATAAAGGGGGGTGTTACATTAGGGGGATTGTACAGAGAGAGGGGTTACATTAGGGGGATTGTACAGAGAGAGGGGTTACATTAGGGGGATTGTACAGAAAGGGGGTGTTACATTAGGGGGATTGTACAGAGGGGGGTTACATTAGGGGGATTGTACAGAGGGGGGGGTTACATTAGGGGGATTGTACAGAGAGAGGGGTTACATTAGGGGGATTGTACAGAGGGGGGGTTACATTAGGGGGATTGTACAGAGGGGGTTACATTAGGGGGATTGTACAGAGGGGGGTTACATTAGGGGGATTGTACAGAGAGAGGGGTTACATTAGGGGGATTGTACAGAAAGGGGGTGTTACATTAGGGGGATTGTACAGAGGGAGGTTACATTAGGGGGATTGTACAGAGGGGGGTTACATTAGGGGGATTGTACAGAGGGGGGTTACATTAGGGGGATTGTACAGAGAGAGGGGTTACATTAGGGGGATTGTACAGAAAGGGGGGTGTTACATTAGGGGGATTGTACAGAGAGAGGGGTTACATTAGGGGGATTGTACAGAGAGAGGGGTTACATTAGCGGGATTGTACAGAAAGGGGGGTGTTACACTAGGGGGATTGTACAGAGGGGGGGTTACATTAGGGGGATTGTACAAAGGGGGGGTTACATTAGGGGGATTGCAAGGGGGTTACATTAGGGATATTGTAGGGGGGTTCCATTAGGGGGATTATACAGAGGGGGGTTCTATTAGGGAGATTGCAGGGGGGTTCTATTAGGGAGATTGCAGGGGGGTTCCATTAGGTGGATTACACAGGGGGGTTCCATTAGGTGGATTACACAGGGGGGTTCCATTAGGTGGATTACACAGGGGGGTTCCATTAGGGGGATTACACAGGGGGTTCCATTAGGGGGATTACACAGGGGGAGAGCTGTGCTTATGCTCTTGCCTGCTCACTGCCCCGGCATTTCGTTTAGCGACTGTTGCTTTTTTAAACAGGTAAACAGAAGTGCCCTCTGCAAAGCAAGCAAATAATACTTACCTCTCCTGCTATGCCCACCACCAAACTCTGCTGTGGTGAAGAGAGAAGGTTGCTGAAAGATCTTTGGCCTCCGGCACTCTTTCGGTTATGATTCCTTCCACTGGCTCCGCATCACTACTATAATGGTGTAGGGCCGTCTCATGGGTTCCTGGACGGTGTTTTAATTTTTGACAGTCCAATTGCCAAGCATCCGTGGCATTAAAAGGTCCTATGAAGAAACCATGTTATCTTTGTACTTCAGGTCTTCCATCATTTTATTAATGGTGGAAGAACGTTGAGTTATGCCTTGTACACACAATCTGAATTTCCGGTGGAAAAAGTCAGACGGAATTTTTTCATCGGACACTCCGACCGTGTTTGTGCCCCATTGGACTTTTTCCGTCGGAATTTAGAAAGAGAACATGTTCTTTTTTTTTCCGACGGAAAAAATGTCTATAGGAAAATCCCTTCGTCTGTAGGGAACTCCGACTAAGAAAAAAAAGCGCAGGCTCAGAATCAAATCGACGCATGCTCGGAAGCATTAAACTTCATTTTTCTCGGCTCGTCGTAGTGTTGTACGTCACCGCGTTCTTGGCGGTCGGAATTTGGTGTGACAGTGTGTATGCAAGACAGCTTGAACGGAATTCCGTCAGAAAAATACGTCGGAGTATATCCCGACGGAAAATCCGATCGTGTCTACGGGGCATAAGAGTTGACATTTCAGGAATAAAAACATTTTTCTTTGTTTAATTTATTTCAGAACGTAAATCTTTAAAATATCACGTCTTACTAAATGTTCAACCACCTTTAAAGGGGTTGTAAAGGTAAATGTTTTTTCACTCTAATGCAGCCTATGCATTAAGGTGAAAAAACATCTGACAGTACCGCCCCCCCCCCCTGAGCCCCCGTTTTACTTACCTTACCCGTCGAAAGTCCCGCACTCGTCCCCGTCATCCTCCTCGGTTCTCAGCCTGGCTGTCGATTGGCTGCACTGGATGGATTGAAAGCAGCACAGCCATTGGCTGGCGCTGCTGTCAATCACATCCAATGACGCGGCGCGCCGGGGGGGGCAGGGCCAAGTGATACAGTCGGCGGCTATGGCCGCCGCTGTATCACGGGAGCACGCCTGCAATAACTCCATACCATGCTCGCTCGCTCGCATGAAGGTGTGGAGTTCTTGCGGGGAGGAGCCGAGACAGCCGCCGAGGGACCCCAGAAGACCAGGATCGGGGCCACTCTGTGCAAAACGAGCTGCACAGTGGAGGTAAGTATGACATGTTTGTTATTTAAAAAAAATAAATAAAATTCCTTTACTGATCCTTTAAGAAGACGGGAAACTCGTTGTTTGAAGCATAAAGATGTAACACTGACTTCATTTTTTATAAATTTACTAATTACCACGTCTGTGATTCTAGGTGGACTTTGGTAAAACAAAACATGTTGGTGAACCCAAGGAATTATTACTGTAATTATTATTCTTTTCCACCTTTCTCTTTCCAGATGAAAATCTACACTCCTCCCCAGCCATTGCTTTACCATTCCCCACATCTCCTCCTCCGCTTCGCTCCATGTCTGTGGGCTCCAGGAGCAGTGCTAGCAGTGCCGTTTCTCTAGGCGGGTGTTCCTCCACCTCCTCTGGCCGCGGTTCTCTCAGCCCCCAGCATGGATCTGACATGCCCTGGAGATGCTGTAGGGCAGAACCCCCCCATGAAAAGGAGGCCAACGTTTTCTTAAGTGAGTAAAGTTAAGATCATTGTGCATGCTTTATAATTTTAAAAGGACGTGTTACTATTGAAATATATGTGACGCAAATTTAGAAATTTTCTAATGCTTTTGTAGCCTACCCCCTAAGGAGCCACTGGTAAATTCGGTCCTATTTCCACATTTAGCCACACACAGCCAAAAAACTGTCTAGGGTTTTTTTTTAGGGTTTTTATTGGGAACGATGAACTAGGATAGGGTGAAGGGGCAAGGGATACCCAAAAACTGTGACACTAAATAATTTGAGGACTCATACATTTCTGACTTCAGTGCACAAACTGCTGAAAGTCCCGCAGGATCTTTTATGTGGTTGGTGATCTGTACTCCTTCCAGAGGTAAAGGTGTCATCTATTTACTCAGCTACAGGCAGGGCCACCATCAGGAATTTTGGGGCCCCTTACACAGCTTCAGGCATGGCCCCCTGGAGCAGAGGAGGGGACCCTGGGGAACTCTGGGCCCCTTACAAAAAAAAGTAGATAGAAAAAAAAAGGAATTTTTATAAAAAAAAAAAAAGGGGGGGTTGCCATCCGGGGCCCTGGGGAGCTCCGGGCCTCTGGGGATCTCTGGGGACCTTACAAGAAAAAAAAAAAAGAAATAAAAAAAAAAAAGAAAAAAGGAGAAGAAAAGAAAAAAAAAAAAATAGATTTTTATAAAAAAAAAGGGGGGGTTGCCATCCGGGGCCCTGGGGACCTCTGGGCCCCTTAGAAAAAAAAAAAGAAAAAAAAAAGGGGGTTGCCATCCAGGCCCCTGGGGACCTCCGGGCCCCTTACAGGTGTACTGCCTGTACCCCCCTGATGGCGGCCCTGGCTACAGGATCATCAGTTGCCTCCTGATGATATCCACCAGCCTCTTCCTAGTGAGGGAGATGTAGGGTCACACCCCCATAGGACAGCTGGACTCTTTCCCTCCAACTTCCTCCTGCCCCTCTCCAGTGAGATTCTCCCAACCCTCCCAGCTAAACCTAGCTGGGACCTCTGTGTCTTCCACAAGTATTCTTCTAAGACTCTGCACAAGGGGGGCAGAGCCCCCTCACAAGGGGTCTCCTTCTGCAGGACTGGACCCAGGAACACTGCACTGCTGCTCAGGCCTCAGACTATTTATGATCCCTCTCCACCTTCTGGGCACACCTCCCAGGGATTGGCTGGAGCTCCATAAATATTTAGGCTACTTGTTTTGTTCTTCCTCCCAATATACTTATAGAATCCTCTGGGAAGACAGGGGGAAGTAACAGAACAGCAGCCTGTGAAACACTGAGCAGCCCTAGATAATCAATCTCTGCTCCACTGCTTACTGGGGAGCCAAAGTAAATTTACCTAGCAGCATGCTCTACACTAGCAAGGCGGTATTCTTTATTTACAAGGAATGTAAAGAAGCTACTTTCTGCTGTTCCCCCAACTATTGCTTCTCTTTGTCAGATCTGGGTGTCTAGTCTAAGATCTCTTAGCTAAACAGTACACGGGCGATCTTTAGGAGCCCAATCACACTATTGCTAGCAATTCAAACCCAACTCTGGGCGAAAATATATTTTTAATTATCCCCCCTTCTGGCACAGCATGATCCCTATAGGGGTGCCATGGAGGGGCGTGGATCTCGATTAATTCATTTTTTCTTTTTATTCTGGTTTAGCTAAAGTAAATCTATATACCGTATATACTCGAGTATAAGCCGAGATTTTCAGCCCTTTTTTTTGGGTTGAAAGTCCCCCCCTCGGCTTATACTCGAGTCACCCATATTTTTTACATTGAAAATAGTACCTGTAAAGACGTTGCGGCTGCGGCGTCCATCGTTCGAATTCCGCGGTCTCTTCCTGTTCCTTCCGTGATAGGCGATTCTCATCAGACACTCTCCGCCTATCACGATCATTCTCTCATCCTCAGTTTCACAGCAGACGTCTGTGATTGGCGGAACACCCAACACAGTGTCTGCTGGGAAACTGAGGATGAGAGAATGATCGTGATAGGCGATTCTCATCAGACACTCTCCGCCTATCACGGAAGGAACAGGAAGAGACCGCGGAATTCGAACGATGGACGCCGCAGCCGCAACTTCTTTACAGGTACGATTTACAATGTAAAATAGCGAGCTAGGGAACAGTGAGGATAGGAGAACAGTGAGGATAGGAGAACAGTGAGGATAGGAGAACAGTGAGGATGACCCTCGGCTTATACTCAAGTCAGTAAGTTTTCCCAGTTTTTTGTGGTAACATTAGGTACCTCGGCTTATACTCGAGTCGGCTTATACTCGAGTATATACGGTAACATTTTTTAGGCTTTCTGGCCTTTATCTGATAAATCTTCTATTGAAAGTAGAGATACGTATTTGCTCTTTTATTTATTTTTATTTAATTTTTTGAGTATGGAATATTATTTGTGCTGTCTATATTATTATTCTCCTGTATGAATTATTCGTATGTTATACTGTATATTATTTGTTTTATTTTATGATTTATTTTATGATTATTGAAAAATAAAATATTTTGAAAGAAAATATATTTTTAATTGTCTCCCATGAAATTGCTGTTAGTACGGCTTCTGTGAATGGAGGAGCTGGGTGGACACCCTAAGAACTGCCATCCAAGCATTGCTCTTGTGCATTTAGACAGGGCGTGGCAGCAAAAAAGGGTCCAGGAAGACAGCAGCACTGAGATGCAACAAAGAATGAAAAAATATATAAACAAATGTTTTTAATAAAAATGGCAATTCTTTGTGAGGCAGAGTTCTTTAGCGGCCGCCCCACGTACATATACAGCGGCAGGGCGGCCGCTCTGTGCCAAATCGCGTACCTAGTACCTGATCTGACACTTCCAGGTCTGGGGCACGCACGCACCACCGGTGACCCACTTCTGCTGTAATTGAACACAGCGAGAGCCAATCAGTGGGTCTGACGGACGCGATATCCGCCGATCGTTCAGGAGAAAGGCAGACCGCCGTTCTGCCTATGTAAACAAAGCAGCCTGCTGTTCTGTGAGAGGGAAATGTGCTTATCCTGTGTTCCTGCTAAGCAGGGGCATGGATCTTTACATTCCCCCAGTCAAAACAACTCCCCCCCCCCCAGTTAGTAAGCACACCCAGGGAACACATTTAACCCTTTGATCGCCCCTGATGTTAACCCCTTCCCTACCAGTGTCATTAGTACAGTGACAGTGCATATTTTTAGCACGATCACTGTATAAGTGTCACTGGTTCCCACAAAGTGTCAAAAGTGTCAGGTGTCCGATTTGTCCACTGCAATATCGCAGTCCTGCTATAAGTTGCTGATTGCCGCCATTACTAGTAAAAAAAAAATAACTTTAAAAAAAAAAACGATAACTTTTGTGGAAACCAATCAATATACATGTATTGAGGTTTTTTTGATGAAGGAATTACATTTTTTTAAAAATTTTTTTTTTTTTTTTTATTGGGAATGTTTTATTGCAGAAAGTAAAAAATATTGTGTGTTTTTTTTTTTTTCAAAACTGTTGGTTTTTTTGTTTTATAGTGCAAAAAATAAAAACCGCAGAGGTGATCGAATGCCACCATAAGAAAGCTCTATTTGTGGGAAATAAGGAAATCAATTTTATTTGGGTACAACATCGCACGACCGCACAATTGTCAGTTAAAGTAATGCAGTGCCGTACCGCAAAAAATGGCCTGGTCATGAAGGGGGGGGTAAACCTTCCGGAGCTGAGGTGGTTAACAAACTACATATGATTCAGTTCTGGTTTATCTCTACTCTATGGCTTGTTCTCACCCCTTACTGCCCCTTGGTGGATCACTTTTCAGAGGGTGGTCGACAGGCGGCTGGGAGGTGATGTCACCTCCTCACTGCCTGATTTAACCCTAAAAAGGTCAAACCACTGTGTCCGCAACTGTATGCATTGCATGAGGTTTCAGGGATGGCAGCCCCATTAACTGTAATGGGATTTGCTCAGCAGCATGTGTACAGCCCTGAGGCGTTGCATGTCTTTGTTTAGGTGGGCAGTAGGGGGTGGTGGGCGGATGGTTTTACTGTGACTCAACTGCCTGTGTTTCATCAGATTTGGCTACCCGTCATAATTTGTAACGGAAGTGAAGTTCCGTTGCCGCCATCTTGCTACACCCCACACTCCTCCACAGTAAGGATACACCAAAAAGGGGGCAAGCGGACATCTTCTTACACCCACCGGAGTTTTGCATTTAGGTTAGTTTTAACAGTAAATGGAGCATATATAATGAAATCCATCGGACTGTTTACATGTTGAATTATAAAAGCAGCAGTGTTCTGTCAGATTGGCAAACCTGTGAGATCAGCAGGTTTGCTGCTGCTTTTAAAATTCAACATGTAAACAGTCCGTCGGATTTCTAAATACTGTACAGCATTTCACTATATAAGCTCCGAATACTGTTAAAAATAAGTGTAAAATGCAAAACTCCAGTGGGTGTAACAAGATGTCCGCTTGCCGCCCTCTCACTGTATATTTACTGTGGCTGAGCGCAGGGTGTAGAAAGATGGTGGCAACGGCACGTCACTTCCATTACAAATTCTGACGCGTCGCCTAATCTGATGGAACACCTGCTTTTATCACCGACTGGCCACATGTTTGAGCAAACACTAATGGCCCGTACACACGATCCGAATGTAGCGGTTATTTGAATTTAAGGGAAGCATCTGGGTGGTAGTGTAACCCAGATGCACTGATTGCTAGGGGATCCGAGACCTTTTTATGGTTCTTGGAGGACTCTGGTGGTGTGAGGTTCCCTGCGGCCTGCAGGTGGCATTGTCGCTCTGGCCGGAGTTGAACCCACACCGCAAGACTGTGCCTTTTTGTCCTCCCCTGGCGCTGGTACGGCGGGGCGGGGACCCGCTGTGACGCAAAGGGAGAGGGGATAAAAGGGGCGGACGCCCTTACCACGGGGTTCAGAGTTCGGAGTCGAAGGACACGGCCGCACTCAGGCACCCTCAGCCTGGGTGCTGGCGTTCCGGTGTTCCGGACCCAGGTGCCCTTGACCTGGCCGGAGCGTGAGATGAAGTCCATCTCAGGCACCTTTAGCCTGGGGTGAGGTACTATGGCGGATGCCTGGGGCTCAGTACCTTCCACTGAGTTCCGCGAGGGTGGAGGAATCCGAGGGGGCCCTAACTCCTTGGGTGGTAGTGTAACCCAGATTCACTGATTTCTAGGGAATCTGAGGTCCTTTTATGGTTCTTGGAGGACTCTGGTGGTGTGAGGTTCCCTGGGCCTATAGGTGGCGTTGTTGCTGGGGGCCGGAGGTGAACTCACACTGCAGGACTGTGCCTTTTTGTCCTCCCCTGGAGCTGGTACAGCGGGGCGGGGAATCCTCTGTGGTGCGAAGGGAGAGGAGATAAAAGGGGTGGACGCCCTAACACGGGGTTCAAAGTGCAGAGTCAGGGGACGTGACCGCACCCAGGCACCTTCAGCTTTGATGCTGGTGTTCCGGTGTTCCAAGCCCAGGTGCCTTTGACCTAGCCGGAGCGGAGATGAAGTTCATCTCAGGCACCTTTAGCCTGGGGTGAGGTACTATGGCGGATGCCTGGGTCTCAGTACCTTCGACTGAGTTCCGCGAGGGTGGAGGAATCCAAAGGGGGCCCTAACTCCTTGGGTGCCCGTGTCTGAGGTCGAGGAGACTGGTGAGCGGAACTTCTCTGGAGAGTCCGGCGCAGCATTGCTGGTGACAGAGAGGCCTCCGGTGACTCCCTTGGACGGATATCCTTCCCCTGACAGGGGCTGTGCTAGCGAAGGTAATTCATGTTCTACCTCATATAGTCAGTGGCAGTGACTATTCGCCACTGGTGACACCATAGCGGACCTCCAGCTGTTGCGAAACTACAAGTCCCATCATGCCTCTGACAGCCACAAGCATGATACCCAGAGGGAGAGTCTTGCTATGCCTCATGGGACTTGTAGTTCTGCAACAGCTGGAGGTCCGCTAATTGCATATTCCTGCTTTAAAGGATTGTGCCTCGACCCACTCCCATTAATACTGAACTGTTGCAAAGGTCCCAACTTGACTGTGCTGTATGTTTATTCGCTGAGAAGAATAAAACTGTGTTGGACCTATTCAGTGTGTGGAACTCTGGTTACTAGGAGCAAAGGGGGAGTCAAGGACGGAGGAAAGGACTTGACTCTAGGACACCTACACAAAGCCCGATCTTTCTGGCCTTCACCTCTTCACTATGGAGGACATGGGCCGTGGTGTATCTCATCCCTCCCCCCGGTACTAACACCCCTAGACAAAGATAGACAAGCCTAGAATGAGAAGGGGTGAGAGGGGTGAGGTCGCTACACGAATATCGTACAAAAACGGTCGTCTGAGGAACAATCGTATGATAATCGGATTGTTAGTACAGAGCTTTCAAGAGCCAATCACGACAATTCATCCGATTATTATTCGATCGGACAAGCACAACATTTTTCCTCGTACGACACCAAATCGTATGATTTTTCGTTTAGTCAGTATAGTTGTCGTCCGAAAATACAATACAAATACATTACAACACATGACATCACTACCGATTTATTTATTTATTTGTTTATTTTTATTTTTTCGGTCGTACAAGAATTTTTGTGACTTTAGTTACCTATTCAATTTCTACTTGCGACTATTACGCGAAAAAAGTCATACGATATTCGGATCGTGTGTACGGGCCATTAGGAAAGACGTTCTGGCTGGATTTGTGCCTTACATTCTTTGGATACCAAAATGCATGTTGGTGCAGTAAATTCACATGTTGTCTTCTCTATAACACAACGCTGCAACGCAACAAATATAAACAGAGCTGATTGATTTATTGCAGCTTCCCTGTGGTTTCTGACGTTATACCGCGGGGAACTGCTTAGATGTCAATGCAGCCTGAAAGATAAAAGGACTTGACTTGAAAGAAATAAGATCTATTTTCTTCTAGCATTACAACTAATGCATATTTTCACAATATTAGTGGATTTATCGGAGATTCACAGCTGAAAAAAAACTGAAGCAGAGTTGGCTGGTGCAATCCAAATTGTAGGACATAAAAGTGGAGTTTTTTTTTTATAACTGATCATGTTATATGCCGCGTACACACGATCAGATTTTCCGTCGGAAAAAACTTGGATTTTTTTCCCCGACGGAATTCCGCTCAAGCTTGGCTTGCATACACACGGTCACACAAGTTCTCGGAACTTTCGACTGTCAAGAACGCGGTGACTTACAACACTACGACGAGCCGAGAAAATGAAGTTCAATGCTTCCGAGCATGCGTCGAATTGTTTCCAAACATGCGTCGGAATTTTGCCCGTCGGAATTGCTACAGACGATCGGAATTTTGCAATCTGATTTTTTTCCATCAGAGAAAAATGGAGAACCTGCTCTCTAAGTCTGTCGGAATTTCCGTCAGAAAAAGTCCGCTGGAGCATACACACGGTTGGAGTATCCGACCAAAAGCTCCCATCGGACTTTCGACATTCCGACCGTGTGTACGCGGCATTAAAGTATGCAGTATAAGAAGTCACTGGATACTGAGGCCCTTACACCAAGAATGGGCCATTCTGTTTATGGGGCTTAAGCCCAGAAGACCCAAATATAGAACAAAACTGCAAAAAAATGGATCTCAAATCAATCAATGGATTTTAAAACATTTTACAATTTTAGAAAATTTTTAGGCGAACGTTGTCATTTTGCAACATTGGGCCTGTTTGGTAGCAGAATTTTAGTAATTTTACTCATACTGTCAGAACAAATGTAGAGACCAACAAAGGGTTTATTTAAGTCCTTCAACAGCAGCCTATATATCTATGTAGCGGCCTCCCCCCCCTCTGATTTGTCTAGGGGTATTTCACATGTGAGGGTGAGATGCGCTACGGCCCATGTCCTTCCCATGGCAGTGAGTGAGGTGAAGGCCAGTACCAGTTATTTTCCTCGGGCCTGTGTGTTTCAGTTAAGGACCAAGTCTTGCTGTGCTGACACTTCCCTTTGCTCCCATTAACCAGAGTACCACACACCGATAAAGGTCCAACTCTTGTTTTATTGTCACACTCACAATCAAACAGTTCTTTACCAGCCAACTGGTTGAGACCCACGAACAGTTCAATACGGTGGGGTGAGCAGGTCGAGGCACTATCCTGGTTGTACGCTAAACCACTGTGATTTCACCAGCGGTTACTATAGCCATCGGCTAGAGAGAGAACTTAGAACTTGTGAGTCTCTACCAGCGACTCAAGAGAACGTAGATAGGAGTACCTTCACTGCATTGTGGCCCCTGTCAGGGGGAGATGTCCCTGCAAGGGAGTTACCGGAGGCCCATCCGTCACCGGGTTGATGCTGCTCCGGACACTCCGGACGGGTGACCTCCCCGGCCTCCTCACCTCAGACTTGGGCCCCATCCACCTCAGGGACCCTCGGACTCCTCCGCCCTGGCGGGACCCGGTCAAAGTCACTGGGCCCCAGGCCTCTGGTTCAGTACCTCACCCCAGGCTGAAGGTGCCTGGGATGGACGCCAACTCTGCTCCGGCCAGGCCTAGGGCGCCTGGACCAGAACTCCGAACCGCCCGCACCCAGGCCGAAGGTGCCTGGGCGCGCAATGCAGGAAAAAGACCCCGTGGCCAGGGCGTCTCCCCGCTTTATCTCCCCCATTGACGTCACGGCAGGTTCCCCGTCCTCGCCGTACCATCTCCGGAAAGGGACAAAAAGGGCAGCACTTCGGTAGTGAATCTACCCTGAGCCTGCGGGTACCTCGCCACCCACAGGCCAAGAAGAATAATACACCACCCAGTCCTCCACGAATACAAATGGTCCAAATCCTCTCATGATTTACACACCTGGGTCATATTATTACCCAGGTGTATCCCACCTAAATTTAGAGACCCCGCTACATCTATATACTAATTATCACAAAATAATGATAAAAGTCATATTTATTTATTAATAATCATTTATTATAAAACTATATTCAAACAGTTTTTTGCAAAACCTACTGTATTGAATGAAAACTTTGACATTTATCTATATTTATAGCCATGCTTCAGGTATGATAGTCCCAAAGGCAGTTCTTGTCCTCTGAGAAGCAGATGCGGACATTGCACTTGCTGCAAAGTGTGTTGGAATATCCTAGGGTTGCCACCTGTCCAGGATTCAGCCGGACAGTCCAGGTTTGGAATTGTGTCCGAGTTTCAGTCCACCTTAAACCTGGACACATCATTCAGATCAGGCTGTGGCTCCCCAAGTAACTGAGATAATCACACACAAGCGATGTTAAAATGTCACTTCCGCCTAATGCTCTTAAAGCAACATTTTTTAATTTTGTTTTCAAATTACATTTAATTATTTATTTTTTATTGCATTTTAGTGTAAATATGAGATCTCAGGTCTTTTTGACCCCAGATCTCATATTTAAGAGGTCCTGTAATGCTTTTTTTTCTATTACAAGGGATGTTTACATTCCTTGTAATAGGAATAAAAGTGACACTATTTTTTGTTTTTAAAAAAAACAGTTTATAAATAAAAAATAAAAGGTAAGAATTTTTTATTTTATTTTTTTAAACCTTCCCCCGTCCCACTAAGTTTGCATGCAGAAGCGAACGCATACATGAGTAGCGCCCACATATGAAAATGGTGTTCACACCACACATCGTTGGAGCGAGATCAATAATTCTAGCCCTGGACCTCCTCTGTAACTCAAAACATGCAACCTGTAGAATTTTTTAAACGTTGCATATGGAAATTTTTAAGGGTTAGGCCTCGTACACACGACCGATTTTCTCGTCGTAAACAGTCAAGAAAAGTGCCGCGAGAGTTTTTTTGTCTAGAAAAACGTTCGTGTGTATGGTTTTACGACGAGAAACTTGACGAGAATCTCGACGAGAAAATAGAGAACCTGCTCTCTATTTTCTCGTCAGGAGTCCAGATTTCCTCGTCGTGTTTCTCGTCGGCCTGTTTTGTGACGAGAAAATGGTTCGTGTGTATGCTTTTACGACTCTTCCAAAAGCGCGCATGCTCACAAGCAACTATGAGACGGGAGCGCATCTTCTGGTAAAACAAGCCTTCGTAAAGGAGATAGCACATTCGTCACGCTAAAACGAACTGAAAGCACGAAGACTGAAAAGTGCGAATCGTCTCTTCCCAAACTTTTACTTCACACACGGTAACACGAGATCAGCAAAAGCAGCCCAAGGGGTGGCGCCAAGAAAAAAGATCTTCCCCTTTATAGTGCCGTCGTACGTGCTGGACGTGAGCGCAGAGAACCACGAGGAAATTGGGAAATGACAGTGTGTACGCATAGAAAGCTTGACGAGAAAATCGACAAGCTTAACAAGAATCTCGTCGAAAAAAACGACGTGTTTTTTACGACGAGAAAATCGGTCGTGTGTACGAGGCCTAAAAGTGTCGGCATTCCACGAGCGGGAGCAACTTTGATGCGTGACATGTTGGGTATCAATTTACTCGGCGTAACATCTTTCACAGTATAAAAAAAAAAAAAAATTGGACTAACTTTACTGTTTTATTTTTTTTATTAAAAAAAGTGTTTTTTCCCCAAAAAAATGTGCCTGTAAGACCACTGCGCAAATTCGGTGTGACAAAAACTATTGCAATGAGTGCAATTTTATTCTCTATGGTTTTAGAAAAAAAATATATAATGTTTGGGGGTTCTAAGTAATTTTCTAGCAAAAAAAATAATATTTGAACTTGTAAAAACAACAAGTTTGAAAAATAGGCCTGGTCCAGTGGTTAAAGGGGTTGTAAAGGTTCGTTTTTTATTTTCTAAATAGGTTCCTTTAAGCTCGTGTATTGTTGGTTCACTTAACTTTTCCTTCGATTTCCCTTCTAAATATTTTTTTTCTTTGTTTTCTTTGTCTGAATTTCTTACTTCCTGTTTCTCCTCAGTAAGCTGTTCAGTAAGCTGTTCTGGATGACTCCACACCGCTCAGATGATGGTGTGAAGTTTACTGAGGAGAAACAGGAAGTGAGAAATTCAGACAAAGAAAAAAAACATTTAGAAGGTAAATCAAAGGAATAGGTAAGTGAACCAACAATGCACTAGCTTAAAGGAACCTATTTAGAAAATAAAAAACGAACCTTTACAACCCCTTTAAGGTATTTTAAGGTAATTCTTTAAATTAATGCCGCGTACACACGATCATTTTTCCCGTCGGGACGAGAAAAACGATCGTCTGTGGGCTTTTTGTAATTTTTCCCGACGGGAAAAACGGCATTAATCACGAGAAAAATTAGAACATGCTCTAATTTTTCTCGTCGTGATCCCCGTCGTTTTTTTCCGCGGCAGTTCTCCAATAGGGAAACACTGCCGGGGAGCCTACACACGGTCGTTTTTTTAGACCAAAAAAAAAATGTAATTTAAAACGGCCGTGTGTGTAGGGGAACAAGCTGTTCCTCGTTTTTCACGTCGATTTTCTCGACGGTGTTTTCACCGTCGAAAAAATTGATCGTGTGTACGTGGCATTATACCAGTGATATACCCAATGCTTTCCCTTTTACAATACTTTTTTATTTATTTTTTTTCCTTCCTTCCTTCTGGTTTAACATTTCAGTCTGCTATATTTTATATGTAATAAGGCCATTTCAGTATATTTTACATAGAAATTAACCGATTGAGATTTTTTTTTTTTATGGTGTATTTCAGCGGCCAGTTCAGGCTCTTCCGAGGGAAGCGTGAGTGGATTTAGCTCACCGGATTGCAGCCACTTACCACTCGGCCATAACAACGTGTGTTATCCCTTGGACTGCTGGCGTACTCATCATGCTATGGACAAGCCCCCAGCAAATAACATCCCATGAGTGCAATGAACTAAGGAGCAATCATCCAAATGTCTACATAACTCATCTGTTCTATTTATATGAATTTCTTATGTGTAAATAAATATGATCTAGTGGACACTAGATCCCTTTACCAATGTAATCTCGAATTTCCGTGTGGCCGCATGATATTTAAAAGAGATCTTTTGAAATTCTTTTCCTGCCCTTAGCCTGTATTTATTTTGGAACAATTCATCCGGTCTCTTTGAGTCTGAAATATCTGATGAAATAAAGAGTAATTTGCACTGGGTTGCAAATCTAAAAGGCTTTGCTTTTTTTATTGAATTTGTAAATGTGTGCATGTGTACACTGTCTATAAATGTTACACTTAAGCCCCGTACACACGGTCGGACTTTTGCCCAACAAACTTCGTTTTAAGCAAGTTGGACCAACAATCCGACTGTGTGTACGCTCCATCGGACAAATTTTTTTTTCGTTTGGTTTGGTTTTGTTTTCATCGGACAAAAGTTGGGTCTGCAAACAGACAAACTTTTGCCCAACAAAAGTCCGATGGAGCAAAGTCCGATCGTGTGTACAGAAAACCATCGGACTTTTGTCCGATGGACAAAACAAATAATGTTAAAATCAACCAACAATAGCAGAAGTTGACCAAAGGGTGGCGGTAAAGAGCAGAAAAACCACGTGATGTTGCAAAAAGTTTTGGGAAAGTTTGCAGAAAAGTCCTGTGGTGTGTATGCTATGGGTGTGCCTGGCCAACTCCGTTCGGACAAAAATCCACGGAAAAGTCAGATGGAAGTCCGACCGTGTGTACGAGGCTTTACAGTATCTCACAAAAGTGAGTACACAAAAGTGAGTACACCCCCCACATTTTTGTAAATATTTTATTCTATCTTTTCATGTGACAACACTGAAAAAATGACACTTTGCTACAATGTAAAGTAGTGAGTGTGAAGCTTGTATAACAGTGTAAATTTGCTGTCCCCTTAAAATAACTCAACACACAGCCATTAATGTCTAAACCACTGGCAACAAAAGGGAGTACACCCCTAAGTGAAAATGTCCAAATTGGGCCCAAAGTGTCAATATTTTGTGTGGCCACCATTATTTTCCAGCACTGCCTTAGCCCTCTTGGGCATGGAGTTCACCAGAGCTTCACAGGTTACCACTGGAGTCCTCTTCCACTCCTTGATGACGACATCACGGAGCTGGTGGATGTTGGAGACCTTACGCTCCTCCACCTTCCATTTGAGAATGCCCCACAGATGCTCAATAGGGTTTAGGTCTGGAGACGTGCTTGGCCAGTCCATCACCTTTATCCTCAGCTACTTTAGTAGGGCAGTGGTCGTCTTGGAGGTGTGTTTGGGGTCATTATGTTGGAATACTGCCCTGTGGCCCAGTCTCCAAAGGGAGGAGATCATGCTCTGCTTCAGTATGTCACAGTACATGTTGGCCACTTTCTTTAATTCTTCATTTAGAAACCGCGCATCCTGGACAATTCAACAGTAACTGCCGTTGCCGGTAAGGGAACTCGGCAGTGCAGCCTTTTGGCTTCACGCCCGGTTTCTTAAGCCCTGTACACAAGATCGGTTTTCCTATGGATTCTAATCTGATGGATTTTTCCATCAGTCTTGCCTACACACCATCAGTCAAAAAACTGATCGTCCCAAATGCCGTGACGTAAAACACCCCGACAACCCGAGAAAAATTAAGTTCAATGCTTCTGAGCATGCGTCAACTTGATTCTGAGCATGCGTGGGTTTTTTGTCCGATGGAGTTCCATACAGACGATCGGAATTTGCTATCGGATAAATTTAAAACATGTTCTATTTTTTTCTCACCGATGGGGGGAAAAAGACCGATGGGTCCCATACACGATCAGTTTGTCCGATGAGAAAAGTCCATCGGACTGTTTTCATCGGTAAAACCGATCGTGTGTACACGGCTTTACTGCACATGCGCGAAGCACGCTGTGCGCTCCAATTGGTTCGGAGGCAGAAAAAGGAGGAGAGGGCCAGACTTCTGACGTACCTCGCCACGGTCCCCATCCCCCTCCCCTGAAAGGTGCCAAATGTGGCACCTGAGGGGGGGGGGGGGAGACGAATAAGCGGAAGTTCTACTTTTGGGTGGAACTCCACTTTAAAAAGCCCTTTTTTTTTTTTTTTTTTTTGTTAAGGCCCTACAAATAGGAGACAGCAAGTGATAAAATGTGTTTCTCATTATAGAGACAGGTTCTTATGAAAGGAATATTGGGAGATTCTTGCTGATGAGGAACATGAATATCTACAGGGCCCATATATTATTTCACAGTAGTATGGGCATACAGAAACAATTTCTAATCCATGATTCTCCTCTGGTTTTAGGAAAATCCTTGCTGCCGTTGTGGATGAGCATAATTAACCACTTAACGACCGCTCACTGTATATATACGTCGGCAGAATGGCACCGACAGGCACAATCACGTAGAGTGTACGTGATTGCCTTTGTACAGTTGGGGGGTCCAATCGGACCCCCCTTCTATACAGTGAGCGGTGGCTAAGTGTCCGGGAGCGTTCCGGGATGAGGGGGCAGCCATTCGTTTCTGGCCACCCCCTCGCGATCGCTCCCGGCGAATAGAAATGCCCCCTCTGTCTGTGTCAGACAGAGGGAGCAGGAGGAAGTGATGTCATCTCTGGTGCGGCGCTCACATATACCGAGCGCCGTACAAGAGAAGATATCAGGTCAGTGCACACAACACTACACTGACACCAGGACACATAGGGACATAAATCGCCCCCCCAGGACACCCCAGATCACCCCCCCAGCCCCCAGTCACAGTGTAACTGATTGCAGTGACCATTTATTTAGTGATCACTGCAATCAGTGACATTTGTGACTAAAAGTGTCACCAAAGTTTAGTCTTAGGTCCAGTGTAGCCCCCTAACCCCCCCTAATAAAGGTTTAACCCCCTGATCACCCCACAGATAACCCTTTCACCCCCTATCACCACTGTCGCTTAGCGATAATTTTTCTGATTGCTGTCTTAGCGTCAGTGATGCCGATCGGCAGCCAGTAATTTTTTTTAGGTTCGCCGCAGGTTTTTATAGCGTCAGGTACCCCAATATATTATCTAATAAAGGTTTAACCCCCTTGATCGCCCCCCAGGTAACCCTTTCACCCCCCTATCACCACTATCACTAAGCGATCGTTTTTCTAAACGCTGTCTTAGTGTCTGTGATGCAGATCGGTAGCCGGTAATTTTTTTTAGGTTCGCCGCAGGTTTTTATAGCGTCAGGTACCCCAATATATTATCTAATAAAGGTTTAACCCCCTTGATCGCCCCCCAGGTAACCCTTTCACCCCCTATCACCACTGTCGCTAAGCAATTGTTTTTCTAAACGCTGTCTTAGTGTCGTGATGCAGATCGTAGCCAGTATTTTTTTTTAGGTTCGCCGCAGGTTTTTATAGCGTCAGGTACCCCAATATATTATCTAATAAAGGTTTAACCCCCTTGATCGCCCCCCCAGGTAACCCTTTCACCCCCATCACCACTGTCGCTAAGCAATCGTTTTTCTAAACGCTGTCTTAGTGTCGGTGATGCAGATCGGTAGCTGGTAATTTTTTTTAGGTTCGCCGCAGGTTTTTATAGCGTCAGGTACCCCCATATATTATCTAATAAAGGTTTTAACCCCCTGATTGCCCCTAGTTAACCCTTTCACCAGTGATCACCATATAAGTGTTACGGGTGACGCTGGTTAGTTAGTTTGCTTTTTATAGTGTCAGGGCACCCGCCGTGTATATAACCCAATAAAGGTTTAACCCCCTGATCGCCCGGCGGGTGATATCAGTTAGGTTTTAGCGTCAGAGAGGGTCTGAGTCACACCCCAGGCAGCGTCAGGTTAGTGCCAGTAACGCTAACACCCACGCGTGAAGCATACACCCCCCTTAGTGGTATAGTATCTGATCAGATCAATATCTGATCTGATCAGATCTATACTAGCGTCCCCAGCAGTTTAGGGTTCCCAAAAACGCAGTGTTAGCGGGATCAGCCCAGATACCTGCTGGCACCTGCGTTTTGCCCCTCCGTCCAGCCCAGGCCACCCAAGTGCAGTATCGATCGATCACTGTCACTTACAAAACAAAAACACACATAACTGCAGCGTTCGCAGAGACAGGCCTGATCCCTGCGACTCCAGTGCTGTAGGAGGTGATTTCACCACCACAGTTAAAAAAAAAAAGCAAATATGCCGAAGCATTGGGGCAGCAGGGGCGGAGGAGCGATTTTGCTCCTAATGCCGCGTACATACGGTCGAAATTCCGACGGAGGTTTGCCCGTGGAAAAGTCCGACCATGTGTGTGCGGCATAACTTTTTTGCGGGAGGATGCCCCCATGCTTCGGCATATATAAATGGTGCGTGTATGCCCATCATTGGAAGTGGGTGGATGAAGGGCGGTATTCTAATGGTGGGCATACCCACCGATCAATCTCTTTTTTCGTTCAGCCAACTGGCTGCATGAAATAAAAAGATTACAATACATGTCCAACAAGGACCAGCAACGTACTGGTATGTTGCTGGACTTTGATTGGTTATACCAGATTGATGCCTGCGGGTTTAGGTATCATCTTGGTATCATTCTTTTCAGCCTGCGGCCGGCTTTCATGTAAAAGCAATCCTAGCGGCTAATTAGCCTCTGGACTGCTTTTACAAGCAGTGGGAGGGAATGCCCCCCCCCCGGATATAAAAAGCGCCATTGGGAAATTGGGAAAGCATTTTATCACACCGATCTTGGTGTGGTCAGATGCTTTGAGGGCAGAGGAAAAATCTAGGGTCTAGAAGACCCCAGTTTTTTCAAAAAAAGAGTACCTGTCACTACCTATTGCTATCATAGGGGATATTTACATTCCCTGAGATAACAATAAAAATGATAAAAAAAAAAAATACTTGGAAGGAACAATTTAAAAATAAAATAAAAAAGCAAAATTAATAATAAAAAAAAAAGCACCCCTGTCCTGCCCTGCTCTTGCCCAATGGCGAACGCAAGCGTCGGTCTGGCGTCATATGTAAACAGCAATTGCACCATGCATGTGAGGTATCACCGCGAAGGTCAGATCGAGGGCAATCATTTTAGCAGTAGACCTCCTCTGTAAATCTACTGGGGTAACCTGTAAAGGCTTTTAAAGGCTTTTAAAAATGTATGTAGTTTGTCGCCAATGCGCGTTTGTGCGAAATTTTAAAGCATGTCGTGTTTGGTATCTATGTACTCGGCCTAAGATCATCTTTTTTATTTCATCAAACATTTGGGCAATCTAGTGTGTTTTAGTGCATTAAAATTAAAAAAAGTGTATTTTTTAACCCAAAAAATGCGTTTGAAAAATCGCTGCGCAAATACTGTGTAGAAAAAAAAATGCAACACCCACCATTTTAATCTGTAGGGCCTTTGCTTTAAAAATATATATATATAATGTTTGGGGGTTCAACATAATTTTCTTGCAAAAAAAAAAAATGTTTTCATGTAAACAAAAAGTGTCAAAAAGGGCTTTGTCTTCAAGTGGTTAGAAGAGTAGATGTAAGCTTCGTAATGTTGTGTATAAAATGCCAGAACAGTTCAAAACCCCCCCAAATGACCCCATTTTGGAAAGTAGACACCCCAAGCTATATACTGAGAGGCATGTCGAGTCCATGGAATATTTTATATGTTGACACAAGTTGCGGAAAAACAACAATTTTTTTTTTTTTTTTTGCACAAAGTTGTCACTAAATGATATATTG
The DNA here is from genome assembly GCA_029206835.1 of Rana muscosa. Taxonomy (NCBI): domain Eukaryota; kingdom Metazoa; phylum Chordata; class Amphibia; order Anura; family Ranidae; genus Rana; species Rana muscosa. Next base: position 53,676,396 of record CM055128.1, on the reverse strand, counting down.
CTCAAACATGCCATGGGCATATGTGGAATTACACCCCAAAATACATTCTTTTGCTTCTCCTGAGTATGGGGATACCACATGTGTGAGACTTTTTGGGAGCCTAGCCGCGTACGGGACCCCAAAAACCAAGCACCGCCTTCAGGCTTTCTAAGGGTGTAAATTTTTGATTTCACTTCTCACTGCCTATCACAGTTTCGGAGGCCATGGAATGCCCAGATAGCACAAAACCCCCCCAAATGACCCCATTTTGGAAAGTAGACACCCCAAGCTATTTGCTGAGAGGTATTGTGAGTATTTTGCAGATCTCGCTTTTTGTCACAAAGTTTTGAAAATTGAAAAAAAAAAAAATATATATATATATTTTCTTTCTTCATTTTCAAAAACAAATGAGAGCTGTAAAATACTTGCCATTCCTCTCAGCATATAGCTTGGGGTGTCTACTTTCCAAAATGGGGTCATTTGGGGGGGTTTTGTGCGATTTTGGCATTTTATGGCCTTCGAAACTGTGATAGGTAGTGAGGAGTGAAATCAAAAATTTGTGCCTAGAAATCCTGAAGGCGGTGCTTGGTTTTTGGGGTCCCGTACACGGCTAGGCTCCTAAAAAGTCCCACACATGTGGTATCCCCGTACTCAGGAGAAGCAGAAAAATGTATTTTGGGGTGTAATTCCACATATAACCATGGCATGTGTGAGCAATATATCATTTAGTGACAACTTTTTGTAATTTTTTTATTATTTTTTGTCATTATTCAATCACTTGGGACAAAAAAAATTATATTCAATGGGCTCAACAGGCCTCTCAGCAATTTCCTTGGGGTGTCTACTTTCCAAAATGGGGTCATTTGGGGGGGTTTTGTACTGCCCTGTCATTTTAGCACCTCAAGAAATGAGATAGGCAGTCATAAATTTAAAGCTGTGTAAATTTCAGAAAATGTACCCTAGTTTGTAAACTCTATAACTTTTGCGCAAACCAATAAATATACGCTTATTGACATTTTTTTTACTAAAAACATGTGGCTGAATACATTTTGGCCTAAATGTATGACTAAAATTGAGTTTATTCGATTTTTCTTATAACAAAAAGTAGAAAATATCATTTTTTTTCAAAATTTTCGGTCTTTTTCCGTTTATATCGCAAAAAATAAAAATCACAGATGCAATCAAATACCATTAAAAGAAAGCTCTATTTGTGGGAAGAAAAGGACGCAAATTTCGTTTGGGTACAACATTGCATGTCCGCACAATTTACAGTTAAAGCAGCGCAGTGCAAAATTCTGAATTCACCTCTGGTCCTCTAGCTACCAAATGGTCCGGGGCTTAAGTGGTTAAAGTGCATGCAAATCCTACCCATGAACTCTTATTTGCTCTTTTAATATACTATTTAAGATTTGTTGCTATTTTTGTTTAATGGTTGCAAAAAATACCTGCTAGAAATCCAGTGAGCTGCTGCTTTGTTACCAGTTATAATTGTTCTCAGCTTTATCTGTGGAATAACCCTCCCACCCCCCCCCCACCCTCATATTATGGAGAAGAAGGGAGGTGTTCTGTAGTCCTTTCCTGGGGTGACAACTCTGCTCCTCCATATATACAGTACAGTGATTGAGTATTGTAATCTTGGAGTGTGTTACTGGTAGGATTACCAGATGAAAAGGGAAATAGCGGTTGAAAAAAGGAAATAAAATGTAGCCACCACAACCAAGGACAATGCAATATGTTACATTATTGTTCTTCGTTATAACACCAAAACACTAAGTGCCCGTTCACACTACAGCGACTTGGGATCTGGCTTGTGTCGCCCCAAGTTGCACAACATTCGAAATATCATTGAAGTCAATGAGAGCCGTCTTAATGTACACTACTGAAGTCGCTCCGACTTCAGAAAAGGTTCCTGTACTACTTCAATCCGACTTCTAGGCGACTTGTACCCATTGATTTCAATGGAAGTCGCCTCCAAAGTCAGATGTCCGTGTTAGTGCAAGCAACTTTACAGGAAGAGAAAATAGTTAACCCAGGCAAACCCCATCCTCCCACAGAGCTGATTATTCTGTGATTGGCCACAGCCAAAGTCGCCTGTCCTGGAGGCGACTTAAAGTCGCGTTGTAAGTTGCTCCAAGTCGCGCTGATGTCGCCTTGCAAAGTCGCGCTGTGTGAACCGGCACTTAAAGCGGAAGTAAACCCATCAATTTAACAGTTTCAAAAAGCAGTTACATTCCCGGCATGCCGAGAATGCCAACTGTCACATTGGTTGTGCTCTCAACCAAACTGTCAAACCATCCAATGGCTGATGTCATAACTGATCACATGTGCAGCTTCCTTGCCTGAAAATGATAGGAGGGTTTACTTCCACTTTAAAGCAAAAATGCAAGGTTTCAGATGTGTCCTTGGTTAAACTTGGAGAGGTCATGGCCATGCTGAGTCAGGAAGGATGTTGCAAAATTCCTAAAATATTGCCATACTTCACACTGACAAGGTCATCAAAAGTGTACAAATTATTTGTAGGCATTGTCTGGTGAGAAAATGCTGTTCTAGTACTGTTTATATTGCACGTAGCCTTTTTGACAATGTCCTGCAATCTGAATTTGAGGTTTTCTCTATGTTGAAAACAGTGTGCACTTCTACCCAGGTTTGTTTTACTGATTTAATTCCATTAGTAACATTTTAATATTGTAGCTGAGCTATTATTGCAATGTAAACTTCCGATGATTCAAAATATTAGCATGACCAAATGCTATTTCATTTTTTTGTAATAAAGTGTTTATTAGCTGTGATCATAGGTGTGCACAGCCTTTGGCATTAGGGTGTGCACCCCAAAGCTCAAACACACTCTACCGATCACTCACAATGTTCATTCAGAAAGGGAAGGGGCCGGTAAATGGCATATTTACCGGCCCCTTCCCCCACTCATCCAAAAACATCCACAGCAACAACCGGTGGCAGAGGAGGGAAGCTGGCAGTGCTGTGGGGGGAAGGAGGGGAAGCCAGGTCAGTAGGGGGAATCTGTTTTGCACAGGGTGATTAGGGTGTGCCTGGGCACACCTGGCACACCCTGTGTGCACGCCTATGGCTGTGATTAAAAGACAACTCTTCCTTCATATCACCTTCAACTTAAAATGATTGTAAAGCCAGAGTTTTTAGATGACAAGCATGTTATAATTACCTGCTCTGTGCAGTGGTTTTGCACAGAACAGCCCCAATCCTCTCCTTCTCAGGTCCCCTGCTGGCACTTCTGGCCCCTACCCCTTAGACCCCTTTCACACTGGGGCGCTTTGCAGGCGCTACAGCGCTAAAAATAGTGTCTGCAAAGCGCCCTGGAAGAGCCGCTCCTATCTCTCTAGTGTGAAAGCCCTGAGGGCTTTCACACTGGAGCGGTGTGCTAGCAGGACGCTAAAAAAAAGTCCTGCTAGCAGCATCTTTGGAGCGGTGTGTATACAGCTCCTGCCCATTGAAATCAATGGGCACCGCGGCTATACCGCAAAGCGCTGCTGCAGAGGCACTTTGCAGTGGTTTTAACCCTTTCTCGGCCGCTTGCGGGGGGGGTAAAAGTGCCCTGAATACCCCCACAAATACAACGGTAAAGCGCCACTAAAAATAGCGGCGCTTTACCGCCGACGCACCCACCGCCCCAGTGTGAAAGGGGCCTTACTGAGTGCCCCCATAGCAAGTCACTTGCTATGGGGGCACTCGTGTGTACACGCTCCAAAGCCAGATCTGTATATCCGAAAGGCACACGGAGTGTGGCTCAGTCCCACCCCCACTCCCTCCTCACTGGCTGTGACTAACCACAGCAGGAGCCAATGGCTTCTACCGCTGTGTCTGAGCCAATGAGGAGAGAGGAAGTTGAGAGTGCCTCTGCTTTTGTGAACATCGCTGGATCAAGATTGGGCTTAGGTGAGTATTTAAGGGGTCGCGGTGGGGTGCCTTTAAAACCACTTTCAGCAGACTACATCACATGGTTTATGGCTAACAAAAGCATTAACATCATTAGAGACTGCAGAAAATATTACATTCCATTCAATCATACAGAGCCTATTTGGAGGACAAAGCCTAGATCTGCTCCAGCTTTCTGGGGTGTTTTGGACAAAAAGAAGGGACAAATCTTATCTCAGACTTTTATTTGCCATCAGTGGGGATATTTCTACCCTCCCCCTGTTGGCACAGAACTTCAACCAATGTCAACTAGTTATTGGTCACATCAAACGGTTTTAGACAACCTACCATTACGGTTTCATTCATTTTATCCTGAAAGGTTTTTGTTTATTATGCCGCGTACACACGATCGGTTTTTCTGATGGAAAAAGACCGATGGACTTTTTTCATCGAACAAACCGATTGTTTGTGGGCCCCATCGGTCTTTTTTCCATCGGTATAAAAAAATAGAACCTGTTTTAAATTTTACTGATTGAAAAAAAACGATAGCAAATTACTATCGTCTGTGGGGAACTCCATCGGAGAAAAAACCCACACATGCTCAGAATCAAGTCGACGCATGCTCAGAAGCATTGAACTTAATTTTTCTCGGCTCTTCGGAGAGTTTTACGTCACGGCGTTTGGGACGGTCGGATTTTTGACTAATGGTGTGTAGGCAAGACTGATGGAAGTCAGCTTCATCGGATTACCGATGGAAAAATACATCTGATCCAGGGTCATGGAATAGCTAGTAGTAGTTAGTCACAATTAGCTGGACTTGCTCTGTAAAAGACTTTTCACAGCTTATTCAAGCCATCCAAGGCACTTTTTCTCTATGATTACTCATATCACACATCCTAGGAGCCTTTAAGGTAATCTCCATCACACTGCACATCATTGGGGGCTGGCTGCAAGAACCAGGAAGAGTCAACTGATCCCCTGATGATGTAAAAAGAGAGTATGGTGGTGCAGGACCTGTCACGAGGCAATGGAGCAGCTGATTACAGCAGACAATACTGTATTTTACTTTTTTATTTTTTTAGGATAACCCAGTGGAAAAGGTAAGAGAGGAAAGAAAAAAATACGTGGGGAATTACTTTTTTTTTAAATGTATTTATTACAGGTACTTATATAGTGCCGTCAATTTACTCAGAGCTTTACATATATAACATACACTATATTACCAAAAGTATTGGGACACCTGCCTTTACACGCACACAAACTTTAATGGCATCCCATTATTAGTCCGTAGGGTTCCAGATGTTGGACGGGAAGGCCTGGCTCGCAGTCTCCGCTCTAATTCATCCCAAAGGTGTTCTATCAGGTTGAGGTCAGGACTCTGTGCAGGCCAGTCAAGTTCCTCCCACAAATAGAGCTTTCTTTTGGTGGTATTTGATCACCTCTGTATATAAAAAGTAATGCCGAGCTGTTGAAAATTGCCAGAAAGATCTATTTCTATTTCTATTTCTTTTCCACAAATTGCACAAATTGGGAAAAAGGGGGTTGATCCTAGGAAATATATAGAATATATAGAATATGTGCTAAAATATGTAACGTTGACGCATAACTAGGTGCATATGCAACAAAAACTAAAACAATATAGTGCAAAGGAAAACAGATATAATCTGTGATATAGGTCTTGAGCAATAAAATTGTGATACAGTGCAAAATATTAAAATCCGTGTGACCATATAGTGCTGAGCAGTGCCTGTGCTGCAATACGGTGAATTCCAAAAGTCTGTTCGTGACTTAAATATAAGATGTGCAATAGCTGAGTTCATGAATGACAGTCCTTAGTATGTGCAAACAAGTGCAAAATTGATTTACGTCGGAAAAAGTCCAAACAGTCCCTTTAAAGAGAAGGTGACGTTAAATTAAAGTGCTGGGTGATGTTTAGTTATGACTTCCACGCTGTGCTTCTAATAAAGGTGACTTCTGGGTGATGTTTATGTGTGACTTCCACGCTGTGCTTCTAATAAAGGGGGGCCCCTTACCTCACTGCTGTGAGGTTACAGCATATAATAAAGCCCTCTGTTGTTCCTGCTTCCTGCTATCCGGATGGTATCCTGGAACATGGGGGTGTGTATTGCCTGGTGGGGGTTAATCCTCTAGCCGTGGGGTCTCCGGGATGGTGTGCATATATGGGGGGTTAAAATAGGAAGGCGAAGGAAGCCCAATATGGTGTAGTATTTCCGTATAAAATGTATTCCATGAAAAAATATTTAAACTCACATTTGCTAAAATAATTGGTGCATATAAAATACGAGTGCCGAGCTCGTCCGCGTCACCTCCGGTGCTTGCTACGTCCCTACGCGTATCGTCAACCACGTGACTTCATCAGGGGATGAACAACAAGCTCAGGAGATGTCCTTATATTTACTATGGTAATCTGTATTGCGGCAGCCATTTTCCCGAAGTCCGATTGCCGGAAATGCTTCGGCGGCCATATTGCTGTGTATCTATGTACAGCTCTGTGCGCAGCCATTTTGTTGGTTTGGAAAAATAGAAAAAACAAACGATATGCATCCTGAGCGCGGATGTGAAAAATATGAATGAAGATTAAATAATTAAGACTAGTTTTAATATGCTTGAAGCTGCAATTAGACAATCCCCATAAAAAAAAATTTTTTTTTTTTAAATATAATGAATTTAAAAGATTAAAATAAGTAGTACCGGAAATGACTCGGACGTAATATTTGTCAACAAATGACATGTGCAAATAGTGCAATGGGAAATACAGGCAGGTATGTACTAGAAGGAGGATATCTTGTAAGAAGGCTTGGTCTAAGAGGAGGAAATTAATAATATAGGAACGGATAAAAAAAGGGGGTGGTAAAAACTAGATATCAAAATTTAAAAGTCACTGAGAAAACAATTTAGATCAAATTCTACATTCAAACCACGAGGTGTGAAAGTGTCCAATAGGAAAATCCATTTGGATTCCATTTGGCTTAGTGTTCTAACTTTGTGTCCTGTCTTGTGTATGGTTCTAGTCCCCAGAATTTCAACTGGGTTGGATCTTTGTTATGGTGTAATAGGAAGTGTTTTGACACATTATGTTTATCAAATCCATTTATAATGTTTTGTACGTGCTCTTTAATTCTAATTCTAAGGAGTCTTTTTGTATGTCCCACGTACTGTAATCCACAGCTGCATTCTAACATATATACAGCTCCCTCTGTATTGCAGCATATGAATTATTTTATGTCATAAGTGTTGCCTGTACTGTTTGAGGTGAACTTGAATTTCTTTTAGTTTGGTTTCTTGGACTTTGTGCAAGCATAGCAGCGCTTGCATGGGTAGAAGCCCTTTCCTGTGAAGAAAGTGAGACCCTTAGTTGGGGGGTCCGGTACATTCTTCACTAGTTTATCTCGAAGTGTAGGAGCTCTTCTGTATATAAAGTTCGTATGTGTCGGTAGTGTTTCTTGTAACTGGGTGTCTGATAGTAACACACTCCAGTGTCTCTTTATTATTTGTTCTACTTTTTTGTGCTGTATGCTATAATCCAAGATAAGGGGTACTTTATCTATAATTGGTTTTTGCTTGTCTTTATTCTTTATTAGATAATTTTGATTCATTCCTGTCACTTCTTTTATGCTTTTTTCAATTAATTTGGGGCTATAGCCTTTTTTAATAAACCTCTTACCAATGTGTCTGGCTTGTGATGTAAACATGTCTATATGAGTGCAATTGCGCCTAAAGCCCTGTACACACGATCAGATATCCTATGGATTTTCGTCTGATGGATTTGTCCATCAGAAATCCGATGAAACTGTTTTCCATCAGTCTTGCCTACACACCATCAGTCAAAAAAACGACCGTTCCAAACGTGGTGACGTAAAACACTCCGATGAGCTGAGAAAAATGAAATTCAATGCTACTGAGCATGTGTCGACTTGATTCTGAGCATGCTTGGGTTTTTTATCTGATGGATTTCCCCACAGACAATCGGAAATTGCCATCGGTTTTTTATCCATCAGAAAATTTTAAAACATGTTCTATTTTTTAAAACCGATGGAAAAAAGACAGATGGGTCCCATACACGATCGGTTTGTCTGATGAAAACAATCCATCGGACGGTTTTCATCAGTCAAACTGATCGTGTGTACAGGGCTTAAGTCTCATTAGTTGTCCTTTTGGTATGTTGCACAACCAGTTCTTATGGTGGAAACTTTCTATGGGTAGGTAGCTATTTCTGTCTACGTTTTAAAAATGTTTTTTTGTTGTTATGGTCCTATTTTCTTGTAGTAATTCCAGGTCTAAAAATGTAACAGTTTTTTCACTAATCTCCCAGGTAAGTTTGATGTTCCGATCATTTGTATTGAGATTTTCCAAAAAGAGTACTAGTCCCAATTCCTCTCCTTTCCATAAGATGAAAATATCATCAATGTTACATTAAGACTGTGTGATGTAATGTATTCTGACTGTTTTGAATAAGTTGTTTGTCTTGATACCCGTACTACTTTGTAATGTATCGACCCGACAGGGTCCCTTTCCTTGTTATAAAGAAAAAAAGAAAAAAAAAAAAAAAGAAAATATCATCAATGTACCGTCTGAAGATGATTAGTTCACTTGGAACTTGTGAGAAGACAACTTCTTCCTCCCATTGGGCCATAAAGAGGCCTGCGACGCTCGGGGCAAATTTGGCTCCCATTGCAACTCCTGTGCGTTGGAAATAGTAATCTCGGTTGTGTCAAAAATAATTGTTCTTGAGACAAAAGTCTAATCCCTTCACTAGATATTTTCTTTGTACACATGGTAAGTTGGTGTGCTTTCTGAGTCCCCATTTTACAGCCTCACATGCTAGGTGGTGTGGGATGATTGTATAAAGGGAAGAGACATCGGCTGTGGCCATTATCCAAGGTGTATCTGTTGTTGGGATGTTCTCCAAAAGTTGTAACATCTTTTTAGTATCCTTTAGATAGGCACGTGTTCCTTGTACTGCCGGTTGTAGATAATGATCGATGTATTCACCCATTTGCGCTGTTAGAGAATCGATTCCATTCACTATTGGTCTAAGTGGTGGATCTTTGTGTATTTTGGGCACACAGTAGACGACTGGAGTCCGACATGATTCTGGGATCAGGTATTTCGCTTCCTTTTTGTTCAGTACTTCTCGTTTCAAGCCCAGATGTACTATTTGCTCTAGAGCTTTTCTACACTTGAACATTGGATTCCCCAGTAGTTTGTAATAAGTGTTTTCATCTTCAAGTAGTGTGTTCATGTTGTCTTGATATTGTTCCTTGGTGAAGACTACTATTCCTCCACCTTTGTCCGCAGGTCGGATGAATAGATCTTTTCTTTTTGTGAGTTTATTAATGCCACTTTTGATGTGTTTGGGTTCTTCTTTCTTTTGTACTTTTAAGTCCATCAGATCTTTTACGACTAGTTTTTTGAAAACCTCAATGTGTTTATTATTTTTTATTGGAGGGTTGAATGTTGATTTGTTTCTCAAGTTACTGTGAATAATGTCCTCTTCTTGTGCTTTTAGTCTAGGTTTGGCTGTGTTACTTGCCATGTATTTTTTGATATTTAGTTTCCTGATATATTTCTGAATTCCTATATAAGTGTGAAACTTATCTAGATTTTTTGTGGGGGCGTATTTTAATCCTTTATCAAGAACTCCTACTTCTTTGTGTGTTAATGGTTTACCACTAAGGTTGAAAATGCCCTCTCCTTTTATTCCCCTTCTCTTTTTCTTTTGTTCTCTCTTGCCTGATCGGCATCCTCTCTTGTTTCTGGGCTTCTTCTCCCATTTCTTGTTCCCTCCAGATTCCTCAGTGGATAGTGATTCCGACCTTTCTCTAAAAAAGACCTTCTTTGATCTGTTTCTGAACGGTGTGTCTCTTGTCTGTATTCGTCATGATAGTTTCTTAATGGTGCGTAGTAGTTATATGTTGGTATTGGGCTACGTTCATGTTGTCGATATGAACCTTGGTTATAGGGGCCCCTTCTCTCGTTGTATCCATGTTCTTGGTACAGTATGGGGCTTCTTCCTCTCTGTCTTTGCTGATCATATGGTGGTCCTCTCTGTTCATAGTGACCTTCTCTATTATTTCCCTGATCTTGCGGGTATCCTCTATTGTCCCTTTGTTCATTTTGATTTTTTGTGCCAATTGTTATGTCCATAATATGTTTTTTTATTTTTCCAATGTGGTTTCTTCCAACCATTTTGTGGTGTTCTATTGTTTGGAGGTCTTCTGTCTCCTTTGTATGGGGTATTATGTTGTTGGTTCCCATTTCCTGTGTTGTTTCTATGGCGTCTTGGTGTCTCTGCCCTAAATCTAGGGTCTTGATGGGGTCTAATAGGTGTATTTGGGTCTTGGTTTGGGTTTGTATGTTGTGATTGCATACGTACTGTTTTCTCTGGTGTTGAGAATGTAGAAACGGGATCCGTTCGTCCCAATTGGCTTTGCCATTTGAAGGTTTGGTCATTTCTAAAATCATTCATATCTCTAGTGTATTTTTTGCTTTTTCTCTGTTGTACCTCCTTATCCTTTTTGGTAAGGTCTCTATTTAGCTGCGTTGTAAGTGTTGTAAATTCTGTTGTATCTTTATATTTATCTAGTTCTTCCTTCACTTCTGATATGGTTTGATCTATTTTTTTTCATCTTATTTTGTTCCCTTTGTAATAGAAAAGTCAGAAGTTCTAACCCCTTGCCATTAAAAAATTTAAACCAGTCATCTAGTGAATCTTTGTCTGTTAGTCCATCATTGGGTGGTACATCCCACCTTAGCCGCCTGGGCACTATACTGTCTTTTAAATATCTGTCAAAGGTGGTTATGTCCCACCATGTGCTTATCTTTTTCTCCATATTTTGTCCTAATTTCCGCATAAGGCTTTCAAAGTTGTCCTTTTTTGTTTTAATAGAATTATCAGCATTAAAAATTTCATCTAGGTTGATTTGTCTCTTATCAAGAAATGCAAATACTTCCATAGTGGCTGCGTAAATGGATCGGTTTGATGAAGGAATGTGGGTATAAAAAGTATCTACGCGCTACTATATATGAAACAATATAAGGCACTGGAAGGTACTGGAACCATAGCCTGAATAGAATGTATATAGAAAGTAATGCTGAGCTGTTGAAAATTGCCAAAAAGATCTTCTATGTCTATTTCTATTCCACAAATTGCACAAATTGGGAAAAAGGGGGTTGATCATAGGAAATATATAGAATATATAGAATATGTGCTAAAATATGTAACGTTGACGCATAACTAGATGCATATGCAACAAAAACTAAAACAATATAGTGCAAAGGAAAACATATATAATCTGTGACATAGGTCTTGAGCAATAAAATAGTGATAAATATAGTGAATCCCAAGTAGGCACAGGGAGAACATGCAAAACTCCAGCCAGGTAGTGTCATGGTTGGATTCTTCTTTAATCAGGAAAACTGAGAATTTCCAATTTATTAAAAAATAGTCAAAATGACTCCACTCATTCCTAATGCTGAATAGGGATGAGCCGAACACCCCCCGGTTCGGTTTGCACCAGAACCTGCGAACGGACCGAAAGTTCGCGCAAACTTTAGAACCCTATTAAATACAATGGATGCGAACATTCGAAATGTAAAGTGCTAATTATAACAGCTAATATGCATGTTATTGTCCTAAAAAGGGTTTGGGGACCCGGGTTCTGCACCAGGGGACATGTATCAATGCAAAAATAAGTTTTAAAAACGGTTGTTTTTTCGGGAGCAGTGATTCTAATGATGCATAAAGTGAAAAAATATAATTAATCTTTCCTTTAAATATCGTACCTGGGGGTGTCTAAAGTATGCCTGTGAAGTGGCATGTGTTTCCCGTGTTTAGAACTGTCCCTGCACAAAATTACATTTCTAAAGGAAAAAAAGCCATTTAAAACTGCTCGCGGCTTTAATGTAATGTCTGGTCCCGGCAATATGGATGAAAATCATTGAGAAACATAGCATGGCTACCCCATCACTCCCCCTCCCTACCCCAGCCCATTACCAGCCCCTTTGGGTCTTGTATGGATATTAAGGGGAACCCCGCACCCAAAATAAAAAAAGGCCCTATATACTCTGAACAGCAGTATACAGGCGGTGCAAACAAGACCGGGACTGTAGGTTTGTTCTTAAGTATAATCTGTTTTTAATTTGGAACAGGTACATTTTTTAAGTGTAACTCTAGCCAAAAAATCTATTTTTAAGCTTTTTGGAGTACATAGGGAAGGGTTAACCCCCTGTAACATTTGTTTTGCTGTCTGTGCACCTGTTCAGAACATTTCACCTCACTTTCCGTCCCAATGACAAATGTTTTTGGAAGGTTTGGGTTTTTTATTGAAACAAGGATTGGTGATAAAGCATCAGTAGAGAGGAGACACCTTTTCCCATATTTACTCTTACAGGAGAGAATTTTCCTTCCTAGGGGTAGACTTCCTCTCACTTCCTGTTGTCTACTTCCGTTTGCAAGTAGGAGTCGTTTGTAAGTTGGATGTTTGAAAGTAGGGGCCTGCCGTAGATACTCTGCAGAAATTTGCCCCTTAGGTGTTGGTTTTGCTACAACACTGTAAGCCCTCACAGTTACTCTTGGTGGGCGCTGGAACGCCCTGCTGTCAACTATTATATCAGGAATTGTAATTACATGCCATTGTTGAACAGTGGTAGGAAAAATTTGGCCTTTGGTGGCGGTGCTGGTGCCACAACACTGTAAGCCCTCACAGTTACTCTTGGTGGGCGCATGAATAGGCCCTGCTGTGAATTATTAGATCAATAATTGTAATTGCATGTCCCTGTTGAACAGGGGCTGAAAAATTGGGCCTTTGGTGGTGGCGGTGGTGCCACAAGACTGTAAGTCCTCACAGTTACTCTTGGTGGGCGCAGAAATGGGCACTGCTGTGAAATATTAGATCAAGAATTGTTATTACATGTCCCTGTTGAACAGGGGCAGAAAAATTGGGCATTAGGCACTGGTGCTGGTGCCACAACACTGCAACATTGATATGATCAACATGTACAAATATATAAGGGGTCCATATAGTGAACTTGGTGTTAAATTATTCACTTTACGGTCAACACAAAGGACAAGGGGGCACTCTTTGCGTCTAGAGGAAAAGAGATTTCACCTCCAAATACGGAAAGGTTTCTTCACAGTAAGAGCTGTGAAAATGTGGAATAGACTCCCTGCAGAGGTGGTTCTGGCCAGCTCAGTAGATTGCTTTAAGAAGGGCCTGGATTCTTTCTTAAATGTACATAATATAACTGGGTACTGACATTTATAGGTAAAGTTGATCCGAGGAATATCCGATTGCCTCTCGGGGATCAGGAAGGAATTTTTTCCCCTGCTGTAGCAAATTGGATCATGCTCTGCTGGGGTTTTTTGCCTTCCTCTGGATCAACTGTGGGTAGAGAATTGGGTATATGGGATTGTACGATATATATATATATATATATATATTTTTTTTTATGGTTGAACTGGATGGACTTGTGTCTTTTTTCAACCTGACTAACTATGTAACTATGTAACCCCTCACAGATACTGTACTTAGAGCGCAGCAATGAGCCCTGTTGCAAAGTATTAGACCAAGAATTGTAATTACATGCTCCTGTTAAACAGGGGAAGAAAAATTGGGCCTTAGGCACTGGTTCCAAAACACTGCAACCTCTCACAGATACTGTACTTGGAGCGCAGCAATGAGCCCTGCTGCAAAGCATTGCATAAAAAATTGTAAATACACGCCCCTGTTAAACAGGGGCTGAAAAACTGGGCCTTAGGCACTGGTGCTGGTGCGACGACATTGCAACCTCTCCCAGATACTCTCGTTGGAGTGCAGTAATGAGCCCTGCTGCAAAGCATTGCATCAAATATTGTAATTACATGCCCCTGTTAAACAGGGGCTGAAAAATTGGGCCTTAGCCACTGGTGGCGGCACCCAGAACCAAAAATGGTCTTCCAAGCTATCAGCAGGATCATTGAGGAGGAAGAGGATAGTCAGTCAACATAACAGGACATTCACTCAGCATCAGCATAGGCAGTCTTAAAGGGATGTGACATTTAAAAAAAAATTATTCGGTTACATCAGCTTCAGGTGCTTGGTAGCTGGTGGTGATCCAAGACTGATTCATCTTTATGAATGTCAGTCGATCAACCGAGTCGGTGGACAGGCGCACTCTGTGATCGGTAACAAAGCCTCCAGCAGCACGGAATGTGCGTTCCGAAAGAACGCTGGATGCAGGACAGGCCAGTAGCTCAATTGCATACTGTGCAAGATCTGGCCAGTGATCCATCCTCAAGACCCAGTAAGCCAGAGGATTTTTGGTGGGAAAGGTGTCCAAGTCTGACCTTGACCCTAGGTATTCCAGGACCATGTAAATCAGACACTGGCGATGGTTGCTGGAACCAATCATACCTTGGGGCTGCGGACTAAAAAAATTGTCTGAACGCATCGGTCAGATGGCCACCTTCTCCACCGCTCCTTCTCTGACTGACCGAAGCCTCAGCAACTCGTTGTCCAGGACCAGGAGTTTGTAACCTTCCAGTCTCTGGGAACGCGTTGCACAGACCTTTCTGCAAGGCCTCCCGGAGATCCTCTGCTCCCTCTGCAACGGCAAGATAAGGTCCGCAACCTTACCCTTATACCGTGGATCAAGGAGAGTGGCCAGCCAGTAATGGTCCCTCTCCTTGATCCGAAGAATACGAGGATCCTTCCGCTGGCTTTGCAGGATCAGGGAGGCCATGCAGCGTAGGTTAGCTGAGGCATTCGGTCCGGAGTCCTCTGGGTCACTAAGGACGACATGATCCGCAGCTACCTCCTCCCAGCCACGTACAAGTCCACGTGTTTCTTGGGACTGTAAATCATCCCTAAAAGACTGCTGCTGCTAATGTTGAGTGCCAGGCTCCACCTCCATGCTGACACAATCCTTCTCCTCCTCCTCCTCCTCTTCCTGTGTGATGGGTGGGACAGAAGGAACACTGTCTGGATAAAGGGGGCCTTGAGAGGCAAGGAAGTCCTCCTCTTCCTGCCTCTGTTCTGCCTCAAGTGCCCTGTCCATTATTCCACGCAGTGTATGCTCCAACAGGTGGACAAGAGGTACAGTGTCACTGATGCATGCACTGTCACTGCTCACCATCCTCGCGGCCTCCTCAAATGGTGCCAAGACAGTTCATGCATCCCTGATCATGCCCCACTGGCGTGGTGAAAAAAAAACAAGCTCCCCTGACCCTGTCCTGGTGCCGTAGTCGCACAGGTACTCATTGATGGCCCTCTGCTGCGTGTGCAGCCGCTGCAGCATGGCAAACGTTGAGTTCCACCTGGTGGGCATGTCACATATAAGGCGGTTCTTGGGCAGGTTCAACTCCTTTTGCAGCTCAGCCAGCCGAGCACTGGCATTATATGATCGGTGGAAATGCACACAGACTTTCCTGGCCTGCCTCAGGACATCCTGTAAGCCCGGGTACCTGCCCAAGAACCGCTGCACCACCAGGTTAAGGATGTGAGCCACACAGGGCACATGGATCAGTTGTCCCTGTCGGAGGGCGGAGAGGATGTTGGTGCCATTGTCGCAAACCACTATTCCTGGATTAAGCTGGCGTGGCGTCAACCACCTCTCGGCCTGTCCCTGCAGAGCTGACAGAACCTCTGCCCAAGTGTGGCTCCTGTCCCCCAAACACACCAGCGCAAGCACGGCATGGCACCTTTTTGCCTGCGTACTTGCGTAGCCCCTTGAACGCCTACGGAGCACCGCTGGTTCCGAGGACAAAGCACAGGAAGAGGCCATGGAGGAAGAAGAAGAGGAGGGGGTGGAGGAGAGAGGTGTGTCTCAACCAGTAGTAGCATTTTGGAGGCGTGGTGGCGGAACAACCTCCAACACTACTGCACCTTGTCCTGCATCCTTCCCAGCTGCAAAAGAGTGACCCAATGGGCTGTGAAAGATAGGTAACGTCCCTGTCCATGCCTGCTGGACCATGAGTCAGTGGTAATATGCACCTTACCGCTGACCGCCCTGTCCAGTGAGGCATGGACATTGCCTTCCACATGCCGGTAGAGAGCCGGAATCGCCTTCCGTGAGAAAAAGTGGCGTTTGGGAACCTGCCACTGAGAAACCGCACATTGCACAAACTCACGGAAGTGGGCCAAGTCTACCAACTGAAAAGGCAGCAGTTGAAGTGCTAGCAATTTAGCCAAGCTAGCATTCAACCGCTGGGCATGTGGATGGCTGGGAGTGAACTTCTTTCGACGGTCCAGCAGCTGGGGCAGGGAAATTTGCCTGCTACAATCGGACGTCGGTGTACTGCTAGCAGAGTGCCTGCAACTACTTGGCTGTGACACACCTAATTCTACACCTTCATTCCTCTCAGTGCAGGTTTCAGAGAGGACTGAAGGTATAGTGGGGTTGGAGATCCCAGCTGATGAGGAGCAAGGAGAGGTCCGCTTTGTTCTTTGGTGTGAGCCTTTAAGGTACGCTTGCCAACGAGCTGCATGGCAGGTCAACATATACCTGGTCAAGCATGTGGTGCCCAAGTGGCTGATGTTTTGGCCACACGAGATACGCTTGAGACATATGTTGCAGCGGTGCGATCTGATGCACTCGACTCAAAAAAGGCCCACACCAAAGAACTTTTGGAATAACGCGCAGAGGCAGCGCTCTGCACAGGCGGAGCTCTGCGGTGTGATTCAGTCGGTGTGCTGCCCTTACGCTGGCCCGTGGAGGGCATCCTGCTCCGTTGGAGATGTGCCTCCTCCTCATCCTCCTCCTCCTCTCTCCTATCAGGCACCCACGTGGAGTCAGTGACCTCTTCATCCTCTCCCTCTTGATCACTGGAGCAATCCTGGCAGTATGCTGCAGCTGGTGGAACATGACTGCCAGATTGCTGTCCTTCTTGAGCATCCCCTCTCTCTGCGCTCACGCTACTGCCTTCTTCTAGCTGGGTATCATCATCAGACCCTTCAAAACGCTGGGCATCCTCCTGGAGCATTTACCCAACACTGTGCTCAAACAGTTCGGGGGACTCTTCAGGAGGACATGGTGGGTCTAGGGAAGGAGTGACTGATGATGACATTGATACGAGGGAAGAGGACACATTGGCAGCTGCTTTGCCAGTACCCTGAGCCTGGGTGAGAGAGGATGAGGAGGATAAGGAGGGCTTGGTCATCCACTCTACCAAGTCTTCGGCATGATGCGGCTCAACACGTCCAGCTGCCGAAAATAAGGACAAGCGTGTCCCATGGCCACGTGCTGATGACAATGCACCGCGTCCACGACCAGCACTGTTGCCCCCAGACACAGAGCCTGCTTGCCCTCTTTTATTGGCTTGTGACTGTCTGCCTCTTCTTGTTGGCCATTCTAATGGCCTGCAGGGAGATGGGAAAACCAGCAATAAGGGGTAGCTTCAGGAGGCACCTACACCCACTGTAACTGCTTGCAGATGCCTGTCTGTGTTACACAACAGAACAACACCACGAGCAATAAGGGGTAGCGTATACTGTGCAGGAGGCACCTACACCCACTGTAACTGCTTGCAGATGCCTGTCTGTGTTACACAACAGAACAACACCACGAGCAATAAGGGGTAGCTTCAGGTGTATACTGTGCAGGAGGTTTAGCAAAGAATAACACTGACACTGTCCCTGCCTATCCTTCTCTCTCCCTGCATGCCAACACACTGTAAATGCACAAGGTTTAGCAAAGAATAACACTGACACAGTCCCTGCCTATCCTTCTCTCTCCCTGCACGCCAACACACTGTAAATGCACAAGGTTTAGCAAAGAATATCACTGACACTGTCCCTGCCTATCCTTCTCTCTCCCTGCACGCCAACACACTACACAAGGCCGCCACGCTGGCGGGCTTATATAGTGTGGGGCGTGTACTAAACCCCCCTGAGCTATAATTGGCCACAGGCATCCTGCCTGTGGCCAATTATGGCTCTCCTCGCTGCCGGCGCTGTGATTGGCCAAGCATGCGGGGTCACAGTGCATGCTTGGCCAATCACAGCGCCGGCAATGCACTGCAATGGCGCAGTGCATTGTGGGTCGTTCGCGTCACACGAATTTGGCGTGAACGGCCCACAAAGTTCTGGTTTCGAGCTCACCCCTAATGCTGAACCTCATTAGGTGAATATTATGTAGACACAGCTGCATTCTGTTTACCAAGCTGATAGTTTTACTGCCCCACTTTACAATATCAGATTTGTCAAAGGTAGAGTTGTATATTAAAGTTTGCCGAGATGCTGGCTCCTTCTAAGAACAGGATTAAATCCAACAGTTATAAATCATAAAATCATTAGATTGTAAAAGGGCTACTTACCGTGTGGGGAACAGCATCAAAGCTTTGCTAAAATCTAGATAAGCTTTTTCAACACTTCAAACCTGCCAAAAAAAATGCTGTTCATGCAAAATTCAGGGCAGCCATAAAATAAGCATGTTGCACAATAAAGATTCCAAAATAGTATTAGGTTTATCTTGAGTTCAAGGGTTTTCAACTACCGTACTCTAGGAGTAAACAAAAAGCCCTAGGTATATTACTAGTTCAGGGCCCATTCATATATTTGAGTCGCTGTGCTATGTTAAGGTGCGGTACGTTACGTGATAACCTGGCAAAATAAAATATAATTAAATGTCAAGTATACCACGACTCTGTTTTTATTTATTTATTAATTTATTTTGCTTAACCGCTTAAGGACTGCCGCACGATCATTTACGTTGACAGAATGGCACGGCTGGGCAAATGGGCGTACAGGTACGTCCCCTTTAATTTGCCGCCATGTGGTCGCGCATGCTCCGCCGGCGGCGCGCTCGCAAACCTGTGGCGAGCTCCGTGACTGTGCCCGCGGGACCCGCTGACTCGATGTCCGCTGGTGTCCCGCGATCGTGTCACGGAGCTGAAGAACATAGAGATGTCAGTGTAAACACAACATCTCCCCGTTCTTCCTAGTGACATGTCACTGATCGTCTGTTCCCTCTCATTGGGGAAAGCGATCAGTGACGTGTCACTCGTAGCCACACCCCCTAACAGTTAGAATCACTCCCTAGGACACACTTAACCCCTTCAGCGCCCCCTACAGGTTAACCCCTTCACTGCCAGTGTAATTTTTACAGTAATCAGTGCATTTTTATAGCACTGATCGCTGTGAAAATGACAATGGTCCCAAAATGGTGTCAAAAGTGTCCGATGTGTCCGCCATAATGTCGCAGTCATGATAAAAATCGCTGATCGCCGCCATTACTAGTAAAAAAAATATATTAAGAAAAATGCCATAAAACTATCCCCTATTTTGTAGACGCTAAAACTTTTACGCAAACCAATCAATAAACGCTTATTGCGATTTTTTTTTTACCAAAAATATGTAGAAGAATACGTATCAGTCTAAACTGAGGGAAAAAAAAATTATATATTTTTTGGGGATATTTATTATAGCAAAAAATTAAAAATATTGAATTTTTTTCAAAATTGTCGCTCTATTTTTGTTTATAGCGCAAAAAAAAAAAGCCGCAGAGGTGATCAAATACCCCCAAAAGAAAGCTCTATTTGTGGGAAAAAAGGACGTCAATTTTGTTTGGGAGCCACGTCACACGACCGCGCAATTGTCAGTTAAAGCGACGCAGTGCCGAATCGCAAAAAAGTGGCCTGGTCTTTGGCCAGCCAAATGGTCTGGGGCTGAAGTAGTTAGAAAGTCTCTTACCCTTGTTTTCAGGCCTTTTTTTTTGTGAACGCTCCCTATCCTCCACTGATGCACTTCACCGCTACTAATGCAGTGCTGTTATTTCTGGTCACATTCTCCGCTCAATGTGTACTACATTTTCCATAAAGCTTAACGTGTCTGCAGGTAAATGTGTCGTCCATCTCTTGTGTTCTGTTCCTTGTGTAATGAGTTATACTAGTCTCCTTGAACCTTGGAAACCGACCTGAGAAAAAAAGGGATAAATGGATTTATATTCAAAACGCCTTGAGATTTAAATATTTTATGTGGCACCTGACCCTTTCATTGGCTCATTAAAGATTACAGAGAGAGAGCTGGATACTTAGTGGCAGCCTTATTATACTATACAGTGGAACCTTGGTTTACGAGTAACGCGGTTAACGAGCGTTTTGAAAGACAAGCAACTTTTTTTTAAATCCTGACTCGGTTTGCGAGTGTTGTCTCGCAAAATGAGCAGAATTCAAGCTAATGGGGCATGCAGTACCACATTTGGCCGGGGGTGCCGGTGACACTCGGAACAGTTCGGAGCCGCTCAGAAATACTCGGAAATACTCCGTTCCCGAGTGTTTCTGAGGCTTTCCGAGATCAGCCGTGCTGTCCCCGAGTATTTCCGAAGCTCTCTGGCGCCCCCTCTACACTTCTGGCAACATGCGGAATTGCATGCCATAGAAGTCAATGCGGAACAAAATATTTTTGTTTCCATTGGCTTCTATGGGGAAACTCGCATTGATATGCGAGTGCTTTGGATTACAAGCATTCTCCTGGAACGGATTATGCTCGTAATCCAAGGTTCCACTGTATTACAGTCATCAGTTAACAAGCATGTTCTAAATGCCTGGCTACTAATGTACATATGGGAATGATGGTGCACATCCCATTATTGTGAGGAATCTCTTGGGTATGCCTGCATATTTAACAAACCTTGAATATTCCTATGAAGCTGTAATGTCTTTGAAAATTTTGAAACTGCATAAGAAAATGACTCCTCTCCAGGATATTGTGTAATGCTACCTATTCCATTTCTTATTTTTGCCCTTTGGTTGTTCTTGATGTCCGAACACCAATAAGAACTATTGAATTAAGTTTGGTAGTTTACTTTCCTAACTCTGCAACATTGTCTATGTGGGGATGGGGTTGGTCCAGAAAGATGGGGAGAGTAAGCTTGGGACCTGAGAGATGGACAGGGCAGTGGCTGGCAGTCACCTATAGGGAAGGCTTTAGGTGAACTGAGATTTACATTAACCACTTGCCGACCAGCCTCCATCGTTATTAAAGGAGCCGTAGCAGGCGCGCGCACCTGCTGTACGGCGGGGGACCTGATGCACGTGGCCAGCGGCCGCCATGTCCACCGGCCACCCGCAATTTTGGGAACGAGAGCCATAACGGGATCTGTCAATGTCAACAGGCAGATCCCCGTTCTGACAGGGGAGTTAGAGAGAGATCTGCTGTTCCTAGTGATTAGGAACAGCGATCTTTCTCCTCCTCCAGTCAGTCCCATCCCCCATACAGTTAGAAACACCCCCAGGGAACACACTTAACCCCTTGATCGCCCCCTAGTGTTAACCCCTTCCCAGCCAGTGACATTTATACAGTAATCAGTGGCTATTTTTAGCTCCGATTGCTGTATAAATGGTCCCAAAAAAGTGTCAAAAGTGTCCGATCTGTCCGTGCCAAGGTCGCAATCCCGCTAAAAATTGCAGATCACCGCCATTACTAGAAAAAATAAAAAATAATAGTAAAATGCCATATTTCCCCCATTTTGTAGACACTATAACTTTTGCGCAAACCAATCAATATGCGCTTATTGCGATTTTTTTTTTACCAATAATATGTAGAAGAATACATATTGGCCTAAACAAAGAAATTTTCTCTTTTTTTGGGGGGGTGGGGGGGATATTTGTCATAGCAAAAAGTAAAATATTTTATTTCAAAACGCAGAGGTGATTAAATAGCATCAAAAGAAAGCTCTATTTGTGGGAAAAAAGGACGTCAATTTTGTTTGGGTACAGTGTTGCACGACAGCGCAATTGTCAGTTAAAGTGACGCAAATAATAGCCTGGTCATTAAGGGGGAAAATCTTCCGGTCTGTAAGTGGTTAAAGACTGGTTCATGAGTAATAGTGAGTTTATCCTGTAAAGTTGCTAAAAAAGCAGTCTATGGTCTGGTCTGAAGAGTTTCAGTAGACTGGTCATTCTTAAAGCATGGTCCACAGACCAGCAATGAGCCTCAGGCCTCGTACACACGACCGATTTTCTCGTCGTAAAAAACACGTCGTTTTTTTCGACGAGATTCTTGTTAAGCTTGTCGATTTTCTCGTCAAGCTTTCTATGCGTACACACTGTCATTTTCCAATTTCCTCGTGGTTCTCTGCGCTCACGTCCAGCATGTACGACGGCACTATAAAGGGGAAGATCTTTTTTCTTGGCGCCACCCCTTGGGCTGCTTTTGCTGATCTCGTGTTACCGCGTGTGAAGTAAAAGTTTGGGAAGAGACGATTCGCGCTTTTCAGTCTTCGTACTTTTCAGATCGTTTTCTGCCGTTCAGTTTGTGCTTGTGGGTTCGTATTTTGACTTTCAGGGCGTCTAGGCAGGTCGTATCTGTTTTACAGTGCGTTCTTGCCTGTTCGTTTCTGAATTTCAGTTCGTTATTCATAGGCCTTGCTGTTCTAAAGTGCGTTCTGTTCTGTACGTTCTGATTAGACGACCGTTTCCTAGCCATGTCGCCTGGACGTTTTCGTCGTCGAGTTCGTGCTGTGCGTGCGCTTGGTGTTGGTCTGCTTGTTTTGGACCAAGACCAGTCCATGAATGGTGTGAGGAGGAGTTCATGGACCAAGAATTGGTTGCTCCAGCGGGACCAATTCTGCCACATGCCTCTGCTGCGGGAGATCGTCGAGAATAATCCTGAGGACTACAGGAATTTTCTGAGGATGTCTGACCCCGTTTTTCAGGAACTGTTGGCTTTGGTGTCCCCCTATATTACCAGGAAGGACACCATTATGCGGGAAGCCATCAGTGCTGAGCAGAGGCTCATCGCCACGTTGCGTTACCTGGCGACAGGGAGAAGTCTTCAGGACTTGAAGTTCACCACAGGCATCTCCCCCCAGGCTCTGGGCCTCATAATCCCAGACACCTGTTCTGCTATTATACAAGTCCTGCAGGAGGACTATATTAGGGTAAGTTTTCTCCCTTAACATCACATTTTATGTATTACATGTATGCTAATGTATGTATTTCTTTCATCCTTCCCTAATTACCATGATTGTAATATGCTGAGAATGTCCCCTTTGTCCCCATGCATGTTGGAAGCTTTAGATTGCCCCTTTTTTATCCTCCCTAAATATTTCCCCTCACTAACTTTTCCAGCAGGGGCGCCTGTTGCTCCAAATGTTGGGGGGTTCCAACCCCAATTTCGGAAATAAACGTCCTCCTTTTTTGCTCTGTTGCCTAATAAACGCCCCCAGTTGTCCCCTCCAATGCAGCCATTTAGTCCCCTCTAATGCAGCCAGTTTCCCCCCAGCCCTGCACTTACCTTCTTGTGGTCAGCGCCATCCTTCTTCTGTCCTTGATGTCTTCTCCTTCCCTTCATGTTGCATCAGCCAATCATGTTACCATTAAACAGACTTGGTGAACATGATTGGCAGACTAGCCTGTCAGTGTTTACACAAGGAATGCCCCCCTCCTTGCGTCCCCGATTTTTCTTTGAGGAAGCCAATTACATCCCTCAGGTTGTAATTTGCAAGACTATTTTAATACCTGTTTCTGCTCTGCAATTTTAACCCCCTAAATGCCGCAATTATTCATATGTCGGTCGCTTTACAAGAGGCCATCCACCTGAATAGTGTGCGGCATAGACAATACATAGGTTCATGCAACGCATGAACCTATGTATTGTTCTGAGTGATGGGCACAGGAGAGAGGGGACAGTGCTCCAGCGCCCACTCTGGACGCACCGCCACTGCAATGCTATCCTGTGGCCAAACACATCTCCCCCCCCCCCAAAATAATTTAGTAATGGCCCATCAGAGGGGGTGATGAATATGATAAATGAGCCTTCCATTATACTTTTTTTACACACCTTAATAAACGTATAATTAGATTGATGTTGGTCTCTAATTTTTTGGGATAGAATTTCCTTGTAATGTATGCCTTTGTTTTTCTAATATTATTTCATCTTGTTTCACTCCACAGCTTCCTTCCACGCCACAGGAATGGCAGACTGTGGCATCGGAGTTTGCCACGCGGTGGGACTTCCCCAACTGCGGTGGTGCCATAGACGGGAAGCACGTCCGCATCGTGCCGCCACCCCGTTCTGGGTCCTACTACTACAATTACAAGGGGTTTCATAGCATTGTGCTGATGGTGGTGGTGTCAGCACGGTATGAATTCCTCTATGTTGATGTAGGGAAGAATGGCCGGATGTCCGATGGGGGATCCTTCATCCAGACGGAGTTTGCCCTCCGTCTCCAGAGTGACGACCTTGCATTGCCACCGGATGCAGGGAATATTGAGGGACTCCCCTTTGTTTTCTTGGCTGATGAAGCCTTCGGACTCGGACGGCATCTTATGAGGCCATTTCCACAGAGGACCCTGACCCCAGAGAAGAGTGTGTTCAATTACCGGCTGGCCAGGGCCCGAAGAGTCGTTGAAAATGCCTTCGGCATAATGGCCAGCCGGTTCCGCCTTTTTATGACTTCCATCCACTTGGCGGACTACAAAATAAACTATGTAGTGTTATGCTGCTGTGTGCTACACAACTTTCTGAGCCAAAAATCTAATTCCTATATGGCCTCAGTTTTGCCAGAGGCTGGACTTTCCCCTGCAAATCCCCTTCCGGGCCTGGAATCTGCCCGTCTTGGCTTGCCCCCCCAAAATGCCCGTGTGGTTCGGGACAAATAAATGGAGTATTTCACAGGTAGGGGGGCAATTCCTATGCCAGCCTATGTCTAAGTATCCCAATAAAAATCTTGTTTAAACCTTTAATTATTTGTTCTTTCCTGTCTCCTAGTTTGTCTTTGTGCATTTGTAGTGGCAAGTGTATTTTACTTTAGTAAATAACAACCAATTTCACTATGTTACCTTACAAAATAACCAAATAAGCTTAGAGAGTATTATAAAAAGAAGCTACACGTTGTTTGTGGTCAAATATTTTACTCTCTGCACATTTTTTTTTGTTTTACTTTGGGGTTGGCCTGGCCACAACCCGGCAAATTTTGGCTTATGAAAATACAAAAATACCACTTGCATTTCTAAAATGACAACATTGGATACCTCTGAGCAATCTGAGACATTCAGTTACACAAACTATGTCTCTATGTGCCCGTCCTAATATGGGGTCCTGCCACCCCTTGCCCAGCCAAAAATTCAATATGCACACATTTTTACTTTTTTGCAAATAGGAAGTTTACAATCCTGATCCCTATTGTCAACATGTGCTATCTGCCATCAGGGGTGATCAATGGACGTGTTTTGGGGGTGCATCCCCTTCCTCAGTTCACCGACTTTTGATACGAGGAAGGGGTTGCACCCACAAAAGACGTACATGGATATCCCCTGATGGCAGATAGCACATGTTCACACACTGTGTGCATATTCAATTTTTGGCTGCTTTGTTACTCAAAAAATTAGAAAAAATATAAAAACAAACATGTAAAAACAAATGTGTTTGGATGGCTTATTGAATTCTCCCCAAAACATCGAGAATGTCTTTAAATGTTTGTTCCATCACATGGATTCTTTGTTTAATTAGGTCCAGTTCCGTGCTACATTCCATCACTTGCTGGATGAGGCGGAGGGCACTGTCAGCAGAGAACCGTGTGCTATCCTTCACAACATTTCCATCCCCTAAAAACCATAAAAAAAATTAATAAAACTCTGCAGGCCTACCTCGCTTACCTTAAGCTGTGGTGTCAGATACTGACCTGTTGTGGTGACCAGATCCACAACGTCATCCACCTCTCCTTCCTGCACTTCTCCTTCCTCCACCTCAACTTCCTGCACATCTTTCGGTTGTGGATCTTTGGAAGTTTGGGGTTGCTTGGAAGTTGTGGGGTGCATGTGTTACCTGGAGTGTCCTCCTCCCAGTCTTCTCTCCCCTATGAGAATAAAACCAAAGGTCTATTTATCACACTGTAAAAATCTCATTGTTAAACTAAAAACAGGCTAAATTGTTTGGAAGTGGGGTACAAGTGTGTGTTTGTGCGGAATTTAAAGAAAAATGCATTATTTATGACCCCAAATATGTTTAGTATTCACATTTGGATGTAATTTTTTGGACATGGAGGCACCACAAATAAACTCTGATGCACCTGTGTGGGACACCCAAAAAAGGCGGGTCTGGTGGCCCACACTATAGTGCTCCAAAGTACAGATGTGGAAGCAGCTGCTGAGTGTCCTCTCCTTTACACTGATTAAAGTTTGCATTTCATTCTCCTTACAAACACATCATCTAGACTTAAAAATTATCCACAATACTTGATCAAAAATGGCAGATGTCTAATTACTTTTGTGGCTCTTAAATAAGCCAAAACCGCGGATAGTGGCTGAACGAAGTGTCGGTTACGTAACGAACGATTACTGTGCCCAACCTAGTTCAAAATATTACATTTTGGAAGGGAGTCCAATATGATAAAAAAAAAAAATGTCAGTTTCTAAAAAGATTAATAGCAGAAAGGTCGTCATTTTACTTACTTTTAGCGAGCATCCTCTTTATGATCCTCAACTGGTCTGGCTCCCTCAGTTTGAGGTCTGACCACCTCTTTCTGAGCTGCTCATTTGAGCGTTTCACCCCGAACTTCGCCCTCAGACTCTTCACAACTTTAGTGAGGATTTTGGCATTCCTTCTATTTGGTTTGCTATACGGCCCATGCTTGGCATCATAATCAGCCTTGACCAAGATGTCCACCATCTCCGCCAAAGACATATTCGATGCCTTGAATCTCCTCCTTGATCGTGACGTGTCCTCGGTCTCCGGGCTTGTCTCCTCGCTAGTTGCGGAATTATCAGACACCTGCTGTAACTCCGCCATATCTGTCTGCGCGCCGAAAGAGAAGGGGCGGGGAAAAGATGTTAGTTAGAACGTCATGGGCGGGCGACGTGTGCGGAGCGACGTGTTCGAATTTGGACACATGCGTGGTGTGTATATAGCAAACACACATGTGACTATAGTACGTTCGGTGTGCGGAGAGAGGAGTTCAAGTGACGGACGTGCGAACGAAGGTATGTGATTTTGAGAGACTTGTAAAAATTGTTGGCCTATACTGTCTTGAGATTGGTGGAGGATATATATGGTGACTAGGATGTGAAGGAGGTTAGACTGTTTGCCTCACATTATTTAAATATAATTTATTTTACTTGCAGATACAATATGAATGTCTTTATTAGCGACAAAGAGTTCCTGGCGGAATTTATTGACCGGGTAAGGGAGCTGCCGGCTCTGTGGGAGACCAAAAACCCCATCCATAAAAAAAAGGGGTGAGAAAAGCAGCGCTGGAGAAGCTGCTCCCATTTGTGCATACCAAGGTGCCCACAGCCACAGCAAAACAAGTGGACACTAAAATTGGGAGCTTGAGAGGTACCTACAGGACTGAACGCTCTAAGGTGCTGGCTTCTCAGAGGTCAGGAGCAGCAGCAGATGATGTTTATGTCCCGATTTTGTGGTACTACAGTAGGATGTCCTTCCTGGATGACCACATTGAGCCAAGGCCATCACTCTCCACTCTTCCCCCCAGACTTCCCTGCAGCCAACCTGAGCCTTCTCTGGAGCAAGAGGAGGCAGCCATCCTGGATGATCCTGATTTGTCCATCTGGAGCCAGGTATAGTATTAACTGAAAATGTAGTGGGATAAAATTAATGTTTCCCAAATATGTCAGGATGAGAAACATACATTATTTTGTATTCCACAAGTGAAATCATGATCTGTAGACATTATTCTGCACTTAATTGTGTGGTAAATAGTCAAGCTGATGTAGTGGTAAATTTAAAGCAAGGATTTATGCATTTACATTCTAATTGCTTCCATCAGGATTACAAAGTTTGATGCAAAGATTAAACCAACATATTAAACTATGTTCCTTTTTCATACACAGGATGAAATCAGCCAGGAGGAGGGTCTGGAAACTGTCAGGCAGGAGGAGGAAGGGCCCAGTGGCAGCCAGGAGGTGGCAGGGCCCAGTGGCAGCCAGGAGGTGGCAGGGCCCAGTGGCAGCCAGGAGGTGGCAGGGCCCAGTGGCAGACAGGAGGTGGCAGGGCAAAGGAGAAGCACCAGATCCCAGGTGCCTCCCATCCGGCTTCACAAAAGACGCAGGAGGGACAGGACCACCAGTGAGGCAGCAATGGCCCTTATTAAAGAGGCCCATGCCACCCTCAAGGAGCCCACATCCCCTGAAGAGGCCATTGCCGGCCTAGTGGAGGCTAAGTTCAAGGTGATGAGCATGGAGCAACGCCTCCTATGCGAGCCCCTGCTCATCACCTTGCTCAACAAGGGGGTGATGGAGCAAATTACCCCCAATACCGCCATATGTGAGGTGGCCCAACTAACCCAACCTCAACCTCCACCTCCACCTTCCTCTTCTGCCCCACCCCCTTCTGCTACACCTCCACCTTCTGCCCCACCCCCTTCTGCTACACCTCCACCTTCTGCCCCACCCTCTTCTGCTACACCTCCACCTTCTGCCCCACCCCCTTCTGCTACACCTCCACCTTCTGCCCCACCCTCTTCTGCTACACCTCCACCTTCTGCCCCACCCCCTTCTGCTACACCTCCACCTTCTTCTTCTGCCCCACCCCCTTCTGCTACACCTCCACCTTCTTCTTCTGCCCCACCCCCTTCTGCTACACCTCCACCTCCTCCTCCTGACAGGAGTACCCCTCCAGTGGGCCAGCCTCCAGCCAAACGAAGAAGGAAAGCTGCAGGAAAGGCTGCAGGAAAGGCTTCAGGAAAGGCTTCAGGAAAGGCTGCAGGGAAGGTTGCCAGGAAGAAGAGGAAGTGATGGCCTTGCTTCATTGTGGTCGGACAGAAGGCAGCCTGTTGTAGTACCACACACTTGGGACATATATCTCACCTGCTGCTGTTCCTGACCTCTGGGAGGCCAGCATCAGATTGTGTTCTGAAATGTGGGCCTTCTCAAGCTCCCAATTTTAGTGTCCACACAAGGTTGCTGTGTGCTCTGGGGTCCCTGGGATGCACAAATGGCAGCAGCTTCTCCAGCGCTGCCTTCTCTTTATTTAATTTATAAACATGAATAAATGTGTTTTTTGTTTAAGTTCATACTTGACTATGTGTATTTTTAAATAAAAAAAAACAAGCTTTGGAGTAAGCAGATACATTTGACTGACAATAAAAGGCACAGATATCACCCCCCCAAAAGAATAACTAAATCTGATTAGCACAAAAACATGGTGTGAAATTTTAAAAATATAGATTCGAAAATTAAATGGGAGATCGCTATCAAAACATTGAGAAATTATAATTAACATCATTTTGAAAAATCTAACCATTTAAATTATTCCTAAAAACTTGCACGATATAATACGCATAAATCTTATAAAGAGCAGCATGAAAAAGGTTAAAAATAAGGCAGAACTCTGTGTGAATATCAGCAGCAAAAGAAGGTCACTCGTTTTGATTAATGTAACATTCTAACGAAGAATTCAATGCAGAACATTTAAACTATGAAATATTTATGAGCGTGACGAATGTGCTCTCTCCATTATGAAGGCTTGTTTTACCAGAAGATGCGCTCCCGTCTCATAGTTGCTTGTGAGCATGCGCGCTTTTGGAAGAGTCGTAAAAGCATACACACGAACCATTTTCTCGTCACAAAACAGGCCGACGAGAAACACGACGAGGAAATCTGGAATCCTGACGAGAAAATAGAGAGCAGGTTCTCTATTTTCTCGTCGAGATTCTCGTCAAGTTTCTCGTCGTAAAACCATACACACGAACGTTTTTCTAGACAAAAAAACTCTCGCGGCACTTTTCTTGACTGTTTTGGACGAGAAAATCGGTCGTGTGTACGAGGCCTCAATAATGTTCCTCATTCACTGCTGCTTCTCCTGCACTGTCCAAACACAGGCCAGAGGCAGGTCGATGACAGCCTGAATTCAGAGGAAGTGGGTTGAATGATGCTGGTCATATATAATATTAGTGATTAGTATATGGATGGGACTTTATATATGCCTCCGACAGTAATAAAAAAATACAATAAAGATAAAAAAAAAAAATGTTTTGTTATTTAACACTTAGTGCCGGTTCACACCGGGGCAACACGACTTCCAGCGCGACTTTACAAGGCAACTTCGAGGCAACTTCAAGATAACTTTGAGGCAACTTCAAGTTGCCTCCAGGACAGGCGACTTTGCCAGTGGCCAATCAAACAATAATCAGCTCTGTGGGAGGGAGGGGTTTGCCTAAGAAAAATATTTTCTCTTCCTGTAAAGTTGCTTCAGTTAAGACACTGATCCGACTTTGGAGGCGACTCCCATTGAAATCAATGGGTACAAGTCACCTAGAAGTCACCTTGAAGTAGTACAGGAACCTTTTCTGAAGTCGGAGTGACTTCAGTAGTGTACATTAAGACGGCTCTCATTCACTTGAATGTCATTTGTCATGTCGCGCGACTTCATGCGACACAAGTCGGATCACAAGTCGCGGTAGTGTGAACCGGCTCTTAGGAAGAACACTCAAACAAACATAAAATAATATGACACTCAGTAAAACCATAACAAATATATATTTCAGCATAACAAATTCCACCAGTTAGAACCATATGAGGTAAGTTGGAACATCGGTCTTATTCAACGCGTTTTTGGGGAAGGAACCCACTTATTCAGGACTTGTAAAGACCTCAACTTGATATTGGTTTAAATACAACATGAAGAGCAAAGTGTGTCATAACTGAAAATAAGCACAAAATATCATAAACATAGAAAATATGGTCGATCAAATGCCTCTTGGTGGAGGGAGAACTTATTGCATTACAAAGTTACATAGTTACATAGTTAGTCAGGTTAAAAAAAGATAAATAAATAATATCATACAATCCCATATACACAATTCTATACC
The DNA here is from genome assembly GCA_029206835.1 of Rana muscosa. NCBI lineage: Eukaryota > Metazoa > Chordata > Amphibia > Anura > Ranidae > Rana > Rana muscosa. Next base: position 53,645,760 of record CM055128.1, on the reverse strand, counting down.
CAGAGTTGATCCAGAGGAAGGCGAAAAAACCCAGCAGAGCACGATTTAATTTGCTACAGCAGGGGAAAAAATTCCTCCCAGATCCCCCGAGAGGCAATCAGATTTTCCCTGGATCAACTTTACCTATAAATGTCAGTATCAAGAAGGTGCATACAACAAGGCCTATAATGCGCTTCCCGGCGCCACAATGATAAAATACAAATTCTGAGCCTCCTCCTAATAACCAAAGGCTAAAAAGGGGAGTGTATGATTAGGAAAAATGATTAAACAGAATAAATGAAAATAAAACTGATATCACAATGGATAAAGTGATAAAAGCCAAACAGCAGCTGTTTAAAACCCTCAAGCGAGAAAACTCATAAAAGTACAATAGTATAAAACAAAGTATCAAATCATGGAAATAAAGCGAGTATAAATAAAGTGAGTTTGCACCCCGACGGGGGAGAGTGCCTCACGTGTGGTGAAGATTGGGAGCAGGTGTAGGGTGCACTACTAATCCATTTCCTAGGAGCACTCACTGATTTTAGGACTTTCAGTTGCCACGTCATCACTCAAATGTTTTATATGTAGTTGGACATTTATCCAATTTTAGCGCTGTTTTATCATTTGGACTTTTTTAGTTCCATGGTTTGATACTTTGTTATATACTATAAATGTCAGTACCCAATTATATTATGTACATTTCGGAAAGTATACAGACCTTTCTTAAAGCAATCTACTGAGCTGGCCAGAACCACCTCTGGAGGGAGTCTGTTCCGCATTTTCACAGCTCTTACTGTGAAGAAATCTTTCCATATTTGGAAATGAAATCTCTTTTCCTCTAGGCTTAAAGAGTGCCCCCTTGTCCTTTGTGTTGCCTGTAAAGTGAATAACTCAACACCAAGTTCACTATATGGACCCCTTATATATTTGTACATGTTGATCATATCCCCCCTTATTCTTCTCTTCTCAAGAGTGAATAAATTCAGTTCCTCTAATCTTTCCTCAAAGCTGAGCTCCTCCATGCCTCTTATCAGTTTGGGTGCCCTTATCTGCACTTTCTCCAGTTCCCTGATATCCTTTTTGGGCACTGGTGCCCAAAACTGAACTGCATATTCCAGATGAGGTCTTACTAATGATTTGTACAGGAGCAAAATTATATCTCTCTCTCTCTGGAGTCCATACCTCTCTTAATACAACAAAGGACTTTGGAAACCGCAGTTTGGCATTGCATGCTATTATTGAGCTTATGATCTACCAAAACCCCCAGATCCTTCTCCACTACGGATCCCCCCAGTTGTACTCCCCCTAGTATGTATGATGCATTCATATTCTTAGCCCCCAAGTGCATAACTTTACATTTATCAACATTAAACCTCATCTGCCACATAGTCGCCCAATTTGACAGAGCATTGAGGTCGGCTTGTAAATTGGAGACATCCTGTAAGGACGTTATTCCACTGCATAGCTTGGTGTCATCTGCAAAGACAGAAATGTTACTTTGGATCCCAGACCCAATATCCTTTATAAAGATATTAAAAAGTAAGGGTCCCAACACTGAACCTTGGGGTACACCACTGATAACCTTAGACCATTCAGAGTATAAATCATTAACCACTACTCTTTGAATTCTGTCTTTTAGACATTTTTTTATCCATTTACAAACTGATATTTCCAAGCCTGTAGACTTTACCTTACACATGAGCCGTGTGTGGGGAACTGTATCAAACGCTTTTGCAAAATCCAAGTATACCACGGCCACTGCCACCCTTCTGTCCAATGTTTTACTTACCCCTTCATAAAAAGATATCAGATTTGTTTGACAACTTCTGTCTTTCATGAACCCATGCTGTCTGTTGCTTAAAATATAATTTTTTTCAGCAAGAACTCATCTATGTGGTCTTTTATTAAACTCTCCAGTATCTTTCCAACTATAGAAGTTAAACTAACAGGTCTATAGTTACTTGGTAAACACTTTGTTCACTTTTCAAATATAGGCAACACATTGGCCCTACGCCAAGTAGGATGGTACTATTCCTGTCATTAACGAGTTCCTAAAAATTAGATACAATGGCTTTGAAATAACAGAGCTCAATTCTTTTAGGATTCATGGCTGGGTGCCATCTGGTCCAGGTGCTTTATCCACCTTTATTCTGTCTAAGTATTTCTAGACCATATCACTTTTGAGCCATTGTGGATCATTTGTGGCTGTGCCAATACCACCCCCATTATTGAATTGAGCTCTCCCATGCTCCTTTGTATACACAGAGCTGAAGAAAGAACTTAATAAATTAGCCTTCTCTTTGTCCCCAGTCACCCACTCTAGATTATTTTGTAAAGGGCCTACATGCTTAGACCTGACCTTTTTACTATTAGGTTTCTCCTACTATCTTTTGCAATCTGTCACTCGTTTTGAATTTTTTCATCCTTGATTTTCTTTTTACATATTATGCTATATTCTTTGTAACATTTAAACGATTATAGTGTTCCTTCATTTTTATATTTTTTAAATGCTCTTTTCTTATTATTTATAGCTTTTTTAACTTTGGCCATGAGCCACATAGGTTTTATTTTTAGCCTTTTAAACTTATTGCCCATGGGAATATACTTTGCAGTAAGTTCACATACAGTCTTTTTGACAAATCCAGATTTCTGTTCTGTGTTCATCTATGTCAATATTCCCTACCAGTCTAAGTCCTGGAGAGCAGCTCTCGTCCCTGGAAAATTTGCTCTCCTAAAGTTAAGTGTTTTTATGTTTCCCGCATGTGTTTTTTGCTTACAGCTAACATTAAATGAAATCATGTTATGATCACTGCTACCCAGATGTTTCTTATATATGAACATTAGTAATAAGCTCTGCATGGTTTGAGATTACCGGTTCCAACAGAGCATCATTTCTAGTTGGGGCCTCAATAAACCGGACCAAAGAATTGTCCTGTAATAGGTTTATACATTTTTGCCCTTTAGCTGTTCCAGCAGTGCCATTACTCCAGTCAATTTTCGGGTAGTTAAAATCCCCCATTATTATCACCGCCCCAGCCCTTGCAGCCCTTTCCATCTGTGCAAGGACCTGAGTCTCCACCTCCTCATTAACATTGGGTGGTCTATAAAAAACTCCAATGAATAACTTTGAACTATGCACATCTATATGCAGTTCCACCCATAATATTTCAGCCACACCACACTTTCCATCAATTAGGTCCTCATTCACACTCGCTTTGAGATCACTGCTCACATAGAGACAGACATCGCCAACCTTTCCTTTTTACCCGGTCTCTCTGAAAAAGTGCATAGCCAGGAATATTAATAGCCCAGTCATGTGAGGAATGGGGCCAAGATTCAGCAATACCGATTTCATCATAGCTCTCCTCGTGCCCCAGAGCTTCCAACTCACCTTCTGGCATTGGTGAACAAACACTTTAATGCATTATTACATTTTACTCTGTGTTTTGCATACCGTATATACTCGAGTATAAGCCGACCTGAATATAAGCAGAGGCACCTAATTTTACCACAAAAAACGGGGAAAACTTATTGACTCAAGTATGAGCCTAGGGTGTCCATCTGCATGCCTCACTGTGCCTCACTTTGCCTTACTGTGTTCATGGGCATGCCTCACTGTGTCCATGGGCATGCCTCACTGTGTACATGCCTCACTGTGCCCATGCCTCACTTTGCCTCACTGTGTCCATGTGCTTGCCTCACTGTGTCCATGCCTCACTGTGTTCACGACTAGACTGACGTTTAACATGGGAGTCTATGGAAGGAGTGCCCGGCTTTGAAAAATCAGTGCTCCCCGGCCGTAAGTCCCCCAGACAAATACATTTTTTAACTTATAGAGGAGAATAGGGGCTACATGTGTGCCAAGTTTCGGGTCCAGGGGACCTAAGACCGGCCAGTACCGGGACCCCAAATTCACCAAAGAAATTACCGTTTAAGATGGGAGTCTATGGAAGGGGTGCCCGGCTTTAAAAAATCGGTGCTCCCCGGCCGTAGGTCCTCCAGACAACAATCTTTGCACACTTATAGAGGAAGAGTGGGGCTACATGTGTGCCAAGTTTGGGGTCCAGGGGACCTACGGACGGCTGGTACCGGGTCCCCAAAATCCGGGAGATCAGGCACAGAAAGGTGACTCGAGTATAAGCCGAGAGGGGCATTTTCAGCACAAAAAAAGTGCTGAAAAACTAGGCTTATACTCGAGTATATATGGTATATTTTTTAGTAGTACAAATAGCACTATAAATTCCAAATGGTTGTTTGCAACATGGGAACCTTCTTGTCACCTGCCATAACCATCCCCCCATCTACCCCCATTCCACCCTCCATTAATGTCTGACCCCTAACTGACCTGTCTGCATTGAGTGAGTTTTCTCTCCAGGAGTCCCTGTGGGGCTGGAAATTTACCAAACTTAGTATACTCACCCAGCTTGATTACTGTTCAACAGGGATGATATATGGTATTTTGCTAGGAGGACCATTTATACGTTTCATAAACTGGATTGGTTGACACTTGGAGGGACCTACCCTTGATTTTGTAATGTGTAGGGTCAATTTGTAGGGTGATATATATATATATATATATATATATATATATATATATATATATATATATATACAAAAGTTACATAAATGTATTTCACCAACTAACTTGGTCCCAGGACCCATAAAATCATCCAACCTAGATGGGACTGACCCACACATTTCCTGAACCCCACCTGGCCCATGGGGGGGGGTGTACACCCAAGGTCAAGCACTGAGAAAAGAAAGGACTGAAAAATAATGATAATGCAACCAACAAACAATTGAAAATGGGGGTACACGCAGGGCCGTCGGAACAGGACAGGCAAACCAAGCAACTGCTTGGGGCCCCCAGCTGGCCTGGGGCCCCAGCAGAGCTGCCTCCCCTCCCGCAATTGGCGGCCCCCCACCCGCGATTGGTGGCCCCCTTCTCCTGCGATTTGGCGCCCCCCCTCCCGCGATTGGTGGCCCCCCTCCCACGATTGGCGGCCCCCCTCCCGCGATTGGCACCCCCCCCACCCGCGATTGGCGGCCCCCCCACCCACGATTGGCGGCCCCCGGCCCCCTCCCCCCACGATTTGGCGGCCCCCCTCCCGCGATTTGGCGGCCCCCCTCCTCCCGCGATTTGGCGGCCCCCCTCCCGCGATTGGCGGCCCCCCCACCTGCGATTGGCGGCCCCCGGCCCCCTCCTCCCCTGATTTGGTGCCCCCCTCCCGCGATTGGTGGCCCCCCTCCCATGATTGGCAGCCCCCCTCCCACGATATTGGCAGCCCCCCCTCCCACGCCCACGATATTGGCGGCCCCCCTCCCGCGATTGGCGGCCCCCCTCTCACCGATATTGGCAGGCCCCCTCCCGCGATTGGCGCCCCCCCTCCCACGATTGGCGCCCCCCTCCCGCGATTGGCGGCCCCCCTCTCATGATCGGCGTCGATGTCCCGTCCCCCCCTTCTGAATTTAAAAAAAAAAGAAAAAAAATCAGTAGCACCCCCCACCCGCTTGGGGGCCCCAAATTCTCAATCTGCTTGGGGCCCCCCAATTCCTTCAAACGGCCATGAATGCACCATGTCACAAAGCTCCAATCATCTCACCACTGGTTTCTTGAACATGACAATGAGGTCACTGTACTCCAATGAAGGCAAAAGGGGGTCCAATCCGGTACTAGCAAGGTATCCCTAATAAAGTGGCTGGTCAGTGTATGTGCAATGAGAAATCTCTGCCCTTTTCTACCGTTTTTATAAATGATGGACCTGTGCCAAAATAATTAACCAATTGGAAACACAGTTCCTTGATATGAAATATATATGCTGTATTTCAGGATCTTCAGCTTAAAAGACTATTCATATAGTGTATGTTTACCATTTTTAGCATTCTTCGACATAAGCGCTTACTGCAGAAATTATCAATTAAAACACATAATAAGGGCATACAGACCAATCAAAAGGAGAATAGCACCTCTATAGACTGTGTGACAAGCAGAACTGTCTTTGGTAACCAGGAAATGGAAAGAAATGTTGAGATAGGGCTTTACAAGTAGTGTTAATCCAAGCACCAATTCAGTGGAAGAAAGCCCTTGCCAAATAAAATATTGATATAGATGATGTAGTTATAAAGGTATGAAGTTACCAAATATCAAATACACCCATGCAGAGGTCATAGCAAACAGAACCTGTGAAGGGATGTGAAGCCAAAATGCATCAACAGTATATTTTAAAAGTAGCCAGGTTCTGAAATTTCCCATCACCCCATCCTCTCCATATTTACTCTTTTGCTCAGGTCTTTCAAGAATAAGTGCAAATTTAGCATACCTTAGCCCAGGGGTGCCCAACCTTTTGAGGAGCGAGGGCCACTTTAGCGACTTGGTAACCCGTCGCGGGCCACAATGAGCGTAGCAGGCGGATGGCAGGTCTGTGTCCACTCTGCATATGTAGAGCAGACACAGACGCAACCCGCTCGACCCTAAGGGCACTCCGATCCGCCCAGACAGAAGGGGACAGATCCCCTTCTGTTTTTTAAGCAGATTGGATTGCAGATGGGTGGGTGTAAACGGACACGAGTCCGTTTACATCTGCCGCTCTATAGAGATGAATGGAGAGTCCGTTTGAGACCACCTGAAAAACAGACATGTGAAAGGGGCCTAAGGCTGCTTTCACACTGATGCACAGCGGTTTACCTGCACCGCAACTGACCTCAAACTTCACTTCTTCCTCCGGATTCCTGCATCTGGCTGGTACTGCTGGCTGGTACTGATCTGTGCTTGCTGACCCGCCATCTCAGAGCAAGACATGGCGGGCCACATCAGAGGGCGCTGCGGGCCACATGTGGCCCGTGGGCCAGCGGTTGGGCACCCCTGCCTTAGCCATTTACAGGTACGTTTATTTTTTGGGTTTAAGGTTAATTAATTACAATTAATTAATTACAATTCATTAATCAAAAAAGGAAGTGTTGAGTTTAAGTTCACACCGCCGCCGCATGCGGCTCACAGCAGGGGTCCGGTGCGTGCTGGTTCACCGGTTCAGGTCCGATTTCAGTCCGAATTTTGGACTGAAATCAAACCTGAAACGCACCAAAAAAGGCACGTGTTTTTCTGTCACACCGCACCGGACCCGCTGCGGAGATATGTGAACCGGCTCCATAGAGAGCCAGTCACATTCTCCTGCTATGCAAATTGAATGCGGGGAAACGCGCATTCAATTCGCATAGGTGTGAACCCGGCCTCAGGGTTCCCTTTTGCATAGGAATTAAACTGTGCAAAAGTGCACACCAGAAGAGTGCTGTGGGGCTCTCATCTAAGCAGACCTTCCATGAATGACGTCTCTCGTTTTTTACTTGTTATACAGTCAGGTTGGTAATTTCCCAGAAAGAGAATCCCCTCTAAGCACAGACGCCCCTTTCTGAGTGGAGGCACTGCCAACTTTATTATCAAACCCACTCTTCCACTTAACGAAAGGTTCTGGTTCTCTTATTTACCTATGAAAATGCAGAGATTTATCCATGGGACTTTACTGTATATAAGGCGCAACACATCCAATTGTAAACGCAACAATGTAGAGATTTATTAAAAATAATACCAAAAGGTAAGCAGAAAAATGGTGCCATATTGCAAAGCATATTGGCCCAAATACGCATATCCATTTCATAGCTACATACATTACTTAACCACTTAAGGACTGCCCCACACAGATATACAGTGGCACGGTGGCCTTCCTGCGTGAAATCACGTACCTGTACGCCATTACTAGTAAAAAAAAATATATATATATAAAAATTCCATGAATCTATTTCATAATTAACTTTTGCGCAAACAAATCTATATACGCTTATTGGGATTTTTTTTTACCAAAAATATGTAGCAGAATACATATTGGCCTAAATTGATGAATAAATTAGATTTATTTTTATTTTTTTATTCGGTATGTTTTATAGCAGAAAGTAGAAACTATAGTTGTGCTTATTTACCTACAGGTTTAGTGTGTTATCCTGTTTGGAGAGGGTAATTTTTCATACCCTCTCCAAAAAGAGTTCTATAACTGTTTTATTTATTTATTTATTTTACATTGTGCCCAGCTTTGAAAAAGTATTCATACCCCTTTTCAACCAAAAACGTAAATGTATTTTATTGGGATTTTATGTGATAGACCTACACAAAGTGGCACATAATTGTGAAGTGGAAGGGAAATGATAAATGTTTTTTTTTTTTTTTTACAAATAAATATCTGAAAAGTGTGACGTGCATTTGTATTCAGCCCCTTTTATGCTGCTACCCCTAACTAAAATCTAGTGGAACCAATTGCCTTCAGAAGTCACCTAATTAGTAAATTCTACTTGTGTAATTTATTCTCAGTATAAAAACAGCTATTGTGTGAAGCCCTCACAGGTGGGTTAGAGAACTGAATCATGAAGGCCAAGGAACACACCAGACAGGTCAGGGATAAAGTTGGGGAGAAATTTGAAGCAGGGTTAGGTCATAAAAAATATCCCAAGCTTTGAGCATCTCATGGAGCTCTGTTCAATTTATCATCCGTAAATGGGAAGAGTATGGCACGGCTGCAAATCTACCAAATCTACCAAGACATGGCCGTCCACCTAAACTGACAGGCCGGGCAAGGAGAGCATTAATCAGAGAAGCAGCCAAGAGGCCCATGGTAACTCTGGAGGAGCTACAGAGTTCCACATCTCAGGTGGGAGAATCTGTCCACAGGACAACTATTAGTCGTGCACTCCACAAATTTTGCCTTTATGGAAGAGTGGGAAGAAGAAAGTCACTGTTGAAAGAAAGCAATAAGAAGTCCTGTTTGCAGTTTGTGAGAAGCCATGTGGGGGACACAGCAAACATGTGGAAGAAGGTGCTCTGGTCAGATGAGACCAAAATTTTACTTTTTGACCTAAAAAGCAAAACGCTATGTGTGGGGGAAAACTAACACTGTGCATCACCCTGAACACACCATCCCCACCATGAAACATGGTGGTGGCAGCATCATGTTGTGGGGATGCTTTTCTTAAGCAGGGACAGGGAAGCTGATCAGAATTCATGGGAAGATGGATGGGGCCAAATACAGGGCAATCTTAGAAGAAAACCTGTTAGAGTCTGCCAAAGACATGAGACTGGGGCAGAGGTTCACCTTCCAGCAGGACAACGACCCTAAACATACAGCCAGAGCTACAATGAAATGGTTTAGATCAAAGCATATTCATGTGTTAGAATGGGCCAGCCAAAGTCCAGACCTAAATCCGATTGAAAATCTGTGGCAAGACTTAACAATTGCTGTTCACAGACGCTCTCCATCCAATCTGACAGAGCTTGAGCTATTTTGCAAAGAATGGGCAAAAATTTCACTCTCTAGATGTACAAAGCTGGTAGAGACATCCCCAAAAAGTCTTGCAGCTGTAATTGCAGCGAAAGGTGGTTCTATTGACACTTTTCACATATTTATTTGTAAAAAAAAAATGAAAAACATTTATAATTTTCCTTCCACATCACAATTATGGTCTATCTCATAAAATCCCAATAAAATACATTTACATTTTTGGTTGTAACATGACAAAATGTGAATAATTTTAAGGGGTATGAATACTTTTTCAAGGCACACTGTATAGCTGGATCGCTGGTCTCCTATAGATTGCAGTGGTCCAGGTCTCCAGCTGCCTGATACTCTTCCTGCACAGTGCAGGGAAAATAAAAATGTTGGGGATTTCCTTGGCTGGTGGGTCTTGGGTTAATGTGGGGAATAGCTGAAAATTCCATTTAAACATTTAGAAATAAAATATTTATTTTTCTGCACTGTAAGTTCCTCTGCCAAGAAAATACCACACCTAATTGATAGCTGTAAAAAGTAATATTCAATTCCCCTTAAGCATTATTTAGTGTCATTGTTCACCTGCCAATTACTGCTGCTTCCAGGGAAATGCTGTCTTGTAGAAATGTATGAACAGAAACTCAACCATTTTTTTTTTTTTTTTATCACCAAAGTGTATTTGTCAAGATTATTTTATTTTCTTGTTGTGAATTTTAATATATGCTTACAACATTTTTCATTCATATATTCTGAAAGTCTATCTCCCATTCATTTCCAATGCTTAGTGTTCCAGAATTAACCCAAACTAGAATAACCCCATCTTGCGTCGTGACCAGGGAAAAACTAGATATGAAATCAGCACTAATATTATTAATTAGAGTTTCTCTAAACGTTATCAGGATGGAAAAAAACTGTTTGGCAGAGTGTAGAAATTTTAATAATGCTCAAAGTGAAACATTAAAAATGCCATATTTCTTTTAACAACATGCTAAAAGGAAGCCTTAAATGTACCCATGACAATTTTTTTTTTTTAATTTGTCAGTAAATGACATTTCCAGGCCGCTTTGTTCTGTTTGCAGACAAAGAAGCTAGAGATTCCATTCATCTATACTAGAAAAAGGTCTAGTATAATTGTTAAGGAAGGACCGCAGACACACAAAAAACGCATGGGTTTCCCCCTAAAACTACATATTAGACTGCATAAAATTCAATACACTAACAATAACATACAAAGCCATTTACAACTCTGTCCCGAGCTACATCACCAAACTTATCTCCAAATATCACCCGAACCATCTTCTCCGCTCCTCCCAAGTCCTCCTGCTCTCTAGTTCCCTAGTCTTCTCCAGAGCCTCTCTCATCCTCTGGAACTCACTACTTCAATCTGTCCGGTTATCTCCTACTCTGTCCACTTTTAGGCGATCCCTGAAAACTCATCTCTTAAGGCAGGCCTATCCTGCCTTCAGCTAACAATCGAATCTTCTACTTCCCTCATCAGTTCATCCCTCACAGTTACTACTGTTTCACCAGTCTCTTCCTATTAGATTGTAAGCTTCCAGGAGCAGAGCCCTTCCAACCCTCTTGTATTGAATTGTATTTTTGCTGTATTGTCTTCATTTATATTGTAAAGCACTGCGCAAACTGTTGGCGCTATATAAATCCTGTATAATAATAATAACATAGCGCTCTACTTCCCTGAACCATACTAGACCACATTCCCCCAGTATGGAGAGAGTACCTGGCGGGTCAATGTGTTTTTTGTTTCGACAGGTTGGGTGTCATTCATTGTGACAAGGATCTACATTGCCAGACATCGTGATTGATGAGAAAACTATGTCATGGGACTTTTTTTTTTAAATAAAGGACTTGTCAAAAGTTTGTGATGTCTTTACAATATTTGGAAGGAGTGATGGGGTAAACTGGGATTATTCATGTATCTAGGGGCCTCTTTATTTTTAATCAATTCATTTTTACTTGATTAATTCATTTTTAACCTCTTGTCTTCATCAACATGGGAACAAGATGATTTGCCAGGGGTGTTCCCTTCTGGCAAGGTACCATTCCCATGGTTCAGGAAGGGGTGCCCCAGGCTTGCGGCCCCCTTTTCCTGACCAGACAGGCTGTATGCTCAGATAAGAGTCTTGTAAGGATTTGGGGGTTCCCATCCTTCTTTTTTCTTTTTTTTCTTTTGTTTTATGCGCCCCTCTTAAAATCCATACCAATAACTAGGGTAAGGGTCTAGTGGTGATTTTTGGAAAAACCACACATCTTTGTTAAAGAAGAAAAATTACACAAAATTATGCAAAATACAGTTCCTGGTTGAATGTAAAAAAAAATAAAAAAAAAATAAAAAAGGTCTGGGAGCTGTCTGACGTAATTGACCAAGTATTGTCATGGCCATATTTGGTCAATGACATCTCCAGAGCTGAGATATGAGCCGGCAAGCAGCCAGATAGTTCTCTGCTAAAACGCTAACGGCATATTGGCAACCAATGCTGCTGTACAGATAGAAGTATTCATTTATTGGCAGTAGTTGTTCAGGCTGGTGAATGGGCCAAATTGTTCAGCCGGCCTGCAAACACCAAACATCCAAAGATGAGGTTGAACCCTACATTGGGCCAAACCTGAGCCTCATCTCTAGCCTAAGGTTTTTTGGTACATTGTTTAAAGCCGTAGTAAACTGCAGTTAAAGAAAACAAAACAAATAAAAAAATCACCTGCTAGGCAATTTACTTACCTTAAAAAGGTTATGCTGTCACTGTTGAGAGGGCTTCCTTCTTCTCCTGGTCCTCCTTCCAGGTCCGCATTCTCTGGATACATGAGTGGCCGGGGGTGCGATGACGTCACGTTTACGGCACAGGCTCTGAAGGTCTGGCATGGCATGCTCGGAATATCTCTGCAAACGGTGCAAGTTTAGGAGATATTCACAGTACCTAGAGGTAAGCCTTATTATAGGCTTACCTGTAGATACAAATGGTAAAAGTGAGTTTACTACCACTTTAAGAACTGGATGTTTGTTTCTCTACATTAAGCCCAATGCCCATAATATTATAAATTCCATCTTTGTTCATTTTGCTTATTTTTTCTGTAATGTCAACGAGGTCTGTTTTTAGGGTAGATTTTTGTAAATAAGAACAAGATGGATTTGCAGTAATTCAGCTCTAGCAAGCTGCGTTAAAAAGCCATGTTGCCACTTTTAAAACATCAAAGTGTTGAATCTGCTCTGTAACATTAACAAATTTTCGATGTAATGTCCACAGGGAATTCACTAAACAATCCATTATTTATGAGTAGCAAAAAAGCGTTTTTTTACGTGTGATCCCCTTAGAATCTTAATGAAATAGCCACATTGTGCCTAGCTCTTAAGGGGGTAAAATGCAGAGCATTGAAATTGGTACTTTTTTTACAATTTTCCAGTTTTAGATCTGCTCGTTTTCTTCTCAGCTGCAAGTTATTTTACAGTTTTGATTTGATTTGAAACAGCATTGAAAAAGAAAAGGAAGCGTATCATTTTTGTATTTTATTTTTGTATATTTTTATGCAAGTCTCTGATACATGAGTAAAGCAGACTTGTAAGATCTGCAGACACTGAACCGGCCATGGGAGTGTACAGTAAAGACCTCTGGTTTCCAAATGTACAGTTGATCCACAGAGGACCCCGGTAGCCCTGTAATATGGAGATTTCCATTATTCAAACCATGATCAGAGCTTGCATGACAGCATTCTGCCTGTTTCTTCACAGAGCCAAATAATCCAATAGGCAGGATCCTAGGGTCTGATAGATGTCCTTCCTTGAACGAGTCTGTACCTGTAGAGCCAATTGGAACATTTCTGCAGGAAAGCCCATCACCGGCTGAAAATTTAAAAAATTTTGATACCGGGATCATGGCTGCAGCTGACCGTATAACCACTTCAACCGGAGGATATGGTTAAAGACCTCCCTTCATGTATTTTTTTTTTATACCTAAATTTTCCAGATGTCTTTAGGTGGGTCTTGTGAAACCACGGGTTATTTTTCCTCTGTCCTTTCTCTGATGCCGTGTGGTCCTCAATGATGCAATGACAACAAAAGTTCTTGTCGGAAATTCTGACCGTGTGTAGCCATTTCCGATACACAAAAGTGCTGCGCATGCTCTGAATCAATTCGACGCATGCTCGGAATCATTGTACTTAATTTTTCTCGGCTCGTCGTAGTGTTGTACGTCTCCACGTTCTGGACCATCGGAATTTCCGAGCAACATTTGTGCGACCGTGTGTTTGCAAGACAATGAGCCAACATCTGTCGGAAAAAAAAACACGGTTTTGATGTCGGAAATTCCGATCGTGTGTACGCGGCATTAGTCTTTCAGGTTGAATTACACTGGATATTATTTAACCTGGAAGGCTAAAAACATCTAATAGCTGAAAATAAGTGCTCCTCTTTCCATTGGGTTTAAAGTGGTTGTAAACCCACTTTTTAAACAAAGACCTACAGGTAAGCCTAGATTAAGGCTTACCTGTAGGTGCATGAAATATCTCCTTAACCTACACGGTTAAGGAGATATTTGTATGTAAATGCGGAGACGCTGACGTCATCCCATTCACAAATTCGGCTAGGTCGCAACATTCGACGACGTAGCCGAATTCGACAGCTCACGCGCGCATGCACGGAGTCACGTCTTCGCCGCTCCGGCCAATCACAGCGCCGGAGCGGCGCTGTGATTGGCTGCAGCGGCGATACCCGGAAGTAACATTCCGGCTATCGCCGCAGTGATGGATGCGGCTAGAGGAGGGAGACGGACGACTTTGGGGGCCCCGATCGAAGGTAAGTGGTACATAATGAGCTAGTATGCTAGTCATACTAGCTCATTATAGCTTTGTCTTGCAGGTAAGTAAAAAAAAAAAAATTTGTCTACGTGGTTTACAACCACTTTAAGCAAAGTATCAGGTACACACATCCAAAATTCATAATCTATTGAATAAAAAGTGCTAGAGCAAAATAATATTTGTTGGTACCATCAAGGACATTACAACATGATTTAAAAATATTAACTTTTTTACAAATATCAATTATAATAAACGACTTATTGTTAAAACTAATTAAGAAAGGTTTTTCCCTCTGAAATAGGCTATACTTTCAGGGGGAGGAGTTACGTCGGACATCGCCCGCGGCCATCTTTTGGGTTGGAAACAACTTACAACATACACGTGATCTGACCAGTACTCGGTAGTGAGTGCTTATTTTGGGAGTAATTTACTTTATTTTTCCTGGGATTAATAAATCATTTTACGGAGAGCACTAGAGTTGTCCTTTCTGTTTTTTCCATCATATGGTGTCTGAGATCCATGGATCCATCTATTCACCTATCATTTTCCCAGGAGTGGGTATATGGCTCTGTGACCTGATTCAAGTCGAATACAAGAGGTGAGAGGCTAGCATTGTCTGTGGTGGAGGGACCTCACCTGCTATTTGTCTTGTCTGCTAGCGTAATTTCTTCAATGTTTGTCACATGAAAAGACATAATAAAATAATTACAAAAATGTGAGGGGTGTACTCACTTTTGGGAGATACTGTATATACATATAATTGTTTTTTTTTTTATAAATTCCTCTAGTTTTTATAAATATTTTTTTTTTAGATACCCTTTAAATGTAACGTCATATCTAAGACTCACATCATACCCTATAACAAGGTCATAAAGAAAACAAAAGGTATTATATAAAAAATAGTACTGTTCATGGACTACATAGCTATAAGACACATTATACACAAGATGTCATATGCTCACAAGATCTCTAAATATGAACCAGTATCTGTAACTACTGTGAAGACAGGAGCTCCGATCACAATATGCAGTTGGGTTTCTGGATATGCTGCATATATAATGCCTTGCTACCCCTGCAGTCAGAACTGATAACAAGCAATATGAATAATCCCTTTACCTCTGGCTATATAAGTTATAGAGCAAAACTTGGTGTACACTTAAGTATCTAATAACTAATGCCAATGTATGCTAAGTGCTCAGGCATGAAACGCGTTGAGAGTTTTGTGGTTCCTGTATTCCACTACAATTTATAATAAATTGATTTACAGAGGAGCTTTTGAAGTGTAGTGCATCACATTTAAATTGGATTTACTTAAAGGAAAACTCCACTTTAATTAAACAATCGATATAACAGATAAAATTGCTAAACAAGCAAATTTTTACATTTAATGCTCCATTCCAGCTTTTTTGATACCGCCTCCTATACTTCCAGAGATCCCTAAAAATTCTCTATATTTGTTATTACACAGGATTTAGTATTAAACATCTACAATTCTGTAAGGTACATGTCATATTTGCCAAAAGAAAGGATTATTATAAATACGAAAATGTATACCTTTCTTTGTATGAAAAGCAACTCTTCTTTGGCTCCCAACCAAGGCAACCTAGGCTACCAATCAATACAAAGAGTCTATTCATTTAAATTAGCAGAGAGGTAATTGTTAATACCACATTAAACAAAACAAGGTTTTTACTATATTACCCCTTTCCGCCCAGCCCCAATGTGTCTTTAAAGCCGGATTAAGTTTTGAGAATCCCGTAAACAAACCAACATAACATACGTGGAGTGGGCACATCATCTGCAGCGAAACCTTAAGGGCTAGTTCCAGGAAAGCCACGCTCATACCATAGAGGACATCACCCAGCTAGTACTCTTAGAACAGTTTTTTAACCACACCCCTCCGGTATTACGGGATTGGGTGCGAGATAAGCGACCACGGACTGTACAGCAAGCGGCTACTTTGGCCGATGAATATCTGGACTCTCGAAGGTCAGGCGAAAGCGAGCGCTATCCACTATCTCGGCCCAGTTTACCAGCCTCTAACCCAACTTCAGCACCACCTCCAGCGGCCACTTATTCTCAGCAGCCCAGGTTCAACTCCCAGGATTACTCACAACCCATCAGGTGTTTTTGGTGTAAACAGCTAGGGCACAAAAAGCCAGACTGTCCGTTGAATCCAGCCAGGCAGTCCCAGTCATAGAGACAGCCAGCAAGGGGGAGCCCCCGCACATCCATGCCTGCGGCCCACTGCGTTGAGGAGGAAGAACATTGGGGCGTACTGCACGAGGCTGATCCAATACAAGCAGCTAACCAGGACAACCGGCAGCAACACAGGCAGACTGTCTGGGTCAATGGAAAGGTAGCCAATGGCCTACGTGATACTGGCGCCACCATGACCCTACTACAGAAGAACCTCATCCCAGAGAGCCAACATACCGGAGACACAGTAGTCGTAAGAGTAGCGGGAGGTACCATCTTTCGGCTACCCGTTGCCCGTGTTCACCTGGATTGGGGGGTTGGTTCGGGACACGTGAATGTGGGGGTGATGAAGGATTTGCCAGCAGATGTACTACTGGGGAATGATTTGACCCCCCTCATTTCTGCTTACGCACCGATGGGCCCCGATGAAGTCAACCCAGTTACTACCCGTGCGCAGACACGTGCTGCTGGAACCGGCCCGTTTGCTGCTGAGACTCAGATGCTTCCATGTTTGGACTGGGGGCTGTGCTGAGCCAAGTTGGGGAGGATGAAGGAGAACACCCTGTCGCATACCTGAGCAGAAAGCTATTACCCTGGGAAGTGAGCTATGCGGCAGTGGAGAAGGAGTGTTTGGCCCTGGTCTGGGCCCTTAAAAAGTTGAACCCTTACTTGTATGGACAGGAATTTTCACTAGTCACCGACCACAACCCATTGGTCTGGCTTAACCGGGTCTCAGGAGACAATGGCAGGTTGCTCCGGTGGAGCTTAGCCCTGCAACCTTACAACTTCACCATCAGCTACCGGCCCGGTAAGAAAAATGGCAATGCTGATGGGTTGTCCCGGCAGACAGACGTCATCCCGGCCTCCTAGTGCAATGCTGATGGGTTGTCCAGGCATTAGAGGAATGGAACTATGGACTAACTTCGGAGTCAACTCGTCTGGGGTCTCCTCCTGTGTTAGTCTCCTGCCGAAAGGGGGTGACTGAGGAAATACATCTTGGACTACCTAAAATGGGATAGTAATATTAATCCACAATATTTACTCTTTGTTGATCCTGAACTCAACAGGTTAATTGAAAGGGCTGATGTGTTCAACTTCAATCACCCACCTGCCTGTTGTGATGTAAATGAATCTAGGATGGCTTCTGAAGATCCTTTCATTGTGAATAGTGATAATTAACTCTGTACTTGTGTGTATTGTAAAGTAGCAGACAGACAGTCTGGTGAATATAAAGGTCATGCATAGTCATTAAAGATGTAAAGGGATTAGCTAATGAACTCACCTGTTGTCTAAGAGATGTCAGAATATGTGTATTGGGAGCTCGTTATGTAACCATTGTGTGATGTTGTGGGTGGAGTTGTCCATTTGGACTACAGTATTCGTTTAGTGTTTATAAAGAGCCTGCTCTCATTAAAGATTGTCAGACCAGCTGGAAACTTTATGCAGAGTGTTTGTCTCGTACTTCTGGAAGAATTATTCCTATGGGAAGCGGTCGCCTGACTGTGGAGTGTCGGTAGTGGATGTGTGTTCAGGAGAGGGAATATCTTAAACGGCGTTAACCCCTTTCATACTTGGGGTGCCGTTACAGACGGGCTTCCCGATTACATGACCACTGTGATTGTCAAGGTCATTGTCTGGAAAAACATGCTCTGTGCTGCAATTAGCAGCAGGTGACCATACTGTCAGCAGGTGACCATACTGTCTAGCATTCAGATATTGCCTTGCATTTCTTCAGTGAATTCAAAGCGTTCTCTGATTGAATGAGGTGGAGAGATGAGGTAGTTATGTCACAATCCCCACCTCATCAAATCAAAGAAGGCTTTGCATTCATTAAGAAAATGCAAAATATTCTCTGAATGGTGCCTGTGCTTAGCGGTAGACCTCCTGTATTCACAATACATCAGGCCAGTCGCTAACCATGGGACCTGGAAGCTAACAGAGATCACTGAAGTAGTGGTGTCTACTAGGGATGAGCTTCGTGTTCGAGTCGAACATACGTTCGACTCGAACATTGGCTGTTCGATCGTTCGACGAAGATCGAACGATTTGGGCCGTTCGCGCCAAATTCGAGTGACGCGAACGGCCCACAATGCACTACGCCATCGCAGTGTCATCCAGGCGCTGTGATTGGCCAAGCATGCACTGTGACCCCGCATGCTTGGCCAATCACAGCGCCGGCAGCGAGGAGAGCAATGATTGGCCACAGGCAGGATGCCTGTGGCCAATTATTGCTGAGGGTGTTTAGTACACGCCCCACACTATAAAAGGCCGCCAGCACGGCGGCCTAGTGTAGTGTGTTCCGGAGCAGGGATAGAGTAGCATAGGCAGGGACAGTGACTGTTATTTCTTTCTTGCTTAACCTGGATTCCTTTAGTTTAGGGAAAGAGAAGGATAGGTAGGGAGAGTGTCAGTGTGTTTTGTGCTTCTGCTATAGTGTGCTTAAAAAAAACATTTATTCTAGGGACAGAAAACTCTAGGTAGGGACAGTGTCAGTTTCTTTCACTCTGCAAGTCCTTGTTTCCAGGGACCTGGAAGGACAGTGAGTGAATTGTCCTTTTGCTATATTGTGATTAAAAAAAACATTTATTCTAGGGACAGAAAACTATAGGTAGGGACAGTGTCAGTTTCTTTCACTCTGCAAGTCCTTGTTTCCAGGGACCTGGAAGGACAGTGAGTGAATTGTCCTTTTGCTATATTGTGATTAAAAAAAACATTTATTCTAGGGACAGAAAACTCTAGGTAGGGACAGTGTCAGTTTCTTTCACTCTGCAAGTCCTTGTTTCCAGGGACCTGGAAGGACAGTGAGTGAATTGTCCTTTTGCTATATTGTGATTAAAAAAAACATTTATTCTAGGGACAGAAAACTCTAGGTAGGGACAGTGTCAGTTTCTTTCACTCTGCAAGTCCTTGTTTCCAGGGACCTGGAAGGACAGTGAGTGAATTGTCCTTTTGCTATATTGTGATTAAAAAAAACATTTTTTTCTAGGGACAGAAAACTGTAGGTAGGGAGAGTATTTTTTTTCTTTCACTCTGCAAGTCCTTGTTTCCAGGGACCTGTAAGGACAGTGAGTTAATTGTCCTTGTGCTATATTGTGCTGAAAAAAACATTTATTCCAGGGACAGAAAACTCTAGGTAGGGACAGTGTCAGTTTCTTTCACTCTGCAAGTCCTTGTTTCCAGGGACCTGGAAGGACAGTGAGTGAATTGTCCTTTTGCTATATTGTGATTAAAAAAAACATTTTTTTCTAGGGACAGAAAACTGTAGGTAGGGAGAGTGTTTTTTTTCTTTCACTCTGCAAGTCCTTGTTTCCAGGGACCTGTAAGGACAGTGAGTTAATTTTCCTTGTGCTATATTGTGATTAAAAAAAACATTTATTCTAGGGACAGAAAACTCTAGGTAGGGACAGTGTCAGTTTCTTTCACTCTGCAAGTCCTTGTTTCCAGGGACCTGGAAGGACAGTGAGTGAATTGTCCTTTTGCTATATTGTGATTAAAAAAAACATTTATTCTAGGGACAGAAAACTCTAGGTAGGGACAGTGTCAGTTTCTTTCACTCTGCAAGTCCTTGTTTCCAGGGACCTGGAAGGACAGTGAGTGAATTGTCCTTTTGCTATATTGTGATTAAAAAAAACATTTTTTTCTAGGGACAGAAAACTGTAGGTAGGGAGAGTATTTTTTTTCTTTCACTCTGCAAGTCCTTGTTTCCAGGGACCTGTAAGGACAGTGAGTTAATTGTCCTTGTGCTATATTGTGCTGAAAAAAACATTTATTCCAGGGACAGAAAACTCTAGGTAGGGACAGTGTCAGTTTCTTTCACTCTGCAAGTCCTTGTTTCCAGGGACCTGGAAGGACAGTGAGTGAATTGTCCTTTTGCTATATTGTGATTAAAAAAAACATTTTTTTCTAGGGACAGAAAACTGTAGGTAGGGAGAGTATTTTTTTTCTTTCACTCTGCAAGTCCTTGTTTCCAGGGACCTGTAAGGACAGTGAGTTAATTTTCCTTGTGCTATATTGTGATTAAAAAAAACATTTATTCTAGGGACAGAAAACTCTAGGTAGGGACAGTGTCAGTTTCTTTCACTCTGCAAGTCCTTGTTTCCAGGGACCTGGAAGGACAGTGAGTGAATTGTCCTTTTGCTATATTGTGATTAAAAAAAACATTTTTTTCTAGGGACAGAAAACTGTAGGTAGGGAGAGTATTTTTTTTCTTTCACTCTGCAAGTCCTTGTTTCCAGGGACCTGTAAGGACAGTGAGTTAATTGTCCTTGTGCTATATTGTGCTGAAAAAAACATTTATTCCAGGGACAGAAAACTCTAGGTAGGGACAGTGTCAGTTTCTTTCACTCTGCAAGTCCTTGTTTCCAGGGACCTGGAAGGACAGTGAGTGAATTGTCCTTTTGCTATATTGTGATAAAAAAAAACATTTTTTTCTAGGGACAGAAAACTGTAGGTAGGGAGAGTGTTTTTTTTCTTTCACTCTGCAAGTCCTTGTTTCCAGGGACCTGTAAGGACAGTGAGTTAATTTTCCTTGTGCTATATTGTGATTAAAAAAAACATTTATTCTAGGGACAGAAAACTCTAGGTAGGGACAGTGTCAGTTTCTTTCACTCTGCAAGTCCTTGTTTCCAGGGACCTGGAAGGACAGTGAGTGAATTGTCCTTTTGCTATATTGTGATTAAAAAAAACATTTTTTTCTAGGGACAGAAAACTGTAGGTAGGGAGAGTGTTTTTTTTCTTTCACTCTGCAAGTCCTTGTTTCCAGGGACCTGTAAGGACAGTGAGTTAATTTTCCTTGTGCTATATTGTGATTAAAAAAAACATTTATTCTAGGGACAGAAAACTCTAGGTAGGGACAGTGTCAGTTTCTTTCACTCTGCAAGTCCTTGTTTCCAGGGACCTGGAAGGACAGTGAGTGAATTGTCCTTTTGCTATATTGTGATTAAAAAAAACATTTATTCTAGGGACAGAAAACTCTAGGTAGGGACAGTGTCAGTTTCTTTCACTCTGCAAGTCCTTGTTTCCAGGGACCTGGAAGGACAGTGAGTGAATTGTCCTTTTGCTATATTGTGATTAAAAAAAACATTTTTTTCTAGGGACAGAAAACTGTAGGTAGGGAGAGTATTTTTTTTCTTTCACTCTGCAAGTCCTTGTTTCCAGGGACCTGTAAGGACAGTGAGTTAATTGTCCTTGTGCTATATTGTGCTGAAAAAAACATTTATTCCAGGGACAGAAAACTCTAGGTAGGGACAGTGTCAGTTTCTTTCACTCTGCAAGTCCTTGTTTCCAGGGACCTGGAAGGACAGTGAGTGAATTGTCCTTTTGCTATATTGTGATAAAAAAAAACATTTTTTTCTAGGGACAGAAAACTGTAGGTAGGGAGAGTGTTTTTTTTCTTTCACTCTGCAAGTCCTTGTTTCCAGGGACCTGTAAGGACAGTGAGTTAATTTTCCTTGTGCTATATTGTGATTAAAAAAAACATTTATTCTAGGGACAGAAAACTCTAGGTAGGGACAGTGTCAGTTTCTTTCACTCTGCAAGTCCTTGTTTCCAGGGACCTGGAAGGACAGTGAGTGAATTGTCCTTTTGCTATATTGTGATTAAAAAAAACATTTTTTTCTAGGGACAGAAAACTGTAGGTAGGGAGAGTGTTTTTTTTCTTTCACTCTGCAAGTCCTTGTTTCCAGGGACCTGTAAGGACAGTGAGTTAATTTTCCTTGTGCTATATTGTGATTAAAAAAAACATTTATTCTAGGGACAGAAAACTCTAGGTAGGGACAGTGTCAGTTTCTTTCACTCTGCAAGTCCTTGTTTCCAGGGACCTGGAAGGACAGTGAGTGAATTGTCCTTTTGCTATATTGTGATTAAAAAAAACATTTATTCTAGGGACAGAAAACTCTAGGTAGGGACAGTGTCAGTTTCTTTCACTCTGCAAGTCCTTGTTTCCAGGGACCTGGAAGGACAGTGAGTGAATTGTCCTTTTGCTATATTGTGATTAAAAAAAACATTTTTTTCTAGGGACAGAAAACTGTAGGTAGGGAGAGTATTTTTTTTCTTTCACTCTGCAAGTCCTTGTTTCCAGGGACCTGTAAGGACAGTGAGTTAATTGTCCTTGTGCTATATTGTGCTGAAAAAAACATTTATTCCAGGGACAGAAAACTCTAGGTAGGGACAGTGTCAGTTTCTTTCACTCTGCAAGTCCTTGTTTCCAGGGACCTGGAAGGACAGTGAGTGAATTGTCCTTTTGCTATATTGTGATTAAAAAAAACATTTTTTTCTAGGGACAGAAAACTGTAGGTAGGGAGAGTATTTTTTTTCTTTCACTCTGCAAGTCCTTGTTTCCAGGGACCTGTAAGGACAGTGAGTTAATTGTCCTTGTGCTATATTGTGCTGAAAAAAACATTTATTCCAGGGACAGAAAACTCTAGGTAGGGACAGTGTCAGTTTCTTTCACTCTGCAAGTCCTTGTTTCCAGGGACCTGGAAGGACAGTGAGTGAATTGTCCTTTTGCTATATTGTGATTAAAAAAAACATTTATTCTAGGGACAGAAAACTCTAGGTAGGGACAGTGTCAGTTTCTTTCACTCTGCAAGTCCTTGTTTCCAGGGACCTGGAAGGACAGTGAGTGAATTGTCCTTTTGCTATATTGTGATTAAAAAAAACATTTTTTTCTAGGGACAGAAAACTGTAGGTAGGGAGAGTATTTTTTTTCTTTCACTCTGCAAGTCCTTGTTTCCAGGGACCTGTAAGGACAGTGAGTTAATTGTCCTTGTGCTATATTGTGCTGAAAAAAACATTTATTCCAGGGACAGAAAACTCTAGGTAGGGACAGTGTCAGTTTCTTTCACTCTGCAAGTCCTTGTTTCCAGGGACCTGGAAGGACAGTGAGTGAATTGTCCTTTTGCTATATTGTGATTAAAAAAAACATTTTTTTCTAGGGACAGAAAACTGTAGGTAGGGAGAGTGTTTTTTTCTTTCACTCTGCAAGTCCTTGTTTCCAGGGACAGAGAAGGACACCTGAAGGTAGCCCTTATTGCTTTTTTCCCATCTCCCTGCAGGCCATCTATTAGAATGTCTGGAAGGCAAACAAGGAGAGGCAGACAGTCAGGAGGCAATAAAAGAGGGCAAGCAGGCTCTGTGTCTGGGGGCAACAGTGCTGGTCGTGGACGCGGTGCATTGTCATCAGCACATGGCCATGGGACACGCTTGTCCTTCTTTTCGGCAGCTGGACATGTTGAGCCACATCATGCCGAAGACTTGGTAGAGTGGATGACCAAGCCCTCCTCCTCCTCCTCATCCTCTCTCACCCAGGCTCAGGGTACTGGAAAAGCAGCTGCCAAAGCGTCGTCTTCCCTGGTATCAATGTCAGACAAATCATCAGTCACTCCTTCCCTAGACCCACCATGTCCTCCTCCTGAGGAGTCCCCCGAACTGTTTCAGCACAGTGTTGGGTACATGCTCCAGGAGGATGCCCAGCGTTTCGAAGGGTCTGATGATGAAACCCAGCTAGAGGAAGGCAGTAGCGTGAGAGCAGACAGAGGGGATGCTCAAGAAGGACACCAATCTGGCAGTCATGTTCCAGCAGCTGCAGCATACTGCCAGATTGGCTCCAGTGATGAGGAGGGAGGGGATGATGAGGTCAATGACTCCACGTGGGTGCCTAATAGGAGAGAGGAGGAGGAGGAGGATGAGGAGGAGGCACATCTCCAACGAGGCAGGATGCCCTTTGGTGGCCAGCGTAAGGGCAGTACACCGACGGAATCACACCGCAGAGCTCCGCCTGTGCAGGGCGCTGCCTCTGCCCGTCATTCAAAAAGTTCTTTGGTGTGGGCCTTTTTTGAGGCTAGTGCATCAGATCGCACAGCTGCTGTTTGCAACATATGTCTCAAGCGTATATCGCGTGGCCAAAACATCAGCCGCTTGGGTACCACATGCCTGACCAGACATATGTTGACCTGCCATGCAGCTCGTTGGCAAGCCTACCTCAAAGACCCACACCAAAGAACAAAGCGGACCTCTCCTTGCACCGCATCAGCTGGGATCTCCAACCCCACTATAACTTCAGTCCTCTCTGAAACATGCACTGAGAGGAATGAAGG
Organism: Rana muscosa; assembly: GCA_029206835.1. Classification (NCBI taxonomy): domain Eukaryota; kingdom Metazoa; phylum Chordata; class Amphibia; order Anura; family Ranidae; genus Rana; species Rana muscosa. Next base: position 53,621,369 of record CM055128.1, on the reverse strand, counting down.
TGTAGAATTAGGTGTGTCACAGCCAAGTACTTGCGCCCACTCTGCTAGCAGTACACCGACGTCCGATTCTAGCAGGCAAATTTCCCTGCCCCAGCTGCTGGACCGTCGAAAGAAGTTCACTCCCAGCCATCCACATGCCCAGCGGTTGAATGCTAGCTTGGCTAAATTGCTAGCGCTTCAACTGCTGCCTTTTCAGTTGGTAGACTCGGCCCCCTTCCGTGAGTTTGTGCAATGTGCGGTTCCTCAGTGGCAGGTTCCCAAACGCCACTTTTTCTCACGGAAGGCTATTCCGGCTCTCTACCGGCATGTGGAAGGCAATGTCTTGGCCTCGCTGGACAGGGCGGTCAGCGGTAAGGTGCATATTACCGCTGACTCATGGTCCAGCAGGCATGGACAGGGACGTTACCTTTCTTTCACGGCCCATTGGGTCACTCTTTTGGCAGCTGGGAAGGATTCAGGACAAGGTGCAGTAGTGTTGGAGGTTGTCCCACCGCCACGCCTCCAAAATGCTACTACTGGTTGTGACACACCTCTCTCCTCCACCCCCTCCTCTTCTTCTTCCTCCATGGCCTCTTCCTGTGGTTTGTCCTATGAACCAGCGGTGCTCCGTAGCCGTTCACGGGGCTACGCAAGTACGCAGGCAAAAAGATGCCATGCCGTGCTTGCGCTGGTGTGTTTGGGGGACAGAAGCCACACTGGGGCAGAGGTCCTGTCTGCTCTGCAGGGCCAGGCCGAGAGGTGGTTGACGCCACGCCAGCTTAAGCCAGGAATGGTGGTTTGCGACAATGGCACCAACCTCCTCTCCGCCCTCCGACAGGGACAACTGACCCATGTGCCCTGTGTGGCTCACGTCCTTAACCTGGTGGTGCAGCGGTTCTTGGGCAGGTACCCGGGCTTACAGGATGTCCTGAGGCAGGCCAGGAAAGTCTGTGTGCATTTCCGCAGATCTTATAATGCCAGTGCTCGCCTGGCTGAGCTGCAAAAGGAGTTGAACCTGCCCAAGAACCGCCTTATATGTGACATGCCCACCAGGTGGAACTCAACGTTGGCCATGCTGCAGCGGCTGCACACGCAGCAGAGGGCCATCAATGAGTACCTGTGCGACTACGGCACCAGGACAGGGTCAGGGGAGCTTGGTTTTTTTTCTCCACGCCAGTGGGGCATGATCAGGGATGCATGCACTGTCCTGGCACCATTTGAGGAGGCCACGAGGATGGTGAGCAGTGACAGTGCATGCATCAGTGACACTGTACCTCTTGTCCACCTGTTGGAGCACACGCTGCGTGGAATAATGGACAGGGCACTTGAGGCAGAACAGAGGCAGGAAGAGGAGGACTTCCTTGCCTCTCAAGGCCCCCTTTACCCAGACAGTGTTCCTTCTGTCCCACCCATCGCACAGGAAGAGGAGGAGGAGGAGGAGGAGGAGGAGGATTGTGTCAGCATGGAGGTGGAGGCTGGCACTCAGCATCATCAGCAGCAGTCTTTTAGGGATGATTTACAGTCCCAAGAAACCAGTGGACTTGTACGTGGCTGGGAGGAGGTGGCTGCGGATCATGTCGTCCTTAGTGACCCAGAGGACTCCGGAGCGAATGCCTCAGCAAACCTACGCTGCATGGCCTCCCTGATCCTGCAAAGTCTGCGGAAGGATCCTCGTATTCTTCGGATCAAGGAGAGGGACCATTACTGGCTGGCCACTCTCCTTGATCCACGGTACAAGGGTAAGGTTGCGGACCTTATGTTACCGTCGCAGAGGGAGCAGAGGATGAGACAACTCCGGGAGGCCTTGCAGAAAGGTCTGTGCAACGCGTTCCCAGAGACTGGGAGGTTGCAAACTCCTGGTCCTGGACAACGAGTTGCTGAGGCTTCGGCCAGTCAAAGAAGGAGCGGTGGGGAAGGTGGCCGTCTGACCGATGCGTTCAGACAATTCTTTAGTCCGCAGCCCCAAAGTATGATTGGTTCCAGCAACCATCGCCAGCGTCTGATAAACATGGTGCAGGAATATCTAGGGGCAAGGTCAGACTTGGACACCTTCCCCACCGAAAATCCTCTGGCTTACTGGGTCTTGAGGATGGATCACTGGCCAGAGCTTGCACAGTATGCAATTGAGCTACTGGCCTGTCCTGCATCCAGCGTTCTTTCGGAACGCACATTCAGTGCTGCTGGAGGATTTGTCACGGATCACAGGGTGCGCCTGTCCACCGACTCGGTTGATCGACTGACTTTCATCAAGATGAACCAGTCTTGGATCACCACCAGCTACCACACACCTGATGCTGATATAACAGACTAATTGATTTTAAAATGTCACATCCCTTCAAGACTGATGCTGATGCTGAGTGCCTGTGCTGTTATGTTGACTGGCTATCCTCCTCCTCCGAGTCCTCAATGATACGATTGATGATGATAGCTTGGAAGATCATTTTTGTTTATGGGTGCCGCCACCAGTGCCTAACGCCCAATTTTTCAGCCCCTGTTTAACAGGGGCGTGTAATTACAATTTTTGAAGCAATACTTTGCAACAGGGCTCATTGCTGTGCTCCAAGTACAGTATCTGTGAGGAGTTGCAGTGTTGTGCCACCAGTGCCTACGGCCCAATTTTTCAGCCCCTGTTTAACAGGGGCGTGTCATTACAATTTTTGAAGCAATACTTTGCAACAGGGCTCATTGCTGTGCTCCAAGTACAGTATCTGTGAGGGGTTGCAGTGTTGTGCCACCAGTGCCTAAGGCCCAATTTTTCAGCCCCTGTTCAACAGGGGCATGTAATTACAATTCTTGATCTAATAATTCACAGCAGGGCCCATTGCTGCACCCACCAAGAGTAACTGTCAGGGCTTACAGTGTTGTGGCACCAGCACCACCATCAAAGGCCCAATTTTTACTACCACTGTTCAACAATTATATGTAATTAAAATTCCTGATATAATAGTTGACAGCAGGGCGTTCCAGCACCAACCAAGAGTAACTGTGAGTGCTTACAGTGTTGTGCCAACACCAACAACTAAGGGGCCTATTTCTGCAGAGTATATACGGCAGGTCCCTACTTTCAAACATCCAACTTACAAACGACTCCTACTTGCAAACGCAAGAAGACAACAGGAAGTGAGAGGAAATCTACCACTAGGAAGGAAAATTCTCTCCTGTAAGAATAAATATGGGAGAAAGGTGTCTCCTCTGTACTGATGCTTTATCAGCAATCCTTGTTTCAAGAAAAACACCACATTTCAAAAACAGTTGTCATTGGGACGGAAAGTGAGGTGAAATGTTCTGAACAGGGGCACAGACAGCAAAACAAATGTTACAGGGGTGATAACCCTTACCTATGTTTTCCAAAAAGTTTAAAAATAGATTTTTGGGCTGGAGCTACACTTCAACAATGTACCTGTTCAAAATTACAAACAGATTCTACATAAGAACAAACCTACAGTCCCTGTCTTGTATGCACCGCCTGTATACGGCTGTTCAGAGTATATAGGGCCTTTTTTATTTTATGTGCGGGGTTCCCCTTAATATCCATACAAGACCCAAAGGGGCTGGTAATGGGCTGGGGTAGGGGGGGGGGGGTCATGGGGTAGCTATGCCATTTTTCTTAAAGAATTTCATCCATATTACCGGGACCAGACATTACATTAAAGCCGCAAGCAGTTTTAAATGGCTTTTTTTTCCTTTAGAAGTGTCATTTTGTGCAGGGACAGTTCTAAACACGGGAAACACGTGGCACTTCACAGGCATACTTTAGACACCCCCCAGGTACGATATTTAAAGGAATATTTGACTTTTTTTTTTTCACTTTATGCATCATTAAAATGACTGCTCCCGAAAAACGACCGTTTTTAAAACTTCTTTTTGCATTGATACATGTCCCCTGGTGCAGAACCCGGGTTCCCAAACCCTTTTTAGGACAATAACATGCATAATAGTTGTTATAATTAGCACTTTAGAATTCGAACGTTCGCATCCATTGTATTTAATAGGGTTCTAATGTTCGTTCGAACTTCCGGTCCGTTCGCGGGTTCTGGTGCGAACCGAACCCGGGGGTGTTCGGCTCATCACTAGTGTCTACTGACGCCTGTGCCATGCGACCAACCTCCTGTGTTCAGAATGCTGCAGGGCAGCCTCTTGGCACAGGACTCGGAAGCAAGTGGAGATTACTGAATTAACGGTTTCTACTACAGTGGTCTTCAGCTTCAAGAGCAAGGTTTCCCAAACAAGGTTCCATGGAACCCTAGTGTTCCTTCAGAGGTTGTTAGGGATTCCTAGAACAATGAGCAATTTCTGCCTCTCAGATAAGTTCCCACTGACACCATTGATCTTTTTAGCTATCTGTAAGGGGGGAATTCTTCCCAATGACTATCACACTAATGTAATAAAGGAAAAAAACGCGCTTGCTGTAAAAATTAAATTAAATGAAATAAAAATAAAAATTTGAAAACTCCTTATAGCAGCAATAAACGTGGGATAAACACAAATAGAAATAAAAAAGAAAATTGCGCTAAAGAGTCCTCATAGAAATTATTTATGTGATGAATAAAGTCCAGTGTGGCAGGCTGGTATGGAAAAACACAAAAACTCCCAATTGCTAGATGGACCTTGAGAAATTCATGCTTACCAGATAAGTAAGCCAATAGAGCAGATGGCTATAGCCCAGCCAAGGCCTTTGGTTGGCACCAAGATACCCGCTTCACAAGGAAAATTATAAATACGATAGCTGGAACTATGACTCCACGATAGTGATATTAATCAGCCCAAAAAAAAGAGAAAGAAAGGCACATAGCGTAATCCTGCCACAATAAATGATCTATGGGGATCAGTGTTATGGACAACACCCAGTGAGAGAAACATGCACGAGTGAACCACCACCCAGTAGTGTATTTAGGTTTTGTGCTGCCCTAGGCCTGACTAAACTCGTGCACCCCCCTAATTTAAATATGGCCCACCCCTTCCTGTCAAGGCCACACCGCTTTCTGTTTAAGGCCCGCCCTGAAATTTTTGAGTGGGGACACTAGTTCTTAGGGCCTGTGGGGGGGGGGGTGCATTGGATTCCATTAATTTGCAAAGATTTCCTCTCACTTCCTGTTTGGCTATGGGGCAGGAAGTGAAGGGAAATCTCTGCAATGGGACAGGGATGGTAAAAAAATAAACTGACAGGGGCTATAACCCTCCCTTACTCTATCCAAAATGAAAAAAAAAGTGTTGCCTATAGTTCTACTTTAAGCACAAATTTCTGATAATTTTATGGAGAGGACTAAGAAGATATAACCATGCCAATGGTGCAGCAGAAAACATATAGCACAGTGAGGAAGGTTTGTAGTCCAGGATGATAGGACAGTCAAAATTAGAAGCAGCTTGTGTTACACTAACAGTGTAGCGCAAGCCGGCAGGGACTTTTTCCGTGCTGCCCCCTGCAAAGTGCTGCCCTAGGCCTGGGCCTTGTTGGCCTAGGCCAGGATACAGCATTGCCACCACCTCACAATCGATCTCCTTACCAAATTGCACTAAATAAAAAACTTTGAGCAGATAAAAAGGCAAAAACACCCCAAACACAAAGGTTGTGATCCGCCACCTCTCAAACAGTCTTCTTACCAGATGGACACCACTTTAAGGCTGGATATATATAGGTGAAGGTTTTAAATCAGGATCCTATGGACAACTGTAGGCTCAGATGGTAGAGGGATGAAGATAGAATCTCCCAGCTGGGACCGTAGTTCCGTGTGTACGGTATTACCATCGGGTACCCAAGAGAAAATGAAGAGACTCGATAGTGTAATACCATCAATACGTTTAATTAAAAAAAGGGCAATTACACTTACATATAGTTGTAAAATTCAAGCAGAGAAACGAAGCCGGCCGGCTACAATGTAAAACTCCCATCCTGCGAACGTGGTGACGTCAGCACGTACCCCCTCAGATGCGTTTCGTCATCAAAGACATTCTCAACACTAATGTATCATTAGTCGTAGATGTAGATATTGTCATTTTTACCGGGGTTTCCAAAGACTGGATTAATTTATATTTTATTTTTTATTGTTGAAAAGGTTGAAAAAGGCAGTTCTAGAGTGATTCCACAGGTATGGAATATACCTAGTTACATTGGTCCAAGCTGAACAAATGTAACTATGTAAAAATATTATATTATAAATTACATTATATGTATGAAGCGCCCACGCCACCCTCCTTTTCCACTCTTTGGCTTGTTTACTGGAGAGGAAAGCACGCGCGTGGTCTCCTCCATGCCCATACCCCCTGGGTTACAGAGTTTAAGCACACTTAGTTTCCTTACGGGTCTTTGCAGCGAGTCCCCTCAGTGTTGGTTTCTGTCCCTAGAATGTAAGGAAAAAAGTCTCTATACCCCAAGTAACTCCAAGGTCCACACCAGTATATCACTCCAACGTAGAGCTTTATTTTCTTATGCATGAAAGGAGAAAGGTGTTAGGAAGACAGATGGAATTCAGGCACTCCTGGCTTCATCGCCACTCGATCCCAAGTGGGTACAGCTCACCCGGATAGTCACCCAACGGCACTAGCAGCCGGCGTGTAGCTCGAACAGTCAATTTAGTTCCCTAATGGATGCGTTCAGGAGATCCTCTGCCACAGGATCTATGGTGTCCCAAACCTCCTGATGGTCCAGTCTTTTTGATTCCTTACTGAATGCGTCTAGGAGATTCTCTGCCACAGAATATATAGTGTCCCAAACCTCCTGATGGTCCAGATGTTGGCCCCCGGTTTCCAGATGGATGACATCCCTCTGGAGAGTTACTGGGCCCCTTCCTTCACTGTGATTCTCACACCAGTCCTTCGGAACGGTCCTCCCCCAGCCTCCTCTTCCAGAAACGGGTCCCCTTGCAAGGCGACACCCTGGGATTCTTCCTCCCGAAGTGGGATCCAGCTAAAGGTGCTGGGCCCAGGGCTGTATTTGCAGTCCCAGGACTAAAGGTGCCTGGGACTGAGGCACACGTGGCCCCATGGCCTGGAGGGCCATGCACTCTAAACTGGGCTCCACACAATACCTTCCCCCGGGTACAGGTCCCCGGGGTGGCAACTCGACTCCCTAACCCTCTACCGTATCTGCCCCTTTTGTACCCCCTCCCGGCATGCCCAGCAGGTCCACCACACCCACTGTACGGCTGCCGAGAGGAGACACCAAATCGCCGCCCCATCACCTGTGGTTCAACCCTGAGTATAGATGACAGCGCCACCCATACTTCTTAGGGGAACTGCACACCAGGTGAAACAACAGCAAGGCAAAGTCCAACAAATTGAAAAGATTTGAGCCAACTACCACTCAAATCACCCTTAAATTTGGCTTAGCAGTCCCTAAATTTGAAACCCCCGCTACATGTAAATTATGGAATTGAGCTACATGTGACGGATAATGGAAAGGACTTATCACACATGGTCAGGTTTACGGATTCCAAGGGGCCACTGCTAGAGCAAGAACAACCTTTAAAAAAATCAACAAAAGGAAGATTAAAATATCCCAAAAGCAGCATACATGACTATTCTCTCATGGGAAACAAGTGCTCATTCACATCAGAGGGTGCATTGTCCTATTTTTTTTTTTTTTTGCTGTAAACTAAAGCAAAAGGAAATTAAGTACATTGCCTTGTCTATGTATTGGGACTAGGCCGAGGGGGACTGGTGTGAAAAATTCCTATTATTGTCAGGAAAATCTAGCTCTATACTTTTTTTTCCCCCCTGGCTGCTCTTCCACCTTCCTTCTCGAAAGCCACAAATATACATTCTCTGATGAACCCAATGTGTATACTTAATGAATGATACTTCACAAGAAAGCTCTTTTTGTAGTAGAATCCTGCCAACAACCACTTGTCCTGTAACGTCTTTGGCGAGACTTTAAAGTGGACCTGGCATCAGACCTATTTTTTTTCAAGTGCTTGCATTGTGTAATGTGCAAATGTAAAACTTGCTGGTGTTTATTACTTCCCAATAAGATCACATTATGCTGTATGACGGGACTACCTTGCCCTTTGTATGTCCCCAGAAGATTGCACCATCTTTGTTGACGTATGATCCAAAGTCTGAATCTACTTCCTGGACTGTGATGCTGGCTCTTGGCACTGCTATGTAAATCCTGGTGCCAAGATACCAGAAAGGTTACAATGTACAGTTGAGAGTGTAGTTTTTGGGAGAGAAAAAAACAAGGAAATTCCATGTCATGTCTGCAGACTTATGCCCCATACACACAATCAGACCTTTGTCCAACCAAACTCGCAATATTTAAACTCTGATGGAATTCATTGGAATTTCTCCGATGGGGCACACGCATGGTAGGAATTTCCGATGGAAAAAGTCAGTCGGACTTTTTCCATCGGAAATTCCTATCGTGTGTACAAGGCATTAGACATTACCGTACTTTGTTCTACCAGTTTTTATTTAGTATTATTATTTAAGTTCTGCCTGGTGCATGCAGGGGTTAATACACAACATAGCTGCCTTGTGTCTTCTCACACCAGTTTTTGGGGTGCTCAGTTCACATCACATACCTCAACTTGTGATGACCATTTATTCAAGTGTAGCGATACCCTCAGTTAAGAGGGCCGCAGATTAGTTTGGGCCCTGAAGACAGCTCCGCCAACCCCCAGCAATTTACTCGACCCCCTTCTGGCACAGTTAGTCTAGGGTAACAATATATTTCTTATGCTCTATGATCAAACTCAGACACCAAGGCAATAATAAAGGAATATCTACTTTACTCTAGATTGTGTAAAAAAAGAATCAACAGTGGTAACGGTTTACATGAAATTGGTTGCAGAGCCCTGCAGCAATAAACACACTATGTATTAATGGAACAGTAAAGGCGCGCCGCGTGGGCGACCGTTAACTAGGCGCCCTGTGGCGCAGCAACTAAATGAACTATCTAGCTGGCCAGGCCTGGCTCAGATACTAAGACTCAGTCTCTAGGGGATGATGTTTTCTTCACCGGCAAGTCTTTAAAGGTGGTGCACATAACAGAACAACATTTGTAATCCAATGGGGAAATGGTAATAGAACAAATACTTTACTGAAGATCCTCTGACTCAGTTCTGCTAGGGATCTCCAGTGAGAGTATCAAATATAAACTGGTGGGCCACGGCAGTCTATAGGCACATCAGCAATAAACAGTATATGGTCTGAGCGTACGCTCGCTCACCCCTCCGGATGCGATCCCAGTCCGGGACTTTCACCGACTGTGTCTCCACACACAGTGTCTCCAGCGATCGGGTCCCCGATCCAACCAAGGCTGTGGATAAGCGAAGTCAGATGCCACCCAGACTCACAGCAGGGTGGAAGGCTCTTTGGTAACTCTACAAACTTTACTACCGCTTTAAAACAAGAAGTTGTCTGGTCTTGCTTATTTGAAGAAGAATTCAGTGTGACAAGAGCAAGTGTATTCATGGTGAATCCAAAGAATGGGGGAAGTAATGTGTATAGCCATGGTTAAACCTCCGGGTTAAGAGTAAGGGTTAACTGGGAGTGGAAATGGTGGTGGATGATGGCGGTTCTGGCAGAAAGCAGTAGCTTGGTACTTCAGATGCCTCACTAAGCAGCTGAGTCTTTGTCTTGGAGTCGACTGCAGAGCAGGACCCTCTCAGGGACCAAACCTGTAAGCAAAGGTCTTTCGATATAGAGTACAGTGGCTTCCCTCTGTGTGTATGGGTGAAACACAGTTAATGGTACAGTGTAATGAGTCAAAACAATCTGGGGGAGATTAGTCAGTGCTACTTTCTTAAAATGACTTTGTAGTTGAGATCAAGAGTCAAGATAGGAAAGGATAGAATATGTTGCAAGCTGAAGTAAAGATTCCATCCTACTTAGTGCCGGTTCACACTACCGCGACTTGGGATCCGACTTGTGTCGCCCCAAGTCACGCGACATGAGGAATTACATCATAGTCAATGAGAGCCGTCTTAATGTACACTACTGAAGTCGCTCCGACTTCAGAAAAGGTTCCTGTACTACTTCAAGGTGACTTCTAGGCGACTTGTACCCATTGATTTCAATGGAAGACGCCTCCAAATCGGATCCCCTGTCTTAACTGAAGCAACTTTCCAGGAAGTGAAAATAGTTTTCTAAGGCAAACCCCTCCCTCCCACAGAGCAGATTATTATGTGATTGGCCACTGGCAAAGTCGCCTGTCCTTGAGGCGACTTGAAGTCGCGTTGTAAGTCGCTCAAAGTAGCGCTGAAGTCGCACTCAAGCCGTCTCCAAGTTGCCTTGTAAAGTCGCGCTGGAAGTCGTGTTGCCCCAGTGTGAACCGGCACTTAAGATGTGTGTTGGGTTCTGAAGTGTAATGTGGTCTCTGGACTATGAGTTTTGTCAACCCACAATGATGTTTAATTGTTGGTGAAACGTTATTGGCTTGTAGTACTCCTCAAAAGCCCCTAATATAGGACCCGCTCACATGCTCTTCTCGGCAGACCTTGAGAGACTGTACCTAGGCAGATTCACTTGACTAGAATTCAAAGGCTTTGAACCCATGAATCTGTGTCCAATAAACATCATCAGTATTGCCTGTGGGCATACCATGCCTTGTTCTCTACTGTATCTCTACGTGGAGGTGGCCATATTGGTAGAGGTGGGATTTTATTTTCTCATGTCAGCGTGGCCCCTCTGATGACTGGTGAGATAATGATCAAAAAGAAGCAAGGTGGAGCAAGTACAGATCCACAGAATGAATGCAACAGGAGCAGGAAGTTCCTTGCATTGCAAGTCCTCAGGTGCAACTCCCTCTACAGTAAGCAGCACAAGAATATCAACGCTAACTTCAAATCTGGTGAGACTAGCAGTCAATTGCAGGAGTGTATTAGACCTCACACAGCAATTTTACAGCTATAAGGCTCAAGACACAGGAGTGCGCTTTTTAGGAGGAGTTAAAGACAATAAGTGGCATATTCAGGATACTACTTTAATATTTCTATATTTTCTCTATAAAATAGCAAATCTTCACTCTTTGTCCACTTTAACCCATTTGCTGCCACCGACGTTAAGTATGGCTGGCCATCTCAGTATCCCTTAAATTGGCTGCATTCCACACTCATCCACACTATAAACTCATCTCTTCAAACAACAAATGTGCATTGCACTATGCATTGTGGTGTGCTGCGTATTAAAAAAAAAAAAAAAGGTCCATGCACATTTTTGGTGTGATTTCTAAGCATTTTACAAACTCTGAAAGCCGTATGTGAAAAAATTATATATAAAAAAAAAAAAAGAAAAATTCCAAAAATTCTCCATCCACCGGAGGTCAAAATTTGAGCTCAAGACCTGCTTTTTCAAGCTATACCGTTTCTGTATATTGTGACATGTCAGTCATTTATTGATGTAGACTTTTGTAGTTACTGATAGGTCTGCTTCCAATGCCATGGATATTACAGCGTTTGATGGTCATATCTTAGCTTTGAAGGACTTTTAGCTTTGATCTGTTCTGTTGCATTTACGTAAAGTGTTTCTTGTTAAGCAGTGAGACACTTACTTTCATTGCAGCGTAGCAAAAATAGCAATTCCCTTGACAAATGGCTGATATTTATAGCATGTATGCTATGGAGCAGAAGGGCTGAGATTGATATTCATAGTGGTTTAGTGATGAAATGGCAGATTAGCGCTTGACAGATGTAGAGGGTTTGGTGACAACAAAAGATTGTGACAAATACTTCATTAAAACTGAGGTCTTGGCTTTAAATACCACTGAGGATTGTGATAGTGTTCTTTTCTGCAAAAACTCAGTTCCAATCTCCATACTATTAAAGAGGACTTACGCTTAGACATTAACACTATGGGGGTCTATGTTATCAATTTCTCTGAAGTACCCTAATCACAAAATCTGCCACATTTTGGCCACTAGATGGAGCTGATGATCATAGGAAGTCATAAGGGTCTATTTATAAAACATTCTTTGGATGAATGTCACAAGCATTCCTCCAGGCTGCACAAATGTTCCCTGTAATTTCTCGAATACTTTGACTTCCTATGATCATCAGCTCCATCTAGTGGCAAAAATATATATAATTTTGGCCACTAGATGGAGCTGATGATCATAGGAAGTCATAATATTATAAAAAAATACAGGGAAACTCTGTGCAGCCTGGACAAATGCTTGTGATATTTACTCAACTAATGTTTTATAAATAGACCCCTCGGTATTTGAGAAAATACAGGGTAAGTTTGTGCAGTGTGGACAACTGCTTGAGATATTTGTCCAACAGATTTTTTATAATTAGACTCCTATGTGTACGGGGTTGCTGGGATTAATTGCTGGGATTAGTCGCCCTTCCATGTGCTCCTTGCTGCAAAGGCCAGTTATAGGTGGGGGCAGACGCCATTTGTTTGTATTGCTGGGATTCATTATTATTGAAGAGTAATAAAATGACTAAAGTTGACCATATACCAGTAGTCCTTTCACTAGAGAAATTAATATTAAAAGCAAACTTTTTTGAAGTACTTTCAAAGGACATTCCTCAAGTCATTGAATGTATTGATGGGAATTTTTGTATGAATGTTCATACTTTGCACTGGCTAAGGTGTAAGATAAAAATGGCAAATGTTCAGTCTGGACAGTGTATTTGTTATAGTTAGATAAGAAAAGCGCGGCTTCTCTTATCCAATTACGTTTATTGTGTATATCTCACATTAAGCTGCTGCTTTATTTTGACTGTATTTTTATTTAATATTTTATTTTGAACTTTTTATTAGCGCAGTTTTTTCCCCTTTATATATGTGTTATAGTGACAGCTGATTTCTTGTTTTGCATGCAATGCTTTACCTTTTTTATTTTTTAAGGGAAACTGTATTTTCTTTTATCTTTCTTTTATATTTTACTTTTATGTTTAAATACTTACAAGTTTAAAACTGATCTGCATAATAATACCACCTGCTGGACGCAAGTGGTAAATTTTATAAAAACAATCATTTGCAAAAGCTGACGAAAAAAGACAATAAAGAAAAAGCTTCACACATGATGCTAATACATACAAAAAAAAAAAAGTTTATTTAATAATAAAAAATTAGACTCTGCAAGGGAGGCATGGATGTCGGCCCAGGACTCCCTGGACCGCCTGAGATCCTCAACTGCGGAGCGTAAAAGGTTTTTTACGAAATTGGCGTTTTATGAGGAAGGGGAGAAGACGGGCCGCCTCCTAGCCAAAATTGCACGATCCCAACGACAGTCCCCGGCTATTGGAGCCATTCGCGCTTCTAGTGGAAAACTGGTTAATTCCATTATATCCGAGCTGGCTTCCTTTTATGTGAACCTCTATGGGTCGAAGGAGACCTACTCGGATGAAGAATTGGCTACATATATGTCCCACATTGATTTGCCCTCGCTGTCTGCTGAGGCAAGACGACAACTAGATGCCCCGATTACTCTAGAGAAGCTGCAGGTGGCGGCCTGCTCTTTCCCCGCATGTAAGGCGCCTGGTGAGGATGGCCTACCCATGGAGGTGTTCACTCAGTATGGTAAACACCTACTGCCAGAACTATTGAAAGTCTTCAATGACTCGCTGGAAGTAGGTAATCTCCCTGATTCTATGACTAGAGCAAATGTGATCCTCTTACTAAAGCCGGGGAAGGACCCGGTGGACCCTGGTTCCTATAGGCCTATCTCATTGCTTCAGAGTGACGTGAAGGTACTTGCAAAGGTCCTGGCGCTTCGGGTCAATGGGATAGTGTCCTCTATTATTCACCAGGACCAGGCTGGCTTTATGCCACAAAAATCCACTGCTACTAACCTAGGGAGACTTTACTTGAACATGCAAATTCAAGCAAAAAATGGGGGTCGCAGGGCTCTCTTATCCCTTGATGCCAACAAGGCATTTGATAGTGTCAGCTGGAGGTACCTGTGGGCAGTGCTAGACAAGTTTGGCTTCAGGAACCGATTTGTGGCATGGGTTAGGTTACTTTTTGCGTCCCCGCAGGCGACCATTAGGATGGCGGACAAAATGTCACCGGTTTTTGCTCTGGGCAGGGGAATGCGGCAGGGATGCCCGCTGTCCCCCCTGCTCTTTGCAATTACTATAGAACCACTGGTTAGGTCAAGTGCCCAGATATGTGGATTTAGGTATGGCACTATGCATGAAAAAATTATGTTATATGCTGATGACATGTTACTCTTTTTGGAGGATCCCAGCCTATCATTGCCAGGGGTTATGTCCATAATAACTCAGTTTGGTCACTTTTCCGGCCTAACCATAAATTGGTCTAAGTCTGCCCTGATGATGCTGGATGAAGACCGGGAGGTGGACCTCCCAGCCTCTTGTCCAATCCCGGTGGTTACTAGCTTCAAGTACTTGGGTGTGCAGATTTCACCCAAGATCTCGGAATACTGTTCTATGAATGTGTACCCCCTGTTGTCTCGTTTTCGAGATAAGATTAACACGTGGAATAACCTTAAAATGTCCCTGGCAGGCAGAGCCAATCTAATTAAAATTATTCTGATGCCCCAACTATTATACTTTCTGCACAACTCGCCTGTGGTCATACACCTGAAAATTTTCAGAGTTGTGAACACTCTTTTCCGGAGGTTGTTGTGGCATGTTAAGACCCCTTGGATCAAGCTGGAGCAGCTTCAACACTCTAAGGATAGCGGAGGGTTGGCGGTCCCCAACCCTTGGCTGTACTATGTTGCTGCCCAGTTGCAGCATTTGGTAGGCTCTATGGCCTGGGATCCGGTGGGCTCGGCGGCAAGGCTGATGCTGTTTGCTTCAGGAGCTGAGACCATCCCTCTGGGCCTGGAGGCACAAATGTTTCTGAGGTCCAATAAACTGACCCCAACACTAGCGTTAATTCAAAAAGTATGGAACAAGGGTAGGAAGCTCCAGGGGGTGCGGGGGTTCATGGACTTTAGCCCAATTTGGGGCAATCGCTCCTATGTAGAGCTGGCTAAGTTGCAACAGGAGCCCCGATGGGGAGCACATGGTGTGACTATGCTGTCTCACATATATAAAAATGGTAGGCTGCTTTCCTTCCCTGAACTACAAGCCAACTTTAACCTGCCAGCCAGTATGTGGTTCCTATACCTTCAGCTCCGGCACGCGGTTGTGGCGCAGGGAGATGCGGGGGAGTGGACATTGTCGCCCACTTCGGTATTTCATGTGCTGCAAGATACCACTTTGACCAAGGGGATTATATCCCAATGCTATCACATGTTATTATCCGGACACTTGATGGCTTACCCATGTAGGGCAATGTCTTTGTGGGAACAGGACCTTGGTCAGATTACAGGTGACCAGTGGGAAGAAGCTCTGCAATCCATAACCACTTGCTCTCTGAACATGGCACAAAAAGTTTCTCAACTGTATATAACACTAACAGTGCATTATACTCCGATAAAACTCCATAGGATGGGTAGACTGTCGGATCCGCTGTGCTGCCGATGTCAGCAGCACGGTGGGGACCTCATACACCTTCTGTGGCGGTGCCCGAAGTTGCATAGATACTGGAGAGAGGTGGTGGGGACGCTTAATTCGGTGTTTCAAGTTAAGGTTCCTATCGACCCTTTGTGTTGTATATTAGGGGTTCTGGATGAGGCGGTCCCTGAGGAACTTATCAGGGTGGCAGTCTCTAGAGCGCTGTTTCAAGCTAGGAAGCTACTATTAATGGGATGGAAGTCTGCATCACTGCCCACTCACTCCTCGTGGATCACTCATATGGGGAACACCCTTTGTATGGAGAAATATATTTACCAACAATGGGGGTGCCCAGGCAGGTTTGAGCGGATATGGTCACAATAGCTGGACACACCGGGTCTAAGCCCAAAGGAGCTGGTAATGTCCAGAATTTTGCAATGTTTATAAAGGGTAATGTATACTGTATTTTTACATGGAATGTTATGTTGAGGGTCGGTGGGGGGATGAAGTAGTATCTGGAAGACCATGGTTAAATGATGCATGAAGAGCAAATGTGTATATATATATATATGATAGGCGGTTGACGGATTCTATTATGTACTTGTACATTGGAACTTGTTGTTTATCTACTTGTTCAATAAACACCTTTTTGATAAAAAATAAATAAATAATAAAAAATAAATCTCATACATATAATTATATATTTATATATATGTATATGTGTGTGTATATAGATAGATCGATCATATAAATACTGTATATCCCACATTCCCATTGTGATTAAACCTAATCTCTGCATTTTCTAAACTTGTAATATAGGAACAGCTACTCTTTCGTTTGCTGAAAAGTTTGAGACAAGTGACATTTTTGGGCTATCGGTATGAAGAACAGAGTGTTGGAGAAGGACAGAGATGATTCAAGTGAATGAACAATGAGTTCACCTTTAAAAAATTAACACCACTGGATACTCAGAGACTGAATGTGCAACAAATACAGCAGAATTTATGATCAAGCTTCTCTTCTGGGCAACATCACATCAAGCAGCCCCTGGCATACACATTCTCTGGTTATCATTGCATTCAGCAATCCTTGTAACCTTACTTAACCTGGGTATCCTGTTCCTTCTTGGAGAGAATCCTTCTTTTGTGCCTATCTAGCTAACACCTTTGCGACTCCCTGCGATGGCTTGGTTACTTGGCAGTCTAGGGTGCCTCTTGCCTCACCTCCTGAACCTAGGCTTCTTGGCGTATCCAGAGGATAACCCAGAACAGCAAACCATTGGTCCGGTAATGTAGTCGTATAATATTTACATTTATTAGAGCCTCAAGCCTATTCCAAACAAACATTAGGCTTTCTGTGTATAAAATGCAGTAGGGGGGATGTTCCAACATCACAAACAGATGTGTTCCAGGATCACCAGATTTCTAATAAAAGTAGTTAGGTGAACTGGTGCATAGCAATTCTGAGAAGGTGGGCTTTGTTGCATTCATACAAAGCAAGGTTACATTTTCAATTTTGAATGCATTGTGCTCTTAAAACATTATATTTTTGACTGTTCTTTGTGCATTTAAAAAAAAAAAAAAAAGATGCCCTGGGAAATTCTGCAATCTATTAATATAGTGCTATCAGTTTATGCATTATAACAATAAAATGCAGTGCTTTGAAGAAACAAAAACACCAAGTGAATAGTGTATTGTTTACATTCAATGGTAAGGATAGATATATAGTCCATAATAACATGAATCAAAGTTCCAAAAGAGTCCAGTGATTATAATCCCAAACAGTAGGTGTTGCAATGGAAACAACCCCCGATGAAAAGGACACAGACTGACCTTTACCCTAAACGTTGGACTACCCGAATAAAGTAGTCAATACAGCATTGTTTACAATATGGACTTGAAGCTCCTCTGAATCCACAGGGAAAGTGACCATCAGGCTAAGTCTCTTTTCCAGAAATTAATCGAATCTCACATGGCGGTAAAACATAAACACTTCATTGCACAGTATTAGTGTTAAGGTGCTTTAATAAAAAAGTGCCAAAGTACTTACAAACATCGAATGTAAAATCGCATTTGTGTCCACTGACAACAATGAACGATAACCAGCAAAATGTCTGATCGCTGAGCGTGACGACGTCACGTAGCTCAGCACCTTTCTGCGTGTTTTGTCATCATAGACGTCATCAGAGGAGTTTATGCATTATGTATTTGTTTTTGGAGTGCAGGAGAAAACCAGAGGAAGCCCTTGTAAGCACTGAGAGAACAAGGAAAGCCCATGCAGATAGTGTCATGGCTGGGATCCCTGGGCTAACCACTGAGCTAATGTGATGCCATAATTATATATATACATTTAACATATTTTATACCTATTATTAATATATACAAAGACTGCTACTGGGCTGCCATCTTGGATGTGATGTCAGCAGCCCAAGCAGACTCAGAGCTGTTACTCAAGTGACACAATGTAGTATAAACCTTTGCTCCTCCCCGGCATCTACATAAAAGTTTATGTTGGTTGATTAGGGTAGGGATGGAGGAGTTGGACCAGCACAGACAGTAAATGGACAATCCCAGAGGAGGGAGAGGATTATGACATGCAAGAAGGAAGTGGGCTATATGCAGGAACTCATCCTGAAGAAGTAAACTTTGCAAGCAAATTCCAAGACACATGGCAAGTAAATAAAAATCACTTATGGTAAGACAAAAATGGAAGCAAGCATTTACAGTGCTTGATTTTTCTGTGCTGTTACCTGCAATTTTTTAAAGTTGGTGAAAGGCTCTCCTAAAAGTGAAACTTTCGCTTTAAGGAGTCCTAACCCCCTTACATGCCATGGCATGTAATTTTTTTTGGGGGAAGGGGAGTGGGTACCTACTGTAGTTTTGACAGGTACCCAGCTCCCACTTCCGGTCACGCCGCCTAGGTGACTGCTCCTCTCCCCCTCCCTTCCTGCAATCTTCTGGGACATGTCACAGGTCCCATAAGATTGCTCGGCCATTCAAGACAGCACAACTGAAAAACAAGTGGAACTCCGCTTTAATTCTGGTATTGTCACATGTTCTGGCCTGTCCTTCAGTGGAAAGTGGGTTGAAGCCAAAGGCCAACAATCAGCCATGAAAAGGCCAATCTCCCTGAATGGTGTCACTCCATAAAACAGTAAAGCAGCCCCCAGCATGACCTAAGGGTTGCTTTACTGGGTACTAAAATTAATGTAAAGGCAGTGGGTACCTTTTGTTCTATCCACTTATATATATTTTTTCTGTATTATATTTAACTCCATGAGGATATTATTGTTCTGTTGCATGCTGACACCTAGTGGTCACTACAACTAGTTTACTTATGTGAATTATTTTCTCTCTATGTCCTCCACTCCTTTTTAGTGCTAGTTAATTCAGTTCAAACTTGACCCTCCCTGTTTGTTCCATGTTCCCTCAGTGTTGGTTCTTCACTGAGACAGAGCTTTGGAAAGTCATTGTCTTTTTACACTTCAAACACATCCACTGTACTGCAATTAGATGGAGTAAAATTGTATTGGATTTAAAGTGTTACTAAACTTAGGAGCCTACATTCACTGTACAGTGGAACCTCGGATTGTGAATAACGAGGTTAACGAGCGTTTCGCAATACGAGCACTGTATTTTTTAAAATCCTAACTCGGTTTTCGAGTGTTGTCTAGCAAAATGATCAGGATTTAAGCCAAAGCGGTGTGCAGTACCGCGTTTGACCTGAGGTGGGGGGGCGCGGAAGCCGAGCGGAGCCGATCGGCGCTGTTCGGAAATGATCGGAAAGACTTGGAAATGCGCCGTTCCCGAGCCTTTCCGATGTTTGCTGAGGTTAGCCGAGCTGTCCTTGGGCCTTTTCGTGTGTTCCCGAGGCTCTCCGGCGCCCCCCCACCTCTGGCCTCATGCGGTATTGCATGCCATTGAAATCAATGCGGAACAAATTATTTTAGTTTCCATTGACTTCAATGGGGAAACTCGCTTTGATATGCGAGTACTTTGGATTACGAGCATTCTCCTGGAACGGATTATGCTCGTAATCCGAGGTTCCACTGTATCTGGTTTCATACAGCACACAGAACATGGAAATGCAATTATTTTAGTAAATATAAACTGCTAAATACCTTTTCTCATTAGCAGTATATAGAAGTCTTGTGACTTCTATTAGTGTCCAGCCAAGCAGTGGTTAAAGCTTGTAGGAGGAGTTTTCATTCTACCCTGACTGTCCTATGAGACTGCAGGATCCCTGACCCTCTGTCTGGACAGTACTGATTGGCCCTGTGCTGATCATATGCATCCTCCCAAGAAAAAAAAACTCTCTAGCATTACACACCAAACTGAGCAGAGTGCCCCCAAGGCTCTGTACTATTAGGATATGGAATGGGGACAGTGGAAGAAGGGGAGGATCAGAGAAGACAGGATAAAACTGTTTTTTTTTACCCAATGCAGAGGAATAACCTCTTTGGGTCCACAGTGAGTATAACAAGCATGCTTTACTGCATATACTGACTGATTTTACTGTTGTGAGTTTAGTAACTCTTTAACTCCTGTGTCTTATTGAAGAGTTAAGCTGCCTGTGGATTTTGCCAAGTCAGCAGGTGACCAAACTGTCCATGCAGACTGGGTCTAAGGAGGTATGTCAATGTATAAAGTGGCTTTTAAAACAGAACACCTCCGTACAATTGAAAAGGAGTTCCCAGAGAACCTCTTTAATATAATTAAAATCAATAGAGTTGGTTATATATATTTTGAACCAGCCAAATATTTTTTAACTGCTTTTCAAATTCTCTTTGACTTTTTCTTCTATAACATTCTGCCAAAGCCTTTCTTGATTTCCACCATTCAGTAAACCTTTCCTAGCTATTCCTTAAGAGGCTGTCAAAAGCCTTCTCCATTTCAAGGCTCGGAGGGTGGAATACTTGTGGCATTCGCTATATGTAGCAGGTTTCAAATTTTAATGCGGTTATCTGATGCTTGTCTCTGTGGAATAAACCCTGCCATATCTCAGTGGATTAAAATCTATGTAAAACACTAAGGCAGGAAGTAACTACAGTTTCCATTAATGTTAAATTTATGTTTAGGGGAGATGCTGAGCTGTAGTGAGCGGTGATAAGGGACCCTTTCCTACATTTACTGATTCCCAGTAAACAGCTGTTACAGAGGTTGCTTGTTCTTCATTCTGGCTTTAAGTAATATCATTGTTTATAATTTTTTAAATGTGTAATAGAATTGTTTTGAAACATTTTTAATTGAATTTGATGTTTCATGGGAGGAGCTTAAATTGGGTTATCTCCTTTGCCTGTAGATTTATCTATGTGCTCTGGATAAATAACAGAGAAATGTTTAGCCCCCTGCAAGGTACATATTTCTATACAATATGCTTTCTACAGCTGAGCCTCTTTCCTGGTAAAGCTGAACCCTTGTCAACTGTTAAAAGTGTGGCAGATGAAGTTTAATGTTCATAAATGTAAAGTTATGCACTTAGGGGCTAAGAATTTTCATGCATCATACATACTAAGGGGGATCAATGGTGGAGAAGGATCTGGGGGTTTTGGTAGATCATAAGCTCAATAATAGCATACAATGCCAAGCTGCGGTTTCCAAAGCGAGCAAAGTCCTTTCTTGTATTAAGAGAGGTATGGACTCCAGAGAGAGAGATATCATTTATTTTGCCCCCCTGTACAAATCATTAGTAAGACCTCATCTGGAATATGCAGTTCAGTTTTGGGCACCAGTTCTCAAAAAAGATATCAGGGAACTGGAGAAAGTGCAGAGAAGGGCAACCAAACTGATAAGAGGCATGGAGGAGCTCAGCTTTGAGGAAAGATTAGCGGAACTGAATTTTTTCCCTCTTGAGAAGAGGAGATTTAGGGGGATATCATCAACAAATACATAAGTGGTCCATAACAGTTCGTGGAAAAGGGGGGGGGGGGATTCCGGCTCTCCTAGCGATGTGATGCCTTTAAAATGAATGTAATAGTGTCTCTAATGGCACTTCTAAGTCAATCTGTATATTAAAAAACAAGAGGAGGCAGCCATCCTCAGAGGGTGTCCATGTCCTCTGTCAGCAAGAAGTGTAAAAAAGAAGGGGGTGGAGGCGCCAACTAAATTAGTCCTACTGTAATCATTAATGTAAGTATAGTATATATACTTACAGGTTCACTTGAAAATGATATCCATCGAGGATGGGGGTGTTCTGAGGTCTGTTGGTGCTGCTCTGCTGGCTCTGGCAAAGTTCCCCTCAGCCGTGAGGTGTAGGAGATGTCGATTTTCATTTGCACAGGCTTCTCTGTGGTGTCACATGACAGGAAGCTCCATGCTAACCAGTCTGGAACGTGGAAGTCATGTCATACAGCAGGGCAGTCCTCCAAACATAGAGTTGGACGTTTCACAGGCTACGCGCTCGAAGCTCACAGCTCCTTCTACTGGTCCATAACATAGTGAACTTGGTGTTGATTTATTGACTTTAAGGTCATCACAGAGGACAAGGGGGCACTCTTTATGTCTAGATGAAAAGAGATTTAATCTCCAAATACAGAAAGGTTTCTTCACAGTAAGAGCTGTGAAAATGTGGAATAGACTCCCTCCAGAGGTGGTCCTGGCAAGCTCAGTAAACTGCTTTAAAAAAAGGCCTGGATACTTTCCTAAATGTACATAATATAACTGGGTACTAACATTTATAGGTAAAGTTGATTCAGGGAAAATCTGATTGCCTCTCGGGGGAATCAGGAAGGAATGTTTTTTCACTGCTATAGCAAATTGGATCATGCTTTGCTGGGGTTTTTCGCCTTCCTCGCCTTCCTCTGTGGGTAATAGGATTGTGTGTATGGGATTGTTTTTTTTTTTTTTTTTTGGTTGAACTTGTGTCTTTTTTCAACCTGACTAACTATGTAACTATATAACTATGTACCTTTGAACAAAACAAGACACAAAGACACTAAATTACCAATAACAGCCATTAGCATCAAATAAAACAAATTAAAACTGCACTCTAACCATCCATACAATTAAAATACAACTGTGACGGGAGGGCCCGTGGAACCCAGAATCCCTTGGAAAGGTTGGGAAACCCTTGTTTCAGCTCTCCATGCACCTCTTATGTCTAAGTCACCCTGTGCCATCCTGGCACAGGGTGACCTGGAAAATATGTCTTGGATTACTTAAAATAGGACAGTAATATTTATCCACAATATCTCCCAGGATATATGTAAAGACTATTCGCAGTTTGTTTAATTCCGAACAATACATGATCATTGAAAGAGCTGATCACATTGACCTCTGGAGACGGACTGTTTGTTCACCTGGGCTGCCTTAAGTGCTGTGTTAATTAACATGCTAATTATATAGTTGTCTGCTAAGTTGTTGCTAGAGGGGAGGGGGGAGTATCCAGGAGCAAGCCCTACCTCGTTGTCTAACCCCTTGTGTTAAAAGTGTATAAAAAGACTGTATTCTGGTTCTAATAAACAGTTCATGTTCAGCAATCAAGCAAGTGCATAGTTGCCAACAGTCCCGTTTTTCCCGGGACAATCACGGATTTGGGACCCTCGTCCCGTATTTATTTTGTCCCGTCTATTTTCCCGGTATTTTGCCTTTGTCCCGGCCGCCGGGAAAATCGGGAATGCTTGAGGTAAAAAAACGGCGGGCTACACAAAGATGGCCGCCGCTGCAGACACAAGGATTATTTCCTCTTGTGTTCAGTGGTGAGGGGAGGAGCACTGAGTGAAGGGGCGGCGCCGCCCGTCCTCCCGCGGCCGCCTCCCGCACTAATGTAGCTCCCGGCGCCGCGGCCGGCCTGCTGGAGCGCGGCGCTGGCACAGCAAATGCTACTGATCCTACTTGGCCTGGGGAGGGGAGTGACAGGCACCCCCATGACGGCCGATGACTGGCCAGAGTGGCGGAAACAGAGCCTAATGCTCCGCCTACCTTTCCTCTGCGCGCCATCACCTCCTCCCCCCCTGAGCGGGGAATATGAAGTGAGGTGAAGAGGAGAAGAGAGGACGGGAGAAAGAATATATGGCAGCCCGATGGGGAACCCCCAGCAGCAGCACCAAGAAAAGCACCAGCCAGGTACTACTTCTTGATAATGCTCAGTGGATTCAATAAATATTCATAGCCATAGCATAAATAAACTGTAATAAAGTGATTTGTGAACAGCTGTTGCACAAATCACTGTATTACACTTTATTAATGATATCTATGGCTATGCCTATTTATAATTTATTTAATCCATATTGAGCACTATATTTGATGCCTGGCACACACGCACAATCACACATGATGATGGCTTAAAAGTTTTTTAAGTCATCATCATGTGCGATTGTGCGTGTGTGCCAGGCATCAAATATAGTGCTCAATATGGATTAAATAAATTATAAATATGCATAGCCATAGATATCATTAATAAAGTGTAATAAAGTGATTTGTGCAACAAGTTCATTAAACAGTCCACATTCAGTGAAAGTTCATCTACTACAAACTTTGCAGTGCATTAACTTTCACTGAATGTGGACAGTTTAATGAGCAGGGGCTATTGATGGGTACATTAGCTGCGTTTGATGGGTACATTAGCTGCGTTTGATTGGCACAGTGGCTGCGTTTGATTGGCACAGTGGCTGTGTTTGATGGGCACAGTGGTAGCAATTGATTGCACAGTGGCTGCGTTTGATGGGCACAGTGGCTGTGTTTGATGGGCACAGTGGCTGTGTTTGATGGGCACAGTGGCTGCGTTTGATGGGCACAGTGGCTGCATTTGATTGGTACAGTGGCTACGCTTGATGGGCACAGTGGCTGCGTTTGATATGCACAGTGGCTGCGTTTGATGGGCACAGTGGTGGCAATTGATGGCACAGTGGCTGCGTTTGATATGCACAGTGGCTGCATTTGATGGGCACAGTTGTGGCAATTGATGGCACAGTGGCTGCGTTTGATGGGCACAGTGGCTGCATTTGATAGGGGCGGATATGGTTAGAAGAGCCCCTTGCTGTATTGAGAAAAGCATCCGCCCATCATAAATCACTGGCCATCATGCTATTTCTAACCATATCCGCCCATATCCGCCCCTTTGAGAAAAGCAACCGCTTGCTTGCTGGGGGGGGATATTGAAGGACCCGGCCTTGGGGCGGCAAAGGGAGTAAATCCGGGCCTGGATAGGAGTCGGGAGAGCCAGGGGGAACAGAATCCGGCGGGGGAACCATTCTCTGCACGACACCGCTGGGAAATGATCATGGACCGCGGAGCTGCCTCTGCCTCCAGCACATACACGGAGACGCCGGGAGGTGAGAGCATCTGTTCCCCGGGGCTGGCTGCCGCTGCTAGGGGACACAGACCTGTAAGGAGGGCTCCACTGCTGGGGGACACCACCAGATGTAAAGGAGGACACCAGATGTAAAGGAGGGCTCTGCTGCTGGAGGACACCAGATGTAAAGGAGGGCTCTGCTGCTGGAGGACACCAGATGTAAAGGAGGGCTCCGCTGTTGGGGGACACCAGATGTAAAGGAGAGCTCTGCTGCCGGGGACACCAGATGTAAAGGAGGGCTCCGCTGCTGCCAGCTGCTGGGGACACTGAAGTAAGGAGGGCTCTGTTGCTGGGGGACACAGATCTGTAAGGAGGGCTCCACTGCCGGGAACACCAGATGTAAAGGAGGGCTCCGCTGCCAGGGACACAGTTCTGTAAAGAGGGGCTATGCTTCTGGGAGCACCTGATGCAAGGACGGACTGCTGGGGAGGCATCTGGTGGCAGGTGACACACTTCCACTGATCCGGCATTATGGTGAGTTGAATGATTTCATTTTATATTACAATGTAATAATAGAAATAATGCACTTCAATCATCCTGACACCGTAACAACCATGGTGCCGGGATGATTGAAGCGCCAACAGGTGTTTTGGAGTATCCTTATCTGCCAATTTTGTTACACATTACTATTGTGGTGTAGGATCTGGCTTTCTTTCTATTTCTTTCTCTCACCTCGGACTATAGCCACACCCCTTTGAACCACGCCCATTTAAGCCACACCCACTATCATACGTAAACCACGCCCATTTTTCGCTGCAACGCGCTTCGCTCGCCGTATTTTTCATTCCAGCATGACATGCCTACAAACGAATGCCCCGCCCCCTAATTATAGCAAGGCTCCGCCTCAATACAAAAAAAGTGTCCCAGATGTTTTTTTTGCAATGTTGGCAACTATGCAAGTGTCGTCTTGTTTGTATTTGTAAGCGGTTGGAATACCTTATATCTAGATTCAGACTGGGAGGAAGCGGTGTATGACGAAAACACTCGAGCGGAGTGTGGGAAGTTTCGTTACAACAACATAGATTAAATACCGTATATACTCGAGTATAAGCCGAGATTTTCAGCCCTTTTTTTGGGGCTGAAAGTCCTCCCCTCGGCTTATACTCGAGTCATAGAAATTTTTACATTGTAAATATTACCTGTAAAGAAGTTGCGGCTGCGGCGTCCATCGTTCAAATTCGGCGGCGTCCATCGTTCAAATTCCGCGGTCTCTTCCTGTTCCTTCCTTGATAGGCGAGTCTCAGCAGACACTCTCCGCCTATCACGAACGTTCTCTCATCCTCAGTTTTCCAGCAGACGTCTGTGATTGGCGGAACACCCAACACAGTGTCTGCTGGGAAAACTAAGGATGAGAGAATGATCGTGATAGGCGGAGAGTGTCTGCTGAGACTCGCCTATCAAGGAAGGGACAGGAAGAGACCGCGGAATTTGAACGATGGACGCCGCCGAATTTGAACGATGGACGCCGCAGCCGCAACTTCTTTACAGGTAATATTTACAATGTAAAATAGGTTACAGCGAGCTAGGGAACAGTGGGGCATCGGCTTATACTCGAGTCAGTAAGGTTTCCCAGTTTTTTTGGGCAACATTAGGTACCTCGGCTTATACTCGAGTCGGCTTATACTCGAGTATATACAGTACCACAGAACAAAAATAACAGAAAATCAAACTACCAAAATACAAATAATGCACCACTTTCTCTAACATTATCCCAAATATGAATTAACATAATGCCAACATACTATAAAAACTACATAAAATCCTGATCATAAACCAGAATTAAATCTTCACCTTCAGCCCTCACAGAGAAGAATTGTATAACTTGGTAGACACAGGAAAAATGTATTTCCTGTGTCGCTCTATGGTGCATTGTTGGTTGTAACATTCTGTCACTGATGGTACTTCGCAGACTGACCAGCGTATTGTGGAGTGCATGGGAGGAGTTGTCCAAGATTGAACGTATCTTGAACAACATTCTTCTCTCCATCACTGTTGTTAAAAGACTCCAACTCCAATCCAGCAACATCACTGGCCTTAGAGCCGTCTTTAACACAGGGACAAAAGGGGCAGCTGCCCAGGGCCCAGCCATTGTTGAGGGGCTCAAAGCAGCTGCCCCTTGAGCCCCTTGTTATGGGGAGGCCTGAACTGGTGGCAAAGGGAGCAGGGAGAAGTGAGAGCCTGGGAGGGAGAAGAGCTCCCTGACCACTGGAAAGGTGAGGCCCAGCAGGCGCAGCATACCTGACACGGCGGCGGCGCTGCCACCCAGAGCCTGGATTCCTCCAACCTCCTCTAGACTTCCATCTCTGACAGCGGGCCCATAAGACAGGTGGATCAGGGTCCCCGGAGAACCGGCAGGAGGTGCAGGCAGCCATGACTGCTACCCGCCCTCCTCTTCTCTTCAAGCTCTGACAGCGGGCCCCAAAGCCAGGCGGATCAGGGCCCCCAGGGACTGCTACCCGCCTTCCTCTCCACTTCCAGCTCTGACAGTGGGCTCTTTTTTCAAGTTTTTTTTCAAGTTTATATTTTTAAATAGATGTTCATGCTACTTACAGTTGTGCTCAGAAATTGTGAAATTTTGGCAATAATATTACAAAAAACTGTCTTTTATTTAGTCAATATAGCAATAACGTGCTATACTACCTTCTGTGTCTGTACCAAGGCCAAACATTCCAGGGTATGTAAACTTTTTATCAGGGCCATTTGGGTGATTTCTGTTATAATTATGATTTAAGAAGGATATAAAAAACTGTGTGATAATAAATGGTTTCATGTGATTGCTATCCTTAAATAAAAGACAGTTTTTTGGCATGATCAGTCATATTTTCAATATTAATTAATATTAATTAAAATTTCACAATTTCTGCCAGGGTATGCAATTTTTTGAGCACAACTGTATATACAAGTTTAAAAATAAATAGGTGTCTTCTAAAGAAGATCACAGCAGAAGCTGTTATTTTTAGACTGTGTCTTGTTAATTTAATACACTGAACAGAGTTGTCTAAACAAAGCAGTCAGGTAGTACCATGAACACCTGGCGAAAGACACTGCCCCCTGTGCACAGAAAAAGAGAAGGATGATGCCGCGTACACACGATCATTTTTCACGTCGTGAAAAATTAAATTTTTTGTTTTCAACAAGAAAAACGACCGTGTGTGGTCTTTTTGTCATTTTTCACGACGTGAAAAACAGCATTAAAAACGACGAGAAAAATTAGAACATGTTCTAATTTTTCTCATCGTTTTTCCTGACATTTCTTCCGCGGCAGTGTTTCCCATAGGGAAACACTGCCGCAGAGCCCATAGACGATCGTTTTTCTCGTCATTTTAAAAAATGACGAGAAAAATGACCGTGTGTGGGGAACAAGCTGTTCCCTTGTTTAAAATGTCATTATTCACGGCGGTTTATTAACCGCCGTGAATAATGATCGTGTGTACGTGGCATTAGGACCAGAATGATACATGACCGTGCATTTAAGTTACCGTATTTGCCGGCTTATAAGGCGACTGGGCGTATAAGACGACCCCCTAATTTTCCAGATAAAATTTGGGTTTTGGGATATACTCGCCATATAAGACGACCCCCTTCCGACTAGCCATGCCTCACCATACCTCACTGTGCCATTGCATACCTTACTTTGCCATTGCATACCTCACTGTGCCATTGCATACCTCACTGTGCCATTGCATACCTCACTGTGCCCCTGCATGCCTCACTGCGCCCCATTGCATACCTCACTGTGCCCCATTGCATACCTCACTGTGCCCCATTGCATACCTCACTGTTCCCCATTGCATACCTCACTGTGCCCCATTGCATACCTCACAGTGCCCCTGCATGCCTCACTGTTCCATTGCATACCTCACTGTGCCCCTCGACGATCACATACCTTATCCCTGGCATGTAGAATCTCCAGTCAGACCGCGGCCGTCCATTTTTCAAAAGCCGCGCCTCCTCCTCGTGTTGTTCTGTGATAGGCGGAAACACTCAGCTTCCCAGCAGACACTGTGTTCAGTGTTCCGCCTATCACAGATGCCCTCTCATCCGAGGCCGAGGACGAGAGGGCATCCGTGATAGACGGAACACTAAACAGAGGCTCTGCTGGGAAGCTGAGTGTTCTGCCTATCACGGAACAGCACGAGGAGGAGGCGCGGCTTTTGAAAAATGGACGGCCGCGGTCTGACTGAGGCTCTACATGCCAGGTCCTGGCGTATAAGACGACCCCAGACTTTGGAGAAGATTTTTATGGGGTAAAAAGTCGTTTTATACGCCGGAAAATACGGTAGTAAAAGTGGCATTTCAACAGGTTATTTTTAATTGCTATGCTAGTGGTTAGTTACAGGGGGTTGGGGGAGGGGGTGTATAGGAGGGAAGGGGGAGCTCCCAGAGACTTACTTTAAATAGAGTTGCTTTTAACTGCTTGAGGACCGCCGCACGCCGATGTACGTTGGCAGAATGGCACATGGGCGTACAGGTACGTCCCCTTTAAGAGCCCAGCCGTGGGTCGCGAGCAAACAAACCTCTCCCCGTGCTTCCTAGTGAGCCTGTCACTGATCGTCTGTTCCCTGTAATAGGGAACGACGATCAGTGACGTCACACGCTAAGCCACGCCCCCCACAGTAAGAAACACAAATCAGGGCACACTTAACCCCTGCAGCGCCCCCTCCTGGTTAACCCCTTCACTGGCAGTGTAATTTTTACAGTAACCAGTGCATTTTTATAGCACTGGTCGCTGTAAAAATGACAATGGTCCCAAAATAGTGTCAAAAGTGTCCGATGTGTCCGCCATAATGTCACAGTCACGAAAAAAATCACTGATCGCCGCCATTACTAGTAAAAAAAAAAATAATAATAAAAATGCCATAAAACTACCCCCTATTTTGTAAATACTATAACTTTTGCGCAAACCAATCAATAAACGCTTATTGCGATTTTTTTTACCAAAAATATGTAGAATACTTATTGGCCTAAACTGAGGAAAAAAATGTTTTTATATATATTTTTTGGGGATATTTATTATAGCAAAAAGTAAAAAATATTGCATTTTTTTCAAAATTGACGCTCTATTTTTGTTTATAGCGCAAAAAATAAAAACCGCAGAGGTGATCAAATACCACCAAAAGAAATCTCTATTTGTGGGAAAAAAAGGACGCCAATTTTGTTTGGGAACCACGTCGCACGACCGCGCAATTGTCAGTTAAAGTGACGCAGTGCCGAATCACAAAAAGTGGCCTGGTCATTAGGCTGCATATTGGTCCGGGGCTTAAGTGGTTAAGTCACATAAATTATCAGAGCACGCCATCTTAGCCTACATAGCCGCTTGTGCAGTATCATTGGATTGGAGATCCCAGTGAACCCACAGAGATGGAGCCAGAAAACACATTAAAGTGGAGCTCCACCCTAAATAGCAACTTTTGCTATTTGGAACCCTCCCCCCTCCGGTGTCACAATTGACACCTTTCAGGGGGGAGGGGGGTGAAGATACCTGTCTAAGACAGGTATTTTCACCCACATCCGGGAGTCCTGTCTCCGGGAATCTGCGGGAGTTACGTCACTTCCCGCAGACTTCCCTTGGTGTTCTGGGAGACACTCGGCTCCCAGAACACAGGAGCACCAATCAGAACGGCGCAGTGCGACTCGCGCATGCGCCGTAGGGAACCGGGTCGCTCGTCCTCTGCTGCGGACGTCGCTGGACTCCAGGACAGGTAAGTGTCCAAATATTAAAAGCCAGCAGCTGCTGTAGCTGTAGCTGCTGGCTTTAAAAAAAAAATTTCCGGTGGAGCTCCGCTTTAACTTGTATTTTCGCAGTCTCAAGTTCAAGACTGTCTAGAAAATAAGGATAATGTCAACTATACAGATCTAAAAAGCAGGGCAGACAGGTAAATATTCACAGGAAAATGAGGGCCATTTCAAAGGTATACTGTGTCCTCTGAGTCAGTTAACTTGCAAAAATGTCATGTTTGACCAGAGTCTGCCTTTTAACATGGTAAACAATCGCATGAACTTTACTTCGGGTTGAACTTATTATAATTCCATGGTAGAACAATATGCAGCTAGTGAGTTGGGGGCAGCTGAATCTCTAAAGAACTCAGACAGCATCAGTATACAGTACTGTGAAAACGTTTTACAGTGAAACCTCAGATTGTGAGTAACGGGTTAACGAGCATTTCGCAATACGAGCATTTTTTTTTTTAAATCCTGACTCGGTTTGCGAGTGTTGTCTCGCAAAACGAGCAGGATTCAAGCCACAGCGGTGTGCAGTACCGGATTTGGCCAGAGGTGCGGGGGTGCCGGAGCTGAGCGGAGCCGATCAGAGCCATCCGGAGCCGTTCGGAAATACTCAGAAAAACTCGGAAATACTCCGTTCCCGAGCCTTTCCGAGGTTTTCCGAGTTCAGCTGTCCCCAAGCCTTGCCGAGTATTTCCGAGGCACTCCGGCGCCCCCCACCTCTGGCCACATGCGGTATTGCATGCCATAGAAGTGCGGAATGAATTATTTTTGTTTCCATCGACTTCTATGGGGAAACTTGCTTTAATATGTGAGTGCTTTGGATTACGAGCATTCTCCTGGAACGGATTATGCTCGTAATCCGAGGTTCCACTGTAGGTAGATGTGAAAAAATGCTGTAAATTAGGAATGCTTTTAGAAATAAAAGTGGTAATAGTTTTTTTTTTTATCAATTACCAAAAAGGAAATTAAATGAACAGAGGGGAAATCCAAATCAAATCAATATTTAGTGTGACTACCCTTTGGTTTCAAACCAGCATCAATTCTTCTAGGTTTACACAGTGTTTGTGCACACAGTTTTTGAAGGAACTCGGTAGGTAGGATGTTCTAAACATCTTGGAGAACTATGAAGAGGATTGGGTTTAACGTATATCCCCACAGGTTGATACTATGGATATACTAGTAGTAATGTGCCAGCATCCCGATAATATGCAGATTTTGACTGGAAACTAGTAATTTGGGCTTTCAAAGGCACACAGTAAACAAGGTAAAAAACTAGGGGTATTTTAATATAGAAAATATAATATGAAAGACAGTTATATAAAATCGAGTAAATATTCAATATTATAACTGGTCCACATAGGTTATCACAGTATTAACAATACAGTACAGTTTCCTTAAATAAACTCAAATGAGTGAGATAAGGTAGTAGCAATAAAACTGTAGAGTGGATAACCGAGCAGTGGGTCCAGAGGAGAAGGAGGACTTGCTCTACATGTTACGCGTTAGTGTAACGCTTCCTCAGGAGCATAGACATATGATTAGAATTGGCCGTGTTGAGATGACAACAGTCGGGAAACCTGCCGTGCTTGCTGGGAGAGGGTATAAAGGGGGCGGCCATTTTTAGTGGCGGGAGTCGAGTCCCGGGCACCTTCAGCCTGCGGGCGGTGGTTCGTGTCGGTCCTCTAGGCGGCCTAGGTCTGGAGGACGTTCGGAGGTCGTGTTCCATCCCAGGCACTTTTAGCCTGGGGTGAGGTACTTGGATGGCGGTCCGGGACTGAGGGTCCCGAATTAAGGCTCTGCGAGGGAGGAACTTCCTAGGGGACCCCGGGAGGGGGTACCCGAATCCAGTGGCGTAAGGGACCGGAGGGGGGTACTTACCTGAAGACCTGGTGGAGCAAATTGCCAGTGACGGGTGAGCCTCCGGAGACCGACGGGAGGGATGTCTTCCTCGATTGGGAGCAGAAACCTACTTCTGGGAAGGAAGTAGGAGAGTTCATTGTGCCTGGGCCTACTCTCATCCACACCCCCTGTCTGTTCTGTTCGTTGAGGGAGTCCAACTGATTGTGTTCACTTTTCCATGAGAAGAATAAAGGAGTGTTGGACTTTAGTGGTGTGGGGCTCATTTACTGGCAGACACTGTTCACTGTCCTCTCTAGGCTCCAGCGGCTTCCTCCCTGGCTCCACATCAGGCGTCCAATACAATCGCCTGACGTTCTGGCCAATTGGAAAACAGGTCTTACACCTGCTTTCTGATTGTCATGGAGAAGATTTAGTGTGAAAAATTATTCACTATTGTCACAACTGGGTGGGATCGGGACACAGTGCTCTGCTCCCCGAGCCCACCCTTTTTTGAAGCCTATTAGAGCCTCTGGCTCTAATACTGTGCTTCAAAAAACACAATCCCCCCCCCCCATCCCCACCATAGGAATTCATGCATGGATAGGGAGGGCAGCGGCGGTGTTGGGGGGGGCACCCGTGGGCTGACAATGCATGGGCCGCCACTGGAGATAAGGTTACTAAATGTTTAACTTTTTTTACTTTCTTGTTTAAAGTTACAGAATTTTTGAGCTTCATTATCTGCTACATCACTTTAATGACTTCACAAATACGGCCAGAATGCTTAGTTTAGCATAACTACTCTTGACACAGTAAGCTCTTTTATACCATGTGGATTTAATATCTTAGTTGTTGGATTTTTTTTCATAATTAATTTTTATTTTGAGTTTGTGGCTAATTTGTGGTTTGTCTTCAGCAGCTAGATTAGCAAGATCATGAGATCAGCGAATCTGGCTTCTCGGGGAGTAGTTCTATATTATAAGAAATAATATATAAAATAAATCTGAGCAAACCACTAGATTAACCACTTGTCCACCAAGGTACATTTATAAATGGCATAGTAGACAAGTAGATAAATCAAGTCTACAGCTGCTGCAGCAGATGTGAGCTTGCTACCAGCTTTCAGAGCCAGTGAAAGGCTTACCGATAAAAAGTTATTGGGCGGCTCTCAAAGGTTGCCCCTCCTGTGGTACCCATCGTGGACAGCAGGAATCATTTACCCCATTGAAAGCAGGAGAAACCTGTGGAACATCCATTCCCTGATCCCTCTTGACTAATGACCCCGTTAGTGACGTGTATTACGTCACCTTCAGCGTCACAGCTGTCACTCCTTGGCTAGTGTAGTTAGTGTAGCTGAGGATGTAGCTATTCAAATACAGATCAGAGGGCATGGAAAACATTAGGGGTCTAATGGACCCCTAATGTCTCCATAAAGAGTACCTGTCACCTGCCCATGCCATCATATAGAGCAGGTATATGCAATTAGCGGACCTCCAGCTGTTGCAGAACTACAAGTCCCATGAGGCATAGCAAGACTCTGACAGCCAGAGGCAGAGGCATGATGGGACTTGTAGTTTTGCAACAGCTGGAGGTCCGCTAATTGCTCATCCCTGATATAGAGGCCTGCTAGCCCCCTTGTGATAGCAATAAAGTAAAAAAAAAAAAAAGTGTAAAAAAAAAAAAAAAGAAAAGAAGGATGATATAAATAAATTAAAATAATTTAAAAAAATGTAAAGTACCCCTGTTACGCCTTTATATGCTCCATATAAAAGTGCAGTGTAGGATAAGCACGTGTATGTAAACATTGATTGCACCGCACATGTGAGGTATTGTCACAAACACCGAAGCGAGAGTAAAAATTCTAGGGCCATGGTTAACTCTAAACCAATAATCTATAAAGCATTATCTATGGCAGTGATTCTCAACCTGGGGGTCGAATGACGATTTGCCAGGGGTCACCGAATCCTCTCCCAGCCTTTTTGCGGCCAGGCTGTTCCTGGAGCCTGCGGCCGCCAACAGATGACTGGTGAGGATTGTGAAGTGGGAGGGGCTGGAGGAGA
This sequence comes from Rana muscosa, assembly GCA_029206835.1. Taxonomy (NCBI): domain Eukaryota; kingdom Metazoa; phylum Chordata; class Amphibia; order Anura; family Ranidae; genus Rana; species Rana muscosa. The sequence continues at coordinate 53,587,120 of CM055128.1, read as the reverse complement.
GCCTATCTCCTGATTTCAGCATAGGTGTCACTGCTGCAAGACACCACAAATTCGGAGACACCGTGAAGCCAGAGACACAGTGAGTAACACTACCTGTGATTATAGTTGCCATTAAAAGTCCCCACTACAGTTCTCATATCAGCAGAAGACCTTGATCAAGAGCACCTAAGTTGGCTAATCAGAACTCCCCCCAGCACTGTCACTCATCCCACCCCCACCAGCACTGCCACTGATCCAGAGGCGTAACTAGAAACTTCAGGGCCCCGGTGCAAGAAATCATGAAGGGCCCCCCCCATCAGTGGCAGCGGTGGTGTTAAGGGGGGGTGGCAGCGGTAGTGTTGGGGGGATAGAAGCGGTGGTGTTGATGGGGGGTGGCAGCGGTAGTGTTGGAGGGGTGGCATCGGTGGTATTGAGAAGGGGTGGCAGCAATAGTGTTGTGGGGGGTGGCAGAGGTGGTATTGAGTAGACATGTGCAAAAGGAAAAAATTTGTTTCGTTTCGTTTCGTTTTAATTCGTTAATTAATTAATTTCGTTTAGTTAGATTCGTTAAATTTGTTAAATTCGTTTTCGGATTTCGTTTTGTTTTCGACCGAATTCGAAAATCGGTCGCATTCGAAAATATTTCAACCGAATTCGAAAATATTTCTACTGGATTCGAAATTATTTCAACATGATTCGAAATTATTTCAACATGATTCGAAATTATTTCAACCGCATTTGAAACTATTTCAACCGGATTCGAAAATATTTTGCGACCCGACTTTGGGTCCACGTATCTCAGGGTCACTTAGTAATAGAAACCCCAAATTTGGAGATGTTATAGTGCTAGTTCTACTGTGTTTGCATACCAAATTTGGGGTTTCTAGCTACAAGTGGCCCCGAGATATGTGGCCCAAAATTCGGGTTGCAAAATGTCATTCTCTGCTGCAGAAAAGTGTTTGACATTTTGCGACCCGATTTTGGGTCCACGTTTCTCGGGGTCACTTAGTGATAGAAACCCCAAATTTGGTATGCAAACACAGGAGAACTAGCACTACAACATCCCCAAATTTGGGGTTTCTATCGCCAACTAACCCCGAGATACGTGGACCCAAAGTCGGGTCGCAAAATATTTTTGAATCCGGTTGAAATAGTTTCAAATGCGGTTGAAATAGTTTTAAATGCGGTTGAAATAATTTCGAATCATGTTGATACTATTTAAAGCAGATTCGAAAATATTTTGCGACCCGACTTTGAAAAAAAAATGAAATTGATTCTAACAGTCTGCAGGAGATCTGCAAAAAAAAAAGAAGTGAAATGGCTGTTAATAGTCTACAGGAGATCTGCTAAAAAAATTAAATAAATGCTAATAGTCTGCAGGAGATCTTATGTAAAAAATAGTAATCTGCAAAAAAAATTAAACATGAAATAGATAGTATCTATATTCTATTCTATTCTATTGTTTTTCTAGTGTATTCTCTATTTCTATTCTAATCTATTCTATCCAAAGTTAAAATTAATTAATTACATTTTTTTTAATTCCTACTGTTCGAAATTAAAATGTATTCTATTCGAAATTCGAATTTCATAAGATGGTTGCATATTCTTTCTATTTTATTCTATTAAATTATATATTTTTTCTATTCTGTTCTAATCTTTTCTATTTGAATTATAAATTTTGAAAGATGGTTAGTTACTTACTTATATACATCTGTCACATAAAAAAAAAGATGTGAAATGGCTGTCATGGATGTCGATCGCAAGGCAAGTACATATGCTGTATGTCATTGTCCGAGTGCCACGTGACCGGCCACGAGTGCCACGTGACCAAGTTGTGGATTGTCACCTGCCACAAGTTATGGGGTTCCTAGCACCAAGTGACCCCCAGATATGGGCGATCTGACAAGTGCTTTCTGCAGCAGAGAATTAAATTTTGTGACCCGACTTTGAGGCCACGTATCTCGGGGCCACTTATAGCTAGAAATCCCAAAATATTTGGTATGCAAACACATTACAACTGGCACTACAATAACCCCAAATTTGGGGTTTCTATCACCAAGTAACCCCGTTGTAATGCTAGTTCTACTGTGTTTGCATACCAAATTTGGGGTTTCTAGCTATAAGTGGCCCCGAGATACGTGGCCCCAAAGTCGGGTCACAAAATGTCATTCTCTGCTGCAGAAAAGTACTTGACATATCGCCCATATCTGGGGGTCACTTGGTGCTAGGAACCCCATAACTTGTGGCAGGTGACGTGGCAAGTGGACAATCCACAACTTGGTCACGTGGCAGGTCACGTGACACTCGTGGCCGTTCACGTGGCACTCGTGGCAGGTCACGTGGCAGGTCACGTGACACTCGTGGCCGTTCACGTGGCACTCGTGGCCGGTCACGTGGCACTCGTGGCCGGTCACGTGGCACTCGTGGCAGGTGTTGTGGCAAGTGGACAATGACATACAGCATATGTACTTGCCTTGCGATCGACATCCGTGACAGCCATTTCACATCTTTTTTTTTATGTGACAGATGTATATAAGTAAGTAAATAACCTTCTTCCAAAATTTATAATTCAAATAGAAAAGATTAGAACAGAATAGAAAAAAAATATAATTTAGAAGAATAAAATAGAAAGAATATACAACCATCTTCTGAAATTCGAATTTCGAATAGAATAAATTTGAATTTCGAATAGTATGAATTCAAATTTTTTAATTAATTAATTTTAACTTTGGATAGAAAAGATTATAATAAAATAGAAAATAGACTAGAAAAACAATAACCTCAAATTTGGGGTTTCTATCACCAAGTAACCCCGAGATACATGGACCCAAATTCGGGTCACAAAATATTTTCTAATCTGGTTGAAATAGTTTCAAATGCAGTTGAAATAATTTTGAATCATGTTGATACTATTTCAACCGGATTCGAAAATATTTTGCGACCCGATTTTGGGTCCATGTATTTTGGGGTTACTTGGTGATAGAAACCCAAAATTTGGAGATCTTGTAGTGCTATTTCTACTGTGTTTGCATACCAAATTTAGGGTTTCTAGCTACAAGTGGCCCCGAGATATGTGGCCCCAAAATCGGGTCGCAAAATGTCATTCTGTGCTCCAGTAAAGTGCTTGACATTTTGCGACCCGATTTTGGGTCCACGTATCTCGGGGTCACTTAGTGATAGAAACCCCAAATTTGGTATGCAAACACAGGAGAACTAGCACTACAACATCCCCAAATTTGGGGTTTCTATCGCCAACTAACCCCGAGATACGTGGACCCAAAGTCGGGTCGCAAAATATTTTTGAATCCGGTTGAAATAGTTTCAAATGCGGTTGAAATAGTTTTAAATGCGGTTGAAATAATTTCGAATCATGTTGATACTATTTAAAGCGGATTCGAAAATATTTTGCGACCCGACTTTGAAAAAAAAATGAAATTGATTCTAACAGTCTGCAGGAGATCTGCAAAAAAAAAAAAAAAGGGAAATGGCTGTTAATAGTCTACAGGAGATCTGCTAAAAAATAAATAGATGCTAATAGTCTGCAGGAGACCTGGTGAGAAAACTAAATAGATAATAATAGTCTGCAGGAGATCTGCAAAAAAAATAAAATAAATGCTAATAGTCTGCAGGAGACCTTATGTAAAAAATAGTAATCTGCAAAAAAAATTAAACATGAAATAGATAGTATCTATATTCTATTCTATTCTATTGTTTTTCTAGTGTATTCTCTATTTCTATTCTAATCTATTCTATCCAAAGTTAAAATTAATTAATTACATTTTTTTTAATTCCTACTATTCGAAATTCAAATTTATTCTATTCGAAATTCGAATTTCATAAGATGGTTGCATATTCTTTCTATTTTATTCTATTAAATTATATTTTTTTTCTATTCTGTTCTAATCTTTTCTATTTGAATTATAAATTTTGAAAGATGGTTAGTTACTTACATCTGTCACATAAAAAAAAGATGTGAAATGGCTGTCATGGATGTCGATCACAAGGCAAGTACATATGCTGTATGTCATTGTCCGAGTGCCACGTGACCGGCCACGAGTGCCACGTGACCAAGTTGTGGATTGTCCACTTGCCACGTCACCTGCCACAAGTTATGGGGTTCCTAGCACCAAGTGACCCCCAGATAGGGGCGATCTGTCAAGTGCTTTTCTGCAGCAGAGAATTAAATTTTGTGACCCGACTTTGAGGCCACGTATCTCGGGGCCACTTATAGCTAGAAATCCCAAAATATTTTGTATGTAAACACATTACAACTGGCACTACAATAACCCCAAATTTGGGGTTTCTATCACCAAGTAACCCCGTTGTAATGCTAGTTCTACTGTGTTTGCATACCAAATTTGGGGTTTCTAGCTATAAGTGGCCCCGAGATACGTGGCCCCAAAGTCGGGTCACAAAATGTCATTCTCTGCTGCAGAAAAGTACTTGAAATATCGCCCATATCTGGGGGTCACTTGGTGCTAGGAGCCCCATAACTTGTGGCAGGTGACGTGGCAAGTAGACAATCCACAACTAGGTCACGTGGCAGGTCACGTGGCACTCGTGGCCGTTCACGTGGCACTCGTGGCAGGTCACGTGGCACTCGTGGCCGGTGTCGTGGCACTCGTGGCCGGTGTCGTGGCACTCATGGCAGGTGTTGTGGTAAGTGGACAATGACATACAGCATATGTACTTGACTTGCGATCGACATCCGTGACAGCCATTTCACATCTTTTTTTTTATGTGACAGATGTATATAAGTAAGTAAATAACCTTCTTCCAAAATTTATAATTCAAATAGAAAAGATTAGAACAGAATAGAAAAAAAAATATAATTTAGAAGAATAAAATAGAAAGAATATACAACCATCTTCTGAAATTCGAATTTCGAATAGAATAAATTTGAATTTCGAATAGTATGAATTCAAATTTTTTAATTAATTAATTAATTTTAACTTTGGATAGAAAAGATTATAATAAAATAGAAAATAGACTAGAAAAAACAATAACCCCAAATTTGGGGTTTCTATCACCAAGTAACCCCGAGATACATGGACCCAAATTCGGGTCACAAAATATTTTCGAATCCGGTTGAAATAGTTTCAAATGCAGTTGAAATAATTTCTTTTCTTTTTTTTTTTTGTTTTCAAAAGTTTTATTTATAAATAAATGAAATAATTTCGAATCATGTTGATACTATTTCAACCGGATTCGAAAATATTTTGCGACCCGACTTTGGGTCCATGTATTTTGGGGTTACTTGGTGATAGAAACCCAAAATTTGGAGATGTTGTAGTGCTAGTTCTACTGTGTTTCTAGCTACAAGTGGCCCCGAGATATGTGGCCCCAAAATCGGGTCGCAAAATGTCATTCTCTGCTCCAGTAAAGTGCTTGACATTTTGCGACCCAACTTTGGGTCCACGTATCTCGGGGTCACTTAGTGATAGAAACCCCAAATTTGGTATGCAAACACGGAAGAACTAGCACTACAACATCTCCAAATTTTGGGTTTCTATCACCAAGTAACCCCAAAATACATGGACCCAAAGTCGGGTCGCAAAATATTTTCGAATCCGGTTGAAATAGTATCAACATGATTCGAAATTATTTCAACTGCATTTGAAACTATTTCAACCGGATTCGAAAATATTTTGTGACCCGAATTTGGGTCCATGTATCTCGGGGTTACTTGGTGATAGAAACCCCAAATTTGGGGTTATTGTTTTTCTAGTCTATTTTCTATTTTATTATAATCTTTTCTATCCAAAGTTAAAATTAATTAATTAATTAAAAAATTTGAATTCATACTATTCGAAATTCAAATTTATTCTATTCGAAATTCGAACTTCAGAAGATGGTTGTATATTCTTTCTATTTTATTCTTCTAAATTATATTTTTTTTCTATTCTGTTCTAATCTTTTCTATTTGAATTATAAATTTTGGAAGAAGGTTATTTACTTACTTATATACATCTGTCACATAAAAAAAAAGATGTGAAATGGCTGTCACGGATGTCGATCGCAAGGCAAGTACATATGCTGTATGTCATTGTCCACTTACCACAACACCTGCCATGAGTGCCACGACACCGGCCACGAGTGCCACGACACCGGCCACGGTGCCACGAGTGCCACGTGAACGGCCACGAGTGCCACGTGACCTGCCACGTGACCTAGTTGTGGATTGTCTACTTGCCACGTCACCTGCCACAAGTTATGGGGCTCCTGGCACCAAGTGACCCCCAGATATGGGCGATATTTCAAGTACTTTTCTGCAGCAGAGAATGACATTTTGTGACCCGACTTTGGGGCCACGTATCTCGGGGCCACTTATAGCTAGAAACCCCAAATTTGGTATGCAAACACAGTAGAACTAGCATTACAACGGGGTTACTTGGTGATAGAAACCCCAAATTTGGGGTTATTGTAGTGCCAGTTGTAATGTGTTTACATACCAAATATTTTGGGATTTCTAGCTATAAGTGGCCCCGAGATACGTGGCCTCAAAGTCGGGTCACAAAATTTAATTCTCTGCTGCAGAAAAGCACTTGACAGATCACCCCTATCTGGGGGTCACTTGGTGCTAGGAACCCCATAACTTGTGGCAGGTGACGTGGCAAGTGGACAATCCACAACTTGGTCACGTGGCACTCGTGGCCGGTCGCGTGGCACTCGGACAATGACATACAGCATATGTACTTGCCTTGTGATCGACATCCATGACAGCCATTTCACATCTTTTTTTTTATGTGACAGATGTAAGTAACTAACCATCTTCCAAAATTTATAATTCAAATAGAAAAGATTAGAACAGAATAGAAAAAAAATATAATTTAGAAGAATAAAATAGAAAGAATATACAACCATCTTCTGAAATTCGAATTTCGAATAGAATAAATTTGAATTTCGAATAGTATGAATTCAAATTTTTTAATTAATTAATTAATTTTAACTTTGGATAGAAAAGATTATAATAAAATAGAAAATAGACTAGAAAAACAATAACCCCAAATTTGGGGTTTCTATCACCAAGTAACCCCGAGATACATGGACCCAAATTCGGGTCACAAAATATTTTCGAATCCGGTTGAAATAGTTTCAAATGCAGTTGAAATAATTTCGAATCATGTTGATACTATTTCAACCGGATTCGAAAATATTTTGCGACCCGACTTTGGGTCCATGTATTTTGGGGTTACTTGGTGATAGAAACCCAAAATTTGGAGATGTTGTAGTGCTAGTTCTACTGTGTTTGCATACCAAATTTGGGGTTTCTAGCTACAAGTGGCCCCGAGATATGTGGCCCCAAAATCGGGTCGCAAAATGTCATTCTCTGCTCCAGTAAAGTGCTTGACATTTTGCGACCCAACTTTGGGTCCACGTATCTCGGGGTCACTTAGTGATAGAAACCCCAAATTTGGTATGCAAACACGGAAGAACTAGCACTACAACATCTCCAAATTTTGGGTTTCTATCACCAAGTAACCCCAAAATACATGGACCCAAAGTCGGGTCGCAAAATATTTTCGAATCCGGTTGAAATAGTATCAACATGATTCGAAATTATTTCAACTGCATTTGAAACTATTTCAACCGGATTCGAAAATATTTTGTGACCCGAATTTGGGTCCATGTATCTCGGGGTTACTTGGTGATAGAAACCCCAAATTTGGGGTTATTGTTTTTCTAGTCTATTTTCTATTTTATTATAATCTTTTCTATCCAAAGTTAAAATTAATTAATTAATTAAAAAATTTGAATTCATACTATTCGAAATTCAAATTTATTCTATTCGAAATTCGAACTTCAGAAGATGGTTGTATATTCTTTCTATTTTATTCTTCTAAATTATATTTTTTTTCTATTCTGTTCTAATCTTTTCTATTTGAATTATAAATTTTGGAAGAAGGTTATTTACTTACTTATATACATCTGTCACATAAAAAAAAAGATGTGAAATGGCTGTCACGGATGTCGATCGCAAGGCAAGTACATATGCTGTATGTCATTGTCCACTTACCACAACACCTGCCATGAGTGCCACGACACCGGCCACGAGTGCCACGACACCGGCCACGGTGCCACGAGTGCCACGTGAACGGCCACGAGTGCCACGTGACCTGCCACGTGACCTAGTTGTGGATTGTCTACTTGCCACGTCACCTGCCACAAGTTATGGGGCTCCTGGCACCAAGTGACCCCCAGATATGGGCGATATTTCAAGTACTTTTCTGCAGCAGAGAATGACATTTTGTGACCCGACTTTGGGGCCACGTATCTCGGGGCCACTTATAGCTAGAAACCCCAAATTTGGTATGCAAACACAGTAGAACTAGCATTACAACGGGGTTACTTGGTGATAGAAACCCCAAATTTGGGGTTATTGTAGTGCCAGTTGTAATGTGTTTACATACCAAATATTTTGGGATTTCTAGCTATAAGTGGCCCCGAGATACGTGGCCTCTAGGGATGAGCTTCGTGTTCGAGTCGAACATACGTTCGACTCGAACATCGGCTGTTCGATCGTTCGACGAAGATCGAACGATTTGGGCCGTTCGCGCCAAATTCGAGTGACGCGAACGGCCCACAATGCACTACGCCATCGCAGTGTCATCCAGGCGCTGTGATTGGCCAAGCATGCACTGTGACCCCGCATGCTTGGCCAATCACAGCGCCGGCAGCGAGGAGAGCAATGATTGGCCACAGGCAGGATGCCTGTGGCCAATTATTGCTGAGGGTGTTTAGTACACGCCCCACACTATAAAAGGCCGCCAGCACGGCGGCCTAGTGTAGTGTGTTCCGGAGCAGGGATAGAGCAGCATAGGCAGGGACAGTGACTGTTATTTCTTTCTTGCTTAACCTGGATTCCTTTAGTTTAGGGAAAGAGAAGGATAGGTAGGGAGAGTGTCAGTGTGTTTTGTGCTTGTGCTATAGTGTGCTTAAAAAAAACATTTATTCTAGGGACAGAAAACTGTAGGTAGGGACAGTGTCAGTTTCTTTCACTCTGCAAGTCCTTGTTTCCAGGGACCTGGAAGGACAGTGAGTGAATTGTCCTTGTGCTATATTGTGCTTAAAAAAACATTTATTCTAGGGACAGAAAACTGTAGGTAGGGAGAGTGTCAGTTTCTTTCACTCTGCAAGTCCTTGTTTCCAGGGACCTGTAAGGACAGTGAGTGAATTGTCCTTGTGCTATATTGTGATTAAAAAAAACATTTTTTCTAGGGACAGAAAACTGTAGGTAGGGAGAGTGTCAGTTTCTTTCACTCTGCAAGTCCTTGTTTCCAGGGACCTGTAAGGACAGTGAGTGAATTGTCCTTGTGCTATATTGTGATTAAAAAAAACATTTTTTCTAGGGACAGAAAACTGTAGGTAGGGAGAGTGTTTTTTTTCTTTCACTCTGCAAGTCCTTGTTTCCAGGGACCTGGAAGGACAGTGAGTGAATTCTCCTTGTGCTATATTGTGCTTAAAAAAAACATTTATTCTAGGGACAGAAAACTGTAGGTAGGGAGAGTGTCAGTTTATTTCACTCTGCAAGTCCTTGTTTCCAGGGACCTGTAAGGACAGTGAGTGAATTGTCCTTGTGCTATATTGTGATTAAAAAAAACATTTTTTCTAGGGACAGAAAACTGTAGGTAGGGAGAGTGTTTTTTTTCTTTCACTCTGCAAGTCCTTGTTTCCAGGGACCTGTAAGGACAGTGAGTGAATTGTCCTTGTGCTATATTGTGATTAAAAAAAACATTTTTTCTAGGGACAGAAAACTGTAGGTAGGGAGAGTGTTTTTTTTCTTTCACTCTGCAAGTCCTTGTTTCCAGGGACCTGGAAGGACAGTGAGTGAATTCTCCTTGTGCTATATTGTGCTTAAAAAAAACATTTATTCTAGGGACAGAAAACTGTAGGTAGGGAGAGTGTCAGTTTATTTCACTCTGCAAGTCCTTGTTTCCAGGGACCTGGAAGGACAGTGAGTGAATTGTCCTTGTGCTATATTGTGATTAAAAAAAACATTTTTTCTAGGGACAGAAAACTGTAGGTAGGGAGAGTGTTTTTTTTCTTTCACTCTGCAAGTCCTTGTTTCCAGGGACCTGGAAGGACAGTGAGTGAATTCTCCTTGTGCTATATTGTGCTTAAAAAAAACATTTATTCTAGGGACAGAAAACTGTAGGTAGGGAGAGTGTCAGTTTATTTCACTCTGCAAGTCCTTGTTTCCAGGGACCTGTAAGGACAGTGAGTGAATTGTCCTTGTGCTATATTGTGATTAAAAAAAACATTTTTTCTAGGGACAGAAAACTGTAGGTAGGGAGAGTGTTTTTTTTCTTTCACTCTGCAAGTCCTTGTTTCCAGGGACCTGTAAGGACAGTGAGTGAATTGTCCTTGTGCTATATTGTGCTTAAAAAAAACATTTATTCTAGGGACAGAAAACTGTAGGTAGGGAGAGTGTCAGTTTATTTCACTCTGCAAGTCCTTGTTTCCAGGGACCTGTAAGGACAGTGAGTGAATTGTCCTTGTGCTATATTGTGATTAAAAAAAACATTTTTTCTAGGGACAGAAAACTGTAGGTAGGGAGAGTGTTTTTTTTCTTTCACTCTGCAAGTCCTTGTTTCCAGGGACCTGTAAGGACAGTGAGTGAATTGTCCTTGTGCTATAGTGTGCTTAAAAAAAACATTTATTCTAGGGACAGAAAACTGTAGGTAGGGACAGTGTCAGTTTCTTTCACTCTGCAAGTCCTTGTTTCCAGGGACCTGGAAGGACAGTGAGTGAATTGTCCTTGTGCTATATTGTGATTAAAAAAAACATTTTTTCTAGGGACAGAAAACTGTAGGTAGGGAGAGTGTTTTTTTTCTTTCACTCTGCAAGTCCTTGTTTCCAGGGACCTGTAAGGACAGTGAGTGAATTGTCCTTGTGCTATATTGTGATTAAAAAAAACATTTTTTCTAGGGACAGAAAACTGTAGGTAGGGAGAGTGTTTTTTTTCTTTCACTCTGCAAGTCCTTGTTTCCAGGGACCTGTAAGGACAGTGAGTGAATTGTCCTTGTGCTATAGTGTGCTTAAAAAAAACATTTATTCTAGGGACAGAAAACTGTAGGTAGGGACAGTGTCAGTTTCTTTCACTCTGCAAGTCCTTGTTTCCAGGGACCTGGAAGGACAGTGAGTGAATTGTCCTTGTGCTATATTGTGCTTAAAAAAAACATTTATTCTAGGGACAGAAAACTGTAGGTAGGGAGAGTGTCAGTTTATTTCACTCTGCAAGTCCTTGTTTCCAGGGACCTGGAAGGACAGTGAGTGAATTGTCCTTGTGCTATATTGTGATTAAAAAAAACATTTTTTCTAGGGACAGAAAACTGTAGGTAGGGAGAGTGTTTTTTTTCTTTCACTCTGCAAGTCCTTGTTTCCAGGGACCTGTAAGGACAGTGAGTGAATTGTCCTTGTGCTATAGTGTGCTTAAAAAAAACATTTATTCTAGGGACAGAAAACTGTAGGTAGGGACAGTGTCAGTTTCTTTCACTCTGCAAGTCCTTGTTTCCAGGGACCTGGAAGGACAGTGAGTGAATTGTCCTTGTGCTATATTGTGATTAAAAAAAACATTTTTTCTAGGGACAGAAAACTGTAGGTAGGGAGAGTGTTTTTTTTCTTTCACTCTGCAAGTCCTTGTTTCCAGGGACCTGTAAGGACAGTGAGTGAATTGTCCTTGTGCTATATTGTGATTAAAAAAAACATTTTTTCTAGGGACAGAAAACTGTAGGTAGGGAGAGTGTTTTTTTTCTTTCACTCTGCAAGTCCTTGTTTCCAGGGACCTGTAAGGACAGTGAGTGAATTGTCCTTGTGCTATAGTGTGCTTAAAAAAAACATTTATTCTAGGGACAGAAAACTGTAGGTAGGGACAGTGTCAGTTTCTTTCACTCTGCAAGTCCTTGTTTCCAGGGACCTGGAAGGACAGTGAGTGAATTGTCCTTGTGCTATATTGTGCTTAAAAAAACATTTATTCTAGGGACAGAAAACTGTAGGTAGGGAGAGTGTCAGTTTATTTCACTCTGCAAGTCCTTGTTTCCAGGGACCTGGAAGGACAGTGAGTGAATTGTCCTTGTGCTATATTGTGATTAAAAAAAACATTTTTTCTAGGGACAGAAAACTGTAGGTAGGGAGAGTGTTTTTTTTCTTTCACTCTGCAAGTCCTTGTTTCCAGGGACCTGTAAGGACAGTGAGTGAATTGTCCTTGTGCTATAGTGTGCTTAAAAAAAACATTTATTCTAGGGACAGAAAACTGTAGGTAGGGACAGTGTCAGTTTCTTTCACTCTGCAAGTCCTTGTTTCCAGGGACCTGGAAGGACAGTGAGTGAATTGTCCTTGTGCTATATTGTGATTAAAAAAAACATTTTTTCTAGGGACAGAAAACTGTAGGTAGGGAGAGTGTTTTTTTTCTTTCACTCTGCAAGTCCTTGTTTCCAGGGACCTGTAAGGACAGTGAGTGAATTGTCCTTGTGCTATATTGTGATTAAAAAAAACATTTTTTCTAGGGACAGAAAACTGTAGGTAGGGAGAGTGTTTTTTTTCTTTCACTCTGCAAGTCCTTGTTTCCAGGGACCTGTAAGGACAGTGAGTGAATTGTCCTTGTGCTATAGTGTGCTTAAAAAAAACATTTATTCTAGGGACAGAAAACTGTAGGTAGGGACAGTGTCAGTTTCTTTCACTCTGCAAGTCCTTGTTTCCAGGGACCTGGAAGGACAGTGAGTGAATTGTCCTTGTGCTATATTGTGCTTAAAAAAAACATTTATTCTAGGGACAGAAAACTGTAGGTAGGGAGAGTGTCAGTTTATTTCACTCTGCAAGTCCTTGTTTCCAGGGACCTGGAAGGACAGTGAGTGAATTGTCCTTGTGCTATATTGTGATTAAAAAAAACATTTTTTCTAGGGACAGAAAACTGTAGGTAGGGAGAGTGTTTTTTTTCTTTCACTCTGCAAGTCCTTGTTTCCAGGGACCTGTAAGGACAGTGAGTGAATTGTCCTTGTGCTATAGTGTGCTTAAAAAAAACATTTATTCTAGGGACAGAAAACTGTAGGTAGGGACAGTGTCAGTTTCTTTCACTCTGCAAGTCCTTGTTTCCAGGGACCTGGAAGGACAGTGAGTGAATTGTCCTTGTGCTATATTGTGATTAAAAAAAACATTTTTTCTAGGGACAGAAAACTGTAGGTAGGGAGAGTGTTTTTTTTCTTTCACTCTGCAAGTCCTTGTTTCCAGGGACCTGTAAGGACAGTGAGTGAATTGTCCTTGTGCTATATTGTGATTAAAAAAAACATTTTTTCTAGGGACAGAAAACTGTAGGTAGGGAGAGTGTTTTTTTTCTTTCACTCTGCAAGTCCTTGTTTCCAGGGACCTGTAAGGACAGTGAGTGAATTGTCCTTGTGCTATATTGTGCTTAAAAAAAACATTTATTCTAGGGACAGAAAACTGTAGGTAGGGAGAGTGTCAGTTTATTTCACTCTGCAAGTCCTTGTTTCCAGGGACCTGTAAGGACAGTGAGTGAATTGTCCTTGTGCTATATTGTGATTAAAAAAAACATTTTTTCTAGGGACAGAAAACTGTAGGTAGGGAGAGTGTTTTTTTTCTTTCACTCTGCAAGTCCTTGTTTCCAGGGACCTGTAAGGACAGTGAGTGAATTGTCCTTGTGCTATATTGTGCTTAAAAAAAATATTTTTTCTAGGGACAGAAAACTGTAGGTAGGGAGAGTGTCAGTTTCTTTCACTGTGAAAGTCCTTGTTTCAAGGGACAGAGAAGGACACCTGAAGGTAGCCCTTATTGCTTTTTTCCCATCTCCCTGCAGGCCATCTATTAGAATGTCTGGAAGGCAAACAAGGAGAGGCAGACAGTCAGGAGGCAATAAAAGAGGGCAAGCAGGCTCTGTGTCTGGGGGCAACAGTGCTGGTCGTGGACGCGGTGCATTGTCATCAGCACATGGCCATGGGACACGCTTGTCCTTCTTTTCGGCAGCTGGACATGTTGAGCCACATCATGCCGAAGACTTGGTAGAGTGGATGACCAAGCCCTCCTCCTCCTCCTCCTCATCCTCTCTCACCCAGGCTCAGGGTACTGGAAAAGCAGCTGCCAAAGCGTCGTCTTCCCTGGTATCAATGTCAGACAAATCATCAGTCACTCCTTCCCTAGACCCACCATGTCCTCCTCCTGAGGAGTCCCCCGAACTGTTTCAGCACAGTGTTGGGTACATGCTCCAGGAGGATGCCCAGCGTTTCGAAGGGTCTGATGATGAAACCCAGCTAGAGGAAGGCAGTAGCGTGAGAGCAGACAGAGGGGATGCTCAAGAAGGACACCAATCTGGCAGTCATGTTCCAGCAGCTGCAGCATACTGCCAGATTGGCTCCAGTGATGAGGAGGGAGGGGATGATGAGGTCACTGACTCCACGTGGGTGCCTAATAGGAGAGAGGAGGAGGAGGAGGATGAGGAGGAGGCACATCTCCAACGAGGCAGGATGCCCTTTGGTGGCCAGCGTAAGGGCAGTACACCGACGGAATCACACCGCAGAGCTCCGCCTGTGCAGGGCGCTGCCTCTGCCCGTCATTCAAAAAGTTCTTTGGTGTGGGCCTTTTTTGAGGCTAGTGCATCAGATCGCACAGCTGCTGTTTGCAACATATGTCTCAAGCGTATATCGCGTGGCCAAAACATCAGCCGCTTGGGTACCACATGCCTGACCAGACATATGTTGACCTGCCATGCAGCTCGTTGGCAAGCCTACCTCAAAGACCCACACCAAAGAACAAAGCGGACCTCTCCTTGCACCGCATCAGCTGGGATCTCCAACCCCACTATAACTTCAGTCCTCTCTGAAACATGCACTGAGAGGAATGAAGGTGTAGAATTAGGTGTGTCACAGCCAAGTACTTGCGCCCACTCTGCTAGCAGTACACCGACGTCCGATTCTAGCAGGCAAATTTCCCTGCCCCAGCTGCTGGACCGTCGAAAGAAGTTCACTCCCAGCCATCCACATGCCCAGCGGTTGAATGCTAGCTTGGCTAAATTGCTAGCGCTTCAACTGCTGCCTTTTCAGTTGGTAGACTCGGCCCCCTTCCGTGAGTTTGTGCAATGTGCGGTTCCTCAGTGGCAGGTTCCCAAACGCCACTTTTTCTCACGGAAGGCTATTCCGGCTCTCTACCGGCATGTGGAAGGCAATGTCTTGGCCTCGCTGGACAGGGCGGTCAGCGGTAAGGTGCATATTACCGCTGACTCATGGTCCAGCAGGCATGGACAGGGACGTTACCTTTCTTTCACGGCCCATTGGGTCACTCTTTTGGCAGCTGGGAAGGATTCAGGACAAGGTGCAGTAGTGTTGGAGGTTGTCCCACCGCCACGCCTCCAAAATGCTACTACTGGTTGTGACACACCTCTCTCCTCCACCCCCTCCTCTTCTTCTTCCTCCATGGCCTCTTCCTGTGGTTTGTCCTATGAACCAGCGGTGCTCCGTAGCCGTTCACGGGGCTACGCAAGTACGCAGGCAAAAAGATGCCATGCCGTGCTTGCGCTGGTGTGTTTGGGGGACAGAAGCCACACTGGGGCAGAGGTCCTGTCTGCTCTGCAGGGCCAGGCCGAGAGGTGGTTGACGCCACGCCAGCTTAAGCCAGGAATGGTGGTTTGCGACAATGGCACCAACCTCCTCTCCGCCCTCCGACAGGGACAACTGACCCATGTGCCCTGTGTGGCTCACGTCCTTAACCTGGTGGTGCAGCGCTTCTTGGGCAGGTACCCGGGCTTACAGGATGTCCTGAGGCAGGCCAGGAAAGTCTGTGTGCATTTCCGCAGATCTTATAATGCCAGTGCTCGCCTGGCTGAGCTGCAAAAGGAGTTGAACCTGCCCAAGAACCGCCTTATATGTGACATGCCCACCAGGTGGAACTCAACGTTGGCCATGCTGCAGCGGCTGCACACGCAGCAGAGGGCCATCAATGAGTACCTGTGCGACTACGGCACCAGGACAGGGTCAGGGAGCTTGGTTTTTTTTCTCCACGCCAGTGGGGCATGATCAGGGATGCATGCACTGTCCTGGCACCATTTGAGGAGGCCACGAGGATGGTGAGCAGTGACAGTGCATGCATCAGTGACACTGTACCTCTTGTCCACCTGTTGGAGCACACGCTGCGTGGAATAATGGACAGGGCACTTGAGGCAGAACAGAGGCAGGAAGAGGAGGACTTCCTTGCCTCTCAAGGCCCCCTTTACCCAGACAGTGTTCCTTCTGTCCCACCCATCGCACAGGAAGAGGAGGAGGAGGAGGAGGAGGAGGAGGAGGATTGTGTCAGCATGGAGGTGGAGGCTGGCACTCAGCATCATCAGCAGCAGTCTTTTAGGGATGATTTACAGTCCCAAGAAACCAGTGGACTTGTACGTGGCTGGGAGGAGGTGGCTGCGGATCATGTCGTCCTTAGTGACCCAGAGGACTCCGGAGCGAATGCCTCAGCAAACCTACGCTGCATGGCCTCCCTGATCCTGCAAAGTCTGCGGAAGGATCCTCGTATTCTTCGGATCAAGGAGAGGGACCATTACTGGCTGGCCACTCTCCTTGATCCACGGTACAAGGGTAAGGTTGCGGACCTTATGTTACCGTCGCAGAGGGAGCAGAGGATGAGACAACTCCGGGAGGCCTTGCAGAAAGGTCTGTGCAACGCGTTCCCAGAGACTGGGAGGTTGCAAACTCCTGGTCCTGGACAACGAGTTGCTGAGGCTTCGGCCAGTCAAAGAAGGAGCGGTGGGGAAGGTGGCCGTCTGACCGATGCGTTCAGACAATTCTTTAGTCCGCAGCCCCAAAGTATGATCGGTTCCAGCAACCATCGCCAGCGTCTGATAAACATGGTGCAGGAATATCTAGGGGCAAGGTCAGACTTGGACACCTTCCCCACCGAAAATCCTCTGGCTTACTGGGTCTTGAGGATGGATCACTGGCCAGAGCTTGCACAGTATGCAATTGAGCTACTGGCCTGTCCTGCATCCAGCGTTCTTTCGGAACGCACATTCAGTGCTGCTGGAGGATTTGTCACGGATCACAGGGTGCGCCTGTCCACCGACTCGGTTGATCGACTGACTTTCATCAAGATGAACCAGTCTTGGATCACCACCAGCTACCACACACCTGATGCTGATATAACAGACTAATTGATTTTAACATGTCACATCCCTTCAAGACTGATGCTGATGCTGAGTGCCTGTGCTGTTATGTTGACTGGCTATCCTCCTCCTCCGAGTCCTCAATGATACGATTGATGATGATAGCTTGTAAGATCATTTTTGTTTATGGGTGCCGCCACCAGTGCCTAACGCCCAATTTTTCAGCCCCTGTTTAACAGGGGCGTGTAATTACAATTTTTGAAGCAATACTTTGCAACAGGGCTCATTGCTGTGCTCCAAGTACAGTATCTGTGAGGAGTTGCAGTGTTGTGCCACCAGTGCCTAAGGCCCAATTTTTCAGCCCCTGTTTAACAGGGGCGTGTCATTACAATTTTTGAAGCAATACTTTGCAACAGGGCTCATTGCTGTGCTCCAAGTACAGTATCTGTGAGGAGTTGCAGTGTTGTGCCACCAGTGCCTAAGGCCCAATTTTTCAGCCCCTGTTTAACAGGGGCGTGTCATTACAATTTTTGAAGCAATACTTTGCAACAGGGCTCATTGCTGTGCTCCAAGTACAGTATCTGTGAGGGGTTGCAGTGTTGTGCCACCAGTGCCTAAGGCCCAATTTTTCAGCCCCTGTTCAACAGGGGCATGTAATTACAATTCTTGATCTAATAATTCACAGCAGGGCCCATTGCTGCACCCACCAAGAGTAACTGTCAGGGCTTACAGTGTTGTGGCACCAGCACCACCATCAAAGGCCCAATTTTTACTACCACTGTTCAACAATTATATGTAATTAAAATTCCTGATATAATAGTTGACAGCAGGGCGTTCCAGCACCAACCAAGAGTAACTGTGAGTGCTTACAGTGTTGTGCCAACACCAACAACTAAGGGGCCTATTTCTGCAGAGTATATACGGCAGGTCCCTACTTTCAAACATCCAACTTACAAACGACTCCTACTTGCAAACGCAAGAAGACAACAGGAAGTGAGAGGAAATCTACCACTAGGAAGGAAAATTCTCTCCTGTAAGAATAAATATGGGAGAAAGGTGTCTCCTCTGTACTGATGCTTTATCAGCAATCCTTGTTTCAAGAAAAAGACCACATTTCAAAAAGAGTTGTCATTGGGACGGAAAGTGAGGTGAAATGTTCTGAACAGGGGCACAGACAGCAAAACAAATGTTACAGGGGTGATAACCCTTACCTATGTTTTCCAAAAAGTTTAAAAATAGATTTTTGATCTGGAGCTACACTTCAACAATGTACCTGTTCAAAATTACAAACAGACTCTACATAAGAACAAACCTACAGTCCCTGTCTTGTATGCACCGCCTGTATAGGGCTGTTCAGAGTATATAGGGCCTTTTTTATTTTATGTGCGGGGTTCCCCTTAATATCCATACAAGACCCAAAGGGGCTGGTAATGGGCTGGGGTAGGGGGGGGGCATGGGGTAGCTATGCCATTTTTCTTAAAGAATTTCATCCATATTACCGGGACCAGACATTACATTAAAGCCGCAAGCAGTTTTAAATGGCTTTTTTTTCCTTTAGAAGTGTCATTTTGTGCAGGGACAGTTCTAAACACGGGAAACACGTGGCACTTCACAGGCATACTTTAGACACCCCCCAGGTACGATATTTAAAGGAATATTTGACTTTTTTTTTTCACTTTATGCATCATTAAAATGACTGCTCCCGAAAAACGACCGTTTTTAAAACTTCTTTTTGCATTGATACATGTCCCCTGGTGCAGAACCCGGGTTCCCAAACCCTTTTTAGGACAATAACATGCATAATAGTTGTTATAATTAGCACTTTAGAATTCGAACGTTCGCATCCATTGTATTTAATAGGGTTCTAATGTTCGTTCGAACTTTCGGTCCGTTCGCGGGTTCTGGTGCGAACCGAACCCGGGGGTGTTCGGCTCATCACTAGTGGCCTCAAAGTCGGGTCACAAAATTTAATTCTCTGCTGCAGAAAAGCACTTGACAGATCACCCCTATCTGGGGGTCACTTGGTGCTAGGAACCCCATAACTTGTGGCAGGTGACGTGGCAAGTGGACAATCCACAACTTGGTCACGTGGCACTCGTGGCCGGTCGCGTGGCACTCGGACAATGACATACAGCATATGTACTTGCCTTGTGATCGACATCCATGACAGCCATTTCACATCTTTTTTTTTATGTGACAGATGTAAGTAACTAACCATCTTCCAAAATTTATAATTCAAATAGAAAAGATTAGAACAGAATAGAAAAAAAATATAATTTAGAAGAATAAAATAGAAAGAATATACAACCATCTTCTGAAATTCGAATTTTGAATAGAATAAATTTGAATTTCGAATAGTATGAATTCAAATTTTTTAATTAATTAATTAATTTTAACTTAGAAAAGATTATAATAAAATAGAAAATAGACTAGAAAAACAATAACCCCAAATTTGGGGTTTCTATCACCAAGTAACCCCGAGATACATGGACCCAAATTCGGGTCACAAAATATTTTCGAATCCGGTTGAAATAGTTTCAAATGCAGTTGAAATAATTTCGAATCATGTTGATACTATTTCAACCGGATTCGAAAATATTTTGCGACCCGACTTTGGGGTTTCTAGCTACAAGTGGCCCCGAGATATGTGGCCCCAAAATCGGGTCGCAAAATGTCATTCTCTGCTCCAGTAAAGTGCTTGACATTTTGCGACCCGACTTTGGGTCCACGTATCTCGGGGTCACTGAGTGATAGAAACCCCAAATTTGGTATGTAAACACAGAAGAACTAAAAAGTTTTATTTATAAATAAATGAAATAATTTCGAATCATGTTGATACTATTTCAACCGGATTCGAAAATATTTTGCGACCCGACTTTGGGTCCATGTATTTTGGGGTTACTTGGTGATAGAAACCCAAAATTTGGAGATGTTGTAGTGCTAGTTCTACTGTGTTTGCATACCAAATTTGGGGTTTCTAGCTACAAGTGGCCCCGAGATATGTGGCCCCAAAATCGGGTCGCAAAATGTCATTCTCTGCTCCAGTAAAGTGCTTGACATTTTGCGACCCGACTTTGGGTCCACGTATCTCGGGGTCACTTAGTGATAGAAACCCCAAATTTGGTATGTAAACACAGAAGAACTAGCACTACAACATCTCCAAATTTGGGGTTTCTATCACCAAGGAACCCCGAGATATATGGACCCAAAGTCGGGTCAAAAATATTTTTAGATTCGAAAAAATTCGGATTCGGTTAAATTCGTTAGTATTGTAATTCGGTAATTCGGATGCATCCGAATGTCCGAATAATGAAAAATTCGTCCGAATTTCGATTCGGAACGAAACGAAATGCACATGTCTAGTATTGAGGGGGTGGCAGCGGTGGTGTTGAGGGGGGGTGGCAATGATAGTGTTGTGGGGGGTGGCAGCGGTAGTGTTGTGGGGGGTGGCAGTGGTGGTATTGAGGGGGGGGTGGCAGCGGTAGTGTTGAGGGGGGGGTGGCAGCGGTAGTGTTAGGGGAGATGGCAGCGGTGGTGTTGAGGGGGGGTGGCAGCAGTAGTGTTGTGGGGGTGGCAGCGGTGGTATTGAGGGGAGGTGGCAGCGGTAGTGTTGGGGGGGTGGCAGCGGTGGTGTTGAGGGGGGGTGGCAGCAGTAGTGTTGTGGGGGTGGTATTGAGGGGGGATGGCAGCGGTGGTGTTGAGGGGGGTGGTAGCGGTGGTGTTGAGGGGGGATGGCAGCGGTGGTGTTGAGGGGGTGTGGCAGCGATAGTGTTGGGGGGATGGCAGCAGTAGTGTTGTGGGGGGTGGCAGCGGTGGTGTTGGGGGGATGGCACGATGGTGTTGGGGGGGTGGCAGCGATGGTGTTGGGGGGGTGGCAGTGGTTGTGTTGAGGGGGAATGGCAGCGGTGGTGTTGAGGGGGGATGGCAGCGGTGGTGTTGAGGGGGGTGGCAGCGGTGGTGTTGAGGGGGGTTGGCAGCGGTGGTGTTGAGGGGGAGTGGCAGCGGTGGTGTTGAGGGGGGGAGGCAGCAGTGGTGTTGAGAGGGGGTGGCAGCGGTGGTGTTGAGAGGGGATGGCAGCGGTGGTGTTGAGGGGGGTGGCAGTGGTGGTGTTGGGGGGATGGCAGCGGGGGTGTTGAGGGGGGGTGGCAGCGGTGGTGTTGGGGGTGGCAGTGGTGGTGTTGGGGGGGTGGCAGCAGTAGTGTTGTGAGGGGCAGTGGTGGTGGTACTCGAGGGGGGGGTGGTAGCGGTGGCAGTGGTGGTGCCATCCTCAAACCACCACCACCTCTGCCTCTTACTGATCCCATCCCCCCACCACCACCACTGATCTCATCCCTATCCCCCCCCCTCATCACCCCTGTTGTAGTGGTGATGGGGGGATAGGAATGAGATATGCGGTGGTGGGGGGATGGGATCAATTGCAGCGCAAAAGGTCACTTGACAGGACTTACCAGCAATCAAACGATTCCCCCTCAGAAATCCGTCACTGTGTCTCTTCCAGGAATGCCTTGCTTCATGGGTAGATGGGACAGGTAGTCGATGCAGTCGCAGAGGGGAGAGCTCCTCCCCCGCCTTCACTCAATAGGTGTTTTTCAGTGTCTGCCCCTTCATTGTCTCTGTCTCTGGAAAGGCGGGGGACGGGGCGGTACACAGTCTCTCAGCGCTGCGCTGCCTCTGCCTTTTCTCCCTCTCTCCCCTCGACGGGCGAAATCCCCCCTCCCTGCGGCGGAACAAACCACACAGTCAGGCGGGCACCTCACGCGGGCGGCAGGCGGGCACCTCACGCGGGCGGCAGGCGGGCACCTCACGCGGGCAAACGGGCGGACGGCGGGCCCCCCTGAAGTGGCGGAACTACAGGGCCCAGTCGCAAGTGTGACTGTTGCGACCCTGATAATTCCGCCACTGCACTCACCCCAACTCCCCGCCAGCACTGCCACTCACCCCAACTCCCCGCCAGCACTGCCACTCATCCCAACTCCCCGCCAGCACTGCCACTCATCCCATTCCCTCCACGCCCCCACCAGGGAGTAAGAGAAGGAATAAAAATAGAAAATACATGGAAGGGAGAGGAAAAGAGGGGGAGGAACAAAGAAAAAGGGAGCGAAAGAACAAGAAATACGGCTAGAGAGAGGGATAGGGAAAAAAAATAAAATAAATTAGGATAGAGAGATAAAAGGGAAAGAAAGGAGAACAAAGAGAAAGAGTGGTACATCCTAAAATGTACCATAAGAGGTTAAAAACTGTACAAGTGGAAGGGACTCAGGGAGCGCTAAATGTCCGTGGGTTAGGGGCGCAAATTACTTGTCTTGCCTTGGGTGCTGACAACCCACGCTACGAAAATAATTTTACTGTTAAGGGTCCCCACAACTTGGGAAATGTTATCAAGGGGTCACGGTACTAGTAGGGTTGAGAACCACTGATCTATGGAGAATTTTGGGTGTCATTGTTTTTATTTTTGCAATTTCATTGGCATGCACAATTTTAACACTTAACATGTTTGGTATCTATTTACTTGATGCAGCCCCATCTTTTATATATTAAAATTAAAAATAAAAATTTGGTTATAATATTGTGTTTGTTTAGACTAAAATTCACGTTAGTGTATTTCCTCCTGAAAATATGTGTTTGGTAAATAACTGCGCAAATATTGTGCATCAATGCAAAATTGCAACTTCCACCATTTTATTTTCCAGGGTCTCTGCTTTCAGAAAATATATACTTTTTGGGGGAGGTTACAGTAGATTCTAGCAATAAGATTTTAACATGTGTGCAAAAAATGAAAAGGTTGTCCCAGTAGGCAAGTGGTTAAGTGACACAGCATGTCAAAATATATTAACCTGGCTGCATTTTTTTTTTGGAAGAACAAATGATGTTCCTTGACTTTTTTTAGGTCCATAGCAGGAAATTAAACGAGTCTCAGACATCCTGCAGCTCTATACAAGCCACATGTTCCGCAATGAATGAAGTGAGCGAGGACGAGGTCGAACAGGTGTTTTGTTTTAGAAAAGGAACAACAAGAACTTTTAAGTCAACATTTCGGGAAAGAAACTCAAAAGACTAAAATTCACGTTAGTGTATTTTCTCCTAAAAATATGTGTTTGGTAAATAACTGCGCAAATATCGTGCATCAATGCAAAATTGCAACTTCCACTATTTTATTTTCCAGGGTCTCTGCTTTCAGAGAAAATATATACCTCTGCTTCTGAAAATGCTAGATGCCTGGCTGCCATGCTGACCTTATTGCTTCAGTACTATGAGTCACTGACCTGGAACAAGCATGAAAATACGGACTTTGTATTTTATTAATCTCATAGAAACAGAGGTTGCAGTTGCAACTGGACGCCTACTCCAGAACTATAAGGCTACTTTCACACTGAAGCGCTGGATGCGCTGGCGGTATAGTGGCGCTATTTTTAGCGCCGCTATACCGTATTTTTTGCCGCGATTTGCGTGCGCTAGCGGGGGGATTTTAACCCCCGCTAGCGGCCGAAAAAGGGTTAAAAACGCCCACAATAACGCCTTTGCAGCGTTTTGCGGGCGTTTTGGAGGCGCTACCCCTATTGATTTCAATGGGCAGGGGCGCTATAGGTATTTTTACCGCTCCTATCGCGCCTCAAAGATGCGGCTTGCAGGAGTTTTTTTACTCTCCTGCAAGCGCAACTCTCCAGTGTGAAAGCCCTCGGGCTTTCACACTGGATACAATTGAGCGGCTTTTTCGGGGCGCATTGCAGGCGCTATTTTTAGCGCAATAGTGCCTGCAAAGCGCCTCAGTGTGAAAGGGGCCTAAGGGCTATCTAACTATATCCATACCATAGGTGTGCACAGCCTATTGCATTAGGGTGTACACACCAAAGCTCAAACACATATGCATGTGTGTGTGTGCATGTGTACAGTATATACAGTATACTGATGGTGTTAGTAGGGCAGAGATTGGTAAAAGCTGGACGGTGTCAGTAATTTTTATTTCTATTATTATATATTTTTTGTTATTTAAAAAAAAAAAATTAGGAGCCCAGTTAGCAGGCTTTTGTGAAATATCAGGGGGTCTAAAAGGGGGGAATCTGCGTCACACAGGGTGATTAGGGTGTGCCCAGGCACACCTGGCACACACTGTGCGCACGCCTATGATCCATACAGTTCAAACTCAAAGTCACCTTTGTGGAAAGGATTGAGAGACAGTTTATACGCACGGCTGCTGTCACAGAACACTGAGCAGCTAGTGTTAAAGTGGTTGTAAGGGCAGAAGGTTTGTTACCTTACTACATTCTATGTAGTAAGGTAACAAACCTTCTGCATGCAGCTCCCCCCACAGCCCGCCTAAGTACATACCTATGCCCAATCTCGATCCAGTAATGTGCACAAGAGCCGAGGCTTTCTAGGCTCTCTCGCTTCTCATTGGCTCAGATAAAGCAGCAGAAGCCATCAGCTCAGGGGTTGAGCCAGGAGCGCAAGGGGGGGACCCCAGAAGAGGAGGATCGGAGCTGCTCTGTGTAAAACCATTACAGAGCAGGTAGGTATATAATGTTTGTTATTATAATAAAAAAAAGAAGCTTTACAATCACTTTAAGTTGCCCTCCGCCCATTGGACAGGGACTGTTGGAGACTGTGAAGGACTGTAGTGCAAGAAAAGAGACTTAAAGTGGTTCTAAAGGCAGACTTTTTTTTTATCTTAATGCATCTATGCATTAAGATAAAAAACCTTCAGTGTGCAGCAGCCCCCCTCAGCCCCCCTAATACTTACCTGAGCCCCATCTCGATCCAGCAATGTTACATGAGAGACTTGGCTGTCTGGGACTCTCCCTCCTGATTAACTTAGACACAACAGCGGGCGTCATTGGCTCCTGCTGCTGTCAATCAAAGTCAGTGCGCCAACGAGGAGAGAGAGGGGGCAGGGCTGAGCCACGGCTTCATGTCTAAATGGACACACAGAACAGCGGCTTCGCTCAGGTGCCTTAATAGCAAGCTGCTTGCTGTGGGGTCACTCAGCAAGTGGGAGGGCCCCGAGCACCGGCGAGAGACCGAGAAGAGGAGGATACAGGCTAGCACCAGCCATAACTCCTGTCCGCGAGCGCAGTCCTTGCGTGCGTGGTGACGTCAATTTCAAGCCCCTTCCTGCGCATTTCGTCATCTGACGTCCTCCAGGGGTGTGGTCCGGGCAAGCCTGCTTTTATGTTTATGTGAATTACACTTGTGTCAGTGGAGACACATAAAAATTTACATTTATTGGATTGGTTCTATTAATAAATAGTGTTTTAAAGGATTTCACACTATGCAAGATTTTCTCTCTTCCTTCTGAATTTATATATTGATGGCCGTGAAAGTTCAAAAAGGAATTTGCTAAGCCGTCAGATCATTGCTCCCAGAGGAGAATGCGCTGCTAGCTGGTTTATATTATTACCAGCATTTACCTCTGGTGGGTTAATTTAGCACATTTGGAGGTGGATTTCGCTTGTGGTGTGGTGTGGAAGGAAAGATTTAAAATACATTTTCACTTATATTTATTATATTATTACTTTTGAAATATATATATATGAATTACATAGACTTTTTTACTTATATTTAATCCTATTGATTTAATATGTTTTGCACAATGGCACATTAGCATATGTGGGTGTATCACACCATAATTTATACTGAATAATATTGATTAATTATCATTATACGATTAAAGCACTGAGGAGAGGAGAGAGCACAACATATCTGAGCACAGCGCTGTCCTTTTGATAATCTTATACCTAAGTGAGTGTGTTTATGTTCCAGCAGTGCTCTGACTAATTGTTAAAGTCAGGACTCTGTGCAGGCCAGTCAAGTTCCTCCACCCCAAACTCACTCAGTTTGGGGTAGAGGAACTTGACTGAATATTGAACCCTACGGACTAAGACTGAGATGACATTAAACTTCATGTGCATATAAAGGCAGGCATCCCAATACTTTTAGTAATATAGTATATATATATATATATATATATATATATATATATATATATATATATATATTGTTAGAGCATCAGTGAATTAATTAAAAATATGACTAAGGATTTCTGGATTAACCACTTGCCAAACGTAAACCTGTGCATGATAATGCACTTCTGGGTCTGGGGCGCGCACGCACACCACTGGCGGCCTGCTTCCGCTGTGATTGGACACAGCGGGAGCCAATCAGCGGGAGCCAATCAGCGGGTCCGGCGGATGCAATGTTCACCAGGACCCGCCGATCGTTTGGGACACGTAAACAAGGCAGATCGCCGTTCTTGTGAGCAGGGAAGGTTGTGATCCAGTGTTCATACAAAGCAGGAACACGGATCTCTGCCTTCCCATAGTAAAAGCACCTCCCCCACAGTTAGCAAGCACTCCCTAGGCACACATTTAACCTATTGATCGCCCCTGATGTTAGCCCCTTCCCTGCCAGTGTCATTAGTACAGTGACAGTGCATATTTTTAGCACTGATCACTGTATTAGTGTCATTGCTCCCCAAAAAGTGTCACTTAGTGTCCAATTTGCTTGCAATAATGTCACAGTCCTGATCACTGTATTAGTGTCATTTCTCCCCAAAAAGTGTCACTTAGTGTCCAATTTGCTTGCAATAATGTCACAGTCCTGCTATGATTGCCACTATTACTAGTTACTGAGATATCACTCCAACAGTTCTCGTTCTCATCAAGCTTCTTGCTGATGGTCTTGTAGCCCATTCCAGCCTTGTGCAGGTCTACAATCTTGTCCCTGACATCCTTTGACAGATCTTTGGTCTTGCCCATGATGGTGAGGTGAGGTTTAAATGGAAGAAAGAGATTCTGTGGACAGGTGTATTTTTTACACATAACGATTTGTCGTTAGGAGCACCTTCTTAAATTGGCAGGACTAATCTGTGTACCACATGAGAACATACTGTAGCCAGTTTGTGGGAGCCAGAATTATTGTTGGTTGGTAGGGGATCAAATATTTATTTTACTCACTAAACTGCAACTCAATTTATAACATTTGTTTCATGTGTTTTTTTTTAGATTTTTGGTTGACATCCTGTCTCTATCATTTAAAATACACCTATAATAAAAAATTATAGACCCAATTGTTTTGAGTTGCACTACCCCCGTAGGAGCTGCTGGTTTAGATTTGGGCCTGCTGTTACCTTTCTGTTCATCACACTCGTCTCAGGGGACCCTCTTGAAGAGCCTTCATGAATGTCCACACCTCCAACACTTGGTTTCTTTTTCTTCAAGAGTTTTATTATACCAGTTCCAACAGAGGGGTAGAGGGATAGGGGAGGTTAAGGTACCATGCTTTGTGGATCATGGGCTCAATCTTAGATCCAGAGGACAAATCAGTTCCACACTGGATTCAGCAACCACCGGATAGGCCTACTCTCACTGGCCTAGCAACCTGTGCGAAGCTCGTTCAAAGTCTCTGCCACAGACTTGGTGAGTGCCATCAAGTTGTTTCACAATCTTCTGCCACAAG
Source organism: Rana muscosa (assembly GCA_029206835.1). Taxonomy (NCBI): domain Eukaryota; kingdom Metazoa; phylum Chordata; class Amphibia; order Anura; family Ranidae; genus Rana; species Rana muscosa. The sequence goes on along the minus strand of CM055128.1, from coordinate 53,559,591 downwards.
ATCGTGCAACCACACTGACACTTTGCAAAGTTCCTCAGTCAGGAAACACACAGCTCACGGTACCAGAATTTTTCAGCCAGCTGGCAGCACCGTGAGGTAAATTGGCCAGGATGCGTCCTTCAATTGAGTCCCCAATTGTTCTGCTTCTTCCCACAGGCAAGACCATGTAGGACCATCCATGGACTAGTAGGTCCCAAAAACTCCTGGGCCTACTCTTAGTTGCAGAGCCTCGGGCCCGCAGGCCCCGAGGCTGAAAACGGCTCGCACATCCCTGAGGCCAGGAGGGCCCTCAGGTCAGGATCCGGCAAACGAAACCCCGCTAGAGCGGTCTCTGCCCCTTAAGTACCCCTTCCCAGAATTCACAGCGGGTTGACCACAACATCTGAGGCACTTCTGGGAAAGGAATACCCAATACATCCAGCCCCGCTGCATTTCCAACTTTGACCTGTGTTGACAGTAACACCTACTGTCAAGTGGAAAACATGCAATCCAGCTAGACTGAAACAGAGCCATCAATTTAGAGTAATCCTTCTGAGCTAAACTACAGCTCAGACAATTAAATCTAACACATAGCGCCTACCCAAAAGGAACAGGGGGCTACACACTTCCCCCACCGCAAAAAGACGATGTCCTCATCGTCGAGAAAAAATATGACTCTCACTCCTGAGAGTCAGTACCTGAACTGGTTTTGATAGAAGATTCCAATGCACCAGAAAAAGAATCAAAACAAAACAGACATAGGCAATAATATAAAATGTATTTTTGGAAGCAAAGCCTCACTTCCTGGAGAAATTAGGCTCTTTTTCTTCACATATATACACTATTAGGTGTAGGTAGCTAAGGATAAAAATACAAGAGTCCAGTTTTGCTAAGTAAACTCCGACCATCTAGTGGCAGAATTATAACATGACAAAGTCCTCAGTTGTCAGTATTGACTCCAACATCTTCCAGTAAACCTAGCACTACCTAGCTACATACCCACAGTCCTTTCAGAAAAAAAAAAATCTTCCTCTCTTTTTGGCAAAGTGGAAAATAAAGAACCAGGACAGTCACCGTAACTTATCACCAGTAAAACCGGGGATCTGGCAAGGTCAGAGATTTTCCCTGCTTATCCAGGGTAGTGATAAAGTAGACCACATCGTCCTTTCCTGGTCGGCAAATGACCACTTTGTCTGCGAGAATATGTGTACCATAGTTCCAGTGCAGCAGGCACCCCTTGAAGCGATCGTCCATGGTAACAGAATAGCCTATTTTCCGGAACGGTTTTGGCACTGAGATAGTCCCAAACAGCCTCGTTGTACCATTGTTCTCTGCGAGACTCAATTTCTTGCATAATTTCCCTGGGAACATAGGGAAATTCCAGTCCATATTCTTTGGCCACCCGCTTGTTAAGTAACCTTTGTGACCGGGCAAGCCTTGGCAGGGACCTGGTACTTCCATATCCAGGAGGTACACATAAATTTGTACACTTGTGCACCATAACATTTGCAGAAAGTTTTCCTGAACCCAGCGAACTGGTACCGCAGGCCAGGATTTCATCAGTAACAATTGGGGGTTCCACCCTGGGTGTTGTCTCCCCCGAGTCCATAGCTGCGTAATCGGAGAAAGTAAAAGTTGAGGCGACATTATCGCTATTTGCCCATAACAATTCTTGCGACGTAGTCTCAAACAAATCATCATCCCCGCTGATGTCTGACAAAGAGTCTATCTCCGAATCTCCCAGCTCCTCCGCTGGCAGATAATCACACACATTCCCCAACATAGTCCCCTTAGATCTCTCACCCGTTCCTGTCGTGGACTTCTCGGAAATCAGACTTTTCTCCGGGGACGGTTCGGGTAGTCTCTGGGGTAGGCCTCGACCATGGCCGCGGGAGGCCTTCAAGTATCCCACCTTCCTTCGGACAGCTGCAGTAGGACTAGGTGTAGCGGAGGTAGATACGGTTGAGGTAACAACAGCAGCGGTGTCCGTTGATGACTTTCCCATAGCAGTAACAGCGCCATCCCCCTCGGGATTACTCACGACAGCAGATGCGGCGGGTGTAGGCCTAACCCCTGGATGGAAGGCAGCAACTTCCTCTGTTACGTTTCCCATGGCCCAGTCCACTTTGTAAGCACGATGCGGCATGGTGGGTTGCTCTACAGCAAACAGGTACTCCCCGCAACGTAGACACCGGACAAATGGACGGGGGTGTGTAACCAGTCCTTCGCACCTGTTGCACAGCATACCCAAAGCCTCCACATCACCGATCGTGTAGAGTACAAACCACCCATGCGGTAATAGATGAATGCCAGTGTCCACCAGCACAGTCCCTGGCAGTATGACACTTGTAGAGGTACCCACAGGAAACATCCTGGGCCCCATAGCAGACTGCGTTGACAGGATAATACATATCATATACAGGACATGGTGGAGTTCCGTTTCTTCCTAAACATTGGACACACACACACAGCGTCTCACGCGGCAAGTAGGCGGGAACTCCTCCCACTTGTTCTTTTTGGCACGTAGCTCGCAGCCTTTCTTACTTTCTTGGCTCCGCCCACAGCCCACGCGGCCCAGAAGCGATCGCAAAGCTCTCCCCTCTTTTCTTCACAAAAATCTACACAGTCCAGGGTCCTCTGTAGTATATGTCCCAGATGAACAGTTTACTTGAGTTGTGAGAGGTAACGGCAAATCACGGACTCGAGCCCCCACGTGTAGCACTACCCCCGTAGAAGCTACTGGTTTAGATTTGGGCCTGCCGTTAAATTTCTGTTCACCACACTCGTCTCAGGGGTCCCTCTTGAAGAGCTTTCATGAATGTCCACACCAACACTTGGTTTCTTTTTCTTCAAGAGTTTTATTAAACAGTTCCAACAGAGGGGTAGAGGGATAGGGTAGGTTCAGGTACCTTGCTTTGTGGATCAGGCACAATCTTAGATCCAGAGGACAAATCGGTTCCACACTGGATTCAGCAACCATCAGATATGCCTACTCTCACTGGCCTAGCAACCGGTGCTAAGCTCGTTCAAAGTCTCTGCCACAGACTTGGTGAGTGCCGTCAAGTCGTTTTACAATCTTCTGCCACAAGATCGTGCAACCACACTGACACTTTGCAAAGTTCCTCATTAAACACACAGCTCACGGTGCCAGAATATTTCAGCCAGCCGGCAGCACCGTGAGGTAAATTGGCCAGGATGCGTCCTTCAATTGAGTCCCCAATTGTTCCGCTTCTTACCGCAGGAAAGACCACGTAGGACCATCCCTGGATTAGTAGACCCCAGAAACTCCTGGGCCTACTCTCAGTTGCAGAGCCTCAGGCCAGTGGGCCCCGAGGCCGAAAACGGCTCGCACATCCCTGAGGCCAGGAGGGCCCTCAGGTCAGGATCTGGCAAACGAAACCCCGCTGAAGCGGTCTCTGTCCCTTAAGTACCCCTTCCCAGAATGCACAGCGGGTTGACCACGCCCCCTGAGCCACTTCTTGGAAAGGAATACCCAATACATCCAGCCCCGCAGCATTTCCAACCTTGACCTGTGATGACAGTGACACCTACTGTCAGGTGGAAAACGTGCAACCCAGCTAGACTGAAACAGAGCCGTCAATTTAGAGTAATCCTTCTGAGCTAAACTACAGCTCAGACAATTACATTTAACACATAGCGCCTTCCTAACAGGAGCAGGGCGCTACATTTTTAAGTTGGTAAACTTACAAAATCTGCAGGGGATCAAAAAAAAATTTCCCCACTGTATATATATATATTTATTTATATTTATTGATTTATTTATTTATTTTTTCCACTCACTTTTTTTGCACCAAACACACTGAGGCGCAGGTCCCTATCCTTATGGAGGATTTTTATTGTATAATGCCTTATGATGGAATTAATAAAAAAAGCTTTATGGACATTTTTTTTTTCAAACTGTTTTTTTTATTATTTATTAGAATACTAGGACTGACCATGTGACTAGTACATGAAGACCCTCCCACTCAGTAGTCAGGAAGTAGGAAGCAGCTGCAGGAAGTAAGGAGCATGTGATTCCGTTTGGCACTGACTTGTGTGATATAAAAATCCTTGCAATGTTATTTCCTGAATAGCGGAAGAATTACTTTTTTTCTCAATAAAGCACAGTTCTACTTTTTCAAATAAAATAGATCCTATTTTAAGATAGTTTTAATTAGGAGATGACAAAGAGAATAGATGTCATTAGGGTTTTAATTAACAGAGCTATTTCTCCACAAGATATTTATAAGTCTTGGCACATAAATGTTTTCCCTCTTGTCAGCATTTTTTTCTAGCAAAGAGACATATGCCTCTGTATATTCTAAAGGAAAAGCCACACACTGATGTATTAACAGGCAAAATGTATTGGTCCAATAAGCTTTAGTACATGGTTCCTCCCCCAGGACCACTCCTCTGATATGTTTCACTTGATGGGTTTAATCATAGAGGATGAGGTGGTCAGGGGGAAAGAGGCAATCGCATGCAATATTTTAGCCCTTGTTTGGCCGCTGTGCAAACTCTTAAAGTGAGCACACAAAAATGTATATTTATTTTATCAGTACAAACGTATACATAAGGGTTCAATTAAAATTGCTTATCAGAGCGAATGTTGGAAGTGGTGGGTCGCTGGTTTCCCAAGTTTCAAAAGATGGTGGTCACAGAAGAATGCCCCATCCCTACATGTTTCGCAATTCAGGCTTCCTCAGGGGATTTAATCTGGGACCACCAGTTCATAATCCAGCTCTAACATAGAATATAGAGACATATTAACAAAGATTAGAATAATACATATCATATACAGACAAGACCAAACGGTTTTTAAATGTCACATATAAGACCCATGACCCTATCTTGTATTTCTTGCCCCCATCATATATGATACCATTTGCATATTTGTTTAATTATATATGTGTAGCGCCCATCCCAATTTATGGGATGCTATATGTGTAAATTTAGGGGTGGTCCGAGCCTATAGTTGGGCTCGGACCTGTTTATTAGAACAAATTGTTTGCTCTGCTCTGGGTGTGATATTGCCCGGCAGTGTTATTCTCCTTTGCCTGCAGGTGGCACTGTCACCGCCGGCACAGGCTGGATCACGGGGGTATCACAGCACCTTGGGTGTCTTCTCTCGGCAGCCGTACTGTGGGCGTGGTCTACCCGCTGTGTATGCGGGTAGAGGGTACATAAGGGGAAGACGCCATTTGGCGTGAGGCGAATCCAGGGGGACCCCAATGAGTTCGGAGGACCTCTGGTCCAGTGAGCATGTCTCGTGGCCCTCATGGCACGGGATGCATGTGATTGGTCTCGGGCACCTTTAGCCCGAGGCTCTGCTGCTGTATAGTAGGCTCAGCTCTCCTATTGAGGGCCTACGCTTTGGAGAGGGATTTCAGGCTGCCCGGTTGAAGGGGGCCCATCTTTAGGGAAGGAGTTCCAGGGGAAGATCAGTTCCGGCAGAGGTAGCGATGGTACTGCTATCTCGGGGAGAGGCATGGAGGCCTACCTAAAGGGGGATCTATCATCTCTGACATCCGTGCTCCACTTTGGCTGCTAGGACCGCTCTCAAAGGGACTATCCGAGTGAGCAATACCCACTCAGGCTTGAGTGGTGACGAAAGTTTTCTCTAAGTGTTGCGTGCCTGAACCTTCCCCTACTTTGTCGTTTCTACTCTCTCTCTCTTCCAATTTTTACCTCAAGAAAATAATAAAACCTTGCTGCTTAGGTTTTACACCTGTGTGGACATTGGCTTTATTACAAAGGGACTTTCGCCTAGACAACGGAGACCAGGGATCCACTCTGGAGAGGTAACTCGCCTCAAGGCCCAAAAATCTAACACCGCTCGCCTCTCCATATCTGGAGTTGGACAACGGGCAAGTAGCAGATGTGCCTTACTGCAAAAATGGATGGAGCAGAAGGGTCTGTGTGCTACATATGTGTTGTTGATGAGCAATACAGGGTAAGCGATTTTCTGAATGACCATTAATGACCATTAATGTAGTATTCCTAGCATCCTGTATTCACTATGTGTTTTTGTGCTACATTTTAACTATTGCTATTTGTAGTAAAATATTTTTGCTTTAATTGCAGTTGTGTACTTATCTTTTTCTGGGGATGAATTATGACACTTCAAAGTCCATTTTCTTTATTTCCTTTTTTTTTCTAGAATTACTTTGGACGTGGTGTCAATATAGCCAACCCATACCCCTTGATGAAAAAATCAGACTATTAATATGTATATCAAAAAAGTTTTAAATAGTTTAGTTTAGTATATACTGTATAAATCAAATTTTTATATGTTTATTAATAAAACAAAAATAGGAAGTAGGAAGAATAAATAAAACTGTAGAACCGTTTGGTGATATGCGAGGACAAAGTGATTAATGTGAATACATCAAAAAACATCAGATTACGGAATGTTACAATAAAGAAGTCTTTACATAGACGGTTTTTCCTTTTCAATCCTAGAAATGAAAGACATCCCACTTAAAGTTCATTCCTTAGGGAATACGTGTGTCTTGTTTGAATGTCAACTCCTTCTATGATCTGTACTTTTAATGTTTAACGTTGGACGTGTGCAATTAAACAAAATCATTTTCAATGTTAGTGCTTTTGTTTGTTCTAATATTTAAAAGATGCTTAAAAGCTTAAAGTAGACCTTCATTCAGAAAAACAACTTTGAACTACTGCAACCCTCCCCCATCCCTAATGTAAAAAAGCACTTAAAAAAAGGGTTAATTTACATATTTTTGTCTAATTCTTGGTCCACCTAGCTCTCTGCCTCCAATTCTGCTTAGGAAGGAAGAAATAATCCTGGATGGCCGCACACCGTTGAAGGCATCTTTACTGATATCTTGTGTAGCAGATGAAATCCAATACAGTCACTTCATGTTACAGAAAACAGGAAAAGCTACTGACGCGTTTCACACCGTATGAAGGTGCTTAACCACTTAAGCCCCGGACCAATATGCAGCATAAAGATCAGGCCCCTTTTTTCCGATTCGGCACTGCGTGGCTTTAACTGACAATTGCGCGGTCGTGCGACATGGCTCCCAAACAAAATTGACGTCCTTTTTTTCCCACAAATCGAGCTTTCTATTGGTGGTATTTGATCACCTCTGTGGTTTTTATTTTTTGCGCTATAAACAAAAATAGAGCGACAATTTTGAAAAAAATGCAATATTTTTTACTTTTTGCTATAATAAATATCCCCAAAAAATATATAAAAAAACATTTTTTTACCTCAGTTTAGGCCGATACGTATTCTTCTACATATTTTTGGTATAAAAAAATCGCAATCGCCGTTTATTGATTGGTTTGCGCAAAAGTTATAGCGTTAACAAAATAGGGGGTAGTTTTATGGCATTTTATTTTTTTTTATTTTTTTTTTACTAGTAATGGCGGCGATCAGTGATTTTTTTTTTGTGACTGCGACATTATGGCGGACACATCGGAACACTTTTGACACATTTTTGGGACCATTCTCATTTTTACAGTGATCAGTGCAATAAAAATGCACTGGTTACTGTAAAAATGACACAGGCAGTGAAGGGGTTAACCACTAGGGGCGCTAAAGGGGTTAAGTGTGCCTAAGGGAGTGATTCTCACTGTTAGGGGGCATGGCTACGAGTGACACGTCACCGATCTCCGCTCTGATTACACAGAGCGGAGATCGGTGACAGTGTCAGTAGGCTCCATCACTCCGTGAGACGATCGCTCCGACTCACGGGGATGACTGCAGGGTCGCGAGCGTGCGGGTGGCGGCGCGCGCACGACCACACGGCAGGCAGTTAAAGGGCCATGTACAGGTACGTGATTGTGCCTGTACGAGCCATTCTGCTGACGTATATATGCCATAAGCATATATAAGGGATTAATCTAAGCGCCTTCATATGGTGTGAAACGCGTCAGTGCTTTTCCTGTTTTCTGTAACATGAAGTTACTGTATTGGATTTCATCTGCTACACAAGATATCAATAAAGATGCCAGGATTTTTTCTTCCTTCCTAGTTCATTGCAGAGCCAGCACCTGTTAGTTCCTAAAAAGGTGTGTTCTTTAGAGGACTGGGGCTTAGAGCGGCAATCCTTCTCCAATTCTGCCTAGGCGAGAATTACACAAGCCTACTGGGAGATCCATGTTACAGATACCATAGGCATACACAGTGCTGGAAGAGGGTAGATCTGTCTGAACTGAAGGGTGGACCTGGTGGTGCATCAACTGGGGACCAGCTGCAAAAATAAGCAGTCAACTCCTAATGACATTAAAAAAGAAGATGCTAGCACGGGACCTAGTGTACAGCAGTGGAGAGGTGGAACATAGCAGATCAATGCTGGGTGTGTGAGTATGCTTATTACAGATAAATCAGCAAAAAAAAATAAGAAGGGCTTAAAAAAGTGAAGTTCTACTTTAAATACAACGCAACAAATAAATGTATGGCAGGATGGAACAGGACATCGGTATGTCCAAAACCAACAAAACAGAATACTATGACAGTATCAGGTAAAAAACAGGTCAACTGAGAAGTAATTTCACCGTTTGACAACGTGACTGATTATTGTAAACAATGGTTCACTATATAAATACATTCAACATGCTCAGGCATACATATGGTCCAGAAAAACTGGATTTTCACTTTTTTTTTTAAACAAAAATATACATTCAATCATTGTTACACAGCAATTCCAGGCAACACCTGAAACCAGTAAGGAATCTATCAAAGGGATCTAGTAAAAGACCACAATTGTGCAAAAGTCAGAAGTATTGGGACACCTGCCTTTACACGCACATGAAGTTTAATGGCATCCCAGTCTTAGTCCGTAGGGTTCAATATTGAGTTGGCCCACCCTTTGCAGCTATAACAGCTTCAACTCTTCTGGGAAGGCTGTCCACAAGGTTTAGGAGTGTCTATGGGAATGTTTGACCATTCTTCCAGAAGCGCATGTGTGATGTGGACGAGAAGGCAGTCTCCGCGCTAATTGATCCCAAAGGTGTTCTATCGGGTTGAGGACAGGACTCTGTGCAGTCCAGTCAAGTTCCTTTTTGCAGCCACAACCTGTCTACATACACGCCAGCAACGGCTGTATGGCATTTCTTAGTGTGGGTTACCTGATGGTAACAACAGTGACCCATGCCTGCACGTAGTGATGAGCCGAACACCCCCGGGTTCGGTTCGCACCAGAACCCGCGAACGGACCGAAAGTTCGTACGAACATTAGAACCCTATTAAATACAATGGATGCGAACGTTCGAATTCTAAAGTGCTAATTATAACAACTATTATGCATGTTATTGTCCTAAAAAGGGTTTGGGAACCCGGGTTCTGCACCAGGGGACATGTATCAATGCAAAAAGAAGTTTTAAAAACGGTCGTTTTTCGGGAGCAGTCATTTTAATGATGCATAAAGTGAAAAAAAAAAAGTCAAATATTCCTTTAAATATCGTACCTGGGGGGTGTCTAAAGTATGCCTGTGAAGTGCCACGTGTTTCCCGTGTTTAGAACTGTCCCTGCACAAAATGACACTTCTAAAGGAAAAAAAAGCCATTTAAAACTGCTTGCGGCTTTAATGTAATGTCTGGTCCCGGTAATATGGATGAAAATCTTTAAGAAAAATGGCATAGCTACCCCATGACCCCCCCCCCCTACCCCAGCCCATTACCAGCCCCTTTGGGTCTTGTATGGATATTAAGGGGAACCCCGCACATAAAATAAAAAAGGCCCTATATACTCTGAACAGCCGTATACAGGCGGTGCATACAAGACAGGGACTGTATGTTTGTTCTTATGTAGAATGTGTTTGTAATTTTGAACAGGTACATTGTTTAAGTGTAGCTCCAGCCCAAAAATCTATTTTTAAACTTTTTGGAAAACATAGGTAAGGGTTATCACCCCTGTAACATTTGTTTTGCTGTCTGTGCCCCTGTTCAGAACATTTCACCTCACTTTCCGTCCCAATGACAACTGTTTTTGAAATGTGGTGTTTTTCTTGAAACAAGGATTGCTGATAAAGCATCAGTACAGAGGAGACACCTTTCTCCCATATTAATTCTTACAGGAGAGAATTTTCCTTCCTAGGGGTAGATTTCCTCTCACTTCCTGTTGTCTTCTTGCGTTTGCAAGTAGGAGTCGTTTGTAAGTTGGATGTTTGAAAGTAGGGACCTGCCGTATATAATCTGCAGAAATAGGCCCCTTAGTTGGTGTTGGCACAACACTGTAAGCACTCACAGTTACTCTTGGTTGGTGCTGGAACGCCCTGCTGTCAACTATTATATCAGGAATTGTAATTACATATAATTGTTGAACAGTGGTAGTAAAAATTGGGCCTTTGATGGTGGTGCTGGTGCCACAACACTGTAAGCCCTGACAGTTACTCTTGGTGGGTGCAGCAATGGGCCCTGCTGTGAATTATTAGATCAAGAATTGTAATTGCATGCCCCTGTTGAACAGGGGCTGAAAAATTGGGCCTTTCGTGGTGGTGGTGGTGGTGGTGGTGTTGCCACAACACTGTAAGCCCTCAGAGTTACTCTTGCTTGGTGGGTGCAGGAATGGGCCCTGCTGTGAATTATTAGATCAATAATTGTAATTACATGCCCCTGTTGAACAGGGGCTGAAAAATTGGGCCTTAGGCACTGGTGGCACAACACTGCAACCCCTCACAGATACTGTACTTGGAGCACAGCAATGAGCCCTGTTGCAAAGTATTGCTTCAAAAATTGTAATGACACGCCCCTGTTAAACAGGGGCTGAAAAATTGGGCCTTAGGCACTGGTGGCACAACACTCCAACCCCTCACACATACTGTACTTGGAGCACAGCAATGAGCCCTGTTGCAAAGTATTGCTTCAAAAATTGTAATTACACGCCCCTGTTAAACAGGGGCTGAAAAATTGGGCCTTAGCCACTGGTGGCGGCACCCATAAACAAAAATGATCTTCCAAGCTATCATCATCAATCGTATCATTGAGGACTCGGAGGAGGAGGATAGCCAGTCAACATAACAGCACAGGCACTCAGCATCAGCATCAGTCTTGAAGGGATGTGACATGTTAAAATCAATTAGTCTGTTATATCAGCATCAGGTGTGTGGTAGCTGGTGGTGATCCAAGACTGGTTCATCTTGATGAAAGTCAGTCGATCAACCGAGTCGGTGGACAGGCGCACCCTGTGATCCGTGACAAATCCTCCAGCAGCACTGAATGTGCGTTCCGAAAGAACGCTGGATGCAGGACAGGCCAGTAGCTCAATTGCATACTGTGCAAGCTCTGGCCAGTGATCCATCCTCAAGACCCAGTAAGCCAGAGGATTTTCGGTGGGGAAGGTGTCCAAGTCTGACCTTGCCCCTAGATATTCCTGCACCATGTTTATCAGACGCTGGCGATGGTTGCTGGAACCGAGCATACTTTGGGGCTGCGGACTAAAGAATTGTCTGAACGCATCGGTCAGACGGCCACCTTCCCCACCGCTCCTTCTTTGACTGGCCGAAGCCTCAGCAACTCGTTGTCCAGGACCAGGAGTTTGTAACCTCCCAGTCTCTGGGAATGCGTTGCACAGACCTTTCTGCAAGGCCTCCCGGAGTTGTCTCATCCTCTGCTCCCTCTGCGACGGTAACATAAGGTCCGCAACCTTACCCTTGTACCGTGGATCAAGGAGAGTGGCCAGCCAGTAATGGTCCCTCTCCTTGATCCGAAGAATACGAGGATCCTTCCGCAGACTTTGCAGGATCAGGGAGGCCATGCAGCGTAGGTTTGCTGAGGCATTCGCTCCGGAGTCCTCTGGGTCACTAAGGACGACATGATCCGCAGTCACCTCCTCCCAGCCACGTACAAGTCCACTGGTTTCTTGGGACTGTAAATCATCCCTAAAAGACTGCTGCTGATGATGCTGAGTGCCAGCCTCCACCTCCATGCTGACACAATCCTCCTCCTCCTCCTCCTCCTCCTCTTCCTGTGCGATGGGTGGGACAGAAGGAACACTGTCTGGGTAAAGGGGGCCTTGAGAGGCAAGGAAGTCCTCCTCTTCCTGCCTCTGTTCTGCCTCAAGTGCCCTGTCCATTATTCCACGCAGCGTGTGCTCCAACAGGTGGACAAGAGGTACAGTGTCACTGATGCATGCACTGTCACTGCTCACCATCCTCGTGGCCTCCTCAAATGGTGCCAGGACAGTGCATGCATCCCTGATCATGCCCCACTGGCGTGGAGAAAAAAAACCAAGCTCCCCTGACCCTGTCCTGGTGCCGTAGTCGCACAGGTACTCATTGATGGCCCTCTGCTGCGTGTGCAGCCGCTGCAGCATGGCCAACGTTGAGTTCCACCTGGTGGGCATGTCACATATAAGGCGGTTCTTGGGCAGGTTCAACTCCTTTTGCAGCTCAGCCAGGCGAGCACTGGCATTATAAGATCTGCGGAAATGCACACAGACTTTCCTGGCCTGCCTCAGGACATCCTGTAAGCCCGGGTACCTGCCCAAGAAACGCTGCACCACCAGGTTAAGGACGTGAGCCACACAGGGCACATGGGTCAGTTGTCCCTGTCGAAGGGCGGAGAGGAGGTTGGTGCCATTGTCGCAAACCACCATTCCTGGCTTAAGCTGGCGTGGCGTCAACCACCTCTCGGCCTGGCCCTGCAGAGCAGACAGGACCTCTGCCCCAGTGTGGCTTCTGTCCCCCAAACACACCAGCGCAAGCACGGCATGGCATCTTTTTGCCTGCGTACTTGCGTAGCCCCGTGAACGGCTACGGAGCACCGCTGGTTCATAGGACAAACCACAGGAAGAGGCCATGGAGGAAGAAGAAGAGGAGGGGGTGGAGGAGAGAGGTGTGTCACAACCAGTAGTAGCATTTTGGAGGCGTGGCGGTGGGACAACCTCCAACACTACTGCACCTTGTCCTGCATCCTTCCCAGCTGCCAAAAGAGTGACCCAATGGGCCGTGAAAGAAAGGTAACGTCCCTGTCCATGCCTGCTGGACCATGAGTCAGCGGTAATATGCACCTTACCGCTGACCGCCCTGTCCAGCGAGGCCAAGACATTGCCTTCCACATGCCGGTAGAGAGCCGGAATAGCCTTCCGTGAGAAAAAGTGGCGTTTGGGAACCTGCCACTGAGGAACCGCACATTGCACAAACTCACGGAAGGGGGCCGAGTCTACCAACTGAAAAGGCAGCAGTTGAAGCGCTAGCAATTTAGCCAAGCTAGCATTCAACCGCTGGGCATGTGGATGGCTGGGAGTGAACTTCTTTCGACGGTCCAGCAGCTGGGGCAGGGAAATTTGCCTGCTAGAATCGGACGTCGGTGTACTGCTAGCAGAGTGGCCGCAAGTACTTGGCTGTGACACACCTAATTCTACACCTTCATTCCTCTCAGTGCATGTTTCAGAGAGGACTGAAGTTATAGTGGGGTTGGAGATCCCAGCTGATGCGGTGCAAGGAGAGGTCCGCTTTGTTCTTTGGTGTGGGTCTTTGAGGTAGGCTTGCCAACGAGCTGCATGGCAGGTCAACATATGTCTGGTCAGGCATGTGGTACCCAAGCGGCTGATGTTTTGGCCACGCGATATACGCTTGAGACATATGTTGCAAACAGCAGCTGTGCGATCTGATGCACTAGCCTCAAAAAAGGCCCACACCAAGGAACTTTTTGAATGACGGGCAGAGGCAGCGCCCTGCACAGGCGGAGCTCTGCGGTGTGATTCCGTCGGTGTACTGCCCTTACGCTGGCCACCAAAGGGCATCCTGCCTCGTTGGAGATGTGCCTCCTCCTCATCCTCCTCCTCCTCCTCTCTCCTATTAGGCACCCACGTGGAGTCAGTGACCTCATCATCCCCTCCCTCCTCATCACTGGAGCCAATCTGGCAGTATGCTGCAGCTGCTGGAACATGACTGCCAGATTGGTGTCCTTCTTGAGCATCCCCTCTGTCTGCTCTCAACCTACTGCCTTCCTGTAGCTGGGTTTCATCATCAGACCCTTCGAAACGCTGGGCATCCTCCTGGAGCATGTACCCAACACTGTGCTCAAACAGTTCGGGGGACTCCTCAGGAGGAGGACATGGTGGGTCTAGGGAAGGAGTGACTGATGATGAGTCTGACATTGATACCAGGGAAGAGGACGCTTTGGCAGCTGCTTTGCCAGTACCCTGAGCCTGGGTGAGAGAGGATGAGGAGGAGGAGGAGGGCTTGGTCATCCACTCTACCAAGTCTTCGGCATGATGTGGCTCAACATGTCCAGCTGCCGAAAAGAAGGACAAGCGTGTCCCATGGCCATGTGCTGATGACAATGCACCGCGTCCACGACCAGCACTGTTGCCCCCAGACACAGAGCCTGCTTGCCCTCTTTTATTGCCTCCTGACTGTCTGCCTCTCCTTGTTTGCCTTCCAGACATTCTAATAGATGGCCTGCAGGGAGATGGGAAAAAAGCAATAAGGGCTACCTTCAGGTGTCCTTCTCTGTCCCTTTACTTAAGGATTTCTAAATATGGTTCAGGATGATTGCTTTTGCACAGAATAGCACAACGACAATTTCCCTGACTGTCCAAAAAACAAGGATTTCAAAGATGGTTGATGAGGAATGCTTTAGCACACTATAGCACAAGGAGAATTCACTCACTGTCCTTCCCAGTCCCTAGAAACAAGGACTTGCACAGTGAAAGAAACTGACACTCTCCCTACCTACAGTTTTCTGTCCCTAGAAAAAATGTTTTTTTTAAGCACACTATAGCACAAGGACAATTCACTCACTGTCCTTCCCAGTCCCTAGAAACAAGGACTTGCACAGTGAAAGAAACTGACACTCTCCCTACCTAGAGTTTTCTGTCCCTAGAAAAAATGTTTTTTTTAAGCACACTATAGCACAAGGAGAATTCACTCACTGTCCTTCCCAGTCCCTAGAAACAAGGACTTGCACAGTGAAAGAAACTGACACTCTCCCTACCTACAGTTTTCTGTCCCTAGAAAAAATGTTTTTTTTAAGCACACTATAGCACAAGGAGAATTCACTCACTGTCCTTCCCAGTCCCTAGAAACAAGGACTTGCACAGTGAAAGAAACTGACACTCTCCCTACCTACAGTTTTCTGTCCCTAGAAAAAATGTTTTTTTTAAGCACACTATAGCACAAGGAGAATTCACTCACTGTCCTTCCCAGTCCCTAGAAACAAGGACTTGCACAGTGAAAGAAACTGACACTCTCCCTACCTACAGTTTTCTGTCCCTAGAAAAAATGTTTTTTTTAAGCACACTATAGCACAAGGAGAATTCACTCACTGTCCTTCCCAGTCCCTAGAAACAAGGACTTGCACAGTGAAAGAAACTGACACTCTCCCTACCTACAGTTTTCTGTCCCTAGAAAAAATGTTTTTTTTAAGCACACTATAGCACAAGGAGAATTCACTCACTGTCCTTCCCAGTCCCTAGAAACAAGGACTTGCACAGTGAAAGAAACTGACACTCTCCCTACCTACAGTTTTCTGTCCCTAGAAAAAAAAATTTTTTAAGCACACTATAGCACAAGCACAAAACACACTGACACTCTCCCTACCTATCCTTCTCTTTCCCTAAACTAAAGGAATCCAGGTTAAGCAAGAAAGAAATAAAAGTCACTGTCCCTGCCTATGCTGCTCTTTCCCTGCTCCGGAACACACTACACTAGGCCGCCGTGCTGGCGGCCTTTTATAGTGTGGGGCGTGTACTAAACACCCTCAGCAATAATTGGCCACAGGCATCCTGCCTGTGGCCAATCATTGCTCTCCTCGCTGCCGGCGCTGTGATTGGCCAAGCATGCGGGGTCACAGTGCATGCTTGGCCAATCACAGCGCCTGGATGACACTGCGATGGCGTAGTGCATTGTGGGCCGTTCGCGTCACTCGAATTTGGCGCGAACGGCCCAAATCGTTCGATCTTCGTCGAACGATCGAACAGCCGATGTTCGAGTCGAACGTATGTTCGACTCGAACACGAAGCTCATCCCTACCTGCACGTTGTGTTTAGGAGTGGCCACTTGAAGTCTCCATGGCAGGGTAACAATGCAGCAGGACTATAATCAGGAGAGAGGGACAGAGAGTTGTCACATTATAATAGGAAGTTACCTTCATGTTAAGGTTCACCAAGTATTAATTTATTGAGAGATTTAGATTTAAAAATATTTATTAGTTTATTAGTTCTGCTAATTGGAGTTTCCCTATACAGAGGATTACTATCCTTTTCTTGTGAAACTCTGAATATCCTCATGTCATATTTCATACACTGGAGGACTAGGCAGTTGGGTGCATACAGTATACATTTCTGCTACCCTGCAACCCCCCCCCTTTTTTCCAATGTAATATTTTCTACTTTAACAATCCCCCCCCCCCCCACACTTTTTACTCTCTTTATCTTTTGCTCAAACTCTCTTTCCCCTTTAATACATTTCCTCCCTGTCCACATACCCCTTCCATAGAACCAAAACCCACATTCCTGATTCCTACTGATGAACTCCATGTCACTATTGTAGTCTGCTATGATGTAATGGGTCGAGCTGAAAACTGTAGAGGACCCAAGAGATTAACAATCATGGAAGGCTTAAGCCTCGTACACACGACCTGTTTTCTCGGCAAGAAAACTGCTGGGAGAGCTTTTTGCCGTGAAAACCGTTTGTGTGTATGGTTTCTCGACAGAAAAACTGCCTCAGCGAGAAAAAAACTCTTTATGCTGCCCACGCCACTGAACACCAGTCTGATCCTGAGAAATTTTCATGTGAAGTCAATTGATTTACCAAGTTTGCATATATATATTATGAGGTCGGGGGGCGGGACTGCGGTTGTTTTCTTGCTCACTGATTGGTGGATGTCTGTTGGCGCTGTGGAGAATTGGAGGGTAACCTATTTTAAGTTTTTTGAGAATGTCGGAGGCTGAACGACTTCTGAGATATATTGGAACATACAGTAAAAGAGCTAACTGGTGTGTCTCTTGAGAGCATATTTACTCCATGATACACCCTTATCCAATAAAAGCTGTAAAAATTCATTGTTCAAACACCTCTTAACGGCTGCAAAAGCATGTATACCAGCACTCTGGAAGAGCCCAGTCGCTCCTACTAAATCACACAGGCTGGCTAGAATTACCGAAATTCAGGAAATGGGAGACCTCAAGATGTCAATGAAAGAACAGAGTGAGAAATATTGGATGGTATGGACTCCATATTTTCTATATAAAGACCAGTCTCCTTTAGAGTCGGAGGGTTAATCACTGAGATTCTGGGGACAATATAAAAAGATATGAGATGGATGCCATGAGAGGGGAGGGAGGGGGTGTTAGCTCCTTCGGGCTTTTTTTTTTTCTTTTCTTTCTCCTTTTCTGTTTTTGTTTTTTGTTTTGCTTTCATGTGTGAAGTTGTTCTCTTAAGCCCTGTACACACGATCGGTTTTACCAAAGAAAACAGCCCGATGGACTTTTTTCATCAGACAAACCGATCATGTATGGGCCCCATCGGTCTTTTTTCCATCGGTGTTAAAAAATAGAACATGTTTTAAATTTATCCGATGGTTAAAAAACCGATAGCAAATTACTATCGTCTGTGGGCAAGTCCATCGGATAAAAAACCCACGCATGCTCAGAATCAAGTCAACGCATGCTCAGAAGCATAGAACTTAATTTTTCTTGGCTCGTCGGAGTGTTTTACGTCACGGCGTTTGGGACGATCGGTTTTTTGACTGATGGTGTGTAGGCAAGACTGATGGAAGTCAGCTTCATTGGATTTCCGATGGAAAAATACATCGGTTTAAAATCCATAGGAAATCCGATCGTGTGTACAGGGCTTTAAAGAGAGAAAAGGGAAAACAAGGAATAAGAAGCATATACTCTTATTCGAGTAGGGTTTGAAAATCTGGGGTTAAATAATTGTCGGGATTAGCAGTTAGACAGTATGCTGTATAGTAGAGTGGTATGTTTTAATTTTTAACATCTACGTAAGTATGACTTATATTTGTATTATATCCACTTTTTTTTTCTTGAACTAGATGGTGTATTGCTGTCTGCATATATCTTGATTATTTGTGTAGCGCCCTGCTCCTATTGAGTAGGCGCTATATGTAAATTTAAGTTATCTCAGCTGTAGTTGGCTCAGAATGATTGGGATAAATTGCTGGTTTCTGTTCCAGTCCAGCTGCGTTGCGCATTTTCCACTTGACTGTAGGCGTAGCTGTCACCACAGGTCAAGGTTGGAAATGCAGCAGGTTGGGTGTGTTGAGTATTCTCTTCCC
Organism: Rana muscosa; assembly: GCA_029206835.1. Taxonomy (NCBI): domain Eukaryota; kingdom Metazoa; phylum Chordata; class Amphibia; order Anura; family Ranidae; genus Rana; species Rana muscosa. The sequence continues at coordinate 53,541,399 of CM055128.1, read as the reverse complement.
AGAAGCAGCTCAGTGGGAGTGGTTCACCAGCTGTGCATTCTGGGAGAGGGTACTTAAGGGACATACACCGTTTTTCAGGGTCTTCCGATCCTGACCTGATGGCCCTCCTGGCCTCAGGTATGTCGTAGCAGCTTTTCTGCCTCGGGGTCTGCTGGCCTGAGGCTCCGTTACTGATAGTAGGCCCAGGAGCTTCTGGGGCCTACTGGTCCAGGGATGGTCCCGTGCTGTCTTTCCTGCGGGAAGAAGCCAAGCAATTGGAGAAACCAGGGGAGGACTTTTCTCAGAGAGGACCGAGCGAAAGGGCTGGTATCTCAAGAAGAGCCTGGAGACTCAATTGGGGGACGCATCCTGACCAATCTACCTCACAGTGCTGCCAACTGGCTGAAAGAAACTGGTACTGTGTAGCTGTGTCTTTTGAACTGTGCAAAGTGTGTGGTTATGCCGTCCTGTGGCAGAGGACTGTACAACGACTCCATTACAATCATCGAGTCTGTGGCAGAGACTTTTGACCGAGTTTCGCACCGGCTACTAGGTCAATGAGAGAGGCCTATCCGGTGGTTGCTAGATCCAGTGTGGAAACTGTTTGTCCTCTGGATCAAATAAGTGCCCGTGATCCGCAAAGCAAAGTACCTGAATCTCCCCTAACCCTCCATCCCTCTAACTGACGTGCTTTAATAAAACCATTGGAAAAGAGACTAAGTGTTTGGTGCAGACATCTGTGAATAACTCTTCAATGGGACCCCTATGGTGGATATGGTGAACAGACAGGTAACGGCAAGGCCCAAAATCAAACCAGCAGCTCCTACGGGGGTAGTGCTACATTTGGTAACTCCCTGGTGATATAATAATGATGTTATTTCATATGTAGCACACAGATCCGTTACCCTGCTTACCTCCACTTACAGAGTGGGACACACCATGCCACATGCCCAGTATCCTCCATCTTGTAGAGGGTGAGCGGTGTTAACAGTTTTGGGTTCTGCAGCGAGTTACCTCTTTCCATTGGTTCTCGTCCCTAGAGTGTAGGGAAAAGTCAATTTTTCTCTAGAGGAAAGCCAATGTCCAGACAATGTTAGGCCCCATGCACACGAGACGCTGTTATTTGCTGTTGAACGCGCGTTCAGAGGCAGTTGGACGCTTTTTTCAACTGCTCCTGAACCCATTCAATGTTATCCTATGTGTCCATGCACACACTCTCGTTTTTTGGCGTTTACAAGCAGTTGCGTTTAACCTAGTTTTTCCAGAAGCAAAAAAATGGGTTCAGACGCAAAAGTTTTCCACGTTTCAGACGCTAAACGCTGCTAAACGCGGCTAAACGCGGTACCAGCGTTTTGCCGCGTTTGCGTTTATAAGCGTTTTTAAAGGTGACCTATTTTTTAACATTAGAAATCTCAAAAATAATGGCAAATGATGAAAAAGTATTAAAAAATATAAAAGAAAACTGTAATTGCTTGCATTGCATTGTGGACAATCCACAACTTGTGGCAGGTAACGTGGCAAGTGGACAATCAACAACTTGTGTCATGTGATGTGGCCAGGTGACGTGGCAGGTGACGTGGCAAGTGGACAATCCACAGCTTGTGGCAGGTGACGTGGCCAGGTGACGTGGCAGGTGACGTGGCCAGGTGGCGTGGCAGGTAACGTGGCCAGGTGACATGGCAGGTGATGTGGCAAGTGGACAATTCACAACTTGTGGCAGGTGACGTGTTACGTGATGTGGCCAGGTGACGTGGAAAGTGGACAATCCACAACTTGTGGCAGGTGAAGTGGCAGGTGACGTGGCAGGTAATGTGGGCAGGTAACATGGCTAGGTGACGTGGCAGGTGACGTGGCAAGTGGACAATTCACAACTTGTGGCAGGTGACGTGGCCAGGTGACATGGCACGTGATGTGGCCAGGTGACATGGCAAGTGGACAATCCACAACTTGTGGCAGGTGACGTGGCCAGGTGACGTGGCAGGTGACGTGGCAAGTGGACAATCCACAACTTGTGGCAGGTGACGTGGCCAGCTGACGTGGCAGGTAACGTGGCCAGGTGACGTGGCAGGTAACATGGCCAGGTGACGTGGCCAGGTAACGTGGCAAGTGGACAATCCACAACTTGTGGCAGGTGACGTGGCACGTGATGTGGCCAGGTGACGTGGCAAGTGGACAATCCACAACTTGTGGCAGGTGACATGGCCAGGTGACGTGGCCAGGTGATGTGGCCAGGTGACGTGGCAGGTGACGTGGCAAGTGGACAATCCACAACTTGTGGCAGATGATGTGGCAAGTGATACGCTAAATACAAGTACACTGCTGCTCTCTCAGCTGCTGCTACTCACTCTGGTCTCACAAACTGGCTGAAATGGTTAAAATTTACTCTTTTTTTAGCTTAGGGAGGGTCTATGATGAAACGCTTATAAACGCAAACGCGGTTAAACGCCGCTAAACGCGGCCGAAAACGCGGCAAAACGCGCGTTTATAAACGCCGGTTTCAGCGTTTAAAAACGTGTGTCCAGCAGAGTTTGCACCTGCGTCTCGTGTGCATGGGGCCTTAAACCCAATAAAACAGTTTATTTTTTCCTTTCCTCGCAACTCGATAGGAATGTTAGAGAGAGATAGTTGAACAGGAATAGAGGTTCAGGCATGCGGCACTTAATTACTACTCGTCGGCACTCAGGCCTGAGTGGGCTTTGCTCACCCGGATAGTTCCCTCTCACGGTTCTAGCAGCTGGAGTGAAGCACGGAATATTCACTTGAGATTTGTTTCTCTTAGAGACACGTTCATGAGATCCTCTGCCACAGGATCTTTTAGCTCCTAAGTCCCGAACTTCTCAGCGCTTGTAACTTTAGAGACCATAGGTGCCAATGGGACACATTACAAGGGCTTTTGGCGGATCACGGAATCCTTCCCTCTGACAGGTAACCAGGCCTCTCCCGAGACAGTGACATCCTTCACCGATCCCCTTAGAAAGGTCCTCCCCTGGTTGCCTCTCCTTCAGAGCGGGTCACCCTCCCACAGGCACCCTGGGATTCCGCTGTTTGGTTGTAGGCCTCAGTTAAAGGTACTGGGCCTACCTGAAACAATACGGCCTCGGGCTAAAGGTGCCCGGGACCCAACACATTCGCACGTACCCCTGGCCATGAGGGCCACCGAAGGTGGGGTATGTGCCGAGGACGAAGACCCCCCGCCAATGGGGTCTTCCCCTTAAGTACCCTCTCCCAGCATGCACAGCAGGCAAACCACGCCCACTGCACAGCTGCAGAGAGAGAACACCCAATAACGCTGCCACGCCACCTGTGGTTCGACCCGAGACCTGGGCAACAGCGCCACCTACAGGCCAAAGGGAACTATACGACCAGGCAACATCACAGTGGAGCAAAGTCCAATTTAAAGAAATCAAACAGCCTGAGCCAAACTAATACTCAGGCTACCCCCTAAATTTCAGGCATAGCGACCCCAGATATGGGGGGCCCGCTATACATATATAAATAAAGAATATATAAAATGTTAAAAAATAAATAAATAAGTATAAAAATGTTTTGTTATTGCTATGCTTAAGCATAGAGTGGCAGTCCTAATGATCCTTCAGCAGCTACTTTATGACTAGTAATAGAACCGTCAAAAAGGGCAGTGTAAAAAATATTCAGTCAATAGTGAATAAATATGTAAAATTAATGCTCTTGGCTAGGCAGACGTCCAACTGGGGGGAAATTGCTTGTGTCTTGGGCTCTAAAGGTTAATTAATGCCTTGCAGCTCCTTACAACTGATCATGGGAGATCCAGGCAAAGAAGCGCATTGCTTGCCGCCCTTCCCGCTGTCTCATTGCCAATCCTGTGTGCTGGAAGCTCCTGTTTTCAACCCACATGCTGTGATGCTCTCCCAGTCTCTGTCAGCTCGGAGCAGATTTAGGCTGAATACTATGAGTCCGGTCTGTGCAGTGCACCCCAGCGTGTGACAGGATGTTCCTGTCTGTTGCCTATGCCTTATCTCTTATCTATTCTGGTTTTAGGTCCCTTATGCCTGGTAGACATGGGCCCAATGTTGGGAGACATTAAAAAAAAAACTTCCATCTGGGTTAAACAGAAAAAGACCTATAGTGTGTACCCAGCTTAACTCAGGAACCATTGAAGCCAATGCAACAGCATGCTAGGAAGGCTAGCAGGTAACTAGAGCTGGCGATACACTAGTAGAATTTAATTTGAAAATGTTAATTTTTGAAACATTTGTTCAATTTTCTCATAGTTAGCTAGATCTCTGACATTAATTTTTGTTTGTAGTAATGAGAAAATTCTAAGGAGCATGATAAAAATCTTTTCTTGAACTAATTTCTAACAGTGTATGTGTTCTTTGTTTGGGAAATTCTAATTATACCAAAGTCAATTGTTAAAAGCAAACAAAATGTTCAGGTACTTATGAATGATATTCGTCAGGTCTCTTTTGGCATTATCAAATGTACCAACAAGAGTTTTTGTGCAAACATACATTTGAAAGTCTACCAGTGTATGGCCACAATAAATCTTCAAAAAGACACCCCTAGACTAAACCGGTGTTGGTTGGTGTGCTTTAGAACTGGTACCTGGGCTGGCAGTCTTTGAATGGGTAAGGTGGTCCCTGTCTATTTTCAGCAGCCCCTCCAGGGGTAAGCGCTACACAAAAGACCTTCGCCACCTTGAGGACAGCAATGATGGCTTCCCCTTGGCTGGGTCATGTAATGTAACAGAGCCAAAGACTATCCTTGGAGAGCTTCCTTTACTACTCTGCATTTGAGATCTGTATAGGGCACTTTACAGCTCTGCGGGCCAGGTGCTCCTGCATCGATACAAGTGAAATGACTGAAGGTAGTTACTACTGCATTGCAGTAAAGAGTAAGTGTTTCTTGGCCAAGGCACCAAGGAAGAGCCTGGTCCTAGAGACTCTAATGGCACACAGTCCAATCATCTCTCCTCTATGGAGATACAATCACCATCAGCTGGTAAGGCAAATTTCTTATGCCGCGTACACACGATCGGATTTTCCGATGAAAAAAGACAGATGGACTTGTTTCATCGGAAATTCCGATCGTGTGTGGGCTCCATCTGACTTTTTTCCATCGGAGTAAAAAAAATAGAACATGTTTTACATTTTTACAATGGAAAAAAAATCCGATGGGAAATTCCGATCGTCTGTGTGGAATTCCATCTGAGAAAAATCCATGCATGCTCAGGATCAAGTCGACGCATGCTCGGAAGCATTGAACTTAATTTTTCTAGGCTCGTCGTAGTGTTTTACGTCACCGTGTTTTGGACGGTCGGAATTTAGTCTGACAGTGTGTATGCAAGACTGATGGAAATCAGCTTCATCGGAATTCCGACGGAAAATTCCATCGGATTTTATTCCATCGGAATTCCGATTGTGTGTACAAGGCATTAGAGTTCACATATTGTATTGGTTGTCGGATATTTTTTCTTAGTTAGTTATTTAATATCTAAACCTGTGGTTTATATGTGACTTTTAATTTTGCATTTTAATTTGGAAAGAATATAAACTGGAATATTGGCTTCTCTGGGAATAAGAACTTATTTACAAGAAATGGAACAATGAAAGAACGTTTTAGCAAAACGCAAGATTACATTACAAAAAATTAAAAATAAAAAGCAAATTGGCTGTCTGCATTTTGTTTTTGGAAGAACAAATAATATCCCATGAGTTTGTGGGTCCATAGGAAGAAATTAGGCCTGTCTCAGACAAGCCTACATAGCACTACATAGGGTACATGCTCCTTCAACGAGAGAATGAAGCAAGGACATTAAGAATATAAAAAAGGCCTGAATATGCATCTTGGTGTAGTCAAGGAATAATAAAACAATTTTAATCAACACTTAAAGCAAAAAGTCATGTCTCACGGGGCAGGTTATGCATTAACTCCAACCGTAACTTTTATTTTAAAATAGTCATAAATATCTTTTTTATGTCTTTCTATGTGTCCTCATTGAGGAGACTTTCCTTAAAGTGGAAGTAAACCCTCCTATCGTTTTCAGCCAAGGAAGCTGCCATCTTGACCTTTGTTTAATCTTCAACTGCTATGATGCTGCACATGTGACCAGTTATGACACCAGCCATTGGATGGTTTGACAGTTTGGTTGAGAGCACAACCAATGTGGCAGTTAGCATTTCCGGCATGCCGGGAATTTAACAGTTTTTTTTAAACTGTTAAATCAATGGGTTTACTTCAACTTTAACTTCTGCTCTGACACCTAGACAAAAAATGAGGAGTAGTTTCCCAAATAGAAAAGCAAACAGCAATACAGACTTTACAGTGATTCTAACCACAAACCACTCTACAAAAATATTTAGTTTGTGCTTAAATTTTAACAAAGAACGAAGAGTTGTTAGTTACATAGTTAGGTTGAAAAAAGACACAAGTCCATCTAGTTCAACCATAAAAATAAATAAATGAATAAAAAATAATATCAAACAATCCCATATACCCAATCCTATACCCACAGTTGATCCAGAGGAAGACGAAAAACCCCAGCAAGGCATGATCCAATTTGCTACAGCAGGGGAAAAAATTCCTTCCTGACCCCCTAGAGGCAATCAGATTTTCCCTATAAATGTTAGTACCCAGTTATATTGTGTGTATTTAGTAAAGTATCCAGGCCTTTTTTAATACAATCTACTGAGCTGGCCAGAACCACTTCTGGAGGGAGTCTATTCCACATTTTCACAGCTCTCACTGTGAAGAAACCTTTCCGTATTTGGAGATGAAATCTCTTTTCCTCTAGACGTAAAGAGTGCCCCCTTTTCCTCCATGTTGACCGTAAAGTGAATAACTCAACACCAAGTCCACTATATGGACCTCTTATATATTTGTACATGTTGATCATATCCCCCTTAATCTCCTTTTCTCAAGAGAGAATACATTCAGTTCCTCTAATCTTTCCTCATAACTGAGCTCCTCCATGCCTCTTATCAGTTTGGTTGCCCTTCTCTGCACTTTCTCCAGTTCCCCGATATCCTTTTTGGGAACTGGTGCCCAAAACTGAACTGCATATTCCAGATGAGGTCTTAATAATGATTTGTACAGGGGCAAAATTATATCACTCTGTCTGGAGTCCATACCTCTCCTAAAGGACTTTGCTCACTTTGGAAACCGCAGCTTGGCATTGCATGTTTTTATTGAGCTTTTGATCTACCAAAACCCCCAGATCCTTCTTCACTATGAATCCCACCAGTTGTACCCCCCTCCCTTAGTATGTATGATGCATGCATATTCTTAGCCCCCAAGTGCATAACTTTACATTTATCAACATTAACCCTCATCTGCCACATAGTCGCACAATTAGACAGTGCATTGAGGCTGGCTTGTAAATTGGAGACATCCTGTAAGGACGTTATTCCACTGAAAGTTTGGTGTCGCCTGCAAAGACTGAAATGGTACTTTTAATCCCAGACCCAATATCATTTATAAAGATATTAACAAGTAAGGGTCCCAACACTGAACCTTGGGGTACACCACTGATAACCTTGGACCATTCAGAGTAAGAATCATTAACCACTACTCTCTGAATTTGGTCTTTTAGACAGTTTTCTATCCATTTACAAACTGATATTTCCAAGTCTGTAGACTTTACCTTACACATTAGCCGTGTGTGGGGAACTGTGTCAAAAGCTTTTGCAAAATCCAAGTATACCACGTCCACAGCCACCCCTCTGTCCAAGGTTATACTTACCTCTTCGTAAAAAGAAATCAGATTTGCTTTACAACTTCTGTCTTTCATGAACCCATGCTGTCTGTTGCTTAAATTATTTTTTTCCAGCAAGTACTCATCTATGTGGTCTTTTCTTAAACTCTCCGGTATCTTCCAAACTATAGAAGTTAAACTAACAGGTCTATAGTTACTTGGTAAAGACTTTGTTCCCTTTTTAAATATAGGCACCAAATTGGCCCTGCGCCAATCCAGTGGTACTATTCCCATCATTAACGAGTCCATAAAAATTAGAAACAATGACTTTGAAATTATAGAGCTCAATTCTTTTAGGTTCCGTGGATGGGTGCCATCTGGTCCAGGTGCTTTATCCACCTTTATTCTGTCTAAATATTTCTGGACCATATCACTTTTGAGCCATTGTGGATCATTTGGGGCTGTGTCAATACAACCTCCATTATGGACTTGAGCTCCCCCATGCTCCTTTGTATACACAGAACTGAAGAATGTATTTAATAACATTTTCTTTGTCCCCAGTCACCCACTCTAGATTATTTTGTAAAGGGCCTGCATGCTCAGACCTGGCCTTTTTACTGCACTTAGTGTGTGCTCCTCTTGTTTGTTTGTTAGTCAAAAAAAATAAAAAGACTCAGCTGCACCTTTTTAATGCCCCCCCCCCCTCCCCCAACTACAAATCTAAAAGAGCCTTAGAGTATATTTTTAAAGCTGTAGTGAATCCATGCACATTGGTCATTCTGGATTCACTGACATTCACCAGACACATTCACCAGTTAATGGTTGGTTAATTTTCCAGGCTTAAAGTTTTTTATATCCTCCTAGATAAAAAGCATACATTGCAATAGACCTCAGCACTTACCATATTTGCTTTGTAGCTTTTGTTTGCAGTTTGTCGCTTCTTTTTATTCTGTCCCTCCTGCAATTCTGTCTATTTAGTGAATATGTTTCCTTGCAGGGTCTCATGGAGCCCAGCCATAGCTACCCCTATGTGCATACTTCCAGCAACTATATACTGTAGCCAATGCAGGTGGTCATGCAACTAATATATGATTTGTAAAATGCATGCTCCATGACCAGAAGAGAGACAGACAAGTGATTGGGGACATACAGTGCCTTGAAAAAGTATTCATACCCCTTGTAATTTTCCACATTTTGTCATGTTGCAACCAAAAACGTAAATGCATTTTATTGGGATTTTATGTGATAGACCAACACAAAGTGGCATATAATTGTGACGTGGAAGAAAAATAATAAATGGTTTTCAAAATGTTTTACAAATAAATATCTGAAAAGCGTGGTGTGCATTTGTATTCAGCCCCCTTTACTCTGATATACTTAATTAAAATCTAGTGGAACCAATTGCCTTCAGAAGTCACCTAATTAGTAAATATAGTCCACCTGTGTGTAATTTAATTTTAATATAAATACAGCTGTTCTGTGAAGCCCTCAGATTTTTGTTAGAGAACCTTAGTGAACAAACAGCATAATGGAGGCCAAGGAACACACCAGACGGGTCAGGGATAATGTTGTGGAGAAGTTTAAAGCAGGGTTAGGGTATAAAAAAATATCCCAAGCTTTGTGTTTCAATCTTTTTATTCAAGTTTTGTCATACAAAATGTATAAAAGTCGCCACATAACATTGTACAGTCACAATCAACATTTGGGGTAACACAATGAAGATCACCAAGTGTAGGGGTCCTTGGAGTAGTCCGAAGCTCCGTAGAGCCGTTAACCCCTATTAGCATCGCAGATCATATCTGAACCGTCCACCCAGATGAGCCGCCCCCCCATCCATCTATCGGGGGGGGCGCAACTCAGCCGGCCGTGTGGGCAGCCCAGAGGTCTGATCAGACTGACAATGGTCCCGTAGGAGCTGAGAAAACAGGGAGCAGCACAAACCTCTAAGGTCTGGATCTGACTCCAAAAATAAACAATAAACAAATTTCAAAAGAGAGGAAAGAGGACAGTGACAAAGAATAGAAGGAAGGAGACAGAGTAAGGAAAGGACAGTTGAGGAGGGGGGAATGGGGGGAGGGAGGGGGGGGAGGAGCCCCGATTCAGCATCCAGACATCTCAACCTAATCCCCTAGGCTATGCTGTAAACATCTCCGGGTCATTAGTTAGGTAACGAAGCCATGGGTCCCAAACTCCATGAAACAGTTTCATTTTATCTTGGGCCAGAGCGGTCAAGCGTTCGTTTAGCATCAACCAAGACAATTTGCCTTTAAGCTGATCGAATGGTAGAGCTGCCGATTTCCAGTTCCTAGCAATAGTGATTTTGGCTGAAATAAAAATAAATGTCAAGAGCCTCTTGCAGGACTTGGAGGCTTCCACATCTCCTCCCCCCAGTAGTGCTTGCTTAGCTGATTTAGTTAGGTTTAGTTGGGTAAGGGAGTAAACTAAATTATACACCCTGATCCAAAACCTCCGGACCTTTGGGCATGTCCACCAAATATGATAGGTGGTGCCCATCTGGCCACATCCTCTAAAGCACAACGGGGTAGCTCCTGAGACAAAAGTTGCCAGTCTGACCGGCACCATATACCACCTCAGTAGAACCTTATAATTGGCCTCAATTATTGAAGTATTGACGAGCGAACGAGATGCTGTCTCGGCTATCCTATGCCATTCGTCCAGATCCAGGGTTTCCTGCAAGTCGGTCTCCCATTGGACCATATAAGTCAGCTTTGTCGATACACTCAGCAATATCGAATATATAGCAGATAAATGTCCTTTCATTTTATCATAATTTTTGCATAGATGTTCCATGGGAGTTTGGGTTGCTAGGTTGCTCTTGCGAGCCAGGGTTTGTACATAATGTGAGATTTGGGCGAACCTATAACCCTCCGCTGGAGGCATTTGATGCCTGTCAGCCATAGTCCGTTCGGTCAGCATACCTCTATGATCGCACAAGTCAGCAATACACTTAAAACCCTTATTAGTCCACCATTCGAACGCTAGTGGAGTGAGACCCGGGGTGAATGTTTTATTTTGAAGCAGAGGTGTCAGTGGAGAATGAGGAGATTTGAATTTGTGAGATCTGGAGAGTCTGTCCCATAGTTCCAGTGACATGGATAAAGTAGGGCAAAGTATAGGAGGTCGCTCCTTGATAGGGAGCCATAAAATATAAGAAATAGGTTTGGGACGGCAGGAATAAGATTCCATAGCCATCCAAATGGCCTGTGCCTGTTGGGAGTGAAACCTTGTAAGTTGTGCTATCTGGGCAGCATAAAAATATTTTAATAAGTCTGGAAGACCAAGTCCTCCTCTCCGCTTCAACGTGTATAGAGTGCTCCTATTCACCCTGGGTCTCTTATCACCCCAAATAAACTGTAGTACTTTATTCTGGAATCGTTTAAGGTCATCACGGGCCAATGAAACTGGCAAGGTACGGAAGAAATACAATAATCGAGGTAGAACATTCATTTTAATTGAGTGAAGTCTGCCAAACCACGATGGCGGGTGAACCTGCCACTTAGCCATGTCAGCTGTTAGCCGTTTGAAAAGGGCTGGATAATTCTCTTTGTACAACTCACCAATAGATGAGGTCAGCTGTATGCCTAAATAAGGGAGAGCTGTGGATTCCCATCGGAATTGAAATGATTTTTCAAGCGTAGCCTGAGTGGAGCTTAGCAAAGATAAGTTCAGTGCTCTTGACTTACTATGATTAATTGCCAACCCGGAAATGTTGGAGAAAGGCTGCAAAATAGCATACAAGTTAGGTAGGGATGTGATCGGTGAGGTCAAGGTCAGCAACAAGTCGTCCGCAAAGAGTAAACATTTGTGTTCATAGTCTCCGCAATAAATGCCCTGTATATCTCTGCAGGCGCGAATTTTGAGCGCTAGTGGTTCAATCGCCAGGGCGAATAATAGTGGCGACAACGGGCAGCCCTGTCTAGTTCCTCTCCTGATAGGAAATGTTTGGGATGTATATCCTCTGAGCATTAGCGAGGCACTGGGGGAATCATATAATATGTGAAGGAGATCCAGAAAGCGTCTCCCAAATCCAAAGCGTGTGAGAACATCAAAAAGATAGTCCCAGGAGATAGAATCGAACGCCTTCTGGATATCCAATGAAAGTAACATTCCCCTCCTAGTCCCCTTTCCATCCCAATCAGACCGAACTGCCGAGATAAGGTTAATTATCCGGCGGGTTTGGTCCGATGCCTGTCTTGTCGGGACAAAACCTGCTTGGTCAGGATGGATATAACACTGAAGAAAAGTATTAAGTCTCTGGGCCAGTATTTTGGTTAGAATCTTAAGATCCGTATTGATCAGAGAAATTGGGCGATAATTGGAACAGTCTGTATGGTCCTTTCCTGGTTTCGGGATAACACTTATATAGGCTACATTTTCATGGCTGGGGAGCTTGCTGCCGCTTCTCAGGTCATTAAAGTAAGTACAGAGATGTGGGGCCAGAAGATCGTGATATTTCCTATAGTAGTGACCCGGGAATCCATCTGGCCCAGGGGCCTTGGTAGGGTGTAGGGTTTTGATTGCAGCCCTGACTTCAGGCTCTGTAAGAGCACCGTCCATCAGTTCCGCATGGGCTTGTGTCAATTTAGGCAGCTGTAAGTCGCGAAAGAATGTGCTCGCTTCAGATGAATCGAACTTGTCCTGCACTCCATACAGCTTAGCATAAAATTTGTGAAATTCTCCAATTATCCGTTCGGGGTTCTGGGAGGTTAGGCCCGTGGATAGTCGTAGTTTAGGCAAAGTCGGTGTGTACGGTCGAGGAACCAGTTTTCTAGCTAACATTGTGGTAGGTTTATCACCCATCGTATAGAACCTGTGCTTAGACCAACTAATATGTTTCTCCGCTTGAGTAGTCAAGCTAAGATTTAGTGCTAGTCGAGCCTCGTCAATTTTATGCCTTATATCTACCAGGGGATTTCTGTGCTGTTCACTAAGTAAGTTATCTAAGTTAGTTTCCAGAATCTTATTTGCCTGTTCCCTATTGCGTTTAATCCTGGCTGCCACTTGTAACAATATGCCCCTAATCGCTGCTTTATGAGCTACCCAGTTAATTGCGGGGGATGTGTCCGATGCCTTATTAAGTCTAAAGTATTCCTGTATTTCCTTTTGAATCTCTAAAAAGATTGTAGGGTCATTCAGCAAGCTCACATTAAGTCTCCACGGGGAGGGTCTAGATTTAGTCCATAGCCCTGAAGTAGAGAGTTTTATCGGGGAATGATCAGACCAAGGGGTAGATAAAATCTTAACCGACTTAATAAATGGTAGCAAAGGCGTACGTACTAGAACGTGGTCTATCCTCGAGTAAGTATGATGGGCTTGTGAAAAGTGTGTAAAGTCTCTGACCGTAGGGTTATTTTCTCGCCAGGCGTCGATGAGGTCATAGAAATGAAACAGACGTGCAACCTTGCTGCTTCCAGTCGGTGGGCGTTTCAATGTTGGTCTAGAGGAGTCCGATTTATCCATAATTCTGTCCAAGGGAATATTAGTATCGCCTCCCATAATGACCTGACCCTGGACTTTGGGCATAAGAATCTTCAGCATTTTGCTAAAGAATTCCGGCTGTCCAGTATTCGGGGCATAGTATGATATAAAGGACACCTCCTGGTCATGGAGCCGCCCCACTGCCATAATATATCTACCTCTCTTGTCCTTAACGATAGCGATGGGGGTAAAGGGGGTCCGTTTCGAAAAGCAGATGGCTACACCGCCCTTCTTTTCCCGACCCCCTGCCAAGTAAAACTGTGGATACTTCCCATTGAGGTAACGGGGCGCTGAGACATTGGAGAAATGAGTTTCCTGCAATAGCAGGACTTCAGCCTTCTGTTTATGATAAAACTGGAAAGCCTTAGTTCTTTTAGTAGGGGAGTTAAATCCATGTACATTGTGGCTAACTATCGAATAGTCTGTGTTATATGTGGTGGCCATCGTGGTAGGGCAGAGCACTCTTACCTTGCATAATGAATGAAGCGAGAAGGGTCCCGATGATGATGACTGTTTGGCTATGTGACCTCTCAGACCATGACATAAGGGAAGGGCGCTGAACCGAGGCTCCGAAGAAAGAGGGGGAAGGGAGAGAAGGAAAAGGCATTAGAGAAGAAGAGAAACAAAAATAAAAGCAAAAAAACATATACATAGGCCTTAGGCCCAAACAATCAATATAACTCAATCCTAGCTGATGAATGAAGGAATGGGGAATAACCCCTGCCGGAGACAACATCCGGCAAATTAGGTGCAAGGGTACCATCCTTGTCGTAGGATAGGTAGTCTTGCAGTTGGGTGGCAAGCATGACCACCCCGACCCAAATATGATTACACTCTGTACGAGCAGGCTATTCGAGGTCATATCGGAAATGACAAAATCAATCAATACAGTTTTAACATAACAGGCTGTCTATAGGAACATGCATTCCCAAGGCCAGTGGCGCCGGGGCCGGAAGGGTCCCCATCGGTCGTTCCGGCCCCCGAGCCACAGCCCAACAGGGGAACACATTGCGGTCCGACTAAGGCCCCCAGACTGCTAAAAAGCAAAAAGCAAAATTTCTTCGACCAGGTTGGGCCCGTCGGGGTTGTAAAATATTCGGCTGGCAGCCAGTCCGAAGAACCAGGAACTCCAGTAACTTTGTAACCCGTGACTTTGTAACCTGTGAACTGTGAACGGTAACGATGGCCCCATCAGGCCCATAGTCCACCATGGGCCCAGGCCATATCCGTGCAATCAAGCACTAACAGTTCCCAAAAGGGGCAAAAAAGCAAAAAGAGAGAAGAGCAATAATACTCAGGTATTCCGGCGAGCATTTCTGGCCTGTGAGCGTGTGCGATCCTGCCATATCGGGGAGAGGGGACGATGATCCAGACAAGGGGGAGATGAAATCGGAGTCGGAGAGTCCCGTGCAATGATGCCGAGACTAAGCAGTAGGTCTTCGCCTGCTTGGAACGTGGAAAAGGAGTGGGACTTTCCGTTGTAAGTGAATGATAACTTAAAAGGGAACGACCATCGATACTTAATCTGTTTGGCCATAAGTTGCTGGAGTAATGGCCGTAGGTTTCTGCGTTTCTGGACCGTTGATGGCGCCAAATCTGTAAAGAGCTGTATTGGTGTTCCAAATAGCGACAGGTCCGGCCTGTTGCGAGCAGCAAGCATCATCTTATCCTTAATGCGGTAGTAATGTGGCTTAACAATAATGTCTCGTGGTAGGCCGTCGGCCCTTGGGGCTGTCAGTGCTCGGTGAACGCGATCAACTTCCATGTGGTGGTTGGCTATATCAGGGATAAGGGTTTTCATCAGGTCTTTTACAGCCCCCTCTAGATCTGTGTGAGTTTCAGGGAGGCCACGCACGCGGACATTGTACCTACGAGAACGATTCTCCAAATCTTCAATTTTTGTGAATGCCTCTTCTAATCTATCTTGGAGGTCTGTCACCATGGCTGAGTTCTGGTTGACCCTTTTGATGGCTCCATCCACTTTGGTTTCAATTAGCTCAAAACGCTCTCCCAAGCTATGGATGTCTTTTTTCAGGTCAGTGGTGATTAATGTGCAGGCCTTAGAGAGCTCCTGCTGCAGCATGGTGGAGAATCTGCCCAACAGTACAGCATCAGGGGAATAGTGTGAGAGCTGGGGAATTGGCATATCCTGGCTGGATTGGCTGGATTGGCTAATGAGGACTTCTGCTAAGTCTGCCATGTTCCTATCCATGGAGGAGGCAGGGGAGGCAGGGGAGTTTGGAGAGTCATGTCTATCAGCGTATATGGCTGGGGATGGGGGATGTGATAGTGACTCACCCCGCTGTCCGGTCTCCACCTCTCCCGAGGATTGTGAGGAGAATGGATCCCTAGTTGGCTCCAGATTTAGCTGCCTGTCTCCTCTCTGTGTAGCGCCGTCGGATCTGGCTGCTGCCGTGCTGCCTCGTGTGTCTGGCTTACCCGGCGCCATCTTGGATCGCGGCTGTGCTGTAGGGGAAGGCCCTGCTCTCTTCTGGGCTGTAGTTTGCGTATCGTGTCCTTTCCGCGGCTGCCCCTGTGCCCTACGGTTCATCGCCACTTCGGGGCTGGTGTGGGATCGGTCCTGGCTCACGGACCTCAGTGCCTGCGCTATCGTTAGCTCTGGTGGGTCGGGGTGCCGGGAGCTCGGTCAGCACACGTCCTTCTCCGAGTCCCCGCGCATGCGCACTCTTATCCCAAGCTTTGAACATCTCACAGAGCACTGTTCAATCCATCATCTGAAAATGGAAAGAGTATGGCACAACTGCAAACCTATCAAGACATGGCGGTCCACCTAAACTGACAGGCCGGGCAAGGAGAGCATTAATCAGAGAAGCAGCCGAAGGGCCCATGGTAACTGTGGAGGAGCTGCAGAGATCCACAGCTCAGGTGGGAGAATCTGTCCACAGGACAACTATTAGTCGTGCACTTCACAAATCTGGCCTTTATGGAAGAGTGGCAAGAAGAAAGCCATTGAAAGCTATTGAAGAAAACCATAAGAAGTCCTGTTTGCAGTTTGCAAGAAGCCATGTGGGGGACACAGCAAGCATGTGGAAGAAGGTGCTCTGGTCAGATGAGACCAAAATTGAACTTTTTGGCCTAAAAGCAAAACCCTATGTGTGACTAACACTGCACATCACCCTGAACACCCCATCCCCACCATGAAACATGGTGGTGGCAGCAGCATGTTGTGGGGATGCTTTTCTTCAGCAGGGACAGGGAAGCTGGTCACAGTTGATGGGAAGATGGATGGAACCAAATACAGGGCAATCTTGTAAGAAAACCTGTTAGAGTCTACAAAAGACTTGAGACTGGGGCTGTGGTTCACCTTCCAGCAGGACAACGACCCTAAACATACAACCATAGCTACAATGGAATGGCTTGGATCGAAGCATATTCATGTGTTAGAATGACCCAGTGAAAGTCCAGACCTAAATTCAATTGAGAATCTGTGGCATGACTTGAAAATTGCTGTTCACAGACGCTCTCCATCCAATCTGACAGAGCTTGAGATATTTTGCAAAGATGAATGTCACTCTTTAGATATCCAAAGCTGGTAGAGACATCCCCAAAAAGACTTGCAGCTGTAATTTCAGCGAAAGGTTGTTTCTACAAAGTATTGACTCAGGGGGGCTGAACGCAAATGCACGCCACACATTTCAGATATTTATATGTAAAAATTTTGAAAACCGTTTATCATTTCCCTTCCACTTCACAATTATGTGCCACTTTGTGTTGGTCTATCACATAAAATCCTAATAAAATACATTTACGTTTTTGGTTGTAACAAAATGTGGAAAATTTCAAGTGGTGTGAATCCTTTTTCAAGGCACTGTTATTTGCAGAACTTCTTTATGGTGTTTCCTTGGTGGACCAGAATAAATAACTGCAAGAAGATGAGAGTTCAAACTACTTGATGCATTGACAAGCAGCTAAACACAGAGTTTTTGCTGATGAGACAAAGGTGTACAATATTTGATATCAATGGAGGTGTCTGTAAAATAGAACACGATTTGGCATTGTTGGAAGATTGGTCAAAGCAGTGAAAGCTGTAGTTCAATGTTTCTAAATGTAAAATAAAGCATCTAAGGAAAAAGAATCCCATGACATAGTACAACATTGGGGGTACAATGTTGGCCATTACTACAGAGAAAAAAGATTTTGTGATATTTATTTCAGATTGCAAAATGAGCAATTAGTGTGGCCAGGCAGTGGGAAAGGCCAATAGAATTCTAGGGTGAATAGCTAGAGGGGTCAACAGCAGGAGGAAGGTGATCATGTTTCCTCTATATAGATCTTTAGTTAGATCTCATTTAGAATACTGTATCCAGTTCTGGAGATCTCATTAAAAATAAGATATTGATAAGAAAGAATGAGTCCTGAGAAGGGCAACAAAAATTGTGAAAGGTCTAAGGGATACAAACATATCAGGAGAGCATTCGGGAACTTAATATATATGATCTGGAGGAAAGAAGAGATATTACTGAAACCTTTAAATACATTAAGGAGGTAAAGAAGGTTCAGAAGGGCAGTATTTTCAATATGAAGCCAGGATCAAGAATACGGGGAAATTACTTCAAACTAGGAGAGGGAAAGTTCAAAATTAATTTTAGAACGTTTAATCTTACCAATCGGTAAGCTGAAGCTTGGACTAAACTTCCAGTAGAGGTAGTGAGTCAGTCAACAGTAAGTGGATTCAAACATGCTTGGGACAAAACAAAGATCTATGCTAAGACAAAAAAGTTAAGAAAGAAAAAAATGTGTTTCTATGAAATATGGGATATTTTTACCAAGCTTTGTTATTGCACTATATCCCCTTCTTGTATCTCGCCTACTTTGCATGCAATCTGGTGAAGCACACCCCCTAAGGAGCCGCAAGTGAAATGGATACCCCACCCTACACAGCCAGGCACACTGAATCTTCGCAGTCACTTCAGAGTGAGGAAAGGGTTCAGTACTACGGTTTGTTTTGTGTTATTGAGGGGATGTAACTTGGATAGGGATTGGGAGAATTATGGGAGGCCCACTTGACTTCAAACAACTTCAGGGACAACTTCTCCTATATACCATTTATGTACACTCCTTACCACCTCCAGCACACTTCCTTTCAGAATTCCAGGTGGCAAACTGCTTGTGAATCTGACAAAGAACTCAGTCATGTTTAGAGCAAAAGCATTTTATAGGCAGGAACCTGAGGCCTCTTTAAGTGTGTAGCAAAGAATGCAGTGCCCAGCTTGATCACTCCTGTGGCTACTGATCCCAGCACCACCTCTTCAGACACTCTGAGCCTGCCTGGCTGCAGCTGCCCCTTTCACTAGCCCTCCTAGCTACTTCTCCACATTCCTCCCAGACTGACACTCTCTCTCTCAACAGTCCTCCCAGACTGATCACTCACCAGCCCAACCGGCTGACTTGTCAGTAGACCTCCTGGACATGCTGACCTGCTCCCGCTGCCCTCCCCTTGCTCCCGTGCCTCCAGGAAGTATTTCCCAGTGTGCATTTGAGGGTCCCTCCAGCACCCAAGCCCCAGGCTCAAGGTCACCCCCCCCCAGACTGGGGGGCACTCTCAAGGGCCACTGACAGCCTCCTCAGCACTCCATCACCATCTTCCACCCAACTGCCCCTTCTGGCATGCCTTTTTATGAAGGGGACTCAGGGAGACTGAATGACTCAGCAAGCAGCTTTTCTGGTGCCTCCCCCTGCCTTCTGAAAGCTTGTAAAAGTTGTGGGTGGAAGCTAGGTAGAGCTGCTGGGCAAATGGGTTGGTGGCCTGCCAAATTCAACCCAGGCCTGGCTTTCCTACACTACAACTATTTACATCTAGCACACACTAGTGGGTGCTACACTGGTTTTTAGGTCTTACAGTCATTAACAATTTTTATATGAAAAATATTTTTAGAATATAAATAAGAATTGTAGTTCACATCAAGTCAGTTTACCAACAGTCTAGACCAAAATTTTATGATTTCCTTAAAGAGGCCCAATTGGGTCTTAAAACAAAATAAAACAGCACACCCCTGTAATTGAAGAGGTATTATTGCCTGCATCCTGTGTCAGTCCTTTCCTTCAACCCTTTCAATGTCATTGTTGAGTCCTGTAGTAATATACGGGCTGGAGGAAGGAACCACACTGTGGTGAGGGACACAGAAACTCAACTCTTACAGAAATGTTGAATGCTGAAGAGACTGAAGTATGCTGCAGCAATAGAACAGAGGGGAGGCAGAAGACATGGTCCAGCAGAGAACAGGGTTGCCAACCATTCATTAAATGTTATTAATGGTTTGTGAAAGAAAAAAACAGGGTTGTAAAACTGTGAAGCAGCTGCTCTGCCTCCCACTGCCTCTGCAACCAACGCAGTAGACAGCTCCATGCTGTAACCTTTCCTGCTTCCTCAATTACACATTTGGCTCTTGCTGCTGATCTGTCAGAGATTTCAAGGCCCAGCTGTGGCATCTGCCATAGCATCTTTCCCAAAAACCCAAACTTAGATGTGCTTCTGCTCTGCACCCATTATCTGGCCACATCTGGATTACACACTCTTCACAACCAGCAGCATCTTAAACTGTGCAACCCTAACACCGTAAAGCATACCTCAAGGCTTCCAGGCAAACCAGAGCTCTACTCCCACACTCCATGTTTCTTTTTTCACAGATAAAAGGGCATTTTCCATCCCCTGATCACTGCTGTTAGATATTTTTCCTCCCACTGACCACCAATACCAGACATTCCTTCCTTTCACTGACCAAAAAGTTTTTGTTTTGTTTTTTCCTCCCGCTGAAAAGCAAGATAAAGGGCACAATGACACTGCTGACTGCTGCTCTATGAACACATAACAGAATGCTTACCCCTGTACATTGCATACTTTTAATCAAAAAGTAGTACAAGAACCTTTTTCTAAGTCGGAGCGACTTGCGTCGCTCCTATTAGAACGGTTCTATTGAACAGAGCGGGGCGCGACTTGTCAGGCGGCTGGGTTGCCTGACGAGTCGCCCCTGTGTGAATGGGCTCTTACTGGTCACTTATTAGTCTCCAACAGTTTTGGTACTATCAGACAAATGTATTAGAACTGTTGCAATATTCAGTTTTTTTTTTTTTTAAAGATCATTTGGGGTTTGTGTGACTGTGAAACGTTCAACTGTAGTACAGTGATTAAGAATTAGTTTATGTAATTAGTTTGTGTGCAGCCATGCTCAACCAGTGTTCCATGGAAAATGAGGGTTCCTCCCGTAGTTGCTAGGGGTTCCTTGAACTGTAGCTGACTGACCTCCCATTGCACAGTCCCAGAGCCAATGTCACTTGGTAAAGACAGCTGAATGACACCAATGATCTTTTTGGCTGCAAAAGTGGCATTTTGACCACCAATGTAAGGGGCATTCTTCCCACTGGCTACCAACATAGGGTCCATTTTCCCCACTGACATCCAATGAATTGGTTTTAGCAGGGGTTGAAGATTATTTCAAGAGTTCCTCAGGTGTAAAAATGCTGAGGAGGCCAGGTGTAGTGTATACTGCAAGTACTGTAGGCTCAGACTGTACTTGTCGTTTAAGCCACGCCCAATATTCAGCATAAAGTAGCCACATCCATTTATTTCTGCGCCATGCACTGCCTACTGATTTTTTTTCTTTCCCAAACTCTTTAAGTTTGAAGTATGCTAACAGATGAAACAGTTCCTACAGGGCAGCATCTACTTCACATAATATTGCACTGATAAAAGCATGTCTCTCTGACATTATAATGTTTAGCAGTTGCAGGTTAAAATAAAAAAATAATACAATTATAATAAAATAGTAGAACTGCCAGGGGAACCAAATGACTCACACACGTATTGCAATAAGCTCGGGTCAAGATTGGTGTGTAACCACAAGAACAGGGAATATCAGTTGCAAAATCCATTATTGTGAAGAAAGCATCACACTACATGCGTAGGAAGGGTCATAGCCTTTTTTATGAACTGTGACACATTACGAGATTAGAGAGAATTCAGAATCACATCTTATTATGGGACATTATTAAAAATTCCCAGATCTCATAACTACAGTATGATGGATCCACCCTCGACCCAAGTCTCCGTCTGTGAGTCACTGTGCCTTCTTGACCCACCCAAAGTCCTTAATAGAATCTGTTGGTGGCTGAGTTGGAAGGAGACCACAGACACCTGTTGATCTATCCTGAACATTACCTGAACTCTC
This sequence comes from Rana muscosa, assembly GCA_029206835.1. Classification (NCBI taxonomy): domain Eukaryota; kingdom Metazoa; phylum Chordata; class Amphibia; order Anura; family Ranidae; genus Rana; species Rana muscosa. Next base: position 53,520,063 of record CM055128.1, on the reverse strand, counting down.
CAGACTGGGTCAAGAACATGACCAAGCAAAAAGGCTGGTCAATGTGTGAGTAAAGGGCTAGGCTATGCCAGCAGCACCAGTTGTTAATTGAGAGTTTCTTCTGCTGTGCATATGAGATATATGGTTGAATATTGGACAAGGTATTAAAAAGACCTTCCATATACATGCAAAGGTCACACTGATGCTTTATAATCAAATTCAAGATTCTGATATTGTTTTTAAAATAAGAAACTGTTGAAATGCCTACATGCAGACAATTCACATGTTTACCTACATTCAGTGCAATAGAAGCGGAGTGAATCCTGCCAAAAATGCAGTGCCCTTGTCAATTCCTATGAGCTGGACTGAAAGTACAAACAATTTTATCTTCCTACTGTGAACTGCTATAATATTTGTGTTTTGGGGTTTAGATACCTTTTAATTTTAAGATCCAACAAAATCATGCAAATTGTGATGAGGTGAAGCTCCGTTTTTGTTATTTTTCTGCATGCAGGGGCATTTCAAGTTACCACACACTGCACAGTATTGTTAGTATAGCACAGGCTGCTTGTAGGAGAACCCAATAAGCCACCTCATCAGTGAGCTACTACTTCTTTATTATCCTTTCACATGCCAAATTATTGTCCTTGACCATGTTGTAAGGCGCCATTCATGCAAAAAGGTGAACCTATTCATTTCAAAAGTGCACAGGCCTTTTAAAAAAATGTTACCATACCAAAATTGGATTACAAATAACTGTTCCCGTTGTGCACCACCAGTCAAGTTGCATGCGAAGAAACTGTTCTTCTAGAGACTGAGTTAGAAAATCTGGATCAGGCCTGATCTGTAGTCAGAGCTTAAGTTGCTGCGCCATAAGGGTGCATAGATAGAGATAGTAGTACTTGGCGGGTAGTCGCCTGTGTTAGACTTTCTGCTGCAGTACTCTGCAGATATATATGTGTTATGTGTTAACCTTATGCCTTTTACCCGAAGTAAAGAAACGTTATATTTTATCTCTTGCTATCAGTGTGTTGCCTTTATGAAAAGAGGTTACCCATGCAATACAGATAGATTGTGTGCATATACTGTTAGATTGTGATACTAGAGAAACCCCTAGACTAACTGTGCCAGAGTGGTTCGAGTAAATTGCCGGGGGTTGGCGGTGCTGTAGACAGGGCCCGAAACAAAATCCAGCGGCTCTCTTAACTGGGGGTAGCGCTACAGAAGCTTTACCTCATTTACTATGCTTTGGAGCAACTGCACTTGCAGAGTACAACTGCACTTGCAGAGTGCACGGTCTATTTGCCTTCAGTAAATCAACCCCAATGTCTTCTTACACTTCAAAAGACTGGAAAAACACCCTAATGCCGCGTACACACGATCGGACATTTCGACAACAAAACCGTGGATTTTTTTCCGACGGATGTTCGCTCAAACTTGTCTTGCATACACACAAATGTTGTCAGAAATTCAGATCGCCAAGAACGCGGTGACGTACAACACTACAACGAGCCGAGAAAAATGAAGTTCAATGATTCCAATCATGCGTTGAATTGATTCACAGCATGCGTAGGATTTTTATGCGTTGGAATTGAATACACACGATCGGAATTTCCGACAAGCACTTTTGTTGTCGGGAAAATTGAGAACCAGCTCTCAAACATTTGTTGTCGGAAATTCCGGCAGCAAATGTCCGATGGAGCCTACACATGGTCGGAATATCCGACCAAAAGCTCACATCGAACATTTGTTGTCGGAAATTCCGATCGTGTGTACGCGGCATTAGTGCTGCAATTAGCTGAAGCAAAATTGTGTTAGAAGCAATGTTTGTGTCTTATTGAAGACTTATGCTGCATGTGGATGGTGCCAAGTTAGCTGGTGGACATGCTGTCCAGTGTCCAGACAGACTGGGTCTAGGGTGGTATGTCAATGCATAAAGCAGCATTTGAAACAGAGCACAGAGTATTCATAAATACAAAGATTTTAAAGCATAGCCTATTGATAGGATTGGCTCCACATGTACAGTATATTGGAATATTAAATATTTGAAAAAATACAGTTTCCCCTTAATTGTAGTTTTCATACCATTACTCGTTGAGTATGCAGTAAACTCAGATTTATATCTCAATTGCAACAATAGAAATTTTGCTATCCAGAACAGCCTGGTCACGCATGGCGTATGTTAATGAAAGGCGCTGCCTGTCCTTCAGAATAGTCTGCTTGATTATGCAAAGGTTTGCTGGATCTCATCTTCGTTTTACATTATTAGTTTACTCCAGGCTATGTTTCTAACTGGAAATTTATACAAGGTACAATGTGATATTCTGAGGCTGGAACATTCATTCTACCGATATTGTCAACTTGGTAATTCTGGGAATATCCATTTTTAGCAATGCATGTGATGGTTTAACTGGAAATGATCTCTGCATGTTAATTGGAATCATCTGAAGTCATCAACACCCAAAGCTAACATAAAGCTGAACTCGGGTCGGTATTCATTCTTAACAGTTATCTCCTAAACTTATCTATCTTATTTCAATTCTTCATTGGTTTGATTATTCTTGCCTGGTTTCCATAGTAATTCAGCCTTGAAGTTTATTTCTTATAGGCATTTATATAGTGCCGACAAATTACGGAGCGATTTACATACTGAACATTTTGCATCAGTCCCTACCCTTGAGATGCTCATAATCTAAGATCTCTAGCATATAGGTGTAGCAATCACTCCCGCAGGAGCCTGCGGTTTAGGTCCCTAGGGTCATTTCTCGTAGTTGCAAGTACAGCCAGGCACACAGTAATTTCTTAGGCTCAATAAACAGTCTAGGGGTATGCTTTTCTGATGTTTGATTTCAGTACTTGAACTTTGATAAGAGTAGGGTAACTACTGTATGTGATACTCCAGCAACTTTACGCAACAAGCTGAGAACTCTAATCTTCCTCCTAATAATCTGAGCACAGTCCTTACTTACAGCAAGTATTGGGCTAAGCTATGCCAGGACACCATAGACAATATCCCCTTTGGGCAAAGCTGACTAACACAAGATAGATAGCAAGAGCACACAGTCTCAGAGATCTCTGACACCAGTCTATACTCACTAATGTCCTTGGAAAATTGGATGCCTCCTTTCAATATCTTCCAGACACCTCTCCTATGATACTAAGCCAGAACCACAAGATGACAGTCCCTTAGTCAGCTCCAACGAGTTTCAATAGAAGGGGTTCCCACAGCTAGCTCAGCTGGGACCTCGATAAACAGCAGGCACATGGCAGACCTGCCCAGAAAGGGCAGAAGCCCCCCAGGCTGGGATCTCCTCCTTTACAACAAGAACCCCTCTGCTCTCAGTCTCAGAATATTTATGCCCCTTCCCAGCCACCAACTGGGCACCTCTCCCCAAGAATTTGCCAGGGCTACATAAATATTCAGCTGCTGATTTGACTCTTCTAACCCACTATCCTACAGAACCTTTCCAGACAGACAGGGGGAAGAAGTTAACCCTGCAGCCAGTAAAACAGGACAAACCAAAACAATCACATGCAGCTCAACCGATTACAGTGAGCCAGTAACTAAATTTACCTAACCTAGCAGCAATCTAGGAGGGTGCTACATAGGCATACCTGCTAGGGCCAATTAACCTACCAGCATGCTGAAAGAAAACTCAAAAAAGCAAAGGGAGTACATATAAACCACAGGCAGATAATATCCAAAATCAATTGGCGGACACTACATGAATATTGCAGGTTATATATGAAGGGCAAATTTAAGCAGAGTGAGGGATTGTGTAACGACCCCCTTTGCAGTTCTTAGAAGGCACGCTTATGTCTTTATATCAATTCTACCTGGGAAAGGGGACTTTGATCTGTCTATCACCCAAGTCTTTCCCCTTCTCCTGATGGCCAGTGCTCACTGGAGGCTACTGTTGAAAGAATGGGATTGCTTTAGAAAAAAATAGGGTTCATTCACACAGGCAATTGGCACACCCTGGGATTTCCAGTGGAATCTGCAGAGTCCTGGGTCTTGAATGATGGGTGTGTGCGAAGAATTGTGGCCGCTCAGCAAATATAACTGGCTGTGCGAACATTTAGCTGCAGCCCTTCGCACACACATATCATTTCAGATGCAGGAATCTGTATAATCTTGCTGCTGGCAAAGACAGGTTATACTAATCACCCATGTAAATGGACCCGTCAACTTTGATTTTATGTCCATAGAAGCCCAGGCATCGCTGAAGTCATATCTTACGCAAGCCCTGAGAAAGTGTGTGAGCCCCCAAAACGTGTTGGATTTTTGTATATTGCTAATCATCCAATAAACTATCATTCTGGACTTTTTTTTACCACTGGTGTGGTGTCCTTGTGGTCTGTATTCCTGGATCTACAGGACGCTCTTCTCTGTTTGGGTGTACTTTTGTCACATGGGAGCAGCCTCATCAAAGCAACCAAGCTTGATAATTAAAAAATGATGACCACTCAAAATTTTGGACATTAATAATGGGAGATCCAGTGCCCGATATACAGTACGTGTGTTCTGATTTTTGTGTCCTTGTTGCAGAGGAAGGGAGAGTAAATCTCTCTAAAGGAGCCACAAATAGCAGTAAAAACTTTTCTAATTATTAACCACTCTTTACAAAACAAAACAAAAAATGTTTTTGGTTTTGACACTGTGTAGGGGTACCCTTGTAGGGTCTGCTGGATATTGTAGTCCACCTGTCACTCTGCCCCAGCCCGGCATTTACTTCCCATTCACTCTTGAGACAATGAACAGTTCGTATGTTTGTTTTGTATTTTATTGAGGTATTTAGAACTTGGATAGGGTAAGGAAAATTATGGGATTCCCAGAATCAATAATGAAATCAATAAGGTGATCAGTTGGAACCTCTATTTACACTTCTAGAGTTCCAGTCTCCTCCAGCACAACGCCTATTTGTTCTTCTCTCTCCTGTACAATACTTGGTTCCTGGTACAGCTAGAGCTTGGTTAGGTCTGACTCTTGTTTCCGCCAGGCCTCAGCAACTGCCATTTGCAGGCAGGGACCGCAGGCCCCCTTTAGTGTAGCAACAAAATAGAAAAGTCTTTAGTGCTAGCTGACCTTGGTGGACTACTGCTCCCATCCAGTCCTCTTCAGGCCCTGCCAACCCTCCTGGCTGCAGCTGCCCGACTTCACTGCCCACGACATCACAGTCTCTCCTGCTGGCTCTACATCCATCTAAGACTGCACATTCCCATTCCGCTCCAACTGTGCCTGTCACTCACCAGCCCACCTGGCTGCACTCCGGTGGATCCCTCCTGCTGGAGACTTGCCCGGCAACACTAGCTCCCGTTGTCTTTCTTGGTTCCTCTCTGTGCCTCCTGTCCAGATCCTTCTTTGTTTCTCAGCAAGGCTCCGACTTGCACCTGAACCCCACAGGCCCAAGTTTCCCCCACACATCAGACTGGGCGGTACCATATAAGCCCTGACAACCTAGTGCTCCATCTCTAGCTTCTTCCACCCGACAACTCCTCTCCAGCAGGGCTGACTTTTGGTATTTAAGGAGGCCTGCCTCCTGCCAATCCAAGTTGGGGATTGGCATAGCTCCCAACAGTCCCTGATTTCGAGGGACTGTCCCAGATTTGGAGCAATGTCCCTCTATCCCTCTTCCCCCCTCATTTGTCCCTCATTTTGGTCTGGCCCATATAGTTGTATATAAAATGCACCATTTATCTTTCAAAAAGTGTTTCCCAGTGCTAAACCTTTCATCTAATTTCTAAATTGCTGCATTTGTACATTTTAAAAGCCAATATAAAGGAATAGTAGTGGTACAAAAAAGCCCCAAAAAAACCCAGGCAGCTCCACCCACCTCTCTTCCCCTCCTCCCTTCTGGAATCCTCTAAAAGCCAGAGGGAGGTAAAAAAGAAGTGATGCTGCGTGTGAATCACCTGCTGATACTCTGGGCCACTCTTAGCCCACACATATTAAAACAAACAGGACTAGCTTACAGCTAGGCCTGATTAAATTTACCTACAACACTTTACCTACAACACTTTAAAGAAAACCTGTCACAAAGGGGGGCAATGCAAACTACAAGTATGATGAAAAAATGCATTAGCTGTGTGTGACAGCCACATAAAAAATAGTAGATTTAAACAGGGCCGTCTTTAATGCGGTGCAAAATGGGCAGCTGTTGTGGGTCCCATAGCAGCTGCCGCTTAAAGTGGTTGTAAACCCACTAATCCTTTTTTTTTTTTTTGAGGCAACCTGCAAGAGAAAGGCATAATGAGCTAGTATGACTAGCATACTAGCTCATTATGTACCACTTACCTTAGATCGGGGCCCCCGAAGCAGTCCGCGTCCCTCTCTCCAGACGCAGCCATCGCTGCGGCGATAGCCGGAATGTTACTTCCAGGTATCGCCGCACCAGCCAATCACAGCGCCGCTCCAGCATGCGCGGAGGAGCCGTCGAATTCGGCTACGTCGTCGAATGCTGCGACCTAGCCGAATTTGTGAATGGGATTAACCCCATGCGCATGCGCGTGACGTCAGCGGCGCCGGTTTTAAATGCAAATATCTTCTTAACCGTGTAGGTTAAGGAGATATTTCATGCACCTACAGGTAAGCCTTAATCTAGGCTTACCTGTAGGTGTTTGTTTACAAAGTGGGTTTACAACCACTTTAAGCCCGTGCTGCGCGCAAATAGTTTTCCCAGCTTTTTCTTTCCAGCATGCACACTCCACAATGTGTGGACATACAACACATGCAGCCCCCACCCTGGGAGTCTACAGAATCCCCCAATCAGCAGCAACCTGATGGTAGATGGACAGCGCGAAGGGCCAAGGAGAGTGGTGACCTGGCTCAGATAGCAGGGTGGCCACAGACAGTGTTGACAAACCAGAGGGCAGGACTCCAGAGCCCAAGAATATGTGTGCCCAGGGTCCAATCAGTATTAAAAACAGCCCTGGATGTAAAGATGGAGACAGCTGAAGTTATTTGCAGATATTGACTTTTCCAGCACAATGCAAATATGGCCTTCAATTTTTGAACATGTTCTTTAAGGATATTGCTTCCTAAAGTGACATTTTTCTTTGCCCAATCAAGGTAATCAAAAAAGATCACTTAGTTGCCCCCCTACCCAGCAGCATGGACTCACATTTCCTTGCTTTACTTCTGCAGCGGGGATCCACTTTGCAGTGTGTTAAAGACTATTGTTATCTTGAGAATCAACCCCAACTCCCTCCGGAGTCTCTTTAGGATATTGCAGCAACTGTTGTTTGACTGTATTGGAACGATGCATTGTGGAACTTATGGTACAGGGAGAAAGAGACTCCATTGCCATGGATATCAAATAGACTATGGTACCCACAGTGCAGCTGTACTCCCAAAGTGCATTGCATCTTCGCACAGCACTGGGGGAGGTTACTTAAAGCAAGGGAGGAGCTACACTCGCTCTCTCTGGACCTTGCCATCCATCAAGCAGGAAGTCTGTGTTGAGGCCTGCTGCCGGAGAGTCTAGGCCAAAAGCCTGGGCCTACAGCTATCAAGGAGGGTCGCTCAGCCTAAGAGGGATCCTTTTCCGTGTGACCAGCCTTCGCTTCCCAGAGACCGGGGTCATCCATCCACCGACATCCAGTGTGGCTGTGAGAGGAATCGGAGACTGCAATTTGCAGGGAGGCTGCGGATCGAGGCACCGACAGCGGAACGTGCCAGTGGGACGAGGCCTGTTTGGTGAGAAGTGCACTTGCCCGGAATTCATTAACTGTTTGTGTAGGCCTGTGTGATTTTTCAAGGCCCACCATTAGTAGAATAGTGCGCCACACGCCAGGACATAGTGCATCTCGCGGTGGCCGCGTGGTTTAAAGTTTGGCAGAGAGGTTCATCTTCATAAACATTGTGGAAGTTCAGTTTGCTTTCTTTTAAAACCCCTGTGGATTACAAATGTTATGTGCACCAACGATTGCTAGCGAAGACTCCTACTACTGAAGGATAGTTACATAGTTACATAGTTAGTCAGGTTGAAAAAAGACACAAGTCCATCCAGTTCAACCGTAAAAAAAAATAAAAAAATAAATAAATAAAAAATAAACATATATCGTACAATCCCATATACCCAATTCTATACCCACAGTTGATCCAGAGGAAGGCAAAAAAAACCCAGAAGAGCATGATCCAATTTGCTACAGCAGGGGAAAAAATTCCTTCCTGATCCCCCGAGAGGCAATCGGATATTCCCTGGATCAACTTTACCTATAAATGTCAGTACCCAGTTATATTATGTACATTTAAGAAAGAATCCAGGCCCTTCTTAAAGCAATCTACTGAGCTGGCCAGAACCACCTCTGCAGGGAGTCTATTCCACATTTTCACAGCTCTTACTGTGAAAAAACCTTTCCGTATTTGGAGGTGAAATCTCTTTTCCTCTAGACGCAAAGAGTGCCCCCTTGTCCTTTGTGTTGACCGTAAAGTGAATAACTGAACACCAAGTTCACTATATGGACCCCTTATGTATTTGTACATGTTGATCATATCCCCCCTTAATCTCCTCTTCTCAAGAGAGAATAAATTCAGTTCCTCTAATCTCTCCTCATAGCTGAGCTCCTCCATGCCTCTTATCAGCTTGGTTGCCCTTCTCTGCACTTTCTCCAGTTCCCCAATATCCTTTTTGAGAACTGGGGCCCAAAACTGAACTGCATATTCCAGATGAGGTCTTACTAATGATTTGAACAGGGGCAAAATGATATCTCTCTCTCTGGAGACCATACCTCTCTTAATACAAGAAAGGACCTTGCTCGCTTTGGAAACCGCAGCTTGGCATTGCATGCCATTATTGAGCTTATGATCTACCAAAACCCCCAGATCCTTCTCCACTACGGATCCCCCCAGTTGTACTCCCCCTAGTATGTATGATGCATTCATATTATTAGCCCCCAAGTGCATAACTTTACATTTATCAACATTAAACCTCATCTGCCACATAGTCGCCCAATTAGACAGAGCATTGAGGTCGGCTTGTAAATTGGCGACATCCTGTAAGGACGTTATTCCACTGCATAGCTTGGTGTCATCTGCAAAGACAGAAATGTTACTTTTGATCTCAGACCCAATATCATTTATAAACATATTAAAAAGTAAGGGTCCCAGCACTGAACCTTGGGGTACACCACTGATAACCTTGGACCATTCAGAGTAAGAATCATTAACCACTACTCTCTGAATTCTGTCTTTTAGCCAGTTTTCTATCCATTTACAAACTGATATTTCCAATCCTGTAGACTTTACCTTACACATGAGCCGTGTGTGGGGAACTGTATCGAACGCTTTTGCAAAATCCAAGTATACCACGTCCACTGCCACCCCTCTGTCCAAGGTCTTACTTACCTCTTCATAAAAAGAAATCAGGTTTGTTTGACAACTTCTGTCTTTCATGAATCCATGCTGTCTGTTGCTTAAATAGTTTTTTTCCAGCAAGAACTCATCTATGTGGTCTTTTATTAATCTCTCCAGTATTTTCCCAACTATAGAAGTTAAACTAACAGGTCTATAGTTACTTGGTAAACACTTAATTCCCTTTTTAAATATAGGCACCACATTGGCCCTGCGCCAATCCAGTGGTACTATTCCTGTCATTAATGAGTCCCTAAAAATTAAATACAATGGCTTTGAAATTACAGAGCTCAATTCTTTTAGGATCCGTGGGTGTATGCCATCTGGTCCAGGTGCTTTATCCACCTTTATTCCATCTAAATATTTCTGGACCATATCACTTTTGAGCCATTGTGGATTTGGGGCTGTGTCACTACCCCCATTTTGGACATGAGCTCCCCCATGCTCCTTTGTATACACAGAACTGAAGAAAGTATTTAATAAATTAGCCTTCTCTTTGTCCCCAGTCACCCACTCTAGATTATTTTGTAAAGGGCCTACATGCTCAGACTTGACCTTTTTACTATTAATATATTTGAAGAATTTTTTTGGGGTTTGTCCTACTATCTTTTGCAATCTGTCGTTCATTTTGAATTTTTGCATCCTTGATTTCCTTTTTACATATCCTGTTATATTCTTTGTAACATTTAAATGACACTAGTGTTCCCTCATTTTTATATTTTTTAAAAGCTCTTTTCTTATAGTTTATAGCTTTTTTAACTTTGGCAGTGAGCCACATAGGTTTTATTTTTAGCCTTTTAAACTTATTGCCCATGGGAATATACTTTGCAGTGAGTTCACAAACAGTCTTTTTGAAGAATTCCCATTTCTGTTCTGTGCCCATTGATGCCAATATTCCTTCCCAGTCTAAGTCCTGGAGAGCAGCACTCATCCTTGGAAAATTTGCTCTCTTGAAATTAAGTGTTTTTATCTTTCCTGTATGTGATTTTTGCTTACAACTAACATCAAATGAAATCATGTTATGGTCACTGCTACCCAGGTGTTCCTTTATCTGAACATTAGTAATACGCTCTGCATGGTTTGAGATTACCAGGTCCAACAGAGCATCATTCCTAGTTGGGGCCTCAATAAACTGGACCATAAAATTGTCCTGCAATAGGTTTATAAATTTTTGCCCTTTAACTGTCCCAGCAGTTCCATTACTCCAGTCAATTTCTGGGTAGTTAAAATCCCCCATTATTATCACCGTCCCAGCCCTTGCAGCCCTTTCCATCTGTGCAAGGAGCTGAGTCTCTAACTCCTCATTAACATTGGGTGGTCTATAACAAACTCCAATGATTAGCTTTGAACTACGCACATCTGTATGCAGTTCCACCCATAATGCTTCAGACTCATCACACTCTCCATCCACCAGGTCCTCTTTCACACTCGCTTTGAGATCACTTCTCACATAGAGACAGACCCCTCCACCCTTCCTTTTTACCCTGTCTTTCCGAAAGAGTGCATAGCCAGGAATATTAATAGCCCAGTCATGTGAGGAATGAAGCCAAGTTTCAGCAATACCGATTACATCATAGCTCTCCTCATGCACCAGAGCTTCCAACTCACCTATTTTGCTTGGCAGACTTCTGGCGTTGGTGAACAGACACTTTAATGCATTAATATTATTTGACCGGTCACATACTATCCTCTTGGGTGTTCCCAGATTGCAACTAGGACTTGCTACTATACTTACCTTGGGTTTATGTTCTTTGGTTACCCTACCACTAATGCCCCTAATACTACCCTTTAGAATATGTTCCCCGCTGACTCTCACTATCTCTGGACCCTCCCCCCTGTCACCTAGTTTAAAAACCCCTCTAACTTTTTGGCCATCCTTATTCCCAGCTGATCTGCACCCTCCTCATTTAGGTGCAGTCCGTACCTTCTATAGTACTGGTTATCGACTGAGAAGTCGGCCCAGTCCTCCAGGAACCCAAACCCCTCCTTACTACACCAGCTCTTCAGCCACTTGTTCACTTCCCTAATCTCCCTCTGCCTTTCTGGTGTGGCTCGATGTACCGGTAGTATTCCCGAGAATACTACCTTGGAGGTCCTTTTCCTCAATTTAGCTCCTAAGTCCCTAAAATCGTTCTTTAGGACACTCCATCTGCCTCTGACTTTGTCATTGGTGCCAACGTGCACCATGACAGCTGGGTCTTCCCCAGCCCCTCCCAGTAATCTGTCCACCAGATCCGTGATGTGCCGAACCCGAGCGCCCGGTAGACAACATACAGTTCGGCGCTTCAGGTCTTTGTTACAGATTGCCCTCTCTGTCCTTCTAAGAATTGAGTCCCCTACCACCAGAATCTGTCTTTCCTTTCCCTTCGCTTCCCCCCCACTCTCACTGGAGGAGTTCTTCCCCTGGCAGCTAGGAGAGTCCCTCAGCTCCAGCAGTGCTGGTCCCGGACTGGTTTCACCAATGTCACTCAATGGAGCATACTTATTGGGATGCTCCAGCCCTGGATCGGCCTCCCTGGCACTTCGCCCTCTACCCTTCCTGACTGTCACCCATCTACTATTTTCTAGTGCCTGCACCTCTTTGACTCCACCCACCTCTGTGCTGGCCCCTGCCATCACCTGCCGGGTACGTATCCAGCTCTCCTTTTGTGTGGAGGGACTTCCCAGTGCTGACAGTTGCTTCCCTAGATTCAGAACCTGGGCTTCCAGGGAAACAATGTGTTTACATTTTGCACAGCAGTAATCGCCCTCGATCAGATGATCAAGGAACGCATACATGCTGCAAGATGTACACCGAGTCGCCTCGCCACACCCGCTGGGCATCGTACCTATTAATTTAATGAGGATTCGAGATTATACCCTGTCCAAATTACCTAACACTATCTTCCTGACCCAACTATTCAACAAGACAATACACAGGTACTCAACAAGACAATACACAGGTACTCAACAAGACAATACACAGGTACTCAACAAGACAATACACAGGTACTCAACAAGACAATACACAGGTACCACGCAGACCAACGGACCCGCGTGCACTCGCAGACCAGCGTGCACTCGCAGACCAACGGACCCGCGTGCACTCGCAGACCAACGGACCCGCGTGCACTCGCAGACCAACGTGCACTCGCAGACCAATGGACCCGTGTGCACTCGCAGACCAACGGACCCGCGTGCACTCGCAGACCAACGGACCCGCGTGCACTCGCAGACCAGCGTGCACTTGCAGACCAATGGACCCGCGTGCACTCGCAGACCAGCGTGCACCCGCAGACCAACGGACCCGCGTGCACTCGCAGACCAGCGTGCACTCGCAGACCAACGGACCCGCGTGCACTCGCAGACCAGTGTGCACTCGCAGACCAATGGATCTGTACACTGACCTTAGTCAGGCCTGACTAAAAACTGATAATGACGGGACACGGGTACAAAATTGCCCATTAGGGGGAGCTCGCAAGCATAGGTCTGTTACTTATGTAGAAAGTGCGCATTAAGACTGTTTTTTTTTATTACTGTCCTATATATATTTACATCATTGACTTTGCAGGTCCCTGCACAAGTCAACTGTGCCTCTGTTAAATTTTTCTGTCTTTTACCACTGAGTAAAATTGATTCTGGTTAAGCAGGAAACTGTGTGGAGTTCTCTATTACTCATTGTGGACAAGTGGCTATATAAGGTAATAACTATATATATATATATACAGTCAGGTCCATAAATATTGGGACATCAACACAATTCTAATCTTTTTGGCTCTATACACCACCACAATGGATTTGAAATGAAACGAACAAGATGTGCTTTAACTGAAGACTTTCAGCTTTAATTTGAGGGTATTTACATCCAAATCAGGTGAACGGTGTAGGAATTACAACAGTTTGTATATGTGCCTCCCACTTTTTAAGGGACCAAAAGTAATGGGACAATTGGCTGCTCAGCTGTTCCATGGCCAGGTGTGTGTTATTCCCTCATTATCCCATTTACAAGGAGCAGATAAAAGGTCCAGAGTTCAGAGTTGCTGAAGACAAAACTGAAGGGAAAATGCCCCAAGAACAAGCAGGAACTGAAGACAGTTGCAGTAGAGGCCTGGAAGAGCATCACCAGGGATGAAACCCAGCGTCTGGTGATGTCTATGCGTTCCAGACTTCAGGCTGTAATTGACTGCAAAGGATTTACTACCAAGTATTAAAAAGTGAAAGTTTGATTTATAATCTGTCACATTACTTTTGGTCCCTTAAATAGTGGGAGGCACATATACAAACTGTTGTAATTCCTACACCGTTCACCTGATTTGGATGTAAATACCCTCAAATTAAAGCTGAAAGTCTGCAGTTAAATCACATCTTGTTTGTTTCATTTTAAATCCGTTGTGGTGGTGTATAGAGCCAAAAAGATTAGAATTGTGTCGATGTCCCAATATTTATGGACCTGACTGTATATATATATATATATATATATATATATATATATTATATATATATATATATATATACACCATTTTACTGTTGTGTAGTATTATTGTGTTCCCAATCATCATTGGGTTCCACAATCATTGTGCAGACCAGTTTTGCCAAGGGAGGGTTCGAGCCAAGTTCTTGGGGCTGAGAGCCAGAGTACAGACCCAAAACAAAACCACTTCATTTAGCCATTGGAAGGCAAGTGAAGAACTCCAAAATTAGTGCAGAGAAGGAGGCCATAGCCCTGCAGAAGGTCCCCTAAGGCAGTGCTTACAAACAGCTTTCTATTCCCAAGTGTTCTGCTGCTTGTTATCAGATACCATGCACTTCAAAAAGATCACAGTCTCTCAAGGTAGACTGCACATCGATCCTACTAAATGATCTGATACAGAGCTGCAAAACCACAGGTAACTGCCATCCAATAGGTGCAAATTGAGGCCAGACTATAATTAGCACTGTGAACGATCAATCACAGGTATGAAAAACCATGATAGCAACTCTTAATAATGTCAAAGCCCCAATCTGCTAAGGTAGTCATGTAAGGCTGTTAATGAAATACCCTCAACACAATTCATTGCTGCTTATCATCTCCCAGGGATCTGATCCAAAAGCAGACTGCATATAAGAGAAAATGTGTTCATAATCCTGTGTGTCTCTTTATTGCTGGTACAGCTAATCAAAATCCTGCATATCTCATAGATAAGCTGATCTAGCAGTTGCTGGCTGTGATACAGGCAAGTCTCTACATCATAATTCCTGTTTGCAGGTCCTGCATGGAGGTGGGGGATAGCATATGAGGTGCTACCACCTTAAGGAATCAGCACCAATTTGGAGCCGGTGTCTTGCCGAAAATTTTCCCCCGGTGGATTAGGACCCCCCTGTACTGCGCAGGCTCGGCGCTTGCGCAGTACGAACATCAACTGAGCCTCCGAAAATAGCCGAACATGTACATGGTGCATGCGCAATGACTATCACATATGCCGCACGCTCCCGATGCTAGTGCTACTCTGCAAGGGGCGGGGGTGATTTTAAAAATAAAGTACACGTCTTAGCGGGGCGTGTTGATGGGCGGGTTCATGGGCGGGTTTTGCAATGGCTAAGACTTGTAATTTATTGCTATAATCACCCCCGCCCCTTGGAGAGTAGCACTAGCATCGGGAGTGTGCGGCATAACTGATAGTCATTGCACATGCGCCGTGTAGAGCTGACTCTCAGCTCTACATGTTCGGCTTTTTTCGGAGACACGGCGCCGCGCCTGCACAGTACAAAGGGGTCCTTATCCGCCGGGCGGAACTTATTCGGCAGAACACCGGCAATTTACATGTAGGACTGTCCATTTGTTTACTGATTTTAGCAATGTGCATATACAGTAAAACCTTGATTTGAGAGTAACTTGGTTTGAGAGCGTTTTGCAAGACAATCAACATTTTTTAATACATTTTGACTTGATATACAAGCGATGTTTTGATATACAAGTAGCCTCATGTCACAACTGAATATAAAAGAGAAGAGAGGAGCCTCTAAGTGTAGCAATATGGTTACATTTAATGAAGATACAACATTTATAAACTCACATGGTTGATGATTAAAAGAGGCACATCTAAGTATGCAGGCATCTGGGGTAAAGATGTCCACATAGACCATCCACGGCACCGCCATTGACGTCATCCCTTCCATGCTGCACTCCACGAGCGATTCAAGTCTCGCTTTCATATCGCTCTCCTGCAGGGTAGTCTTCCCGGTCACGATTGCAGACAGCTTTATTGTTGTACCTTCATTAGATGTAACCATATTGCTACACCTAGAGGCGCCATTCTTCTATTTTATACTCTGTAGCTCCTGATGGATTTCTGCTTCTAATCCCCTTGTGGAGGCTTCCATTTGTGGATGGACATTTTATGGTTACACAACCTATCACATTGCTATAATCTTTTTATATGGACTATAAACTGAAGGATTTATGAATAAATGGTTGTGGAATGAATCATTTGAGTTTCCATTATTTATTATGGGAAAATTTGCTTTGATATACAAGTGCTTTGGATTACAAGCATGCTTCCGGAACAAATTATGCTCGCAATCCAATGTTTTACTGTATAGAACAGTGTTTCTCAACTCCAGTCCTCAAGGCGGCCCAACAGGTCATGTTTTCAGGATTTCCCTCAGATGAAACAGCTGTGCTAATTACTAAGGCAGTGAAACTGATCAAATCACCTGTGCAAAACAATGGAGAGCCTGAAAACATGACCTGTTGGGGCGCCTTGAGGACTGGAGTGGAGAAACACTGGTATAGAAAACAAACAATTTTTTTCTTTGGATAGAGTTGGGAAGGAGTAACCCTGTTCAAATCCGTGATCACTGACAGGTTTTTACAAACAACAAGCATATTATCCTACTGATAGCTCTTTTGAAGACCGGAACCCCCAAGGCATCAAGACCCACCAACTCTATCCTACATGGAGACAGGAGTATTCTCCACTGCGCCCTTGCAAGGTTGAACTTAGTGAGGTTATTGCAACCACATCAACTGTAAGTTAAAATGTTCAGTATTCCTATCTTGACTACTATTTTTGAAGCTAATAGTCCTGGGGTGGACACCCCACAGTGTTCCTTGGGTCCTTACAATGCTTCTTGGTTGTACCCAGTTTGACTCCTGAGGACCACCACCACACTAATACTAGAACCCTGTCCATGCTTTACTGCTGACCATGGTTCCATTAGAGCGATTTACCCTCACTTTCTGTCCAGGGGACAATATTGTAAGACAGTGAGGGAAACCCTTAAAGAGAATTTTTTTTCTTAAGTTAAGTGGGGAATGTTAGAACCCCTTCAGATTTTGTTGTTTTCCTGTTGCAGATTTTCAATCTTTCAAGGAGAGAAAGTGAAGGAAAATCTCTCTGACAAAGCCCTGGATAGCGGTAAACTTTGACAGGGTTTCTAACTTTTCCTCACTCTATCCAAAGCAATAAAAAAGTTTTGGCAATATATACTTTTGGAGTAAACTTAACTTTGCCCTGCATTTGCAAAATAAAAGGTCACCCTAAATCATAACGGTACTTCATAGCAAGTACAGTTATCCTAAGTTAAAATCTGTATTTTTGCTCGAAAATTACTTAGAAACTCCCAAACATATTTTTTTAACAGAGACCCTAGAGAATAAAATGGAGACCATTGCAATACTTTCTGTCAAACTGTATTTACGCAGCGCTCTTACAAACTAATTTTTTTGGGAAAAAATACACTTTTTTGAATTAAAAAATAAGAAAACAGTAAAGTTAGCCCAACCTATCAAGTCATGCTTTAAAATTGCTCAAGCTCGTGGAATGGCAAAAAAGGTTGGTACTTAAAAATCTAGATGGGTGACGCTTAAATTTTTTTTTTGCTAGAATGATTGCTCTCACTCTAACAATCGTGGCGATACCTCACATGTGTGGTTTGAACACCGTTTACATGTGTGGGTGCGACTTGTGTATGCATTCACTTCTGCGCATGAACTCGGAGGGACGGGGCGCTTTAAATGTATTTTATTTTTTTTCTTATTTATTTTACTTTTTATTTTTTGTTTTTACACTGTCCCTTTAAAAAAAAACTTGTGATCACTTTTATTCCTATTACAAGGAATGTAAACATCCCTCAGACCTCAGATCTCACATCTACACTTATGCCACGTACACATGGTCAGAATTTCCGACAACAAATGTTCGATGGGAGCTTGTTGTCGGAAAATACGACCGTGTGTAGGCTCCATCAGACTTTTTCTGTCAGAATTTCCGCCAACGAAAATTTGAGAGCTGGTTCTCAAATTGTCCGACAAGAAAAGTTCTTGTCTGAAATTCCGATCGTCTGTATGCAATTCCGACGCACCAAAAACCACGCATGCTCTGAATCAATTCGACGCATGCTCGAAATCATTGAACTTCATTTTTCTCGGCTCGTTGTAGTGTTGTACGTCACCGCGTTCTTGATGATCGGAATTAGGTGTGACCATGTGAATGCAACACAAGTTTGAGCCAACATTCCGTCTGAAAAAAATCCATGGTATGGTTTTCTTGACGGATTTTCCGATTGTGCATTACACTTACACTAGCAATAAAATAAAATAAAAAGGATTTATTTTTTTCCAAGAAAAAAAAGGGCCCTTTAAGGCCAAAGAGCAGAAGTGACATTTGACGCCGCTTCAGTCCTCTAAGGCAGTGGTTCTCAACTCCGGTCCTCAGGGCCCACTAACAGGCCAGGTTTGCAAGATAACTGAAATACATCACAGGTGATATCCTTTGCTGCTCAGTGATTGCAGTATTCTAGTCTGCATCTCCCCAAGGTAATACTTAAAATCTGGCCTGTTAGTGGGTCCCGAGGACAGGAGTTGAGAACCACTGCTCTAAGGGTTTTGGGTCGAGTAGGGGGCTATCATGCCCTCACTCGACTTCCTACCTATCAGGCAATCGGATCGGATCGATTCTGCTGCTACTGACGGCTACCGTAAGCAGCGGAAATGACTGGGAAGCAGCGAGAGGGGGGTACCTCTCCTGTCCCCCACAAAAGTGATCCTGTGGTGAATCTGCCGTTGGGACCACTTTTATGTTAAAGCGGACCGCTCGCCGTTTAAAAATATACTGGGTTTATAGCAGCTATCTGCTGCCATAACCCCCGGTATTTAACGTCAAAGAAGCGATGTATATACACGGTGGTCGGTCCGGAAGAGGACTTTTTCAATGATATGAACACATTACAAGACATGGTGAAGTTAATTCTTGAATTTGACCCCACTTCCATACAATTCCTAGATGTTTAGATTACTTTGTACCCCCTGGTCTCATTACTAATCTATATACCAAACCAATGGATGCAAAACTCTTCTACTGTAATTTTCACCCACCTTGTATTGATTTCCCGTAGCCTCTTTCTGTCTACATGAACTCGCCCCAACATTGGCTGCTCATCATTGTTCAAGTCCGGCTTCCTGATAAGAATGATGGACCATACCTGCACTATGCACTATGTGTGTTGGTATGGTCACTTGTCCCAAAAAGAGTCGTATATGACAGGATGACAACGTAGGAACACAATTGGGAGACCTCATGACAAGAAGTGCCTGAACAAGGAATTTCATTGCAGAATCATCCAGTATCATTGTATTAAAAGCTTCCGATTTAAAAGGCCAAAAGCACTTCTAAAATAAAAATAAAAACCTTTAAAAAATTAAAATTGCATTAACATGTTAAAGCTTATGTAAGATTTTAGTCACTTGGTTTATTCTATCTTCCATTAATCTACTTTAGGTTTGGCTTTTTCATGTAGGTCATCTATTGTAATTAAATCCGTAGCCTAAATTTTTACAAGAGCAGTTTGTTCCTGCCCAAATAAAGCATTTATGCCAACCAAGATATTAATCTCTGATATCCATAGATATGCCTTTTAAATAAACATATTTGTGTTTCAGCATAGGTGTCCTTTGAGCGTTTCATAATGGGGGAAAGGCAAGGAAGGAGTTGGTACTTGTAATGGTCTTTGATGTCACAACATGACCACCAGATGTTTACAATCAACGTTTTATGAGTGGAAAGTTTGAAGAATGTATAATGACTTAGCAGCTCTACATGCAGAATCATTACATATAAATGTAAGGCTTAGCAATTTGCTTCTTGTTCTTTGGAAACAGAGAGGCTTTAGTATAGTTTGACCTATAAAAGCTGCCCCCATAGGAGCGTGGATGCCTCAAGGACTTAAGGCACAGTGCTATACTGGCAACTTCAATGCTCCCCAGCAACCAGAGGGGTAGAGAGTTCACATCATCATATCATATCAGATGACTTTAAGTTGCAGAATAGGTTCAAGGTAGCAACAGAATGCAAGAGTGTCCTTGACTAGTAAATTAGCTGGGTAGAAGCAGGTAGGGGCAGAATCAAATAACCAAGCAAGGTTCAAGGCAGATGGTATGTAGGTAGGTGCAGTCTGTATTCTCCACTGCAGGTGGGGCTCGACTGTAGTCGCAATTCATGTGGGGGGAGGAAGTTGAGAAGAACTTGGTTCCTCTATGATTTCCTTGGTCACAGGCAGCTATCTGATTGGATGCTGGTGCCCCATGTGACTCTGGTGGCCATCTTGGGTCAGGCAGCATCTATTTAAGTTTCCAGCTCCCAGGGTTGGTGCTCTTTTTGTAAGTGGCCAGTATAGGGAAAAGAACCCTGTCTGTCAGTGACAGTACTAGAGATAGAGACAGATTCCAGAGGAGTAGGGACAGTGCAGGGACTACATCTATCTTTAACCACTTAAGCCCCGGACCATTTGGTAGCTAAAGGACCAGAGGTGAATTCAGAATTTTGCACTGCGCTGCTTTAACTGTAAATTGTGCGGACATGCAATGTTGTACCCAAACGAAATTTGCGTCCTTTTCTTCCCACAAATAGAGCTTTCTTTTAATGGTATTTGATTGCCTCTGCGATTTTTATTTTTTGCGATATAAACGGAAAAAGACCGAAAATTTTGAAAAAAAATTATATTTTCTACTTTTTGTTATAAGAAAAATCGAATAAACTCAATTTTAGTTCAGGCCAAAATGTATTCAGCCACATGTCTTTAGTAAAAAAAATGTCAATAAGCGTATATTTATTGGTTTGCGCAAAAGTTATAGCGTTTACAAACTAGGGTACATTTTCTGGAATTTACACAGCTTTAAATTTATGACTGCCTATCTCAGTTCTTGAGGTGCTAAAATGGCAGGGCAGTACAAAACCCCCCCAAATGACCCCATTTTGGAAAGTAGACACCCCAAGGAAATTGCTGAGAGGCATGTTGAGCCCATTGAATATATTTTTTTTTTTGTCCCAAGTGATTGAATAATGACAAAAAAAAAAATTACAAAAAGTTGTCACTAAATGATATATTGCTCACACATGCCATGGTTATATGTGGAATTGCACCCCAAAATACATTCTGCTGCTTCTCCTGAGTACGGGGATACCACATGTGTGGGACTTTTTGGGAGCCTAGCCGCGTACGGGACCCCGGAAACCAAGCACCGCCTTCAGGATTTCTAAGGGCGCAAATTTTTGATTTCACTCCTCACTACCTATCACAGTTTTGAAGGCCATAAAATGCCAAAATAGCACAAAACCCCCCCAAATGACCCCATTTTAGAAAGTAGACACCCCAAGGAAATTGCTGAGAGGCCTGTTGAGCCCATTGAATATTTTTTTTTTGTCCCAAGTGATTGAATAATGACAAAAAAAAAAAAATTACAAAAAGTTGTCACTAAATGATATATTGCTCACACATGCCATGGTTATATGTGGAATTGCACCCCAAAATAAATTTTGCTGCTTCTCCTGAGTACGGGGATACCACATGTGTGGGACTTTTTAGGAGCCTAGCCACGTACGGGACCCCGGAAACCAAGCACCGCCTTCAGGATTTCTAAGGGCACAAATTTTTGATTTGACTCCTCACTACCTATCACAGTTTCAAAGGCCATAAAATGCCAAAATAGCACAAAACTCCCCCAAATGACCCCATTTTGGAAAGTAGACACCCCAAGCTGTTTGCTGAGAGGCATGGTGAGTATTTTACAGCTCTCATTTGTTTTTGAAAATGAAGAAAGAACATTTTTTTTTTCTTTTTTTTTTTTTCAATTTTCAAAACTTTGCGACAAAAAGCGAGATCTGCAAAATACTCACAATACCTCTCAGCAAATAGCTTGGGGTGCCTACTTTCCAAAATGGGGTCATTTGGGGGGGGTTTTGTGCCATCTGGGCATTCCATGGCCTCCGAAACTGTGATAGGCAGTGAGAAGTGAAATTAAAAATTGACACCCTTAGAAAGCCTGAAGGCGGTGATTGGTTTTTGGGGTCCCGTACGCGGCTAGGCTCCCAAAAAGTCTCACACATGTGGTATCCCCGTACTCAGGAGAAGCAACAGAATGTATTTTGGGGTGTAATTCCACATATGCCCATGGCATGTTTGAGCAATATATCTTTTAGTGACAACTTTGTGCAAAAAAAAAAAAAAAAAAATTGTCGTTTTTCCGCAACTTGTGTCAACATATAAAATATTCCATGGACTCGACATGCCTCTCAGTATATAGCTTGGGGTGTCTACTTTCCAAAATTGGGTCATTTGGGGGGGGTTTGAACTGTTCTGGCATTTTATACACAACATTAGGAAGCTTACATCCACTCTTCTAACCACTTGAAGACAAAGCCCTTTTTGACACTTTTTGTTTACATGAAAACATATTTTTTTTTGCAAGAAAATTATGTTGAACCCCCAAACATTATATATATTTTTAAAGCAAAGGCCCTACAGAATAAAATGGTGGGTGTTGCATTTTTTTTTTCTACACAGTATTTGCGCAGCGATTTTTCAAACGCATTTTTTGGGGAAAAAATACACTTTTTTTTTATTTTAACGCACTAAAACACACTATATTGCCCAAATGTTTGATGAAATAAAAAAGATGATCTTAGGCCGAGTACATAGATACCAAACACGACATGCTTTAAAATTTCGCACAAACGCGCATTGGCGACAAACTACATACATTTTTAAAAGCCTTTAAAAGCCTTTACAGGTTACCCCGTTAGATTTACAGAGGAGGTCTACTGCTAAAATTACTGCCCTCGATCTGACCTTCGTGGCGATACCTCACATGCATGGTGCAATTGCTGTTTACATATGACGCCAGACCGACGCTTGCGTTCGCCATTGGGCAAGAGCAGGGCAGGACAGGGGTGCTTTTTTTTTTTTTATTATTAATTTTGCTTTTTTATTTTATTTTTAAACTGTTGCTTCCATATTTTTTGTTTTATCATTTTTATTGTTATCTCAGGGAATGTAAATATCCCCTATGATAGCAATAGGTAATGACAGGTACTCTTTTTTGAAAAAACTGGGGTCTATTGGACCCTAGATCTTTCCTCTGCCCTCAAAGCATCTGACCACACCAAGATCGGTGTGATAAAATGCTTTCCCAATTTCCCAATGGCGCTTTTTATATCCGGGGGGGGGCATTCCCTCCCACTGCTTGTAAAAGCAGTCCAGAGGCTAATTAGCCACTAGGATTGCTTTTACATGAAAGCCGGCCGCTGGCTGAAAAGAATGATACCAAGATGATACCTAAACCCGCAGGCATCATTCTGGTATAAACATTCAAAGTCCAGCAACATACCAGTACGTTGCTGGTCCTTGTTGGACATGTATTGTAATCTTTTTTTTCATGCAGCCTGTTGGCTGAACGAAAAAAAAAGATTGATCGGTGGGTATGCCCACCATTAGAATACCGCCCTTCATCCACCCACTTCTAATGATGGGCATACATGCACCATTTATATATGCCGAAGCATGGGGGCATCTTCCCTCAAAAGTTATGCCGCGTACACATGGTCAGACTTTTCCACGGGCAAGCCTCCGTCGGAATTTCGACCGTATGTACGCGGCATTAGGAGCAAAATCGCTCCTCCGCCCCTGCTGCCCCAATGCTTCGGCATATATACTTTTTTTTTTTAACTGTGGTGGTGAAATCATCTCCTACAGCACTGGAGTCGCAGGGATCAGGCCTGTCTCTGCGAACGCTGCAGTTATGTGTGTTGTGTTTTGTAAGTGACAGTGATCGATCGATACTGCACTTGGGTGGCCTGGGCTGGACGGAGGGGCAAAACGCAGGTGCTAGCAGGTATCTGGGCTGATCCCGCTAACACTGCGTTTTTGGGAACCCTAAACTGCTGGGGACGCTAGTATAGATCTGATCAGATATTGATCTGTTCAGATACTATACCACTAAGGGGGGTGTATGCTTAACGCGTGGGTGTTAGCGCTACTGGCACTAACCTGACGCTGCCTGGGGTGTGACGCAGACCCTCTCTGACGCTAAAACCTAATTGATATCACCCGCCGGGCGATCAGGGGGTTAAACCTTTATTGGGTTATATACGGCGGGTGCCCTGACACTATAAAAAGCAAACTAACTAACCAGCGTCACCCGTAACACTTATATGATGATCACTGGTGAAAGGGTTAACTAGGGGCAATTAGGGGGTTAAAACCTTTATTAGGTAATATATGGGGGTACCTGACGCTATATAAAAACCTGACGGCGAACCTAAAAAAAAATTACTGGCTACCTATCGGCATCACCGACACTAAGACAACGATCATAAAAACGATCGCTTAGCGACAGTGGTGATAGGGGGTGAAAGGGTTACCTGGGGGGTGATCAAGGGGGTTAAACCTTTATTAGGTAATATATGGGGGTACCCGACGCTATAAAAACCTGCGGCGAACCTAAAAAAAATTACTGGCTACCGATCAGCATCGCCGACGCTAAGACATCGATCAGAAAAATTATCGCTTAGTGACAGTGGTGATAGGGGGTGAAAGGGTTACCTGGGGGGCGATCAAGGGGGTTAAACCTTTATTAGGTAATATATGGGGGTACCCGACGCTATAAAAACCTGCGGCGAACCTAAAAAAAATTACTGGCTACCGATCAGCATCACCGACGCTAAGACATCGATCAGAAAAATTATCGCTTAGCGACGGCGGTGCTAGGGGGTGAAAGGGTTATCTGGGGGGTGATCAGGGGGTTAAACCTTTATTAGGGGGGTTAGGGGGCTACACTGGACCTAAAACTAAATGTAGTGACACTTTTACAGTCACAAATGTCACTGATTGCAGTGATCACTAAATAAATGGTCACTGCAATCAGTGACACTGTGACTGGGGGCTGGGGGTGATCTGGGGGGGCCTGGGGGGGCGATTTATGTGCCTATGTGTCCTGGTGTCAGTGTAGTGTTGTGTGCACTAACCTGCATCTTCTCTTGTACGGCGCTCGGTATATGTGAGCGCCGCAGGAGAGATGACATCACTTCCTCCTGGCTGGCAGGCAGGGGAAGCTCTCTCATTCGCCGGGAGCGATCGAGAGGGGGGGGCCGGAATCGAACGGCCGTCCCCTCATGCCGGATCGCTCCCGAAGGTAAAACGACCACCCACTGTAAAGAAGGGGGGTCCGATCGGACCCCCCAACTATACAAAGGCAATCACGTATATGTACGTGATTCTGCCTGTCGGTGCCATTCTGCCGACGTATATTTACAGTGGGCGGTCGTTAAGTGGTTAAGGAAGCCTTGCCTATTGGGTGTGGACCGGCCAGGCCGCATTTCACTCCATACTGTCAGAATCTTCAAATCTCATGGGTCCACTGCTGTCTCAGTTGTATGTGTACTCTCCGCTGGGCCTGTTGATCTTGCCAAACTGTTCTACAGTACACTGTTACTGCCAAAATCGAACTCTGTGTGTTTTGTGCCCATCTCACAACACTGCACCTAAGAGCCGGTTCAGAGGCGACTTGCAAAATGACTTCTGTATTGAAGTCAATGCAAGTTGCCCCGAGTCGCTCCCAAAGTCGTACAAGAACCCTTTTCTAAGTTGAAGCGACTTGCGTCACTCCTATTAGAACGGTTCCATTGAAGAGAGTGGAGCGCGACTTGTCAGGCGGCTGAGTTGCCTGACGAGTCGCCCCTGTGTGAACCGGCTCTAACCCACAGGCACTCAGCATTGTATCCAGTCTACAGGCAAACATTAGAGGAGGCGCAATCAGTAGCATATCCGTTATCCAGGCATGGGTCAGGGCAGGAGGTGATCAATAGAATTATCTGTATCCAGGTATTTGGTCAGAATAGGTGACAATCAATAGAATAATCTACAGTATGTCAAGGCGAGGGGTCAGGCAACAGTAGCAATACGAGGCAAGTATGGAGCCAGGAAGCTGAATGCTATTACAAGTCTAAGGCCCTAGGATTGTGATATTCAAATAGCGTGCTACAATCCCACTGACTAATCAGGGCACAGGAGAAAGAACAGGAAGCACAAACTGCTGCCTAGTAATGAGGACTCACAAGCCACCAGCCAAAGACAGTGGAGGGGTGTTGCTGACAGGGATAACGGGATATGTATGCCACTAAGCAGTACATACAAACTTGGATGCCTAATGTTTGTGAAAAAGGTAGTTGGTTACTACAGGTTACCTCATTTTCTATTTAAAAAACATATAGTGCAAATTTACCTTTAGCAACTTTTTACAAAAATTAAGTTCCAGATCACCAAACTTAGTACATATCAGTGCTTATTATTTTAAAATGCTGCTCCTGCTTTCCATTACATACGTAGCCATGGGGGAGGCCTCTCTAAAGAAGCTGCTGACCCCTCAAAGCTACAAGTGTACACCCTCTAGCTTATTCAAACTATGCGCCCTTCTCTAGTTGTAAAGGGCAGGACAGAGAGGGATCGAGGGACCAACGGTTTCTGTGGAGAGGCTCCCAGAGCTGCAAATGAAATAGAAAGCAGGAGCAAAATTTTTAAATGAGGACCTCTGGTATGTACTGGTGATAGGATCTGACATTGCACAGGGGGATGTTTGTAAAAAGTTGCTAATGGTATACCTAAGTTTTAACCACTTCAATATTGGACACTTTCACCCCCTTCATTCCCAGGCCAATTTTCAGCTTTCAGCTTTTTGAATGACAATTGCGCAGTCATGTAACACTCTGCCCAAACTAAACTTTTATAATTTTGTTCACACAAATAGAGCTTTCTTTTGGTGGTATTTAATAACCACTGGGTTTTTTATTTTTTGCAAAATGAATGAAAAAAGACTGAAATTTTTGGAAAAGAAAATGTTTTTCTTTGTTTCTGTTAAAAGATTTTGCAAATAAATAATTGTTCTTCATGAATTTGGGCCAAAATGTATTCTGCTACATTTCTTTGGTGAAAATAACCCAAATCAGTGTATAATATTTAGTCTATAGGAAAGTAATAGAGTCCACAAACTATGGTACTATATATCTATAGCCCCACGAATGTCAGAAGTACAAATACCCCCCAAATGCCCCCTTTTTGGAAAGTAGAAAGTCCAAGGTATTTAGTAAGAGGCACAGTGAGATTTTTGAAATTGTAATTTTTGTCATAATTTTTAGGAAAATGGAGAAATAATAAAAAATATTTTCACTATTTATTTATTTTTACATACTGCTACCAGTACACCGTCATCATATAACTGGTATGGTGGTGATCAGGGACACTGTCTGGTGACACTATGCAAAAAAAAACCAAAAAAACTATTTTATTATTTCATAAAAAATTTTACTTCTTTTTTTACGATTTTTTTTAACACACTGTGACCAGAGTTATTATACAGGTCCTTCTCAAAAAATTAGCATATTGTGATAAAGTTCATTATTTTCTGTAATGTACTGATAAACATTAGACTTTCATATATTTTAGATTCATTACACACAACTGAAGTAGTTCAAGCCTTTTCTTGTTTTAATATTGATGATTTTGGCATACAGCTCATGAAAACCCAAAAATCCTATCTCAAAAAATTAGCATATCATGAAAAGGTTCTCTAAACGAGCTAATAACCTAATCATCTGAATCAACTAATTAACTCTAAACACCTGCAAAAGATTCCTGAGGCTTTTAAAAACTCCCAGCCTGGTTCATTACTCAAAACCGCAATCATGGGTAAGACTGCCGACCTGACTGCTGTCCAGAAGGCCATCATTGACACCCTCAAGCAAGAGGGTAAGACACAGAAAGAAATTTCTGAACGAATAGGCTGTTCCCAGAGTGCTGTATCAAGGCACCTCAGTGGGAAGTCTGTGGGAAGGAAAAAGTGTGGCAGAAAACGCTGCACAACGAGAAGAGGTGACCGGACCCTGAAGAAGATTGTGGAGAAGGACCGATTCCAGACCTTGGAGGACCTGCGGAAGCAGTGGACTGAGTCTGGAGTAGAAACATCCAGAGCCACCGTGAACAGGCGTGTGCAGGAAATGGGCTACAGGTGCCGCATTCCCCAGGTCAAGCCACTTTTGAACCAGAAACAGCGGCAGAAGCGCCTGACCTGGGCTACAGAGAAGCAGCACTGGACTGTTGCTCAGTGGTCCAAAGTACTTTTTTCGGATGAAAGCAAATTTTGCATGTCATTCGGAAATCAAGGTGCCAGAGTCTGGAGGAAGACTGGGGAGAGGGAAATGCCAAAATGCCTGAAGTCCAGTGTCAAGTACCCACAGTCAGTGATGGTCTGGGGTGCCATGTCAGCTGCTGGTGTTGGTCCACTGTGTTTTATCAAGGGCAGGGTCAATGCAGCTAGCTATCAGGAGATTTTGGAGCACTTCATGCTTCCATCTGCTGAAAAGCTTTATGGAGATGAAGATTTCATTTTTCAGCACGACCTGGCACCTGCTCACAGTGCCAAAACCACTGGTAAATGGTTTACTGACCATGGTATTACTGCGCTCAATTGGCCTGACAACTCTCCTGACCTGAACCCCATAGAGAATCTGTGGGATATTGGGAAGAGAAAGTTGAGAGACGCAAGACCCAACACTCTGGATGAGCTTAAGGCCGCTATCGAAGCATCCTGGGCCTCCATAACACCTCAGCAGTGCCACAGGCTGGTTGCCTCCATGCCACGCCACATTGAAGCAGTCATTTCTGCAAAAGGATTCCCGACCAAGTATTGAGTGCATAACTGAACATAATTATTTGAAGGTTGACTTTTTTTGTATTAAAAACACTTTTCTTTTATTGGTCGGATGAAATATGCTAATTTTTTGAGATAGGATTTTTGGGTTTTCATGAGCTGTATGCCAAAATCATCAATATTAAAACAAGAAAAGGCTTGAACTACTTCAGTTGTGTGTAATGAATCTAAAATATATGAAAGTCTAATGTTTATCAGTACATTACAGAAAATAATGAACTTTATCACAATATGCTAATTTTTTGAGAAGGACCTGTAATGTTACCATAGTAACATTGTACTGCTCTGGGGAAGTGTTCAGGACTTTTTTTTATGACTGCTTATAGCAGTGACTTTCATTGCTACAAGCAAGCATTTTCCAGAATGAACTTGATTCATTCAGTTTGTTTTGTTGTGATTAGCTGTGATTGGCCACAGCTAATCACATGGTGCAGATGGGCTGTAATTGGCCCTGTCTGTACCATGTGATCACTGTGATCACTCACAGTTAGGGATGAGCTTCGTGTTCGACTCGAACATCGGCTGTTCGATCGTTCGACGAAGATCGAACGATTTGGGCCGTTCGCGCCAAATTCGAGTGACGCGAACGGCCCACAATGCACTACGCCATCGCAGTGTCATCCAGGCGCTGTGATTGGCCAAGCATGCACTGTGACCCCGCATGCTTGGCCAATCACAGCGCCGGCAGCGAGGAGAGCAATGATTGGCCACAGGCAGGATGCCTGTGGCCAATTATTGCTGAGGGTGTTTAGTACACGCCCCACACTATAAAAGGCCGCCAGCACGGCGGCCTAGTGTAGTGTGTTCCGGAGCAGGGAAAGAGAAGCATAGGCAGGGACAGTGACATTTATTTTTTTCTTGCTTAACCTGGATTCCTTTAGTTTAGGGAAAGAGAAGGATAGGTAGGGAGAGTGTCAGTGTGTTTTACTGTGCGAATCCTTGTTTCTAGGGACAGGGAAGGACAGTGAGGGAATTCTCCTTGTGCTATAGTGTGCTTTAAAAAAACATTTTTTCTAGGGACAGAAAACTATAGGTAGGGAGAGTGTCAGTGTGTTTTACTGTGCGAATCCTTGTTTCTAGGGACAGGGAAGGACAGTGAGGGAATTCTCCTTGTGCTATAGTGTGCTTTAAAAAAACATTTTTTCTAGGGACAGAAAACTATAGGTAGGGAGAGTGTCAGTTTCTTTCACTGTAATAATCCTTGTTTCTAGGGACAGGGAAGGACAGTGAGGAAAATTCTCCTTGTGCTATAGTGTGCTTTAAAAAAACATTTTTTCTAGGGACAGAAAACTATAGGTAGGAAGAGTGTCAGTTTCTTTCACTGTGATAATCCTTGTTTCTAGGGACAGGGAAGGACAGTGAGGGAAATTCTCCTTGTGCTATAGTGTGCTAAAGCATTCCTCATCAACCATCTTTGAAATCCTTGTTTTTTTGGACAGTCAGGGAAATTGTCGTTGTGCTATTCTGTGCAAAAGCAATCATCCTCAACCATATTTAGAAATCCTTAAGTAAAGGGACAGAGAAGGACACCTGAAGGTAGCCCTTATTGCTTTTTTCCCATCTCCCTGCAGGCCATCTATTAGAATGTCTGGAAGGCAAACAAGGAGAGGCAGACAGTCAGGAGGCAATAAAAGAGGGCAAGCAGGCTCTGTGTCTGGGGGCAACAGTGCTGGTCGTGGACGCGGTGCATTGTCATCAGCACATGGCCATGGGACACGCTTGTCCTTCTTTTCGGCAGCTGGACATGTTGAGCCACATCATGCCGAAGACTTGGTAGAGTGGATGACCAAGCCCTCCTCCTCCTCCTCATCCTCTCTCACCCAGGCTCAGGGTACTGGAAAAGCAGCTGCCAAAGCGTCCTCTTCCCTGGTATCAATGTCAGACTCATCATCAGTCACTCCTTCCCTAGACCCACCATGTCCTCCTCCTGAAGAGTCCCCCGAACTGTTTGAGCACAGTGTTGGGTACATGCTCCAGGAGGATGCCCAGCGTTTCGAAGGGTCTGATGATGAAACCCAGCTACAGGAAGGCAGTAGCGTGAGAGCAGACAGAGGGGATGCTCAAGAAGGACACCAATCTGGCAGTCATGTTCCAGCAGCTGCAGCATACTGCCAGATTGGCTCCAGTGATGAGGAGGGAGGGGATGATGAGGTCACTGACTCCACGTGGGTGCCTAATAGGAGAGAGGAGGAGGAGGAGGATGAGGAGGAGGCACATCTCCAACGAGGCAGGATGCCCTTTGGTGGCCAGCGTAAGGGCAGTACACCGACGGAATCACACCGCAGAGCTCCGCCTGTGCAGGGCGCTGCCTCTGCCCGTCATTCAAAAAGTTCTTTGGTGTGGGCCTTTTTTGAGGCTAGTGCATCAGATCGCACAGCTGCTGTTTGCAACATATGTCTCAAGCGTATATCGCGTGGCCAAAGCATCAGCCGCTTGGGTACCACATGCCTGACCAGACATATGTTGACCTGCCATGCAGCTCGTTGGCAAGCCTACCTCAAAGACCCACACCAAAGAACAAAGCGGACCTCTCCTTGCACCGCATCAGCTGGGATCTCCAACCCCACTATAACTTCAGTCCTCTCTGAAACATGCACTGAGAGGAATGAAGGTGTAGAATTAGGTGTGTCACAGCCAAGTACTTGCGGCCACTCTGCTAGCAGTACACCGACGTCCGATTCTAGCAGGCAAATTTCCCTGCCCCAGCTGCTGGACCGTCGAAAGAAGTTCACTCCCAGCCATCCACATGCCCAGCGGTTGAATGCTAGCTTGGCTAAATTGCTAGCGCTTCAACTGCTGCCTTTTCAGTTGGTAGACTCGGCCCCCTTCCGTGAGTTTGTGCAATGTGCGGTTCCTCAGTGGCAGGTTCCCAAACGCCACTTTTTCTCACGGAAGGCTATTCCGGCTCTCTACCGGCATGTGGAAGGCAATGTCTTGGCCTCGCTGGACAGGGCGGTCAGCGGTAAGGTGCATATTACCGCTGACTCATGGTCCAGCAGGCATGGACAGGGACGTTACCTTTCTTTCACGGCCCATTGGGTCACTCTTTTGGCAGCTGGGAAGGATGCAGGACAAGGTGCAGTAGTGTTGGAGGTTGTTCCACCGCCACGCCTCCAAAATGCTACTACTGGTTGTGACACACCTCTCTCCTCCACCCCCTCCTCTTCTTCTTCCTCCATGGCCTCTTCCTGTGGTTTGTCCTCGGAACCAGCGGTGCTCCGTAGGCGTTCAAGGGGCTACGCAAGTACGCAGGCAAAAAGATGCCATGCCGTGCTTGCGCTGGTGTGTTTGGGGGACAGAAGCCACACTGGGGCAGAGGTCCTGTCTGCTCTGCAGGGCCAGGCCGAGAGGTGGTTGACGCCACGCCAGCTTAAGCCAGGAATGGTGGTTTGCGACAATGGCACCAACCTCCTCTCCGCCCTCCGACAGGGACAACTGACCCATGTGCCCTGTGTGGCTCACGTCCTTAACCTGGTGGTGCAGCGGTTCTTGGGCAGGTACCCGGGCTTACAGGATGTCCTGAGGCAGGCCAGGAAAGTCTGTGTGCATTTCCGCAGATCTTATAATGCCAGTGCTCGCCTGGCTGAGCTGCAAAAGGAGTTGAACCTGCCCAAGAACCGCCTTATATGTGACATGCCCACCAGGTGGAACTCAACGTTGGCCATGCTGCAGCGGCTGCACACGCAGCAGAGGTCCATCAATGAGTACCTGTGCGACTACGGCACCAGGACAGGGTCAGGGGAGCTTGGTTTTTTTTCTCCACGCCAGTGGGGCATGATCAGGGATGCATGCACTGTCCTGGCACCATTTTAGGAGGCCACGAGGATGGTGAGCAGTGACAGTGCATGCATCAGTGACACTGTACCTCTTGTCCACCTGTTGGAGCACACGCTGCGTGGAATAATGGACAGGGCACTTGAGGCAGAACAGAGGCAGGAAGAGGAGGACTTCCTTGCCTCTCAAGGCCCCCTTTACCCAGACAGTGTTCCTTCTGTCCCACCCATCGCACAGGAAGAGGAGGAGGAGGAGGAGGAGGATTGTGTCAGCATGGAGGTGGAGGCTGGCACTCAGCATCATCAGCAGCAGTCTTTTAGGGATGATTTACAGTCCCAAGAAACCAGTGGACTTGTACGTGGCTGGGAGGAGGTGGCTGCGGATCATGTCGTCCTTAGTGACCCAGAGGACTCCGGAGCGAATGCCTCAGCAAACCTACGCTGCATGGCCTCCCTGATCCTGCAAAGTCTGCGGAAGGATCCTCGTATTCTTCGGATCAAGGAGAGGGACCATTACTGGCTGGCCACTCTCCTTGATCCACGGTACAAGGGTAAGGTTGCGGACCTTATGTTACCGTCGCAGAGGGAGCAGAGGATGAGACAACTCCGGGAGGCCTTGCAGAAAGGTCTGTGCAACGCGTTCCCAGAGACTGGGAGGTTACAAACTCCTGGTCCTGGACAACGAGTTGCTGAGGCTTCGGCCAGTCAAAGAAGGAGCGGTGGGGAAGGTGGCCGTCTGACCGATGCGTTCAGACAATTCTTTAGTCCGCAGCCCCAAAGTATGATCGGTTCCAGCAACCATCGCCAGCGTCTGATAAACATGGTGCAGGAATATCTAGGGGCAAGGTCAGACTTGGACACCTTCCCCACCGAAAATCCTCTGGCTTACTGGGTCTTGAGGATGGATCACTGGCCAGAGCTTGCACAGTATGCAATTGAGCTACTGGCCTGTCCTGCATCCAGCGTTCTTTCGGAACGCACATTCAGTGCTGCTGGAGGATTTGTCACGGATCACAGGGTGCGCCTGTCCACCAACTCGGTTGATCGACTGACTTTCATCAAGATGAACCAGTCTTGGATCACCACCAGCTACCACACACCTGATGCTGATATAACAGACTAATTGATTTTAACATGTCACATCCCTTCAAGACTGATGCTGATGCTGAGTGCCTGTGTTGTTATGTTGACTGGCTATCCTCCTCCTCCGAGTCCTCAATGATACGATTGATGATGATAGCTTGGAAGATCATTTTTGTTTATGGGTGCCGCCACCAGTGGCTAAGGCCCAATTTTTCAGCCCCTGTTTTACAGGGGCGTGTAATTACAATTTTTTTAGCAATAATTTGCCATAGGGCTCATTGCTGTGCTCCAAGTACAGTATCTGTGAGGGGTTGGAGTGTTGTGGCACCAGTGCCTAAGGCCCAATTTTTCAGCCCCTGTTTAACAGGGGCGTGTCATTACAATTTTTGAAGCAATACTTTGCAACAGGGCTCATTGCTGTGCTCCAAGTACAGTATCTGTGAGGGGTTGTAGTGTTGTGCCACCAGTGCCTAAGGCCCAATTTTTCAGCCCCTGTTCAACAGGGGCATGCAATTACAATTCTTGATCTAATAATTCACAGCAGGGCCCATTGCTGCACCCACCAAGAGTAACTCTGAGGGCTTACAGTGTTGTGGCAACGCCACCACCACCACCACCACGAAAGGCCCAATTTTTCAGCCCCTGTTCAAAAGGGGCATGTAATTACAATTCTTGATCTAATAATTCACAGCAGGGCCCATTGCTGCACCCACCAAGAGTAACTCTGAGGGCTTACAGTGTTGTGGCAACACCACCACCACCACCACCACCACGAAAGGCCCAATTTTTCAGCCCCTGTTCAACAGGGGCATGCAATTACAATTCTTGATCTAATAATTCACAGCAGGGCCCATTGCTGCACCCACCAAGAGTAACTCTGAGGGCTTACAGTGTTGTGGCAACGCCACCACCACCACCACCACGAAAGGCCCAATTTTTCAGCCCCTGTTCAAAAGGGGCATGTAATTACAATTCTTGATCTAATAATTCACAGCAGGGCCCATTGCTGCACCCACCAAGAGTAACTCTGAGGGCTTACAGTGTTGTGGCAACACCACCACCACCACCACCACCACGAAAGGCCCAATTTTTCAGCCCCTGTTCAACAGTGGCATGCAATTACAATTCTTGATCTAATAATTCACAGCAGGGCCCATTGCTGCACCCACCAAGAGTAACTCTGAGGGCTTACAGTGTTGTGGCAACGCCACCACCACCACCACCACGAAAGGCCCAATTTTTCAGCCCCTGTTCAAAAGGGGCATGTAATTACAATTCTTGATCTAATAATTCACAGCAGGGCCCATTGCTGCACCCACCAAGAGTAACTCTGAGGGCTTACAGTGTTGTGGCAACGCCACCACCACCACCACCACGAAAGGCCCAATTTTTCAGCCCCTGTTCAAAAGGGGCATGTAATTACAATTCTTGATCTAATAATTCACAGCAGGGCCCATTGCTGCACCCACCAAGAGTAACTCTGAGGGCTTACAGTGTTGTGGCAACACCACCACCACCACGAAAGGCCCAATTTTTCAGCCCCTGTTCAACAGGGGCATGCAATTACAATTCTTGACCTAATAATTCACAGCAGGGCCCATTGCTGCACCCACCAAGAGTAACTCTGAGGGCTTACAGTGTTGTGGCAACGCCACCACCACCACCACCACCACGAAAGGCCCAATTTTTCAGCCCCTGTTCAAAAGGGGCATGTAATTACAATTCTTGATCTAATAATTCACAGCAGGGCCCATTGCTGCACCCACCAAGAGTAACTCTGAGGGCTTACAGTGTTGTGGCAACGCCACCACCACCACCACCACGAAAGGCCCAATTTTTCAGCCCCTGTTCAAAAGGGGCATGTAATTACAATTCTTGATCTAATAATTCACAGCAGGGCCCATTGCTGCACCCACCAAGAGTAACTGTCAGGGCTTACAGTGTTGTGGCACCAGCACCACCATCAAAGGCCCAATTTTTACTACCACTGTTCAACAATTATATGTAATTAAAATTCCTGATATAATAGTTGACAGCAGGGCGTTCCAGCACCAACCAAGAGTAACTGTGAGTGCTTACAGTGTTGTGCCAACACCAACAACTAAGGGGCCTATTTCTGCAGAGTATATACGGCAGGTCCCTACTTTCAAACATCCAACTTACAAACGACTCCTACTTGCAAACGCAAGAAGACAACAGGAAGTGAGAGGAAATCTACCACTAGGAAGGAAAATTCTCTCCTGTAAGAATAAATATGGGAGAAAGGTGTCTCCTCTGTACTGATGCTTTATCAGCAATCCTTGTTTCAATACAAACACCACATTTCAAAAACAGTTGTCATTGGGACGCAAAGTGAGGTGAAATGTTCTAAACAGGGGCACAGACAGCAAAAAAAATGTGACAGGGGTGATAACCGTTCCCTATGTTTTCCAAAAAGCTAAAAAAAAGGAATTTGGCATGGAGCTACACTTAAACAATGCAGCTGTTCAAAATTACAAACAGATTCTACATAAGAACAAACCTACAGTCCCTGTCTTGTATGCACCGCCTGTATACGGCTGTTCAGAGTATATAGGGCCTTTTTTATTTTATGTGCGGGGTTCCCCTTAATATCCATACAAGACCCAAAGGGGCTGGTAATGGGCTGGGGTAGGGGGGGGGGGGTCATGGGGTAGCTATGCCATTTTTCTTAAAGATTTTCATCCATATTACCGGGACCAGACATTACATTAAAGCCGCAAGCAGTTTTAAATGGCTTTTTTTTCCTTTAGAAGTGTCATTTTGTGCAGGGACAGTTCTAAACACGGGAAACACGTGGCACTTCACAGGCATACTTTAGACACCCCCCAGGTACGATATTTAAAGGAATATTTGACTTTTTTTTTTTCACTTTATGCATCATTAAAATGACTGCTCCCTAAAAACGACCGTTTTTAAAACTTCTTTTTGCATTGATACATGTCCCCTGGTGCACAACCCGGGTTCCCAAACCCTTTTTAGGACAATAACATGCATAATAGTTGTTATAATTAGCACTTTAGAATTCGAACGTTCGCATCCATTGTATTTAATAGGGTTCTAATGTTCGTACGAACTTTCGGTCCGTTCGCGGGTTCTGGTGCGAACCGAACCCGGGGGTGTTCGGCTCATCACTACTCACAGTTAACAACACAATTGTAACAATGAATGGCATGAATCAAAGCCATTTAATGTTAACAATTGTCATGTGATCTGCTACACTGATCAGTCATCTGGGTGGACACAGCTGCAGCACAGCCGCACGGCCACTTGCGAAGCTCGTTCTGGGAGGATGTCATATGAAGTCTATCTGGAGCGACAAAAGTCCAGCTTGGCCGTCAAATTGCTAAAGGCAGGGCGTGAAATGTACAATTTCAAATCTTTTTGTTTTTTCATCTAATGTGCATGTATATGACCGCACTGGACCTATGTTAGGTTGGGTATCAGATGAAGGAAAACAGGGTAATCTGTCCTTCAGAGAGTTCTGTAGCTGATAGGGGTACATTTTCAGTGAGACTGGTTTATTTATGTTATTATTTTAACTAAATATAGCTTAGTTATATTCCCTGTGTTGTTTGTTTGCCTTACTTTGTAATGATGGGCTCACATGTTGTGATAAAGTAAAAAAAAAAGAAAGCTCTAGTTGTGTGAACAAAATGATAAAAATTTAGTTTGGGCAGAGTGTTACATAATGGGCTCTCATGTTGTGGCTGCAGTTTGTGATGTCATGACTGTTCATGCGTTGCTTCAGGTAGCTGGTCCTTATGTGCCAAAGGGGACAGGACATCTTCCTGTTCTGGGTCACACAGTGTCTAGTGGATGTCTTGTCATCCCCTCTGGTGCATCACAAATGTGGGAGTACTAATGTGATGAAACTCTGCAAAAGCAAGCTGTCAGTATGTCTGTTAATGTTCTCCCTGCTTGTGTCTGTGTCACATCTAATTACTGTGTAGTTCTTACCCGCACAAGGACAAGACTGAGAGACCCAGGGTTTGTGGGATATATAGTTTCTTCATGGGAAAGTTACACACGAATGAATGAAGCAGAAGCAGAGAGATCTTTGTTCTGCAGGTACAACATCCTATGCAGCTAAATGAACAATTAGTAGAAAATTAGCATCAAATATTATTCTAAATCTTGTGAGACCAACAGTCAGAGGCAGCAATGCTATGAAAGAAAATAAATGGCTGCACATCCAGGAATTCCGATTGCCTTCCGAGAGCATCTGAGTAAAGATTAAAATACAAAATAAAACAGAAGGTCCAAGTTCCCGTGCACATCGAGAAATTCTTCATGTATTTAATATACAATGTTTCTTTGCGATTGTTGGTCCAGGTCTTTGTGTGTATGGGAGATTTCTCGATGTGCACGAGAACTTGGACCTTCAGTTTTATTTTGTATTTGAATCTTTACTCAGATGCTCTTTGGGGCTGAAGTTTTGTGATTGATCGAACTGTGTACTATTGCTGATTATCACCGCCCCCATAACACCTGTAGTTACTGGGGCGGTCTATTTAAGATCTATCAGTTATTTTAGTCATTGTAATGATTAAGCACAAGATGTTTGTGTGAAATGCATCTACGTGACCTCGTGTTGGTGTCTTTGGTGTTATCACTTTGAACAACAAAAGGCGATCGGAGTTCCTGGTTTCCCACGGAGGCAGACCGGGGCTGGCCCTCTACGAGACATTCCACCTCAGGTTATCATCATACATCTGGTACAGCGGCTCTTTTCTTTGTATATCAGCAATGCCATGAAGCTCAATGCATAGTAGCGGCGGCCATTCCATAAGGAGCACCGCCACCCTAATCTCCATGCGTCGCCCCCTAATATCCATGCGCTGCCCCCTAATCTTCATGCAGGGTGCTGGACGCATAGATTCTTACGAGATTTTTTTTTTTTTAACACATGATTAGAGCTCTAACTGGCTTCAAAAAGGTTTGGCTCGGGGCGCAAAGCACTGCGCCCCGAGCCCACCCACTTGTGACATTAGCGAATCAATATTCGCCATTGTCTTCTGGCTTCTTCTCCCGGCCACAGCTGGGGAAGCCGCGACCTGGATGGGGTAAATTTGGACCTGGCGAGGGGGTCAAAAAATGGAGCACCCCCCCCAAAAAATAGAGCACCAGCCACCACTGATGCATAGGTGTGCCTAGGCACAGGAAGCAGACTGCTATTTTTCAGCAGGAATCACAGGCAAAAATACATTTTGCAGTGAACTGCTTAGACACAAACTATTTTTAGATGGTTCCTATAAAATTAAAATCTTTATTTTTTTAAGGTTTGGCCCATTACATTAAAAAACAGAGATGATTATGTAAAGATACATTGGTGGGTTAACAACCACTTTAAGGTATATCCTAAGCTAAAAAATGTTTTTAATTCAGATAGCTTAGGGAATGGTTGCAATTTGTAGTGTGACTATGCCTGATGCCAGACAAATTCATTTGCCATCTTCCCTTTCCTTACAGTCATTCCAGCCCATGTGAACACTCTGGGGAAGAATCTGCCTTTTTTTTTTAAATATCTTTATTATTTTTCATATCTCACAACATTGGGGTTGATTTACTAAAGGAAAATCCACTTTGCACTTGAAAGTGCACATGGAAGTGCAGTCGCTGTAGATCGCTGTAAATCTGAGGGGAAGCTCTGAAATTAGGGGAAGCTCTGCTGATTTTATCATCCAATCATGTGCAAGTTAAAATGCTGTTTTTTATTTTCCTTGCATGTCCCCCTCAGATGTACAGCATCTGCACTTCCAAGTGCACTTTCAGTGCACTTTCAAGTGCAAAGTGGATTTTCCTTTAGTAAATCAACCCCATTGTGTCATAAAAAAAAAAAAAAAAAACCTTACATTTCACAAAGAGAATATAATCATTACCCCCAACCACCCCCCCCCGCCCCCACTCCCCACTCCCCACCCCCCCAGAATCTCCTCTCTATGGTTGCCCCGTCTTCTATTACTCCCTCTTTATTCTGAACATTTTCTTCTCTTAACCCCTCCTTTTCAGATACATTTATATTGTTTCTATATTATGTTTTGTTATATTGAATTATATATACATTACGCTCCCAACACTTCTGCATATCCAATAGTATGTTTATAAATTACCCATTCCCGCCATTTTTCTTTGAACTGCTCCATTCCCTCCCCCTCTCTAAACCTTAGGTATTCCAGACTATAAATGTCATCAATTTTATTGCACCATCCCTTCAAGCTAGGTTGTTCCGATTCTTGCCAGTGTGTAGATATTTGGTACTTTGCAGCATTTAAAAGTTGTGGGAGCAGTGTTCTCAGGTACTGTTTAGTTGGGATTCGGATCCCGTGTAGTATACAGCCCCACGGGTCGTCAGGGACTTCGATCTTGGTTATCTCTGATTATTTGTCTGATCTCCCCCCCAATATATTTTGATTTTGGGACAAGTCCACCAAATGTGGGCCATAGTCCCTGTTTCCTTGCACCCCCTCCAACATAACTTTGAAATTTCCCTTGAACATTTGTGTACCTTGTCGGGGGTTAAGTACCAGCGGACAAGGCATTTATAATTCAGTTCCATTTCGTTACAGTTTACTGATGTAGAATGCACTCTCTCTATGATTTGCTTAATCTCAAGATCGTTGACCTGCGACCCCAACTCCTCCTCCCAATTCTTGATGTATGGCGGTATGCCCAGTTTTTTTGTAACATTTAATATTTTGTAAATCTTAGAGATTACCCCCTTCTTGACCTTCTCCTCACATAATCTCTCGAAGGGCCGTAGATTCTATGGGTCTAATAGGCTAAGGTAATTTTTCAAAAGAATGTTTTAACTGAGCATACCGCCATTTATCGAGCAACATCAGTTCCCTTTTGTTTTTTAATTCCTGATACCCAAACAGTTTATTTTTCTCCATTAAATCTTTCAATTGTACATTATCTTGAATGATCCATTTTCCCAAAAAATGTTCTACTCCCGGTGTGAAATACTTTGTGTTGGTTAATGGTATTAAAGGTGAGTTGAACTCCCATTTTTCTTTTTTGTGAATTTTATCCCATATTTTAAGTGCGTTTTATGTTGGCAATGTTTATACCTTACTTGTAGTGTTAATGATACATAAAAATGATTGATTAAACCTTTGGTCTATATAAAATTAAGCAAACAATAGCGACACGAAAAAGGAAAAAAGTAGTTTATTATACAGGAAAGAGGAAACTTGTATTAATCCAGAACTTGTGACTATAACATAAATTATATCACCTTTGAAACAAAGAGGTTACTCATACAACACAATAATATTACATAAGAATATGGCTATTACACAATAATATTACATAAGAATATGGCTATAAGGGAGACAACCGTGTATCAGCACAAGTTAAAGGAAGATTAGAGTTACAGGAGAGATTAAGGAAATTAAAGAGGTATATTTACAGAGTACTTCACCATGCTCCTCAGGTCAGGACATCATTCGCAAGGGGCTCATCATGGCTCTGGCTGACTAATTTATACCCCTTCCATGCCAGAATCTAAAATCCGGTGGTCTCATTGGTTCAAAGCTGACCACCTGATTGGTTGAAATCTCAAGTCTCTTTACCTAGCCTGCCCACTCTAAAGCTGAAATACTGGTTGCTTTATCAGCTCAGTGTAACCAGTTCCCACATTAGCATGCTAAGGGCCCCTGCGGTGTACTGGCTCTTTTGAGACAAAAGATATCTGAGTATCACCTGAAACCTACTTTATATTCTCAGTAGGCAGTAAAAACTGTCCTTTAGGAACATAACTTGGCATTATATCACAAAATATATATATATATTCCTGTAACATTATATATGGTTACACCCATCCCCCTACATATACATCCATTGGGGCATGGTGCTTTATTTAGTATATGAAATGTTCAAAATATCCACCACAGTTTCTAGTGATATTGTGTATATCAGTGCTAAGTTCCCGATATTGTTCAGGTATCCATATTACCTTCCCCAGTGATGCTTTACAAATAGTAGCTTCCATATTCACCCATCTTTTTTCTAAATGATTTTTGGCCCATTCTATTTGTGATAAAACGATCGCAAAATAATTATTTCTCAAGTCAGGTGCCCCCAATCCCCCTTGTGCCTTTTCCTTAGTCAGTAGTGTCAATTTAATTTGTGTTTTTTTCCCGCGCCATATAAATTTTAGGAACATTGACTGTAATTTATTGAAATATGCTTGTGGTATTGAGATTGGTAACATTTGCAATTTATATACTATTTTAGGTAGAATTGCCATTTTATAGATATTTATTCTACCACTCCAGGATAGTTGTCCCGGTGCTATTCTATTGAGTTAAGCTTTGATGTTGTTTAATAGAGGGATAAAGTTGGCTTTATATAATGTCTCAGTGGTAGTTGTGATCTTAACACCGAGGTACTTTGGTTCTTTTTGATAAGTATTCCTTTCTGCTTTGGGAATATTGAAACTCAAAGTTTTTGATTTGGCCGAGTTTATTTTAAAATTAGACATATTTCCGAATTCTTTTAGAGTTTTCATTAAATTAGGTAGAGTTATTCTAGGGTGTGTTATATAAAATATGATGTCATCAGCATATGCTGCAATGTTTGCTCTTCTTTCCCTACTTTTATCCCCCTTATATCCACATTCCTCCTGATTCCCTTTAACAGGGGCTCCAAGGTAAGGACGAACAGCAGCGGTGACAATGGGCACCCCTGTCGAGTGCCGTTCTTCATCTCGAAAGGAGCTGAGACTGTCCCATTTACTTTAATTCTTGCTGTTGGTCTGTTATATAGCGATTTTATCCAGTTGGTCATTGTATGTCCCAAACCTATGGCCTCTAGTGTACTCTGCATAAAGCCCCAGTCTACCCTGTCAAACGCCTTTTCGGCGTCTATTGACAGGAGTAGACCTGGGGCCCCACTTTCTTTAATTTGCTGTATAGCCAAAAGAGTTCTAATACCGTTGTCCCTACTCTCTCTTCCTGGGATGAAACCAACTTGGTCTGCATGGACCACTTCCTTCATAATTGTTTTCATCCTGGAAGCGAGTACCTTTGAGAATATCTTAGTGTCGATATTCAGTAGTGAAATCGGTCTATAACTAGAACATAGTGTATTGTCTTCACCTTCTTTTGGGATTATAGTTATAGTGGCTTCTAATGCTTCTTTCCGCAACTCCCATTTCCCACCTACCCCGTTCAAGTAGGAGCACAGTTTCGGAGTCAACATTTCTAAAAATTTCTTGCAGTAGAGTATCGTCAGGCCATCTGGTCCTGGGCTTTCCCATTAGGTAGTTCTTGTATTATTTTTATTATTTCCTTCTCTGTTATTGGGGCCTCTAGATAACTGATTTTATCTTCTGGGATTTTATCTAGGTCTATCTCATTCAAGAAAGCTTTTATTTTTTCCCTCTTTTGTTTCAACTCTTCTTTTGTCTCCTTTGCGTTAATTGAGTAAAGTTTCCCGTAAAATTCTTGGAATTTTTTTGCTATTTCTGTTGTTTTATATCTTAATTCCCCCGAGCTTGTTTGTATTTTTGAAATTAACTGTTTTTTTCTTTTTTAGTAATTTCGCCAAATATTTCCCAGATTTGTTACCTTGTTGATATCTCTCTTTCTTAATTTGGTTAAAGACTGTTCTAGTTTCTTGTTCTATTACGTCTCTCAACTCTTCTCTTTTCACACTAAGCGTCAGTAGAAGTTCTTTCTCTCTGGTACTCTTATGTAGCTGTTCTAGTTCCGATATTTCTTTTATTAATGTGATTTTTTTCTCCTTAGTTCTTTTCTTTTTTTCCGCACCCTCCCGAATCAGAATACCCTTTATATAGGCCTTATGGGTTTCCCATATCACTGCCTCTGACATGTCTTCTGTACCATTCTCCCTGAAGAACAGCACTAGTTCGTCTTTTAATCTTTGAACAGTTTTTTTGTCCTGTAAAAGTTCTTCATTTAGTTTCCAGTTGTTATTTCCCTTTTGAACCTCTCCTTTCTTCAATTGAAGTGTTATTGG
Source organism: Rana muscosa (assembly GCA_029206835.1). Lineage (NCBI taxonomy): Eukaryota > Metazoa > Chordata > Amphibia > Anura > Ranidae > Rana > Rana muscosa. The sequence goes on along the minus strand of CM055128.1, from coordinate 53,476,877 downwards.
ATCTGCCTTATCCCTCCAGAAACGATGTCCATGACCCTATGCAGCATAGACTAGTAGCAATACACACTGTGTGTAGTGACTTTTTTGCCTTTCCTCACTCTTTGTATCGTAAAAGCACATGCGGAACCTGCAAAAAATAAATACAGTCGGGAGAATTTAATCAATTGGGTGTCCAAAAGCGGCTGATAAATCTAATCAAAGGGTTGCTGCTCTTAGTCCCTTTGAAATGGTAGCTGAATGGACACCATGCTGATTCTTTTAATTTGATTATTTTGTACATTATTGAACTGAAACCAGTACAGAGCAATTTGTATGACTTTCACTTGCTGAATGCCTGCATTGGTCTGTGACTCGAAGGTGTTTGAGCCAGCCATTTAATTAGCATTTTTAGAGGGAGATGAGCAATTCTAGCTCCCAATGTACTTTAAAAGGCAATCCTTCAAAAATAGTTTATAACAGGAGTAGCTGGAACACACACGTGGACTTTCATAAATATAAGTATCCTCAGAAGACAAAAGGATACACAACATCCTTGTTGTGTCGCCAGGTGTCCCTCTCCCTTCCACCTCACCTTCCTATTGGCTCATTACTATAATGGGAGTTCTCACTAAGGGCTCATTCACACTAACTTTGCTCTCTTAAGAGTGATCCGTATTCAGATTGCTCTTCAGAAAGCATTTTACAGGCGGTGAGGAGTCATTGTATTAACTCCTCACTGTCTACTTAAACCCCTTGAATCCCACAGTAGCGTAAGGTTGGGGGGCTTTTCCAGAGCGGTCTCATCCCCTTAAATGGGTCGAGATCAGTAGGTAGTGTCTGCCAAAAGCAATGGTCCTGCCGCAAAGCAAAACATTGTGGCCACTCCACGTGTACACCCCGGCATCGTAATGGGTTTCGCCAGCTTTCAGGGCTATCAGGAAAGTTTAAAGCTTGCTAGGTTTCATGGTCCCCTTTATACATGTGTTCACTTTTTTTTTTTAGGTCAAGTGCTCCTCTTGAAATTTCTCTTGTGATTTTTTTATATTTATATTTTACAGAAGTCTTTAGGCTGGTAAGACCTCTTCCTGGTGGGCAGTCCTCAGTGATATTGATATGCAGTTCTCTACATCAACATTACACTGTGAGTGCAGAGGATGATGGTGACACTGCCTTCACAGTATGTCCTCAGTCTACTGGGTAGAATGACCAGTGCAACTAATCCAGAAGACTGAGGACACCTTGTGGCAAAAAGGAAATACTACAGGGGACAGTAGTGAAGAGGAGGTGTGTATAGCCATGAGAGATACTTTTTTAAATATCCTATGCCTGGAGGACCTTTTATAAAATAATGAAAATGATAAAAAAACAAAAAAACAGCTGGTCTTTAAAGCACTCTTCCCCTTTACTGATTCTTGGTTCCATTGTTATTTTTCACCCAGGGTTTTCTCCATTCTCTGGGAGGCTAGCCCATGCCACCCTCCCCTTATCGCACCTTTGCTTGTCCCTTCACTGAAGCTGAAGTTCAATATCACACTAGGAGAAATGTAATTGCACATTGTGAGTTACAATCTAGCTAATGAATCTTGTTCTTTATTCATTTGCTCTAACATCACACCAACATTAGAGGCTTTACTGTTTTATCCAATCTAGATTAAGAAAAATGCATGTAGCATAGGAAAAACAAGCTCTGCTAATGTGGCCATCCTTCCTTTCGAACAAAACTGTTTCACGTTATAAACAGAATCTAGATGGAATATATCATATAAGCATTGTTTTAGTTTAATGAGCCTTGAAATGTATTGTAGTGTCAGAATGTTCAATGTTAAAGCAAATAAAAGTGCCAGACCTGTGCTTTCTTCAGCTGTTTTATTGGTTTTGAAGCTTTGCCTGCAGGGATCCATTTTGTCTCTAACAGTTTTTTTTTTGTTTTTTTTTTACTGTTGCACATCATTTGAGGATAACATGGGCTTATGTCAGGCAAAGATGCATTCTTAAAGAGACACAATTGCTTTATGACTTTTAGCATTTCTTTTTTTATTTTTATTTTATTAATAGCTTAAAGTGACTTTTAGCATTTTTAAAGCACGCCTAAAGACAAAACTTTTTTTCCCCAGTTTTATATTTAGAAGGAGAAGTGTTGAAACCCCTGTTTGGTTTTTAATGGCTCAACGCAATTACTCGGATGCTCCATACAATTACTGTCGCTTTCTTAACCAGTTCAATACAGAGCACTTTCATCCCCTTCCTGCCCAGACCAATTTTAAATGACAATTGCACAGTCATGCAACGCTGTACCCATATGACATTTTTATCATTTTGTTCACACAAAAATAGTGCTTTCATTTGGTGGTATTTAACCTCTTCCCGCCCACTCTATAGCCAAAAGATATCTACAGCGCGGGCTCACGTTGCTAGGAGGGAGTCTGTGGATATCCTCTTTTGATCGTGCTTTGGACACAGCTGATCTCAGATTGGGGTAAAAAGACAATTACAGCAGCTCTTTGCCATGTGACCAGCTGTGTTCAATCACAGCTGATCAACAAGTGCTGCCAATCTGTGTCCATCAGTGCTGCTAATCAGTGCCCATCAGTGATGCCTGTCAGTGCCCATCTGTGATGCCTATCAGCGCCCATTAGTGATGCCTGTCAGTGCCCATCAGTGATGCTCTTTAGAGCCACCTATCAGTGCCCATTAGTGCCACCACATATCAGTGCAGCCTCATCAGTGCCTCCTCCTCAGTTCCCATCAGTGCCAGCTCATCAGTACCAATCAGCGCAGCATATTAATGCAGCCCCATGAGCACACATCAGTGAAGGAGAAAAAATACTTAGTTCGAATTGTTTTTAACAGAAACTAACAAAAAACATATTTATTTAAATTTTAGGTCTTTTTTGTTTAGCAAAAAAATAAAAAAACGCAGTGTCTCAAAAAATTTATAAAAATTCTGTTTATGTACACAGTGTTGCATGACCGTAGTGGCCATTGGTGACCTATTTATTAAAATTTCTAGTTGACTAGCTGATATGCTGACTCCCTGGCTTCCTCTCAACTTGAAGAGGAATGCAGTTAAAGGGGAACTATCTGAGCACCTCAAACCACAAACGCTATTTTATTCATTCTTATTATTAAAACCAAACTCCCCTAACCATCCATGTTTCCATGCTTTATTGTGATGAGAAATCACTTTGAAAAACAGCCCTAGCATTTCTAGCTGCAGCCCTCTTGAGTAAGGGAAAATAAGATAAGATAAGATAATATAAGATAAGATTTATTGTCATTGTAGAAGCAAATTCACAATGAAATTACATTTGATGCATGTAGTATTTACTTCCTGGAATCGATCTGCTCTTAGCTCAGGCATGTAGGCAGGAGCATGTGCTTAGCTGAGAAAACCCCACCCCTCCCCGCCTGAAAACTCACGGGATGCAAGGCATCATTTGCCTAGACCAGAAACCAGGAAGTAACTGAGAAATTGTAAAAAAAAAGTTTAAAACAAGTAAAAATTATATACTTTCCTATCTTTTTCCTGAAGGATAGCAGCATAAGAATTAAAAATATTTCATGTTGATTAAGAGAGAGTGAAGTTCTGTTTTTCTGTTACCGGAGTTGCACCTCCTCTGATCAATACATTTGCAAATATATGTGAAGCCACACTGTCACGTCAAGGCCCCTCTGCAAAGTGCGCTCCCTATCTCTACTCTAAGGCTGATTTTGCACTGGGGCGCATTGCAGGCGCTATAGCGCCAAAAATAGCGCCTGCAAAGTGCCCTGAAAGAGCCGCTTCTCTCACTCCAGTATAAAAGCCCGAGTGCTTTCACACTGGAGCGGTGCGCTGGCAGGATGCTCAAAAATGTCCTGCCAGCCGTATCTTTAAGACGCTGTAGGAGCGGTGTATACACTGCTCCTAAAGCGCCCCTGCCCATTGAAATCAATGGGCAGCGCCGCTGAACTTGCGGCAAAGCACTGCTGCAGCGGTTTTTACTCATTTTTGGCTGCTAGCGGCCAAATAGCGCCGCAAAAACTGTGGTAAAGTGCCGCTAATAATAGTGTTGTTTTATCGCCGGCCGTGCACCGCTCCAGTGTGAAAGTAGCCTGATCTCCAAATTGTGACATATAGAGCAAGAAATACATTCAGAGTCTAAACTAGTTCATAAAAAAATATTTAAAACAAAGGTTTTGGTTGCATATATTTGCAATCTTATGTAAAATCACCTTCCATTACAGGCTGTTCCAAACCTACCTGAAAATAAATACCAGCCTCCAACCTCCCCTCATAGCCGGTCCAACACACAACTGAAAAATAGGATTTTTATAACAGCTTACCTGTAAAATCCTTTTCTTGGAGTACACCACGGGACACAGAGCTAGTCATTACATAATGGGTTAAGGGTCACCAGCGGTGATTGGACACTGGCACAACCAATGGAAGACAGTTCCCCTCCATATAACCCCTCCCATCAGGGAAGTACCTCAGTTTTGTAGCAAAGCAGTAAGGTTCCCATAAGAAGGGGGGGACCTCTGTGTCCCGTGGTGTACTCCAAGAAAAGGATTTTACAGGTAAGCTGTTATAAAAATCCTATTTTCTTTATCGTACACCACGGGACACAGAGCTAGTCATTACATAATGGGACGTCCCAGAGCAATGCTCATATGAAGGGGGGGAGACACAGATCAAAACAGGCCGCTTGCGGACCAGAAGCCCTATACTGCTGCCTGCAGCACACTTCGCCCAAAGGCGGAATCCTCATGTCCTTTCACATCTATTTGATAGAATTTGGAAAATGTATGGACTGAAGACCAAGTTGCAGCTTTACAGATCTGAGCCATCGAAGCCTGGTGGTGCACTGCCCATGAAGCACCTATCGCCCTGGTAGAGTGCGCCTTAACAGGAAAAGGAGGAGTCCTGTTCTTTAAACCATAAGCTTGAATAATTACTTCTCTAATCCACCTGGAAATGGTGGATTTTGATACCGCTTGGCCCTTCTTGGGCCCATCTGGTAAAATAAACAAAACATCTGTTTTACGTATCTGAGCGGTTGCTTGCAGATACACCTTTACCGCTCTCACTAGATCTAGAGAGTGTAATAATTTTTCCCCCGCCGTCCGCGGGTTTGGAAAAAAGGAAGGCAGAACAATGTCTTGATTCAAGTGAAAAGCCGACACCACCTTAGGTAGAAAAGCCGGATGGGGTCGTAGTACGATTTTGTCCTTGTGACAAATTAGATAAGGCTCTTTACAAGAAAGAGCTGCTAGCTCTGATACTCTCCTAGCAGAAGCTACAGCAATCAGAAAGGCCAACTTCCTACTCAATATAATTAAAGGAATATGGCGAATAGGTTCAAAAGGTTGCTTTTGCAACACTGACAATACCAAATTCAAATCCCATGGACACAAGGGAGTCCTAACTGGAGGATTTATCCTCAGTACCCCCTTAATGAATGTCCGAACTAGGGAGTGAGATGCCAATGGTCTCTGAAAGAAGACTGATAGAGCCGATATTTGCCCTTTGATGGTGCTAAGGGCTAATTTCATATCCACTCCTAACTGGCAAAAAGCAAGAATCCTACTTATTTCATATTTCTGAGGATTCCAACATCTGGATTCACACCAGGAAACGTATGCTCTCCAGACTCTATGATAGATGAGTCTGGAGGCTGGCTTTCTAGCATTAATGAGCGTAGAAAGAGCCAGACCAGAGACCCCTCTCTTTTTAAAAATGCGGGTCTCAGCAGCCAGGCCATCAACTTTAGCCTTTGTAAGGAAGGGTGGAATACTGGACCCTGTGACAGCAGGTCGTGTCGAAGTGGAAACTTCCAGGGCCTTCCTATCGCCATTTTTACAATCTCGGCGTACCAAGGCCTCCTGGGCCAGTTTGGGGCCACTAGGATTACTGGTATTCCCTCCTCCTTGATCCTGCGAAGCAGTCTTTGTAGAAGAGGGATCGGAGGGAATGCATAGATCAGTGAGAACTGATTCCATGGAGTTATTAGAGCGTCTGTATTATTAGAGCGTCTGTCCCGTAGGCTAGAGGATCTCTCGTTCTGGACACAAAGTTGTCCAATTTCTTGTTGAACCTGGCAGCTAGCAGGTCTACATCTGGGTTTCCCCATCTCAGACATATGGCCTGAAAGATCTCGGGGTGAAGAGACCACTCTCCTGGTAGCAGCTGCTGACGACTCAGGTAGTCTGCTTGCCAATTTTCTATCCGTGGAATGAAGATTGCAGAAAGGCAAGGTACATGCTCTTCTGCCCATGCCAAGATCCGGTTCACCTCTCTTTGGGCTGCCCGACTGCGGGTGCCTCCTTGGTGATTGATGTAAGCTACTGCAGTAGCATTGTCGGATTGAACCCGAACTGGGTAGCCCTGTAACCTGTATGTCCAGGTTTTGAGGGCTAGATATACCGCCCGGATCTCTAGCACATTGATGGGCAGGATCCCCTGAGTCTTGGCCCAGGTTCCCTGGGTAGAAGCCTCCTCGAATACTGCACCCCAGCCCGATAGGCTGGCATCCGTAGATACCACCTTCCAGGACACTGGGAGGAAGGACTTACCCTTCCGTAAATTCCTGGCTTCTAGCCACCAATCGAAGCTGTGGCGTACTTGTGAGGACAGGCGCATGGGTATATCCAGAGCTTGGCTCTTCCTGTTCCAGGAAGCTAAAATATTGCCTTGAAGTAGTCTCGAATGAAACTGGGCGTAAGGGACCGCCTCGAAGGAGGCTACCATCTTTCCCAATAGTCTCATGCAAAGGCGAATAGACGTCCTCTTGTTTGCTTTGACTTGTGGATCAGGTCTTTCAGAGACTGTATCTTCGGTTCTGGCAGGTATACCCTGTTTTGGGCTGTATCTATGATCATGCCCAGGTACACTATCCTTCTTTGGGCCTGGAGAGAGGATTTTTGTAAATTTATAATCCATCCTAAATGCTCCAGGTATCCTACTGTAGTGTGTACAGCGTGACCCAATCCCTCCTTTGACTGATCTATTACTAGTAGATCGTCCAGATAGGCTGTTACCGCAATGCCCCGTGTTCTTAGGTTTGCTAACAGAGGAGCTAGCACCTTTGTGAATACTATGGGCGCGGTGGCTACACCAAACGGCAGAGCCACAAATTGAAAGTGGCGATCTTCTACCGCAAACCTTAGGAATCTTTGGTGAGCGGGGAGGATGGGTATGTGTAAATGTGCGTCCTTGATATCTATGGGCGCCATGAATTCTCCGCCCTTTAAAGTGGCGGCCACGGATCGGATCGTTTCCATTCGAAAATGGCGAACGTTCAGGAACCGATTTAGGGATTTTAGATCCAGGATGGGTCTGACATCTCCATTTGGCTTTGGAATCACAAAGAGGTTTGAGTAAAAACCTGAACCTCGCTCTTTTTGGGGTACGTCTGTAACTACCCCTTGAGCCATTAAGTGATTCAAACCTTTGAAGAAGGATTCTCTTTTTTGTGGATCCTTGGAGAGTCTTGAACCTCGGAATTGAGAAGATGGGATCTCTCGAAATTCCAGTTTGTACCCTGAGGATATTGTGGATACCACCCAATTGTCCTGGATTTCTGACCGCCAAGTCGCTGAGAACTGACAAAGCCTTCCTCCCACTCGGCCGAGCGGGGGCGCCCCTTCACTGAGAGGTTTTGGGGGCTTGCTTATTAGCTCTTGCACCCCACGGCTTCTTGTTCTTCTGAGCTTGCCCCTTGGCTTTTGTGGGCGGCTAAAACAGGCCGCCGCCACTGGTTGGAGTCAGATTTCCCGGGAGCTGGGGAGAGAGAGCGTTTAAAACAAGGTCTCTTGTTTTTCTTTCTCTCAGGTAAAAGTCGTTTTACCACTTGATATCTTCTGTATATATTTTTCTAAATCTTCCCCAAATAGGCGTTCGCCATGGAACGGGAACTTGCCAACAGCTTTTTGCATGGGGTTTCCGCTGACCAATGCTTAAGCCAAAGTACTCTGCGCATCTGTACCAGCTGGAGCGTAAGGCGTGATGCCTGTATGATAGAATCTCTCATGGCATCCACTGTGAAGCATAAGGCTTTAGGCAAATTTTCCCAATTTCTAGCCTGCTCTGAAGGCAGTTCCTTCAGCCCCTGCTTTACCTGTTGGCTGATGACCTGACACATACCGACTGCTGCTACTGCAGGTTGGGTAATTGAGCCGGCCAAAAGGAAGGAGGATTTCAACTTCTTCTCAGAAGGATCTTTTAAACCCTTGTACATTATCCACCGGACATGTCAGGTTTTTATTTACACAAGAAATAGCCGCATCTACCGCAGGCAGGCTCCATTTCTTTAAAAAAAAAATTCCCCCATAGGATAAAGAATGTTAAACCTTTTTGGAGGTGAGAAACGCTTATCTGGATGTTGCCAGTTTGCGTATATTAGATCCTCTAGTAACGGATGAACCGGGAAGGAGCATGCACCTTGCAGGGATCTTAATGACCCTAGGGAGGAGACAGGTAATTCCGTTACCTCTGCAGAGGTTAACTTAAATGCACTGCTATAGCATTGTACCTGTGACCTTAAAATCTGGCTCCTCATCCTCTGCTGATGTAGCCTCCTCCTCCTCATCCTCCTCCCTCAGGTACTTCTGAAGGGAGGTCCAATACTGGAAGAGACCTGCTTCGCTTATTGTCCTTTTTAGAGGACTTAGCGATTAAGGTAGCAATTTTTTCCTCCAGATTATTTAGGGCAGCTGATAAAGTGTCCTCAGTGACATATACAGGCCCAGGCTTCACTGGGGAAGCCGCCATACCTGACAGAGGTAATGGCTCATCCTGTACAGGTGCATTTAGCAACACAGGAGAGAAAGGTACCGAGTCAGCACAGTTAGAGCCTCCTCTCAGGCGGCGGTGCTTTCTTATCTCTTTTTGTCCGCATTACTTCCCCTGGAAGGCTTACTGTTTAGACAAAATACAAGGTACCTAAATGCATATACTACCGTGTTCAGTTTAGCAAATACATTAAGTATGCAACTTTTAACACATAACTATGCATAACATGGATGTCTTCTAGGAAGTACCCAATCCAACCACATGGAGTCTTACGTCCCTGTATAGCTGCTGTGTTTCTCTGCCAGGAACAAGAGAACTAACGAGCTTGCTTGCTGCTGCAGTGCTTCTCACACTGACAGTCTTTTAAATTTGGCGCCGTTTCTGTGCCTGCGCGCGCCACATGCCCGCGCACGCCTTCGCCCCCCCCCTCCGATAAAGCGCGCTCCCGCGCGCGGCCCTTAGCGCTATGGCGGTGGCCATAGTGAGAGAGGACTCTCATCAGCCCTTGTTCCCACTTACCTGCATCTGCAGGTGTCTGGTCGGCCACCGAAAGGAGGATCGGGGTGCCCCAGCAAGCTCAGCAGCGGAGGTGACGAGCAGTGTACTTCGCCGAAGCCGACACTGAACAGAGTGAGGTGAGTATATTCAGCTCTTTACTCCCCCCAGTGGTGGAAAAAAAGAAGACATCCACTTTTTGAAAAAGGTCCCAACCTAGTTATGGACCTTCTAATCTCACCTTATCCACGCCGCAGGTTTTTCTGCTGAAAGATTTCAGACAGATACCAAACTTCACCCTTCACGGTGGGCTATGTGTGCCAACCTTCAGGGATATGGGTTCCTATTTAAAGGATACCTCTCCCCTGGGCCTTGTACAAGACTCTTACCAGGACTTTATAGCGAAATAGCGAAAGTGCTGGATCTTAGAGCCCAGTCCTCCGAAGAGAGACATTACAGGCGACGCCTCATGGATGAGGCCTGGATCCCATCCAGATTCAGCTCATTTGTAGGCGTCTTGGATGGATCCGAAAGCATAGCTCTTTTACCCCCAGAGGGTCTCTTTGGTAGAGCTTTCCTTTAGCACCTCCTAACGCGTCCAACACCTTTCGACACTGGCGAAAAAACTGAGGTACTTCCCTGATGGGAGGGGTTATATGGAGGGGAACTGTCTTCCATTGGTTGTGCCAGTGTCCAATCACCGCTGGTGACCCTTAACCCATTATGTAATGACTAGCTCTGTGTCCCGTGGTGTACGATAAAGAAAAAAGACTACTGACCTCCAACCTCATCTCATAGCCGGTCAAACAAAAGCCTGAGGAAAAAAAAATACTGTCTTCCAATCTCCCCTCATAGCCAGCAAAAAAAACTACTGACCTCCATCCTGCCCTCATAGCCAGTCCAACACACACATGAAAAAAAGACTACCGATCTCCAACCTCTCCTCATAGCCAGTTTTTTACTCTCTTGAAAAAAAGTACCGGCTTCCAACCTCCTCCCAAACCCAGTCCAACATATGCCTGAAAAAAGTACCAGTCTCCAACCTCTGCTCATAGCCAGTCCAACACACACACTACCGGCCTCCATCCTGCCTTCATTGCCAGTCCAACACATACATTAAAAAAAGACTAAAGAGCTCCAACCTCTACTCATGGTCGGTTCAATACATGCCTGAAAAAAGTACCAGACTCCAACCTCCTCCCAAACCCAGTCCAACACATACCTGAAAGAAGTACTTGCCTCCCCAGTCCAAGACACACCTGAAAAAAATATCAGCCTTCAACTTCCACTCATAGCCGATCCAACACACATCTGAAAAAAAAGGACTACCGGACTCCAACCTCCCCTAATAGCCAGTCCAACACACACCTGCAGAAAAGACTACCTGCCTCCAACCTCCCCTCATAGCTGGTCTGATGCACACCTGCAGGAATAAAAGAAATACAAGCCTACAATCTTCCCTCATAGCTGGTTCAACTCAATTTAAATGTCACATTCTTGTGGAGTCTCATTGAGAATGTTACATTCTCACAGAGTCTCACACTTGAGTGAAATCTCAATGTGAATGTCCCCTACCACTAGTATCTGCCTATCCTTTTTTAGTAACCTTGCCCCCATCTTCACTGGAGATGTTCCCCTGGCTTTTTGGTGGGGTCTCAACATTAACCTCACATTCTGTGGAGTCCTAATGTGAACGTCACATGCTGGTAGAGTTTCAATGTGAATGTCACATTTTGGTGGAGTATCAATCTGAATGTCACATGCTGGTGGGGTCTCCATGTGAGTGTCACATGTTGGTGGAGTTTCAATGTGAACATCACATTCTGGTGGAGTCTCAATGTAAATGTCATATGCTGGTGGAGTCTCCATGTAAATGTCACATGTTGGTGGAGTCTCAATGTGAACGTCACATGCTGGTGGAGTCTCCATGTGACTGTCACATGCTGGTGGAGTTACCATGTGAATGTCACATTCTGGTGGAGTCTCAATGTGAATGTCACATGCTGGTGAAGTCTCCATATGAACATCATATTCTGATGAAGTCTCCATATGAACGTCACATGCTGGTGGAGACTCAATGTGAACATAACATACTGGTGTAGGTTAGAGAGTGGACTGTTGTGCGGAGTGTCTTTGGGCATTCCTGGTGAGCCCCCTCTGAGGGTCATGGCTTATGCTGATGGCAGTAGTAGCCTAGCTCTGAGGAAGAGGGTGCACCCATAAAATACATCAGCTTGACACCCATACATGGTGTTATTGGAGTACGTGCGTCTGTACTGCACTGTATGACATCTTGTGGTTCATTGGCTTTTATCAGTTTCTACTTTTGTGAGTACCCATTTGTAGCAGTTTTTTCATATCGTTAATACATGTTTTGGTCATGCACTAGGTGCGTGCATCTTCTTTTTCTTTTGTTTTGTAGCTTTTTCTATGCTGATGACGTTTCTCTTTTCATCTCTGGGATGGAGGAGGCAGATTAGGTGGTCTCAGTGATGAAGCAGTATGCTGAGGCATCTGGCTCAAAGATCAATCAGGATAAGAGTGAGGTTTTCTGGAAGGGAGAGGAAGGCGAAGGCTTTAAGCTCCTGGACACCTTCCCAGAGCCCTGGCTGGAAATGGAAGTTTTAGGCATCAAATTTGGTCCTGGCGATTACGGACTTGCAAATTAGGTAAGCAGGTTTCACAATGCCAATGCCAAGGTTGCCAGCTGGAAGGATTGGAAACCCTCTTACAGGGAAAGGATTGACCTGATTCAAACTTACCTGATCCCGGTATTTCTGTATGTCAGCTTTGTCTGTGTTTTGCCAGTGTTTATCTATGTGAAAATCTACAGCTGTTTCTTCTAGCTGTTATGGGGGAACAGACTGAACCTCATTAAGGGGTCTGCAACCTACCTTCCCAGGCATATGGTCAACTGGTGATATTCATTTCTCTGATGTTTTTGAAACATAACTTTAGTACCATGCTGGCATAGGAACCCCCTGGGTGGGTTGGTATATTTCAGTCCTGGTTTAGGCCTTTTCTGCAAAGCTGAGAGAATGGTGGGCTAGTAAAAAGCCTGAGGCTCCTGGCTTATGTTGCCTGAAAATGCTTTGGCAGTGGTGAGTGAAGGCAGAGGAAATGAAATCTCTTCCTAGGAAGGCCCTGGAAAAGAGGTTTGTTGAATCTGCCTTTAGCGAACTACTGGCCTTGAGGGATTGCCCAGGTCCTGAGTGAGGGTCTGCGATTGATTAATCTGGAGAGAATCCCTTTAATGTGAAGGGCAGCTTGAAGCATTGCTATTTGGAGAACCGTAGTTGTCCAAGGGTGGAGTGTGGTGTGGTAGAGGAAACTATGGATCATTGCTTGCTTCAGTGCCTCTTCATAATAGAAGTCTATAAGCAGGTGGGTCGGCTCTGGGTATCCCTTTCCCGCTTGAGTTACGCACAGTGGTCATACGGGGCTTTTGAGACTCATCTGGATTTTGATTTTGAGATACTTTTTCTAGTTAATTTAGTAGTCCATTACTTCATGTGGAATGCATAGTGTCAGGTTACCACTCTGAAAAAGTCCTTTCTGTTGAGGTGGTGGTGCACAACATTCTGGGTGAGGTTTGGGAAGATTTGGGGTCTTGAGAAGGACAGGTGGTCGCTGGGGGCCTGGAAAAAAGCGTAGAGGCATGTCAGGTCTTTGTAGCCACTGTCTGTCAGTCTCTGGGTCTGCAGATTTTCTTTCTATCCTTTTATGTCCCCTAGATTTTTATAAGATCAGATTTTTGAAAATAGGATGCATGCATGGGTTAAATGTTTAATTTAGGTTTAACCTAACAATGAGGGTGTGTTTAAGTGGAGATTAGGGTTTTGTTGAGCATCATGATGATAATAATATTATTAAAATATGTCTTGGTTTGTATATTTCGTTTTAGCAAAAAGCCATTTCCTGTTTTCTATGCTGAAGTAAGCTATTTCTAGTGTAGAGTGAGCATTACTCTACAAACTTAAGGTACTGTCTCTCCTCAGCCGAGGAAGACGCAATGTGTATAGGAAACACATAAGAGCAATTGACTATGCAGTATTAATAATGTAACATTTTACAACACATTATAGCACATTCTACTATTTTAGCAATATATATGCAAATGTAAACATCTATATACATGTTTTGGAGCATTGTCTACCCTCAGCCAATTGTGACAAAAATGTATAGGGTAAACAAAACAATATATTCTAATGTATTTTACTATCTTAGCAAATAACTGTACATAGAATAATACCAATATTATGAAGAAGGCCCCACTCCCTGGAGAGACACATTATTCCAAAAAGCATATCAACATACTGTATTTGAAAATGAAGTTCACTTAGCAAACCATAGTTGAGGTAAAGAACTTATTGCTCACACAGATTGACACCTTTTCTCCATCTGGTGACAGCAAACAGAGAAGTACGCATGCAGACATTTTAGTCCATAGACTTCAGATTTCATGTAATAGACTTTGCAAAAGCATAGCCTACCCGACTAGCTAACTAAACATCTCATTGTCTCTGTAGCCCAAGATTCCAATGGGTACAACCTTTAGTTGGCTCTGTCACACCAAAGTCCAGCAGAACTTTTCCTTGATCTTTAAGAAACATGGAACTCAAAAGGTAATGTATAGGCATGGGTGAATGGTTGGGGTGAACATTTGCCTGTTCGGCCATTTGCCGAACACCCGAATTTGCAGGGTGTTCAGCAGCAGTTCACAAAGCTTTGCCCAATCAGGGTGCAGTGTAAGCTGGTTGTTAAGGAACAGGGCCGGGAAGCCGGCCACGGTGTCCTTAACAAAGAGTGAGTCATCAGCTGTCAATGGGTTTCCCCGCTGACAGCTGAATAAAAAAAATAAAAAAAAGTGCCGGTAATTTTTTTTATAAAAAAACTGCATTATATGCAAGTGATTGACCATAAAAGGGGTATGGGGGTCTGGGTACTGCCCTGGGGGACATGTATCAATAAAAATGTATTTTTAAAAAACAATAATTTTTTCAGGAGCAGTGATTTTAATGATGCTTAAAGTGCAGCAATGAAAATTAAAAATTCCTTTAAATATCGTGCCTTGGGGCCTTAATATGCCTGTAAAATGGTGCATTTGTAGCATATACCGAACATGCTACAGCAAAACTGACATTTCTGAAGAAAAAAATCCCATTTAAAATGACTCGCAGGTGCCGACAATTGTAACCGTGAGTCATTTTAAATGGGATTTTTTTCTTTAGAAATGTCAGTTTTGCTGTAGCATGTTCTGTATATTTTACAAGTGCACCACTTTACAGGCACAATAAGGGGGCCCTGGCTTTGGCTGTTCTCCTGGCTTTGGTTCAGGTCTGCAGCACAGAAGACCACATAGTGAGTCCCAAAAAATAGGCTTTTGTTCTGCACTAATTTCAGGAATTGGGAAGCTTTAGGTGCAAACCATTGCTAAACTTGAATTCCAGGTATAATTTCTTTTAGCGTGGTTACATTGTTCCAACTTTGCCAGCTTGGGCCAATATAAGTATACATAATGCATAGCTGGCCAGTCCCCAGGGCCAGATCGAGGGGTGTGCTGGGGAGGACTGTGCCCCCCTCCTAGATTTTAGCCGGGTTCCCCCCGGTCTCTGAGAGTGCATCCACTGATCCATGAGCCAGTCTGATGCAGACAGTTGATGTAGGGAGGAACAGTCCATGTAAGAGGGCACTGTGATAGGGACACACCTGATGTAAGGGGGCACTCTAATGGGGATAACTGATTATATATAGGGCACACTGTGATGGTGACAATTGATGTAAGTGGGAACTCTGATGGGGACACTGATATAAGGGAGTGCTCTGATGGGGACACTAATGTAGGGGTAGTTCTGACTGGGACATTTTATGTAAGGGGGCTGTCACGAGCCGGACTGATGGCTAGTGGGGATACAGGAGGTGGATCCTCTGTACCAGAGAGGGGATGGCACGGGTCGTACTGAGGGACCGGTTTCTAAGCAGCTACCGGTTTTCACCAGAGCCTGCCGCAAAGCGGGATGGACTTGCTGCGGCGGTAGCAACCAGGTCGTGTCCTCCAGTAGCGACTCCACCTCTCTGGCGGCTGAGATAGGCGCGGTACAAAAGGACTAGGCAGAGGCAAGGTCAGATGTAGCAGAGGGTCAGGGCAGGCGGCAATGGTTCGTAGTCTGAGACAATGGCAGCAGGTCAGATACACAGGCAAGGCAACTCACAAAACGCTTCCACAGGGTACTAAGACAACAAGATCCGGCAAGGACAGGAAGGGGAAGTGGGTTTATATATGATTTGGGTGTGCACACAGTAATTGGGCCAGGCACCAATCAATGGTGCGCTGGCCCTTTAAATCTTAGAAGGCCGGCGCGCCCGCGCCCTAGAGCGCAGCGGGGCCGCGCGCCCTGGGAAGGAGCAGGAGGGAGATGGTGAGTAGGATGGGATGCGATCCGCGGACGGAGATGTGCCGCCGTATGGATCGCATCCCCGCCGGTGACAGAGCAGCGCCCACGGCCAGGGGGGCTGACCGGGGCGCTGCAGGGGGACCGACGCCGCGAGCGCTCCGGGAAGGATGGGACACCCGGAGCGCTCGGCGTTACAGTACCCCCCCTTAGGTCTCCCCCTTTTCTTGGAACCCAAGAATCTACGGATGAGCTCCTTGTCTAAAATGTTGGTCTCAGGCTCCCAGGATCTCTCTTCAGGACCACAGTTCTCCCAATCAATTAAAAAAAATATTTTACCTCGGATGACCTTGGAGGCGAGGATTTCTTTCACCGAGAAGACATCGGAAGAACCAGAGACAGGAGCAGGAGCAGTGACCTTGGGGGAAAATCGGTTAGGAATGAGGGGTTTGAGAAGAGACACATGAAAAGAATTGGGGATACGAAGAGAAGGAGGAAGATGGAGTTTGTAAGAGACAGAATTGATTTGGTTTTTGATTTTAAAAGGTCCGAGGTAACGAGGGCCCAGCTTGTAGCTAGGTACCCGAAACCGAACATATTTGGAGGAGAGCCACACTTTGTCACCAGGGACATAGACAGGAGGAATTCTTCTTTTTTTATCTGCATGTCTCTTCATGCGGGCAGAGGCCAGTGATAGCGACTTTTGAGTCTCTTTCCAGATAGAGGTGAAGTCTTGAGTTAATTCATCCACGGCAGGAACTCCAGAAGAAGTGGGGATGGGGAGGGGGGGCAATGGGTGACGGCCGTAGACCACAAAGAAAGGTGATTTGGAGGACGATTCAGAGTTCTTGAAATTGTATGAGAATTCTGCCCAGGGTAATAGGTCGACCCAATCGTCTTGACGGGCGGAGACAAAATGTCGTAAGTAGTCACCAAGGACCTGGTTAACTCTCTCCACCTGTCCATTGGATTGCGGGTGATAAGCGGAAGAAAAATTCAACTTAATCTTTAGTTGAGTCCAGAGAGCTCTCCAAAATTTTGAGATGAATTGAACGCCTCTATCAGAGACGATATGTGAGGGTAGCCCATGGAGATGGAAAATTTGAAGAAAAAAAGGGATTTTTATAACAGCTTACCTGTAAAATCCTTTTCTTGGAGTACATCACGGGACACAGAGCGACTTAGTCATTACTAATGGGTTATATAGATTACCTTCAGGTGCTGGCACTGGCCACTTCCAAACCGGAAGTACCCTCCCCTATATAAGCCCCTCCCATCCGGGAGCACCTCAGTTTTGTAGCAAAGCAATAAGTGTCCCAAAAAGAGGGGTGGGAGCTCTGTGTCCCGTGATGTACTCCAAGAAAAGGATTTTACAGGTAAGCTGTTATAAAAATCCCTTTTTCTTTTTCGTACATCACGGGACACAGAGCGACTTAGTCATTACTAATGGGACGTCCCAAAGCAATGCCAAATGAGGGGAGGGATACATAAGCTGGGCGCCATCAGGCATGAGGATCTTTTGCGGCCTGCAACACACTACGCCCAAAGGCGACATCCTCCTGACTTCTAACGTCTACCTGGTAGAATCTAGTAAACGTGTGTACCGAAGACCATGTTGCGGCCTTACATACTTGAGCCAGGGAGGCCTGGTGATGCACTGCCCATGAAGTTCCAACTGCTCTTGTGGAGTGCGCCCTAACTTTGAACGGAGGCGGTCTCTTTCTCAAGCCATAGGCTTGTATTATGACCTGTCGAATCCACTTGGCTAAAGTAGATTTTGATGCTGCCTGACCCTTTCTAGGGCCTTCCGGCAGAATAAACAAAGTATCCGTTCTGCGAATCTGAGCAGTGGCTTTTAGATAAGCTTTAACTGCTCTTACTACATCCAAAGAATGTAATAACTTTTCCTCTACCGAGCTAGGTTTGGGGAAAAAAGAAGGAAGAACCACATCTTGGTTCAAATGAAACCTCGATACCACCTTGGGAAGAAAGGCTGGATGAGGACGTAATACTACTCTGTCCTTATGGACAACCAGATATGGCTCCCTACAGGACAAGGCGGCTAATTCCGATACTCTTTTAGCCGAACAAATGGCTACTAAGAAAATCTATTTCCTGGTGAGAAGAACCAAGGAAATGTGTTGCAATGGTTCAAACGGTTGTTTCTGTAGAACCGACAGAACCAGGTTTAAGTCCCATGGACATATGGGAATACTAACCGGAGGGCTAATACGCATCACTCCTTGTATGAAAGCTTTGACTAGTGAATGCGAAGCCAAGGGCCTTTGAAAAAATATTGACAAGGCCGAAATCTGACCCTTGATAGTACTCAAGGCCAGCTTCCTATCTACAGCCCACTGTAGGAAGTCCAAAATCCTACCTATCACGTACTTACGTGGATGCCATTTCTTGGCCTCACACCACGTAATGTACGCCTTCCAGATCCTATAATAGATCTGCCTGGATACCGGCTTCCTGGCATTGATCATGGTAGATACCACAGAATTAGAGAGCCCTCTCTTTTTCAGAATGTGGGCTTCAATAGCCAGGCCGTCAAACCTAGGGCTGGTAAGGAAGGGTGGTATATCGGTCCTTGCGACAGCAGGTCCGGACGATGTGGGAGGGTCCAAGGACTCCTCACTGACATTTTTACAATCTCCGCGTACCATGCCCTTCGGGGCCACCAGAATCACTGGTTTCTTTTCTACCCTGATTCTGCGGAGTAATCGCGGTAACAATTGTGGCGGTGGGAATGCATATATCAGCTTGAACTGATCCCAAGGGAACACTAGGGCATCCGAGCCGCAAGCTAGGGGATCCCTTGTGCGAGACACAAATCTGTCCACCTTTGCGTTGAATCTGGATGCTAGCAAATCTACATCCGGTGTTCCCCACCGCTGGCATATTGCCTGGAAAACCTCGGGGTGAAGAGACCATTCCCCCGGGCATAATTGTTGGCGACTTAAAAAGTCCGCTCTCCAATTTTCCACTCCTGGGATGAAAACCGCGGATATGGCTGGGACATATTTTTCTGCCCACTCCAGGATGCAATTTGCTTCCCTCTGGGCTGCACGACTCCTGGTGCCACCCTGGTGATTGATATATGCCACTGCTGTGGCATTGTCTGATTGAATTCTGACAGGGGACCCTTGGAGTTTGGATGTCCATGCTACTAGGGCATACCGGGCTGCTCGTATCTCTAAGAGATTGATGGGCAGGGCCTTTTCTGCTTCTGACCACTTGCCCTGGAGAGACCATTGCTCCAGTACTGCCCCCCAGCCTATGAGGCTGGCATCTGTAGTGACCACCTTCCAAGAAACCGGACTGAAGGGTTTTCCTTTTTCCAGATTCTGGGGCACCAACCACCAATGGAGGCTCTTGCGAACGGAAGGGGACAGGGACATTGGTAAGTCTAAAGCCTGAACTTTTTTGTTCCAGGCTGACAGTATGGCCCTTTGCAAATTCCTTGAATGGAATTGACCGTAGGGTACCGCTTCGAATGAAGCCACCATTTTTCCCAGCAGCCTCATGCACAGGCGTATGGATGGTTTTCTTTTTGTACCCACTAAGTGGGTCAAATCTTTTAAAGACGACACCTTCTCTGGAGGTAAGAAAATCTTTCTCTGATTTGAATCCAGCCTTAGCCCTAAGTATTCCAGACTTTTGACTGGTCTTAGAGCTGACTTTTCCCGGTTGATAATCCAACCGTGATATTCCAGATACTTGATTGTCTTGTGAATAGCTACTTCCAGCTTTTCCACTGAGTGGTCTATTAGTAGCAGGTCGTCTAGATATGCCATTATCGTTACACCTTGTGTTCTTAGATTGGCCAATAATGGGGCCAGAATTTTTGTGAACACTCGTAGTGCTGTGGCCAGACCGAAAGGTAAGGCTCTGAACTGAAAATGGCGCCCTTCTACTGCAAAGCGTAGAAATTTCTGGTGGGCCGGAAAGATGGGAATATGCAGATAAGCATCCCTTATGTTGATCGAGGCTAACCATTCCTGCCCTTGTAGGGCGGTGGCCACCGATCGGATCGACTCCATCCGAAAAGTCCTGATATTTAGGAACTTGTTTAGCCCTTTTAGATTTAATATGGGCCTCACGTCCACATTTGGTTTGGGGACTGTGAAAAGGTTCGAGTAAAACCCGAATCCGCTTTCTTCCAGGGGAACCTTCATGATTACACCTTGGAGCAATAGTTGTTCTAGTGCCAGAAGGAGGGATCCTCTCTTCTGGGGATCTCTTGGCACGTTTGACCTCATAAATTGGGCAGGAGGAGTGCCTTTTAACTCCAGCTTGTATCCCAGACTTACTGCGGAGAGCACCCATCTGTCTCTGATGGTGTCCCGCCAGGTCTCTGTGAACAACTGAAGCCTTCCCCCCACCCGATTGAGTGGGGGCAACGCTTCATGACTTGGGGGGAGGTTTTGTACCTCTCTTGATCCAGGGCTTCTTGTTACCCTGTGATTGTCCCTGATTTCTGCCCCCTGAATTTGACCGCGGAGGCCGTCGGAACTGCTTCACAGCCAATGTGCCCGGGACTGGAGAAGTAGGCCTCTTAAAAGAAGGACTTCTACTCTTGTTCTTAACCGGTAAGAGTGAACTTTTACCGGCAGAAATTTTCTGGATATATTTGTCCAGATCTTCTCCAAATAAGCGTTCTCCATGAAATGGGAAGCTAACCAGCAGTTTCTTACAGGGAGCTTCAGCAGACCAGTTTTTGAGCCACAGAAGCCTACGCATATGTACTATAGACAGCGTAAAGCGGGAGGCCTGTTGGATTGTATCCTTTATGGCGTCCACCGCAAAACACAAGGCTCTAGGCAGGTCAGCTAGGGCAAGAGCCTGCTGATCTGGTAAGTCCCTTAAGACTTGTTTCAACTGATCTTTCACTGCTTGGCAGACTCCAATCGCTGCTACCGCAGGTTGTGTCACCATGCTTGCTGTAGAGAAAGCAGATTTTAGTAAAGACTCCAATTTTTTATCTATTGGGTCTTTGAACATTGGAACATTATCTACTGGACATGTCAGTGATTTGTTCACAGAAGAGATGGCTGCGTCCACTGTAGGGACCCTCCATTTTTTTATGAACTTATCCTCCATGGGATAGATCACCGGAAATCTCTTGGGGGGAGCAAATATTTTATCAGGATGCTCCCAATCCTGGTAAATAAGCCCTTCTAATAAAGGGTGGATTGGGAAGGAACAGACAGCCTGGGGAGCTTTTAGCGACCCCAGCGAGGAAACCGTAGTGGATGGTGGTTCCGCCAGAGGCATTTTAAATGCTGATCGGACCATGTTAGTCAGAGACTGAACCCATAATCTTTCAGCCTGAGATGCTGAGAAAGGTTCTTCCACTGTTGATTCCTCCATAACTGAATCAACCTCATCCTGATCCCCTTCAGGTAGGTCAATCCCTGTGTGGGGCTGTTCCTCCACTAACAGGCACTCTGAAGGAGGAGACGGAGATCGGACGCGCTTTCCCTGTGACAGGGAAGCAGCGATCAATGCTGTTAATCTCTCTTCCAATCCTCCCAGAGTTGAGGATAAAACCTCCTCTGTTATATATACAGGAGCAGGTGGACTGGGGACAGCCGCAGCACCAGGCACTCCTGCGGGGTTTCTACGGCTACTGACCTCTGAATTCTCAGGGGAGATTGGTGCAGTACAAGCATGCCCAATATCCTCAGAGCCCGATGGAGACCCCTTTGGCTTCCTGGAAGACCTATTTCCGGAGCGTCTGGACGACATATCCTTTAAGCACAAAGCTGAGGTATTCCCGTCGTCATACACCAATTTTGCTGGTAATAGTCTAACACAGTTGCTGCTATATACCAGCTGGTGTCCACTAAAGTGCCTTTCTATGGGGATGCCTGCATCAACCGCCTCTGTGTGCCACTGTTTGTTGCTAGCTCTGTTTGCATCCAGCTGACACTTGTACTGTGTCTTTATACAAGCTGGGACGCCTGCACATGCGCAGAAGCGCCGTGGCGCGCATCGAGCGTCATCCACCCGCCCCGCCCCTTTTTTTTCATAGGAGGCGCGTGCACGCGCCCGCGCGTGCGCCCGTGCACCATTGGCGCCCTTTTCGAAATCAAACAGGGACTAGGAGCCAGGGCCCTTTTTGCCGGAGGGCCTGTGCGGTGGATGAGCGCAGCAACAGGGCAGAGGAAGTGGATTCCCACAGAGAAACTTACCAACTGCCTGGATCTTTTGACTTGAGAAAACCAAAGATCCACATGACAAGAAAAATGGACTACAGCGGCCTCTAGTGGTTTAACACAGGTACCGCGGTCCTCTTTTCTTTTTTTTTTTCTTGACTACTATTAAAAATTTTACATTTTCAGTAGTTACAGGCATACACAGATATTAGCGGGAATACCGTTAGGTAACAGACAGAAAGACAAATTAGGCTTGGGGGTCCCCCAATAGAACCAAGTTCCTGGGGGCCCCCACTTACCTGTTCCCCGCCGCAGGACTCTGTTTGGTCCACAGAAGCCCAAACTTCACCTATCACGGCAGGCATTGTAATTAAACCTTCAGGGACCGGGTTCCCAAGGATTCCACTCCCCTGGACCTGTATAGCACCCTGCACAGACAACATCTTGGTCGTGGGTATGACCAGAGCTCTGGATCCCAGGGTCCAGCCCTCCTAAGAGAGGCATTACAGGCAAAACCTTGCTCTTCTGCTGCAAGGCCCGGGTACCAACCGTTTAGCTATGAAGCTTTTTTGGTGGGATCCGGAACAGCTTACTAAGGCCCGTAAAAGAACCTGTACGCAAGCCCAGTGAAAACACGTTACTCTTTGGCCAACACCTTAGACACTGGCAAAAAACTGAGGTGCTCCCGGATGGGAGGGGCTTATATAGGGGAGGGTACTTCCGGTTTGGAAGTGGCCAGTGCCAGCACCTGAAGGTAATCTATATAACCCATTAGTAATGACTAAGTCGCTCTGTGTCCCGTGATGTACGAAAAAGAAAAATGCTTCGCCAACTGAGGTGCAGTAGGCAGACCAGGAAGCGGGACAAAATGAGCCATTTTTGAAAAGCGGTCAACGACCACCCAGATGACAGTGTTACTATGAGACAAAGGAAGGTCTGTGATGAAATCCATGGCAATGTGGGACCATGGTTGTTCAGGCACAGGTAGAGGAAGGAGAAGACCTGCAGGCTTCTGGCGTGGAGTCTTGTCACGTGCACAGATAGTGCAGGCCCGTACAAAGTCAGTCATATCTTTTTCCTGGGTAGGCCACCAATAGTGTCTGGCCATTAATTGTATGGATGTTTTGATCCCAGCGTGACCGGCTAGATGGGAGGAATGGCCCCACCTGAGTATCTGGAGACGAAGGCGTGGAGGAACGAAAGTATTTCCTGGAGGAACTGGCATCAGAGAAGTAGGAGAAGAGAAAATCAGACACTCAGGGGGTACGATGTGTTGAGGGGGAGTCCCGGTTTCAGAGGCATCGGAGGAACGGGACAAGGCATCAGGCCTGACATTCTTGTCTGCGGGACGAAAATGGATCTGGAAATTGAACCGGGCAAAGAACAATGACCACCTGGCCTGGCGAGGATTTAAGCGCTGAGCGGACTGAAGGTAGGACAAATTTTTATGGTCAGTGTAGATGGAGATAGGGTGAAGGGATCCTTCCAGGAGATGTCTCCATTTTTCTAATGCCAGCTTGATGGCCAACAGCTCACGGTCACCTATGGAATAGTTTTTTTCAGGAGGGGAGAAGGTTTTAGAGAAAAAAACACACGTGATGTTTCCTCCTTTAGCGTTTTTTTGAAGAAGAACAGCTCCGGCTCCTACCGAGGAGGCGTCAACTTCAAGGAAGAACGGCTTTATGGGGTCTGGTCGAGACAGGACAGGTGCAGAGGAGAAGGCGGTCTTAAGGCGAGTAAAGGCTTCTTCCGCTTGAGGCGGCCAGGACCTTGGATTCGTGTTTTTCTTAGTCAGTGCCCCTATAGGAGCAACGATGGTGGAGAAGTGGGGTATGAACTGACGATAGTAGTTGGCGAATCCAAGGAAGCGTTGGATAGCACGGAGTCCAGAGGGGCGTGGCCAATCCAAGACTGCGGAGAGCTTGTCAGGGTCCATTTGAAGGCCTTGCCCTGAGACCAGATAACCTAGGAAAGGAAGACTGCTGCGCTCAAAAAGGCATTTTTCAAATTTAGCGTAAAGATGATTTACGCGGAGGCGCTGGAGCACTTGACGGACATGGAGCCGATGTTCCTCAAGGTTGGTAGAGAAGATTAGGATGTCGTCAAGATAGACAACCACACAGGTATACAGTACGTCCCGAAAGATTTCGTTGACAAAATCCTGAAAGACTGCAGGAGCGTTGCAAAGTCCGAATGGCATAATGAGATATTCAAAGTGACCATCTCTGGTGTTAAATGCGGTTTTCCATTCATCTCCTTCACGGATTCTGATGAGGTTATAAGCGCCCCTGAGGTCCAATTTTCGAAAAAACTTTTGCTCCGCGCAGACGGTCAAAGAGCTCCGAGATGAGAGGCAGAGGGTAGCGATTTTTAATAGTGATTTTATTGAGAACACGATAGTCTATGCAAGGGCGTAGTGATCCATCCTTCTTGGCAACGAAGAAGAACCCCGCTCCGGCTGGAGAAGACGATTTCCTAATAAAACCTCTCTTGAGGTTCTCCTGTATGTAATCAGTCATGGCCTTGGTTTCAGGAGAGGAGAGAGGGTAAATTCTGCCACGGGGTGGTGTAGTACCTGGAAGCAAGTCAATGGGGCTGTCGTAGGGTCTATGTGGTGGTAAGACCTCCGCCTGTTTTTTGCAAAAGACATCAGAAAAGTCCTGATAGGCCTTGGGAAGGCCGGGCAAAGGAGTAGCAATGGGAACTTGACTGGTGGGTACAGACTTAAGACAATGCTTGTGGCAGAAGTAGCCCCAGGATTTGATGCCCCCAGTGGTCCAGTCAAGGGTAGGAGAATGGCGCTGGAGCCAGGGTAGGCCAAGAAGGATGTCAGAAGTACAGTTCGGCAAAACAAAGAATTCAATTTTTTCTTGGTGAAGAACACCAACGGACATGAGCAGGGGTTCAGTGCGGTAACGCACGGTACAATCCAGATTCTCTCCATTTACAGAGGAAATGAAGAAGGGTTTGGTGAGACGGATAACAGGAACGTTGAACCTGTTGATGAAAGAGGCTTCAATAAAGTTTCCTGCAGAACCAGAGTCCAGGAAGGCCACCGCAGAGAAGGGGGAGCCAGCAGAAGGAGAAATCCGCACAGGAATAGTCAGACGTGGAGAGGAAGAATTCACACCTAGTAACGCCTCTCCCACGTTCACTAGGTGCGGGCGTTTCCCTGACGTAGAGGACGAATAGGGCAGTCCTTTAGGAAGTGTTCAGAGCTCGCACAATAAAGGCATAAGTTCTCATTCCTACGGCGAGTCCTCTCTTGTAGGGTCAGGCGAGATCGGTCCACCTGCATGGCCTCCTCGACGGAAGGCATAGTATCAGGATGCGTTGGATTCAGGAAGAGAGGAGCCAGGCGCGGATAACGCCTGGTGCGAACAAGATCTTTCTCCTGGCGAAGCTCTTGGCATCTTTCAACGTAGCGTATGTCAATGTGGGTAGCTAAGTGGATGAGCTCCGTCAGGGAGGAGGGTATCTCTCGTGCGGCCAGACAATCCTTGATGTGGCTGGATAAACCTTTCTTGAAGGTCGCGCAGAGAGCCTCATTATTCCAGGCTAGCTCTGAGGCCAGTGTGCGGAACTGTATGGCATATTCGCCCACAGAGGAGTTTCCTTGGACAAGGTTAAGCAGGGCGGTTTCAGCGGATAAGGCTCGGGCTGGTTCCTCAAAAACGCTACGAACCTCAGCAAGGAAGGACTGAACGGTGGCTGTAGCAGGGTCATTGCGGTCCCAGAGTGGCGTGGCCCAGGCCAAGGCCTTCCCAGACAACAGACAGACCACGAATGCCACCTTAGACCGTTCTGTGGAAAACTGGTCTGACATCATCTCAAGATGCAGGGAACATTGGGACAAGAATCCCTGGCACATCCTAGGATCCCCGTCAAATTTCTCCGGAAGAGACAAGCGGATTTTCGAGGTAGTAGCGGCAGCTCGGAGAGGGGAAGATGCTGGAGCTTGTGGCGGCAGACGCTGCTGGATCATGGCGGTCAACTGCGACAGCTGCTGTCCTTGTTGGGCAATCAATTGCGACTGCTGGGCAACCACGGTAGTGAGATCAGCGAGACTAGGCAGCGGCACGTCAGCGGGATCCATGGCCGGATCTACTGTCACGAGCCGGACTGACGGCTAGTGAGGATACAGGAGGTGGATCCTCTGTACCAGAGAGGGGATGGCACGGGTCGTACTGAGGGACCGGTTCTAAGCAGCTACCGGTTTTCACCAGAGCCCGCCGCAAAGCGGGATGGACTTGCTGCGGCGGTAGCAACCAGGTCGTGTCCTCCAGTAGCGACTCCACCTCTCTGGCGGCTGAGATAGGCGCGGTACAAAAGGACTAGGCAGAGGCAAGGTCAGACGTAGCAGAGGGTCAGGGCAGGCGGCAATGGTTCGTAGTCTGAGACAATGGCAGCAGGTCAGATACACAGGCAAGGCAACTCACAAAACGCTTCCACAGGGTACTAAGACAACAAGATCCGGCAAGGACAGGAAGGGGAAGTGGGTTTATATATGATTTGGGTGTGCACACAGTAATTGGGCCAGGCACCAATCAATGGTGCGCTGGCCCTTTAAATCTTAGAAGGCCAGGAAGGAGCAGGAGGGGGATGGTGAGTAGGATGGGATGCGATCCGCGGACGGAGATGTGCCGCCGTGTGGATCGCATCCCCGCCGGTGACAGAGCAGCGCCCACGGCCAGGGGGGCTGACCGGGGCGCTGCAGGGGGACCGACGCCGCGAGCGCTCCGGGAAGGATGGGACACCCGGAGCGCTCGGCGTTACAGGGGCACTCTGATTGGGACATCTGATGTAAGGGGGTACTCTGATGTAAAGATGGAATTCTAATGGGGACCCTGATGTAAGAGGACACTCTGATGGGGGCCTTCTTGTAAGGGGGCACTCTGATGGGGACATCTGATGTAAGGGGTTACTGTGATGGGGACATTTGATGTAAGGGGGTACTCTGATGGGGACATCTGATGTAAGGATGGCATTCTGATGGGGACCCTAATGTAAGGGGGATATTTTTCCTCCTGACATTTTTTCATGCACCCCCAGAGCAGATAAGCTAGATCCTGCCCTGCCAATCCCTGTGAAAGCGGAGAATCATTGTAGTAGCCACGAATACTATAGTGATCCTCTCTATCTTCCGGGTCCCGTGCTGAATGCTTGCCCTGTTGCATAAAGAACACAGAAGACCACTCACCAGTTATAGAACACTTTATATTTTCCTTAAAGTGGATGTAAACCCACTCTCATCCTTTCTAAACTACTACCATAGTGGTTATCTATAAGGATATACATGCCTCCTGCATTTATCCTTATCTGTCAAATGTCACCCCTCTGTCTGTTATGAGACCCAAAAAACTGCAAATTCTGTAGGTCGGTTGTCTGGAGCTCGGTGGGTGGAGTCGTGATGTCAGTAGACTCCCCGCCCACCTCTACACTCCCCTTGTCAACATGCATTTTCTCCTGTGTATCTCTTACACAGAACTTCTGCTATGATCACTAATATCCAGTCAAAACCCAGAAAAGTCACCACATGACTTCAGCATGCCCAATCACGCTGAGTTGTAGAGCAACCAATCCTGGAAGAGCTGGAGAAGAAAGGAGGAGGGGATCTGAAGTACACAGAATGTCTCTCTCAGGCTTGTGCATGAGATATGTAAATCGCATGTCACTCACATCAAGGGGGAGAAACAGACCAGTATTTCTCTGTCCATTTTTATCTCAATGAAAAAATATAAGAGGATTGCTCAGAGCTGGATTAACTCTTTGTGGCAAGACTGGGCTCAGATGACATGAAATCCTATTCTGTACAAGGTGCAAGCCTTAATTAAAAAAAAAATATTCAGGTTTACATCCACTTTAATGAATTCAAAACATTCTCCGATTGGAAGAGATGGAAAGGCAGGGCAGTGATGCCATGATCTCTACCTTGTCTAATCAGAGAGCACTTGGATTAATTGAAAATGAACAAGGAATTCTCTGAATGGTGCCCATGCCAAGTGAGCAACCCTTGTGTTCACTATGCACCCGGTGCTGCCACTTGGTGTAAGACTTGAAAGATAGTGAGGATCACTTTAGTAGCGACGGCTACTACAGAGATCAGCCAGGTATGAAAGACATTAGTCCAAGCTGGACCAGTGCACCTATGAAAAAATTTATACCTGGAATTCAGCTTTAACAGAGAATAAGCTTCCCAGCAGGAATAAAGTAATTATTTGACTACATTTACGTTTGGCAATTAGCTGTGCTTTCTCTGCCAGAACTGTGAAAAAACGGAATGACAGACATTATACTGCAGCTTTCACTGATATTTCTCAATTCTCTAAAATGATTTACTGCTTTTTAACAGAAAGAATTTTACCATGCACCCCCCCCCCCCCCCCCCCGGTGCAGGTCACCTTATCTCAAGTATGTGTGTAGTGTTTACAGTTCTCTTGCCAATACTTCTTAAATCTTTGCAAATGGTTTGGCAATAAAAAATTACATAAACGGATGTTATATATTCAGGTATTATTTGCTGTCTTTCTGAATTAAAGTGTAAGCAAAGCCCAAAAAAAAATAGTTTTGGATAGAGTATAAACATGTTAGAACCAATATCAGTTTTTTATTACTGGCATTGCCCTACTTGGCTGTATTACACAAAGTCTTCCAGTTGAGGAACCTCTTTAAGTGAAAATTCTCTAACCCTACGTTCACACGTTAAAGCAGTGTAGTGTTACAAAAAACAAGAGTTCGTTTTTGACAAGCCGTTATTAAAAATGAAGAATGTCCCCCCATCGTAGCTCCAACATCAAGCATGATGTCTTCTTTCTCCACTTCCTCCACCGATGTCCTCTTCCTCTGCTACCGACCCTCCGAAAATAAAAAAGATGCTCCTCCACCGACGCTGGCTGCCACCGTTCTGTCAGCTCTGGTGTCTGACAGTCCTTATATAGCTATGGGGCGTGGCCATGAGATCACCATGAGACCCCGCCCCCTTGTGACATCACACACCGGGTCCGGAACCGTGTTTTTGGATAAATTTGCCATTAGGTTTCATCCATTCCAGAGCTAAAGGAATTTGACCTTTTGGTCAAAGGACAAGCCGCATTCATCTCAAAGTCAAATTTCGTTCATTGAAGTCGCATGGAAGTTGGAACTGAAGTCGCAGGGCAAACTTGTCAGATCAGTTCCGTGTCGGATCAGTGAGAAGATATCCTGAATAACAATCTATTCTAATAAAATAGAAATGAAATGCAAAACATTTTTGTATAGAAATAAAAAAAAAAAATTATAAATACCTTTTTTCCCTTTTTTATAAGTGATCACAATCCCTCTGTTCTCAGCTGCATAAGAGCTGAGGGGAGGAGAAGCAGCAGCACACTGAGCTTCCCAGTGAAGGGTTGTGCAGTGGGGGCGTATCAGAATATGTCTGATCATTGGAAGAGAGCATTGGGGAGAGTTTCCATCATAGCAAGAGAACTGTGCTCTCCTGCTTAGTGTGGTCAGTTTTAATAGGAAAGCAAGAGGACTAGAAGGAATGCCAGGGATTTACCATAAAGGAAGCAATACAAAGAGAACAGGATACTTTCTTATACAAGTACATGGTACAGCAGGCACATATCAGAAATATGAAGTGTTGGGGTAACAAACGCTTTAACCACTTAACGACCGCTCACTGTATATGTACGTCGGCAGAATGGCACCGACAGGCACAATCACGTACAGTGTACGTGACTGCCTTTGTATAGTTGGGGGGTCCGATTGGACCCCCCTCCTATACAGTGAGCGGTCGGTATTCGTTGGGAGCGATCCGAGATGAGGGGACGGCCGTTCGATCCCGGCCACCCCCCCCGCGATCGCTCCCGGCGAATGAAAATGCTTCCTCTGTCCGTGTAATGTAAACACAGGCAGAGGAAGCAGGAGGAAGTGATGTCATCTCTCATGCGGCGCTCACATATACCGAGCGCCGTACAAGAGAAGACATACAGGTTAGTGCACAAACAGCACACTGACACCAGGACACATAGGCACACAAATCGCCCCCCCAGATCACCCCCCAGCCCCCCCAGATCACCCCCCAGCCCCCAGTCACAGTGTCACTGATTGCAGTGACCATTTATTTACCGATCACTGCAATCAGTGACATTTATGACTGTAAAAGTGTCACTAAAGTTAGTTTTAGGTCCAGTGTAGCCCCCTAACCCCCCCTAATAAAGGTTTACCCCCCTGATCACCCCCCAGATAGCCCTTTCACCCCCTAGCACCGCCGTCGCTAAGCGATCATTTTTCTGATCGCTGTCTTAGCGTCGGTGATGCAGATCGGTAGCCAGTAATTTTTTTTAGGTTCGCCGCAGGTTTTTATAGCGTCAGGTACCCCCATAAATTATCTAATAAAGGTTTAACCCCCTTGATCGCCCCCCAGGTAACCCTTTCATCCCCTATCACCGCCGTCGCTAAGCGATCATTTTTCTGATCGCTGTCTTAGCGTCCGTGATGCAGATCGGTAGCCAGTAATTTTTTTTAGGTTCGCCGCAGGTTTTTATAGCGTCAGGTACCCCCATAAATTATCTAATAAAGGTTTAACCCCCTTGATCGCCCCCAGGTAATCCTTTCACCCCCTATAACCACTGTCGCTAAGCGATCATTTTTCTGATCGCTGTCTTAGCGTCGGTGATGCAGATCGGTAGCCAGTAATTTTTTTTAGGTTCGCCGCAGGTTTTTATAGCGTCAGGTACCCCCATAAATTATCTAATAAAGGTTTAACCCCCTTGATCGCCCCCCAGGTAACCCTTTCATCCCCTATCACCACTGTCGCTAAGCGATCGTTTTTCTGATTGCTGTCTTAGTGTCGGTGATGCAGATCGGTAGCCAGTAATTTTTTTTAGGTTCGCCGCAGGTTTTTATAGCGTCAGGTACTCCCATATATTATCTAATAAAGGTTTAACCCCCTTGATCGCCCCCCAGGTAACCCTTTCACCCCCTATCACCACTGTCGCTAAGCGATCGTTTTTCTGATCGCTGTCTTAGTGTCGGTGATGCCGATCGGTAGCCAGTAGATTTTTTTAGGTTCGCCGCAGGTTTTTATAGCGTCAGGTACCTCATATATTATCTAATAAAGGTTTAACCCCCTAATTGCCCCTAGTTAACCCTTTCACCAGTGATCACCATATAAGTGTTACGGGTGACGCTGGTTAGTTAGTTTGCTTTTTATAGTGTCAGGGCACCCGCCGTATATATAACCCAATAAAGGTTTAACCCCCGATCGCCCGTTGGGTGATATCAATTAGGTTTTAGCGTCAGAGAGGGTCTGCTTCACACCCCAGGCAGCGTCAGGTTAGTGCCAGTAACGCTAACACCCACGCGTGAAGCATACACCCCCCTTAGTGGTATAGTATCTGAACAGATCAATATCTGATCTGATCAGATCTATACTAGCGTCCCCAGCAGTTTAGGGTTCCCAAAAACGCAGTGTTAGCGGGATCAGCCCAGATACCTGCTAGCACCTGCGTTTTGCCTCTCCGTCCAGCCCAGGCCACCCAAGTGCAGTATCGATCGATCACTGTCACTTACAAAACACAACACACATAACTGCAGCGTTTGCAGAGACAGGCCTGATCCCTGCGACTCCAGTGCTGTAGGAGGTGATTTCACCACCACAGTTAAAAAAAAAAGCATATATGCCGAAGCATTGGGGCAGCAGGAGTGGAGGAGCGATTTTGCTCCTAATGCCACGTACATACGGTCAAAATTCCGACGGAGGCTTGCCCGTGGAAAAGTCCGACCATGTGTGTGCGGCATAACTTTTTTGTGGGAGGATGCCCCCATGCTTCGGCATATATAAATAGTGCATGTATGCCCATCATTAGAAGTGGGTGGATGAAGGGTGGTATTCTAATGGTGGGCATACCCACCGATCAATCTCTTTTTTCATTCAGCCAACTGGCTGCATGAAAAAAAAAGATTACAATACATGTCCAACAAGGACCAGCAACGTACTGGTATGTTGTTGGACTTTGAATGTTTATACCAGAATGATGCCTGCGGGTTTAGGTATCATCTTGGTATCATTCTTTTCAGCCAGCGGCCGGCTTTCATGTAAAAGCAATCCCAGCGGCTAATTAGCCTCTGGACTGCTTTTACAAGCAGTGGGAGGGAATGTCCCCCCCCCCCGGATATAAAAAGCGCCATTGGGAAATTGGGAAAGCATTTTATCACACCGATCTTGGTGTGGTCCGATGCTTTGAGGGCAGAGGAAAGATCTAGGGTCTAGAAAACCCCAGTTTTTTCAAAAAAAGAGTACCTGTCACTACCTATTGCTATCATAGGGGATATTTACATTCCCTGAGATAACAATAAAAATGATAAAAAAAAAAAAATATGGAAGGAACAATTTAAAAATAAAATAAAAAAAGCAAAATTAATAATAAAAAAAAAAAGCACCCCTGTCCTGCCCTGCTCTTGCCCAATGGCGAACGCAAGCGTCGGTCTGGCGTCATATGTAAACAGCAATTGCACCATGCATGTGAGGTATCACCACGAAGGTCAGATCGAGGGCAGTAATTTTAGCAGAAGACCTCCTCTGTAAATCTAACGGGGTAACCTGTAAAGGCTTTTAAAGGCTTTTAAAAATGTATGTAGTTTGTCGCCAATGCGCATTTGTGCGAAATTTTAAAGCATGTCATGTTTGGTATCCAGGGATGAGCCGAACACCCCCCTGTTCGGTTCGCACCAGAACCTGCGAACAGACAAAATGTTCGTGTAAACTTTAGAACCCTATTAAATACAATGGACTCGAACGTTCGAAATCTAAAGTGTTAATTATAAAGGCTAATATGCAAGTTATTGTCCTAAAAAGTGTTTGGGGACCTGGGTCCTGCCCCAGGGGACATGTATCAATGCAAAAAGAAGTTTTAAAAACGGCTGTTTTTTCGGGAGCAGTGATTTTAATAATGCTTAAAATGAAAAAATAAAAGTGAAATATTCCTTTAAATTTCGTACCTGGGGGGTGTGTATGATATGCATGTGAAGTGGCGCATGTTTCCCGTGCTTAGAACTGTCCCTGCAAAAAATGTCATTTTTGAAAGAAAAAAATGCATTTAAAACTGACTCGCGGCTATTAATGAATTGTCGGCTCCCGGCAATACATACAAAAGTCATTGATAAAAAATAAAAAAAAAAAGCGTGGGGGTTCCCCAGAATTCAATTACCAGGCCCTTCAGGTCTGGAATGGATATTAAGGGGAACCCCGCCGCAAATTAAAAAAAAAAATTGACGTGGGGTTCCCCCAAATATCCATTCCAGGCCCTTCAGATCTGGCATGGATTTTAAGGGGAACTCCACCCCAAATGTAAAAAAAAAATGGCGTGGAGTCCCCCTAAAAATCCATACCAGACCCCTTATCCGAGCACGCAACCTGGCCAGCCACAGGGGAAAAGGGGGGGACGAGAGAGCGGCCCCCCCTCCCTCCTGAACCGTACCAAGCCACATGCCCTCAACATGGGGAGGATGTCCCCATGTTGATGGGGACAAGGGCCTCATCCCCACAACCCTTGCCCGGTGGTTGTGGGGGTCTGCGGGCGGGGGGCTTATCGGAATCTGGAAGACCCCTTTAACAAAGGGGACCCCCAGATCCCGCCCCCCCCCCTATGTGAATTGGTAACGGGTACATTGTACCCCTACCATTTCACGAAGAAAGCGTAAAAAAAATGTTTAAAAAAACACACAAACACCTTGAAAAAGTCCTTTATTTAAAAAAATAAATAAATAAACATTCCAGCGGTGAAATCCAGTGTCCCGCGGCGATCCCGATGTCCAGCGCTGTCCTTCATTGGTTGTGTCTGAGCGGACCTGATGGGGAACTCCCTCTCAGTATTTTAAATGTATAGACCCGCCCCTTCTAAAGTTCCCCATCAGGTCCGCTCAGCGGACGAGATGCGGAACATGAGAAGGGGCGGGTCTATACATGTATTACCAAAGTGAGAGCAGTTCCCCATCAGGTCCGCCCCCTCGGTATGTCAGACCCGCCTACGTCATTGGCTTGAGCGGGGAACTTCCTTCACTATGTAAATTTAAATTTACATAGTGAAGGAAGTTCCCCGCTCAAGCCAATGACGTAGGCGGGTCCGACATACCGAGGAGGCGGACCTGATGGGGAACTGCTCTCACTTTGGTAATACATGTATAGACCCGCCCCTTCTCATGTTCCGCATCTGGTCCGCTGAGCGGACCTGATGGGGAACTTTAGAAGGGGCGGGTCTATACATTTAAAATACTGAGAGGGAGTTCCCCATCAGGTCCGCTCAGGCACAACCAATGACGGACAGCGCTGGACATCGGGATCGCCGCGGGACACTGGATTTCACCGCTGGAATGTTTTGTTTTTGTTTTTTTAAATAAAGGACTTTTTCAAGGTGTTTGTGTGTTTTTTTAAACTTTTTTTACGCTTTCTTCGTGAAATGGTAGGGGTACAATGTACCCCTTACCAATTCACATAGGGGGGGGGGCCGGGATCTGGGGGTCCTCTTTGTTAAAGGGGTCTTCCAGATTCCGATAAGCCCCCCGCCCGCAGACCCCACAACCACCGGGCAAGGGTTGTGGGGATGAGGCCCTTGTCCCCATCAACCTGGGGACATCCTCCCCATGTTGAGGGCATGTGGCTTGGTACGGTTCAGGAGGGAGGGGGGGCCGCTCTCTCGTCCCCCCCTTTTCCCCTGCGGCCGGCCAGGTTGCATGCTCGGATAAGGGGTCTGGTATGGATTTTTAGGGGGACTCCACGCCATTTTTTTTTTAATTTGGGGTGGAGTTCCCCTTAAAATCCATGCCAGATCTGAAGGGCCTGGAATGGATATTTGGGGGAACCCCACGTCAATTTTTTTTTTATTTGCGGTGGGGTTCCCCTTAATATCCATTCCAGACCTGAAGGGCCTGGTAATTGAATTCTGGGGAACCCCCACGCTTTTTTTTTTTTTTTTATCAATGACTTTTGTATGTATTGCCGGGAGCCGACAATTCATTAATAGCCGCGAGTCAGTTTTAAATGCATTTTTTTCTTTCAAAAATGACACTTTTTGCAGGGACAGTTCTAAGCACGGGAAACATGCGCCACTTTACATGCATATCATACACACCCCCCAGGTACGAAATTTAAAGGAATATTTCACTTTTATTGTTTCACTTTAAGCATTATTAAAATCACTGCTCCCGAAAAAACGGCCGTTTTTAAAACTTCTTTTTGCATTGATACATGTCCCCTGGGGCAGGACCCGGGTCCCCAAA
The DNA here is from genome assembly GCA_029206835.1 of Rana muscosa. Lineage (NCBI taxonomy): Eukaryota > Metazoa > Chordata > Amphibia > Anura > Ranidae > Rana > Rana muscosa. The sequence continues at coordinate 53,441,817 of CM055128.1, read as the reverse complement.
CACTTTTTAGGACAATAACTTGCATATAAGCCTTTATAATTAGCACTTTAGATTTCTCCCATAGATTTTTCGAATTTGCCGCGAACACCCCAATTTGTTCGCTGTTCGGCGAACGGGCGAACAGGCAATGTTCGAGTCGAACATGAGTTCGACTCGAACTCGAAGCTCATCCCTACCGCTGACCGCCCTGTCCAGCGAGGCATGGACATTGCCTTCCACATGCCAGTAGAGAGACGGAATCGCCTTCCGTGAGAAAAAGTGGCGTTTGGGAACCTGCCACTGAGGAACCGCACATTGAACAAACTCACGGAAGGGGGCCGAGTCTATCAACTGAAAAGGCAGCAGTTGAAGTGCTAGCAATTTAGCCAAGCTAGCATTCAACCGCTGGGCATGTGGATGGCTGGGAGTATACTTCTTTCGACGGTCCAGCAGCTGGGGCAGGGAAATTTGCCTGCTACAATCGGACGTCGGTGTACTGCAAGTACTTGGTTGTGACACACCTAATTCTACACCTTCAGTCCTCTCAGAGCAGCTTTCAGAGAGGACTGAAGATATAGTGGGGATGGAGATCCCAGCTGATGAGGAGCAAGGAGAGGTCCGCTTTGTTCTTTGGTGTGGGTCTTTTATGTGTGCTTGCCAACGAGCTGCATGGCAGGTCGACATATGTCTGCTCATGCTTGTGGTGCCCAAGCGGCTGATGTTTTGGCCACGCGAGATACGCTTGAGACAAATATTGCAAATAGCAGTGGTGCGATCTGATGCACTCGTCTCAAAAAAGGCCCACACCAAAGAACTTTTGTGATAACGTGCAGAGGCAGCGCCCTGCACAGGCGGAGCTCTGCGGTGTGGTACAGTTGCTGTGCTGGCCTCTAGCTGGCCTCCAGGGGGCATCCTGCCTCGTTGGACATGTGACGCTGCATCCTCCTCCTCCTCCTCCTCTCTCCCTTCAGGCACCCACGTGGAGTCAGTGACCTCATCATCCCCTCCCTCTTCACCACTAGAGCAAACCTGGCAGTAAGCTGCAGCTGGTGGAACACTACTGCCAGATTGCTGTCCTTCAGCATCCCCTCTCTCTGCGCGCACACTACTGACTTCCTCAAGCTGGGTATCATCATCCGAGCCTTCGAATCGTTGGGCATCCTCCTGGAGCATGTACCCAACACTGTGCTCAAACAGTTCGGGGGACTCCTCAGGAGGACATGGTGGGTCTAGGGAAGGGGTGGCTGATGATGCCATTGAGTACGCGTTGGCAGCTGCTCTGCCAGTACCCTGAGCCTGGGTGAGAGAGGATGAGGAGGATGAGGAGGGCTTGGTCATCCATTCTACCAAGCCTTCGGCATGATGCGGCTCCACATGTCCAGCTGCCGAAAACAAAGACAAGCGTGTCCCATGGCCACGTGCTGATGACGATGCACGACCACGTCCACGGCCAGCACTGTTGTCTCTAGAAACAGAGCCTGCCTGCCCTGTGTTCTTGCCTCGGCACGCTCTGCCTCTCCTTGGCGGTCTTCCAGCCATTGTAGTCGGTAGTGTATATAGTATAAAAAATAGAACTCCTATGTGTGCTCACAACACACTGTAGGTCCTATGGGTGCTGACACTAACACACTATAGGTACTATGTGTGCTGCTGACAAGAAAATATAGGAGCTCTGTTTGCTGCCACTAACACACTAGAAGTCCTATTGGTGCTTCTGAGATGAAAATATAGGAGCTCTGTGTGATGCCACTAACACACTAGAAGTCCTATGGGTGCTGCTGAGAAGAAAATATAGGAGCTCTGTGTGATACCACTAACACACTAGAAGTCCTATGGGTGCTTCTGAGAAGAAAATATAGGAGCTCTGTTTGCTGCCACTAACACACTAGAAGTCCTATGGGTGCTGCTGAGAAGAAAATATAGGAGCTCTGTGTGATGCCACTAACACACTAGAAGTCCTATGGGTGCTTCTGAGATGAAAATATAGGAGCTCTGTGTGATGCCACTAACACACTAGAAGTCCTATGGGTGCTTCTGAGATGAAAATATAGGAGCTCTGTTTGCTGCCACTAACACACTAGAAGTCCTATGGGTGCTGCTGAGAAGAAAATATAGGAGCTCTGTGTGATGCCACTAACACACTAGAAGTCCTATGGGTGCTTCTGAGATGAAAATATAGGAGCTCTGTGTGATGCCACTAACACACTAGAAGTCCTATGGGTGCTGCTGAGAAGAAAATATAGCTCTGTTTGCTGCCACTAACACACTAGAAGTCCTATGGGTGCTGCTGAGAAGAAAATATAGGAGCTCTGTGTGATGCCACTAACACACTAGAAGTCCTATGGGTGCTTCTGAGATGAAAATATAGGAACTCTGTGTGATGCCACTAACACACTAGAAGTCCTATGGGTGCTGCTGAGAAGAAAATATAGGAGCTCTGTGTGATGCCACTAACACACTAGAAGTCCTATGGGTGCTGCTGAGAAGAAAATATAGGAGCTCTGTTTGCTGCCACTAACACACTAGAAGTCCTATGGGTGCTGCTGAGAAGAAAATATAGGAGCTCTGTGTGATGCCACTAACACATTAGAAGTCCTATGGGTGCTGCTGAGAAGAAAATATAGGAGCTCTGTTTGCTGCCACTAACACACTAGAAGTCCTATGGGTGCTGCTGAGAAGAAAATATAGGAGCTCTGTGTGATGCCACTAACACACTAGAAGTCCTATGGGTGCTTCTGAGAAGAAAATATAGGAGCTCTGTTTGCTGCCACTAACACACTAGAAGTCCTATGGGTGCTGCTGAGAAGAAAATATAGGAGCTCTGTTTGCTGCCACCAACACACTAGAAGTCCTATGGGTGCTGCTGAGAAGAAAATATAGGAGCTCTGTGTGATGCCACTAACACACTAGAAGTCCTATGGGTGCTGCTGAGAAGAAAATATAGGAGCTCTGTTTGCTGCCACTAACACACTAGAAGTCCTATGGGTGCTGCTGAGAAGAAAATATAGGAGCTCTGTGTGATGCCACTAACACACTAGAAGTCCTATGGGTGCTGCTGAGAAGAAAATATAGGAGCTCTGTTTGCTGCCACTAACACACTAGAAGTCCTATGGGTGCTGCTGAGAAGAAAATATAGGAGCTCTGTTTGCTGCCACTAACACACTAGAAGTCCTATGGGTGCTGCTGAGAAGAAAATATAGGAGCTCTGTGTGATGCCACTAACACACTAGAAGTCCTATGGGTGCTGCTGAGAAGAAAATATAGGAGCTCTGTTTGCTGCCACTAACACACTAGAAGTCCTATGGGTGCTGCTGAGAAGAAAATATAGGAGCTCTGTGTGATGCCACTAACACACTAGAAGTCCTATGGGTGCTGCTGAGAAGAAAATATAGGAGCTCTGTTTGCTGCCACTAACACACTAGAAGTCCTATGGGTGCTGCTGAGAAGAAAATATAGGAGCTCTGTTTGCTGCCACTAACACACTAGAAGTCCTATGGGTGCTGCTGAGAAGAAAATATAGGAGCTCTGTGTGATGCCACTAACACACTAGAATTCCTATGGGTGCTGCTGAGAAGAAAATATAGGAGCTCTGTTTGCTGCCACTAACACACTAGAAGTCCTATGGGTGCTGCTGAGAAGAAAATATAGGAGCTCTGTTTGCTGCCACTAACACACTAGAAGTCCTATGGGTGCTGTTGGGGTGCAATGCTGTGCTAACAGCACTGCGGTTGGTACTACTGCAATACTGTACTAACAGTAAGCACGCACCAGACTAATCCCCAGCAGCAGCTAATAACACACTAACTGTGCAATCAGCAGCAATGAACGATCAATGACTTAGGTAGCAATGGTTTAGCAAAGAAATAGCCAATGGTTTAGCAAAGAAGAGCAAATCTTTCAGTATCAAGCAAAGACAGAATCAGCAGACTAATCTCTCCTAAAGCCGGAACTCATGTGACCGGGGCCGATGGCGTGGCGGCCTTTTAAATGGTGGGGCGTGTACTAAAGCCCCTGAGCTGTAATTGGCTACAGGCGTCCTGCCTGTAGCCAATTATTGCTCTCCGAGTTTCGGGCGCTGTGATTGGCCAAGCATGCGGGGTCACAGTGCATGCTTGGCCAATCATCAGCCAGCAATGCACTGCGCCGGCCGCGCCGGCCGCAATGCATTGTGGGGCCGCTCGCATCACACGAATGTGATGCGAACGGCCCAAATAGTTCTGGGCTCGACGAGCGAGCGAACGCCCGATGCTCGATTCGAACATGGGTTCGAATCGAGCACCGGGCCCATCCCTATTGGTATCTATGTACTCGGCCTAAGATCATCTTTTTTATTTCATCAAACATTTGGGCAATATAGTGTGTTTTAGTGCATTAAAATTAAAAAAAGTGTATTTTTTCCCCAAAAAATGCGTTTGAAAAATCGCTGCGCAAATACTGTGTAGAAAAAAAAATGCAACACCCACTATTTTAATCTGTAGGGCCTTTGCTTTAAAAATATATATAATGTTTGGGGGTTCAACATAATCTTTTTGCAAAAAAAATAATGTTTTCATGTAAACAAAAAGTGTCAAAAAGGGCTTTGTCTTCAAGTGGTTAGAAGAGTGGATGTAAGCTTCCTAATGTTGTGTATAAAATGCCAGAACAGTTCAAAACACCCCCCCCAAATGACCCCATTTTGGAAAGTAGACACCCCAAGCTATATACTGAGAGGCATGTCGAGTCCATGGAATATTTTATATGTTGACACAAGTTGCGGAAAAAAGACAATTTATTTATTTATTTATTTATTTTTTGCACAAAGTTGTCACTAAATTATATATTGCTCAAACATGCCATGGGCATATGTGGAATTGCACCCCAAAATACATTCTGTTGCTTCTCCTGAGTACGGGGATACTACATATGTGAGACTTTTTGGGAGCCGCGTACGGGACCCCAAAAACCAAGCACCGCCTTCAGGCTTTCTAAGGGTGTAAATTTTTGATTTCACTGCCTATCACAGTTTCGGAGGCCATGGAATGCCCAGATGGCACAAAACCCCCCCAAAATGACCCCATTTTGGAAAGTAGACACCCCAAGCTATTTGCTGAGAGGTATTGTGAGTATTTTGCAGATCTCGCTTTTTGTCACAAAGTTTTGAAAATTGAAAAAAATATATATATATTTTCTTTCTTCATTTTCAAAAACAAATGAGAGCTGTAAAATACTCACCATGCCTCTCAGCAAATAGCTTGGGGTGTCTACTTTCCAAAATGGGGTCATTTAGGGGGGGTTTGTGCTATTTTGGCATTTTATGGCCTTCGAAACTGTGATAGGTAGTGAGGAGTGAAATCAAAAATTTGTGCCTAGAAATCCTGAAGGTGGTGCTTGGTTTTCGGGGTCCCGTACACAGCTAGGCTCCTAAAAAGTCCCACACATGTGGTATCCCCGTACTCAGGAGAAGCAGCAAAATTTATTTTGGGGTGCAATTCCACATATAACCATGGCATGTGTGAGCAATATATCATTTAGTGACAACTTTTTGTAATTTTTTTTTTTTTTGTCATTATTCAATCACTTGGGACAAAAAAAAAAAATATTCAATGGGCTCAACAGGCCTCTCAGCAATTTTCTTGGGGTGTCTACTTTCTAAAATGTGGTCATTTGGGGGGGTTTTGTGCTATTTTGGCATTTTATGGCCTTCAAAACTGTGATAGGTAGTGAGGAGTGAAATCAAAAATTTGCGCCCTTAGAAATCCTGAAGGCGGTGCTTGGTTTCCGGGGGCCCGTATGCGGCTAGGCTCCCAAAAAGTCCCACAAATGTGGTATCCCCGTACTCAGGAGAAGCAGCAAAATGTATTTTGGGGTGCAATTCCACATATAACCATGGCATGTGTGAGCAATATATCATTTAGTGACAACTTTTTGTAATTTTTTTTTTTTTTTTGTCATTATTAAATCACTTGAGACAAAAAAAAATATTCAATGGGCTCAACATGCCTCTCAGCAATTTCCTTGGGATGTCTACTTTCCAAAATGGGGTCATTTGGGGGGTTTTGTACTGCCCTGCCATTTTAGCACCTCAAGAAATGAGATAGGCAGTCATAAATTAAAAACTGTGTAAATTCGAGAAAATGTACCCTAGTTTGTAGACGCTATAACTTTTGCGCAAAACAATAAATATACGCTTATTGACATTTTTTTTACTAAAGACATGTAGCTGAATACATTTTGGCCTAAATGTATGACTAAAATTGAGTTTATTCGATTTTTCTTATAACAAAAAGTAGAAAATATAATTTTTTTTCAAAATTTTCGGTCTTTTCCGGTTTATATCGCAAAAAATAAAAATCGCAGAGGCAATCAAATACCATTAAAAGAAAGCTCTATTTGTGGGAAGAAAAGGACGAAAATTTCGTTTGGGTACAACATTGCATGTCCGCACAATTTACAGTTAAAGCAGCGCAGTGTAAAATTCTGAAATCACCTCTGGTCCTTTAGCTACCAAATGGTCCGGGGCTTAAGTGGTTAAGCTTTGACAAAAAAAAACAGGGAGGCTGATTGGTTTCTTTGCAGCGCTGCAACAGATTTTGTACTCTCCAGCCTTGGTAAATAAACTTCAATGTGTTGAAGGTGGTTGCAGCGTGGTGCGGCAGCAATAATACACACAGTCCAGGTGCAATGTAACAAACTTGATTTGAATTAAAGCAAGACAGTTCACAACAAACCTGGTGGGAAGACAGCCCAACCGGGAGTACTTACAAATTACAACACCGTGTAGAGAAGCAGGTTTCAAACTAAATGACAGCGCCTGTTTGGAGGGGCAGAATGCAGCCTGGCTGTCTCGTGCCCAAGCGGGAAGAAGTCCAGATAAGTTGAGAGCCCTACACTTTTCCTCCTCAACTGGAACTTCTCCCTGCCGCTAGTACTGTCCCTGGCAAACAGGTAACCTGTCCCTACACTACCCGCTCACAAATGCACACCAAAACCAGGGATTTAAAAAGACTCTGCTGACCCAGGATGGTTGCAAAAGGTCGCTTGACCCGCAGTGAAGCCAACCGGACAAGTCAGGAGACAGGAAACCACAGAGAAACCGGCTTTCCCCTGTCTTCCTCTCCAGGCTCTGATGCTGCTTCGGTGGGCGCCATCTAGAGTGGAGGAGGCAGACTGCACCTTCCTACACTTTGAAGGGCTGCATACCATAACATTCCTACATACTAGGGTCAGATATAGAGCGAAAGGTGAAAGAGGGTTGGAAATATTCCAAAGGGGATGTAAAATGTGTTCGATTTGGGGTGTCTGGCTTCCAATTAGGGACGACTAACTCTTAAAATAAGGATTTATTTACAGTAGGGATAAAACTACATTACAATTACAGATAAGGATACGGGGTAGACAGGGAAAACGGGGAGCTGGGGGGGGGGGTGTCTGTCTACTATCATACACACATCCTCACTGAATTTCTCACACCAAGAGTCCTTTTTTCCCAAAATTTTAAACACGCCCTCCAGTTGGGGGGTTGGTAATTGCAGTCAGTGAAGATATCTTAAACCAAAGGTCTTAAAAATGCACCCCTGTCCAAGGCTTACCGTTGACTCTTTGATCAGGTAATCACATCGGCTGCCCACAGAATCTCCCAGCCCACAAGGTAAGCTGTTATTCTAGCCAGATCTGGGCATTAAACCCCTGTAGGGGTCTTGGTATTCAGAATGTCCATTTCGTCCCTCCCCCTTCAGTAGCTCACACCAAAACCAGTTTTGGGGGCAGGGGTCCTACTCATCAAGTGTTTACAAACTCATGCACATATCTAGCCCTCTTTGATGTTGGCCAGATGTGCAAATGTCCTTTAACAGTTTGCTCCCAGAGAGAAGCCATATTTCAGTTTGTCCAAACAGCAATCATATCAATTTTCATTGAATATTACTGGGGCATATGTGTAGATATCGTATTTGCCTCTCTCATATATCTGCTCCTTTGTCTCCAAACCAGGATGCATATGTTTATTAGTGTCATGACATTATGGTTGGAATGGGGACCTCAAAATACAAGATTGCTTAGCTCAGCAAAGGATCCCAATAAGGCAGCTTCTAGATTCACTGCGTGATTGAGGACTGGCTGGGAAAACCACCATCTCACAGTTACCAAGACCGCTGCCCAGTAGTACTTTTTTTAAAACAAAAATAAAACAGGAGAATGCTATCTGCATACAGAAACTATTTTTCATCCAGAGAGCACACTGAGATACACCCTCCCAGGTCAATGTGTACATTTCTATGTTCTAATATTTTAAACCTGTACAATAAACTTTTTTTTTTTTTTTTTTTTTACCCATTGGTACCGTTAAAGTCCTTCCAATCTAGTATGTTAGGGTTTTTTGTGTTGTGTTACAATAGCCAATTAATATTTACTATCGTCTTCCTGCTTCTCCTCCCGGCCAATCAGGAAGCGGGTATTAGGACCCGATTGGCCAAGGGGAGCAGCAATTGCATTGGCCGGTACCGGGGGTGGGGAGGATGTACGGGGAGATCTGGGAGATGGCCACCGTCATGGAAGCACTGCTCTGCATCACCACCAAGAGCCCGACTACGTCAGTGGGTCGGATGGTCTGTTAGCCGTTCCCGGGGGTGGGAGGTTTGTTTTCCACCTCCCCCCCGGCTGTACCAGCCGCCACTGGTATGTATAACAGCATTTATGCAATCAGCCAGAACCTTAGTAGGGCAATGTTTTGCCCTCATGCCGTGTACACACGATCGATTTTCTCGACGGTGAAAACACCGCCGAGAAAATCGACATAAAAAACGAGGACCGGCTTGGTCCCCTACACACGGACGGTTTTCATTACATTTTTTCTTTTGGTCGTGAAAAACGACCATGTGTAGGCTCCCTGGCAGTGTTTCCCTATGGGAAAACTGCAGCGGAAAAAAATGCAGTGAATCACGACGAGAAAAATTAGAGCATGTTCTAATTTTTCTCGTCGTGATTCTTGCCGTTTTTCTCGTCGGGAAAAATGCTGAAAAGCCCACACACGGGCGTTTTTCTCGTCAAAGAGAAAAAATGTCATTTTTCCCGACGAGAAAAATGGTCGTGTGTACGCGGCATTAGAATCACTTTAACTTTTTCAGCAATTCGAGCTGCAATAACTCTTCTGTTGGTTTTGTTGTGCATTAATGAGTGAACAGCCCTTGCCTCCCCCCTTCCCCCTTCCTCAGCCTCAGGTCACTGAATGCCAAGCTTTAAAAGCTTTAGCTTTAAAAAAATTGTAATACCTTATTTTTGTTTGGAAGATTTGTGGTCACATAAATGCTCAGATCACCGTCTGCTTCAGTTATTTGCAATGTATCATGAGTACTTTCTTGCATCATAGAGGAGCTCCCCAGCACAGAACAGCCTGGACAGATGAAAGAGGTGCCTAAAAGACAACGCACAGAGACGCGGTGCGCGTGCGCCCCCTAGTGGCTTGGGAAGGCGATCATGTCATATGACGTCCGCCCAGAACAAGAGTCTTCTTCCCGCCATCATATGACGGCGGGCGGTGGACAACTGGTTAAAGGGGGTGTGTCCTATGCCTACATACTTTTGCTAATCAGTGTCCCTCGTTCCCATCTCAAAAAGTTGGGAGGTATGCAAGCTCCAGGATAGTCTATGTGACAAATGTGCTTACCTACAAGTTAGTTTTGTTTGGGGAACAAAACAGAAAAGGTTTGCATGCTTTTCCGTTTTTTGGACCCAAACTTGATGGATCAAAGGTAAACGCATGTAAATAATCACACGTCTGTTTAAATCCTGCTGCCTGTTGACCTAACATGAGTCTGTTAGAAAAAAAGTGAATGGACACGGATGTCCCCAAAGTGACATCTATAACACTTGGCTCTGATTCAGAATCAAACCTATTCACAAATCCCCTGCTGATCAGAGTGAAGGAGTAAATGGCACTTACTGTACAATGGAAAGATCACTATCGGTTGTGACTTTAGACAGGTAGTGAAGACAAATCTCCCCAACAGGAAAAAAACTGAAAGAGATTTTAACCCTCTACTATTCTATCCACAGCAAAAAAAATATGTTTTTTTATATACTAATAATAATTATGATAAAATAATAATGTAGTGGTAAACTCTGTTAACTGTAAAGCTTCATTTGGCTAAATACAATATACCACTGAATATTTCAGTACATGTTCAACTAAAAAAAGACTGCTAGCATGACGAGCAATACATAAAATGCACAAAGAAATTACAAAACCCAGCTGTCTTAAAACTTGGAGTTTGCAGGGAATGCAATCTGTTAAAATGAGAAAGGAACATGAAGCTGAACCACACCTGACTATGGAAAAAAAATTGCTTTATGCAGATGTTGTGATAGGTGTGGGACATTTGCCAGGAATTTGCTGCACTCAGAGAGGCTTTAGCCAAACAATTCACAAGGAACTTGCATATTGACACAAGCACAGACCCATTGGAGACTTTGGCAGAAGAAATGAAAACGTAACAAATTACAACCCTTTCTTTGAAAAAAGTACATGGCTCGTATAAGGTCCTGCCAGGTACATGTAAAGAATTTTTCATTTGTGTTCCTGGAAAAAGAACGTTTTCTTTGTACTGCATTGTACTCCCACTCTGCCTTGTTTCTGCATGGAAAATGCTGTTAAAGAAAAAGGGGTTGATTTACTAAAGACAAATAGACTGTGTTCTTTGCAAATTGCAGTTGCCCTCTGCAAGTGCAGTTGCTCCAGAGCTTAAAGCGTAACTTCTTTTGTTGAGAAAAAAACATTCCCCTCTGGGTGATCTATGTACATTGCAAGGATTATAACAAACTTTGTTGCAGATTCCTACCTTTTGTTATTCTGAAGAAATCCTTGTGTGTTTGTCTGTGCCTCTGTTCTGAGTGAGTCTAATGGGAGTGGTTTCATAATTAACTGTCAGGTGTGCAGCTGCAGGGCACTAATGAGGAAATCTGCTGGGCCTGCATGCCTTTAGACGTGTTCCTATTGAAAGTAACTCTCAAAAAAATGACATTTTTGTTGCAAGTGATGCCTGAAATTTGACTTGTATCTTAGGCAGACTTCTGGGAAAATTAGTGAGCCAATCACACAAGCAGGAAATGATATTTCTGGGGAGTGGTCAGTGCACATTCTGTGTACAGAAAACTCCAGGTAGCCATATTGCAATGTATTCTCAGAAAATTACAGCGGCTGCAGATTGAAAAGGAAAGGTAATTTTTAATAACATTTAATTACAAAATGATTAGTGTTGCAATCATATGCGCTATATTATTTTTTCTTTATTTGCTATTTTTTTCCCCACGAAAGTGGAGTTACCCTTTAAAGTATAAGTTCACACTTTTCATAATAAATAGAAGCGTTTTCCAATGCCATTCCTGACCCAGCCCTCCCAATGTGCTTTTCTCTCACTTACCTCATTCACATGATATTTAGACTCTTGTCAGTCTTGTTGTATCTAAGGATGGGCTCAGTCGTGTTCGCAACTCCATGTGCCAGTGCCCGCGCCCACCAGGAAGCTTACACTGCACAGCGCTAATCACAGGTAGGGAGACACCCGCAGATCAGGAAATGTCTCACTTAGCGCTGCGGAGTGTCAGCTTCCTGGCAGGCGCAGGCACGTGGAGTTGCAAACACGCCTGAGCCCATCCTTAGTTGTATCTTTGAATGGATTTTCAGATTACATCACTTCCTGTAGCTTGTATCAGCATTCACTTGCTGTTAGATCAACTCCCAAAAGTCATTACTTCCTTGTTGCATCACAGAAGATGGCATGATAGGATGTGTTCACCACTCTGGACCACACCTCCCTCATTACAATACCACCTTCCACTTATGTCCTATACAATCTGATTGTACAATCTCCTTTAGATCACCCATCAGCTATGTAGTACAAGGGCCTGCCTGATTTGCTACAAATTGAATGGATTGTTCAGGTGTGTCCTCTATTCCAAAGGTCTCGTAAATCTAAAAGGAAATTGTACAGAGATTGTACAATCAGATTGCATAGTGTATACAAGTACATAGGAGGGAGTGGACGGAGACACTCAGTCATGAGACCTCATTCACATCTCCACCCAGAGGCGTACTAAGTGGGGGGCGGAGGGGGCGGGCCGCACCAGGTGCCACACACTGGGGGGGTGTCAGGCCGGCGCCCCCCCCCGTGACTGAAGCGCAGAGACAGCACCAGCGCCGCGGGACTTAAGCAGCGGCAGTCGGCGGCGATACCCCGATACAAGGGGGAGTGGGGGGGTGCGGGGGTGACACCGCTGCACCATTCATCCCCTCCTTTCACGGCCGCGGACTGTGAGCGTTGTTCGGCACAGTGGCACTTGCTTGACCTGTGACTAACTTCACAGAAGCACAGCCGAATGAAGCCGCCTTCCCCTCCTCTCTGTTTATGTGTACGGAGGGGGAGGGGACCCGACCTTCTGTCCATGTGCCGCCACTCTGCTGATCTGAGGTACTGAATGGGGAGGGGGTCTTGCACTGTGGGGGGTTTGCACTGGGGGGGTCTTGCACTGAGGGGTCTTGCACTTGGGGGTCTTGCACTGTAGGGGGTGTTTGCACTGGGGGTCTTGCACTGGGGGGTCTTGCACTGGGGGTGTCTGCACTGGGGGGGTCTTGCACTGGGGGGTCTTGCACTGAAGGGGGTGTCTGCACTGAAGGGGGATGTGAACTGAAGGGGGTCTGTGTAACATGCAGGGGGTCCAGAGCTCTGGGGGCTGTATAATGTAAAGGGGTCCAGAGGTGCAGGGGGCTTTGTAATGTAAAGGGGTCCAGAGGTGGTGAAGGGGGCTGTGTAATGTAAAGGGGTCAAGTGGTGCAGGGTGCTGTGTAATGTAAAGGGGTTCAGTGATACAGGGTGCTGTGTAATGTAAAGGGGTCCAGTGATGCAGGGTGCTGTGTAATGTAAAGGGGTCCAGTGATACAGGGTGCTGTGTAATGTAAAGGGGTCCAGTGATACAGGGTGCTGTGTAATGTAAAGGGGTCCAGTGATACAGGGTGCTGTGTAATGTAAAGGGGTCCAGTGGTGCAGGGTGCTGTGTAATGTAAAGGGGTCCAGTGGTGCAGGGTGCTGTGTAATGTAAAGGTGTGCAGGGTGCTGTGTAATGTAAAGGGGTTCAGTGATACAGGGTGCTGTGTAATGTAAAGGGGTCCAGTGATGCAGGGTGCTGTGTAATGTAAAGGGGTCCAGTGATACAGGGTGCTGTGTAATGTAAAGGGGTCCAGTGATACAGGGTGCTGTGTAATGTAAAGGGGTCCAGATGTGTAGGGTGCTGTGTAATGTAAAGGGGTCCAGAGGTGCAGGGTGCTGTGTAATGTAAAGGGGTCCAGTGGTGCAGGGTGCTGTGTAATGTAAAGGGGTGCAGGTGGGCTGTGTAATGTAAAGGGGTCCAGTGTGCTGTGTAATGTAAAGGGGTGCAGGTGGGCTGTGTAATGTAAAGGGGTCCAGTGGTGCAGGGTGCTGTGTAATGTAAAGGGGTCCAGAGGTGTAGGGTGCTGTGTAATGTAAAGGGGTCCAGAGGTGCAGGGTGCTGTGTAATGTAAAGGGGTCCAGTGGTGCAGGGTGCTGTGTAATGTAAAGGGGTCCAGTGATGCAGGGTGCTGTGTAATGTAAAGGGGTCCAGTGATGCAGGGTGCTGTGTAATGTAAAGGGGTCCAGTGATGCAGGGTGCTGTGTAATGTAAAGGGGTCCAGTGATGCAGGGTGCTGTGTAATGTAAAGGGGTCCAGAAGTGTAGGGTGCTATGTAATGTAAAGGGGTCCAGAGGTGCAGGGTGCTGTGTAATGTAAATGGGTCCAGTGGTGCAGGGTGCTGTGTAATGTAAAGGGGTGCAGGTGGGCTGTGTAATGTAAAGGGGTCCAGTGGTGCAGGGTGCTGTGTAATGTAAAGGGGTGCAGGTGGGCTGTGTAATGTAAAGGGGTCCAGTGGTGCAGGGTGCTGTGTAATGTAAAGGGGTCCAGTGATGCAGGGTGCTGTGTAATGTAAAGGGGTCCAGTGATGCAGGGTGCTGTGTAATGTAAAGGGGTCCAGTGATACAGGGTGCTGTGTAATGTAAAGGGGTCCAGTGATGCAGGGTGCTGTGTAATGTAAAGGGGTCCAGAGGTGCAGGGTGCTGTGTAATGTAAAGGGGTCCAGAGGTGCAGGGTGCTGTGTAATGTAAAGGGGTCCAGTGGTGCAGGGTGCTGTGTAATGTACAGGTGTGCAGGTGTGCTGTGTAATGTAAAGGGGTCCAGTGATGCAGGGTGCTGTGTAATGTAAAGGGGTCCAGTGGTGCAGTTGTGGAGAGGGGGTACACAGTAGTAACAAAGAGATATTGAAGGATGCAGAGGTATGCAGGGGGCACAGTGGGGTGTTTTTAAATTTTAACGTGGGGGGGGTGCCAGATATTGGATCCGCCCCGGGTGCCAAATGCTCTAGGTATGCCCGTCTCCACCTAACAAAAACAAACATTCCCGCATGCGTTTGTTTTGTGTGTTTTGGAGTGTTTTTACTCATCACGCATAGGGCAGCCCATTCACTTGAATAGACTGCCCTACGCGCAAAAATCGCCCCCAGAGAAGCTCCAGAACTATTTTTGGAGCAGCGCATTTGTGCGCTACTGCAGTTTTCGGTGTATTTGCCGCACTTGGGAAGCCTTTAACATGTGATGACAACACAAACACGATGCACATTTGCAGTATTTATGAAACCCATGGCAAAGCGCACATTTTCTGTGCAGTTTTCCATGCGTTTGGAAACACACAGATGTAAATGGAGCCTCATTGTTCTTCTGTAAACGCACCAATTTCACTTTCATGGCCCCATTCACACCTAGAGTTGTGGGAGTGCATGTTTTTTGGCTTGTTTTTCCAGTGACACACATAGGGCAGACCGTCGATTTCAATGGGCTGCGCTCCACCTGGCAAAGTAGCTCAAAGGACTTTTGTGTAAATTTTTTACTGCATTTGTCACCTGTTTTTTTTTAAAGTTCAACTCCAGCCAAAACGTTTTATGGATAGAGTGGGGAAGGATTAGTATCTCTATCAGATGTAAAAATATTTTTCAAAAGTTTACTCTACAAAAGAAGATTTATAGTACTTACCAGTCAAGCAGATGATGACTCCGAGCTTCGCTCACTTGCAGAGATATGGTAACTCAAGAAGCTTAAGGCAGAAATCCAGCCAAAAATAACAAAACAAAAATAAAAAGCCCATGAAAAGATAAAATAACAAAACAAGTATTTGTTGCAATATTCACTTTTAACCACTTGACAACTGGGCACTTAAACCCCCTTCCTAACCAGACGAATTTTCAGCGTTCGGCGCTCTCACATTTTGAATGACAATTACTCAGTCATACAACACTGTACCCATATGAAATTTTTGTCCTTTTTTTCACACAAATAGAGCTTTCTTTTGGTGGTATTTAATCACTGTTGGGTTTTTTATTTTTTGCGCTATAAGAGAAAAAAGACTGAAAATTTTGTAAAAAAATGAATTTTTCTTTGTTTCCGTTATAAAATTTTGCAAATTAGTATTTTTTCTTCATAAATTTTGGCCAAAATTTATACTGCTACATATCTTTGGTAAAAATAAGTACAAATTGGTGCATATTTTTTGGTCTTTGTGAAAGTTATAGAGTCCACAAGCTATGGTGCCAATATCTGAAAATTGATCACACCTGAAGTACTGACGGCCTATCTAAATTCTTGAGACCCTAACATGCCAGAAAAGTACAAATACCCCCCAAATGACCCCTTTTTGGAAAGAAGACATTCCAAGGTATTTAGAAAGAGTCATTGTGAGTTTTTTGAAGTTGTCATTTTTTCCCACAATTCTTTGCAAAAATCAAGATTTTTTTTTCTTTTTTTTTTTTTCACAAAATTGTCATATTAGCAGGTTATTTCTCACACACAGCATATGCATACCACAAATTACACCCCAAAACACATTCTGCTATTACTCCCGAGTATGGCGATACCACATGTGTGAGACTTTTACACAGCGTGGCCACATAGAGAGGCCCAACATGCAGGGAGCACCTTCAGGCGTTCTGGAGCACCCAGGCCAATTCTGACATTTCTCTCCTACATGTAAAAATCATCATTTGTTTGCTAGAAAATTACATAGAACCCCAAAACATTATATATATATGTTTTTTTAGCAAAGACCTTAAAGAATATAATGGTGGTCATTGCAACTTTTTATCTTGCACGGTATTTGTGCAGCAATTTTTCTAACGCGTTTTTTACGGAAAAAAACTGTTTTGTGCTTAAAAGAAAAAAAAACAGTAAAGTTAGCCCAATGTTTTTGCATAATGTGAAAGATGAAGTTACGCCGAGTAAATAGATACCTAACATGTCACCCTTCAAAATTGCACACGCTCGTGGAATGGCGCCAAACTTCGCTACTTAAAAATCCCCATAGGCAACGCTTTAAATATTTTTACTGGTTACATGTTTTGAGTTACAGAGGAGGTCTAGGGCCAAAATTATTGCTCTCGCTCTAACGTTCGCAACGATACCTCACATGTGTGGTTTGAACACCATTTTCATATGTGGGCGGGGCTTACGTATGCGTTCACTTCTGCATGCGAGCTCGCGGGGGCAGGGGCGCTTTAAAATATATATATATATTTTATTGTTCATTTTACTTTATTTATTTTAGTTTGACATGTTTTTCCGCCCCAATTTTTTTTTGATCACTTTTATTTCTATTACAAGGAATGTAAACATCCCTTGTAATAGGAATATGGCATGACAGGTCCTCTTTACAGTGAGATATGGGGGGGGGGTGTCAATAAGACCCCACATCCCACCTCTAGGCTGGGAAGCCTGAAAAAAAAAAAAAAAAAAAATCTTGGCTTTGATCGTAGCGGTGAGTCGGTAGAAGCACCGGAGGGCAGCAGGAGGGGGGGGCATCCCCTCTCACCTTCCGTAAGAGCGATCAAGCGGTGGAACAGCCGCTATGATCATTCTTATGGTGCAGGGAATCGCCAGCTGAAAAAGCGAATATCTGAATGATGCCTGTAGCTGCTCCCATCATTCAGATATCCCCGCATAAAGTTAAGGACGTCATATGACGGCCGGCGGGCGGGAAGTGGTTATTGCAGAGTATTGCCGGGTATTGAGGAGTATTGCCGGGTATTGAGGAGTATTGCCGGGTATTGAGGAGTATTGCAGGGTATTGAGGAGTATTGCAGGGTATTGAGGAGTATTGCCGGGTATTGAGGAGTATTGCAGGGTATTGAGGAGTATTGCCGGGTATTGCCGAGTATTGCCGGGTATTGCCGAGTATTGCCGAGTATTGCCGGGTATTGCCGAGTATTGCGGGGTATTGCCGGGTATTGAGGAGTATTGCCGGGTATTGAGGAGTATTGCCGGGTATTGCCGAGTATTGCCGGGTATTGCCGAGTATTGCCGAGTATTGCGGGGTATTGCCGGGTATTGAGGAGTATTGCAGGGTATTGTGGAGTATTGCAGGTTATTGTGGAGTATTGCCGGGTATTGTGGAGTATTGCAGGGTATATGTGGAGTATTGCAGGGTATTGTGGAGTATTGCCGGGTATTGTGGAGTATTGCCGGGTATTGTGGAGTATTGCAGGGTATTGTGGAGTATTGCAGGGTATTGTGGAGTATTGCAGGGTATTGTGGAGTATTGCAGGGTATTGTGGAGTATTGCCGGGTATTGTGGGGTATTGCAGGGTATTGAGGAGTATTGCGGAGTATGGCAGGGTATTGCGGAATATGGCAGAGTATTGCACAGTATGGCAGGGTATTGCAGAGTATGGGCAGGGTATGGCAGAGCATTGCACAGGGTATGGCAGAGTATTGCACAGGGTATTGCAGAGTATTGCACAGAGTATTGCACAGAGTATTGCACAGAGTATTGCACAGGGTATTGCAGAGTATTGCGCAGGGTATTGCAGAGTATTGTGCAGGGTATTGCAGAGTATTGCGCAGGGTATTGCAGAGTATTGCGCAGGGTATTGCAGAGTATTGCGCAGAGTATTGCACAGGGTATTGCAGAGTATTGCACAGGGTATTGCAGAGTATTGCACAGGGTATTGCAGAGTATTGCACCAGGGTATTGCAGAGTATTGCACCAGGGTATTGCAGAGTATTGGTTTGCAGAGTATTGGCAGGGTGTATTGCAGAGTATTGCACAGGGATGGCTGAGCAGGGATGGATGGATGGCTGGATCTGTGACTGCAATTGTCACAGATCCAGCCCACAGCTGACATGGGGGAGGGAGCGGACATGATCCGCTCCCTCCCCTCTCCTCTCACACTGTACCGGTCGGTACAGAGAGGGGAGGGAGGAACCGGCGTCATCACATGACGCCGGTCTGTTTACAAGTGATCGCTCCGTCATTTGACGGAGCGATCACGTGGTAAACGGCCGCGATTAGCGGCCATCTACCGTGATCCGTGATGCGCCGGGTCTTCCGGACCCGGCGGTCACGGTCATATCCTGACGCGCGCGCCCCAGGGGGCGCGCGGGAGCAAGATTCTGTGAGGACGTCCCTGGGACGTCCACTCAGGATAACTCGACCGCGCTGTGGACGTCTTTTGTACATGGCGCGGTCGGCAAGTGGTTAATCCAGAGATTCTGCCAGTACATTTTTGCCACTAGATGTCCTCAGTCTGATGACCAGCATCATTCAGTCCATTTCCTCTGAGCTGATTTAAAGGAGAAGTCCAGCCAAAGCTCCTTTGGCTGGGCTTCTCCTATGAGTCACAGGAGTGCAATTCGTTTTACACTCCTGTGACCCGTTTTCAGCACAGAGCTGACTGAAGTCCACTCTGTGCTGACGTCACAGATATCAGTCTAGGTACTGCGTCATTGCGACAATAAAGTCTGGATTCGCCAGGTGCCTGGACTGACACCTGTCTCAGCCTCTCAGTGAGCTGATGAGAGCCTGAGACTGCTGCTCCCCGTCCCTCCACAGCTCAGCGCTCCAATGAGTGCGAAGGAGCAGAGCGGAGAGCTGCTGATTGACAGTCATCAGCTCTCTTTTCGTGGGAGCTGTGAGAACCGAGCCAACGGTGGTGTTCTGTGGCTTGGTTCTCAGTGTAGAGGCGCTGGGGGACAGATGCAGCATCGAACCCATGCTGCATCCACCTAGGTAAGTATTGGGGGGGAAAAACCCCAAACCCATACTTCTATTTTAAACATACGTATTTAAAACTGCATTAATCTTTGTTTATTAAATCTACCTTGAGTTCAGATTTAAGCACCCGACAAAATTCCAGGTGTGGTGCTTAGTCTTCCGCTGCATGTTTTGGGTCTACCTGGCACCCACTATGTCCTGCAGATTACAAATGGTGGTCTGTGAGTCAGTTGATGACTGAATACAATGCTCTGCCTGTGTGGCTGATAACTTATTTCAACAGTTGATTAAAAAATAGACTTGGAAATCGCCTTGATCCACTGAGAGCTCTGCGTTTATGAGGATTTCAAGTACTGGCTTTGTGAAGGTTGGCATCGAGTTTCTGGGTTAAGTGAAAAAATTAGACGCTCTCTGATTGTTATAGCTGTAGCGTCCTCACCCTCCGTCCCCCTTTTGTGAATAGAATGGCTTGCTTGTCTAGGGGTATGCGGGAAGAGGGTGAGGTTCACTACGGCCCATGTCCTCTAGGGTGTAGAGGTGAAGGCCAACACTATTTTACCTCCGAGTCCTGCGTTCTGGATGGAGCCTCTGGCCCTCCTGCAGACGGCAAGTTTGACTGTCAGTAATAGAACCCCACACCATAGAAAGTTCAACACTTCTTTATTCTTCTTCACATATGAACAGTATCAGTTGAACTTCAAACGAACAAACAGGGTGTGGATACGAGTAGGCCCAGGCACAATGAACTCTCCTATTCCCTCTTTGGCGAATAGGCTTGGCGCACAGTCGCTGCCACCGACCGTGAGATTGGTCGCTGCCACCGACCGGGTGAACTGTTGAGGCCCCTGCTACAGGCCTAATAGCAGGTCTCTGCCACCGACCTGAATTGACTAGATGTACCGCTGCCACCGGTCACAGAACATGAATTACCTTCCTTTATGAATAGGCCCTTGTTGGAGAAAGATATCTATCCGAGCGGTCTCCGGAGGTCCACCCGACACTGGCAATATGCTGCACCAGCTTCACGAAGGGTCCCCTCTCCGGTCCCTTACGCCCTGGATTCAGGTGCCCAACACCCGGGGCACCTTAGGACGATCCCTCCCTCGCGGGACCCAGCGGAAGATACTGGGCCCCAGGCCTCCGGCTGAGTACCTCACCCCAGACTGAAAGTGTCTGGGATGGAACACGAACTCCTCGTGTACAGGCCGAGGGCGCCTGAACACCGAACACAGACAGCAGCCCCCAGGCTGAAGGTGCCTGGGACTCGGACCTCGTGGCGAAGATGTCCGCCCCCTTTATACCCTCTCCCAGCAAGCACAGCGGGTCCCCCGCCCCGCAGTACAGCTGCCGCAAGAGGCCACAAAGGGTACGGCACTGCAGTAGTGGTTCAACCCCGGCTCAGAGCGACAGCGCCACCCACTGAGCCGCAGGGAACTGTGCACCACTGATGTCCTCACCCGAACAGAATACAGCCCTATTCTTCCAGTTAGTGCATCTGGGTCATGCTACCACCCAGATGCTTCCCCTAAATAGTACATGCCCGCTACATAGCCAACACAAACTGTTCTTTTTTCAGGTCATTTCAATATTGAGGCCCTCTGTCACTCACAGAGGGTATAGAGAAAAACTGGAAATCCAACGCCCCCCCCCCCCCCCACAACACTCACACACCAGCATATCCTTACCCATACATACCCACAAAGCTGCTGCTTTACCAGGACAGATTGAATTTTTTTTACTGGCATCACCACTTGCTGGTAAATTCTGGTATTGCAGTACCACCATACAATACAGTGGTCCTCTTTAGGAATCGTTGGAGCCCAGAGAACCAAGTAATGGAATCCATTTTTGTTTTGGAGTCTTAAATTCAAAGTAAACCTGCAAAGTGTAAAAATTAACAATACTTATAAAATATAGGCATCTGGGGTGTTGATGGAAGCTCCCTCTGTCCTACTTTACGTTGTCCCTCATTTTGGTCTGCTCTATATACTTGTATATAAAATGCACTATTTATCTTTCATAAAGAATTTCCCAGTGCTAAACCTTTCTTCCAATTTCTAAATTGCTGTATTTGTAAATTTTAAAAACCAATATAAAAGAATAGTATTGGTACAAAAAAAGCACTCGTGTGTTGAACTTATAATTTTTTGTATAATGCTCCTTTAAGGGGACGTGGCAGTAGGTGTGTCCTATGCCTACACACTTTTGCTAATAGGTGTCCCCCTCGTTCCCATCCCAAAAAGTTGGGAGGTATGGTTGACATCTTTAAAGTGATATTAAAGTCTTGTTTTTTATTTAAAGCGGGATTCCACCCGCGATTTAAAATTTTTTTTAAAAGTCAGCAGCTACAAACACTGTAGCTGCTGACTTTTAATAAGAACACTTACCTGTCCTATTCGCCCGCGATGTCAGCCCCCCCCGAGGCCGATCCCTCGATCCGGGCAGCCCCCGGTGCCGCCATCCTCAGTAAGGGAAACAGGCAGTGAAGCCGTGCGGGACTTCCACATAGCAACCACTATTTCTGGTTAGTAAAAATTTATTATTTTTTTAGGATTTTTGGTCCAATTTTTTTTTTTTCAGGGTGGAAC
Source organism: Rana muscosa (assembly GCA_029206835.1). Taxonomy (NCBI): domain Eukaryota; kingdom Metazoa; phylum Chordata; class Amphibia; order Anura; family Ranidae; genus Rana; species Rana muscosa. Next base: position 53,420,176 of record CM055128.1, on the reverse strand, counting down.
TCCACTTTAAAAAAACAAACATGTTATACTTACCTGCTCTGTGCAATGGTTTTTCACAGAGCAGCCTGGATCCTCCTCTTTTCAGGTCCCCCGTCGGCACTCCTGGTCCCTCCCTCCTGCCGAGTGCCCCCACAGCAAGCAGCTTGCTATGGGGGCACTCGAGCTGAGCGGCTGCTCTGTGTGTCCACTCACACACAGAGTCGTTACTTGGCCCTGCCCCCTCTGTCTCCTGATTGGCTCACTGGCTGTGAGCCAATCAGGAGTGCGAGTCCCCTCAGAGGCAAGGCTCTCGTCGAAATCGCTGGATCGAGGGTAAGTATTGGGGGGGCTGCTGCACACAGAAGGTTTTTTTACCTTCATGCATAGAATACATAAAGGTAAAAACCTTGTGCCTTTACAACCACTTTAAGGCCCCTTTCACACTTGTATAACTTGTCCTGCAACTTGGGACCGCAAAGTCGCATTACAAGTTGCACCCCATGATTTCCAGTACAGTTCATATTGGTGCAACTTCAAAGTAGACCTTGCACGACTTTGGTCCAACTTTGATGCGACTTGAGGTCCATAGACCTCAAGATTACACAGGCATTGCTTCAAGTCGCGTCAAAGTCACATCAAAGTCATTCGACTTTCAGGTCGCACAAGTGTGAAAAGAGCCTTAGTCCGATTTTGTGTGCCTGGGGACATTCTAGAGGTCTGGCTGTACACCAGACCATGACTTCTGCTTAAGTCTGCACTAAACTTCTGGTTCTCAGGGGAAAGAATAAATGAAGAGGAGTTAAAAAGGGGGCTGATGTACAGCTTTCCTAGGTAAGCCGGCATAGTTTTAACATTCAGACATGAAGCCAGTTGTGACCAATCCTCTTTACAGAATAACCATAATAAATTTTGGTATGTGCAATGGCCATTTATAATAACCCCCCCAAGCATATAATAAAACAAGAGCCGGTTCACACAGGGACGTCCTGGGATCCGACTTCAGGTTGCCCCAAGTCGCGTGGTTTAGAAAAGTAATGGAAGTGAATGGAGCGGTCCTAATGTACACTACTGAAGTCGCTCCGACTTCAGAAAAGGTTCCTGTATGACTTCAATCCGACTTCTAGGCGACTTGTACCCATTGATTTCAATGGAAGTTGCCTCCAAGTTGGATCCCCTGTCTTAACTGAAGCAACTTTTCAGGAAGTAAAAATTGTTTTCCAGGCAAACCCCTCCCTCCCCCCTCCCTCCCACAGAGCTGATTATTATTTGATTGGCCACTGGAAAGCCTCCTGTCCTGGAGGCAACTTGAAGTTGCCTTGTAAGTTGCCTGGAGTCGCGCTGTGATTCATGCTCAAGTCGTGTCCAAGTTGCCTCCCAAAGTCGCGCTGGAAGTCCTGTTGCCCGTGTGTGAACCGGCTCTAACTGTACCAATAAAATACATTTGAAATGTACTCTTGGCAACAACTGCCAGGGACATTTAAAATTTGGCAAAAGCTCTGACCCTTCCCTGCTCTATGAAATACAAAATAAAATGTTGGGCTTTAACTGGTTATACATAGTAATTTCAGCTATTTCTAAAACAATATCTAACTGTTTAATTAAGTGGATTTTTTCTTTCAAGCTGAACTCAAGGTAGACCGTGAAATACACAGATAACATACATACATAGACATGTGTAGCCCTTTTGGGGGGGGGGGGGGTATGAGAAATGGCCCTTCCTAAACAGCATATTGTGCTAAACCTGTAGATAAATAAGAGAACCAGAATGTTCACTAAGTGAAAGAGTGGGATTAATAATATTGGCAGTGCCTCCACCCAGGACAGAGCCTCTGTGGGCAGAGGGAATTCCCTTCCAGGGAAATTGATCAGTAGTCTAATCAACCAACACCAGCAGATGACATGGCTCCCCAAATTTTTACTGACTGTGGAAACTTCACACTGGACCTCATGCAACTTGGATTCTGTAGCTCTCCACTCTTCCTCCAGACTCTGTGACCTTGATTTCCAAATGAAATGCAAAAGTTTCCACAGTCTGTGATGATTTGGTGAGCCATGTCATCTGCTGGTGTTGCTGCACTGTGTTTTATCAAGTTCAAAGTCAGCGTAGCCCTCTACCAGGAGATTCTAGAGCACTTCGAGCTTCCCTCTGCTGACCAGCTTTATGGAGCTGATGTAATTTTCCAGCAGGACTTGGCACCACCTGCCCACACTGCCAAAAGTACCAATACCTGGTTTAATGATGATGGTATCACTGTGCTTTATAGCCAGCAAACTCGCCTGACCTAAATCCCATAGAGAATATGTGGGTTATTGTCAAGAGGAAGATGAGACACCAGACCCAACAATGAAGATGAGCTGATGGCTGCTATCAAAGCGACCTGGGCTTCCATAACACCTCAGCAGTGCCACAGGCTGATCGCCTCCATGCCACGCCACATTGATGCAGTAATTCATGCAAAAGAAGCCCCGACCAAGTATTGAGTGCATACTATACTGTACATGGACATACTTTTCAGTAAACCAACATTTCTGTATTAAAAATACTTTTATTTATTGGTCTTATGTAATATTCAAATTTTTGGAGATACAGAATTTTGGGTTTTACATAGTTACATAGTTAGTCAGGTTAAAAAAAGACCATCCAGTTCAACCATAAAAAAATAAATAATAAAATAAAAAATATCGTACAATCTCATATATCCAATTCTATACCCACAGTTGATCCAGAGGAAGGCAAAAAAAAACAGCAGAGCATGATCCAATTTGCTACAGCAGGGGAAAAAATTCCTTCCTGATCCCCCGAGAGGCAATCGGATTTACCCTGGATCAACTTTACCTATAAATGTTAGTACTAAGTTATATTATGTACATTTAGGAAAGTATCCAGGCCTTTCCTAAAGCAATCTACTGAGCTGGACAGCACCACCTCTGGAGGGAGTCTGTTCCACATTTTCACAGCTCTTACTGTGAAGAAACCTTTCCGTATTTGGAGATGAAATCTTTTTTCCTCTAGACGTAAAGAGTGCCCCCTTGTCTTTTGTGTTGACCGTAAAGTGTATAACTCAACACCAAGTTCACTATATGGACCCCTTATATATTTGTACATGTTAATCATATCCCCTTTTATTCTCCTCTTCTCAAGAGTGAATAAATTCAGTTCCTCTAATCTTTCCTCATAGCTGAGATCCTCCATGCCTCTTATCAGTTTGGTTGCCCTTCTCTGTACTTTCTCCAGTTCCCCGATATCCTTTTTGAGAACTGGTACCCAAAACTGAACTGCATATTCCAGATGAGGTCTTACTAATGATTTGAACAGGGGCAAAATTATATCTCTCTCTCTCTCTGGAGTCCATACCTCTCTTAATACAAGAAAGGACTTTGCTCGCTTTGGAAACCGCAGCTTGGCATTGCATGCCATTATTGAGCTTATGATCTACCAAAACCCCCAGATCCTTCTCCACTACAGATCTCCCCAGTTGTACTCCCCCTAGTATGTATGATGCATTCATATTCTTAGCCCCCAAGTGCATAACTTTACATTTATCAACATTAAACCTCATCTGCCACATAGTCGCCCAATTAGACAGAGCATTAAGGTCGGTTTGTAAATTGGCGACATCATGTAAAGGACGTTATTCCACTGCATAGCTTGGTGTCATCTGCAAAGACAGAAATGTTACTTTTAAACCCAGACCCAATATCATTTATAAAGATATTAAAAAGTAAGGGTCCCAGCACTGAACCTTGGGGTACACCACTGATAACCTTGGACCATTCAGAGTAAGAATCATTAACCACTACTCTCTGAATTCTGTCTTTTAGCCAGTTTTCTATCTATTTACAAACTGATATTTCCAATCCTGTAGACTTTACCTTGCACATGAGCCGTGTGTGCGGAACTGTATCGAACGCTTTTGCAAAATCCAAGTATACCACGTCCACCGCCACCCCTCTGTCCAAGGTTTTACTTACCTGTTCATAAAAAGAAATCAGGTTTGTCTGACAACTTCTGTCTTTCATGAATCCATGCTGTCTGTTGCTTAAATAGTTTTTTTCCAGCAAGAACATCATCTATGTGGTCTTTTATTAATCTCTCCAGTATCTTCCCAACTATAGAAGTTAAACTAACAAGTCTATAGTTACTTGTTATAGACTCTGTTCCCTTTTTAAATATAGGCACAACATTGGCCCTGCGCCAATCCAGTGGTACTATTCCTGTCATTAATGAGTCCCTAAAAATTAGATACAATGGCTTTGAAATTACAGAGCTCAATTCTTTTAGGATCCGTGGGTGTATGCCATCTGGTCCAGGTGCTTTATCCACCTTTATTCTGTCTAAATATTTCTGGACCATATCACTTTTGAGCCATTGTGGATTTGGGGCTGTGTCACTATCACCCTCATTATGGACATGATCTCCCCCATGCTCCATTGTATAAACAGAGATGAAGAAAGTATTTAATAAATTAGCCTTCTCTTTGTCCCCAGTCACCCACTCTAGATTATTTTGTAAAGGGCCTACATGCTCAGACCTGACCTTTTTACTATTAATATATTTGAAGAATTTTTTGGGGTTTGTCCTACTATCTTTTGCAATCTGTCGTTCGTTTTGAATTTTTGCATCCTTGATTTCTTTTTTACATATTCTGTTATATTCTTTGTAACATTTAAACGACACTAGTGTTCCTTCATTTTTATATTTTTTAAAAGCTCTTTTCTTATTGTTTATAGCTTTAACTTTAACCGTGAGCCACAAACTTATTACCCATGGGAATATACTTTGCAGTGAGGTCCCAAACAGTCTTTTTGAAGAATTCCCATTTCTGTTCTGTGTTAATCAATGCCAATATTCCCTCCCAGTCTAAGTCCTGGAGAGCAGCCCTCATCCTTGGAAAATTTGCTTTATTGAAATTAAGTGTTTTTATCTTTCCTGTATGTATTTCTTCCTTACAGCTAACATCAAATGAAATAATGTTATGGTCACTGCTACCCAGGTGTTCCTTTATCTGAACATTAGTAATACGCTCTGCGTGGTTTGAGATTACCAGGTCCAACAGAGCATCGTTCCTAAACTGGACCATAAAATTGTCCTGCAATAGGCTTATAAATTTTTGCCCTTTAACTGTCCCAGCAGTGCCATTACTCCAGTCAATTTCTGGGTAGTTAAAATCCCCCATTATCACCGTCCCAGCCCTTGCAGCCCTTTCCATCTGTGCAAGGAGCTGAGTCTCCACCTCCTCATTAACATTGGGTGGTCTATAACAAACTCCAATGGTTAACTTTGAACTACGCACATCTATATGCAGTTCCACCCATAATGGAACTCTTTCACGCTTGTTTTGAGATCACTTCTCACATAGAGACAGACTCCGCCACCTTTCCTTTTTACCCTGTCTCTCCGAAAGAGTGCATAGCCAGGAATATTAATAGCCCAGTCATGTGAGGATTAGGCCAAGTTTCAGCAATACCGATTACGTCATAGCTCTCCTCATGCACCAGAGCTTCCAACTCACCTATTTTGCTTGGCAGACTTCTGGCATTGGCGAACAAACACTTTAATGCATTACATTTTTCTCTGGTGTTTTTCATATCATTTTTAGTAGTTCAAATGGCACTATAGTTTCCAATGGCTGTTTGCAACATGGAAATTTTTTTGTCACCTGCCATAACCCTCCCCCCATCTATCCCCATTCCACTCTCCATTAATGTCTGACCCCTAACTGACCTGTGTGCCCGATGTAATTCTAGTTCACCCTCCCCCCTCAATCCTAGTTAAAATACTCCTCCAGCCTTCCCATAAACCTCTCCCCCAGCACAGCAGACCCCCTTCCATTCAAGTGCAAACCGTCTTTAGCATATAGGTTGCACCCCAATGAAAAGTAAGCCCAGTGCTCTAGAAACCCAAATCCCTCCTCCCTACACCAGGTCTTTAGCCATGCATTCAGCTCTCTAATCTCCCCCTGCCTTTCCTGTGTTGCGCACGGCACAGGCAATATTTCAGAGAATATCACCTTGGAGGTCCTTGCCTTCATCTTGCTGCCTAGTTCTTTAAATTGATTCTTAAGGAGCCTCCACCTTCCATGTATACTGTCATTGGTTCCAACGTGGACCAAGACAGCTGGGTCATGCCCAGCCCCTTCCAGTAATTTATCCACCTGGTCCACCACATGCCAAACCCTGGCACCAGGGAGACAGCAAACCATTCGGTTAAGGCGATCCTGGCGACAAATCAGTCCTGATTATAGAATCCCCTATAACCACCAACTGTCTAGGTCTACCTGCACTCCCCTAACCACCTCTACTAGATGGGTTGCTCTCCCGGCTGTTAGGGGTAGCAGTGACATCTAGGGCTGCCACCTCTGTGTTTGCCACCTCGACATCTTCACCCAACTTGGAAAATTTGTTTTGATGCACAAATACAGGACTGGCCTTCCTTTTCTGCAAGCCCCTTCTACTCCCTCTAACTACATTAACTCATCTTCCTGTCTGATAATCCTAACTTGCCCCTTCACCCTCCACATCGGCCTCACTGACCACCACCTGCTCAGCGAGCAGAGGACCCCTTTCAAGGTTGTCCTTTCTGCCCAGTGTTGCAACTTGCTCCTCCAGATCTCTAATGCGAGCTTCCAGAAGGGCAACCTGCTCACATCTGTCACAGCGGTGTCCATCCTGGAGCTGTTGCACCAATTTTGCATACATGTGGCACACTGTGCACTGAGCAAAACCTTCAACCCTGCTAGCACTCATTTCCCAGTTACAATATAATTTACTTGTAGGAAGTTTAAGATGTTACTCACAGTTTAGAAGACTCCTGTCTTAACTCCTGTTTTAAACTCCTGGTTTTTAACTGTCCACTTTAGTTCAAAATTCCACTTATGTTCACAAAATCCACATGCAAGCCACCATCAGCAGGGAGCCAGCTCCTGTGAACAATTAACCACTCCCCTTAATTAGCAGAAAGAATAAAAAGCTGTTTAAAAAGTGTCAGAGAAAGGAGGGGGGGAAGTATTTTTAAAACTGATAAACGTATCAAATAAAGGACAAAAAATAAAAATAAAAAAATCAACACTTGCAAGCAGAAGCAGTTAAAAGCAAAACTCCTGGTTTTTAACTGTCCACTTTAGTTCAAAATTCCACTTATGTTCACAAAATCCACATGCAAGCCACCATCAGCAGGGAGCCAGTTTTCACTAGCTGTAAGCCATAATAATCAAAAGTAAAAGAAAGAAATGCTTGAAATATACTTTAAAGCCTCGTACACACGACCGTGTTTCTCGTCAAAAAACGACAAGTAAACTGCAGAGAGAGCTTTCTTGCCGAGAAAACCGTTCGTGTGTATGCTTTTCCGAGTCTTCAAAAATCGCGCATGCTCAGAATCAAGTATGAGATGGGAGCACTCCTTCTGGTAAAACAAGCCTTCGTAAAGGAGATAGCACATTCGTCACGCTAAAACGAACTGAAAGCACGAAGACTGAAAAGCGCGAATCGTCTCTTCCCAAACTTTTACTTCACACACGGTAACACGAGATCAGCAAAAGCAGCCCAAGGGGTGGCGCCATTGAAATAAATCTTCCCCTTTATACTGCGGTCATACGTGCTGTACGTGACCGCGCAGAGCAATGACGAGATTTGGAATTGACAGTGTGTATGCAAGGAAAGCTTGACAAGAATCTCGTCGAGAAAAACGACGGGTTTTTTACGACGAGAAACTCGGTCGTGTGTACGAGGCCTATCACTCTGGGTGTAATGCATTTATATAAAATATATGAGTTTCACGTTTTGAATTGAATTACTGAAATAAATTTACTTTTTGAAGATATTCTAATTTTATGAGATGCACCTGTAGTTAGTAATACCTCCAGATGAATGTTGCAAGGGCCCCTGAGAATGATCACAATGTGGCGTTCCTCATGGTGTCAGAGACCTGAAGATAAGATCTGTGGTGATGAATTCCAACCAGCCTGGAATGCAGCTTTTCAATAACAGATTGCTTTTCATTGATGGAAGCTATAGTACCGTTTCTATGAATAAATGAGGGGGTGGAAAGGGTGGACATAGTAGGACACTCTTGGCAAGTGCCAATGACAGGCGATGCCTCGGTTCTGTTAACCCCCCTGAAAAAAAAAGTTGTTGAGCGGGGAGGGGGGGACATATGGAAAATAAAAACGTCCTGTGAAAAAAGATGTTAAGAGCGGGGGGGCGATCGCGGGGGGCGCCAATCGCGGGGGGGGGGGAGCCTCCGAACATTATTTAGTCCACTGTGTTTCCTCCTCTTTATCTCTTCATGCTTCCTGCTGTGCGGGAAAACTGACAGTCTCGCGGGACTGCGGGAAGGAGGAGCCTATGCAGAATCCGTGCCAGTTGGGAGGTATGCAACAGCACAAGGATGCAATGCAAGCACTGTGCTGATATTTTTTAAAACATATGCCTTCATCCAGGTACTTACACTATTTGCAATTACCGGTATTAACAATTTAAAGATTTATTAATTACAGAGCAACATTAATTTGTGTCTTTTCTATCCACCTGGAGTTCAGCTTTAAGAATACATTCAATTAAAGGTTTTAGAATACTTAGCCATGTGGTTTCAGAGTTTGTATTATATTCTAGCGGGAATCGTTGTTTACATGGAAACTTAGGAAGTTTATATGAAGATCAAGCTGTTTGTTTTGTACAAAGCATTAGTGGAGTCCATGTACGTAAAACAGCAGTCATAGGTCCAGTTATGTAATACTATTCAATGATTGCAGCATTCAGGCATGTAGCATTTAATAACATGAGGCAAGAGACATGATCTAATTACTGTCTAATTATCACTTTTAGTGGCCTGGGGATACAAATTTGCAGTGAATGAATCCTCCCTATCCTCCACGTACATATTCTAGTGCTGAGATCTGAGATTAAGACAAAAATTCTCGGCTAACCAGAGTTCACACTCACAACATGAACCCTCCAGCAATTTTTTCACTGCTCACCGCAGCTAATCAGAAAAAAAGAAAAGCGCCATTCAAAAACTGCACTTAAGATATTAGTTCCCCAGCCTGGACAGTTTTTATCTCTCCTCTATGGAAACAGGCAGACCATTTTAACATTCCACCATTATCTGTAGGACTTTGATCAGACATGGGGTGATCATTAGGCTTGTGCAGTTCGTTTCGTAATGAATCGAAATTCGTCCGAATTTAGCAACTTTCGGACATTCGGAAGCATTCGAATTTCCGAACAAAGCAATTACGAATAAAACCGAATCCGAAACAAATTATATCGCAAATAGCCAATGCCCGAATGTCTTCGGCATAAAAAAAGTTACGAATGTACGAATCCATTCGAAGCACAATAACACTCTGCTCTCTGCTTCTCCCTCACCGTGCTCAACTCCCTCTCAAAATGGTGTACAGGGGCGAAGGCTATAGCCGCATGTAAAAAACGAAAGTAAAATACGAGATTTCGAATCGTTACAAATAACCGCTAAGTATTTAGAAAAGTACAATCCATTCAAAGCACATTAGGCATAATAGGCAGCGTCGTTGTGAGAGAGACACGGAAAATTACGAATCAACAAACCCAAAAGAAGTTACGAAAGTAGGAGTTGTGTCCAGAATCAACGAAAAACACTGTACTCTACCGAAAGTACGAATTATAAATCAACTAAAAATAAGGCTTACATTAATACGAATCATTCCGATTCAACGAAAAATGTCGCTTGCGAAAATACAAATTAGTCCAAACACGAAAAATCCCGTCTAGCAAAATTACGAACGATTACGAATCAACAGGACCGAAAAGAAACGAACCGAAACTAAACAAATTTTTCCGTTGTGCACAAGTCTAGTGATCATTATGGATGGCCAAAAATAGGAGTTTTTGCTCTGGTGAAAATCAGTACATTTAGGAGAAATGTTGCCATTTGGGGAAAGGCATTGGAGTCACTGGGTAAAGAGAAAGCTAAGGATATCTAAACCCACAATAAAAATGTAAATATTTTGCAGATAGATTACCAGCATAGGCGTGCGCAGGGGGTGTGCCAGGTGCGCCTAGGCACACCCTAATCATTATGTGTGGTGCCCATTCCCCCTACTTCTCGGGGTTTTGCCCCATGTTGGCCCCCCTGCTCTGCAGTGCTGCTGGCTTCCATCCTCTCCCCCTGGCTGCTGTGGGGGATGTTTCAGGATGGATAGTAGGAGAAGAGGCTAGAAAATATGTAATTTGCCAGCCCCTTCCTTTTCTAAATAAACACAGTGAATACACTCGCTCACTGTGTCCATTAATAACTAAAGAAGAGCAAACTGTGTTTAATAAACTTCAGTTTTTAAATGAATGGGAAGCCACAGAGCACTTCCCATTCATTCACTGTCCAGTGCAGCTGAGGCTGCAGAGAAAGGCATATGTGTTTGAGCTTTGGGGTGCACACCCTAATACAATGGGCTGCGCACACCCATGATTACCAGTCCCTAAGTATTATGTCCTCATTAGCTTAAATTTTTTGGGCTAAAAACCTTTTCAGGAAGTACAGAAAATGCCTGTTGATCTTGCCAGAAATGTTGCTAATCTCTTAAACCCACATGCAAAGGAGATGAACAGAAGAAGACATGGTTGGAGTCCAGTCTGGGTAGCAACCATGGCTCCTTCCGGTTTATTTACTAAAGCTAGAGAGGGAAAAATTAGTCACAATTCTGCAGAGAAACCAATCAGCATCAAGGCCTTTGGTTTCAAAGATTCCAGTCTGGCAAATTTCCACACTAATACATCAAGACCATTATTTTTGAACCATCTGGATCCACCCAAAACCCATTGTAGCAGCAAACTCCAACCTCACCCCTAGCTATCACAGGACAATATGCCTTGGCATTTAGTCTCATGATCAAAAGGACTTACAGGGCTGTCATTCAGGAAGACTTATCTTCCATGGAGTCTAATCCTAACCTTCACCAGTTGGGGGGGTTAGTTAGACACTTTGCTTCCCAAGGCATACCTGAATAATGGTGCCCTTTTCTACAAGCCCTGCCCCAAATGTTGTGATTTATATTAGTAAAATGAAATTACAATGTGCTAATGAAATCAGCATAGGGTCTGCTTGATATACAGGTCTACTTTAAACAGCACAGATCACCAAAGAAATAATAGAGGAGATTAATGTTCTCTTAACTATAAAATGCCTTCTGACTCCCAACACTTCCTGCATGCCCTCTCCCCCTGCAGGTCGCTGGATGTGGTTAACCACACACCTGCAGAGGTAGACCGAAGAGGGAAATAAATGATAAAATAAGTTATAATTTTTCAGTTTCAAATGCCGCTTTATATATTGACATACTGTATCTCCTTAGGCCAAGTCTGTCCAGACAATATGGTCACCTGCTGACTTGGCACCATCCATAGGCAGCTTAACTCTTCAATAAAACACAGAAGTTGATTTCAATACAATTTTACTTTCGATAAATGGATATTTATTCTAGTCCTTTGAAGTGTAAGAAGACGATGACTTTCTATACCCTGTTTCTGCAATGACTGAGCCGAAGGGAAGAAACAGAGGGATGTACCAAATCTCAAACAAACAAGTTGTAGTGGCTCTAAGTGCCGGTTCACACAGGGGCGGCTTCAAAGTCGCCCGACTCCCGTCCGACTCTGAAGCCACCCCATACAGCGTGACTTAAGCGCAGCTTGCAAAACTACTTCTGTATAGAAGTCAATGCAAGCTGCTCCGAAGTCGCCCCCAAGTAGTACAGGAACCTTTTTCTAAGTTGGAGCGACTTGAGTCGCTCCTATTAGACCGGTTCCATTGTACTGCATGGAGTGTGACTTGTCAGGCTGACAAGTTGCCTGACAGATTGCCCCTGTGTGAACCGGCACTAAAAGAGCACTTGATGTTTGCATATTTGAAAACAATAATAATAATATACAGTTGCAGTAGCAAGAAAACACTTCGTAGGTGGGAAAGAATAATCACAATTTGTAAAGCTCCGTTCACACTTAGGCGATTTGAATTGCGGATGGAATCGCAGTGATTCTTCCCGCATTTCCAGAATAGCAACAAAACATGGGATGCGTTTGCGATGCCATTATTACTTAATGGCACCCTAAACGCTGTGCGATTTTGCCGTGATTGTTGCGTGACAAATCGTGCTGCAAACACGCAAACAAAATCGTGCGACGCGTGTTATCCAAAAGAAGTTGGGGCGGCGGAAGTCACACAATTTTTTTTTCCGTGACGATTGCAGCAAAAATTGCACCTTGTTTAGGGTGCCATTAAGAAATAATGGCATTGCAAATGCGTCCCGTGTTTTGTTCTGCCTGGTTCTGCCCCTCTATCCCTTCTTCTCTAGGCACTGTCCCACAAATGCTGTTGTGGTAAACACAGCCCTGATTTTTACTTGAGATTGTATGAGCAATGCTGAGACATATAGTTATGGATAACCCCATGCTGGGATCCTACAGCAGCACTGTGTAGAACAGGTAAGTCTTAAAATCTATTTTTTCTATAGGAGCAGAGATGTGAGATTGGGTATGTGTGTGAGGTGGAGGGAATGAGATAGGATTTGGCTCTAGGTTTTTCTAATGCCTAATGAAATAGTATGTTTTGCCAGTCCATAGTTCAAGTTCTACATGGAAAATCATCTCCCCCACATAATTACTCTTCTCTCAGCATAACAGATGTTATAACTCAGCATAACACCTCTTATCATGCCAAGCGCTGAATTCTATTACCGTAGAAGAAGGATATCCTAAGGTTTAATGTCAAGCAGTTTTCATTGTATTTTATGAAGAATTCAGTAGATTAATTATTAAGATAAATTTATCCTGTGCAATGCGATCCAGGCTCAGACTGCTCCGTTACGGTCTAATTTCATTTTGCATATTTTTTTTTTTCGGTTTGCATTTTACTTCCTTTTTTCCATTAAGCAGAATTGTATTTCCTTGGAATTCAGTCACAAGGCAAGGTCTTTACACAGAATATTAGAAAAATAAGACGCTGTATAATGCCTGATGAGTATGCAATGATCCAGCATCAGGTTTTAATACTTTCTCCTGCTCAGTAAGGTTCCTTTTAAAGTGGACCTGTCTTTCAAACTCTCACCTCTTATAAATCATTGTGAGCATTGAAGGGGCCCTTTCATAAACTTAAAAATGTAAAAAGAAAATTGTGACTTCTCTAAAAATAAATGCAATCCCATCAATAAAAATTTCGTGCAAATCTCATCAATAATCGAATGAATGACTTGTATGGCGCTCACATGCGAACTGAATCGCCTCTAGGCGCTTTTTGCAGCCTGTGTCTGCTGCGGTCATTTTACCCCGTAGGATCTCAACACGCTTAGGACACACAATCGTACACATATATATACTGGGCCAATTTGGACAAGATCCAATTAACCTACCAGCATGTCTTTGGAGTGTGGGAGGAAACCCGAGTACCTGGAGGAAACCCACACAGACACAGGGAGAACATGCAAACTCCAGGCAGATGGTGTCGTGGTTGGGATACGAACCAGCGACCCTTTTGCTGCTAGGTGAAAGTGCTAACCACTACACCAAGTGCTAAGGAAAGTTCATTGCCAACTCCAGAGAGTTGATAGCCAGCTCCATGATCAGCCAGGTGGGAACCGAATACAGGTGCTCAGTACTCTCCAGCCTATCCTCCCACTCAGACAGGGACATATTGAACCCGTTAAAATTACGAACTCGGCTGTTGGTGATGCGCCGCACCCTCAGCGGACTTCATGCATGTTTTCTGGACCTGTCCACAAATAAATTTCTTTTGGAATGAGGTCATCACATTTATTTTAACAGTTACCACTATCCAAGTCCTGCTGACGGTGGAGGCGTGCCTGTTGGGACTTGTAGAACCTCTGCCCAATCACCGGGTGGTCCAAACCCTTCTAAGATTACTACTATATTATGCCCGCAAGGCCATTGTACTCAAGTGGAAATCCCCTATTGCACCATCCACTAATTTCTGGAAACATTTTTCTAATGCAGACCTACCATTATACAAGGCCACTTATCTGTCTAGGGGTGTGCTAAGAAGTTCCATAAAATGTGGAATATCTGGATGAAGTCTTCAGCTACTAATGCAGATTCTCTGGATGACTAATGAATGTCAAGCTATGAAATTTGTTCCTCCTTAAGTGGTGGAACTTTATGTCTCTGCTACACCGGGTGGATGATTTCCTGCGTGAATAGGTTCTGGGAAGGAGGGCATCTCGTTTGTCATTGAAGATAACCTGGTAAAACTCCTGTACCCCAATTTGCGTAGTTTGACTGAGCATACAATGCTTGGTAGATTTAGGATGTTTTAGTCTTGCTTTTACTGTTTTAAGTGTTGTTCTTTTGTGTCTCCGAACCTGGGTATGCCCAAGAGGCTCTGTTTTGTAATATTAAAACCACAATAAAAAGAATTTTCAAAAACAAAACTTAGGCACTCGAGCCAAGGCTGCTCCTAACAGTACCATGATGGTCCCCTCCTCTGTATGCACCCCCTGCAAAGAGGGGCATATCCTGCCAACTACGCCAAGTGTGGGTATGTGCAGCATGATGCGTTGAGCATATATCGTTTATATATTGTAACAGAAGTTCAGCAATACGCAACAGCCCTGGTGAGAAGGCAACTCGGCCAGGAACACTCACAAGATTTAACAGTGGTGGGACAGTAGACTGAAGACTTGGAGATGCTGACAGCCTCTGCCACAAGAAGTGGAATGCAGCCTGGCTGGTGCGTACCCAAAGGGGAAGCTTTTCAGTGCTTTGGACTGATTCATTTGCTTTCCCTACTCCTCTGGAACCTTTCCCTGGCTGTATGTACTGTCCCTGTCAGATGGGTGACCTGTCCCTATTCTAGCCACTCACAAAATGTGCACCAAACCCAGGAGCCAGGGTCTTAAATAGACTCTGCCTGATGCAAGATGACTGCCAAAGTCACATAGGGTGGTAGCATCTAATTGGATAGCTCCCTTTCTGTGACCGAGGAAACCATAGAAGGACTAGATTCCCCTCAACTTTCTCCCCTATCTATTTTGCACCTGCAGTGGAAAAAATAGAGTGTATCTGTATACAAATGCCATTTGAGGACCACATATTGCACCTTCATCAGAGCTACAACATGACAGGAAAATATACAATTATTAAACTAAGATTAAGGAATGAGATGTCTCAATCATGCATTTTATACATATTAATTTTTTTTACCCTATTCACTTACATGCATTGAAATTAAACTATTATTTGAGCTGAATATGGATGCAAATTTATGAGTAGATACGATCACAATCTATCTTTTCTGATTTTATCTATTTTTTTCTCCCAAAAGAGATACATTACTTACAGTTGGAGCTCGATAGGCCGAGTCAGCCCCCGGCTTCCCATATATCTTGGATGCTCCTTAAAGTGAAAGCTCCCTGCCAGAACTCTTGACTGTGTTTTTGCACACCTGGGAGTTTTGAACATTCCTAACCAACTTTTCATATTCCATCTTCTGTTCTTTCTGTTTCTAAGTCATATAAAATACTTTAACATCCAACCAGGAGAGGCGACATTGCCCATAATGGCCACAGCAGGTGTACAGGCCGGAAAATCAGTGCAGAGTACAGCCCCTAAAGCACTAAAGGAAAGGATACTCACCTATGCTCCAACGGTCCAATGCACTTGAGGTCCCTAGTTGGTGCTGGGATCTTCTCCCTTGCTTCTTTTGGGTACTGGTCTTTGGCCATCTTGATTGGTCAGTGCAGAGTGACATCATTCATTCCGGTGTCCTGACACTGTGCCAGCATGCACAGCTTAGTGTACATATTGCACACAGGCAGGTAAGAGTATTTTAACATTTTATTTTTTAGCTTTTAATTCCATTTTGAATTCTTGAAATATAATTTATTTTGCTTTTTTTGCCCCTTTAAAGTGATTGTAAACCAACTTTCCCCCAAAAAAAAAAAAAATACCACCTGCAAGACAAAGGCATAATGAGCTAGTATGCACAGCATACTAGCTCATTATGTAATACTCACCCCAGATCGAAGCCCCCGCAGCCGTCCTAGTACACCGCTTGGGCGGCCGACATCTCTCCTGGTGGTTACTTCCGGGTATCGCGGCTCCGGCGCTGTGATTGGCCAGAGCCGTGATGATGTCACTCCCACCAGTCATGACACTGCCTCCTTTAGAAACGGCACGATCGCCGTAGAGTGTAAGTGCATGCGCCGTAGACATCGGCGCCCGTCGTTATTGTAAATATATACTAAACCGTGGAGGTTTAGGAGATATTTTGAGCGCCTACAGGTTAGCCTTAATCTAGGTTTACCTGTAGGTAAAAGTGGTTGTAATGTGTTTACAACCACTTTAAAGTGGTTGTAAAGCCTAAAAAATTGTTACCTTAATGCATTCCAGTGGAACCCAAACTCCCTTTGAGAGATTGGGAAACCCTTGCTTCAGCTCCCCAAGCACCTCCTATCTCTAAGTCACCCTGTGTCTATTAGGGGCACAGGGTGACCAAGAACCCCAGTCTGATCTGTACTAATCGCACTCACTGTACAACCACACTGGAATGTTGTGTGTGTGTATATATATGTGTGTATATATATATATATATATATATATATATATATATATATATTGTATATTTTCTCATACTGTTGGGGACTCTTTGCTGCCTCGTTTGGGGTGGCTGTATTCCATTGTTCTATTGTGTCTGTCTGCCTTGGGTATTATGGGATGTGTATGTGGATAAGCTGTGAGAGGGGATGGGGGGGGGGGAATTCCTCCAACAGCTCTCCCTGCTGATTGGACAGTGTACTGATGAGAAGTTTGAATATCTCTGTGTACCTGTGTTTCAATAAACAGTTTATGTTCAGCAGCCAAAACGAGTACTGCTTAGTTTGTGGTTGCAATCGGTTGGAATATATGATATCTATATTCAGACTGGAAGGAAGCGGTGTATGACGAAAGCACTCAAGCGGAGTGTGGGAAGTGATTTCGTTATAGGGGGCAGGGCTGAGTCCCGCTGTCTGTGTCAATCGACGCAGCAGCGGGGCTCGGGTAGGAGCAAGCACGAGAGGGGCACTGGACAGAGGGGAGGGGCCAGGAGTGTCGACGGGGGACCTGAAAGAGAAGGTTCAGGCCCGCTCTGTGCAATTTAATTGCACAGAACAGGTAAGTATAGACATGTATGTTATTTAAAAAATAATACTACACTGCCGGGTTCCCTTACCCACAATGGCAGCGGCAGCACCTGACAGCTGATGGAAACATCAGTGTCCTATTATTAATAGTCAGCAGCTACCGTATGTGTAGCTGCTGGCCTTTATTTTTTGGAGGGGTGGGCAGACCTCCTCTTTAAGGTCAGAGTTAAAATGTTAAAAAAAAGTTCCAAGTTCAGCGCTGAATTTGTAACCTTTTAATGTGGCCTTCCTAATTGCCGAGGTGTACAGACTGTGCGTTGTTTGGGTGGGTTTATCAACCTATGACACACAGGTCTCTGTCCACAAACTGTGATTTGAGAGTCATACAGAACGGAGACATAGAGAAATGTGTGGTTCTGATTAGTGATGAGCCGAACACCCCCGGGTTCGGTTCGCACCAGAACCCGCGAACGGACCGAAAGTTCGAACGAACATTAGAACCCTATTAAATACAATGGATGCGAACGTTCGAATTCTAAAGTGCTAATTATAACAACTATTATGCATGTTATTGTCCTAAAAAAGGTTTGGGAACCCGGGTTCTGCACCAGGGGACATGTATCAATGCAAAAAGAAGTTTTAAAAACGGTCGTTTTTCGGGAGCAGTCATTTTAATGATGCATAAAGTGAAAAAAAAAAAGTCAAATATTCCTTTAAATATCGTACCTGGGGGGTGTCTAAAGTATGCCTGTGAAGTGCCACGTGTTTCCCGTGTTTAGAACTGTCCCTGCACAAAATGACACTTCTAAAGGAAAAAAAAGCCATTTAAAACTGCTTGCGGCTTTAATGTAATGTCTGGTCCCGGTAATATGGATGAAATTCTTTAAGAAAAATGGCATAGCTACCCCATGACCCCCCCCTACCCCAGCCCATTACCAGCCCCTTTGGGTCTTGTATGGATATTAAGGGGAACCCCGCACATAAAATAAAAAAGGCCCTATATACTCTGAACAGCCGTATACAGGCGGTGCATACAAGACAGGGACTGTAGGTTTGTTCTTATGTAGAATCTGTTTGTAATTTTGAACAGGTACATTGTTGAAGTGTAGCTCCAGCCCAAAAATCTATTTTTAAACTTTTTGGGAAACATAGGTAAGGGTTATCACCCCTGTAACATTTGTTTTGCTGTCTGTGCCCCTGTTCAGAACATTTCACCTCACTTTCCGTCCCAATGACAACTGTTTTTGAAATGTGGTGTTTTTCTTGAAACAAGGATTGCTGATAAAGCATCAGTACAGATGAGACCCCTTTCTCCCATATTTATTCTTACAGGAGAGAATTTTCCTTTCTAGGGGTAGATTTCCTCTCACTTCCTGTTGTCTTCTTTCGTTTGCAAGTAGGAGTCGTTTGTAAGTTGGATGTTTGAAAGTAGGGACCTGCCGTATATACTCTGCAGAAATAGGCCCCTTAGTTGTTGGTGTTGGCACAACACTGTAAGCACTCAGTTACTCTTGGTTGGTGCTGGAACGCCCTGCTGTCAACTATTATATCAGGAATTTTAATTACATATAATTGTTGAACAGTGGTAGTAAAAATTGGGGCTTTGATGGTGGTGCTGGTGCCACAACACTGTAAGCCCTGACAGTTACTCTTGGTGGGTGCAGCAATGGGCCCTGCTGTGAATTATTAGATCAAGAATTGTAATTACATGCCCCTTTTGAACAGGGGCTGAAAAATTGGGCCTTTCGTGGTGGTGGTGGTGGTGGCGTTGCCACAAGACTGTAAGCCCTCAGAGTTACTCTTGGTGGGTGCAGCAATGGACCCTGCTGTGAATTATTAGATCAAGAATTGTAATTGCATGCCCCTGTTGAACAGGGGCTGAAAAATTGGGCCTTAGGCACTGGTGGCACAACACTACAACCCCTCACAGATACTGTACTTGGAGCACAGCAATGAGCCCTGTTGCAAAGTATTGCTTCAAAAATTGTAATGACACGCCCCTGTTAAACAGGGGCTGAAAAATTGGGCCTTAGGCACTGGTGCCACAACACTCCAACCCCTCACAGATACTGTACTTGGAGCACAGCAATGAGCCCTATGGCAAATTATTGCTAAAAAAATTGTAATTACACGCCCCTGTAAAACAGGGGCTGAAAAATTGGGCCTTAGCCACTGGTGGCGGCACCCATAAACAAAAATGATCTTCCAAGCTATCATCATCAATCGTATCATTGAGGACTCGGAGGAGGAGGATAGCCAGTCAACATAACAGCACAGGCACTCAGCATCAGCATCAGTCTTGAAGGGATGTGACATGTTAAAATCAATTAGTCTGTTATATCAGCATCAGGTGTGTGGTAGCTGGTGGTGATCCAAGACTGGTTCATCTTGATGAAAGTCAGTCGATCAACCGAGTCGGTGGACAGGCGCACCCTGTGATCCGTGACAAATCCTCCAGCAGCACTGAATGTGCGTTCCGAAAGAACGCTGGATGTAGGACAGGCCAGTAGCTCAATTGCATACTGTGCAAGCTCTGGCCAGTGATCCATCCTCAAGACCCAGTAAGCCAGAGGATTTTCGGTGGGGAAGGTGTCCAAGTCTGACCTTGCCCCTAGATATTCCTGCACCATGTTTATCAGACGCTGGCGATGGTTGCTGGAACCGATCATACTTTGGGGCTGCGGACTAAAGAATTGTCTGAACGCATCGGTCAGACGGCCACCTTCCCCACCGCTCCTTCTTTGACTGGCCGAAGCCTCAGCAACTCGTTGTCCAGGACCAGGAGTTTGTAACCTCCCAGTCTCTGGGAACGCGTTGCACAGACCTTTCTGCAAGGCCTCCCGGAGTTGTCTCATCCTCTGCTCCCTCTGCGACGGTAACATAAGGTCCGCAACCTTACCCTTGTACCGTGGATCAAGGAGAGTGGCCAGCCAGTAATGGTCCCTCTCCTTGATCCGAAGAATACGAGGATCCTTCCGCAGACTTTGCAGGATCAGGGAGGCCATGCAGCGTAGGTTTGCTGAGGCATTCGCTCCGGAGTCCTCTGGGTCACTAAGGACGACATGATCCGCAGCCACCTCCTCCCAGCCACGTACAAGTCCACTGGTTTCTTGGGACTGTAAATCATCCCTAAAAGACTGCTGCTGATGATGCTGAGTGCCAGCCTCCACCTCCATGCTGACACAATCCTCCTCCTCCTCCTCCTCCTCCTCCTCCTCCTCCTCTTCCTGTGCGATGGGTGGGACAGAAGGAACACTGTCTGGGTAAAGGGGGCCTTGAGAGGCAAGGAAGTCCTCCTCTTCCTGCCTCTGTTCTGCCTCAAGTGCCCTGTCCATTATTCCACGCAGCGTGTGCTCCAACAGGTGGACAAGAGGTACAGTGTCACTGATGCATGCACTGTCACTGCTCACCATCCTCGTGGCCTCCTCAAATGGTGCCAGGACAGTGCATGCATCCCTGATCATGCCCCACTGGCGTGGAGAAAAAAAAACAAGCTCCCCTGACCCTGTCCTGGTGCTGTAGTCGCACAGGTACTCATTGATGGCCCTCTGCTGCGTGTGCAGCCGCTGCAGCATGGCCAACGTTGAGTTCCACCTGGTGGGCATGTCACATATAAGGCGGTTCTTGGGCAGGTTCAACTCCTTTTGCAGCTCAGCCAGGCGAGCACTGGCATTATAAGATCTGCGGAAATGCACACAGACTTTCCTGGCCTGCCTCAGGACATCCTGTAAGCCCGGGTACCTGCCCAAGAACCGCTGCACCACCAGGTTAAGGACGTGAGCCACACAGGGCACATGGGTCAGTTGTCCCTGTCGGAGGGCGGAGAGGAGGTTGGTGCCATTGTCGCAAACCACCATTCCTGGCTTAAGCTGGCGTGGCGTCAACCACCTCTCGGCCTGGCCCTGCAGAGCAGACAGGACCTCTGCCCCAGTGTGGCTTCTGTCCCCCAAACACACCAGCGCAAGCACGGCATGGCATCTTTTTGCCTGCGTACTTGCGTAGCCCCGTGAACGGCTACGGAGCACCGCTGGTTCATAGGACAAACCACAGGAAGAGGCCATGGAGGAAGAAGAAGAGGAGGGGGTGGAGGAGAGAGGTGTGTCACAACCAGTAGTAGCATTTTGGAGGCGTGGCGGTGGGACAACCTCCAACACTACTGCACCTTGTCCTGCATCCTTCCCAGCTGCCAAAAGAGTGACCCAATGGGCCGTGAAAGAAAGGTAACGTCCCTGTCCATGCCTGCTGGACCATGAGTCAGCGGTAATATGCACCTTACCGCTGACCGCCCTGTCCAGCGAGGCCAAGACATTGCCTTCCACATGCCGGTAGAGAGCCGGAATAGCCTTCCGTGAGAAAAAGTGGCGTTTGGGAACCTGCCACTGAGGAACCGCACATTGCACAAACTCACGGAAGGGGGCCGAGTCTACCAACTGAAAAGGCAGCAGTTGAAGCGCTAGCAATTTAGCCAAGCTAGCATTCAACCGCTGGGCATGTGGATGGCTGGGAGTGAACTTCTTTCGACGGTCCAGCAGCTGGGGCAGGGAAATTTGCCTGCTAGAATCGGACGTCGGTGTACTGCTAGCAGAGTGGGCGCAAGTACTTGGCTGTGACACACCTAATTCTACACCTTCATTCCTCTCAGAGCATGTTTCAGAGAGGACTGAAGTTATAGTGGGGTTGGAGATCCCAGCTGATGCGGTGCAAGGAGAGGTCCGCTTTGTTCTTTGGTGTGGGTCTTTGAGGTAGGCTTGCCAACGAGCTGCATGGCAGGTCAACATATGTCTGGTCAGGCATGTGGTACCCAAGCGGCTGATGTTTTGGCCACGCGATATACGCTTGAGACATATGTTGCAAACAGCAGCTGTGCGATCTGATGCACTAGCCTCAAAAAAGGCCCACACCAAAGAACTTTTTGAATGACGGGCAGAGGCAGCGCCCTGCACAGGCGGAGCTCTGCGGTGTGATTCCGTCGGTGTACTGCCCTTACGCTGGCCACCAAAGGGCATCCTGCCTCGTTGGAGATGTGCCTCCTCCTCATCCTCCTCCTCCTCCTCTCTCCTATTAGGCACCCACGTGGAGTCAGTGACCTCATCATCACCTCCCTCCTCATCACTGGAGGCAATCTGGCAGTATGCTGCAGCTGCTGGAACATGACTGCCAGATTGGTGTCCTTCTTGAGCATCCCCTCTGTCTGCTCTCACGCTACTGCCTTCCTCTAGCTGGGTTTCATCATCAGACCCTTCGAAACGCTGGGCATCCTCCTGGAGCATGTACCCAACACTGTGCTGAAACAGTTCGGGGGACTCCTCAGGAGGAGGACATGGTGGGTCTAGGGAAGGAGTGACTGATGATGAGTCTGACATTGATACCAGGGAAGAGGACGCTTTGGCAGCTGCATTTCCAGTACCCTGAGCCTGGGTGAGAGAGGATGAGGAGGAGGAGGAGGGCTTGGTCATCCACTCTACCAAGTCTTCGGCATGATGTGGCTCAACATGTCCAGCTGCCGAAAAGAAGGACAAGCGTGTCCCATGGCCATGTGCTGATGACAATGCACCGCGTCCACGACCAGCACTGTTGCCCCCAGACACAGAGCCTGCTTGCCCTCTTTTATTGCCTCCTGACTGTCTGCCTCTCCTTGTTTGCCTTCCAGACATTCTAATAGATGGCCTGCAGGGAGATGGGAAAAAAGCAATAAGGGCTACCTTCAGGTGTCCTTCTCTGTCCCTTGAAACAAGGACTTTCACAGTGAAAGAAACTGACACTCTCCCTACCTACAGTTTTCTGTCCCTAGAATAAATGTTTTTTTTAAGCACAATATAGCACAAGGAGAATTCACTCACTGTCCTTCCAGGTCCCTGGAAACAAGGACTTGCAGAGTGAAAGAAAAAAAACACTCTCCCTACCTACAGTTTTCTGTCCCTAGAAAAAATGTTTTTTTTAATCACAATATAGCACAAGGACAATTCACTCACTGTCCTTACAGGTCCCTGGAAACAAGGACTTGCAGAGTGAAATAAACTGACACTCTCCCTACCTACAGTTTTCTGTCCCTAGAATAAATGTTTTTTTTAAGCACAATATAGCACAAGGAGAATTCACTCACTGTCCTTCCAGGTCCCTGGAAACAAGGACTTGCAGAGTGAAAGAAAAAAAACACTCTCCCTACCTACAGTTTTCTGTCCCTAGAAAAAATGTTTTTTTTAATCACAATATAGCACAAGGACAATTCACTCACTGTCCTTACAGGTCCCTGGAAACAAGGACTTGCAGAGTGAAATAAACTGACACTCTCCCTACCTACAGTTTTCTGTCCCTAGAATAAATGTTTTTTTTAAGCACAATATAGCACAAGGACAATTCACTCACTGTCCTTACAGGTCCCTGGAAACAAGGACTTGCAGAGTGAAATAAACTGACACTCTCCCTACCTACAGTTTTCTGTCCCTAGAATAAATGTTTTTTTTAAGCACAATATAGCACAAGGACAATTCACTCACTGTCCTTACAGGTCCCTGGAAACAAGGACTTGCAGAGTGAAAGAAAAAAAACACTCTCCCTACCTACAGTTTTCTGTCCCTAGAAAAAATGTTTTTTTTAATCACAATATAGCACAAGAACAATTCACTCACTGTCCTTACAGGTCCCTGGAAACAAGGACTTGCAGAGTGAAATAAACTGACACTCTCCCTACCTACAGTTTTCTGTCCCTAGAATAAATGTTTTTTTTAAGCACAATATAGCACAAGGAGAATTCACTCACTGTCCTTCCAGGTCCCTGGAAACAAGGACTTGCAGAGTGAAAGAAAAAAAACACTCTCCCTACCTACAGTTTTCTGTCCCTAGAAAAAATGTTTTTTTTTAATCACAATATAGCACAAGGACAATTCACTCACTGTCCTTACAGGTCCCTGGAAACAAGGACTTGCAGAGTGAAATAAACTGACACTCTCCCTACCTACAGTTTTCTGTCCCTAGAATAAATGTTTTTTTTAAGCACAATATAGCACAAGGACAATTCACTCACTGTCCTTACAGGTCCCTGGAAACAAGGACTTGCAGAGTGAAATAAACTGACACTCTCCCTACCTACAGTTTTCTGTCCCTAGAATAAATGTTTTTTTTAAGCACAATATAGCACAAGGAGAATTCACTCACTGTCCTTCCAGGTCCCTGGAAACAAGGACTTGCAGAGTGAAAGAAAAAAAACACTCTCCCTACCTACAGTTTTCTGTCCCTAGAAAAAATGTTTTTTTTTAATCACAATATAGCACAAGGACAATTCACTCACTGTCCTTACAGGTCCCTGGAAACAAGGACTTGCAGAGTGAAATAAACTGACACTCTCCCTACCTACAGTTTTCTGTCCCTAGAATAAATGTTTTTTTTAAGCACAATATAGCACAAGGACAATTCACTCACTGTCCTTACAGGTCCCTGGAAACAAGGACTTGCAGAGTGAAATAAACTGACACTCTCCCTACCTACAGTTTTCTGTCCCTAGAATAAATGTTTTTTTTAAGCACAATATAGCACAAGGACAATTCACTCACTGTCCTTACAGGTCCCTGGAAACAAGGACTTGCAGAGTGAAAGAAAAAAAACACTCTCCCTACCTACAGTTTTCTGTCCCTAGAAAAAATGTTTTTTTTTAATCACAATATAGCACAAGGACAATTCACTCACTGTCCTTACAGGTCCCTGGAAACAAGGACTTGCAGAGTGAAATAAACTGACACTCTCCCTACCTACAGTTTTCTGTCCCTAGAATAAATGTTTTTTTTAAGCACAATATAGCACAAGGAGAATTCACTCACTGTCCTTCCAGGTCCCTGGAAACAAGGACTTGCAGAGTGAAAGAAAAAAAACACTCTCCCTACCTACAGTTTTCTGTCCCTAGAAAAAATGTTTTTTTTAATCACAATATAGCACAAGGACAATTCACTCACTGTCCTTACAGGTCCCTGGAAACAAGGACTTGCAGAGTGAAATAAACTGACACTCTCCCTACCTACAGTTTTCTGTCCCTAGAATAAATGTTTTTTTTAATCACAATATAGCACAAGGACAATTCACTCACTGTCCTTACAGGTCCCTGGAAACAAGGACTTGCAGAGTGAAATAAACTGACACTCTCCCTACCTACAGTTTTCTGTCCCTAGAATAAATGTTTTTTTTAAGCACAATATAGCACAAGGAGAATTCACTCACTGTCCTTCCAGGTCCCTGGAAACAAGGACTTGCAGAGTGAAAGAAAAAAAACACTCTCCCTACCTACAGTTTTCTGTCCCTAGAAAAAATGTTTTTTTTAATCACAATATAGCACAAGGACAATTCACTCACTGTCCTTACAGGTCCCTGGAAACAAGGACTTGCAGAGTGAAATAAACTGACACTCTCCCTACCTACAGTTTTCTGTCCCTAGAATAAATGTTTTTTTTAAGCACAATATAGCACAAGGAGAATTCACTCACTGTCCTTCCAGGTCCCTGGAAACAAGGACTTGCAGAGTGAAAGAAAAAAAACACTCTCCCTACCTACAGTTTTCTGTCCCTAGAAAAAATGTTTTTTTTAATCACAATATAGCACAAGGACAATTCACTCACTGTCCTTACAGGTCCCTGGAAACAAGGACTTGCAGAGTGAAATAAACTGACACTCTCCCTACCTACAGTTTTCTGTCCCTAGAATAAATGTTTTTTTTAATCACAATATAGCACAAGGACAATTCACTCACTGTCCTTACAGGTCCCTGGAAACAAGGACTTGCAGAGTGAAATAAACTGACACTCTCCCTACCTACAGTTTTCTGTCCCTAGAATAAATGTTTTTTTTAAGCACAATATAGCACAAGGAGAATTCACTCACTGTCCTTCCAGGTCCCTGGAAACAAGGACTTGCAGAGTGAAAGAAAAAAAACACTCTCCCTACCTACAGTTTTCTGTCCCTAGAAAAAATGTTTTTTTTAATCACAATATAGCACAAGGACAATTCACTCACTGTCCTTACAGGTCCCTGGAAACAAGGACTTGCAGAGTGAAATAAACTGACACTCTCCCTACCTACAGTTTTCTGTCCCTAGAATAAATGTTTTTTTTAAGCACAATATAGCACAAGGACAATTCACTCACTGTCCTTACAGGTCCCTGGAAACAAGGACTTGCAGAGTGAAAGAAAAAAAACACTCTCCCTACCTACAGTTTTCTGTCCCTAGAAAAAATGTTTTTTTTAATCACAATATAGCACAAGGACAATTCACTCACTGTCCTTACAGGTCCCTGGAAACAAGGACTTGCAGAGTGAAATAAACTGACACTCTCCCTACCTACAGTTTTCTGTCCCTAGAATAAATGTTTTTTTTAAGCACAATATAGCACAAGGAGAATTCACTCACTGTCCTTCCAGGTCCCTGGAAACAAGGACTTGCAGAGTGAAAGAAAAAAAACACTCTCCCTACCTACAGTTTTCTGTCCCTAGAAAAAATGTTTTTTTTAATCACAATATAGCACAAGGACAATTCACTCACTGTCCTTACAGGTCCCTGGAAACAAGGACTTGCAGAGTGAAATAAACTGACACTCTCCCTACCTACAGTTTTCTGTCCCTAGAATAAATGTTTTTTTTAAGCACAATATAGCACAAGGACAATTCACTCACTGTCCTTACAGGTCCCTGGAAACAAGGACTTGCAGAGTGAAATAAACTGACACTCTCCCTACCTACAGTTTTCTGTCCCTAGAATAAATGTTTTTTTTAAGCACAATATAGCACAAGGACAATTCACTCACTGTCCTTACAGGTCCCTGGAAACAAGGACTTGCAGAGTGAAAGAAAAAAAACACTCTCCCTACCTACAGTTTTCTGTCCCTAGAAAAAATGTTTTTTTTAATCACAATATAGCACAAGGACAATTCACTCACTGTCCTTACAGGTCCCTGGAAACAAGGACTTGCAGAGTGAAATAAACTGACACTCTCCCTACCTACAGTTTTCTGTCCCTAGAATAAATGTTTTTTTTAAGCACAATATAGCACAAGGACAATTCACTCACTGTCCTTACAGGTCCCTGGAAACAAGGACTTGCAGAGTGAAAGAAAAAAAACACTCTCCCTACCTACAGTTTTCTGTCCCTAGAAAAAATGTTTTTTTAATCACAATATAGCACAAGGACAATTCACTCACTGTCCTTACAGGTCCCTGGAAACAAGGACTTGCAGAGTGAAATAAACTGACACTCTCCCTACCTACAGTTTTCTGTCCCTAGAATAAATGTTTTTTTTAAGCACAATATAGCACAAGGACAATTCACTCACTGTCCTTCCAGGTCCCTGGAAACAAGGACTTGCAGAGTGAAAGAAAAAAAACACTCTCCCTACCTACAGTTTTCTGTCCCTAGAAAAAATGTTTTTTTTAATCACAATATAGCACAAGGACAATTCACTCACTGTCCTTACAGGTCCCTGGAAACAAGGACTTGCAGAGTGAAAGAAACTGACACTCTCCCTACCTACAGTTTTCTGTCCCTAGAATAAATGTTTTTTTAAGCACAATATAGCACAAGGACAATTCACTCACTGTCCTTCCAGGTCCCTGGAAACAAGGACTTGCAGAGTGAAAGAAACTGACACTGTCCCTACCTACAGTTTTCTGTCCCTAGAATAAATGTTTTTTTTAAGCACACTATAGCACAAGCACAAAACACACTGACACTCTCCCTACCTATCCTTCTCTTTCCCTAAACTAAAGGAATCCAGGTTAAGCAAGAAAGAAATAACAGTCACTGTCCCTGCCTATGCTGCTCTATCCCTGCTCCGGAACACACTACACTAGGCCGCCGTGCTGGCGGCCTTTTATAGTGTGGGGCGTGTACTAAACACCCTCAGCAATAATTGGCCACAGGCATCCTCCCTGTGGCCAATCATTGCTCTCCTCGCTGCCGGCGCTGTGATTGGCCAAGCATGCGGGGTCACAGTGCATGCTTGGCCAATCACAGCGCCTGGATGACACTGCGATGGCGTAGTGCATTGTGGGCCGTTCGCGTCACTCGAATTTGGCGCGAACGGCCCAAATCGTTCGATCTTCGTCGAACGATCGAACAGCCGATGTTCGAGTCGAACGTATGTTCGACTCGAACGCGAAGCTCATCCCTAGTTCTGATTCACTGCATGATTAAAAACAAACAACTCAATATAAAAAGCCTATGTGTCAATACGCTACAGTGTGCACTGTGCATTAATTTAAACCTAGATTTCCTCTGTACACAGCCTTCCAGACACAGTTTAATCTGTGAGGTGGTGTGCATCTCTACCGAGTAAAGTGGTGTATTGTAACTGTGGAGAAAGAGAAAGAAAGAAAGAAAGAAAGAAAGAAAGAAAGAAAGAAAGAAAGAAAAAAAAATAGAGCTGTATATAGGAAGAGTTTTCCCTTACGTTTGATGTTGAAGTGGGCATTCCATAACATCCTATCCCTATCCAAGTTATTACCCTCAATAAAACAAAAAAAACAAAGTCACGTACTGTTCTCTGACTCAAGTGTGCCTATGAAGATTTGGTGTGCCTGGGTAGGGGATCCCAATTTACTTGCAGCTCCTTAGAGGTTCGCTACAGGTGTAATATACAATGCTATTTGGGATTATTTTTTAATCATGTATCAAGAATTTTAACTGTTGTTTTGTCATTTGATACTAATAAAAATGGTAATTTGAATGCTTTTGGTGCGTGTTTAATTACCTGGGGCGTCCCACCCTAAAACCTAATATTTTTAAGTGTATATTTATTTTATTAGTGAAGGATGTGGTGTGGCCTAGTGTTTTTGCAGGGGACCTTTATCCTCTAATCTAGGTTAAGGGTCGCATAATTTTTGTCCATACCAAATGCATTTGTTTTATTGATTAATCTTTAAAAAAAAAAAATTAAATTGAAAGCAAAATCTGATTTTAATAAACATGGATTAAACAAAGATAGATGTCAAATATTTTGGTAAGTTTCAAGTTATTTCACAGAAATTGTGCGTTCTTCTTTTTAACAGTACTGACTGGCATATTCATGGCTTTGGATATCTTTTTATATCCTTTTCCATCTTTATAAAATTTCATTATCTTGTTATGCAGGTCTTTTGACTGTTCTTTTTTTACCTCCTCATGGCTCAGTGCATCCATGTGAGAGCTAACAAACTCATTGACTATTTATACACAGACACTAAATGTGATTTAAAAAGCCACGAATGTAGGAAATTAACCTTTATTGCCATTTTAACCTGTGTGTGCCACCTTCTGTGTCTGTACCAAGGCCAAACATTCCAGGGTATGTAAACTTTTTATTAGGGCCATTTGGGTGATTTCTCTTATCATTATGATTTAAAAGGGATCCAAAAAACTATGTGATAATAAATGGCTTCATGTGATTGCTGTCCTTAAATAAAAGACAGTTTTTTGCCATGATCAGTCATATTTTCAATATTAATGGCAAAATTTCACAATTTCTGCCCGGGTATGCAAACTTTTGAGCACAACTGTAGATAACAATGATGGATGCCAAATACTTTTGTCAGTTTCAAGTTATTTTATAGAACATTCTAGATTCGTAGAGGCAGAAATGCCTGGTGTCTGTCAATAACAGGCATCGGTGCTTTCAGAAAGAGGGGTCCTTATTTTCTAGGGTGGTCCTCTTGAAGCACTCTTGGGTGGCAGGGAGTATACAGGCTGGAATGCTCAAAATTCTCTAAACATAGAGATACCCATGGAGACGCCAGCCTGTATGTCTGGTCTGCTGTATCTCTGGGAAAGGGGGGCCTTCCCATTTTTCATTTTGTTAAAACTGAACTTCAGCCATTATCTTTTTTTTTTTAGAACTTACTTTGATTCAGATTTTGTTCCATCTAATGCTTCACAGCTCAAATCCGAAAGGCTGCTTGTAAAGAGAATTGTGATTTGCTGATTGTTGGCACCAAAGAGTGCAAATCCCGGCCCTGCTTCTTCTTTGATAGAACACCTTACCTGCTGGCACCCCTCTGCCATGTTGTGCTTAAGGCAGAGCAGATTTCTTTCCCGCAACCACGGGTTACAGGAAAGAAATTAGCTTGATTCCCCCATCAACACAAACAATGTTAACAGGGCAATCCCTGCCACAGAGTTGACATGTGCATGGCGAAAAAATGTATTTCGTTTAGATCCGTTAATCTAGTTATTTCGTTTCGTTCAATACGGTTGATTCATTCAATTCGTATTCGGGATTCGTATTCGGGATTCGTATTATGAAATGTTCAAATCAAGAAATTTTTAATTGCTTGAAGCAAAAAAAAAATGTTTTATTCAAATGCGGCAAAGTGAACAAAATCAAGAAAAATCTTAATCAAATATTACAATGACTCTTTAAATCACCTTTGGCTTAGCAGAAACAGCATTTATTCGAAATGGTGCTCCAATAACACACACAGTCTTTGATTTCATAAATATGTTTACACTTCGAATTTAAATAGAATTCGATGTAAAATTCTATTTCAATTAGAATTTTGTAAATTCGGACAAATTTTGCTTCGATATTCGGAGCATTCGGTAAACTTTGTTTATACTGTAATTCGGGTATTCGGATATATACGAATCTCTGAATAATGAAAATATTGTCCGAATATTAATTCGGAACGAAACGAACCGCGCATGTCTACAACTGATCCATTTTATTCTCCCTGCAGGATGGGGGCAGGGGAATCCGTCCGCTCGGGAGAAGACAATGATTATTGCTAGCGGATATAGCAGCCACTAGTGATAATCACATGTGAAATTCGGCAGGCTGGTTGTACCCAAGTTGATCAATCGATCAACTTGGTACATTCAGCCTGCCCATACATGGTTTGTATCTCAGCCGGTTTCTGCAACATTCCCAACCAATAGCCTTTATATTGAAAGGAAAGGAATGTTCAAGCCAAAGATATAGTTTCTGCACTTTACTGATGTTACTGCGAAAGATGGCAGTTACATAGTTACATAGTTAGTCAGGTTGAAAAAAGACACAAGTCCATCTAGTTCAACCTTAAAAATAAATTAAATAAAAAATATCGTACAATCCCATATACCCAATTCTGTACCCACAGTTGATCCAGAGGAACGCAAAAACCCCAGCAGAGCATGATCCAATTTGCTACAACAGGTGAAAAAAATCCTTCCTGATCCCCCGAGAGGCAATCGGATTTTCCCTGGATCAACTTTACCTATAAATGTTAGTACCTAATTATATTATGTACATTTAGGAAATAATCCATGCCTTTCTTAAAGCAATCTACTGAGCTGGCCAGAACCACCTCTGGAGGGAGTCTATTGCACAAATCACATCACACAGACATGCTATTAGGGGTCACTTCACATTGCCTTGTCAATTACATTTTGTGGATGCACCGCAGCAGTCATTATGTGAAAGCAGCACTCAGCATATCACCCTTAAGCCATCTTCCCTTTGCGCAGTCTCTCTCTCTTTTCCAGGGTCATTAGTACTCAGAGGGCTCTAACTTGCCATAAGCATTAGGCTCTATGTATTCAGCTCATTACTCCCTGCTGTCCTTCCAGGGACAGGATTGTTGCAGCTTCAGTACACTTCTCTCAGGTCCTCCAGTGGAATAGCACTGACAACAGAGAACACTTGACTAGACAATGTTCCTAGTCCACTTAGACCAAGTTTAGTGAGACAAGACAAGACAACTACAGCTGGTTTTACTGGGGGTACCACTATCTTATCCTGATCTCTAGACCTTTTTAGGGCCTACACTTTAGCTGACTACATCCATATGCTGGTGGGATATTTGGCTCCCATGTCACTACTTCACTAAGGCTCCTTCCAACCTGGCTTATATAGTATATGGACACTGATTCACCAATGGCAGCACTACAGGAAGGCTCTAGCTAAAAGAGACCTAGCACCTGATTACACTATTCTCTGTTACCACACGCTGCTTTGGGACAGAACCACCTAGTGGCAGACTATCTAATTGCACCTGCTTACATACTGGGGAATGGGGATGCAGAAATTTACTGCAGTAGTCTGTGCTACATACAGTCAGCACTGGTCTCTTTTGGGTGCTGCTCAGTAACTTGCCTTTTGTATTTTGAACACAATGAGGTGCTTGCTCAGCACCTCGACTATTCAGAATACGTCTTGTATTTTTTGGGTAAATACAAGGAGCCTCCTGATTGGATGAGGCAGAGATCATGACATAATTCGTCCTCCTTTCCATAGTGCATACGCAGAATATCTCTGCAATGCATGAACATTTCCCCATGTTTTAGCACTTTTAGAAACCTGCAAGTTTAACAAAATATGTGCTGATCATGCAGAAATGCACTCAACTCTTAAATGCCTATTGTGGGCAGACAACACATAGTATTTTGTAGACTGAGAGGTGTCAGCCCTGCTCAGTTGTCTTTTGCTTTGCTACTACCCTCTCCTCATCCCCAAAACAAAGGAGACCCGAGCGACCAAGCGGCGCATCCGCCGGCTGGCCGGACATCTGAACAAAGCCGGGATCGGCTGTTTATTATAGTTAACTGGAAAGCGATGACATGACATCACTTCCGGTTTACACAGAAACTATCGGTGCCAGTTTTTGAAAATCGAAAGCATCCAAAAACACACCGATCTTGGTGTTTTGAATGCTTTTAAGTGCAAAGGAGGGATTTGGTGTCTTATAGACCCCAGATCTCTCCACAAAGAGTACCTGTCACAGCAGTGGCGGTGCGTCCATAGTGGGCGAAGGAGCGCCGCCCCCTCTCGCTCCTGCTCCCGTCACTCACAACAATACATAGGTTCATGCATTGCATGAACCTATGTATTGTCGCCGCCGCTGCCGCCCACTATTCAGATGGCCGGCCCCCTGTTGAGCGCCGGCAATCTAAATAACAGCGGCTGGTTGGTGTTTGGAAGTGCCTATCAGAGCCAGCGGCTCTGATAGGCTTCCCGATTACAGCCTGTGGGCTGTAATCAACTTCTGAATAGTTAACCAGAGGACGCACGGTGGTGCGTTCCTTGGTTAACACTGACAGGCGTCTCAGCCAATCAGGTTCACCGGGTCTGGTTACCGGTAACCTGATTGGCTGAAGCGACATCGAGGGCGGCAGAAGACGACGAGGAT
The DNA here is from genome assembly GCA_029206835.1 of Rana muscosa. Taxonomy (NCBI): domain Eukaryota; kingdom Metazoa; phylum Chordata; class Amphibia; order Anura; family Ranidae; genus Rana; species Rana muscosa. The sequence continues at coordinate 53,386,985 of CM055128.1, read as the reverse complement.
GGAAGAAGGACGGCGCTAACCCGAGGAAGGTAAGTGCAGGGCTGGGGGGAAACTGGCTGCATTTGGGGACAAACTGGCTGAATTTGGGGACAAACTGGCTGCATTTGGGGGCAAACTGGCTGCATTTGGGGGGAACCTGGTTGTATTTGCGGGGAACCTTGCTGTATTTGGGGGGAACCTGACAGTATTTGGGGACAAACTGGCTGCATTTGGGGACAAACTGGCTGCATTTGGGAGGAAACAGATGCATTTAAGGGAGCAAACTGGTGGCGTTTGGGCACAGTGGCTGCGTTTAATGGGCACAGTGGTGGCAATTGATGATTTATTTATTTTTTTCAGTTTGTTTGCGCCCCCCCAAAAATTTAAAGCACCAGCCGCCACTGTGTCACAAGCCTATTGCTGTCACAAGGAGGTTTACATTCCTTGTGACAGCAATTAAAGTGGTATAAAAAAAATTAAAGCAACAGTGTAAAAAAATAATAATAATAATATTAAAAAAAAATGTAATTGCCCCTGTCCTCCCGTGCTTGCGCTCAAAGGGCGAACGCGCACTTTGGTCCTGCACGCACGCAAATGGCGATCATCCCGCACATGTGAGGTATTGCCGCGAACATCAGATCATGGGCAGTAATTCTAGCACCAGACCTCCTCTGTATCTAAAGTGGTAACCCGTAAAGGCTTTTAAAGCGTTGCCTATGGATAGTAAAATTTACTATGTTTGTCGCCGTTGCACGGGCGTGCGCAATTTTAAAGTGTGACATGTTGATATCTATTTACTCGGCGTGACATCATCTTTAATATTTTATAAAAAAAATTGGGTTATGTACTGTGGTGTTTTTTAAATTTTTTTATTAACCACTTGCCTACCGCCATATAGTAAAATGATGGCGGCAGGCACCCTCCCTCCCTCCGAGTGGACGTCATATGACGTCCTTGTTTTCCCGGCATCCTGGCGAGCGCGCACCGGGCACCCGCGATTGCCCATCACAGAGCAGGGACGTGGATCTGTGTGTGTAAACACACAGATCCACGTTCCTGTCAGGGAAGAGGAGAACTGATTGTATGTTCCTTGCATATATGAACAACGATCAGTTTCCTCCTCTCATCAGTCCCCTCCCCCTACAGTTAGAATCACTCCCTAGGGCACACAATTGACCCCTTGATCGCCCCCTAGTGTTAACCCCTTCCCTGCCAGTCACATTTACACAGTAATCAGTAAATTTTTATAGCACTGTTCGTGTTCACTGTATAATTGTGAATGGTCCCAAAATAGTGTCAAATATGATATGTTCGCCGCAATGTCACAGTCACGATAAAAATGGCAGATCGCCGCCATTAGTAGTAAAAAAATAAAATAATAAAAATGCCACAAAACTATCCCCTATTTTGTAGAAGCTATAACTTTTGCGCAAACTAGGGCTGTTACTGATCAAAATTTTGTGTTCGATTAATCTTTTTTTTTTTAAACAATTAATTGACTAATTTTGATTAATTATAACGCACATACAGATCCAACTACTTTTAGCTGATCTCCTTGCAGGCCGATTCCCAGTGCAGCTACCAACCACTGGAAAAATGGATAGCAGGATACAAAAAACACGCAAAGGCAGCGCTCGATGGGAATAGCATTAAAACTTTTATAGTCTTCAAGTAGGTAACAAAATAAATATTGCACTGGAGATAAAATCGATGTAGCTACATAAACTGTAAAAATGGTGCGAGGAATACCAAACGGTAGCAAAAGCAGTCATAAAAAACATGTAGCTAAGTATGATACTGGTATAAAAATGTGTACAACGATACCACTGCTGAATCCAGATGAGGAGGGGTCAACATCTGTCCGTCGGCATGTAGATGTCCCATGAAGGGAACTATCACAACTCCCAGTGGATGGCTGTAGAATCCCAGGTTGATAGAGGGAAGTGTAACAGCCCTTGCGTGTGGCAGATCGTAAGGTCCCGCTGGCATGCAGATATGAAGGCACAGCAAAGGAGCCCTTCAGATGGACATGGCAAGCCCCGCCGGTGTCGGTGATGTCACCGGATCTCCGACAGAACTCCCTGAAGATCCGGAAGCTGGCAGAGAGGTCAGTACCGATCAAAAGAATTTTGATCGATCAAAAAAATGAATCGATTAATCGAGGAATTAATAGTTAATTTCCACAGCCCTAGCGCAAACCAATCAATATACGCTTATTGTGATTTTTTTTACCAAAAATATGTAGAAGAATACATATCGGCCTAAACTGAGGAAACATTTTTTTTTTTTAAATTGGGATATTTATTATAGCAAAAAGTAAAAAATATTGTGTTTTTTCAAAATTGTCGCTCTTTTTTGTTCATAGCACAAAAAAATAAAAACCGCAGAGGTGATCAAATACCATCAAAAGAAAGCTCTATTTGTGGGGGAAAAAATGATCAAAATTTAATTTGGGTACAACGTCGCACGACCGCACAATTGTCATTCAAAATGTGACAGTGCTGAAAGCTGAACATTTGCCTGGGCAGGAAGGGGGTGAAAGTGCCCAGTATTGAAGTGGTTAATAATCCAAAAAGTGAATTTTTTCGCCAAATTTTTTTTTGAATAAAACGCTACACAAATACCGTGTGACATAAAAAAGTGCAAAACCCACCAATTTATTCTCTAGGGCCTCTGCTTTAAAAAATATATATATAAAGTTTGGGGGTTCTAAGTAATTTTCTAGCAAAAAATACTGATGGTTATATGTGAACAAAAAGTGCCACAAAAGGCCCGGACTGGAAGTAGAAGAGAATACAGGAGGGTGTAAAGCCCCGTACACACGGTCGGACTTTTGGCCAACAAACTTCATTTTGAGCAAGTTGGACCAACAATCCGACCGTGTGTACGCTCCATCGGACAAACTTTTTTCTTGTTTTTCTTGTTTTCATCGGACAAAAAGTTGGGTCTGCAAACGGACAAACTTTTGCCCAACAAAAGTCCGATGGAGCAAAGTCCGACCGTGTGTACAGAAAACCATCGGACTTTTGTTCGATGGACAAAACAACTAATGTTAAAATCACCCAACAATAGCAGAAGTTGACGAAAGGGTGGCGGTAAAGAGCAGAAAAAACACGTGATGTTGCAAAAAGTTTTGGGAAAGTTTGCAGAAAAGTCCTGTGGTGTGTATGCTATGGGTGTGCCCGGCCAACTCCGTTCGGACAAAAAAACACGGAAAAGTCCGATAGAAGTCCGACCGTGTGTACGAGGCTTTAGACATCAGACAGCGATACATTTCACACATGACAGCTATTTCTTTGCACATATTGAACAGATATAATTATACTCTTTTAATGTATATTTTACAGACCACAAGGAGAACAAATAAGAGAAATTCATTGTTAGGATTTTTATACACTTCTATTATAATTTACCCAGCGTGTTGTTGTGAAGCTGTTTTTACCATTACAGAATGGAGATTGCACAGATAATGGCAAGGTATTGTAATGGCAGGATACTGAATAAACAGAATAGCTTTAGGTGTTTTACAAATGACTCCATTGTAAATAGTCACCTGAGGGTGTAATCACCGCTCATAGAGAAGATAGAGCAATAAAAAAGGCTTAAAACATAAGATTAAAAATGTTACATTTAAAAGACATCAAAATAAACTAAGCATATACTCCAAACAATATTTTGAAACCAAACTCCAGGGCGATACATTCGCTATATACATAGTTTAAAGATAATTTTCACCCCCCCCCCCCTAAATATTACGGTAGCTGCTGACTTTTAATAACAGCACATTTACCTGTCCAGGGATCCAGCGTTGTCCTCACCTAGGCCGGTTCTTCACCGGTCTTCGGGGTCCCTGATGCCGACATAACTCGCTTAGGGAATCCGGCTGTGACTCCATGCGGCTTCACAGTTAGCTTACCCTTGCGCATGCGCGAGCTACACTGAGCTTTGCAAATGACCTGTCCATCCAAGAATGCTGCAGGCAAATTTCTGCTCAGATCACATGGGTAATCTTAGCAGAAGTATGAGCATGTACCTACCAAAACTAGGTACCTGTCTGCCTCCTAATAACAAAATGTGTCCAAAAGTGGGAGAGGAGGGAAGGGGTTGACAAAAAAGCATAACTCCCCTGTTTTTTGTGAATCTCTTCTTTAACCATTTGCCTACCGGGACCTTTTACCCCCTTCCTGCCCGGGCCAATTTTCAGCTTTCAAGCCTCGTACACACGACCGAGAGTTTCTCGTCAAAAAACGACAAGAAACTTGCTGGCAGAGCTTTCTTGCCGAGTAAATCGGTCGCGTGTACGCGGCTATCAGGTTTCTCGTCAAGAAAACCGACAAGAATCTCGACGAGAAAAATAGAGAACCTGCTCTCTATTTTCTCGTCAGGATTCTCCATTTTCTCGTCGAGATTCTCGTCAGCCTGTTTCTCGACGAGAAAAGTGAGTGTGTGTACACTTACCTGTCGCCGTGGAAACCCGCGCATGCTCAAAATGACTTTGACGCATGCGCGGTAGCTTCCTAGGCATAGGTAGGGTGTAGCAAGATGGCGGCGACGGCATCGAATGTGACGAGCACACGCTCATCGTAGTCGATTACGTCAGCGCATTCGCTCCATTCAAAGAACCGCGGGTTCTTAGAATGGAGCGTGTGTACACTCAGCCGGGACAAGTTTCTTGTCCAAGAATCTCGTCAATAAAAGCGACAAGTTTTTTCCTGACGAGATTCTCGGCCGTGTGTACGAGGCTTCAGAGCGGTCACACTTTGAATGACAATTGTGTGATCATGCAGCACAGTACTCATATGAAATGTTTATCATTTTTTCCCCCACAAATAGAGCTTTCTTTTGGTGGTATTTAATCATTTAAAAAAAAATAAACAAAATTGGAAAAATGTTTTTTTCTTTGTTTCTGTTATTTTGCAAACAGGTAACTTTTCTCCTTCATTGATATGCGCTGATGAGGTTGCACTGATGGGCACTGATAGGCAGCACTGATGGACACTGGTGAGGCAGCACAGGTGGGCATTGATGAGGCTGCACTGATATGCGGCACTAATAGGCAGCACTGATGGATGCTAATAGGCCGCACTGAAGGGCACTGATAGGCGGCACTGATTGACATTACTGATGGGCACTGATTGGCAGCACTGATGGGCCCTGATTGAAAGCACTGATTGGCACTGATTGAAAGCACTGATTAGGCAACACTGATGGGAACTGATAGGCAGCACTGATGGGCACTGTTGGGGCTGCACTGATACCCAGGACACTGATGCCCTGATTATTAGTGCAGATGTCCCCTTTCACACTAGCAGGTTACCGACTCTCTCCTCTTCTCACGCTGTGACCGATAACTGGCAAGTGTGTTTACATCGTGATTGGACACAGCTGGTCATGTGGTAAAGAGCTGCTGTGATTGGCTCTTTACCCCGATCTGTGATCAGCAATCACAGAGCATGCCAGATGCTGGTTCCACTGATACCAATGATAAAACTCTATTCCTCCCACTGACACTAATGATTTGGCACTATTCCTCCCACTGACACCAATGATGGGGCACTATTCCTCCCACTGACACCAATGATGGGGCACTATTTCTCCCACTGACACCAATGATGGGGCACTATTCCTCCCACTGACACCAATGATGGGGCACTATTCCTCCCACTGACACCAATGATGGGGCACTATTCCTCCCACTGACACCAATGATGGGGCATTATTCCTCCCACTGACACCAATGATGGGGCACTATTCCTCCTACTGACACCAATGATTTGGCACAATTCCTACCACTGACACCAATGATTTGGCACTATTCCTCCCACTGACACCAATGATTTGGCACTATTCCTCCTACTGACACCAATGATTTGGCACTATTCCTCCCACTGACACCAATGATTTGGCACTATTCCTCCTACTGACACCAATGATTTGGCACTATTCCTCCTACTGACACCAATGATTTGGCACTATTCCTCCCACTGACACCGATGATTTGGCACTATTCCTCCTACTGACACCAATGATTTGGCACTATTCCTCCCACTGACACCAATGATCAGGCACAATTCCTACCACTGATACCAATGATAGGCACTATACCTCCCACTGATACAAATGATGGGGCACTATTCCTCCCACTGATACCAATGATGAAACTCTATTCCTACCACTGATACCAATGATAGGCACTATGCCTCCCACTGAAATCAATAATGAAACATTATTTACTCCTATTGACACCGGGGCATTTTCTACCCCTACTGGCCACAGTCTGGTGCCCCTTAAGCCTGAAGGACAGTAAATTGGCCCTTTGTTTAGAAAATTTGGAGACCCCTGTTTAGTATATTTATTCAATAAGCAAATGTGTCAGCATTCAGACAGTCGTCACAGGCAATCCCCATAATGTGCCTAAAATTTTAATTTCCTGTGATCATCAGTTCCATCTAGAGGCCATAATTTTCCTGATTGAGGTATTTCAGGAAAATACAGCACTATGGCCACTAGATGGAACTGATGTGTCCGATCACAGGTTAGGGACAGGGAGGTGTCCAATCTGTTTTGCTTATATGCAGTAGGGACTAGTGAGGTCACCAGCTCTACTGTCTGGCTGTGTCTTTAGACTAAACATGCAGAATTACAAATCCTTTGGCAGGCATAACGGCTCCCACATATATATATGTACAGTATTTTGTATTTAGCTGTTTGCCTGGAATTCATCTTCACACTCAATCAATGTGCTGTTTATGATGTACAACAAATCATACACATATTACTGCATTTATGTGAGAGAATAAACTCGAAACATTTCAATTGCTTTAAAAAAGAGACAACTCGTTCCTGGCATTTAATGAATAGACATTTGTGCAAGTAAAACTGTCTATTCCTTACTGAATTGTAAAAAGCACTGAAGAAAATGAAGGCAAAGCAATATAAAGACTTGTTTGGCACCTAGAGGATAGTCTCATATGACCAGGCCAATAATTATCTCCTGTCAAGGTTTTGCCCTCCTGGACCAACTTATACCTCCTGCTGTCTATCAAATGACCAGACTTATGCCGTTGATTTTAAAATTTCTAACAATTCCTGATAAATCTGCCTTAAATTTTATCCATAGGTGACTTTGTTTGGCATCACCAAGCTTAACAAACTTCAATCTGAAGATCGAAGGTGAAGTTTTCTTGTCCGAACGATGGCTGAAAGGGGGGGGGGACCACCAGTCCTCCTGTAGGGGGCCTGGGCACACAGGGGGGCCCGAACAGCAAGTGGAATCGGTGCAGCTGGGAAGAGGTGCAATAACAGAAGGATTCCCTGTGTGGCTCTCTGCAGCAGCTGAATGCCAGCTTTCAGCTGCTGCAGGGAGAGACAGACACAGGGCCCCTCCCTGTTCTGCCTGCTTCTGATTCCTCCCGTGTGCCCCCCCCCCCCCCCCCGTGTCACGTTTCAGAAAGGAGAGATGGAGTCAGGATGCATAATAAGTAAAGACTATGGCATTTATTTTTTTCATAAAATCAGTATTAAACCCAAAAGCAAACATTTATTACACTGCAGCTTCCCAGTTTATAGATGTGATGGATGCATGAGTTTTCTTTGTATGCCGCGTACACACGGTCAAAACTTCCGCCAGCAAAAGTCCGATGTGAGCTTTTGGTCGGAAATTCCGACCGTGTGTATGCTCCATCGGACTTTTCCGCCAGCAAAAGACTGAGAGCAGGTTCTCAATTTTTCAGACGGAAAAAATTTTGATCGCAAATTCCGATCGTCTGTAGCAATTCCGACGTGCAAAATTCCGACGCATACTCGGAAACAATTCGACGCATGCTCGGAAGCATTGAACTTCATTTTCTCGGCTCGTCGTAGTGTTGTACGTCACCGCGTTCTTGACGGTCGAAAGTTCAGAGAACTTTTGTGTGACCGTGTGTATGCAAGCCAAGCTTGAGCGGAATTCCGACGGAAAAACCATCCAAGGTTTTTCCGACAGGAAAATCCGACCGTGCGTACGTGGCATTAGGCTCTCTCTCTTTTATTTATTTTCACCTGGTGATCTGGCTAATAAGTTTGCTGTTTTTCAAAAGCACAAGCTGTCTTGCAGATGTATTGGTAACTGGGATGAGACAAACCATTTGTCACTGGCAGGGGTGCTTACAATGATCAGCTTTTATTTATTCATGTAAAACTTTTATCCCAAAAGGAAAAAAACTGTTTGCTGTAACGAGTGCCAGGACAAGGTCATCTAGAGCTCAGGGCGAACGTGCCAAACTGCGCCATCCCCAACATGTGTGACATTATATGTCAGCAAGAATCCCCCCTCCCAGCACAAATTATTGCTTCCCCCCATTCTCCCTTCCAGCTCAAATCCTCTCTCTATGCTAATCCCCTGGCACAAATCGAGCCCCCAAAAAAACACTCCTAGCACATATCCTCTACCACTCAAATCCCCCCTCCAAGCACAAATTCCCCCCATCCACCTTCCTATCTGCCACCCCCTAAATTCCCCCTTCCAACACAAATCCCCCCCCATCTCCTTGCGACGCCTCCCACCTGTCATGATATCACAATGCCCAGTGCAGCCGCTCCTCCTGCCCACCCATTGTCCCAGCCCTGGCTGTAACTGATTATAGCTATCCAAATGTGCCCCCTGTTCTCATTCATCTAGAGTGGGGGCACTCTAATACAGGAGCGGTGTTCCTGGCCAGATCACCAGGTGATAACAGAGGAAAAAAGCATTAATAAAAGAAAACGAATGTAGCCATCACATCAAATAGTTGGGAAGCTGCAATATATTACATTTTTGGTTTTGAGTTTAATAACTGTTTAAATGTGTCCGTGATTAGATCTGTACAAGCCGTTCTGTGTCAGCAGCACACTGGAGAGCCAGACTGCCGCTCTCACACAGAGACAATAATCATTGTTGATTGGCAAACGCACAGGAGAGATTTACAGTTCTAATTACACACACTTAATGAAAAGAAAAGTTACGGTCTTTACTTGTTATTTAGCCTGACTGCATAACAAGTATAAAAACCAAAGCTTAAATTGGGCTTTAAGTGGAACTAAAGTCCTTAATAATTACCCCTGCATCAACGGTCCAATGCCCACAATGCCCCCTGCCAGCACCGACAACTTCTCATCGGCTTCTTCCAGGTGCTAGTCTTTGGCCATCTTGATTGGCCGGTGTGTGATGACATCACTCCAGGGCAACCAAAAGAGTGACATCATCCTGGCACAAAGGCACTGTGCCGGAATGTAAACTGAGCTGCGCCAAAAGTACATTTTAACAACTTCCTATCTGCGCTATAGCCAAATGACGGCTACAGCATGGGCTTACTTTGCCGGGAGGCCACCATATGAGACCCTCCCATGATCACGTTGCCCACGAGCCCCCTGCGGCGCATGGTCAGCATGCTCTGTGACCTTCGGACTCGGATTGGGGTAAAGGGTCAATCACAGCGGCCCTTTACCACATGATCAGCTGTGTCCAATGACAGCTGATCACGTTGTAAACACAATCCGGTTATCGGCATTCCGGGGAGAAGAGCGCCGATAACTGCTTTGTGTTAAAGGGACATCTACACTGATAATCAGGGCACTGATTATCGGTGTCCTAATTATCAGTGCAGTCCCAACAGTGCCCATCAGTGCCTCCTCATCAGTGTCACCTATCAGTGCCCATCGGTGCCGCCTATCAGTGCAGCCTCATCAGTGCCTCCTCATCAGCGTCACCTATCAGTGCCTCCTCATCAGTGCCACCCATAAGTGCCACCTATCAGTGCCCATCGGTGTTGCCTATCAGTGCAGCCTCATCAGTGCCTCCTCATCAGCGTCACCTATCAGTGCCCATCAGTGCCTCCTCATCAGTGCCACCTATCAGTGCCACCTATCAGTGCCCATCAATGTTGCCTATCAGTGCAGCCTCATCAATGCCCATCAGTTCCACCCACCAGTGCCCATCAGTGCAGCCTAATCAATGCACATCAGTGAAAGAGAAAAATTACTGAAAAAGGCAGGTTCAGTGGGCCGAAAGTGACGTTGTGATGTCACTTCCGGTTAGGCAGATGTAAACATTCATTTTTTTCCCTGTAAAGCATGAAATCAATTTTTCAAATTTTTTGCTTTTTAGGGTAGAGGAGAGATGTAGACTCCTCATCAGTGTCACCTATCAGTGCTGCGTATTAGTGCCCATTAGTGCCACCTATCAGTTCCACAGACCGGAACTCTACAACCGGAAGTGACATGAGTACCAAGCTCCACCTTACGCGTTTCGTCATAGGACGTCATCTGAGGCTGTGCCATCTTGGTGCCCCTGGATCTAATTCCCTACATTTACTGTATATACCCCCTATATATCCCGCAGGGGAATGTTCCGGCCATTTGACTTCATGTAAGTAGGCTGTTCTCCATGGGAGCCTAATGCCGCATACACACGATTGGAAATTCCGACAAGAAAAGTCTGATGTGAGCTTTTTGTCGGAAATTCCGACCATGTGTATGCTCCATCTGACTTTTTCTGTTGGAATTTCCGCCAAGAAAAGATTGAGAGCAGGTTCTCTATTTTTCTGGCGGAAAAAGTTTCTTTTGTAAAATCCGCTCGTCTGTATGCAACTACGACGCCCAAAAAACCACGCATGCTCAGAATCAAGCAGAAGAGCCAAACTGCCTATTGAACTTCATTGATCTTGGTTTGTCGTACGTGTTGTATGTCGCTGCGTTTTTGACGGTTGGAATTTCCAACAAGATTTGTGTGACCATGTGTATGCAACACAAGTTTGAGCCAACATTCCGTCAGAAAAAATCAACGGTTTTCTTGTCGGAATTTCCGATCGTGTGTACGAGGCATAATTGTTTCCAAACTGTACGCCCCCAGTGGTCAGATCTGGAATTACCCCCTGCAACTTTGCTTTCCATTACAATTTAGATATTATCCAGTAAAAGTAAAAATGTTAAATGTTCTAATAAACTCAAAAAAATGTTTTACATTAATGGTGTCCAACATTCAGAGGAAGGAGTATATCATTGATTAGTGATCCTTTTATAATGATTGTATATGCACCAATCCAAACCATGCAAATGTTAAACCATATATGCATTGCAATTAAGTGGCCTCACAAATATTAGACCATACCTATATTACAGTTGGGTAACCATGCATGGTCCCCATCTGTGCTGTTTAATCAATATGTCCTCATGAGCATCTGTTTCTCATTGTCAAAGTGTAACCCGTAATATTTAAGTGTCAGCTCTAACATAACTGATTGTTTCCTATGGGAAATGATCCACTAGTTGCAAACTGTCATCAGTAAAGTATGGATTATGTTTAAAAGTTGGATATAAAGCAATTGAGGCCAATGTCGAGATTGAGGCCCCCCGGCGTTCCGGTTGTAGAGTTCCGGTCTGTGGAACCCACGCCGATCCGGAGCTCATGGTTTGCAACCAGGGCATGCTAGCTATTATACTGGACTGTGTCAAGTTCTGTTTTTATTTTTACTTATTTTAATAAACAAACCATTTGGATTCACACTATGAGTGCCCGTCTCTTTCGTCCATGAGGATATCCTACAGTTCGATACAGAAGAGGTGATTACTGCCACCTTATCTAGTGGAAGCGATTCACCCCCGGAGGGGCAGAAAGATCTCGATACCCCAGTGTTTGCAGAGCCAAGGAGGAGGTGTTTGCTCTGGGTACAGCCGGTACATTCAGGGCCGCTGATAGGGGGGGACCACCAGTCCTCCTGTAGGGGGCCCAGCCACACAGGGGGGCCCAAACAGCAGGGGGAATTAGTGCGGTTTGGCGGAGTGGCAGTTACAGAAGGATGCCCTGTGCGGCCCTCTGCAGCAGCTGAAAGACAGTTTTTCCCCCTTCTCCCAGCTTTCAGCTGCTGCAGAGAGAGACACAGACACAGGGCATCATTCCTGTAATTGCTTCTCTGACACTGATCACTGATTCCCCTCCCTGTTCTGCCAGCTTCAAATCCCCCCCGTGTGTCCCCCTGTCACTGTGAATATCATTTATTTATTTTTTTAAATGTAAAAAAAAAGAAAAAAGGGCTAATTCACATAGGTTCTCTGTTATGTTTGTGTCCGCTAATAATGATTTTAGTGTATTTTTTGTGAAAATATGGTCTTGATATATTGGGGGGGCCCTGCTAGGTAGGTTGTATGGGGCCCCGTGATTTCTAACAGCAGCCCTGGGTACACTCACTAAATGCGTTTAACCCCTGTAGGGGTGCAAGAATCTGGTGGGGATCTGAAGGGGAGCACAGAAGTCACCTGATTTACTGCACATCTGTGGCTAAACTCCGGCACGAGTCACTTTGGACAAGCACAAGTCGCTTGAAATTTTTCTATTTTGCACTACTTGAGATTGAACTTTATAATTGATTTTTTACTTTTTTCAATTTTTTTATACTTTTTTCACTGGAGCTTACCCTCATTTATTTCTATGATAACTAATTTTTTATCATATGTTTTTTTTATCATATGTAGTGGACCCCCAAAATTGGGGTCGCTATGCTCTAAATTTAAGGGCAGCCTGAGCAATAGTTTAGCTCAGGTTCTCCAATTCTGCTAGTTTGGACTCTGCTCTGCTGTAATGTTGCCTGGAGTATAGTTCCCCTTGACCTGTGGGTGGTGCTGTTGCCCAGGTCTTGAGGAGAACCACAGGTGGCGTTGTGGTGTGATTGGGTGTCCTCTCTCGGCTACCGTGCGGTGGGCGGGTTTTGTCTGCTGTGCATGTCGAGAGAGGGTACATAAAGGGCAGACGCCATGATCTGGTGTGGTGTGCCGGGGGGGATTCCAAGGAGGACCCCTGGTGGCGAAGTCGTGCCCTTTGGCCCTGCTGGTCGGGGGGTGCGTGAACTGGTCGAGGAGTCTCAGGCACCTTTAGCCCGAGGCTACAGAGTTCCAGGTAGGCCCAGTACCTTCAAATGGGTCTACAACCAACACACTGGAGTCCCAGGGAGCCCAGGTGAGGGTGGCCCGCTCTGAAACAGAGGAAACCGGGGGAGGACCGGTCCGATGGATCGGTGAAGGAAGTCACGGTCTCGGGGAGGCCTGGTTGCCTATCAGAGGGAAGGATTCGTGAGTTGCAAGATAGCTCCTGTAGTGTGCCCCATTGGCACCTATGGTCTCTATAAATCTACAGGCGTTAGGGAGTTCTAAAATCAGGAACTAAAGGATTCTATGGCAGAGGATCTCCTGAACTTGTCCGAGAAGGGGACTAAATCTGAAGTGACGGTTCGTGCTTCACTCCGGCTGCTAGAACTGTGAGAGGGATCTATCCGGGTGAGCAACACCCACTCAGGCTTGAGTGGAGAATAGGGTAACTGGGTGTTGCGTGCCTGAACCTATCTCTCTACCTAATCCTATTGCTGTCTTCAACCTTTTTCCCAATCTGTTTTAAGCAAAGAAAATAAACTTGTTAGTTGGAGTTTGAATACTGTCTGGACATTGGCCTTCTTTCGGGAAAAAATAGACTTTTCCCTACATTCTAGGGGCGAGAACCAATGGAGGGAGGTAACTCGCTGCAGGACCCAAAATTGTAAGAACACCGCTCAACCTCTTATACCAGGAGGATCCGGGCATGTGGCATGGTGTGCCTTTACCCCTGCAAGTGAAGGTAGGCAGGAAAAAGGGTCCGTGTGCTACACATATATTATTTTGCACATTTACTATGTATTGTTTGGGATGAATTATTTAGGGTGAAATTTGATTGCCTTTGTTGATTTGATGAGATTAATATAACATTTTGCACATTTTCTTTGGTATTGGGTGTTGGACATATGGTTGCAAACAGCACAATTAACCACTTCAGCCCTGGAAGATTTTACCCCCTTCCTGACCAGAGCACTTTTTACAACTTGGAACTGCGTCACTTTAACTGACAACTGCGACATTGTACCCAAACAGCGTCTCTTTTTTTCCCACAAATAGAGCTTTGTTTTGGTGGTATTTGATCAGCTCTGTGGTTTTTATTTTTTGCGCTATGAACAAAAGTAGAGTGACAATTTTGAAAAAAGAACACAATATCTTTAAGGCCCCTTTCACACTGGGGCGGTTTGCAGGCGCTATTTTGCTTCAAATAGCGCCTGCAAACCGAGCCTAAACAGCGGCTCCTTTCTCTCCAATGTGAAAGCCCCGAGGGCTTTCACACTGGAGCGGTGCGCTAACAGGACTTAAAAAAAAGTCCTGCTAGCCGCATCTTTGGAACGGTGAGAGGAGCGGTGTGTTTACCGCTCCTCCTCCGCTCCTTCCCATTGCAATGAATGGGATACCGCGGTAATACCGCCCGCAAACCGCGGCTGTAGCCGCGGTTTGCGGGTGGTATTAACCCTTTTTCGGCCACTAGCAGGGGTTAAAACTGCACCGCTAGCGGCCGAATACCTCTGCAATTGCGACGGTATACCGCCGCTGAAAATAGCGGCGCTATACCGCCACCGCCCCCACCGCCCCAGTGTGAAACCGGCCTTACTTTTTGCTATAATAAATATCCCACATTTTTTTTCAAAAAAACGAATTTTTTCCTCGGTTTGGGCCGATATGTTTTCTTCTACATTGTGAAATGGGAAAGGAGAGGATGATTTTTACAGTGCTTACAGATAATAATGGAAACCGTATAATAAAAAAATATATAATTTTAATGAGAATAAAGTTAAAAACAGAACAGATAAATATTCTTCTACATATTTGTGGTAAAAAAAATCACAATAAGCGTATTTTGATTGGATTGCACAAAAGTTATAGCGTCTACAAAATAGGGGGTAGTTTTATGGCATTTTTATTATTATTATTTTTTTACTAGTAATGGCGGCGATCTGCGATTTTTATTGAGACTGTGATATTGCGGTGGACAAATTGGCCACTTTTGACACATTTTTGTGACCATTTACATTTATACAGCGATTGGTGCTATAAAAATGCACCTATTACTGTTAAAATGTCACTGGCAGGAAAGGAGTTAACACTAGGGAGTGAATCAAGGGGCTAATTGTGTTCCCTCGTGTGTGTTCTAACTGTAGGGGGGATGGGACTTACTAGGGGTAGAGACAGATCGCTTTCATACTTTGTATGAACACACGATCAGTCTCTTTTCCCCTAAAGCCCTGTACACACGATCGGATTTCCTATGGATTCCAATCCGATGGATTTTTCCATCGGAATTCCGATGAAGCCGACTTCCATCAGTCTTGCCTACACACCATCATTCAAAAATCTGACCGTCCCAAATGCCGTGACGTAAAACACTCCGACAAGCCGAGAAAAATGAAGTTCAATGCTTCTGAGCATGCGTCGACTTGATTCTGAGCATGCGTGTTTTTTTTTCCGATGGAGATCCACACAGACGATCAGAACTTACTATCGTTTTTTTTCCCATCGGATAAATTTAAAACATGTTCTATTTTTTTCTCACCGATGGAAAAAAGACCGATGGGGCCCATACACGATCGGTTTGTCCGTTGGGAAAAGTCCATCGGACTGTTTTCATCTGTAAAACCGATCGTGTGTACATGACATAAGAGAACCGGGATCTGTGTGTTTACCCATCTATTGCATATTCACCTGGGAGGAGTTACTCACTGTAGAGGATCACTCTTCAGGTGACGGGTAGCGCCACCCACCCCTACATATACACAATCTTTTAACACGGTAGCTTCAATTGTTTTACCCCCCCCCCAACTTCACCTGTGAATGAGTCCTCAGGGCGCCACACCATGTGACCTGCGTTAATCTGCACAGGTTGTATAGATATTTTCTATGCGGCCTGTTCAAAGCAAATGCTGCCTTGAGGTGGATTGCAGTGCATTGTGCAAAAATATGTTGTGACAAAAATGCAGCATGTCTGTACTGGAGCCCCCCTTTTATCACTGCCACCTACTAAACGCATTGTCATTTGTCACAATAAGGTTAAAAAGAAAAAATAAATACATGGTCCAATGGACACCAACCCACCTGCTAAGATGGCTCTATTTAGTGTGCAATGTGGTATGAATGAGCGTCATGCATCTTCTCTTTTCTTTCTTTTGAAGTAGGCCTTTCAATTCATTTTTACAATTGGGAGGTAATAGGGATAAAGTGGTTGAAACCTCAGACATGAAATATCAACAAAGCACATCCCATAGTGTGTACTTGTCTCAATTAACAGCACAAAGTGATTGCTGCTTCCTTCCTTCGCGATCAGCATGAATCACTTCTGACAAGTTTTCCTGACACCAACAGAAAAAAGGTGACAGAGGAGGGAGGGACCTCCAGCTGATTGACAGCCTCGGCTCTGTTCCTTTGTGCTGCGTAAAGGGGGTGCGTCTCTTTCCTCCAATCAGCTCTCAGAGCTCCCCTCACTGAGCTCCTCAGAGTGTAACTTCAGCACTTCACCCCCTTTTCCCTTAAAGAGGAACTGCAGTCTGCTCACATAATTTGTAATAAAAACATCTTTGCCATTCTGAAGCTTCCCTCCAACCTTTTTGCATATTATTTTATATATACTGTGATTCTGTACTTGCCAAATATGCTGCAGAAATCTCCCCCAACTGAGTCTGGCTGCATCCATTTTAACTGTGGGCAGCTGAAGCTGCTGCCTGTTCACTTCCTGGATTTACACAGACACACAGGCACACCTTGAGCTCTGCAGCCCTCATTGGCCCTCTTATGACTCCCTTCCTGGCAAACACATGACAGTGAAAGAGAGAGAGCTGTGCATGATGTCATAAGCCTAGGCCTATTACTAGACAAGAAACAGGAAGTGGGCTGTATAAGGGATTTACTGGCAGAAAAAAAATGTTTTACTATCCAAAGTTAAAACAACAATGGCAGAAGATTTCTTATTTTTTTTAATAACAAACATATCATTAATTGGATACTGTCTAAATTGGCCCTAGTATATGTATGATGGTGAGTTTGGGACTTTAGATTGTAAGCTCCTTGAGGACAGGGACTGATGTGAATGTACAATATATATGTAAAGCGCTGCATAAATTGACGGCACTATAGAAGTACCTGAAATAATTAAATCAAATATCATACTTACCTCCGCTGTGCAGTTGGTTTTGCACAGAGTGGCCCCGATCCTTCTCTTCTGGCGTCCCTCAGCGGCGCTCCTGACTCCTCCTCTTCTCGAGTGCCCTGTCGGAGAAGCGCTCTCCTTCGAGATACCCACGCGGGGGTGCTCCCGAGTCCTGCTGCTGCGTCCTTTGACGCAGACAGCAGGACTCGGCCCCGCCCCCCGCGTCATTGGATTTGATTGACAGCAGCGGGAGCCAATGGCTGCGCTGTTATCAGTCTATCCAATCAGGACACGAGACATCATGACATGAG
Source organism: Rana muscosa (assembly GCA_029206835.1). NCBI lineage: Eukaryota > Metazoa > Chordata > Amphibia > Anura > Ranidae > Rana > Rana muscosa. Next base: position 53,369,699 of record CM055128.1, on the reverse strand, counting down.
GCCAGTCACTTCACTGGGTGTATGTAAGGGTCAATACCTGTTGCTGATGCATCAAAATGCATCTTCTATGTTTTGATGTGCTACCGTATTTCACAATGCACTAAAATGCAAAATATATATATATATAAACTCTGCATTGTAGTACAGAGATAGGTACAGATACTACCTTTACTATAGGGAACCACGACACATGCATTTTAGTGTGTCAGAACGCATGCGTTAAAATGCAACACTGTTACTGGGCAAATATATTCACTTTTTTGGGCTGTTAGTTGTTTTTTAACACACATTTAATTTGCCCCATTGAGTGAAGATAATATTGGACAGCAACAGCCCAATTATATTGATATATAGTACCAAGGCAGAATGGCACAGCTGGGCAAAGTGACGTTTAAATTCCCCTGTCGCGAGCTCCGTGACCGTGCCCCTGGGACCCGCAGACTCGATGTCCGCCGGTGTCCCACGATCGGGTCAAAGAGCTGCAGAACGGGGAGAGGCAAGTGTAAACAAGAATCTCCCCGTTCTGCCTAGTGACACCTCTCATCGGGAGCAGCGATCAGTGACGTGTCACTCGTAGCCACGCCCCCTAACAGTTAGAATCACTCCCTAGGACACACTTAACCCCTTCCTAGCCCCCTAGTGGTTTACCCCTTCGCTGCCAGTCACATTACATACATTGCATTTTTATAGCACTGATCGCTGTATAAATGTGAATGGTCCCAAAATAGCGTCAAAAGTGTCCGATATGTCCGCCATAATGTCGCAGTCACGATAAAAATCGCTGATCGCCGCCATTACTAGTAAAAATAAAAGATGATTAATAAAAATGCCATAAGACTACCACCTATTTTGTAGATGCTATAACTTTTGCGCAAACCAGTCAATAAACGGTTATTGCGATTTTTTTTCTTTTTACCAAAAATATGTAGAAGAATACGTATCGGCCTTAACTGAGGAAAAAAAAAATATTTTATATATTTTTGGGGGATATTTATTATAGCAAAAAGTTAAAAATATTGCATTTTTTTCAAAATTGTCGCTCTATTTTTGTTTATAGCGCAAAAAATAAAAACCGCAGAGGTGATCAAATACCACCAAAAGAAAGCTCTATTTGTGGGAGAAAAAGTACTTCAATTTTGTTTGGGAGCCACGTCACACGACCGCGCAAATGTCAGTTAAAGCGAATCGCAAAAAGTGGCCTGGTCATTGGGCAGCCAAATGGTCCGGGGCTGAAGTGGTTAATGGACAAATATATTCACTTTTTTTTGGGCTGTTAGTTGTTGTTCAACACACATCCTTTTTCTTTCTATTATGTTGCTAAATACACCCAACATCTCCAGTGTGACACAATCCATTGTCTAGACTCTAGAGGAGTGAGTTGTTACTTTTCAGTCACTTTGTGTTCCAGTGAAAGTCTTTGAGCTGTCAGTATCAGATCTCCCAGAACTTCCTGCCATCTATTCTATGAGATCTGTCATCTATGGAGAGGTATGTAAACAGAGATTAGTGTATGAACAGATTGCATATCCTGGGGCGTAATCCTTACAGTCATTGACAATAATGCTGGGATTGTCTGCACAGGCAATGCAGGAGTTAAGAATCTATCCCCCTCTCCTTGTAAAGTGTCACTCTGTCTGTGTGTGAGTAAAGTTCTCCCTACTGTCAGCCCCGCCCCCAGGAGGTGTGTCCTGAGACTATAAAAAGTCTTTGCTAAAGTTAGGGTGTCATATACTACTGGGAGTGAGGTCTGTGCAGGAGCTGGACCATGGCAGAAGGTACTGTGCCCATCACTGCGCCTATGTGTGCGCTACAGACACCTAACTCTCTCTGCTCTCATAACTTTTACTAACTAAAACTTTTTTCTATGTTTTCTACATACATAACACGTTCTCTATACATCATATTATATATATCATATACTCAATGTTCTCAATACATAAAATGCGCTACATACATAATAAATGCTATATGTGTAATAAGTTCTCTTTACATATATGCCATATACAGTCATATACACAATGTTTTTCTAGTCATAATATACAGTATACAACATACATAATAGATGCTATATGTGTAATATGCTCTCTATACATAATATATATGACATACATAATATGTTCTCTATATAAATGATACTACATGCTATATACACAATACGTTTTCTATACATAATAAATGCTACGTACATAATATGTTCTCAATAAATAATATGCGCTACATACATATTAAATGCTATATGTGTAATAAGTTCTGCCATATAAACAATGTTTTCTATTCATAATAAACAGTATACGACATAAAGCGTGGCGCAAACTATTGGCGCTACTTAAATCCTGTATAAGAATAATAATGTATAATAATAATAATAATAATAATAATAATAATACGACATACATAATAGATGCTATATGCGTAGTATGCTCTCTATACATAATATATGACATACATACATATGTTTTCTATACATAGTAAATGCTACATACATAATACACTGTATGCTATTTGCATAATATGTTCTCTATGCATGAAATATGTGCTACATACATAATGTATGGCATATAATATGTTCTCTATACGTTATATATGCTATATACATCATATGTTCTGTACACGCAATATATGCTAGATGTATAATATGTTTTCTATACAGAATTTGTATGCTACATGGAAAATATATATATATATATATATATATATATATATATATATATATATATATATATATGTTCTTTATACATAATCCATGCTATATACATGATATGTTTTCTATACATAATCTATGCTATATATATATATATATATATATATATATATATATATATATATATTTTATTCTAAATACATAATCTATGCTATATACATGATATATTTTCTATACATAATATAATCTATATACATACATAGTATGTCCTCTATACATAACATAAGCTATATACAAAATAAATCCCATATACATAATTAATGCTATATACATATATTCTGAATACGTAATTTTTGCTATGTACATTATACGTTCTCTATAAATAACCCTTGCTATAAACGTACATAATATATTCTCTATACATAATAAATATAAATAAATAAATATATATATATATATATATATATATATATATATATATACAGTATAATCTGTTATATACATTATTTGCTATATACTGTATATATAATATATTCTCTATACATAATATACACTATATGTAATATGTTCCATATACATGATCTGTGGTATATATACACATGTACTTTATACATAATATACATATGTTCCCTGTATATAATCTATGCTATATACATCACTAATAATAATAAGCCTGTCCTCTGTCCTCCTGACCGTCTTTTCTTCTAGGTCTGATGTATAGATCTGTATAATAAAGTGTAACATTTGGCTGCCTAATGCTTTCACTATCGCTTCCATCTTTTCCCGAGCTGCGTGGCTTATTTTTTAGAGTACAGTAAAAGTAGTGTGACCTTTCCAATGGAAACCTTTTAGATTTTGGTTGCTATGCAGCACAATTCTGTTTTGGGTTTTTCTGGCTTTCTTTGCCGCTGCACATGTCTTCTGATGGTAAGCATAGCGGAGGACTGCCAATACATGAAAAGGTTTTGTGGGTAACGTTTTGTCATTAGCGGACAGTAGAGGTCGGACTGGCGAGGGTGTGACTGTTGCCTTAAAGGGCCATTCACATCTATTGGGGTGCGTTATCGCACACGCGTTAACCTGTGTTATGGCACACGCCAATGTGCGTTGCGTTAGGGCAGCATACTCATTATGAATAGACTGCCAGTGCACCTCAAAACATGAAAAAAACATTTTTTAAATAGCCGCACAGGACAATGCACAGTATGGGTTGTGGCGCACTGCGGTGCGTTGTGCTCTAATATATAATGTGTTGGGGTTCCATTTGCAATGAATGGTACTGCAATGCACCGCACATAGAGTGCGTTATAGTGTGCATTGCCACAAGGCATATGAATGGGCTTGTAAAGTTTTTTTTTTGCTCTAAATACATAAAAAGTTTTTGTGTATGTAGCACACGGACCCTTTTCTCCTCCCTACCTTCTCCTTGCAGGGATAAAGGCACACCATGCCACATGCCCGGATCCTCCTGGTATAAGAGGTTGAGTGGTGTTCTTACAATTTTGGGTCCTGCAGCGAGTTACCTCCCTCCATTGGTTCTCGTCCCTAGAGTATAGGGAAAAGTCTGTGTTCTTCCTCCCAAAGAAAGTCAATGTCCAAACAGAGTTTAAACTCCAAGCAGACGAGTTTTTTTTTTCTTGCTTGAAACAGATTTGGGAATAGGTTGAAGATAGAGACAAAATAGGTAGAGGGACAGGTTCAGGCACGCGACACCCAACTACCCTATTCTTCACTCAAGCCTGAGTATGAATTGCTCACCCGGATAGATCCCTCTCACAGTTCTAGCAGCCGGAGTGAAACACGAACAGTTCCTTTAAGTTAGTCCCCTTCACGGACAAGTCTAAGTAATTCTCTGCCACAGAATCCTTTAGTTACTGAGTTAGAACTTTGAAAATCCCATAGATTAATAGAGACCATAGGTGTCAATGGGACACGCTACAGGAGCTATACTGCAACTCACCAATCCTTCCCTCTGATAGGTAACCAGGCCTCTCCTTCACCATGAATTCCTTCACAGGATCCATCGGACAGGTCCTCCCCCGCTTTCCTCTCCCTCAGAGCGGGCCACCCTCACACGGGTTCCCTGGGACTCCAGTGTGTTGGTTGTAGACCCAGTTGAAGGTACTGGGCCTACCTGGAACGTTGTAGCCTCAAGCTAAAGGTGCCCGAGACTCCTCGACCAGTTCACGCACTCTCCCGGCCAGCAAGGCCATAGGGCGCGACTTCGCCACCAGGGGTCCTTGGAATCCCCCTGGCACACCACCCCCATGGGGCACACTCCCCCGCACTTCTGGCGTCTGCCCTTTATGTACCCTCTCCCGGCATGGACAGCAGGCAGAACCCGCCCACCACACGGTAGCCCAGAGAGGACACCAAGTCATACCACAACGCCACCTGTGGTTCAACCCGAGACCTGGGCAACAGCTCCACCTCAGGCCCAGGGGAACTATACACCAGGCAACAACATGGCAGAGCAGAGTCCATATTAAACAGAATTGTAGCATCTGAGCCATACTATAGCCCAGACTGCCCCTAAATTTACAGCATAGCGACCCCATTTTTGGGGGTCCCGCTACATGTATTAAGCTTTATCATTAGAGGAGAGTAGGAGGATGAACTGGTGAGGAGGTAATAGTTGCCTTAAGGACACACTTAAGCATTTTGTTGAGGCCCCTAATTAACACATGTAATGGCACGTGTTAACGTGTATTCTTTAAGGCTGCCAATGCCACAGACGAGAAAATGTGCATGACCCATCCTTCAAAACGCAACCTGCTGTATGCACTGTAGCACAATAAGTGTTGTGCCTACACTGTACAATGCATTGGCGGTGCCATTTACAATAAAAGGCACCACACACATAGAGTAGGTGAGTTGCCATGCGTGCGTTGTAGCAATGCTCATTAAAACACGTGCAACGCACAAGTGTGAATGAGCCCTAAAAGTTCTTTGCTCTATAAGGTGTACCTCTTTTCTATCATAGAAAGTTGGAAGGTAAAACTATAACAAAAATACACTATTACGCCTTAGCACTGCTTGCCCATACACTAGAGAATTCCGGAAATTTCATGGACAGCAATTTAATTAGATCATTCTGGATAAATCAGCTATTTTCAACCAGGGTCTGTTGGAATCGCCCTGTTCCTCCATATGTTGCTAGGGGTTCCTTGACCTGTGGCTGTTTGACCACACATTTGATGATGTCGGCATAGTTCCAGGGCTAATGCCACTCGGAAGATCCAGCTGCATGAACCCAATGATCTTTTTAGCTATCTGTAAGGATGGTGTTCTTCCCACTGACAACCAATTTAAAGGTGGCATTCTTCCCACTGGCCACGAATGTAAGGGTGGCATTTTCCTACTGACCACCAATGTAAGATTGGCATTCTTCCCAATGATCACCAATATAAGGGTGGCATCGTTCCCTCTGGCCACCAATGTAAGGGTGGCATTCTTCCCACTGATCATCAATGTAAGGGTGGCATTCTTCCCACTGATCACCAATGTAGGGGGCATTATTCCTACTGACCACCAATGTAAGGGTGTCATTCTTCCCACTCACCACCAATATAAGGGGGGCAATTTTCCTACTGACCACCAATGTAAGAGTGGCATTCTTTCCAATGACCACCAATATAAGGGTGGCATTGTTCCCACTGGCCATCAATGTATGGGTGGCACCCTTCCCACTGACCATCAATGTATGGGTGGCACCCTTCCCACTGACCATCAATGTATGGGTGGCACCCTTCCCACTGACCATCAATGTATGGGTGGCACCCTTCCCACTGACCATCAATGTATGGGTGGCACCCTTCCCACTGACCATCAATGTATGGGTGGCACCCTTCCCACTGACCATCAATGTATGGGTGGCACCCTTCCCACTGACCATCAATGTAAGGGTGGTACCCTTCCCACTGACCATCAATGTAAGGGTGGTACCCTTCCCACTGACCATCAATGTAAGGGTGGCATTCTTCTCGATGACCATCAATGTAAGGGTGGCATTCTTCTCTAAGACCATCAATGTAAGGGTGGCATTCTTCCCAATGACCACCAATGTGAGGGTGACATTCTTCCCACTGACCATCAATGTAAGGGTGTAATTCTTCCCAATGACCACCAATATAAGGGTGGCATTCTTCCCACTGACCACTAGTATAAGGGTGGCATTCTTCCCACTTACCACCAATGTAGTGGGACATTATTCCTACTGGCCACCAATGTAAGGGTGGCATTCTTCAAAATGACCACCAATGTAAGGGTAGCATTCTCCCCACTGATCATTAATGTAAGGGTGGCTTTCTTCCCACTCACCACCAATATAAGGGTGGCATTCTCCCCACTGACCATGAATGTAAGGGTGGCTTTCTTCCCACTCACCACCAATATAAGGGTGGAATTCTTCCCACTGACCACGATTATAAGGTTGACCAATGATCAATTGTTTTTAGCAAGGGTTCCTGGAGGCCTGAAAATGATTTCAAGATTTTCTTGGGGGTAAAAAGGTTGGGAAATGCTGTCTTAAACGATTGTCAGCATAGCTACGAGCTATGGCCTATGATCACAAAGCATTCACAAAGATAATATGAGAGGTTTCTAGCATAGTAAAAACTATAATTAGCGGCCCCATGTCCCATATCCTGTACTGTTCATGAACAGTTCCAGAATTATTTGATTCCTTAGAATTGCCTGTGATTATCCTGTGACTTTATGACCTTGGAGTTCACATACATGAGATGGCACTTAAAAGATCTGAGCACTGCAGATCATTCAGTTGAGCAATTGTGGAATAAACATTAATGCTGGGCTTGGTCATGTAGACATGGTAATGCATTGAACAGACACAGAGGATGTTAGATGAATAATCAGGAAAAATCCAATTTGGACAATCTGTTTTTATTTTTATTTATTTTTTAGGGATCAGTTAGTTAGCCATGGTGTGTGTGCAGTAGTTCACATACTTTCAATAAACATATGATCTTTTCCTGATATTACCCCAATATACTGCATGCTGCAGCACCCGAAATACTGAAGCACCCTGTAAAATGTAAATCTCCCCTTATATGAACCCCAACCCCGACGTCATTCCCCCTTTATAATTTTTTTTTTTTTTTACCTGTCTGCTTGGTTGCCCATAAAAAAACATTCATACACACCCAGTGAACCCAGCGTAGTCTGGTGTAAGCCACCAATCTATTTAGGCACTCTTGGCCCCGTGCCGCAATTTTCTCATGTGACATCATCAGGAGGCTGTCTGTCTCTTCTTAGCCCTTTGAGTTGGCCCCTGGTGATGCGCCAAAGGGCATCTGCAGTGCGGTGGAGACTGACCCAAAGCCTCCTGAGAAATGTGATGTAGGTATCTCAGGAAGGTTCGGGCTAGGAAGGTCAGAAAGCAAGAAGCGTGGGTCCCTCATAAGAGCTACTTAACTCACACCCCCTTCAAAAAAAAGTTAGTTTCCGATTGTGTAACACTGGTTGTGGAATTTGGCAAGTGAAAGAAGTTTCTGATCCTTATCACTAACCGAATCTAACCCCCACAACTAGCCCAACTATCAAACTAAATTCATGTTCTCTATATGTATACTCAGGGCTTTTTTTCAGCAGGAACGCAGTTCTGGTATCTCCAGCACTGAATCTATGAGTTGGCAAGGGGTGCAAAGGGGTCTATTGATGCTGACTACTGGGGGATCCATTGCCACTGGGGTGGTGTAGTGTTGCTAGGGGGATCTATTGTTGTAGGGAGGAGTCTTATGTTTCTGGGAACATCTACTGTTGGGGGTCTATTGTTGCTGGCTGCTGGAGAGGTCTACTGATGCTGGCTACTGAGGGATCTATTGTTGCTGGTGGAGGCCTATTATTTCTGGAGTGGGTCTATTGTTGCTTTTAGGGATCCATTGTTTCTGAGGGGGTCTATTGTTGGCTGGGGAGGGTCTTTGTTGTGGGCTTCTTGTTTTTTAATTCTTGTTTTTGTATTTCTAAAGAGGGCTGTACTGAGAGGTGGGTAGGAGGCAGAGACAAGAGATGGTGCTCGGAGGTGGGTAGGCAACAAAGACAAGGGGTGGCTTGGGGGGTGTGTACATACACCTATTCTCTGATAAAAAAAAGCCCAGTGTATAGTACCTTCATTCTTCACCTGGTGGCTTTTTAACCCCCTCAAATGTGCTCCTCGGTACCAATAATCCACACACCTCAAAAAGAGAACCCTGCCTTGTGGACTTCTACGGACCAAAGATATCTAACATCTAATTCACTAATCCAAAAAAGTGTAACTGGAGCGTATTCACTATAGAAGGTCTCTTTATTTATATTATACAAATTTTGATTGGTGAATTAGACATTTATTGTATTCTTCTTAGATATCCATGGTCCGTAGAAATCCACAAGACAGGGTTCCCTCTCTGTTTATGTACCTCGTCCTGTACCTGGAGCAGCAGTGCCAAACATTTGTGTTTGAAGAAGTGGGTTTGAGGCACTGGAACTAGCTGAACCCAAAGGATTTACAACAGCTTCTTGGGTTGTAATGAGGATGTCTAAAATAGAAGTGCCACACCTTAATATTTTAGTCCAGGTAGAAGTTGCTGCTAACAAATGCTTTGGTAATTCAGCCACCATCATAACACCCCAAATTATTTATTGATCTCAGAGACGGCATACATTTTTTTTCAAATTTACTCCGCCCTGATGGAGGCAGAACTAAGATGCTGAAACGCGTTGGAACTTACTGTGGACTCGAATGTTACAGTGTGGCACATCTAATTCATTGAAAGAGCAGTCAGCCCTGAAAATTTGAATCACCTCTCATGTCAACAAACTTGGGTTAAACTCAACAGCAGTAGTCTGGTACTGTATGTCCCCCTATAGCAAAGCTGACCCTCGCTAATTGTGGAGCTCTAGCTCTGAATCAGGGGTTCGTCAGACCTCTGCAGAGAGTGCCCTTTATAAAGGAAAATGCAGTTCAATAATACAGTAGGTCTGAAAAGCACGGCTTTAAAATTAGACAGGAGAGAAGCATTAAATGTAACTAAATCCAATAAAATATATTGCAGCATACCATCATTTAGATACGGTGGCTTCCTCCATGAATACAATGGAGCAGTAAGCGTAGCCGCTCATTGACAGGAAGTGTGTTACTTGCAGGATCACCAGGTGAAAATAAAGGGGACAAAAATAAAACAAATGCAGCCACTGCATCTAAAGAATGGTAAGCTGCAATTATTTTTTGGTTTTTGGGTTGAGATACGCCTTAAAGAAAATCTGTACTGTAAAATCTGAGAGAAATAGGTCTCATTCACATGTGCATTTAGGGATAGATTTCTAGTGGGAGAATGCAGACAAGCAGCAATTACCTGCAAACAATCGACCCTGGACACAAAGGAGGAGATTTACTAAAACTGGAGCGTGAAAATTTGGTGCAGCTCTGCATAGAAACCAAACAGCTTCCAGGTTTTATGGTCAAAGCTTAATTGAACAAGCTGAAGTTAGAAGCTGATTGGCTACCATGCACAGCTGCACCCGATTCTGAATGCTCCAGTTTTAGTAAATCTCCCCCGAACTGTTCAGGCGTCCAGGGCCAATCATCTACATGCGTGTCTGACTACATGCGAATGGCTGTTGGCTCTGTCAGCATCCTTTTAAGCTGGCTATAGACAGTTCAGCAGGAACCAGCCAAGATTCAAACCATGTATGGGCAGGCTGATTGTACTCAAGTTGATCGATTAGAACCAGCCTGCCAGATTTTCATGTGATTATTGCCAGCGGCTATAGCCGCTGGCAATAATTAGCTGCATAGCATGAATCTATCCGCGGCCGCCCCCTATTCATGCATCTGGCCCCTTTCAGGGCACCGGGCGCATGAATTACAGCGGCCAGGGTTTTTCTTTGAAGCAACTGATTAGAGCCAGAGGCTCTAATAGGCTTCAAAATAGGGTAGGCTCGAGTCGCAGAGAGTGCGACCGGAGCCCACTCAGGTGTGTTACAACAGCGAATAAATATTCGCTGTTAAAACACTGATCCTCAATACGGCAAATCAGAAGCGGGTGTAAGACTCGTTTATTGATTGGTCGAAAAGAGAAGGAGGGAGGAAACGGAAGCCACCGCCAACATCGCCGTGATGACCCGTGGAGAGCAGGAGAACGGGAGGCCGCCGAGCAGGGGAAGCCGCCGGTGATGGGGTAAGTGCTACCGACCAGGGGGGGGGGGGTGTGTCATACGGTTTGCCGCCGCCCCAAAAAAAAACTCCACGGGCCGCTACTGATGTATGGCCAGCTTAAAGCGGTTGTATACCGCAAAACTTTTTTTTTTTTTTGGTCAACCTGCAAGGCAAAGGTATAATGAGCTAGTATGACTAGCATACTAGCTCATTATCAATCACTTACCTTAGATCGAAGCCCCCGCAGCGGTCCTCGGACGCGTCCTCCGTCGAATCCATGATACCCGGAGTGACTTCCGGGTATCGCCGCTCCGGCGCTGTGATTGGCCGGAGCGGCAATGACGTCACTCCCGCACATGCGCGGGGAACGGCACGATCCCCGCGCATGCGTGAATTTCCGGCAGTGTCCGGCAGGCTCCCATTCAAGAGCCGCCGCGCTCAGTGCGCCTGCGCCGTTATCTACGGCGCGCATGCGCCGTAGATAGCGGTACAGTCTTTTTTGCAAATATCTCCGAGACTGTGTAGGTCTTGGAGATATTACAAGCACCTACAGGTAAGCCTTAATGTAGGCTTACCTGTAGGTGCTTGTACAAAATTTGGGTATACAACCACTTTAAATCTCCCCTTTGTGTCACTGACCTGGAACAGGCATGCAGATTAGAAAGTCTGAATCGAATCGACATTTATTCACCGTGACAGCCAGACAACTAAAGTTTCCAGAAGAATGGGTGATCAATGGCAGCCTCCATATCCTCGCAGTATAATGTTACCTTTAAAAATGCAGAGAAGAATTAGAATGTTATTTTAGTATGCTGTGATGTCATAATGGTCTTTATGCAGATATATTTTTTGATTTGTGCAGTCGTGTTTGCCTTTATTATACTCCGCAACTGAAAATGTTATGTTTTAAATATATTTTAGTTATTTATGAAGTGCCAATGCGACTCGCTGTGTTTCAGGAGGCTTTAATACAGCGAGTACCGGGGATCGGGGAAGGAAACATGTTATTGCAGTAACTCGTCTACATAGTGTCCCCCTTGGGGGGAACATGAGTAATAATTTCAATAAAGGCTCTTTGAAGCTCTTTAGAAAATAAACACTAGCAGATCTTTCCATTAAAATTCCATACACAGTGAATTCAGGGGTGTACTCCTAGACCTATGTGAGAACAGAGATCACCGACAGGAAGGAATGTCAAAATTGTCACACCAGATAAGACTTGGGACAAAGAAAGGACAGGGAACGTTTGATGGGCATAGGTCAAGCTTGCCAGGGGGCGGGTCACAGTTGGAATGTTGTAGAAGTCACAAGAAACCTTTTCATGGCCAACAAAGATCAATTTAAAGAGCTGTTCCTGTAGAACTCGGAGGACTTAATTTACTTTGCACATGTCTAAAATTAACACCTATATATATATATATATAATATATATATATATATATACGGCACATGTTTTCCATCGGGGGGGGGGGGGCAGAGGTCTCTGTGCTGGGACTGTGGTCACTGCATGCTCCCAACACATTAACTGAGCTGTCATGCCTCTTACACACCACCGGTTTTCCCGGCAGGAAAAAAAACAACGCTTTTCCCGACGGGATTCATCTCAAGCCTGCCTTGCATACACACAGTCACACAAAAGACCGCTAAACTTTTGAATGCCAAGAACGCGGTGATGTCAAAGACTACGACGAGCCGAGAAAATGACGTTCTATGCTTCCGTGCATGTTCGTAAACAATTTCACTTCATAAATAACTAAAATATATTTAAAACATAACATTTTCAGTTGTAGAGTATAATAAAGGCAAACACGACTGCACAAATCAAAAAATATATCTGCATAAAGACTATTATGACATCACAGCATACTAAAATAACATTCTAATTCTTCTCTGCATTTTTAAAGGTAACATTGTACTGCGAGGATATGGAGGCTGCCATTGATCACTCATTCTTCTGAAAACTTTAGTTGTCTGGCTGTCACGGTGAATAAATGTCGATTCGATTCAGACTTTTTTTTTCCCCTTGGAAAAGCATACACACCAGCGGTTTTCGCGATGGGAAAAAGACCGCCGGGAATCACAACGGGAAAAAAGAGAGCTGGTTCTAATTTTTTTGCGGGCAGTTTTCTTGTCGGGAAAACTGCTATGGAGCATACACACGGCCGGTTTTCCCGACAAAAAGCGGTTTTTCCTACGGGCATGAGTCTCTAGTAATGACCAGGAGCTGGTGGGACTGGCTCCCATGAGTCTCTAGTAATGACCAGGAGCTGGTGGGACCGGCTCCCATGAGTCTCTATTAATGACCAGGAGCTGGTGGGACTGGCTCTCATGAGTCTCTATTAATGACCAGGAGCTGGTGGGACCGGCTCCCATGAGTCTCTAGTAATGACCAGGAGCTGGTGGGACCGGCTCCCATGAGTCTCTAGTAATGACCAGGAGCTGGTGGGACTGGCTCCCATGAGTCTCTAGTAATGACCAGAAGCTGGTGGGACTGGCTCCCATGGGTCTCTAGTAATGACCAGGAGCTGGTGGGACTGGCTCCCATGAGTCTCTAGTAATGACCAGGAGCTGGTGGGACTGGCTCCCATGAGTCTCTAGTAATGACCAGGAGCTGGTGGGACCGGCTCCCATGAGTCTCTAGTAATGACAAGGAGCTGGTGGGACCGGCTCCCATGAGTCTCTAGTAATGACCAGGAGCTGGTGGGACCGGCTCCCATGAGTCTCTAGTAATGACAAGGAGCTGGTGGGACCGGCTCCCATGAGTCTCTAGTAATGACCAGGAGCTGGTGAAACTGGCTCACATTAGTCTCTAGTAATGACCAGGAGCTGGTGGGACTGGCTCCCATGAGTCTCTAGTAATGACCAGAAGCTGGTGGGACTGGCTCCCATGCGTCTCTAGTAATGACCAGGAGCTGGTGGGACTGGCTCCCATGGGTCTCTAGTAATGACCAGGAGCTGGTGGGACTGGCTCACATGAGTCTCTAGTAATGACCAGGGGCTGGTGGGACCGGCTCCCATGAGTCTCTAGTAATGACAAGGAGCTGGTGGGACCGGCTCCCATGAGTCTCTCTAGTAATGACAAGGAGCTGGTGGGACCGGCTCCCATGAGTCTCTAGTAATGACCAGGAGCTGGTGGGACTGGCTCCCATGAGTCTCTAGTAATGACCAGGAGCTGGTGGGACTGGCTCACATGAGTCTCTAGTAATGACCATGAGCTGGTGGGACTGGCTCCCATGAGTCTCTAGTAATGACCAGGAGCTGGTGGGACCGGCTCCCATGAGTCTCTAGTAATGACAAGGAGCTGGTGGGACCGGCTCCCATGAGTCTCTAGTAATGACCAGGAGCTGGTGGGACTGGCTCCCATAAATCTCTAGTAATGACCAGGAGCTGCTGGGACCGGCTCCCATGAGTCTCTTAGGAATGACTAGGAGCTGCTGGGACCGGCTCCCATGAGTCTCTAGGAATGACCAGGAGCTGCTGGGACCGGCTCCCATGAGTCTCTAGTAATGACAAGGAGCTGGTGGGACTGGCTCCCATGAGTCTCTAGTAATGACCATGAGCTGGTGGGACCGGCTCCCATGAGTCTCTAGTAATGACAAGGAGCTGGTGGGACCGGCTCCCATGAGTCTCTAGTAATGACAAGGAGCTGGTGGGACCGGCTCCCATGAGTCTCTAGTAATGACAAGGAGCTGGTGGGACCGGCTCCCATGAGTCTCTAGTAATGACAAGGAGCTGGTGGGACCGGCTCCCATGAGTCTCTAGTAATGACCAGGAGCTGGTGGGACCGGCTCCCATGAGTCTCTAGTAATGACCAGGAGCTGGGGGGACTGGCTCCTGATGATTAGCCAATCAGTGGACTTGTGATGGGGCCTAAAGACCCAGTTAAAGTGACACTGGCTAGGCTGGAAGGGGTTACCATGACATAATGGGGCGCAGAATCTTCTGCCATGGATGGATTGCTATAAAATATTGTCAGATTTACTAATGACGATGATTTCAAAGGGGGGGGTTCAGATTTACTAATGATGGGGGGGTCATATTTATATGTCTTTAACAAGGCATAGCTAGTAACATGGGATGGGCATTAAAGTGTATCTAAAGCCAAAAACGAAAAACTTTATGGTGGGCATACAGTGCCTTGAAAAAGTATTCATACCCCTTGAAATTTTCCACGTTTTGTCATGTTACAACCAAAAACGTAAATGGATTTTATGTGATACCAGAAAAGGCACATAATTGTGAAGTGGAAGGAAAATGATAAATGGTTTTCAATTTTTTTTTTTTACAAATAAATATGTGAAAAGTGTGGTGTGCATTTGAATTCAGCCCCCTTTACTCTGATACCCCTAACTAAAATCTAGTGGAACCAATTACCTTCAGAAGTCACCTAATTAGTAAATAGAGTCCACCTGTGTGTAATTTAATCTCAGTATAAATACAGCTGTTCTGTGAAGCCCTCAGAGGTTTGTTAGAGAACCTTAGTGAACAAACAGCATCATGAAGGCCAAGGAACACACCGGACTGGTCAGGGATAAAGGTGTGGAGATAAGCCCCACTTAACCACCCAAGTTAACCATGTAAGCCCCGGAGCATTTGGCTGGCCAGAGCACTTTTTGCGATTCAGCACTGCGTTGCTTTAACTGACAATTGTGCGGTCGTGCGACGTGGCTCCCAAAGAAAATTGACGTCCTTTTTTTCCCCACAAATAGAGCTTTATTTTGGTGGCATTTGATCACCTCTGTGATTTTTATTTTTATATAAACAAAAATAGAGGCACAAATTTTGAAAAAAAATGCAATATTTTTTACTTTTTGCTATAATAAATATCCCCAAAAAATATATAAAAAAAATGTTTTTTCCTCAGTTTAGGCCGATACGTATTCTTCTACATATTTTTGGTAAAAAAAAATCGCAATAAGCGTTTATTGATTGGTTTGCGCAAAAGTTATAGCGTCTACAAAATAGGTGATCGTTTTTATGGCATTTTTATTAATATTTTTTTTTTTTTACTAGTAATGGCGGCGATCAGCGATTTTTTTTTTTTTTTTAATCGTGACTGCGACATTATGGCGGAAGAACGGGGAGATGTTGTGTTTACACTGACATCTGCCCGTTCTTCAGCTCCGTGACACAATCGCTTGACACCGGCGGACATCGAGTCCACGGGTCCCGCGGGACCGGTCACGGAGCTCGTGGCAGGGTCGCGCGCCACCAGTGTTGCCAACCCCCCGAAGTGAAATTTACTGGCAGAACAACAAAATTTATGAACGACACCACTTTTTTTCTGGCAGAAAAACATGAAATTTACTGGCAGATCCACATTTTTTACTGCCACTGCAAAAAATATAGGATTTTTTACTCACCGTAAAATCCTTTTCTCTGAGTCCATGGACCGACACAGCTTCTCTATTGACAAAGTGGGTATTATCCGTTAATTAGGAGTGACTAGGCAGAAAAACTTGTAAAAAGTGTTGCATCACACCTTCTACAGTACCGCCCAGGGGGCGGACCCTCTGGGTATACCCTCTCAGTCTGCACATCGCAGATCAGTTCGTCAAAAAGCAGTACAAACTTAAAAGGAGGGGTGGGTGCTGTGTCGGTCCATGGACTCAGAGAAAAGGATTTTACGGTGAGTAAAAAATCCTATTTACTCTAACGTCCATGGACCGACACAGCTTCTCTATTGACAAAGTGGGACGTCCCAAAGCAGTGTCAGAGAAAAAACGAGGGGTGGTAACAGCATAAAAACAAACTTCACCCCAAAACACAAAACAGCACTCCTCCAACGGAGGAGTTGCAACTCTAAACAGCCGCCTGCAAAACCTTGCGGCCGAAAGAGGCATCCGAAGATGCACCTACATCAACTTTGTAGAATTTTGTGAAAGTGTGAGCGGACGACCAAGTCGCCGCTTTACATAGTTGGGAAACAGACGCTTGATGTCGGAAAGCCCAAGAGGCACCTATTGCCCTGGTCGAATGTGCCGTGACAGGAAAGGGGGGCGCTTGACCCTTTAAGGCGTAAGCCTGGATTACTATCTGTCGGATCCACCTAGAGATGGTGGCCGATGAGACTGCTTGGCCCTTCTTGGGACCAGCCACCGAAACAACCAGTGAGTCTGACTTCCGGAACAGGGAAGTAGCAGATAGGTATACTCTCAAAGCTCGGACAACGTCCAAGGAATGCAACGCCGACTCCTTAGGATTCGACGGCTGAGGACACAAGGATGGAAGTACAGTGTCTTCGTTGAGATGAAAAGCCGAAACGACTTTCGGAAGAAAGGAAGTCTGCGGCCGCAGCACCACCTTATCCTTGTGGAAAATCAAATAGGGAGCCTTGCAGGACAGGGCTGCCAGCTCAGAGACTCGTCTAACTGACGTAACAGCCACCAAAAAGACCACCTTCTGAGAAAGTGTCAACAGGGGAATATCTCTAATATTCTCAAACGGTGCCTTCTGAAGCACCGAGAGGACCAGGTTCAAGTCCCACGGAGGTAACGGGGGCCGGAGGGGCCACATGTCGAACCCCCTGCACAAATGTACTCACGAGAGAGTGAGTCGCCAGGGGTCACTGAAAAAAGACAGCCAGGGCAGATATCTGTCCCTTAATCGTACTTAGGGCAAGCCTTTGGTCTACCCCATGCTGTAAAAACAGCAGGTGTATGGAAACCAAATAGGTACGCGGATGCCATTTCATTTCCTCACACATGGAGATGTAGGCCCTCCAAGTGCGGTGATAGACCTTCCTAGAGGACGGTTTCCGAGCACTTCTCATAGTAGAGATTACTGAGTCTGACAGGCCCCGATCTCTCAGTACCTGGTTCTCAACAGCCATGCCGTTAAAGCCAATGACTGTAAAGCAGGATGGAATATGGGACCTTGCGATAGCAGGTCCTTCCGTAGTGGTAGGCGCCAGGGGACGTCTGCTACCAGACGTACTAGATCGGCGTACCAAGGACGCTGAGGCCAATCTGGAGCGATTAGGATCATTGGAATTCCCTCTGCCTCCACTCTGCGGAGCAGAAGAGGAAGAAGCCTTAAGGGAGGGAAGGCATAGATTAGCCGATACTGACCCCACGATGCTACCAACGCGTCCGTTGCGTCTGCCCATGGGTCTCTTGACCGGGCCACAAACCTCAATACCTTCCGATTGAGTCGGGAAGCCAGAAGATCTACGTCTGGTGTGCCCCATCTTTGGCAGAGGAGTTGGAACACCTCCGGGTGTAAGGACCATTCTCCCTGGTCCAGCATCTGGCGGCTCAGGTAGTCCGCCTGCCAGTTTTCCACACCCGGAATGTACACGGCCGACAGTGCCGGTACGCTCCTCTCTGCCCACTTCAGGATGCGAGCGATCTCCGATGCTGCAGCTGAGCTTCTTGTTCCTCCTTGATGATTGACATATGCCACCGCTGTGGCGTTGTCTGACTGGATCCTGACTGGACGCCCTTGCAGCCTCTGAGACCATTTGAAGAGGCACAGCTTGATCGCCCGGCTCTCCAGGACATTGATCGGCAGGAGGGCTTCCTCTGGGGTCCAGCGACCTTGCGCCGACTGGACACCCCAGACTCCCCCCCCAACCTGTAAGGCTGGCGTCCGTCGTAATCACTATCCAGTAAACCGGAAGAAATGACTTCCCGGCCATTAGAGCCGGTGCTGTCAGCCACCATACCAGGGATCTCCTGACTAGGTGGCTCACTCGGATTTGATAATCCAGAGATGAAGGGCATCTGTTCCATCTGGACAGAATTTCCTTCTGTAACACTCGAGTGTGATATTGAGCATATGGGACCGCCTCAAAGGAGGCTACCATGAGGCCCAACACTCGCATGCAAAAACGGAGTGACGGCCAATTCCTGGAAGTCAGCTGCCGTACTGCAGCCCGGAGGGTCTGCAACTTCTCCACAGGGAGGAATACCTTTGCCTCTGAGGAATCCAGAATCAACCCCAGGTACACTAGGCGTTGAGTGGGCACCAATACTGACTTTTGCGTGTTTAGTATCCAACCACAGTCTCGAAGAGTCTGACAGGTAATGGACACGCTTACCTCTAATTCTGAGCTTGAAGGGGCCTTCAGCAGAAAGTCGTCCAAGTAACCTGTGATAGCGATACCCCGCTGTCTTAGAAGTGCCAGAATCGGAGCGAGCACCTTGGTGAACGTCCTGGGTGCTGAGGCAAGGCCAAACGGGAGGGCCACAAACTGGTAGTGGTTCTTCCCGATAGCAAATCGCAGAAACCTCTGGTGTCTGGAGTATATGGGGACATGCAGGTATGCGTCCTTGATGTCCAAGGAGGCCAGAAAGTCCCCCGGATGGAGAGCCGTGACTACGGATCGAACCGACTCCATCCGAAATCTTTGTACCTTCACAAAGCAATTGAGGGCTCTGAGATCCAAGATTGGACGAACCCCCTCCTTCTTTGGCACAATGAACAGATTTGAGTAAAAACCCTGACCCCGTTCCTGTTCTGGAACTGGAATAACTACCCCGCGTTCCAGTAGACCCTGGACCGCCCCATACAGGGCCTCCCGACGGGTCGGTAGTAGCTGGAGATTGGAGGTGATGAATCTGTCTGGTGGACAAGAGAGAAATTCTATCTTGTAGCCTGAGGAGATTACTTTGCAAACCCACCTGTCGGAGACTAGAGCAGTCCACTGAGTCGCGAATTTGCGAAGACGTCCCCCCACCCGAGAGCTGGGTGGGGGCGGACCTTCATTTGGACGCAGATTTGTCCGCAGGCTTGTTGGGTCTGCGGGACCAAGGACGCTTTTGTCCTTGGGCAGGCGCTTTATCGGCCTGGGGTCTTTTCCCTGTCGCCTTAAGGGGGCGAAAAAACCGCTTACGTGCAGTAAAGGAGGGCCCTTGCCTTTGGCGTGGTCCCTTACCCTTGCTAGTTTGGGGAAGCAAAGTGCTTTTACCTCCTGTGGCATCCTTGATGATGTCATCCAGAGAAGCCCCAAAAAGTCTGTCGCCCTTAAAAGGCAGATCCAATAGGGCTTTCTTGGAAGTCTGGTCCGCAGACCAGCCCTTTAGCCAGATCAGGCGGCGTATTGCTACTGCATAAACCAAAGCTCTTGACAGCAGGGGAATAGTATCCATGTCTGACTCGCAGACAAACTTAAGGCCCTGGACCAACTGGTCGGCCAAAGTTATCTCATTAGGAGGAGCATCTCGCTCCTTTAACCCCTGGAGTAGCAATTTTGCCCATTCAGTAAGTGTCTGAGACACTAGGGCCCCCGCCAATGCCGGGCGTACTGCCGAGCCTACCACTGAGTATAGGTAGCGAGCGAGTGCTTCAGCCTTCTTATCCACAGGGTCCTTGAAAACAGGAGCCCCTTCTACTGGAATAGTGGTGGCTCTATTAAGTCTGGACACCGAAGGGTCCACTATAGGGGGAGAGGTCCATATCTTCAGAAAACTCTCCTCAAAGGGGTACCGTACTGCAAACCTCTTTGGGGCTGTAAAGACCCTCAGTGGGTTCTCCCATTCCTTGTATAAGAGTTTGTCAAAATAAGACACACAAGGGAACACCTTAGCAGTGCGGGCAGGTTTACGAAACCCAAAGGGGACTGGAGTATCTGCTACTTCTTCAGTCCTTTCCAACTTTAGCGTATCCCGCACTGCAGTAATAAGGTCAGATACCAAAGCCGTCTCGCGTACTGACCTGGACTTGGAGTCCTCCTCACTGTCCGATCGGTCACGGTCTGCAATCTCTGATGCATCAGAATCTGGGTCATGAGCCGTAGCTGGACCTGGTTCTGCATCAGAAATATCCCCAGAAGATTGCAGGGGACGGGGGCGTTTATTACCCCCTGTATTCCCGTGTGCTGCTTCCACCCTGGCAGCAAATGCCTCTAGGATTGCCGACATAGCGTCCATAGACACCTCAGGGACACCAGCTGCTAAATCTGGTGTTTCAGGGGAGAAGACATCTGGCTCAGATGCCATGCTGACCACACGCTGACACTCACAGGGCTCCAGGCAAGATATCAATAGGCCACCCTCCTGCGCTGCAGAGATGCTGGGTTACCCAGAGGACTCACCACCCTGGATAGGTACTGCTATGCTGCGCCTGTGATGCTGTCCCCTTGCTGCTGTGTCAGTCTGCTTCTTTTATCAGCACTTCCTGTGTGAATTTTCGCGCCAGTGTAATGCACCCTAGAGGCCGGAGGCTCTCGCAAAATGGTTGCCAAAAACGTCTGTATGGAAGATAATGTGGGCTCTAAGAAAATGGCCGCCGACAGAAGATAGAGGTCAGGCAGCCCTAGCCCACAAAAAGATGGCCGCCGAACGGCAATATCTGCATACAGGGTGGACAAACATGGCCGCCGATCACCTGATAGGGGCCAGTGGGTGTGGCCAAACCACAGGAAGATGGCCGCCAGGCAGTTACAAGAGGCCAAACTTGGCATGGACCACCTCAAAATGGCCGCCGACAGCATGGAGACACAGAAACACAGGTAAGCAAAAATGACATTTCTTTTAAATGTTAGTTACAGCCATCCCCGCTCCAGTGGGACCCCCTAGGTGACCCCCAGCACCCAGCAACCTTTAGCTAGAAGCCCAGGGAGGAGGGAAAGGCAGGGAGAGAGGGAAGAAAGGGGCCACAACCACTTACTTGATCTCTCCAGGAATGTCCAGCTAAATCACCCAGCCGAGGCAGGGGAGTTTTACTTACCTATCCTGCATGTATTCTGCTGGAAGACATTCCAAACAGATCATCGTCCGCGCACGGAACGTGACTGTTGGCCAGGCATGCTGTGATTGGACCCAGAAGGGACGATCATATGTATGCCCTGGAGCATGACGCTCACCGGACAGGCTGCTGCGACTCGGCCGTAAGGTCAGCCGAAGCTGAGCGGTCCGATGCAAGCCTTGGAGCGTAAGCTCACCGGCCAGGCTGCTGCGACTCGGCCGTAAGGTCAGCCGAAGCTGAGCGGTCCGATGCAGGCCCTGGAGCGTAGGCTCACCGGCCACCCGTGGAGCGACGGGCATGTCGTGGAAAATCCAGCGCGTAGCTAGGGTCGGCACACGCTCGATGGCCGAAACTGGGGAGACTACAAGGATCGAGGATCCAGCCTGTCACCCAGTCGGCAGTTGATCGAAGATCGCAGGAAACAACAAATGTAGCAAAAAAAATATATATATATATATATATATATATATATATATATATCTTTTTTCCCCCGGACCAATGGGCCCGAAGGGAGCCATGTCCTACTCCTTGCTAGACAGAAAAAAACTGATCTGCGATGTGCAGACTGAGAGGGTATACCCAGAGGGTCCGCCCCCTGGGCGGTACTGTAGAAGGTGTGATGCAACACTTTTTACAAGTTTTTCTGCCTAGTCACTCCTAATTAACGGATAATACCCACTTTGTCAATAGAGAAGCTGTGTCGGTCCATGGACGAAAGAGTAATACTGTCTTTAGTGCTAAACAGTGCATATATCAATATTTGAACTATAAACACATAGCTAATGCTATTATCAATGTGTTTAAGTTAAACAAAAGTAAAAAAATGTATTTCTCAATTTTCATGAAGGTCAGGTTACTATAACCAAGCCAGCACAGAGTTCCCTCTTACATCAGAGTCTGCAGGATTCCCCCTTACAGTGCAAGGCTGCGGACATGACACAGGAGGAGGACAGAGGCTGCGGACATGACACAGGAGGGGGACAGAGGCTGCGGACATGACACAGGAGGGGGACAGAGGCTGCGGACATGACACAGGAGGGGGACAGAGGCTGCGGACATGACACAGGAGGGGGACAGAGGCTGCGGACATGACACAGGAGGGGGACAGAGGCTGCGGACATGACACAGGAGGGGGACCGAGGCTGCGGACATGACACAGGAGGGGGACAGAGGCTGCGGACATGATGGATGGATCATTGTGGGACGCAGTGTCCCCAGGATCTGCTCAGTGACAGGACTGGGGATGGATGGATGGATCATTGTGGGACGCAGTGTCCCCAGGATCTGCTCAGTGACAGGACTGGGGATAGATGGATGGATCATTGTGGGACGCAGTGTCCCCAGGTCCCCAGGATCTGCTCAGTGACAGGACTGGGGATGGATGGATGGATCATTGTGGGGGCAGTGTCCCCAGG
The DNA here is from genome assembly GCA_029206835.1 of Rana muscosa. NCBI lineage: Eukaryota > Metazoa > Chordata > Amphibia > Anura > Ranidae > Rana > Rana muscosa. The sequence continues at coordinate 53,346,799 of CM055128.1, read as the reverse complement.
ATCTGCTCAGTGACAGGACTGGGGATAGATGTCATTCTGGGGAGCTGTGCACCCAGGATCAGTGCAGTGAAGGGGTTAATAGAAGATGCATGGCTGGAGGACTACACCTGATCCTTTGTCCTTCCTGGGCTCCCAGTGATGTCCTCCTATAGTTGATATCCCCCCCCCCCCAGTTTTACTCTAGTCCTTACCCTGGCTGGCCTGCTCGTCTCCGAGTCCTCCTATATAGGGCGACCGCCATAGTGTCCCGACGAGTGCCGAGACTCCCGATCTATTCAAAAATGGCACCGGGCGGCACCATTACGTTACTGCGCATGCGCCGCCCGGCCGAGCGCATACGAACTTTCCCGAGCCCGGCCGGCTCCGGAACGGCGCATGCGCTGTTGCATGGTCGGCTCGCGGCCATCTTTTTTATGGGCACCCGATGCCCATAACGGACCTTACGGACACCCCAAAAAGGGGGTTAAATTTACGTGCTGTACGTAAATTAACGTACGGTTGGCAACACTGCGCGCCACACGGCAGCAAATTTAAAGGGACGTACCTGTATGCCCATTTGCCTGTCCATGCCATTCTGTCAACATATATGTGTGTGCGCTGGTCCTTAAGTGGTTAAAGCAGGGTTAGGTTGTAAAAAAATACCCCAAGTTTGAACATCTCACTGAGCTCTGTTCAATCCATCATCCGAAAATGGAAAGAGTATGGCACAACTGTAAACCTACCAAGACATGGCCGTCCACCTAAACTGACAGGCCAGGCAAGGAGAACATTAATCAGAGAAGCAGCCAAGAGGCCCATGATAGCTCTGGAGCCCTAGGTCCCGTGTATTTCTGCTGCTCCATGCTTCTGTCAGCCTGATAACTTCTGACAAGTTCTCTGACACACGAGATAAAAGCAGCTGGAAATTTGTGTCGGTGAGGGAACTTAGAGGTAGATAAGCAGAGAGCATGTTTATTTACAGCACAGCTCTGCATGTTCCTTAGTTCCTCTGCCTCTGTGGCCGGGGGGGGGGGGGGTGCCTTTCCTCCAATCAGCTTACTCACACACAGTGTATGCCCAGACTCCCCTCCTACTGCTGAAACAGGAAGAAATATTTCCAACATGATGCACACTTTCTATAGAATATTGAAAGGGAAGACAGCAGATATGCATGTAAAACTTATGTAGGAGGATTTGTTTCATCTCTGTGTATCATCTGAGGCTGTTCACTTCACTGGGTATATGTGAGGGTTTAAATCCACTTTAGGACTAAATTGATCAGAAAGGAAGCTGTGCCTATTCAGTTGTTTGCTGGTTTGATGAATTGCACATCGATCAGATAATAAAATCAAAGCGTGTATGGCCACCATTAGATCTACCGATTCTTTAACGATTAATCGTGCAGCTTTAATTAGTCTTTTATATTTTTCCTGTTTTCACCATGTGACTCTGTCAGTAACATACTTCCTGTCCTTGGTGACAACACTGACTCCGCTTACTAGTGTATAGAGGAGCAGAGTTGTCATTCACACATGACAGAAGCTGTTTTGACTACAGAACACCTGCCCCTTTCCTCTTCTCCGTAACATAAAGGAGGTATTCTGCAGTCCACAAAGATTACCTGGAACAGGAAAAATGTAGCATAGGATGTTATCAGCTCTTAAGATTTCTGGCAAGATTCACAGGAATTTTTGGCGCTCTATGAATAGATGTAATAAGATTCATTCTGTGGTATACTTAACAGAGCAAAAGGCACCAATGTTCATTGTTAGGGATTACATCGACCTTAAAGCTAAACACAATGTAGATTTGAATGGCACAGGTGAATGTGGCTCTGTATTCATTAATGCATCAGTAAATGTATTTGTTAAATGTAAGTAGTGTAAGTACTGTACCTGAATGTGACCTGATATCAGCTGCTGTGCAACAGAGATGGAGTGTGAAAGGAAGAAGCAGCACCCTGAGCCAATCAACTCATGTGCTGACAGGTGGAGAAAGCAGAGTGATTGAGAGATGATCTGTGCCCCCCAAAGCACCTTGTCCCCGTGTTGATGGGGACAAGGGCCTTTTCCCGACAACCCTGGCCAGTGGTTGTAGGGGTCTGCGGGCAGGGAGTTTATCAGAATCTGGAAGCCCCCAGATCCCACCCCCCTCCCATGTGAATAAGTATGTGGTACATTGTACCCCTACCCATTCACCCTGAAAAAGTGTAGTGTTACAAAAAATACAAGTGACGAAAAGTCCTTTAATAAAAATAAAGAATGTCCCTGTTATAGCTCCGTGTCTTCTTCCTCCAGTTCTTGTTCCTCCGCTTCTTCTCCGGCTTCTCCTCCCTCCGCCAATGATTTCTTCCTCCGCTGACCTGGTCTTCCTCTGACGCTGCCTCCCGCTGTTATTTCAGGTCCGGTGTCTGCCATTTCTTATATAGCTATGAGGCATGGCCATCCAGGGGACATCACCACCCCCCCCTTCCTTACCTGCCAGGCTGCATGCTTGGATAAGGGTCTGGTATAAATGTTTTATTTTTATTTTGGGGTTGGGGTTCCCCTTAAAATCCATACCAGACCCTTCAGTCTGTCTTGGGAGAAGGGACCCCCAGGCCGTGTTTTTTATTTTGGCATGGGGTTTCCACTCAAGAAGCATATCGGACTAAAAGTCGGATCTCGTTCATTGAAGTCCCATAGAAGTCGGACATTAAGTCACAGGGCAAAGTCGGATCAGAAGTCGTGCAGCAGTGTGAACATAGCCTTAAAGCGGAGCTCCACCTTAAAAAAAATATTAAAAGCCTGCAGCTACAAATACTGCAGCTGCTGACTTTTAATAAATGGACACTTACCTGTCCATGGTGCCCGCGATGTCGGCAGCAGAAGACGAGCAATCGCTCGTCTCTCGGCTGCCTCCGCCGCCATCCTCGGTGAGGGAATCAGGAAGTGAAGCGTTGCGGCTTCACTGCCCGGTTCCCTACTGCGCATGCGCGAGGCGCGCCGCGCGTCTTCACTGGTCCCCGTTGTGTTTTGGGAACTGTGTGTTTCCCAGAACAAAGCAGGGGGGGGGGGGGGGGGCGTGATTCTGCGGATATTCTGCAGCTATCTATGCCTGGAAGTGGGTGCAAATACCTGTATTATACAGGTATCTGCACCCCCTCCCCCTGAAAGGTGCCAATTGTGGCACCAGAGGGGGGGGGAGGAATCCAATGAGCGGAAGTTCCACTTTAGGTTGGAGCTCCGCTTTAAAGTCTGACTCCATCCAGATGCAATCAGCAAAGCTCATGCTTGAAGTTGCAGCTGATTGGAGAGCACTAGCTCTGATTAAGCAGGAGGTGTGTCAGAACTCTGCAGAGAGACCACTGCTTTCACACATTTATGCGATTCCATTGGAGTCTATGGAGCCAAAAAGACACTGTGCTATGTGTAAATAAGTCCCTGCACCTTTAAGAAAAAACAAACAAACACACGTGTGAAAACTGCATAGATGTGAACGTGACCCATAGGAACTATTGTTAAACGGATTGTTGTGCGTTTCTACAAACGCACTGCAAAATGCATAGGTGTGAACCAGGCCTAAACCTTTAAACTGAAAGCAAAATTAGGCTTTAAAGAACATGGGTAAGGACAGGGTTAACATCAGGCAGGGCAGGAAAGAGCTGGAGAGGACAGATACAAGAGGAGAGGCTGAAGCTGCTGAAAGAACAATGGCACAGTGTACATAGTGTACTGTACATGGTGTAATGTGTAGTGAGGAGTAGACTGTGGAGGTTGTCCTGTGTCTGCGCTGTGCTCTCCTGACCAGCAATGACATATTGGAAAACTCGCATTACACTCACTAATCCCACCGCCGCCGTCCCAGTATGAGTACGTTCTGGGTGTGTACAGGAGCTGTGCCCACCACCCACCACACCAAACACTTCCCTACACTCAGACCCATTAACAACTATTTTGGTGCTCATACATCCAATATCACACAACTCATCTTTCAGCTTTTGGCAGATGATGAGATGAAGAGTTGAACAACCAGACCGTTTCTTCTGTTTCTCGGGAACTCTATTGGGGAAATCTCTGGACTTGAGTCGCGCACACCGGCTGTGTTCATTAGGAGGAACTGACACCCTCCCTGTTGGGTTTTTCATTTGTTTTATACTATGGAGAATGTAACCGGATAGGCTGGAACAAGCGGATGGGGGTCACCGAGGGACCCAAAACTTCCAGGACTGGAACAAAGTCAGTAAATTCACGCCTTGAAAAAGTATTCATACCCCTTGAAATGTTCCACATTTTGTCATGTTACAACCAAAAACGTAAATGTATTTTATTGGGATTTTATGTGATAGACCAACACAAAGTGGCACATAATTGTGAAGTGGAAGGAAAATTATAAATGGTTTTCAATTTTTTTTTTTACAAATAAATATGTGAAAAGTGTGGCGTGCATTTGTATTCAATACTTTGTAGAACCGCCTTTCACTGCAATTACAGCTGCAAGTCTTTTTGGGGATGTCTCTACTAAGGATGGACTCAGGCGTGTTCGCAACCGCACGTGCAGCGCCCGCCAGGAATTCGGCACTGCGCAGCGCTAATCACAAGCAGTAACATTTCCCAATCTCTGCAGCCGCGGATCGGGAAAATGTCTCACTGCTTGTGATAAGTGCTGTGCAGTGCCGACTTCCTGGCGGGTGCTGCACGTGTGGTTGGGAACACGCCTGAGCCCATCCTCAGTCTCTACCAGCTTTGCACAGTCATCTAGAGTGACATTTTTGCCCATTCTTCTTTGTAAAATAGCTCAAGCTCTGTCAGATTGGATGGAGAGCGTCTGTGAACAGCAATTTTCAAGTCTTGCCACAGATTCTCAATTGGATTTAGGTCTGGACTTTGACTGGGCCAACACATGAATTTGCTTTGATCTAAACCAGGGGTCTCCAAACATTCTAAACAAAGGGCCGGTTTATTGTCCTTCAGACTCTTGGAGGGCCGGACTTTGGCTAGCGGGAGGGAAAATTTTCCTGGCATCAGTGGGAGTAAACATCTGGTATTAGGGGGAGGAATAATTCCCCATTGCTGGTATCATAGGGAGGAATAGTGCCCCATTAGTGGTGTCAGTGGGAGAAATGGTGCTCCATTGTTGGTGTCAGATGGCAGAATAGTGTCTCGGATCATTGGAAGGGATAGTGCTCCAAGGGCCGGATAAAGGCTAGCAAAGGGCCGCATCCGGCCCTCGGGACGCAGTTTGGAGACCACTGATCTAAACCATTCCATTGTAGCTCTGGCTGTATGTTTAGGGTCGTTGTCCTGCTGGAAGGTGAACCTCCCCCCCAGTCTCATGTCTTTTGCAGACTCTAACAGGTTTTCTTCTAAGATTGCCCTGTATTTGGCTCCATCCATCTTCCCATCAACTCTGACCAGCTTCCCTGTCCCTGTTGAGGAAAAGCATCCCCACAACATGATGCTGCCACCACCATGTCTCACGGTGGGGATGGTGTGTTCAGGGTGATGTACAGTGTTAGTTTTCCGCCACACATAGCGTTTTGCTTTTAGGTCAAATAGTTCAATTTTGGTGTCATCTGATCAGAGCCCCTTCTTCCACATGTTTGCTGTGTCCCCCACATGGCTTCTCACAAACTGCAAACGGGACTTCTTATGGCTTTCTTTCAGCAATAGCTTTCTTCTTGCCACTCTTCCATAAAGGTCAGATTTGTGGAGTGCACAACTAATAGTTGTCCTGTGGACAGATTCTCCCACCTGAGCTGTGGATCTCTGCAGCTCCTCCAGAGTTACCATGGACCTCTTGGCTGCTTCTCTGATTAATGCTCTCCCTGCCCGGCCTATCAGTTTAGGTGGACGGCCATGTCTTGGTAGGTTTGCAGTTGTGCCATACTCTTTCCATTTTCGGATGATGGATTGAACAGTGCTCCATGAGATGCTCAAAGCTTGGGATATATTTTTATAACCTAACCCTGCTTTAGGCTGGGTTCTCACTAGTGCGAATTGGATGCAGGTTTCTGCACATACAATTCACATGACAGGAGATTGTGACTGACTCTGTGGAGCCAGTTCACACAGCTCCATGGTGGCTGCGGAGCGGCTTGCAGAGGAGTCCTGTGCGTCTTTGGCTCAGTTTCAGGACCGAATTCAGGCAAAAATTTGGCCCTGATTCGTCCCTGAAATGGAGAACAGGGACGCACCAGACCCCTGTTGCGAGCCGCATCCGGCACTAGTGTGAACCCAGCCTTAAACTTCTCCACAACTTTATCCCTGACCTGTCTGGTGTGTTCCTTGACCTTCATGATGCTTTTTGTTCAATAAAATACATTTACGTTTTTGGTTGTAACATGACAAAATGTGTAAAATTGCAAGGGGTATGAATACTTTTTCAAAGCACTGTATAACGGCTTTAACTCTTCTGGGAAGGCTGTCCACAAGGTCTAGAAGTGTGTCTGTGGGAATGTTTGACCATTATTCCAGAAGCGCATTTGTGAGGTCAGGCACTGATGTGGACAAGAAGGCCTGGCTCGCATTCTCCGCTCTAATTCATCTCAAAGGTGTTCTATCAGGTTGAGGTCAGGACTCTGTGCAGGCCAGTAAAGTTCCTCCACCCCAAACTCGCTCATCCATGTCTTTATGGACCTCACTTTGTGCACTGGTGCACAGTCATGGTGGAACAGGAAGGGGCCACAAAGTTGGGAGCATGAAACTGTCTAAAATGTCTTGGTATGCTGACACCGTTAAAGTTCCTTTCACTGGAACTAAGGGGCCAAGCCCAACCCCTGATAAACAACCCAATACCATAATCCCCCCTCCACCAAATGATTTGGACCAGTCCTTGGTACTTATAGTCCCAGATTCTAGAATATTGTTAACCCAGTTTACAGTCTGCATTTTACCTGTCCACTTTTTGGGTGTCATTACCGAATTCACACCCACTTTATGGGTTGATCAAACCCACCCCTCCACCTTAAAATATGTGGGGACCAGTTACCATGCACCCTTTGAGGCTGGGTTCACACTTGAGAACTCAGCGGCTCACAGCAGGAATCCGGTGCATTTCCGTTCATCGTTTTAGGCCCGATTTCAGCCCGAATGTTGGGCTGAATTCGGACCTGAAACTGACCAAAAGACGCACAGGGCTCCTGTTCAATTTGCACCGGAGGCTCTGTGGAGATGTGTGAACCGGCTCCATTGAGAGCCGGTCACAATCTCCTGTGCGAATTGGATGCAGAGAAACCTGCATCCAATTCGCAATAGTGTGAACCCAGCCTTAGGCCCCTTTCACACTGAGGCGTTTTTACTGCGTTTTCGCAGTAAAAACAGCGCTGTAAAAATGCCTGAAATAATCCTGCCCCATCATTCTCAATGTGAAAGCCCTGAGGCGTTTTGCTGGCTGTGCGTTGGAAAAAATCCTGCAAACAGCTTTTTTGGAGCATCTTTGGGGCGCATAAAATAGCGCTGTAAAAACGCCTATCCCCATTGAAATGAATGAGTACCGCAGTAAAAACGCGGTAAAAACGCATAGGCATAAGTGGTATTTAAAAAAAAAGCGTTAACGCCTATGCGTTTTTACCGCGTTCGCGCTATTTTTAGCGCGAACGCGGTAAAACCGCATAGGCGTTAGCGCTATTTTTACCGCAAACGCGGTAAAATCGCGGTACAAAATCTCATAATTTTTTTGCGCTTTTTCAATGCCTCAGTGTGAAAGGGGCCTAAAGGCTGGACCTGCCCCAACTCTCCCATAAAATATGAGGGACTATTCACTTGTTGCCCCTATCCTGCACATGTGCAGCAACTCGGACATGGCCCAGGACACAACATTGGTGGGACCAAAAGCAAGGATACACAACTGTTCTGACAAATCTATTCTAAAATGTAAAATGAAGCCATGAGTTACATACAGACAGCACAGCACTCAGTACTTTACTTTTCCTAACTATTGCTCAGGAGTGGTATATAATGGATTACTCACAGGTGCAGGCCCCGGCTCGCTACTGCAGTGACATGCAAATGAGAAGAAAACTGGTCGCACTCCGCAGTGGTAATTCAATAAAACGTCCTTATTTTTCAAACATGGGACAATAGCGCAGGATGGGTTACAGTTGACATGTTTCACAATTAGGAGTGCTTAGTCATAACATCTTTAGTTTTCCATTCGGGCATTGTGGTACTAGACCATCCCCCCCGCTCCCTTCTACTAGCTATTTCGGGATCTGAGAACCCATTTTTCTTACCAGCTTGTAATGCAAGAGTGGGATTCCCAGACATGCCCACTGCACGTCTGTGCTGGCTCCCCATTATAACGAAGAAATTTGCCAGCACACCATGGAACGATATAAATAGCCTCCAAACAGTTTATTGCATGATCACAATACAAGGAGAGTGCAACGTTTTGGAGTCACGCAGGACCCCTTCGTCAGGCATGTAACGCTCCCCATTATAGACACATGGGTAGCTGCAGCGTGGTGTGGCGGCAGTAAACATTTAGAGTCCAGTTGCATTAACAGCGCTGTATTGAAATTAAAGTTCAACAAAGCACAACTACCCGGTGGGAAAACAACCAGACCAGGTGCACTCACAACATGTTGCAGAGAATGGTATAACAGTATATCGCTGGCGCACTGACAGCATCTGTCCTGAGGGGCAGAATGCGGCATGGCCAGTCTGCACCCAAACGGGGAGGTTTTTCAGGAAGGATAGCGTATCCTCACTCTTGCTGTACTCCTCTGAAACCTGTGGCTAGTACTGTCCCTGACTGAAGGGTGACCTGTCCCTACACTACCCACATGCAAAGTGTACGCCAGGCCTGAAAGCCAGGGTCTTAAAGAGACTCTACCTGACCCAAGAAGGCCACCAGAGTCACATGGGGTGCCAGCATCCAGTCAGATAGCTTCCCCAGTGACCCAAGGAACCATAGAGGAACCATTTACTTCTTGACTCCCTCTCCCTCTGCAACGCCGCTGTGGTGGTGCGCCACCTGCAGTGGAGAAAGTAGACTGCTCCTGCCTGATGTAAGATAAATTCCACCACAAAAAAAGTTATTTCCAGCCACCAATCAGATTCAAATCTGCTTGAATGTGATTGGGGATGTAGGATGCAGAGAGGTAGATGACGTTACCCATCACAGACAGTGTACACTCCCAGTGCTGTCTGGATTTTGGCTGCTGGAGGATTAACAGATTACTCTGATGAAGACCAATTGTGTGAACTTTCTGACCTAAAGAAAATCTGGAGTTGCAGAGTTGGCAGCATTAATAAATCACTGACTGGTGGAGTTGCTCATTAAATAAGAAGTTAGCATTCCAGCAATTGGGGAGCCGTCTGAGAGATTCCCAGACATTATGCATTCCAAAAATATTAATATTTTATTTATTTTAGCTAAATATTGAAACTGTAGGGCTTATACAGTATACATTTTATTTCAATGACTGAAATAAAATACAGCATCATATTTTCCTCTCAATATACTGTTGTGTGTGTATAGTGTGTTTATATACCGGTGTGTGTGTGTATATAGTATGTACAGTAAAAAAGGTGATAGCTGCAGCAACCCAAATATAATAGTAATTAAATCTTACCACTAGTTTTGGAACAGTGAATATTCAAAAATACCCTCAATAATTAAAGAACCATCAGGTGCATATTGAGTGAACAAAATTAAAAAAACAAGTGATATTCCTTATATGTTAATAAATCAACAAAAAAATCATAAATTTGACATAATAATCATAAATGTAACCAACCCCGGAGAACCCAACGATACATATAAGCCCCAAAAGTTTTGCTGGAAAGACTCGGTGCCGGTCCATAGGCAGCATATTTGTGAGTGCAAACCTTTTTAAATATTTTTTACTAAATAAAGCATAACCTATTGCGCAATGATGGTTTGTTTGCTTTCTATGATTTAAGCGCTGCGAAAACTGTTGGCACTATATAAATCCTGTATAATAATAATAATAATAACATGATATCTTGGAATAAACCTATGTGGAAGTGCATGGAGTGATTACTGGCACACCGGTTGGAAAATCTCCAGATTTATTCATATGTGCGGAGTGGTTAACCCTGACATAAACCAAAGGCGCTTGTTTATCTTGTTTCTGGTGAGTGTCCATTTTAGAAGGTGGTGGTGTTTCACGAATTGTTGGATAAAAAGTTTTTTCTCCCGTCACAAATGTGGATTTGTGCACATGGGATATAGCTTATCATCTTTGAAGACAAACACTGGGACTATTTTTCTTGGTTAAATTTATGATTATTCTGTCAAATTTATGATTTTTTTTTTTTGTTTAACATATAAGGAATATCACTTGTTTTTTTAATTTTGTTCACTTAATATGCACTTGATGGTTTTTTATTAATTTTTTGATAGGTATTTTTGAATATTCACTGTTCCAAAAGTAGTGGTAAGATTTAATTACTATTATATTTGGGTTGGCGCAGCTATCACCTTTTTTCCTGTGACATATTTCACCCCGCAGTGTTGATGGGGAACATATAACTGCAGCAAACCCATCATTTAAAACACAATTGACATTTTATATAAACTTTTCTTTGCGCCGGTGACACATATATCACATAGTATGTACAGTATATGTGGGTGGACGCCATCTAGATTACAGTTCTTATGCATGCAAGCTGGCAATCCCCAGGATAGAAAAAAACACAAATAGGGTTGCGGCAGAACGCTTTTATTGATAATCATATTTAATGTCCGACTTGGACGTTGTATATATTTAATGAGCAATAAAGTCTCTCTGGTCTGTTCACAGTACAGCTCTGCGAGTTTCTTCGTTCCTCTGCCTATGTGGAGTGGGGGGGGGGGGGGTGTGCCTTTCCTCCAATCAGCTCACACACACAGTAAGCCCAGACTCCCCTCCTACTGCTGAAACAGGAAGAAATATTTGTAACACAATGTGCACTTTCTAAAGAGTATAGAAAGGGAAAGACTGCAGATATACATGTAAAACTTATGTAGGGAGATTTGTTTCATCTCTGTGTATCATCTGAGACTATCCACTTTACTGGGTTAAGAAGGGGGTTTACATCCATGTAAGTGTTTGTTTTTCTGTGGCAGCTGCAAACCTCCCAGCTCCCATCAGGCACTTTTCATTGGGTCCTAGTAAAACAACAATATTCTTTGTCGCGCCAAGACACTCCCAAATAGGCGGTGGTATAGCTAAGGGTGAGTCAATCCTTGGACCATATAAATAAGGATTGTGTGTACAAGAGAAAAGATGGTAAGGAGATGGTGCAATCCTGGTTTAAGCATCAAGGAAGTATTGAAAATCATTCAAACCAAGGCAAGGATTGGAACATAAATAATTAAAAATTAAAATTAGTCCAGATAAAGAGTCCATGTGTCCCGGGTAAAAACCTCAGGAATGATGATGATCTGGAAATCCACGCTGGAAAGGCAGCTAGCTGTAGAGCAGAAGTTACTCTGGTAGTGGGAACAGAAAAGACAAACAGAGCAGTGCCAATCTAAGTGTAGTATTAAAAGTAACAGACTTTAATCACAAAATATATACACTCACTAGAAAGTGGTTGTAAATGGGCACATCATGGATAAGCAGCGCTGTCCGATTCTACAGGAGTCCAGGGTAGCTTCGTTGTAGCGCGGTCCTGTCAGGCTCGGCGGCGCCGGTGGGTTCCGGTGTCCCGGGATAGATGTGGAGAGCGCAGGGGAGATTCGTCAGCTGGACGTTACTGGATCAGGAGGTTGCTGCTGGTGGGCGGTTGGTGATGATGCACCCGTTCAGAGCATGCGTGCTCCTTCATCAGGCTACTGCCCATTTACAACCACTTTCTAGTGAGTGTATATATTTTGTGATTAAAGTCTGTTACTTTTAACCACTTCTCTACTGTGCACGAAAACCCCCTTCCTGCCCAAGCCATTTTTCAGCTTTCAGCGCTGTCACACTTTGAATGACAATTGCGCGGTCGTGCGACGTGGCTCCCAAACAAAATTTGTGTCCTTTTTTTCCCACAAATAGAGCTTTCTTTTGGTGGTATTTGATCACCTCTGCGGTTTTTATTTTTTGCGCTATAAACAAAAGAAGAGCGTCCAGTTTGGAAAAAAAACACTATTTTTTACTTTTTGCTATAATAAATACCCATTTTTTTTTTTTAAATAAAATTTTCCTCAGTTTAGGCCGATACGTATTCTTCTACATATTTTTGGTAAAAAAAAAAAAAAATCGCAATAAGCGCGTATTAATTGGTTTGCGCAAAAGTTATAGCGTGTACAAAATAGGGGATAGATTTATAGCATTTTTATTTTTTTATTAGTAATGGCGGCGATCTGCGATTTTTTTATTGTGACTGCGATATTGCGGCGGACACATCGGACACTTTTGACACATTTTTGGGACCATTCACATTTATACAGCGATCCCTGCTATAAAAATGCATTGATTACTGTATAAATGTGATTGGCAGGGAAGGGGTTAACCACTAGGGGGCGGGAAGGGGTTAAATATGTTCCCTCAAAGTGTTCTTACTGTGGGGGGAGGGGACTGACTGGGGGAGGTGACCGATGGTTGTCTCTATGTACAAGGGACACACCATCGGTCCCCTCTCCCTCACAGGACGTGGATCTCTGTGTTTACACACAGAGATCCACTTTCCTGCTCGTTTCCCGGGCAATCGCGGGTGCCCGGCGGCAATCGCGGCCGCCGGGCACGCGCACCGGGGCCTTGTGAATGCGGCGGGCGCGCGCGCACGCCTCCTAGCTCGTTTTAAAGGGAGGACGTCATATGGCGTCCCCCCAGAACGAGAGTATCCTCCGCCCGCCGTCAATTGACAGTGGGCGGGGGACAAGTGGTTATTACTACACTTAGATTGGCACTGCTCTGTTTGGTTTTACTTTTCATTGGGTCCTCCAGACCAAATCCTTCCAGGAGTAATTCGATAGGCCCCCCTGCTCTGCTATAGCTTTGACCTCATTGAACATTAGCTGACTCCACGCCACCCTTCAAAGGAAGCTCGCCTGTTGAGGAAAGAGTGGGACAAGTTACAGGTGCATCAGGGTGTGGTCTACCAAAGGGGCCCCTCTGATGACCTAGAAGACAAATGGCAATTGTTCTTGCCAGGGAAGTACCGAGAGACAGTCCTGGTTGCCCTGCACGACAACCATGGCCACCTAGGAGTAGAAAGGACTTTTTCAACTCGTTAGGGACCGTTTCTATTGGCCCTGCATGAGGGCTGAAGTTGAAGAATACTGCTACTCATGTGCACGATGCATCCAGAGGAAGACTCTACCTCATCAAGCTGCCCCAATGGGCCATCTGCAAAGTCAAAGCCCACTTGACCTGGTATGCATTGATTTTCTCTGCCTCGAACCCGACCTGAGTGGACTAGAAAAATGTTCTAGTAGTAACCGACCATTTCACCCGGTATGCCCAGGCCTTTCCAACCAAGGACCAGAAGGCTTCCACCGTGGCCAAAGTGCTGATGGAGAAATACTTTGTAAATTATGGGCTACCACAACGGCTCCATTCAGATCAGGGAAGGGATTTTGAAAGTCGATTGATCCGGAAACTCCTGGATTCTTTGGGGATCAAGAAGACGAGAACTACCCCCTATCATCCGCAAGGTGATGCTCAGCCAGAGAGGTTCAACCGAACCCTGCTCAACATGCTGGGGACCCTAAGTAGTGAAAAGAAGCAGCATTGGAGCAACCACATAGCGGCAGTTGTGCATGCATACAACAGCACCACCAGTGATGCTACAGGGTACTCACCCTATCGACTTATGTTCGGGAGAGAAGCAAGACTACCCGTAGATCTGGCCTTTGGCACTTCCATAGACCATTGTTCTGCTGCTTCCCACAAGGGATATGTCGATAGGCTCAGACGCAATTTGAAATTGGCCTATGAACAGGCCCAGGCGGCCTCAGAGCAAAGGGGGGCCCGCAACAAGAAAAATTTTGACTTAAAAGTTAGGATCCAAGATCTACAACCTGGATTCAGAGTGTTGTTGCGGAATTTGGGGATCCCTGGAAAACACAAGCTTGCAGACAGATGGAGACCTGAACCTTATGTTTGCAAAAGACTGCCGGGCCTACCCGTTTACAGATTTAAACCAGAGGGGAAGGTGGGGCCACTGAAGACCTGGCACCGGAACCACCTACTCCCACTGGCTGAGGCGGTTCGGATTCCCCCTGTGACGGATTCCCCTGAGCCAACTTCCATTCTGGATACTCCCCGACCAAACACTCGGTCTCAGACCCCCCGGATCAGGGATACAGAGACCTCGGAAACAAGTGAAGATGAGGGAGAAGAACTTGACTGGCTTTGGCCTTCCCAAGCTCCAGAAACTTCTGCTATTGATCTTCCACCTGAAGAAGATACTGAAGACCAGACACTGAATGCAGAAGCCACTGAGTTCATCCCGTCCAGTCCTTGGTCAGATGCTTGGGAGAGTGTGTGACTTACCTCCAGAGGAAGATCCAAGGGATTCTATGTATCTCATTGCTCCGGAGTCCAGTGTTCCCGAAACAGAGGAGATTCCTAAGTCGATTCCGGAAGAGGAGCCCGTTTTAACAGAAAGTCCAAGAGGACAGAGGAAGCGAGGAGCCATAAAGCCTCCCAGAAGATTAACTTACCCACAGATGGGGAGAAGTGCGGAAGACACTGTGGTTACTGCCAGAAGGAGTATGGAAGACCCTGATCCTCCCACTGTTCATTTGGTGGGAGGCAACCCCAGCTCACTCTCTGGCACAGTTAGGCAGGACACTGATGATAGTGTGACCTGTGGGCAGGGGAGTTCACCGCCTCGGTTTTGGTGGGAATTTCCTCTGCCAACATCATACGTAAGTTTGATTGATGTTGTACGTTCTGTAATTTAAGTTTGTTATCTTTGGGGACCAAAGAGTTTAAGTGGGGGGAGTGTGTAGCGGGGTCTCCTTTAAGGCCCCGGGACTACATTACCCAGAACCCCGTTCGGCACCCAGAGTGCAGTTAGCCATCGCAGAGACTCATGGGAGGGGTTATTTAAGGAGGAGGCGAGGCGGAGCTCGGCCTCTTTGGACACTGCGCTGCAAGCAAGACTTCTTCCTGTGCGTATCTGATGCAATGCAAGGCCTGAAGCCTGGGCCTTGTGCAACTTCCAAAGAGCCTTCCACCCCACTGCGGAAGCTGGGTGGCATCTGACTTGTCGAGTGAGGACATCAGTTGGATCGGGGACCCGATTGTTGCAGACGCTGTGTGCGGATACACAGCAGGGTGGACGTTCCGGATTGGGATCGCGTCCGGAGTGGTGAGCGGGCACCTGCCCAGACCAATAGACTGTGTCGTGTTCAGGCCTATAGACTACATAGGCCCACAGTTCGTTTATCCGCTGTTCCCCGGGGGGGGGGGGACCGGTAGCAGGACAGAGTTGAAGTATTCCCCCCCAGTATAGTGTTTCAAGTATTGCCTAATAGTGGATTACAAATTACTATTCATCAAGTGCACCACCGAAAGCTGGCATGTGAAGAACTCCATATAGGAGGTGACTGAGATTTACTCCATGTCAGGTCTGACCGGGGTGGGAAGTTAGGATATTGTTTAGTGTGCCATAGGGCGCGCATACCATAATAGTTACACGTGGTGAAGTACCGCGCAGCGCCATTATTGTATGCTGTATTGAATTCTGCAGGGCTCTGCTAGCAAATTGCATGTGTTGTGTTCTTCTTATGCTACATTTAATATAAGAGTAAACTGTTATATTTAATCTCTAGCCTCAGTGTGTCCTTCTGTTAGGAGGTTATTCCTTGCAATAATATTTGAATGTGATACAAATATAACCCCTAGACTAGCTGTGCCAGAGTGGGTCGAGCAGATTGCTGGGGGTTGGTGGTGCTGTACACAGGGCCCGAAAACAAATCCAGCGGCTCTCTTAACTGGGGGCAGCGCTACACTTACAAGCAGGGCTTTTTTTCAACGGGAACGCGGGGGAACGCAGTTCCGGTACCTCTAGCACTGGATATATATGTTGGGAGCTATGAGATATATTTTTGCTGGATGGGGTCTATTGTTGCTGAAGTGGGTCTATTGTTTTAGTGGGGGCATCTATTGTTGCTGGGAGATCTATTGTTGGCGTTGGTGTTGGGGTCTGTAATTGCTGGAGATATCTATTTTACTGCTTTTCTTGTTTTAATTCCATACAAATTACTTGGTACCAAAAAAAAAGATACTTGGTTCTGTATTATCTAATAGGGGCGGACTGGGAGGTGGCTAGGGGGTGGTACCAAGGGATGTACTCAAAGGTGGGTAGGGGCGGAGACAATGGGTGACGCGGAAGGGCGGAGTACCTGCACCTGGTATTCTCTGAGAAAAAAACCCCCTGCTTACAAGATTCTTCTTCTCTTTTAGCTTTGTACCTGGAGAACAGTGACCTGGACTGTGGCACCAATAATCGCAATCACCATACGGGAGATATTGGTTGTCAGAAACTGGTTGTCCGCAGGGGCCAGGCCTTTGAAATCAAGCTGCAGTTTTCTCCCCGGGGATATGAAGAAGGAGTGGACCAGCTAAGTCTCATTGTTCAAACAGGTATTGTACTTTTTATGATTTTCATATGTTAAATTAATGTGTCATGGTACAGGAAACACAGAGAAATCTCCAAGAAGGTCACAGATCACATTAAAAATATTTTTTTTCATTAGCGTAGAGCAGGAGTCTCCAAACTTTCTAAACAAAGGGCCATTTTACTGTCCTTCAGACTTTAGGAGGGCCAGACTACGGCCATTGGGAGTAGAAAATGTCGAGAGGGGGTAAACAATACCATTCCTTTGGTGTCAGTGGGAGGATTAGTGCCCCATTGTTGGTGTCAATAGAAGGAATTGTATCCTTTTGATAGTGCAAGTTGGATGAATAGTGCCCCATTGGTGGTTTCAGCAATAAAAATGATTCACCATTGTTGGTGTCAGTGGATGGAATAGTGCCCCAAGGGCCGGATAAAGGCAAGCAAAGGGCCGCAGTTTGGAGACCCCTGGCGTAGAGGAAGGGTAAGGTCCTGACAGCTTTTTCTAGCTGCCTGTGGCCTTAATCAAGATTTTTCTCTTAATTGCTGTCCAGATGACTGTATTGTCACCAGGACAGAAAAAATCTCTACATCAGGGCCTCAGACAGCATTAGAAATCTATCAGAAATTCAAACCTTTTCCCTCTCTACCCAAAGCTAAAATATGTCCGGAATTGTACTTTTATGCCTTGTACACATGACCGAATTTCCCAATAGAAAAAGTCAGACGGGCTTTTTTCATCGGATATTCCATCCGTGTGTATGCTCCATCTGACTTTTTCCTTCTGAAATTCCGACGGACTCGGAGAACTTGTTCTCTTTTTTTTCCGACGGACAAGTCCGTTCGTCTATATGCAATTCCGACAGACTAAAAACCACGCATACTCAGAATCAAGCAGAAGCACCGAACTGCCTATTGAACTTCATTAATCTCAGCTCGTCGTACGTGTTGTACGTCACCGCGATTTTGACGATCTGACTTTTGTGTGACCATGTGTATGCAAGACAGCTTGAGTGGAATTCCGTCGGGAACTCCGTCGGACAATCCGTCCGACTTTATTCTGACGGACAGTCCGGTCGTGTGTACAAGGTATTAGTGCCCGTTCACACCACAAAAACGTCCTCCAGATCCGTTCCGCATGCATTTCTGCAAATTGAGGTGGCACTCATGGAGGGGCGGCACTGATGCCGAAGTGTCCACATGGACAAATCACAGGCTCATAGTAAGGTTGTACGCCCTACTGTATGGCTGCATCCAAGAGCCCTTAGAAGTAGATTTGAAAGACAATAGGAAAACCATCCCAGCGTGCCAACGCCAGGTATGCAAAAAAAGGGATTTTCATTAATCTCTTAGGGCTTGCCAGGGGGCTCAACAGCCTGATTTTACTGTCCCCTGACCTCCAGGGCATGCAGCCGCTCAGGGCTGTGCACATTCCTTGCTTCACGACCACAGCAAAAAGTAAAGCGGTATGTTGCTCTTGGTAGGTGATCCATTCAAGTAAAAGGGGCTACGGTGCAGTGGGTTGGCATTTTGTGGGTTAAAACAGGCAATGAAGAGATGACATATTGCCTCCTTAGCATCTATCAAGCGCCTCTAAAAAAAAAAAAAAAAAATCTACCGCTGATCACTTTTCGCTACCGCACGTATCAGCAAGCCCTTACTTTATTCTCAGAGGTGGAATTCTAGTTATTTGTAGATAATCCCAATGTGGTTACTGATTGATCCAACTGTATACATGTGTCTTAATGTTTGTGTGCACAGGAGGAGGATAGGGAGCGGTTCCTGTCTGCAGCTTTTCATTTTCTTATCACAGATCACAACACAATGAGGGGAAGCAGGGAAAGAAGCTGTGCCTTATCACCAGCTTTAATTCTAATGATAGTACACCTTATCTGACCCACAGAAATCCAAGTAGCAGTACCTCAAATTTTTTCTACAGGGTATTAGCTAATTTTGGTGACAGGTAGAGTGATATTATTGGAGAGGCATTCTGTGTACTATATAAATAAAGTCTAATTTAAAGCTTTTGGAAAATATATGCATACAGAAAAATAAAGGATTTACCTGATAATCCAGCGCTGCTAGTCACATGTTATCACTGGCTATATTTATAGAACTGAGCATTTCTTCCCCCGGGCCATACAATCCTCCCACTTGGGTGGATGGAATAGGTGAAATCTTGGAATGTGGGAGACGTGACAGGAACAGGGTGATGAATCAGGAGATCCTGTCTGTGAGCATGATTAATACGCCTGTAAAAATACAGATGCAAAAATGTTGATAGTGATGGTGCTAACAGAGTTACTATTGTTTCTTATTAAAGAGGAACTGAGCTTTGAATGCCATGCCAAAAAATAAAAATAAACTATTACCTGTGGTCTCCCCCAGCTGAACTTTTCCCCAATCGTGACCTGCCATGCCTTGATGCTCACTGTGTCTCAATGTGGAGGTGGCCATCTTGGTAGAAGCAGGGCTTTGCTTCCTTATGTTAGAGCCTCCAGCAAGGAGAGCAGTGGGCAGCACAGTAGTATCACCAAATCTCATCAGACTAGAATTCAGAGGCCGCAGAACCTTGGATCTCACATTGTGAATATATAAGTATGAGACTACGGGCACAGGAGGAACTAGGCACCCTCACATACCTGGAAATACACTGCTAATTTTCATAAAAATATTCCATACAAAAAGGTCATTTTTTTAAACATGTCTTAAGGGTACTACTTAGGTACAATGAGAATTAGATGTTCCCTATAACATAGAAAATTTGCACTTTTTAAGCTCAGGTCCCCTTGTAACCATTGTGGAGTTGGGGTGATTATGCTCATACGGTAGGTGCTTTTCCAGTAAGTTGTACCAGTCCAAAATATACTTTCAAAAAAGCAAGAAAAACTGTGCTCATGTATGCCAACTCAATATCATATAAATAGCAGCACCACTGATGTGAGATATGATCACTTAAACAAGTATAGTAAACAAGTGTTGCGCTTAGGTAAATTGTAAATAAAGTGCAAAGTCAGTCCATGTGTCTTCAATACGGCACCATATAATGCCTTCACAGTATTTTATATGTGCAAAATTCTGGTTCACTTGATTCCTCCACCTTGTGAATAGACCACCACCATAAGTATGGATGTACTCTTATCAGAGATTGTTGACCACCTAATCTGGGGGGGGGGGGTCAAAAGGGGCTCATGTATCTCATATGCTCCATCCCCGGTCACTCTTCAGCATACAAAGGAAGAGGGAAGTCATCCAGATACTGCTAGGAAACAATATTCCTCCAGTCTCAGATTGTAGTGTCCGGTGTAATGTATCAGCAAAGAGATAACGTCATAGTGTGAAATCCTTAAAACGGGCTTTATTCAAGTAATGCACTGACATGCCATTACATAAAAACCTCAGCCAAACTTTTCATAGGCTCAATCCAAACGCGATAACAGGAAACAATGCCTTATGCGGCATACACACGACCGTTTTTCATGCCATTTTTTAAACCGACGTTTTTCTTGTCGTTTTTTTTCATGTTTCCTCTCAAGCCTGTCTTGCGTACACACGATCATTTTAAAAAACGTTCAAGCAAAGCGCAGTGACGTACAACACGTACGACGGCACTATAAAGGGGAAGTTCCGTTCGGATGGTGCCACCCTTCATGTTAGTAAAGTTTGTTGAGCGACGATTCGCGCTTTTCAGCCTCCTGCTTTTCAGTCCGTTACAGCGTGACGAATGTGCTATCTCCATTACAAATGCTAGTTTTACCAGAACGTCCGCTCCCGTCTCATACTTGATTCTGAGCATGCGCGTTTTTTTTTTCACCTCGTCAAAGCATACACACCATAGTTTTTCACGTCGTTTAAAAAAACGACATGAAAAACGACGTGAAAAAATAGAGCATATTCAACATTTTTAATGGCCGTTTTTTCACGTCGTTAAAAATGCTCTGGAGCATACACACGATCGGTTTTAATGGCCATTTTTAAAAATGGCATTTTTAACGGCATGAAAAACGATCGTGTGTATGGGGCATTAGGCATTTTTTTTTCCTAAATACACACTTAATATATACTGTGTGTGTGTATATATATATATATATATATATATATATATATGTGTATGTGTGTGTGTATATGTATATGTGTATATATATATATATATATATATATATATATATATATATATACATACATACATACATACATACATACATACATACATACATACATACATACATACATACGATCAAAATTAGAGAACAATTTATGAACACTTGATTTTTTTCAGAAATAATGTATTCTTTATTGCTCAACATTTCATGGAATGTTTGTGTCGATACCAGCTAATAGAACAGTGTTTTATCAAAATAACCAAGGCACTTCAACAAAAAAACTTTTATTTTGTAGAAGACACAATGATCAAAATTAGAGAACAGCAATGACTGTAGCACAGAGAAAGATTACAACTAACATTTCTGAAGGTTACAACACTCAACAATAAGTAGGAAGTGTGGGGGGGGGGGGGGGCTTGCTTTGAATTACTTCAGCACATCTGCGGCCACAGGACATCACTAGTCTCTCATACTGCTCTGGTGTGATTTTCTTCCAATCAATCTTCTTCCAGTCTCCACAGTTCGGTGACTGTAGTGGGTTTCTTGGCCATAACTTTGTTGCAAGGATTTTCTAGAGGTCTCTGGGCTGGCCAATTCATTAGGGCCGAAACAACTAATCGATTAATCGACAACTAATCGATTATGAAATTAATCGATTACAATTTTCATAATCGATTAATTGGCCAGTAACATAATGGGGTTAAAAAAAACTAAAATTAGCCCTTTATAGTACAAAAAGAGCAAATCGCTACTGTAAATATTACTTTCACTGTCCCACAGTAAAAAATTAACCCCTTTCAGTAGCCATTATTTGCTCTTTTTGTACTAATTTTTGTTTTTTTAACCCCATTATGTTACTAAACATCTCAGGCCCGGGTCACACCTCTGTTTTTTGGTGCTTTTTGCAGAAACACACTACAGGTCATTTTCATGGTTGCCTATGGGACACGTTCACATCCATGATTTTTTCAGCTGCTGCGTATTTGGAAAGGGCAAGGACTTTTTTTAACGCAAAACGGTGCTATTTTTTTTTCTTGGTTTAATATACTTCAATGGAGAAGCTGCAGAAAATCATGTAATAATGTGTTTTTGCGGCAATTTGTGTTTTGTAATCTGCCCAACAACAAATTGGCCAAAAAAAATGCAAATCGCAGCAAAATTACCTTTTTTTACATTTATTAACCGATTAGTCGATTAATCGAAACAATAATCGGCCAACTAATCGGGAAAATAATCATTAGTTGCAGCCCTACAATTCATTATTTCAATGTTTTCAGCTTCAAGGAACTGCTTTACCCATTTTGCTGTGACAGGGGGCATTGTCGTGACAGGGGGCATTGCTGGCCGATTGGGTGATGGACGAAGGGAAGGAACCGCATGTTGTCGAAGAAGGTTCTGATAAACATTTGCATTCACTCTATCATGTAGCTGTATAAGAGGCCCAACTCCTGCTGCTGAAAACATCCCCCAAACCATGACGCTTCCCCCTACACCTTTCACTGACTTCTTTGGGTTCAGTCTTTCCCCAGCTTTACGACAAACATCATTTTTCCCATTGGACCCAATCAAATTACACTTGCTTTCATCACTAAAGGGAACTTTGGCCCAGTTCTCCTCTGACTGTATGACGAGACAGATCCTTACTCTGTTCAGCGCTAAACTGGCGAGCAATCGCAGCTGCGGTGTTGAACCGATTGCCCATTGAGATTCTTCGCATTATCCTGTCCTCTCTTGCATTTGTCTTTCGTGGACGACCAGCTTTCTTGGGGGACTTGAATGAGTTTGTGACGCTGTAAAAATGCAATATTCTAGAAATCACAGATTTGGAACGACAAACTTCTCTTGCTATGGCTAAAAGGGTCATCCCTTTGGCCTTCATCTGGACAACCTGCTGCCGGAGGGTTTCAGTCATTTTAGAACGACTCGCCATCTTGCAAAGTCAGTGAAAACTGGAAAGTTAGGCTGCCAGTTAAATAGGGTTTGTCAGATAATTAAAGAAATTAGCACAAGATGTCAGATTAACACCAATAATTAGGAGGTATCTGAAAGTGTTCTCTGATTTTCATCAATGTTCTTTTTCAAATCTCATTGAAGTTTTTTATTCTGTGCTTCAAAATATATTTACCGTATTTATCGGCGTATAACACGCACATGTGTATAACACGCACCCTAACTTTAAGAGGGAATTTTCACGAAAAAAACTTTCCACAGTATAACACGCAGGCACAGTTTACCCTCTATTTTCAGGGTAAAAAAGTGAGTGTTATACACCAATAAATACAGTAACTCATGAAATATGCTTAACAAAACTGCTCTTCTACTCCTATTTAGATCATTTCAAATAGGACTAAGCAGTGACTTTGAAATTTAGGAGATTGTAGGTTGTTCTCTAATTTTGAACTTCAGTGTATATCTGCATTCAACAAAACTATTATTCTGTTATTCCTACACTATCTGTCACATCTTATCTCCCACACAGACTTTATTTTTTTAGGCATCAAATGTAATTTTTGTGTTCTTCGACCAGATTTGAAATGTCTGAACATTTTAGACCACAAGTTTTGGCACTGAGGCTATAGGGAATAGAATTTTTTGTATCTAGCCCATTAAATAGCTTTGGCTAATCCTGGCATATTTTAAAGATCGAGAGGTTATCTAAAGGACTGTGGGTTCCTCAAAAAAAAAAAAAAAATATATATATATATTGTGACAGCAGGAAGGTAAAGTCACCTGGTTGCATCCAGGGGGGTAGATATATTTCGCCCAGATTCAGGCTTTACGCCGACTTATACAACTAGGTGGAGAGTTGTATAAGGCTAGTGGGCTCATGGATGACTCATACCTCTAGGGAGAGTGTGGGGCGTCGTGCAGACAGAGATGAGGAGACCAGCTGAACCTTGTCAGCTCATTTAGGCCTCTATAAGAACTCCCAGCTTCATTAGATGTTAGCTCATGCCTGGAACCAGACCTGTGTGGACTGTCTAGGGAGAGTGAACCCCTGTGCGGTGAGGCAAAGCCTGTGTGGCTATTTGTTTGGACTTTAACTAAACCAGGGACTTAGGGACTAGGACAGCACTAGGCTGATCCCAGTTGTTAGTTAGGAAACCTGTATGTTTAGTCAGAGGTCAACTTGACCAGGATTTATTTTGGTTATGTTTCTTTTGCTTTGCTGTGTTTTGTCACTGTAAATAGAAAATAAACCGCACCTTTTTTGATTTTGAAAACCACAACCTCCGTTTGCTGGGCCTGTTTTGTGTGGGGAGCCCATCCCGGGGGTCACACACACCCGCTGCCGAGCTAACCCCCTCACAGTTGGTGGAGAATGCGGGCAGTTTTTTTTAAGCCAGCATGGAGGAGATACTGAAGCAGCTGGCTCTAGCAAATGCCAATCAACAGCAGACAAATGCAGGTTTGCAAAGGAGCCTTGCAGCCCAGCAGCAGACAAACGCAACTTTGCAACAGAGTCTGGAGGCTCAGCAACGAGCCCAGCAGCAATCTGAGGCCCGCTTCATAGACCTGTTGCAGAAGCAAGAGCAGAGACTACAACAACAGATGGAAGCAGTAATGCAGCAACGTCCGCAGACCAGTGAGGAAAGCCGTCCCACTAATACCGCGTCCTTTGGGGTGAGTCGTTTATTGACAAAAATGACTGGAGAGGATGATCCAGAGGTATTTTTGACCACATTTGAAAGGACCGCTGAAAGAGAAAAGTGGCCTGAGGAGCAGTGGGCTGGACTGGTGGCTCCTCTGTTAACTGGTGAATCGCAGAAAGCTTACTATGACCTAGAGCCTAACCAAGCAAAAGACTATGTGATGCTAAAAGCTGAAATATTGGCAAGGCTGGGTGTCACCCAGGCTGTCCGGGCTCAGCGTGTGCATAACTGGACTTTCCAGCTTGGAAAACCCCCCAGGTCTCAAATGTATGATCTCATTCACCTGAGCAGAAAGTGGCTACAGCCAGAGACTTTGTCCGCACCAAAGATTGTGGAACGTGTTGTAATGGATCGGTTTTTGAGAGCTCTTCCTACTGCCATCCAAAAGTGGGTAAGCCATGGAGACCCAGAGACGGCCGATGGTCTTGTGGATCGTGTGGAGAAATACTTGGCTACAGAGAACCTGACGGCCTCTTCCAGAGACACTCGGACTTTCCACCCTAAGACCAGACCATCCCCAGGGGCGGATAAGAGGATTCCAAGGGGTGAGGGTGGAGAGAGTGAGAGGGTGGGAGCTCTACCCCAAGTTTGGCGAGAACAGCCTGGGAAATCAGCGGCTCAAGAGGCGGCAAGAAGGATCGTTTGCTACCGCTGCCGGCAAGCGGGACATATTGCAGCCAATTGCCCGGTTGTGGAGGAACCCATGCAGTGTGACTTTCTGACGGGCAGACGTCAGTCGCTGTGTGCGACAGTCGCATGCACTGCCATTCGAGGAACTGAGAAACATTTATGCAAAATGTGTGTTAATGGTAGAAATGTTGTGGTATTGCTGGATTCAGGTAGCCTTGTGACCCTGATAAAGGCTGAGTTAGTTAAAACAGAGGTCTCTGGGAATAGCAAGGTAGCTGTTATTTGTGTGCATGGGGACACCCGAGAGTATCCAGTGACTACAGTGTGTTTCGAGACCCCCAAAGGTACCCTCTCTCATCCAGTGGGCTTAGTATCTCAGTTACCGCATGACGCCATTGTGGGAAGGGATTTTCCAAAGTTCTGGGAACTGTGGGATGATCCTGAGCCCCTCACTGGTGCCCCTATGTACCAGGAATGTGATAGCCAGAACCCCCCTGAGAGTGGTGAGGACTCTCCGGAATTTCCCTTATCAGTATTGGCAGGGGAGACTCAAGAAACTGGAGAGGAGCCCACCTCCTCAGACGAAAACCTACCGTCTGTGGAGTTTTCTGATCTTGAGGTTCACAGGGAAAACTTTGCCACAGAACAGTTGAAAGACCCCGCCCTAATAAAGGCACGGGAAAACGTAGTGAAAATAGATGGCGAGTTAGTGAACCCAGATAATACCTGCACTTACCCATACTTCAGCGTAGAGAAGGACCTACTGTATCGGGTGGCAAAAAGGGCAGAAGAAACCGTTGAGCAGCTTGTGGTGCCCAAAGCTTACAGGAAGTTGGTGTTGGAGTTGGCCCATGGGCACATTCTTGGAGGTCATCTGGGGACAGAGAAAACCCGAGAGAAGGTATTACAGAGATTCTATTGGCCGGGGGTGATGAAGGACGTAGAAAATTATTGTTCCTCCTGCCCTGTGTGTCAGAGGTTGGCCCCGATGCCACATTTCCGTAGCCCGCTGGTCCCTCTACCCATCATTGAGGTCCCGTTTGAGAGGATCGCCATGGATTTGGTAGGTCCTATAAGCAAGTCCGCTAGGGGGCACCAGTACATATTAGTTATAATGGACTATGCCACCCGTTATCCAGAAGCGATCCCTCTCCGAAATACCTCAGCCAAAACCATAGCCAAAGAGCTATCTCTTGTTTTTAGCCGGGTGGGTATTTGTAAAGAACTGCTTACGGACCAAGGTACACCCTTTATGTCCCGGGTTATGAAGGAGCTGTGTAAATTGTTCAAAGTGACGCAATTGCGTACGTCTGTGTATCACCCCCAAACCGATGGGCTGGTTGAAAGATTCAACAAAACCCTAAAACAAATGTTGAAGAAAGTGGTGGATAGAGATGGAAAGGATTGGGACTGTTTACTTCCTTATTTGATGTTTGCTATTAGGGAGGTGCCCCAATCCTCTACGGGATTCTCCCCCTTTGAGTTACTGTATGGGAGACACCCAAGAGGGCTGTTGGATATTGCCAAGGAAACTTGGGAAAGTGAGAGTTCTCCCCACAGGAGTGTGATTGAGCATGTCGCCCTGATGCAAGACCGAATTGCACAGGTAATGCCCATCGTGAAGGAACATTTGGCCCAAGCGCAGTTAGCACAGCAGAGAGTGTACAACCGTGGAGCCAAGACCCGTACCTTTTCCCCGGGGGATAGGATATTGGTACTTGTCCCTACGGTTGAAAGTAAATTCCTTGCCAAATGGCAAGGCCCCTACGAGATAATGGAAAAAGTGAGCGAAGTGAATTACAAGGTCAGACAACCAGGAAGGCGAAAGCCCGAACAGATCTATCACGTTAATCTGTTGAAAGCCTGGAGGGATAGAGAGTCCCTAGTCGCAGACACTTGGTCACCAGCTCAAACTGGTTGCGTGATTCCTGAGGTTGGAATAGCAGCCACCTTGTCACAACCCCAACAACAGGAGGTTAAGGAGTTTGTGCTTCGCAACAAGGAGGTATTCTCTGAGCTGCCGGGACAAACATCTGGGGTAGAGCATGACATCATTACCCCGCCCGGTGAAAGGGTGAAGTTAAAACCCTATCGGATCCCAGAGGCTCGACGGGAGGCAATACGGGAGGAAGTACAGAAAATGCTGAACTTAGGGGTGATAGAGGAGTCCCAAAGTGATTGGTCTAGTCCCATCGTGTTGGTGCCTAAACCGGATGGGAGCTGGCGATTTTGTAACGATTTTCGTCAGTTGAACAAAGTTACAAAATTTGACACCTACCCCATGCCACGTATAGATGAGTTGATCGACCGGCTGGGAACAGCCCGATACATGACGACTCTTGACCTCACAAAAGGGTATTGGCAAATCCCCCTGGCCAAGTCGGCCAAAGAGAAAACCGCATTTGTAACCCCAGACGGGGCGTTCCAATATAAAAGAATGCCGTTCGGGTTACAGAATGCGCCGGCCACATTCCAGCGGAAAATGGACCAGATGCTGAGGCCCCATCGGAAGTATGCTGCGGCTTACCTGGATGACGTAATTGTCCATAGCACAGATTGGGCCTCACATCTGCCAAAAGTGCAAGCAGTCCTGGACTCTGTTCGGGAAGCGGGGTTTACGGCTAACCCCAAGAAGTGTACCATTGGGCAGGAGGAGGCCAAATATCTTGGGTACACCATTGGGAGGGGAGTAATAAAACCCCAACTCAACAAAGTCGAGGCCATCCAGAGTTGGCCACGTCCCAACAGCAAGAAGCAGGTACGAGCCTTTCTGGGAATCGCTGGGTATTATCGGCGATTCATTCCCCACTTTGCTTCTAAGGCTGTGCCCCTAACCAACCTGACGAAGGGGAAAGGGTCGGTCATGATTAAATGGACCCCCGAGGCTGAGGCAGCATTCCAATTCTTGAAACAAGCCTTATGTAGCCAGCCAGTGTTGTACTCACCCGACTTCTCTAAAGACTTTGTCGTACAAAGTGATGCGTCAGATGTGGGGTTAGGAGCAGTATTGTCCCAGGTCTGGAACGGGGAAGAGCACCCAGTCATTTACCTCAGCAGGAAGTTGAAGTCCCATGAGGTAAATTACGCCACCGTTGAAAAGGAGTGTTTAGCGGTGAAGTGGGCTCTAGATTCCCTTCGGTACTACCTGCTAGGTAGGCACTTTGACATGGTTACGGATCACGCTCCGTTAAAGTGGATGGCTCAAAACAAGGAAACAAATAGAAGAGTGAATAGGTGGTTCCTGGCCCTCCAGGAATTCAACTTCACAGTAAAGCATCGCCCTGGCGTTCAAATGGGGAATGTGGATGCTTTGTCTCGAGTACATGAATGCCTGATTGCTGGTGTTCCAACCCCGAGGTTAAAACAAGAGGGGGGGGTATGTGACAGCAGGAAGGTAAAGTCACCTGGTTGCATCCAGGGGGGTAGATATATTTCGCCCAGATTCAGGCTTTACGCCGACTTATACAACTAGGTGGAGAGTTGTATAAGGCTAGTGGGCTCATGGATGACTCATACCTCTAGGGAGAGTGTGGGGCGTCGTGCAGACAGAGATGAGGAGACCAGCTGAACCTTGTCAGCTCATTTAGGCCTCTATAAGAACTCCCAGCTTCATTAGATGTTAGCTCATGCCTGGAACCAGACCTGTGTGGACTGTCTAGGGAGAGTGAACCCCTGTGCGGTGAGGCAAAGCCTGTGTGGCTATTTGTTTGGACTTTAACTAAACCAGGGACTTAGGGACTAGGACAGCACTAGGCTGATCCCAGTTGTTAGTTAGGAAACCTGTATGTTTAGTCAGAGGTCAACTTGACCAGGATTTATTTTGGTTATGTTTCTTTTGCTTTGCTGTGTTTTGTCACTGTAAATAGAAAATAAACCGCACCTTTTTTGATTTTGAAAACCACAACCTCCGTTTGCTGGGCCTGTTTTGTGTGGGGAGCCCATCCCGGGGGTCACACACACCCGCTGCCGAGCTAACCCCCTCACAATATATATATATATATATATATATATATAATTATTTTTATTTTTATTTTTATTATTATTATACAGGATTTATATAGTGTCTAGATTTATATAGTAAAGCAGTGCTTTACAATATGAGGGCAGACAGTACAGTTGCAATACAATTCAATACAGGAGGAATGAGAGGGCCCTGTTCGTTCGAGTTTACAATCTAGAAGGGAAGGTCAAGTGAAACAAAAAGGTAATAACTGTGGGGGATGAACTGATCGAGAAAATAAAAATACAGTTGCTAGGTGTGGGTAGGATAGGCTTCTCTGAAGAGAAGGGTTTTCAGGGATTGTCTAAAATCTAATAGAGTATTAGATAATCTGACAGATTGGGGTAAGGCGTTCCATAGGATTGGAGAGGCTCTGGAAAAGTCCTGGAGGTGAGCATGGGAGGAGGTGACGAGGGAGCTAGAGAGCAGGCCGTCTTGGGAGGAACAAAGATTGGGTTGGTATTTTAAGACTAGGTTAGTGATGTAGCTGGGGGCTAAGTTGTGGATGGCTTTGTAAGAAGTTGTAAGTATACTGCAGTTTACTTTAGATGTGGTGGCTGTATTCATTGCAATCCATTGCATTTCATCTTTTTTCAAGTTTTTAAATTCTTTATTTTTTTACCTAGTGATCCACACAGTAATCCTACTTCCTGTACAAGGCTGACAACATTCACTGAGCTGTATCTATAGAATAGTCTTTCTCAACCTTTTTACCCCTAAGGAATCCTTGAAATCATTTTTAGGTCTTGGGAAACCCCTTCTAAAACCAATTAGTTGGGGGATCAGTGGGAAGATGGGAAGAAGGCCTCCTTTTACAGTAGTGGTCAAAATGTCAACCTTACAGATAGCTAAAATGGCCATTGGTGTCATGCTGTTGACTCTGCCATATGAAACTAGGCCCCAGAATTATGAAGGCACCATTAAATGGGAGGTCAATCAGTCACAGCTCAATGTTCCCCTGACAACCTCTGGAGGAACCATAGGGTTCCATGGAACCCAAGTTGGGAATTGCTGCTATAGGATAAGCAAGTAAGGAAGTGTGTTAGGTCTACTGAACACCTTTCCTTCTTCTTATCTCCTTATTATAAGGTAACCGAGAGAATTTAGGCAGGGCTGATAACATAGTTTAAGATTTGTGAATAGGGTTTTATTTTGCGCTACTCAAGAGTAATTAGAATGGAATCTGTAGTATAATTCTATGGCTGCAAAATCGATCTGTGTTCACCTAACACATAAACATAATGATAAAGAAAAGAGGGGGGTAGATTTTGCGCTAAAGAAAATAAATATCACACATGTAACACCACTGTGTCACCTAAAATATCAGGTATGAATAGTGATTAAGATTTGATTGCAGAATTTCCATATCACTACAGGAAGTTGTGAACCCTATACAGGGCTTTTTTTCTCAGAGAATAGGTGCAGAAACTACTCCTTTCTGAGTCACCCTTGACTCTGCCCCCTACCCACCTCTGAGCACTGTTCCTGGGTTCCACCTCCTACCCACCTCCCAGTACCACCCCTTTTAGAGAATACAGAACCAAGTATAAGTTTATAGTGCTAAGTATTTTGTATAGAATTTGTTATTGATAACAAGAAAGGCAGTAAAATGGATCTAGCAACAATGAACACCCCAGTGACAAAACACTCCCAACAGCCAGCATCAATAGACTCTCCAGCAGCCTGCAATATTAGATCCCTCCCTCAACAGTAGATCCCTCTAGCAATGATTGACCCCCTGCAACATAAGACCCACCCCTGCAACAATACAACCCCCACTGGCAACAGACCTCCACAGCAACAATAACCCCCCCCGCAAAAATAAGTCCCCTCTAGCAACAATAGACCCCCCATGAACAACAGAAGCTCAACCCAGGAACAATAGACCCCCATCCTCAGAAAATAGATTCCCTCCAGCAACAACAGATTCCCCAGCACCAGCATTAATAGATCCTCCAGCACCCCTTGCCATTACATATATTCAGTTCTGGAGGTGCCGGAACTGCGTTCCCCCGCGTTCCCGCTGAAAAAAAGCCCTGACCCTTTTTTTTTTTACTCAGTTTATAAATAGAGGGAACAATTACGCTGCTGATGGGAGGGCAGCCCATTTTTCTATATGTATCCCCCTACATTTATGTGTTTAACATGGCAGGTAACATCTTGGTCCAGAGCTCTATTTAAAATCTCTTTTCATAGGGATGTTAACAAAACCCTTTCAATGGTATGCTTAAGACTAGAGACCAATAGGGAGCAAAGAGAAGTTGATTGTTGGACTTTATGTATACTTTAATGGTGCTCATCTACCATGAAATTTGCTGCTACTAATACTGGCTTCAAATTGGCAAATTTTTAACAGATCTGGCCGTATGTAAAATTAAGAAAGTCAAGTTGAGTCCTGATATTACTCTCCTCAGCTAGCCCTGAGGGCCTGGAAAATATAATTGATAATTTGAACATGCTGATTACACATATCATTGATGCTCATTTGTTTATTTGTGTAGCAGCAAGAAAATTAATGTTATATCGTTCCATTTCTTAATTGCCTTACACATCCTACAAAACTAATTACTGCAATTTCTTAAACACCCTGCAGCCCACCACCTGTGACTCACAATATTTCATGCTTTTAATATCTAATACTATAACATGCAGAATAGTTTATTTTTATTTTAATTTCTGCCAATGACGCCATGGGTGAGACTGATAGTGTGTGTTGGGCAACTGTCTTGGGAAATAACATTCAAAAGGAATGTAGATTAAAGTTTTCAATTGCTTGTATTTAGTGATTTCAACAGTTCCTCATTCTAAAAATATACCATGATCATTAGACCTTCTTTAACCATTTCAGCCCGGGAAGAATTTACCCACTACCTGACCAGGCCATTTTTTTGCGATACGGCACTGCGTCGCTTTAACTGCAAATTGCGCGGTCGTGCGACGCTGTACCCAAACAAAATTTATGTCCTTTTTTTTCTCCACATAGAGCTTTCTTTTGGTGGTATTTGATCACATGTGCGGTTTTTATTTTTTGCGCTATAAACAAAAAAAAGCGCCAATTTTGAAAAAAAAAACTTATTTTTTGCTATAATAAATATCAAAAAAATATATATTTCTTCATCAGTTTAGGCCAATATGTATTCTTCTAAATTTTTTGGGTTAAAAAAATAAATAAATTGCAATAAGCGTATATTGATTGGTTTGCGCAAAAGTTATAGCGTCCACAAAATAGGGAATATATATATGGCATTTTTTTTTTTTTTTACTAGTAATGGTAATGATCAGCTTTTTTTTTTTTTTTTTTTTTTTTTTTTTTTAGCGGGACTGCGACATTGAGGCGGACAGTTCGGACACTTGACACTTTTTGGGGACCATTGACATTTATACAGCGATCAGAGCTAAAACTAGCCACTGTTTACTGTATAAATGTCACTGTCAGGGAAGGAGTTAATGGTAGGGGGCGATCAAGGGGGTTAAGTGTATCCTAGGGAGGTGTTTCTAACTGTGGGGGGAGGGGACTGACAGGGAGTAGAGAGATCGCTGCTCCTGATCACTAGGGACAGCTGATCTCTCTCTATTTCCCTGACAGTACGGGGATCTGTCTGTGTACATTGACAGATCCCTGTTGGCTCTCTGAGGAGCGATCGCGAGTGGCGGGCGGACATCACAGCTGCCGGCCACGTGCGCCCCCTATAGCCCTTAAAACGGCTGCCGTACAGCGATTCGCGCAGGGGAGCCAACCTGCTGCTGTATAACGACAGAGGCTGGTCAGCAAGCAGTTAAACATCTTGGAATTACAGTATGTGCTACAGTAGGATCTAGCATAAACATGAGTAGGTGGATGACAGATCTGACCATTGTAAAGATATTCTGTGAAGTATTTTAACATAAACATGCATGGCCATTTCTGCCAGATGCTCTTGTTTATGCATCATCCAGATATCCAAAGCATAGCTCTGAGATCAGTGACCCAAGGGGGTATCTATTCTAAAGTAGTGTAGAGTGCCCACAAACACAGCAGACTCTAATAAACTGGATGGGGTCACAGTCATCCCATGTCTATCACTTGCATCTAAACCTGGCCAGCTCAAGTAAGGCACCACTACACCAAAAACTTTGTGCATTGTTATATTGGTGACAGTACATACAGATCTTGTCAAAACTTTTTGGGACACTCTAGTAGTGGAGGGGGAGCACAGAATTGAGTATCTTTTTCCACTCAAGGTAAGAGGAAGAGGCCTCTTCCAAGTGATTGGCATATTGTTTTGGCATTAAAGTATAAGGGGAGTTCCAGCCTTTTTTTATGTCTATTAAAAGTCAGCAGCTATAAAAAGTGTAGCTGCTGGCTTTTAATAAACATACACTTACCTGTTCCTCTCCCCCCTTCTCCGCCGGCGCCTCCATTCCTGCTTTGGGCTTCACGGCCGGGCACTCACTGCGCATGTGCGAGCGGCGCTGCGCAATCTGAGTGGCCAGGCGATCGCCTGGGACCTGTTACGTGTCCAAGGTGATTGCCTACAGGGAGGGCGGGCGCCTTAGGCGATATGACGAGTCGCCTAAGCGGGCCCTGGGCGGAAGAAGGAAGTGGGACAGGAAGTCCCACTCCTACTGAAGCCCCCAAAAAAAATTACATGCCAAATGTGGCACGTAAGGGGGCGAGGAGTGGGTGATTGCCTACAGGGAGGGCGGACGCCTTAGGCGATATGACGAGTCGCCTAAGCGGGCCCTGGGCGGAAGAAGGAAGTGGGACAGGAAGTCCCACTCCTACTGAAGCCCCCACTCCCCCCCCCCCCAAAAAAAAATTACATGCCAAATGTGGCATGTAAGGGGGCGAGGAGTGGATTAAGTGGAAGTTCCAATTTTGGGTGGAACTCCGCTTTAACAGTTTTTTGCCATGAGTGTTAAAGGGAAGATCCTCCTTCAGTCCCAAAGGGCATGCCTTTGGACAATTTTAGTTTGGGAAGGCCCAAGGCAGTTACAATAAATCTATATATTTGTGTCCAGAAAGGTTGTATCCTGGGGCAGGAGTGGACCAGAGATCATGGAAAAAGGGGGACCAGCATCGTGAAGACAAAAATACACAAAACCAAGAAGCTTTATATGGGTTCTAACTCCATCCCAAATTCTACAGAAAGTTTTTTTTTTTTTTGCTGTCTCTTTACCCATTGAATAAAGTTTTCATAACTTTCTGGGGCACAATATTTGATGTACTAGAGAACTCACTTTTCTTGTCAATAGAGAACTCTGATGTTGGAGAACTGCGACTTGTTAGGCAGCAATAAGGAGCGGCTTAGGGTGACCAGTTCTACAGATAGGTGGAAGCCCGTGGTAGTGAGCAATATGGTGACATTTTACACTAGTTAACAGCTTAGCTTTAATGCTTTTGTGGGAATAGTGGGAAAACTTACAAGATGTGGGGCAAAAATTATTACTTTGAAAGTCGTAAGAAAATTTCATCCACTTAAGCTGGCCACAGGTAGAATTTTAACAAATTCTTAGTAAAAATGTTCTAAAAACGTCTGTTCCTTTTTTTCTAATCATTAGTGGGTGAAATTGACGTTCTCAGTGACGAGAAAATTAGATAGAGCAGGATGGAAAAAATTTCTCAAGCAAATGAATTTCTAACAGTGTATGTTTTCATTTGGTCCATTCATTCAAAAATCAAATGTTAAAAAGCAAACAATCTTTGAAACGATATTTAAATGTTCTGAGAATTTTCGTACAAATTTTCCTAATTTTTGTTCAAAATTCTATCCATCTATGACTAGCTTAAAACTTTGTTGTTCTAAGGCCGGCCATACACAGTTCGACCGGTTAATTGGCAGGTTGAATGTACCAAGTTGATTGATCAATCAACTTGGGTACAACCAGCCTGCCAGATCCTTTTATGATTATTGCTGGTGGCTGCTATATCTGCTAGCGATAATCACTGTCTTCTCCCGGCGAGGACGGCTTCCCGCTGCATTGCAAGCCTTAAATGCGTATTTAGGTCTAGGGTACGGGAAAAAGCATTTTTTTTTTGCCCAATCCACTTCCGGGGGCTCCCTCTGCACTTTTAGTCCAGTCCTCACAGCCTTTTCTCCCCATGCTCCTGCAGTCTTACACTGAACATGAGGACACCAGGAGGACGTTCCACAAGCTGGAGCATAGGGAGGAAGATTTGATTACCTGCTGCCTGGGAAACAGGGTAGCAGGTAAGTAAAACTGCTTTTTCTGGTACCCTACCCTAGAACAAGCATTCAACCCTTGCAAATTGGGGGCAGCCCCATTGCAAAGAAGGATTTTTCCTTTCCTCAATGATAGGCTTTAAAATAAGGTGACCAGATTTTTAAAATGAAATCCGGGGACATATTTTTTTTTTTACTAGTAATGGCGGCAATCAGCGACTCTCTGCCCGTCGCCGCCACCGCCCGCCTCACAGCCTGTCAAGTCTTAATCCCTGGGCCCCGGCTACTATTGGGTGGGGAGCGGAGGAAGATCACTCCGCCAGGGAAGGCAAGGAGATCAGCAGGCAGGAGGCTGCCCGGGACTTGAGCCAAGGCAGAAAAACATGCGAGCGGAGCTGAATGGGCATGCACCCGAAACTGAAGAAATATTCCCTCTGCTCCGACCAGCACATGATCATCAGAAAGGGGCACAGATAATGGAACAAAATACACCCCCCTAAGCTAGTAGGAGCGGCGGAGCGGGGGTGTGTAATTACGATTTTTATTTTATTTTTTATTTTTCATTCTGCACTGACTGTCTTTGAAATTGCCCCAGCACCTGTTCAGATCCAATCCGGGGACAAAACCGGGGACAGATTTGGTCCGGGGACAGTGTCCTCAATCCGGGGACTGTCCCCTGAAACCAGGGATGTCTGGTCACCCTACTTTAAAATGAACAAGGGTAGCTTGACCTCACTTCACACTTTGCTCCATTTATGTGGCTTTTCCTGTAATCTCTGCAGTTCTGCCGTGATCCTCATAGCACTGCCTTGTTTTCAGATTAGAGAGGAAGCTATGTATCAAATACAATCAAGAGTATATGTAAAAGCAAGAATGTAAAAATGACAGAAGAATCAATGATTATCTGTACATAAATATTATGTGTGATTGCTGAAAAAACACTACGACTTCCATATTTATGGAAAACTCTAGTCAAAATTAAAATTGCAAACCTTGAAATGTACAAAGGTGGGATAGCATATCCGCTGAGTAAGTCAGATTTTCATCCAGACATTGCTGTATTGCACTACTCCATCCAACCCTTTGATCTGATGATCCTGGAACACACCTGCTGTTGATGCTAGAACATCCTCTTTGCTGTCTCGTATACAGAGAGCCCAATTTAAATAATGCTGGTGCCTAAAGCATTTTTCAAAGCCAACAGTCAAAGTAAATCATCCTTTAAAGGTTTGCAGGTCTCTGGAGCTATGCAGAAGCAGATATGATGATATACTGTACAATAACTTGAACAGGCACATCCTACCATCCTTCTACTGGGTCTCAATGGATCTGCGTGTGCTGATTTTGCAGAGATACTGAATTTAGAGTAAGGTGAATTGAATCAACTTTATCACCTAAGCATAGTTAGTGTTTACTGCATAGAATTACGCTACACTCATAGGTGTGCGCAGCCTATTGCATTAGGGTGTGCACCCCAAAGCCCAAAACACACATGCATGTGTGTGTCTATATATACACTATATTACCAAAAGTACATGCACATGAACATTAATGGCATCCCGGTCTTAGTCCATGGGCTCAATATTGAGTTGGCCCCCCTTCACTTCTCTTTCACTGTGCTGGCAGGAATGTGCCAGGGCCATATACACTATATTACCAAAATTATTGTGACGCCTGCCTTTACAGGCACATGAACATTGATGGCATCCCAGTCTTAGTCCGTAGGGTTCAATATTGAGTTGGCCCGCCCTTTGCAGCTATAACAGCTTCAACTCTTCTGGGAAGGCCGTCCACAAGGTTTAGGAGTGTCTATGGGAATGTTTGACCATTCTTCCAGAAGCACATTTGTGAGGTCAGGCACTGATGTTGGACAAGAAGGCCTGGCTCGCATTCTCCGCTCTAATTCATCCCAAAGATGTTCTGTTGGGTTGCGCTCAGGACTTTGTGCAGGTCAGTCATGTTCCTCTACCCCAAACTCACTCATCCCATGTCTTTATGGATCTTACTTTGTGCACTGGTCCAAATCATTTGGTGGAGGGGGGATTATGCTGTGGGGTTGTTTTTCAGGGGTTGGGCTTGGCCCCTTAGTTCCAGTGAAGGGATATCTTAAGGCGTCAGCATACCAAGACATTTTGGACAATTTCATGCTCCCAACTTTGTGGGAACAATTTGGGGATGGTCCCTTCCTGTTCCAACATGACTGCCCACCAGTGCACAAAGCAAGGTCCATAAAGACATGGATAATCGAGTTTGGGGTGGAGAAACTTGACTGGCCTGCACAGAGTCCTGACCTCAACTCGATAGAACACCTTTGCGATGAATTAGAGCGGAGACTGCGAGCCAGGCCTTCTCATCCAACATCAGTGCCTGACCTCACAAATGTGCTTCTGGAAGAATGGTCAAACATTCCCATAGACACACTCCTATACCTTTTTTAGACAGCATTTCCAGAAGAGTTGAAGGTGGTATAACTACAAAGGGTTGGCCAACTTAATATTGACCCCTACGGACTAAGACTGTGATGCCATTAAATTTCATGTGTGTGTAAAGGCAGGTGTCCCAATACTTTTGGTCATATAGTGTGTATGGCCCTGGCACATTGAACTTCCTGCCAGCGCAGTGAAAGAGAAGTGCGTAAGCAGAGCCAATAAGAGAGAGATCTTTCCCATCTCCCTGCAGCTTTACAGAGCAATAATGCTAATGCGCACTAGGTGATTAGGATGTGCCCAGGCACAGCCGGCACACCCTTTGTGCACGCCTATGGCTACACTGATAGCCTTAAGTACACCGATCTAGGCCAGTTTCTGAAGACACCTACAAAATTTGAGCAGTGGGTGGCCCTATTGGTACCCTATTGCTCAATATTAAAAATTGATGGAGCTAGGCGGATAATTCTTGGCCGAACAGAATCTGCAGCCAATCAGCTGCAGTTACTGTTTGGCTGCACCCACTATATTTAAAATACAATAGCCTCTGTCCAAGATTTGTCTATCCGAGCTGTATGGAGTAACCTGTTAGCTTTTTTTCGTTTAGCCCACAGCCACCTTGAGTATCTCACAGAAAGCTTTCACTTGTGACTTGGAATTTCTCTTTAAAGGGGTTGAAAAGGTTGTTTTTGTTTTACCTTAATGCATCCTATGCATTAACTACTTGCTTACTGGGCACTTAAACCCCCTTCCTGCCCAGGCCAATTTTCAGCACTGTCACGCTTTGAATGACAATTGCGCGGTCGTGCGACGTGGCTCCCAAACAAAATTTACGTTTTTTTTCCCCCCACAAATAGAGCTTTCTTTTGGTGGTATTTGATCATCTTTGCGGTTTTTCCTTTTTGCGCTATACACAAAAAAAGAGCGACAATTAAAAAAAAAAACACAATATTTTTTACTTTTTGCTATTATAAATATCCCCATTTAAAAAATAAAAATAAATAAATAAATAATTTTTTTCTCAGTTTAGGCCGATACGTATTCTTCTACATATTTTTGGTAAAAAAAAAAAAATCGCAATAAGCGTTTATTGATTGGTTTGCGCAAAAGTTATAGCGTCTACAAAATAGGGCATAGTTTTATAGCATTTTTATTATTTATTTTTTTTACTAGTAATGGCGGCGATCAGTGATTTGTTTTTATTTTTATTGTGACTGCGACATTATGGCGGACACTTTTGACACCATTTTGGGACCATTGTCATTTTTACAGCGATCAGTGCTATAAAAAATGCACTGGTTACTGTAAAAATGACACTGGCAGTGAAGGGGTTAACCACTAGGGGCGCTGAAGGGGTTAAGTGTGCCTAAGGGAGTGATTCTTACTGTGGGGGGAGGTGACCGATGGTTGTCCCTATGTACAAGGGAAACACCATCAGTCTCCTCTCCATGATAGGACGTGGATCTCTGTGTTTACACACAGAGATCCACGTCCCTGGCTCTGTAAATGCCGATCGCGGGTACCTGGTGGACATCGCGGCCACTAGGCACGCGCATCGACACCCACGTGACGCGGCGGGCATGGAAGTTCCCCGATGCGTGCTCGAGAGCGCGCGCCGGAAACGAGGAAAGGGGCGGACGTCAATTGATGTCCTCCCGGCATTCTAGGTCCGTGCTGTAGCCATCATTCGGCTATAGCGCAGGCCTCTAGTGGTTAAGGTGAAAAAAAACCTGGCAATGACGGCCCCCCCAGCTCCCCCGCTATGGCTGCCGGCTGTATCACGGGAGTGCGCCCACAAGCTGACCCCCCTGGGAGAGCGCTTCCCATGAAGGGGTTAGCTGATGCGGGGAGGAGCTGAGACAGCCGCCGAGGGACCCCAGAAGACCAGGATCGCGGGGCCACTGTGTGCAAAACGAGCTGCACAGTGGAGGTGAGTATAACATGTTTGTTATTTATTTATTTTTTAAACGGGAACCTTTAGTGTCCCTTTAACTCTTTAAATACCCTTTTCTTTACTTATTAAGATTTTTTTTGTTCCCTAGGGCCCCAACCATCTGAGGAATCTGGCACAGAAGCTCACTTCAAGGTTTCAGATGCTCTGGAGGATGGAGTATGGAGTGCTTCAGTGGTCAGCAGTGAGGGAGACTCCCTTGTTCTTTCCATCCAATCCCCACCTGATGCCCGCATTGGACACTACAGCTTTACTTTGGAGACCTCTAACGGAACTGAGGAGAATTCCTGCAGTGTTGGGGAATTCTATCTCATTTTTAACCCATGGTGCCCAGGTAAGTGAGTTCAAACTGACAAGGAAACTTTTGGACGAAATACTTTACAAACCACGTATTACAGTATTATACCAAGGTTTTGTCATGTACAAAAAAAAAAATCCATCAAAATGGGAAATTCACTTTTGAGGTTAGAGCATTAAAGTGGAGTTGCACTCAATTTGTGCATGTGTAATGAATTTCATGGCTATCCAGAATGCTCTTACAAATGGGAACTTTTTTGATAAATAAATACCGTATTTATCGGCATATAACACGCACAGGCGTATAACACGCACCCTAACTTTAAGAGGGACCTTTCAGGAAAAAAACTTTCCACAGCCCCCTGCGTATAACACGCAGGACCTCTATTTTCAGGGTACAAAAGTGAGTGTTATACGCCAATAAATACAGTACCTTTTTTTTTTTTTTTTTCTAAAATTTTCTGTAGCACTTACTTCTACGACCACCTAGGCGATTTCGTCACTAGGCGTTTCACTAGGACTCCTGGGATTTCTGTGTCATCTATCCCAGGAGTCCATGAGAATCGCCTGGTGACTAAATCTCGCAATATTTCCAGAGAAAGCGCTGCGCAGTGGCATTACTGTGTAGGCGTGAGATCGGGAGGTGCATTCTGGGTAGCCAGCTGCACCCAATCCCGGAAATGAACAGAAGATTGCTTCAGATGCCCACAGCTGACATGGAACCTGCTTCAGGGCCGTCGGAATGGGACAGGCAAAACAAGCAATTGCCTGGGGCCCCGAGCTGGCCTGGGGCCCAGCCTAGGATGCCTGCCTGCTGCCTGTCACTGTCCTGGATTTCCAAATTCCGCCCTGGGTCGATCTAAATCAAATGCACGATCGATCTGACAGTGGCTGTGGACCCCCCTAGCCTAGCTAGCTGGCACTGTCTCTGCTGGTTGCTACGTGAAGCCCGCTTGGCTTGTAGCAACCAGTGACGTCACTAGCAGAGCAGGAGAGAGGCAGAGTTGTGCCTATCACAGGCAGCGGAGGAAAGATCTTCCAGTTAGCTCCGCCTCCGAGTCCACCCTCCTCCTCCTCCCGCTCTGTCCTCGAGGCACACTGTCAAGCCACTCAGGCAGCGGCATGCTGCTGTGCTGAAGTCTGAAGAACACAGAAAGACGTGACAGAGTGAGACAGATTTCAGCCAGCTGTAGAAAGCAGGCAAGTAAGCATTGCTGACTCACCATTGTCAGCACAGCACTGACCAACACATCATAAGGGGTGGGCACTGCACTGGGCAGGACTGGAGCAGTAGTCAGCTCTGAGGGATTCATGCTGGGACCTGTAGTTCTTCACTTTTGGGCGGGGTCACATGATTTCCAGTCCCAGCATGAATCCTCCCTGCCCTGCCAGGATAGGACACACAAACACATCCTAGCAGGGCAGGGAGGGTTTATTGTGGGACTTGAAATCATGTGACCCCCCCAAATGTGAAGAACTACAGGTCCCAGCATGAACCCCTCAGGACACACAAACACATCCTAGCAGAGCAGGGAGGGTTCATGCTGGGACTTAAAATCATGTGACCCCCCCGTGCCCCCCCAAAAGTGAAGAACTACAGGTCCCAGCATGAACCCCTCAGAGCTGACTCCTGCTCCAGTCCTGCCCAGTGACCACCCTTATGTGGGCACTGGGCAGGACTGGAGCAGTAGTCAGCTCTGAGGGGTTCATGCTGGGACCTGTAGTTCCTCACTTTTGGGGGGGTCACATGATTTCCAGTCCCAGCATGAACCCTCCCTGCCCTGCTAGGATGTGTTTGTGTCCTCTCCTGCCAGGATAAACTGTATCGCTATGCTGTGGTTCCTGTAGGCTTTGCGTGAGTGCAGGGGGGGGGGGGCCTCCATGTCCATTTTGCTTGGGGCCCCCAAATTCCTTCAAACGGCCCTGACCTGCTTGCTTCCGAGATCTGGTTAGCAATCCACTATTTTCACATAAACTACAAAGAGCACATACAGTATGTGACATGATCTAAATGTTTCTGTATATGTGTACACAAGTTCGGCAGAGTATTTAAAGAAAAAAAAGTATTTGGGGGACTGTAACTTCTCCACCAAGGACGTCATATGACATCCTTGACTTTGAGGGGGGATATCTGAATGATACCTGCAGCTACAGGCATCATTCAGATATCATTCTGTCTGTCATGCCGGCGATTCTGCGCACTATGAGAACGATCATAGCAGCAGTTCCGCCGCTTGATCGTTCTTATAGG
The DNA here is from genome assembly GCA_029206835.1 of Rana muscosa. NCBI lineage: Eukaryota > Metazoa > Chordata > Amphibia > Anura > Ranidae > Rana > Rana muscosa. The sequence goes on along the minus strand of CM055128.1, from coordinate 53,304,858 downwards.
AGGTGGGAGGGGACATCCCCCCCCCTCCCGCCACCATCCGGTGCTTCTCCGGGCTCTCCCGTGCGATCGGGGGCCCGGAGAACGAATCGGCCGGCGCCGGCTCACGACGATAGAGATTTCCGGTGACCGGATGGTCACCAGTCATCTCTTTGACCATCGGAGTCCCGGGTGTGACGTTGTGACGTCACGCCCGGTACCCGGAAGTAAACAAAGCCGCAATTGCGGCTGTCAGCATGATCGGTGAATTTTTTTTTCACCAATCTCATGCTTTCCAGCCTGGAGGAGAGATGTGGGGTCTTATTGATCCTGCATCTCTCCATAAAGAGGACCTGTCACAATGATTCATATTACAAGGGATGTTTACATTCCTTGTAATAGGAATAAAAGTGATCAAAAAAAAAATAATTAAAAAAAAAAAAAAAAATCTGTAAAAAAAAAAACTTAAAACGCCCCTGTCCCCAGTAGCTCGCGCTCAGAAGCGAACACGCATGTAAGTCCCGCCCACATATGTAAACACCGTTCAAACCCCACATGTGAGGTATCGCCGCGTGCGTTAGAGTGTGAGCAACAATTCTAGCACTAGACCTCCTCTGTAACTCAAAAAAAGTAACCTGTAAAAAAAATTAAAGCGTCGCCTATGGAGATTTTTAAGTACCGAAGTTTGGCGCCATTCCATGAGTGTGCGCAATTTTAAAGCGTGACATGTTGGGTATCTATTTACTCGGCGTAACAGCATCTTTCAGATTATTCAAACAAATTGGGCTAACTTTACTGTTTTGTTATTAATTCGTGAAACCATTTTTTTTTTTTCCCAAAAAAAGGCGTTTGAAAAATTATTGCGCAAATACCGTGCAAGATAAAAAGTTGCAATGACCGTCATTTTATTCCCTAAGGTATCTGCTAAAAAAAATATATAATGTTTGGGGGTTCTGATTAATTTTCTAGCAAAAAATGATGATTTTTACATGGAGAGAAGTGCCAGAATAGGCCCGGTGGAGAAGTGGTTAAGCTAGTGCATTGTTGTTTCACTTACCTTTTCCTTCGATTTCCCTTCTGTTTTTTTTCTTTGTCTGAATTTCTCACTTCCTGTTCCTCCTCAATAAGCTTGCCCCCATCATCCGAGCCGTTCTGGCTGGGGGTTAGTCAGCGTGCTCGCCCCCTCCCTTGGGACTACATCCCTGCGGGGAAACGCTGTGAAATTAAGGGAAATTAAGAGAAATCTCAAAAATTGGACAGAAAAAGGAAACCTCAGATAAAAATGGGCAGAACACTAATGCCCCATACACACGATCGGATTTTCCATCGGAAAAACCTTGGATGGTTTTTCTGATGGAATTCCGCTCAAGCTTGGCTTGCATACACACGGTCACACAAGTTCTCTGAACTTTCGACCGTCAAGAACGCGGTGACGTACAACACTACAACGAGCCGAGAAAATGAAGTTCAATGCTTCCGAGCATGTGTCGAATTGTTTCTGAAAATGCGCCGGAATTTTGCACGTCGGAATTGCTACAGACGCTCGGATTTTCCGATAGGAACTTTTTCCGTCGGAAAATTTGAGAACCAGCTCTCAATTTTTTGCTGGCAGAAATTCCGACAGCAAAAGTCCGATCGAGCCTACACACGGTCGGAATTTCCGTTCAAAAGCTCACATCGGACTTTTCTTGTCGGATTTTCCGATCGTGTGTACGGGGCATAAGAAAAGTAGATCTCAAAATTTGAATAGGATCCTAAGATCAAAACATAGCTCATGCCGTAAAAATACACCAACTATTCAGAGACTCATAGGTCCCCTTTCTCAAGGTGACAGACCAAAGAAAAAGGGGACCTGTGTGTCTTCAAAAACTCTCTTTTTTTTCTTTTTTTTTTTTTTTACTGCATGAGCTAAATTTTGCTATTGAGATCTCAGTAAAAATTTGAGATCTACTCCACTCCACTCTTGGGTGCTGGCCATTTTTGTCTATGGATTTACACATTATCTCTGTTGACCATGCACCCTTTATTGGGTGTGAAAGAGGAAGGTACAGGATGGATGTTTTGCCAAGGGGAAAAGGAGCTCCATGGGTAGGGGTTCCCCTTTCAACACAGAATCAAGCAATTTCCTTTCCTGCAACCCGTGGCTGCAGGAAATGAGAAGGCATCAGCTATGGCCTGCTTGAATGATACTCCCAATTATAGCACAATAAAGCAGAAACCAAATTACAACAGGAGGGCAGCCCCGTGCAGTTCATTTTTATCATTTCTAAGTCCTAACCAGGTACACAGGAAACCAAAAACAACTCTGGCATCTAAGTGGGGAATCAGTTTTGTGTTCCTGTTTACGATTTATGAAATTCAGAAACTAATAACAGTAATATTTCCAACTGCGTGCTTTGTGCTATTTTTCAATATGTTTCTTTATGAAATTTTTATTTTATTGCTTTGTAAGTCATACAAAAAAATGTTGTGTTTCACAAGCCGCTAACATCTGTATTACCTATATGTGCTCTGCCGTGATATTATTCTCCCAGCTGTTCTTCGCTCCCACAAATTCCCATTCAATTTATTTTAAGCACGATGATTTGTTTGACATTTATGTTAAGGTCACTGTAATACGAATTGCGCCAAGGTCCATCATTCAGTGTAACTCTATCTCCGTTTCTTAGAGGACTCCGTATATCTAGAGGATGAAGAGGAACGCATGGAATATGTTCAGTGTCAGTATGGGATCATCTTTCAAGGCACCAAAGAGTCAATTGACCCTGTTCCTTGGAACTTTGGACAGGTACATTCCTGGGATGCTTTTCTTTATATTGTTCGTTTTTTTTTTTTTTTTTTTTTTGTAAAGGGGCTTCCAGGAAAAGACAAATCCTTGTTTTTTTGCTTTTTAAAGCAGGATTCTGGCAAAAAAAAATTTTGTGAGAAAGGTTTAGAGCAGGGGTCTCAAACTGGCGGCCCTCCAGCTGTTGCAAAACTACAAGTCCCATGAGGCATTGCAAGGCTGACAGTTACAAGCTTGACTCCCACAGGCAGAGGCATTATGGGACTTGTAGTTTCACAACAGCTGGAGGGCCGCCAGTTTGAGACCCCTGGTTTAGAGCCTTTGTTAAGCCTTGTACACACGGCCAGAAATCTCGTCAGGAAAAAACTCGTTGTTTTTCCCGAAGAGAGTCTTGGACAAGAATCTTGTCCCGGCCGAGTGTACACACGTACCTTTCAAAAGAACCGCTGTTCTATTTAATGACACGAACGCGGTGACGTCATCGACTACGATGAGCGTGCGCTCGTCACATTCAATGGCCGTCGTCGCCATCTTGCTACACCCTACCTATGCCTAGAAAACTACCGCGCAATGCGTCAAAGTCATTTCGAGCATGTGCAGGTTTTCACGGGTACAGGTAAGTGTACACACACTCGGGTTTCTCGTCGGGAAACAGGCCGACGAGAATCCCGACGAGAAAAAAGAAAGCAGGTCTTCTTTTTTTCTCGTCGAGATTCTGGGCAGTTTTCTTGACGAGAAACCTGAAACCCTCGTACACACGACCGGTTTTCTCGGCAAGAAAGCTCTGCAAGCAGTTTTCTTGCCGAGAAAACCGGCTGTGTGTAGGAGGCTTTAGTTCTTGGATTGCAGTGTTTGTCCTCTTGGGGAGATTTCCTCCACTTCCTGTTCCGGTGATATAACAGGAAATCAGTGAAAACCATCCAAAAGCCAGGAGAAAGCCAACCTTTGGAAATTGTCACTGGAATACACCTGGGTAGATATCTCTACCACTTGTTCAGTGGATTTTCCCACCACTACTGTTTTAAAGACAAAGAACATATCTGTAAAACTACTGATGTGTTTATAAGATAAAGGTCCGAATTGTCCAGAGTATGGTATTTTCTGTCACTCTCTATAGATGGGAAAGCTGAGCAATTAAGAAGCAAGCAGGAAAATGATTGATGCCTTTGAACTTGTTGTTGGCGAAGAATTCTGCCAGTGCCATGGACAGCAATGGAAAGAAACAAATGGATCCTTTAACAAATTTGCCCAACCTGTGACTATAAGCCCATATAACTAGGCTGAAGCTGTCTTATACCGTGTATCCAGAAGGTATTCACAGCGCTTCACTATTTCCATTTTTTCTTTTTTTATATTACAGCTTTATTCCAAAATGGATTAAATTCATTATTTTTCTTAAAAATTTTGCAAACAATACCCCATAATGACATCGAGTATGTTTGAAATCTGTGCAAATGTATTAAAAATAAAAAACAAAAAAAAATCCCATGTACATAAGTATTCACAGCCTTTGCTCAAAACTTTGTTAAAACCACCTTTGACACCAATTACAGCCTCAAGTCTTTTTGAGTATGATGCTACAAGCTTGGCACACCTATTTTTGGGCAGTTTGTCCCATTCTTCTTTGCAGGACCACTCAAGCTCCATTAGGTTGGATGGGGAGCGTCGGTGCTCAGCCATTTCAGATCTCTCAAGAGATGTTCAATTGTGTTGAAGTCTGTGCTCTGTCTGGGCCACTCAAGGACATTCACAGAGTTGTCCCGTAGCCACTCCTTTGTTATCTTGGCTGTGTGGTTAGGGTCATTGTCCTGTTGGAAGATGAACCTTCACCCCAGTCTGAGGTCCAGAGCACTCTGGAGCAGGTTTTCATCAAGGATGTCTCTTTACATTGCTACATTCATCTTTCTCTCACTGTACATTGCCACATTCATCTTTCTCTTGATCCTGACTAGTCTCCCAGTTCTTCCTGCTGAAAAATATCCCCACAGCATGATGCTGCCACCACCATGCTTCACTGTAGGGATGGGATCGCGATGAGCGGTGCCTGGTTTCCTCTAGACATGACGCTTGCCATTCAGGCCAAAGGTAAATCTTTGTTTCATCAGAACAGAGAATTTTGTTTCTCATGGTCTGAGAGTCCTGGTGCCTTTTGGCAATCTCCAGGCGGGCTGTCATGTGCCTTTTTCTGAGGAGTGGCTTCTGTCTGGCCACTCTACCATACAGGCCTGATTGGTGGAATGCTGCAGAGTTGGTTGTTCTTCTGGAAGGTTTTCCTTTCTCCACAGGAAAACGCTGGAGCTCTGTCAGAGTGACGATCAGGTTCTTGGTCACCTCCCTGACAAAGGCCTTCTTCCCCGATCACTCAGTTTGGCCGATCAGCCCACTTTACGAAGAGTCCTGGTGGTTCCAAAATTCCTTCATTTACAGATGATGGAGGCCACTGTGCTCATTGGGACATTCAATGCTAGAGAAATTTTTCTGTACCCCCGGATCTGTGCTGTGATGATTTAACACAAAGTATAGTGCCTCGATACAATCCTGTCTTGGAGGTCTACAGACCATTCCTTGGACTTCATGGCTTGGTTTGTGCTCTGACATGCACTGTTAACTGTGGGACCTTTATATAGACAGGTGTGCGCCTTTCCAAAAGATGTCCAATCAACTGAATTTACCACAGGTGGACTCCAATCAAATTGTAGAAAGATCTCAAGGATGATCAGTGGAAATGGGATGCACCTGAGCTCAATTTTGAGTGTCATGGCAAAGGCTGTGACTACTTATGTACATGGGGTTTTTTAAATTTTTATTTTTAATAAATTTGCAAAGATTTCAAACATTATGGGGTATTGTTTGCAGAATTTTGAGGAAGATAATGAATTTAATACATTTTGGAATAAGGCTGTAACATAACATAATGTGGAAAAAGTGAAAAGCTGTGAATACTTTCCGGGTGCACCATATTAGACATATTGGGGGAGATGTACTAAAACTGGTGCACACAGAATCTGGTTCAGCTTTGCCTAGTAACCAATCAGCTTCCAGCTTTTATTGTCAAAGCTTAAGCCCTGGTTCACACTGGTGCGTTTTGACATGCGATTTGGCATGCCAATTCGCATGTCAAAACGCCGGTATTTGCCGCAAATTGCGGGCAATGGAACCATCATAATCTGTGCGACACCGCATCTGCGGCGCTGCACCGATTTCAAAAGGTAGTTTCTGTACTACTTTTTGCGATTTCGGGCCGCGATTTACATTGACATCTGTGCAGAAACCTGCACAGATGTCCCTGTAATCGCGGCCGAAATCAGGACTGACAGGCAAGAGTGAGATCGTGCGAGTTCAGCTGAACTCGCACGGCTTCACTCCCGCAGCCCAGTGTGAACCTGGGCTAATAGAACAAGCTGAAGTTAGAAGCTGATTGGTTACTACACACAGCTGCACCAGATTCTTTGTGCACCAGATTTAGTAAATCTCACCTATTTTGAGAAAAATCCACTGTCCAATAATGTAGGCACATTAAGACCTCATTTACCCGTGCGTACCTATCCATACACCTGTGCAAAGGGCTGTGTTTGCCCACAGGGAATACTCAGGTGTTCCGTGCGTCCGCAAGCAGTCAGTCCCATTCATATCTTTTGGGATTCGGCAGCTGCACAGACACCATAGTGCACAAATTTAGTGACGTCAGATTTTCGGGATGTTTGGGTACATTGGCAGCCCATTATTTTCTATTGGGCTGCCCTTGCACAGGGCACATAATGTACAATACAACATGCATTTAACGCATGTGTGGGTAGCTTCAGTGTGGGGCAGCTGCAGAGAACATTCAGAGTCCAGATGCAGGAAACAGAACTGTATTGAACTTGAAGTTCAACAATACACAACAATACTGGCGGAAGGCAACCCAACCGAGAGCACTCACAGGATGCAACTGTGAGTAGCAGCAGGTCTCAGGTGTGCCGACAGAGTCTGTCTTGAGGGGCAGAATGTGGCTTGGCCGGTCTGTACCAAAGTGGGGAAGCTTCCAGGAAGGCTGGCGCGTCCTTGTACTTTCCCTCTGATCTGGAACTTCTCCCTGATTCTAAGCACTGTCCCTGACAGACAGGTGACCTGTCCTTACTCTAGCCACACGCGAAATGTGCACCGAGCCCGGGAGCCAGGGCCTTAAATAGACTCTGCCTGACCCAAGATGGCTGCCAAAGTCACATGGATCGCCAGCATTTCCTGTGACCCAGGAAACCATAGAGAAACCAAGTTCCTCTTGACTTTCTCTCTGCAATGCCACTATGGTTGAGCGACACCTACAGTGGAGAAAGCAGACTGCACCTGCCTACACTTTAATTAGCACACTGCAAAAATGTAAAATAGAGTAGGGAATTATAAAAAACATTTCTGGGTATTTTGTGCTGTTTGTGTATTGGAGATACTACAGGAAAAACTCTACAAAGTGATTGTAATCTGCTCTTAGGCAATTTTCACCTAAACAGGTGTCCCCATTTGAAGATTTCCTCTCTATTTCCTCTTTCATCTCTTTCATATTTCCTCACTATTGCTGGATTGCCCTTCATTCTGTCTCAGTAATAAGGGTCACCAGGACAGAGGAGGACCTAGCAGAGACGGCAATAAAAACTTTAAAGTTGTACTAGTATTTCCTTACTCTAAAGTGTATACATGTCTGGAAATTTTCTTTCTTCAAATTCCCTATTCTTAGCTATAGTAGGAGTCTGTAGGACTCTTGCCCTTCTGGTGACAGTTGTACCCCTTCCGACGTTCCTTATCTCCCCAGCGCAGACTGCCCAATCCCTCCTCTGCCTATCCTGTGTTCAGATCTTCTCAGGACACCTCGCAGTGCTGAAGCTCATCAGGAACACTCAGACATTGGTGTCATGCCATGAAGAGACAACTATGCTTAATGCCATAAAAGGTTTTGAATAAAAGGAGTCATCACATTGGGCTTACTCAGTGAAACAGGAAAAATAACAATGAAATAAAGCCTATTCATCTCAGAGAGGGAGTGCAAACTACCATATTCAGAGTTTAGTAACTTATTAACCCATAAGAATAATTATTCCACCAACATGACTACTGTAAGGGATCGGTCACACCGGTACGGAAAACCCACGCTTCAAGCGTGTTTCCCCGCATCGTATTCAAAAAGCACTTGGTGTGCCATCTGCTACTGGTGGCAATATATTCCTAACAAAACAAAAAAACAAATGCAGATCGCAAATGCAGTGCGTTTGCCTGCGCCAGATCACCTAGTACTGCAGTGGGTTTTTTTTTTTTAAAGTATTGCGTGCACTACTTTTTGTGCCATTTCAGCCCCTTCAAAAGGATAGGCTGAAAATCGCATACCACACTCAGGGCCGTCTTTAAAGCGGAGCTCCACCCTAAAGTGGAACTTCCGCTCATCGGAATCCTCCCCCCTTCCGGTGTCACAATTGACACCTTTCAGGGGGGAGGGGGGTGAAGATACCTGTCTAAGACAGGTATTTTCACCCACATCCGGGAGTCCTCTCTCCGGGAATCTGCGGGAGTGACGTCACTTCCTGCAGACTTCCCGTAGTGTTCTGGGAGACACTCGGCTCCCAGAACACAGGAGCACCAATCAGAACGGTGCAGTGCGACTTGCGCATGCGCCATAGGGAACCGGGCAGTGAAGCCGCAAGGCTTCGCTTCCTGGTTCCCTCAGCGAGGATGGCGGAGGGGGCAGCAGAGTGACGAGCGATTGCTCGTCCTCTGCTGCGGACGTCGCTGGACTCCAGGACAAGTAAGTGTCCAAATATTAAAAGTCAGCAGCTGCTGTAGCTGTAGCTGCTGGCTTTTAATATATTTTTTTTTTCAGGCAGAGCTCCGCTTTAATGTTGAATGGACCCTGGGCAAAAAAATTCTTGGGCCCCCCCCCCCCCATGCAATTTTGCTCTCCATCTGCTCTGAGACATACAATAAATATCAGCTAGACTTAAAATCAGTTTGCTGAATCAGATCAGGCAGTGATTGAGATTGGTTGCCAGAGGTTACAGCATTTCATTACCACTGTTGCTAGAGGTTATAGCACACATTACAGCTCACTGATTAGTTGCTAGAGGTTACAGCAAGCAAGGATTGCCGCTCCAAACAGGCTTACCCAAAATAAAATTCACCTTTCCAGGAACCGAGGGTGCTGGCAATACACTAGGCAATTGAGAAAATAATGATGATCTGGACAGCCGCACTTCAATCCAACGTGGCTTTATTCACAAAATAAAATGAAAACAGGCACTCCATGTCACATCAACAGAAAAATGGGGACAGCTAACACGTTTCACACTTAAAAGTGCTTACTTTGTGAATAAAGCCACGTTGGATTGGAGTGCGGCTGTCTAGATCATCATTATTTTCTCAATTAGAGGTTACAGCACATGATTTCTTCTTGTTGATTGGTTGCTAGAGATTACTGTACAGTAATACTGCTCACTGATTGGTTGCTAGAGGTTACAGCACATCATCTCTTCACTGCAGAGGGGCATGATATACATATGAATGCTGCCCGGCCTCAGCTGTTTACATATGAATGCCGCCGCTATTTACACATAAATGCTCCCGTTATTTACATATGAATGCCGGTAATTACACAATAAACACAGGGTCTGCAGGTGAGTCATCTGTACACAAAAATAGGGCAGAGCTGGGCAGCATTAGTAGCAGCACTTTTCAGTTATATATCAGGACACAGCACAGAACTAAAACTTTAAGGGACAAGGGCATTTAAACTGGGATAGTTGGCAAGTATTAGGCAGCTGCTTTGGGCCCCACAACAATGATGGGGCCCAGGACAGCTGCCCCTTTTGCCCTGCCTTAAAGACGGCCCTGACCACACTGAATTGCACAGGAACGCGGACCTCACTTGTGTGCGATTCAGGTATGAACTGGCCCTAAGGCTTCATGTACATGGCGGTACAGGGGCTTTACAACTTAGAGAGCCCATGTAATGACATCCCCAGGTTCCCCAAAAAGACAGAGTGTGTTCGGAATATGCGTCAGTGCTAATGCTTTACTCAACCCCAGCGCACAACTGCATACAGCCACCTCTCGTAATAGGAGGCGGATGAGGAGGCAGCGGTTCCTCAGGATGTCATTACACAGGCTCTACGTGCTGTACGGCCCTTGTGTGGCCATGTGGATGAAGCCTTAACTAGTTAAGAACCGGAAGGATTTGCCCCCTTAATGACCAGGCCATTTTTTGCGATACGGCACTGCGTCGCTTTAACTGACAATTGCGCGGTTGTGCAACGCTGTACCCAAACAAAATTTATGTCCCTTTTTTCCCCCACAAATAGAGCTCTCTTATGGTGGTATTTGATCACCTTTTTTTTTTTGTTTTTTGTGCTATAAACAAAAAAGATGGTCGATTTTGAAAAAACAAAAACATTTTTTGCTTTTTTCTGTACGGCAAAAACTCAACACACGCAAAATATACAAAAATATAAGATTTATTAAGAAAAAACACAGAGTTAAAAATTAGGCCTTTAGAGCAAAAATCCCCTTCAACACGGATGGGTTCATGTCTGTGTATACAGTTCCTATTTTCAGAGATTTCAAATTATGTACTTCTGTATTTTTGCTGTAAAGGCCTAATTTTTTACTTTGTGCTTTTTTCTTAATAAATCTTTATTTATATTTTGTCTATGTGAGTCTTTGCCGTACCATGAAAGTCCAAAGTTTCCTCAAAACCTCTGCTTTTTCTGATCTGAATTGATAGGACGACGGTACATTACCCTTTTTTCATATATTTTGTCAGTAGTGTCACTTATAACAATTTTTTGCTATAATAAATATCCCCCCCCCCCCCCCCAAATTTTTTTTTTTTTAGTTTTTTTTTTTTTAGTTTTGAGTCTCAGACCCAGAGCAAGCATGCAGCCAATGAATGGAGAAAAGTCAGAATTCCTCATCAGTGACCCATAAAGTATAAGAACAGAACACAAGTGTCAGTATTTTTAAAAGTCAACAATGGCAGTCTTTTTTAAAGTGTCTAAAGTCTTCTTTTTTTTTTTTGATAGAGAATGATTAAAGTCCAGTCATTTTTTTGATAGAGAATGATTGAAGTCCAGCAATTTTTTGTGTGCTTGTATCCCATTGGAGAGATTTCTTTTAATTTCCTGTCCCAGAGACAGAATAAGAAGTGAGAAGAAATCCTTTTTAAGTGACAGGAAGTCCCCTACATTCATTTTTTATTACTTCCTTTTCACCTTTAAACTTTCTTTTAACTGTACACATTTTTTTTTACATTATGGGATTGCATAAGAGAAGCTGTCAGACTTGGACCTTAAACTGCTGAGTGTTTAAGCTGTGTAAACAATGTTCACGTCTCAATGAAGAAAAAGCACATGTAGTAACTTGTGTACAGAATTCCAGAATGTTTGTTTTCCTGTAAATTAGCGAAGACTTACAGCTACTTTATGTAGTGATTGTCGGTTACACTGCACAGCATCTCGCTACTTGATGAAGTGTGGAAATATTGCAAAAGTTTGACAACCCGTTAGAGATGCACACGGTTCAGTAAGTTCATTTAAAGAGAACCTGTGAGTACATACAAAGCGGGGCAGCCATAGCAGACTTGTTTTTAAAAAGACCCTGATCATTAACCGCTTGCTTACCGGGCACTTTCACCCCCTTCCTGACCAGGCCAATTTTCAGATTTCAGTGCTGTTGCGCTGTGAATGACAATTGCGCGGTCATGCAACGCTGTACCCAAACAAATATATTTATTTTTTTGGGACAGATAGAGCTTTCTTTTGGTGGTATGTATTCACCACGGTGTTTTTTTTTTTTTTTTTTTTGGTAAACAAAGACTAACATTTTGGAAAAAAAAAGTTTTTCTTCCTTTCTGTTTTAAAAATTTCTAAATAAGTAATTTTTCTCCTTTACCGAGGCAGCACTGATGGGCACTAATGAGGCAACACTGATGAGGCTGCACTGATGGGTGGCACTGATGGGCACTGACAGGCAGCACTGACAGGCATCTCTGATGGGCACTAAGTAGGTGGCACTGATGAGGCTTCACTGATGTGAAAAAATAAATAAAGAAAAGGTCTGGTATGTGTCTGCCCTGATGTGTGGCACTAATGAGGCACCACTGATGGGCACTAATGAGGCACCACTGATGGGCACTGACAGGCAGCACTGATGAGCACTGACAGGCAGGACTTGTGAGCACTGTTGGGGCTGCACTGATCATCAGGACACTGATGATCTGTAATCTAATCAGTAGATGTACCCTGTGTGGATTTGCCAGTTGTCGTCTTTCCTGTCATCACGCGCTGTCAGTGTGAAGAGAAGAATGCCGATAACTGGCAAATACTGTTTACACTGTGATCAGTTGTGATTGAACACATCTGGTCACATGGTAAAGAGCTGTTGTGATTGGCTCTTTACCCCGATCTGTGATCCCTGTGTCCGAAGAACACGGATCACAGATCTCTGCCGATGTGCACTGCAAGTGGTGCGCAGGCAGCGCGATCCTGGGAGGTTTACCATAGATGCCCTTTCCAGCAATGTGAGCCCACGCTGTAGCCGTCTTTCGGCTATAGTACGGACGGAAAGAAGTTAAGGAGGAGGGAGCAGAAGATGAGTGCCCTTTGCCACCCTAGCCTAAAGCTGGGTACACACATCGAAAATGTAGCTGGTTCAGCAGGAAATTTCAGTACATGTGTACCCCTGTTTAACAGAAGCCAGTCTTGATGAGAAACCAGCATTCGATCAATGGCTGCAGCGCTGATCTGTGTATTCTGATGGGATGGAAGGGGGGGGGGGGTGGAGTCCCCACTCTCAGAATACAATAATTCAGCAGGGGAAATCATTTAATTCACATTGCTTGTGTGAATGCAGGGATTTTTCAGGTGTTTTCTTTTAACCTGCTGGTTGAATGAAAAAAACTGTCCATATATACACTACTTAAGGGGTTGTGTGTTTCTCTTGTTGTACGCAGTGTATGGAGACACAAGGGTGGCTCCATAGGATGCTGCAAGAAAAAGGAGGAACCCTTAAAAAGGAAAACCGGGACAATGGTAATGGCATCAGCTCAAACAGGAACATAGGCAAGGATTAAAAGATAAAGAAGCTGCATTCTCAGAAAGTTTTAAATCAGCTGCTGAAAGTTGAGGATTTAATATCACATTCCCTTCTTTTAGGCATATTTTTTACCTGTAAAAGCCTCCTGGGTTTATACCACCAAAAGACCTAAGTGTGCTGCTGGACGTTGCCATGTTTGATGTGATGTCAGCAGCCTCAGATCATGCACTCTAGTGAGACTCTATAGTGTTCCCCTTTGTTCCTCCCGAGGCAGCTACAAAGGGCCATTTCACTCTCCTTTAGACCTCAGGGTGCTGAACTGTGGCCAGTGTTAGTGGAAAAGTGTCAGCCCCAGGGTTAGTGAGCAGTGGGCTTAATGAGTAATAATGGCCCCATCGTAGGTGTCAGTAGGAGAAATGGTGCCCCTTTCTTGGTGTCAGTAGAAGGAATAGTGCCCATCGTTGGTTTCAGTAGAAGGAATAGTGCCCATCGTTGGTTTCAGTAGAAGGAATAGTGCCCATCGTTGGTTTCAGTAAAAGGAATAGTGCCCATCGTTGGTGTCAGTAGAAGGAATAGTGCCCATCGTTGGTGTCAGTAGAAGGAATAGTGCCCATCGTTGGCGTCAGTAGAAGGAATAGTGCCCATCGTTGGCGTCAGTAGAAGGAATAGTGCCCATCGTTGGTGTCAGTAGAAGGAATAGTGCCCATCGTTTGTGTCGGTAGAAAGAAAAATGCCCCAACCTTGGTGTCAGTAGAAGGAATAGTGCCACTGTTGGTGTCAGTAGAAGGAATAGTGCACATCATTGGTGTCAGCACAATGCCCCAACAGTGGTGTCGGTAGAAAGAATAGTGCCCCGTCGTTGGTATCAGTAGAGGGAATAGCACTCCATCGTTGGTATCAGTGGGAGAAATTGTACCCCAATGACTTGTTGGTGCCAATGGGAGAATCAGTGCCCCAAAATTGAGTAAATGGGAGTAATAGTGCCCCATAGTTGATGTCACTGGATGAAATGGTGCTCCATTGTTGGAGTCAGTGGGAGGAATAGTGCTCGATCATTGGTGCTAGTGGAAGGAATAATGCCCCATTGTTGGTGTCAGTGGAAGGAATTGTTCCCCATGGGTCAGTTAAAGGCATGCAAAGGGCCGCAGTTTGGGGACTGGTCTAAAAAGTCTGAACTTCCATCCTGCATACTTGTTCAGGTCAGGCATGCACTAGTTAGTGAGGTCAGGATCAGGATCAGGATGACAGCCTGCAAACATATATCTTTTAATAGCAAGTCAGCAGCGGCAGTTCCAATATCTGTTCACACAGATTCACTTTAAACATTACAATCTCATCCATAGAGTCATGCAGGGTAGTGTTTCAGTCTAATTAAAAAGCAAGATATTGCCTTAGAACAAGGAACTCCTGATGTTAAACTACTAGGGGGGAAATTTTACTGTCACAGTAACTAGCCCCTAGTGGATTCTCCAGAACAATACATGAACGTATTTCAGAGAAAGAAAACAGGAAGTTCCGCTCTCGGTAATGCACTGGGTGTCTTGGGACAGGAAGTCAAAGGAAATCTTCCAACAGGACCACCCACTGCAATAAAAAACCTGACTGAGATTCCTACCCTTATGCATGCCATAAAAATGAAAGGAAAATGACTATTTTGTAATTTTGCATTTATTTAATAGGAGTACACAGAGCTATGTTGTAAATAAAGAATAGCTTATTTTAACCCTTCTATATCCTTTACTTCAGACTTTGGATTAGGGAGATGGCTTCTCCATTGGGGCTTACGGAGAAATGGATTCTATATGTGGTGGGGTCCATTGGCTTGAGAAAGTCACTGGAAAACATCCGTCATAGACAGTGGCAAGCACAGAAGGTCTCTGGCTAATCTGAAGTCTGTAATAGAGGAGGATGTAGTAGAGAGAGGAAGGGCAAAGAGAGAGGACTGGGGAAATGTTATAAAATATGGTTATGCATTCAATTAAGTCAAATTATATTTTGCTACAAATGGGCTACTGCAGAACATTTATTTTAATATAATTGGATACAAAGTGCAGTTTAAAGGGAATCTGTCCAGACTGAAATGGAAGCCTCCATTGCTGAGATGATCAAGGGGTCAGAGGTCACCTAAAGATTCTGAACCTCGCACACTGTCTCCTATCTTCAGAGAGTACGGTGGGTGAAGTAGGGTCATACGTAAGCTATGAGAACAAATAATGGTATAAACCCAATTGTGACTGGTTCTCTTTAAAGGGTAACTGCAGTTTCAGAATAAAGAACAACTTGTCTAGGTTCTGCTGTGATCTTGCCATATATAAATAGTGGTATCCTTCCTATGCCGCGTACAAACGATCGGACATTCCGACAACAAAACCGTGGATTTTTTTCAGACGGATGTTGGCTCAAACTTGTCTTGCATACACACGGTCGTACAAATGTTGCTCGGAAATTCCAAACGTCAAGAACAGGGTGACGTACAACACTACGACGAGCCGAGAAAAATTAAGTACAATGATTCGGAGCATGCGTCAAATTGATTCCGAGCATGCGTAGGATTTTTGTGCGTCGGAATCGGATACACACGATTGGAATTTCCGACCACAACTTTTGTTGTCGGAAAAATTGAGAACCAGCTGTCAATTTTTTGTTGTCGGAAATTAAGACAGCAAATGTCCAATGGAGCCTACACACGATCGGAATATCCGACCAAAAGCTCACATCGAACATTAGTTGTCAGAAATTCCGATCGTGTGTACGCGGCATTAGATACACAATGCATTCAGAGTGCTATAAACTTTTATTGTTAATGGTAGGAATTTATTTTCTTTTCTCCAGTTTGAAGATGGAATCCTGGAAATCTGTTTCACATTGTTAGACTCCAACCCCAGGTATCAGAAAGACCCCATCAAGGACTGTTCCCGGAGGAATAATCCAGTGTACATTAGTCGTGTCGTCAGTGCAATGGTGAGTAAGATATTTTGTAAAGAGAAGATTTGGTATATTTTAAGTTTGTTACTTTTACTTACATACGGGGCCACCCGTCACGTGACCCCGTCCCCCTCTGACGCAAGGGGAAACCCGGGCTTTCCCAGTGACATGCGGGTGACCCCGCCCCCTCCGATGCAACGGGAAACCTGCGTTACATCAGAGGAGGGCGGGGTCACACGTCACGTCACTGGGAAAGCCCGGGTTTCCCCTTGCTTCAGAGGGGGGCGCGGTCATTTGACGGGTGGCCCCGTCCTCAGCTACATAAGACCTGTCAGGCTGCCGTAACGTCATTCCCGGGTTGTCTCCGGTGGAGACAGGATCGTATGCTGTTCCTCACTGGACATCATCGCTGAAGCCTGCAGATCATCCGTCGCTGGATACCGACAGCACTGGGGTGGAGATCGAGAGTGGATTACCACCGCTGGAATCTTTTTTTTATTTTTTTTTTTTTTTATTTTTTATAAAGGACTTATCCCAACTGTATCTGTGTTTTTTTTTTTTTTTTTACAATTTTTTACACTTTCTTTGTGAAATGGTAGGGGTACAATGTACCCCTTACCAATTCACATAGGGGGGGCGGGATCTGGGGGTCCCCTTTGTTAAAGGGGTCTTCCAGATTCCGATAAGCCGCCCGCAGACCCCCACAACCACCGGGCAAGGGTTGTGGGGATGAGGCCCTTGTCCCCATCAACATGGGGACATGGTGCTTTGGGGTCAAGACCCCAAAGCATCCTCCCCATGTTGAGGGTGTGTGGCCTGGTACGGTTCAGGAGGGGGGGCGCTCTCTCGTCCCCCCCTCTTTTCCTGCGGCCTGCCAGGTTGCATGCTCGGATAAGGGTCTGGTATGGATATTTGGGGGGAACCCCACGTCATTTTTTTTTAAAATTTGGCGCAGAGTTCCCCTTAAAATCCATACCAGACCTGAAGGGACTGGTAATTGAATTTGGGGGGACCCCCACGCATTTTTTTTTTAATCAATGACTTTCAACGACTTTTCTCTGTATTGCCGGGAGCCGACAATTCATTATAGCCGCGAGTGCTTTTAACCACTTAAGCCCCGGACCATTTGGTAGCTAAAGGACCAGAGGTGAATTCAGAATTTTGCACTGCGCTGCTTTAACTGTAAATTGTGCGGACATGCAATGTTGTACCCAAACGAAATTTGCGTCCTTTTCTTCCCACAAATAGAGCTTTCTTTTAATGGTATTTGATTGCCTCTGCGATTTATATTTTTTGCGATATAAACGGAAAAAGACCGAAAATTTTGAAAAAAAATGATATTTTCTACTTTTTGTTATAAGAAAAATTGAATAAACTCAATTTTAGTCATACATTTAGGCCAAAATGTATTCAGCCACATGTCTTTAGTAAAAAAAATGTCTAAGTGTATATTTATTGGTTTGCGCAAAAGTTATAGCGTTTACAAACTAGGGTACATTTTCTGGAATTTACACAGCTTTAAATTTATGACTGCCTATCTCATTTCTTGAGGTGCTAAAATGGCAGGGCAGTACAAACCCCCCCCCCAAATGACCCCATTTTGGAAAGTAGACACCCCAAGGAAATTGCTGAGAGGCATGTTGAGCCCATTGAATATTTTTTTTTTTTGTCCCAAGTGATTGAATAATGACAAAAAAAAAAAATTACAAAAAGTTGTCACTAAATGATATATTGCTCACACATGCCATGGTTATATGTGGAATTGCACCCCAAAATACATTCTGCTGCTTCTCCTGAGTACGGGGATACCACATGTGTGGGACTTTTTAGGAGCCTAGCCACGTACGGGACCCCGGAAACCAAGCACCGCCTTCAGGATTTCTAAGGGCGCAAATTTTTGATTTCACTCCTCACTACCTATCACAGTTTTGAAGGCCATAAAATGCCAAAATAGCACAAAACCCCCCCAAATGACCCCATTTTAGAAAGTAGACACCCCAAGGAAATTGCTGAGAGACCTGTTGAGCCCATTGAATATTTTTTTTTGTCCCAAGTGATTGAATAATGACAAAAAAAAAAAAAAATTTACAAAAAGTTGTCACTAAATGATATATTGCTCACACATGCCATGGTTATATGTGGAATTACACCCCAAAATACATTTTGCTGCTTCTCCTGAGTACGGGGATACCACATGTGTGGGACTTTTTAGGAGCCTAGCCACGTACGGGACCCCGAAAACCAATCACCGCCTTCAGGATTTCTAGGCACAAATTTTTGATTTGACTCCTCACTACCTATCACAGTTTCGAAGGCCATAAAATGCCAAAATAGCACAAAACCCCCCCCAAATGACCCCATTTTGGAAAGTAGACACCCCAAGCTGTTTGCTAAGAGGCATGGTGAGTATTTTACAGCTCTCATTTGTTTTTGAAAATGAAAAAAAGAAATATTTTTTTTTTCTTTTTTTTTTTCAATTTTCAAAACTTTGTGACAAAAAGCGAGATCTGCAAAATACTCACAATACCTCTCAGCAAATAGCTTGGGGTGTTTACTTTCCAAAATGGGGTCATTTGGGGGGGTTTTGTGCCATCTGGGCATTCCATGGCCTCCGAAACTGTGATAGGCAGTGAGAAGTGAAATCAAAAATTTACACCCTTAGAAAGCCTGAAGGCGGTGATTGGTTTTTGGGGTCCCGTACGTGGCTAGGCTCCCAAAAAGTCTCACACATGTGGTATCCCCATACTCAGGAGAAGCAACAGAATGTATTTTGGGGTGTAATTCCACATATGCCCATGGCATGTTTGAGCAATATATCATTTAGTGACAACTTTGTGCAAAAAAAAAAAAATGTATTTTTTCCGCAACTTGTGTCAACATATAAAATATTCCATGGACTCGACATGCCTCTCAGTATATAGCTTGGGGTGTCTACTTTCCAAAATGGGGTCATTTGGGGGGGTTTTGAACTGTTCTGGCATTTTATACACAACATTAGGAAGCTTACATCCACTCTTCTAACCACTTGAAGACAAAGCCCTTTTTGACACTTTTTGTTTACATGAAAACATATTTTTTTTTGCAAGAAAATTATGTTGAACCCCCAAACATTATATATATTTTTAAAGCAAAGGCCATACAGAATAAAATGGTGGGTGTTGCATTTTTTTTTTCTACACAGTATTTGCGCAGCGATTTTTCAAACGCATTTTTTGGGGAAAAAATACACTTTTTTTAATTTTAATGCACTAAAACACACTATATTGCCCAAATGTTTGATGAAATAAAAAAGATGATCTTAGGCCGAGTACATAGATACCAAACACGACATGCTTTAAAATTTCGCACAAACGCGCATTGGCGACAAACTACATAAATTTTTAAAAGCCTTTACAGGTTACCCCGTTAGATTTACAGAGGAGGTCTACTGCTAAAATTACTGCCCTCGATCTGACCTTCGCGGTGATACCTCACATGCATGGTGCAATTGCTGTTTACATATGACGCCAGACCGACGCTTGCGTTCGCCATTGGGCAAGAGCAGGGCAGGACAGGGGTGCTTTTTTTTTTTTTTTTTTTTATTATTAATTTTGCTTTTTTATTTTATTTTTAAATTGTTCCTTCCATATTTTTTTTTTTTTATAATTTTTATTGTTATCTCAGGGAATGTAAATATCCCCTATGATAGCAATAGGTAGTGACAGGTACTCTTTTTTTGAAAAAACAGGGGTCTAGACCCTAGATCTTTCCTCTGCCCTCAAAGCATCTGACCACACCAAGATCGGTGTGATAAAATGCTTTCCCAATTTCCCAATGGCGCTTTTTATATCCGGGGGGGGGGACATTCCCTCCCACTGCTTGTAAAAGCAGTCCAGAGGCTAATTAGCCACTAGGATTGCTTTTACATGAAAGCCGGCCACTGGCTGAAAAGAATGATACCAAGATGATACCTAAACCCGCAGGCATCAATCTGGTATAACCATTCAAAGTCCAGCAACATACCAGTACGTTGCTGGTCCTTGTTGGACATGTATTGTAATCTTTTTTTTTCATGCAGCCAGGTGGCTGAATGAAAAAAGAGATTGATCGGTGGGTATGCCCACCATTAGAATACCGCCCTTCATCCACCCACTTCTAATGATGGGCATACATGCACCATTTATATATGCCGAAGCATGGGGGCATCCTCCCGCAAAAAAGTTATGCCGCACACACATGGTCGGACTTTTCCACGGGCAAGCCTCCGTCGGAATTTCGACCGTATGTACGCGGCATTAGGAGCAAAATCGCTCCTCCGCTCCTGCTGCCCCAATGCTTCGGCATATTTCCTTTTTGTTTTTAACTGTGGCGGTGAAATCACCTCCTACAGCACTGGAGTCGCAGGGATCAGGCCTGTCTCTGCGAACGCTGCAGTTATGTGTGTTGTGTTTTGTAAGTGACAGTGATCGATCGATACTGCACTTGGGTGGCCTGGGCTGGACGGAGGGGCAAAACGCAGGTGCTAGCAGGTATCTAGGCTGATCCCGCTAACACTGCGTTTTTGGGAACCCTAAACTGCTGGGGACGCTAGTATAGATCTGATCAGATCAGATATTGATCTGTTCAGATACTATACCACTAAGGGGGGTGTATGCTTCACGCGTGGGTGTTAGCGTTACTGGCACTAACCTGACGCTGCCTGGGGTGTGACGCAGACCCTCTCTGACGCTAAAACCTAATTGATATCACCCGCCGGGCGATCAGGGGGTTAAACCTTTATTGGGTTATATATACGGCGGGCGCCCTGACACTATAAAAAGCAAACTAACTAACCAGCGTCACCCGTAACACTTATATGATGATCACTGGTGAAAGGGTTAACTAGGGGCAATTAGGGGGTTAAAACCTTTATTAGATAATATATGGGGGTACCTGACGCTATAAAAACCTGCGGCAAACCTAAAAAAAATTACTGGCTACCGATCTGCATCACCGACGCTAAGACAGCAATCAGAAAAATGATTGCTTAGCGACAGTGGTGATAGGGGGTGAAAGGGTTACCTGGGGGGTGATCAAGGGGGTTAAACCTTTATTAGATAATTTATGGGGGTACCTGACGCTATAAAAACCTGCGGCGAACCTAAAAAAAAAATACTGGCTACCGATCTGCATCACCGACGCTAAGACATCGATCAGAAAAATGATCGCTTAGCGACAGTGGTGATAGGGGGTGAAAGGGTTACCTGGGGGGCGATCAAGGGGGTTAAACCTTTATTAGATAATTTATGGGGGTACCTGACGCTATAAAAACTTGCGGCGAACCTAAAAAAAATTACTGGCTACCGATCTGCATCACCGACGCTAAGACAGCAATCAGAAAAATGATCGCTTAGCGACGGCGGTGCTAGGGGGTGAAAGGGTTATCTGGGGGGTGATCAAGGGGTTAAACCTTTATTAGGGGGGGGGGTTAGGGGGCTACACTGGACCTAAAACTAAACTGTAGTGACACTTTTACAGTCACAAATGTCACTGATTGCAGTGATCAATAAATAAATGGTCAGTGCAATCAGTGACACTGTGACTGGGGGCTGGGGGGTGATCTGGGGGGGCCTGGGGGGGCGATTTATGTGCCTATGTGTGCTGGTGTTAGTGTAGTGTTTGTGCACTAACCTTTATGTCTTCTCTTGTACGGCGCCGCACAAGAGATGACATCACTTCCTCCTGCTTCCTCTGCCTGTGACAGACAGAGGGGGCATTTCTATTCGCCGGGAGCGATCGCGGGGGGGTGGCCGGAATCGAACGGCCGTCCCCTCATGTCGGATCGCTCCCCAACGAATTCCGACCGCTCACTGTACAGAAGGGGGGTCCGATTGGACCCCCCAACTGTACAAAGGCAATCACGTACACTCTATGTGATTGTGCCTGACGGTGCCATTGTGCCGACGTATATATACAGTGAGCGGTCGTTAAGTGGTTAAATTACTTTTTTTCCTTCAGAAATGACATTTTGTGCAGAGACAGTTCTAAGCACGGGAAACAATCGCTACTTTACAGGTACTGCAGTGTATACTATACACCCCCCAGGTACGAAACTTTTATTGTTTCACTTTGAGTATTATTAAAATCACTGCTCCCGAAAAAACTGCAGTTTTTAAAACTTTTTTTTGCATTGATACATGTCCCCTGGGGCAGGACCCGGGTCCCCAAACACTTTTTATGACAATAACTTGCATATAAGCCTTTAAAATGAGCACCTTAGATTTTTCATGTTCGTGTCCCATAGACTTTAAAGGTGTTCGGATGTTCGAACGAATTTATTGCCTGTTCGCATGTTCTGATGCGAACCGAACTAGGGGGTGTTCGGCTCATCCCTAGACACCAGCAAATATTCGCTATTGTCACACTGATTCTCCTCCCGATCAATCAGGAAGCGGGTCTGAGACCCTTTTTCCCGATTGGCCAAAACGCTGGCTGTCAGGAGGAGGGAGGAGACGCAGGGGAAGCCAGTTGCCGCAACTGACTGCCACTGCTTGCAATAATTGAGTAATAGAAGGGCTGAAATACAGCATTCTCTCCAGGACAGGTAAAATTGTCATTGCCTGTATACTGTAGGTTGGGCTTCAATTTTTAGCTGTTACAGCTAACATAAAATTCTTGGAGAACCTCTTCAAAATATAATCCACTGGCTCTCACAATAGGATCTCAGTATGTTGTAGCTCTTATAGGACAAACGCCTAGCATGCTTACACCTTCTAAGATTTGCTCATGATCCTACAGGTGAATTGTAATGATGACGGCGGAGTCCTGTATGGCCGCTGGGACAACATTTACAATGATGGTATCAATCCCAACTCCTGGATTGGCAGTGTGGATGTCATGCGGCGCTGGAAGAAGTACGGATGCCAGCCAGTGCGATACGGGCAGTGCTGGGTTTTTGCTGCAGTGGCCTGTTCAGGTATGTTGAGAGACATAAGTCAATGAAGCTTGATGCATTGATATTTCAGATACAAGTGGACTGCAACTATAAGTTAAAGCCCAGCTACAGCCTTTTTATTTTTTACTGTTAGATGGAGTAGTGAAGCATACATGTCTAATAAAAACATTGTCAGGTGTTCTAACCCTTTCTCACTTTAGTAAAATGTGTTCTGTATTTATCTACACTATATTGTCAAAAGTATTGGGACGCCTGCCTTTACACGCACATTAACTTTAATGGCATCCCAGTCTTAATCCGCAGGGTTCAATATTGAGTTGGCCCACCCTTTGCAGCTATAACATCAACTTTTCTGGGAAGGCTGTCCAAGGTTTAGGAGTGTGTCTATGGGAACGTTTGACTATTCTTCCAGAAGAGCATTTGTGAGGTCAGGCACTGATGTTGGATGAGAAGGCCTGGCTTACAGTCTCCGCTTTAGTTCATCCCAAAGATGTTCTATCATGTTGAGGTCAGAACTCTATGCAGGCCAGTCAAGTTGCTCTACCCCAAACTCGCTCATCCATGTCTTTATGGACCTTGTAGGACCATCCCTAAACTGGTCCTACAAAGTTGGGATCATGAAATTGTCCAAAATGTCTTGGTATGCTGATGCCATAAGATATCCCTTCACTGGAACTAAGGGGCCAAGCCCAACCCCTGAAAAATAACCCCACACTAAAATCCCCCCTCCACCAAATGATTTGGACCAACGCACAAAGCAAGGTCCATAAAGACATGGATGAGCGAGTTTAGGGTGGAGGAACTTGACTGGCCTGCACAGTACATATGAAGCATAGCGGCATGAGCGTGACATGTGTACATCCCTAGCCACTGCCTCTGTTGCTCGGTGTTTGAGCTTTGGGGTGCAAACCATAATGCAATAGGCTGCGCACACCCATGCTTAAAATGGTAAATGAATAAAAACTCCAGCAGCAAGACAGACTCTGATCATGGCTGCAGAGGATAGATAGACATAGCAACCCAAGTTCAGAAATCTCATAGCTGAAGTCCCCATGATTTTTAAAAATCTGACTCGTGATCCCAACCAGTGGCATTTACTCAAGACTGAAACCCCAACAATTTGTTTTCTTTTAATAAAGTGGTAAAGGGTTTGAACCTTCTTTGTATTATGATCTATGTCCCTGTTGGGGAGATTCATCCTGTTTCTTGATACAAATGGTTTCACTGGGACAAGATTTGAGTTAAAACCTCCACAAATTTGACACAAACAGCAACACTATTAAAGATTTGAAATGTTCCCTACTATAGTTAACCACTTCAATACAGGGCATTTTCACCCCCTTCCTGCCCAGGCCAATTTTTACTTTTCAGCGCTCTCGCACTTTGAATAACAATTGCGCAGTCATGCAACACTGTACCCAAATTACATTTGTATGATTTTTTTTCCCCACAAATAGAGCTTTCTTTTGGTGGTATTTGATCACCTCTGCGGTTCTTATTTTTTATTTTTTTTATAAACAAAAGAAGTGTGATAAGTTTGAAAAAAACACAATATTTTTTACTTTTTGCTATAATAAATATCCCAATTAAAAAAAAATAAAAAAATTTCCTCAGTTTGGGCCGATATGTATTCTTCTACATATTTTTGGTAAAAAAAAATCGCAATGAGTGTATATTGATTGTTTTGCGGATAGATTTATGGCATTTTTTTATTTTTTTCCTAGTAATGGCGGCGATCTGCGATTTTTATCGTGACTGTGACGTTGCGGCGGACATATCGGACACTTTTGACACTATTTTGGGACCATTCATGCTATAAAAATGCACTGATTACTGTATAAATGTCACTGGCAGGGAAGGGGTTAAGACTAGGGGGCGATCAAGAGGTTAAATGTGTTACCTAGGGAGTGATTCTAACTGTAGGGGGAGGGGACTCTCAAGGGGAGAAAACCGATCGATATTCCTCTGTACTGGGAACACACCATCGATCTCCTCTCACCTGACAGGATGGGGATCTGTGTGTTTACACACACAAATCCACGTCCCTAGCTCTATTACAGGCAATTGCAGGTGCCCGGCGGACATCGCGGCTACCGGGCACGCGCACCGGCTCCCGAGTGATGCGGCAGGCGCGCGCGTGCCCCCTAGGCAACCGGGAGGCCCAGGACGTCATGTGACGCCCACCCAGGATGGGAGATACCTCCAGTGGACGTCATTTGACAATGGGCGGGCAGGGAAGCGGTTAAAGTGATTGTAAAACAACCCATTCCATTTAAAATAGAATTTAAAAGCAAACTATTTTGGTATAGACTTAAAAAAACATAAGTACCTTTTTTTTTTTCTCCCCCCCCCCCTTTTTTTAGACGTGATCACATCCCCTCTGTTCTCAGCTGCATAAGAGCTGGGGGAGGAAAAGCAGCAGCAAACTGATCTTCCCAGTGAAAGGCTGAGCAGGGAGGGTGCATCAGGACCAGTCTGATCATTGGAGGAGAGCAGCCTGAATTCCTAACATAGCTAGAGAGTTGACCACAGTGTGCTGTCCTGCTTAGTGTGGTCAGTTTTTAATAGGAAAGCAGAGGGACTGACAAGAACACCAGGGATTTCACACAAAGGAAGCAATATAAAGAGAACAGGATACTCTTATACAAGTACATGGTACAGCAGGCGCAAATCAGGATTAGGAAATGTTGGGTTTACAAACACTATAAAAAAACCTCACCCCTCTATATAGAAACAAAAAAAAAAAAAATGATGTCTGTTGTGGGGCTTAAGGCCTGTTGCACACAGGAGTAAAATATGCAATTTTTTTTTACTGATCTAAAACAAGATTGTTGTTCATGGGACATTGCGCACAGCTGAGTAAAGATCAGTAATACAGCGTTGAGTACAGAGCAGTAAAACAAAAATAGAAAATTTTACACTTGAGTGCAGCAATTTACTCACTTGTTTACTTGTTTAATGCTTATGTGGGTATGTATGAAGTATAAGTGAGTATATTACAATACTGGCAATGAAGAAGAATTTTACTGGTCTATAAGCTTACACACTTTTACTCGCCTTTACTCAACATTACTCAGGTCTTGACACAAAGTTCTTGGCCTCTAGTACACGGGCATCACAAGTTCCTGAGTAAATATCAGTAAGTTATGATGCCCGTGTGCAAGGGGCCTTAGGAATCCTATTTTGAGTATCCTTGATGGTTTATGTTGCGTTTTCTTCTCTCAGTCCTTAGGTGCCTGGGCATCCCATGTCGCGTTATCACCAACTATTACTCTGCTCATGATACAAACAGCAATTTGGTGATTGAACAGTATCTAGACTACCAAGGGAATAAACAGAAGGGCCAAAAAGACATGATCTGGTAAGAACATTTTAGTATTAGGGCTAAGTTACACAGGAAATTGTAATCTGTTACTACTAAAGGACATAACCCCTTTGCTGGGAATCCCCTCATTAGGCTGTAGCTGAAAAGGAGATTTTAATAGCTCAATCGTGCTACTAAAGTCACTAATCAATTACCAGGACTAGCATGTAATCAGAATGGAACCTCTAATCAGATGGAACAAATTGCTCCCTGTAGAGTAAGGTACACAAATAGCATGCTGCAAGTCGTAGCGATCAATATCACATGACCACCCAATGCACCAGTCGCATGTGATTGATCATCACGTGATGCTTCAGTATACTAGTTGTGTAGCTTACTTCCTGACTTTGTGTGCTGTTTAGTTTCTTGGAACAAAGTCAGCGCTTTTTAAGAATTGAAAACACCTTTTGATTCCCTTTCATCTCCCTCACGTTGCAGGAACTACCACTGTTGGGTTGAAGCATGGATGACCCGTCCAGATCTTGGTGAAACATACAATGGATGGCAGGTGGTAGATCCAACTCCACAAGAAAAGAGCGCAGGTGAGGTTTGGTCTTCTCATCTGGTTCCCTCCCTGTGATTATATGTCACAAGTTCTAGCTTATTAAATCTGTCCAATAATGCCGCGTACACACGAACGGAAATTCCGACAAGAAAACCGTGGTTTTTTTCTGACGGAATGTTGGCTCAAACTTGTGTTGCATACATACGGTCACACAAATCTGGTCTGAAATTCCAACCGTCAAGAACGCGGTGACGTACAACACGTATAACGAGTCGAGATCAATAAAGTTCAATAGGCAGTCCGGCTCTTCTGCTTGATTCTGAGCATGCGTGTTTTTTTGCGCGTCGGAATTGCATACGTCGGAAAATTTGAAAACCTGCTCTCAATCTTTTGTTGGTGGAAATTCTGACAGCAAAAGTCTGATGGAGCATACAGACGGTCGGAATTTCCGACCAAAAGCTCACATCGGACTTTTCTTGTCGAAATTTCTGTTCGTGTGTACGCGGCATTAGAGTGCCAAACAAATGTCCAAAGTTTTATTGACTGGTTCATACTCCAAATAGGCTTGTGGGGAGGTGCAGCGTGGTACGGCGGCAGTAGACATTCAAAGTCCAGATGCAGTAACAGAACTGTATTGTGCATGTAGTTCAAACCAGTACAATTACCCAGCGGGAAGTCAACCCAACCAGGCACACTCACAGTATGTTGTAGCGAACAGTGTAGCAGCAGGTCATGTATGCACTGACAGCATCTGTCTCAAGGTATGAAACTGGGCCTGGCCAGTCTGTGCCCAAACAGTGAGGTTTCCAGGGAGGTTAGCTTGTCCCTGCTCTTTCCCTACTTGTCTGGAACCTCTCCCTTCTTCTAATACTGTCCCTGACGGACAGGTGACCTGACCCTACACTACTCACAAGCAAAATACGTGCCAAGCCAGGGCCTTAAATAGGCTCTGCCTGATCCAATATGGCCACCAGGGTCACATGGGGTGGCAGCATCAAACCAGATAGCTTCTCCAGTGACCCAGGAAATCATAGAGCAGAGGTCTTCAAACTTTCTAAGCAAAGAGCCCATTTACTGTTCTTCAGGAGACCAGGCTGTGGCCAGTGGGATTATAAAATGCCCCGACATCAGTGTCCCATCATTGGTTTTAATGGGAGAATAGTGCCCCATTTTTTGGTATCATGGGAAGAATAGTGCCCCATTTTTTGGTATCAATGGAAGAATAGTGCCATATTGTTGGTATCAATGGAAGAATAGTGCCCCGTTGTTGGTATCAATGGAAGAATGGTGCCCCGTTGTTGGTATCAATAGAAGAATAGTGCCCTGTTGGTGGTATCAATGGAAGAAGAGTGCCCCATTGATGGGGTCAGTATGGGGAATGGTGCCCCATCATTGGTATTGGTTGGTGAAATAGTGCCCCAAGGGCCAGATAAAGGTGATCAAAGGGCCACTTCCATAGAAGAACCATGCTCCTCTTGATTTCCTCTCCCTCTGGAGAAAGTAGACTGCTCCTGACTATAGGCTCTCTTTTCATCAGGGCTACAAAACAAATGCAAATCTAAAATGTAAATATATTATATTTCCATTTGTTTTATAGCCCTGATGAAAGTGGAATCTGTTTGGCCCCCGAAATGTGTTGGTCATTTTGCTATGAACCAGTATTTATTTATTTTTCCAAAATTTTGGACTCTTGGATATTTGTTTGGCATTCGACTGTATATATGGATCCACAACTCTGAATTTTCCCCTAATTTTCAAGTCCGCTTTTTGAGTGCTGCTAAATCCGATCTTGCGTGCCCAGTGATAACCTGATTGGCCCATTAAAAATCTGTATCCAGCACCTTGCTTTTTACTTTGGACAAGTGCAATTCTTCCTGTCCTACTGTTTCTTGAGGGGGCAGTGTGCCAATTAGTCCAGCCTAGACTTGACCAAGAACTCCTACTCTTCCTGAAGTATTCCGAGACATAGTGGTTGGAGCATTGGCCCATTTCAAAAGCTTCTGTATCTCCTATCGACCCCTTTCCCACCTGAACATACAGTACATGGCCAAGATTTAGAACATTTGGTAGGCCATATGTCATGAGGTTAATGTTGACCATGAAAGTCCTACATGGGCTGCAATTTACCCTTTTGGATTGTAAATAGCACACCACATGGAAAGCACAAGGACTAGCAGTAGGTTGTCTTTTTGTAAGTTCACTGTTTTTATAGATGTGTTATTGTGATCTCTTGTAGACATTTATTGCTGCGGTCCTGCTCCTGTCTTTGCTGTTAAAGAGGGTGACCTTGGGCTTAAGTTTGATGTCCCATTTGTGTTTGCTGAAGTAAACGCAGACGTTATTTATTACATTACGCAAAAAGATGGCACCGTCAAACAAACACTGTACACGGCGCAAGTGGGACAGAAGATCAGCACAAAGGCGTTGGGAAAAGATACCCGGGAGGACATCACACACACCTACAAGTACCCTGAGGGTAAGTGACCTAAAATCCTGTAGTCTGTGTAGCGCTACCCCTGCAGGAGCCGCTTGATAGATTGGGTTCTCTGCAGTGCGATTGGGAACACAAATAATTGTAGACAGGTTGCCTACAGGTATGCTGGTTTTAGGAGAGAGGGCTAGAGAGAAAGAGAGAGAGAGATGCAGTTCAAAAGCTTTTTGGATCCAACCTACCCACCAGTGGTATAAATCTGGGGGAAAGCTAGGTTCGGGGCTTTTGGTCAAGCTGCACTAGCAGGAAATGCTGTGACTTCTGTGGAGGAGGACTGCTGTGCCTTGCAGTCTGTAGAAGGCACTGGGAATCCGGAGATCAGCCAACACTTGAAGGTCGCCAGGAATGGACTACTAATTTTTAGAGGTATGCCTGGGCAGCCAGCAAGGGATGTTCGTCATGGACTGTAATGTTGAATCAACTGTTATTTAAAGCGGTGCATGTTGGTTCTGGCATATTAAAAGAACTTGGATCAGTAAAGCACATACGGGTATGAAGTGTAGCACCCTATATAGCAAATGTTTTGTTACATTTTGTTTTTGGCCTCCCTGTAATCAGGCATTATTTGGTCAGTTAGGTCTGCTCTGGGCTCTGAAGGTATGAGCTCAATTACTTCCCCCTGTCTCCCAGGGGACCATAGGACATATTGGATGGGAGAATATGACCTCCACCTGCATTGTAGTAATTCCCCAGCCAATCCCTGGTCAATATGGCAGGTGACTAGCAGAGGGCTGAGGCAGGTATTAATAGGCAGGAGTGCAGAGCTGCACGATTCTGGCCAAAATGAGAATCCAAATTTTTTTGCTTAGAATAAAGATTATGATTCTCACGGCGTAACATCATTTTTCACATTATACAAAAAAATTGGGTTAACTTTACTGTTTCGTTTTATTATTAATTCATTACATTTTTTCCCAAAAAAAATGCGTTTGAAAGACTGCTGCGCAAATACAGTGTGACATAAAATATTGCAACAACCACCATTTTATTCTCTAGGGTCTCTGCTAAAACGAAAATACAGTATATAATGTTTGGGGTTCTAAGTAATTTTCTAGCAAAAATTTCTGATTTTAACTTGTAACCAACAAGTGTCAGAAAAAGTTTTAGTCTTTAAGTGGTTAAAATTCCCTCATTTACAGAATGAAGTTCCTTGGAACTTCGATCTAAAACAGTGGTTCTCAACCTTCTAGTGCCGTGACCCTTTGATAAAATGTCCCAAGTTTTAGGGACCCCTAACAGTAAAATTATTTTCGTAGGGTGGGTTGTCTGCACCCAAGGCAAGACAAGTAATTTGCGCCCCCAAACCCACTGACATTTAGAGGCTGAGTTGGTGGCCGTGGGCTCCAGGAACAGCCCAGCTGGGCGGCCACAGGCTCCAGGGACAGCCCTGCTGGGCGGCCGCAAAAAGGCTGGGAGAGCAGTGCAGGCTTCAGGAACTGCCCAGGATACGGTGACCCCTAGAAAATCATCATTCGTCCCCCGAGGGGGTCCCGACCCCCAGGTTGAGAACCACTGATCTAAAAGGACCAAGTGTTACAATGTATCTCTTTATCTCCGTCTAAGCGATATTGTCATAAACTTGGCAGGCTGCCTGGATCTTGTTCTTTCTTTTAGATAGCTGTCAGCTGTGAGCAGAGAACTCTGCATAGAGCAGGGAAAATGATCTGTTAAGATCACGAGGAGGGAAGAATTGCGATCTGATTCTTTAATGATTAATCGTGCGGCTCTAGCAGGAGTGCAGACCATAGGGAGCTCTTGTTCCTGGGGGAGTAAGACCCAGCCTGAGGGCTGTTGCATCCCTGGGAAGTTTGTAAACAAAAAGTGCCAGAAAAGGCCTGGTATCACGTACCTGGTGCTAGAGGCCAATGGAGAGAGACGGCTTCCCTTGCGGCTAAGTTCCAGACCCCCCTGAGGGTGGAAACAGGAGAGGTCAGGCCCAAAGTAGCATCGGTCGCCTGCTGAACTGTATGCAGGAGGTTCCAAAGTACAGCTGGTGTGCTGGCCTAGAATCAGCAGACAGGTGGTGCCCGTGAGGTGTCGCAGGATTCGGATAATGCTGACACTTGAGCGTGGTCAGAAGGAAGCCTAGGTCATGAGCCGGGTGGGTAGCAGAGCAGACGTGGTCAGGTGGATAGCTGAGGTCAGACACAGGAAGTAGACAGGTCAAGGACAAGCCGGGTCGGTAACAGGAGACATATAAACAGTAATATGAGAGATAACGCACTGGAGGAGCCGAAGATCAACCAGCAATTAAAGCCACTAGCAGACTTCCTTTATATAGGCCCATATGACCTGCTAGAAGAGATGTTGGGTCCTAAAGTCCTTCTCCTGCCATAAGTGCTGGTAGGGATGCTGGGTCCTAGAGCGCTTCTTCTGCTGTTGGTTCCCTGACACCTGGTCTTCAAGTGGCTAGGCCAGTGATGGCGAACCTTGGCACTCCAGATGTTTTAAAACTACATTTCCCATGATGCTCATGCACTCTGCAGTGTAGCTGAGTATCATGGGAAATGTAGTTCCAAACCATCTGGGGAGCCAAGGTTTGCCATCACTGGGCTAGGCTATAGCAGTATAGAATTTAGTTTTAGGCAGCTAGATTAGGGCAAATCTGGTAATCCACAAAATCAGCAACAAGCAACGGCGATAGAAAACAGTAACAGCAACGATCATCAATACTGCCATAACTCCTCTGTAAAAAGTAGGTTATATCCGCTTTAGAGTGCACTCTATATGAATGGCAGTGATGACATTTAAGGGACAAAGATGGGCAAAAAAGACCTGACAGAGTTTATAACCCTACCCTCACTTTCTCTATCCAAAATTAAAAATTATTTTTTAGTTCTACCTACTTTAAAAGACGTCCACAAATAAGACTTGATATATGAATGACATTTTCATTGTACCTAGGAGAATATGTCTGGGTATTGATAAATTGAAAAAGCAGACTCAGAATACAGTTCCAGGTATATAATTGGACTGACGTAATGTGAACACATGCAGTACTGAGGTTGGCAATGAAGTTCACTCTCAGACTTTACACTCCTGCGTTCTCCGATCCCTATGGTTAATTATAGGACATTTGTAGACATTTCTGCCAGATTTATAAACCAGCAGCAGAAACAGACATATTAAACTTGTGTTCCTTGCTGCAGTTGTTCTCCTTTTTAAGGCCAACGTAGAGTATGGGAGCCATGGGGAGACATTAAAGCTTAATTCTAGGCAAAAAGCTACATACGCTGTTGAATTATATATATATATATATATATGAGATGCTTCAAATACCAAATGATTTGTTATTCGCCCAGACAGCCCTAATATTTACACAGACCTGCCAGATAGCAGAGCCAGGTGATGTCCTGATTTTTCCCTTTGCTTTTTTTAGTTTTGGACAGAGTTGAGATGGATAAGGACACCTATCAGCTTTTTATTGCTGTCTACGTTCCCATTAGGAAGATTCACACTCTCTATTTGTCATGTTTACCATTATCATTGAAAGTAAAAGAAAATCCCAAATTTTGGATTGTCCCCAGAAAAGTAATAGAGGGGAAATCTTCCAATCCGGACACTAGTTCTAGTGACCTGGGGGCTCCAAAGGGATTACCTTAATATAAAGGGATTTCTTCTCACTTCCTGTTTTAGCTATGGGACAGGGAGTGAAGTTAAATCTCCCCAATGGGACAAAGGTGGCGAACCTTACAGGGCATAACGATTTAATTTGCCAATAGTGGCACATTTAGGCTTCGCGCACAAGGCCACACAGGTGCGGTACAGGCCGGTTGGCAACACTGCGTACAGAACGCAGAGCCTGCGTAATGACATCCTGGTAGAAGTTATAACCCTCCCTTACTCTATCCAAAATGAAAATAAAAGTTTTGCCTATAGTTCCTTTAAGAAAAATGGCCTGGCCACCTCACTGCGCTGAGCCTGTTGCTGGACAGAAAATGAGCAGCAGTATATAGAGAAAGACATCACTCTGCTCTCTCCTTCTATTCCTTGCCAGCAAACAAGCATGCAACACTTCTGATTGGCTCTAATGACACCCCCTCTCTCCCAGTCTGAGAGCTGCTGTATAAGGGATTGCTGTATAGGGGATGCGTTCCAGATGCTTTTCTGCATACATGTTTGTCACGCGTTCCAGTGTGTTTTTGATGCGTTTTTTGTGCGTTTTTCATGCAGTTCAGTGCATTTTCCCCCTCTTATTACTTAATAATATGCATTGCATACTAGCCCATTATGTTGCACTTACCTGCAAAAGAAGCACGCAATATCCCCATTGTCCCCGCTGGTGGCCGCGTCCATCTTCACCCCTCTTCCTTCCAGGGCCGTGGACTCCGGCTCTGTGACGGTTAGGGTTAGGGTTTTCCCCTTAAGAATAAGGCTAGGACCCAGGTTTTTGAACAGGGACCTCCCGCAGAGGTCAAAGGTCAGAAGGCGGGTCCCCAGAGGTCAAAGGTCACTGGGCGTGGCTGACCCACCCCCACCAAAATGTACCGCCTACCCCAACTAAGTGGGGGAATGAACAAGTCGGGGAATGAACAAGTCGGGGAAAGGGTTAGGGGTTAGGGTTAGCACTCCCATGCATGCGCACGGGAGCCGCCGGTCACGGCGCGAGCCCCTTAGAAAAGGCGAACGTTCCCTTTCTTCGGTGCGCATGCATCGATGACGTCGGCGCAAGAGTATATGGTAAAAATCTCCTAAACCGTGCAGGTTTAGGAGATATTTCCAATACCTACAGGCAAGCCTGTAGGTAAAAATGGTGTAACTAGGTTTACAACCACTTTAACCTTAAATAAGGACATGTGCGTTTTTAATGTATTTTACAGCATTCCAGTACAGTCCAGTGCAGGAAAAATGCAGCATCTTCTACTTTTTTTTCTGGAACTGGAACGCACTGGTGTGAACTATGCCCTTGAATACCATATAACCTACTTTCCATGCATTTTTGATGCAACAAAAAAAACGCACTGGACTGCATGTGGTGTGATCTGGCCCTAAAAAAAATATTTCTCTGTGTTGTAATGAATCTACAGCATAACTGCCATACTTCATCAAGTTACCGTATATACTCGAGTATAAGCCGAGTTTTTCAGCACTTTTTTGTGCTGAAAATGCTCCCCTCGGCTTATACTCGAGTCACCTTTTTGCGCCTGATATCCCAGAATTTGGGGACCCGGTACTGGCCGGCCGTAGGTCCTCTGGACCCCAAACTTGGCACACATGTAGCCCCACTGTTTCTCTACAAGTATGCAAAGTTTATTGTCCGGGGAACCTACAGCCGGGGAGCACTGATTTTTTAAACCCAGGCACCCCTTCAATAGACTCCCATGTTAAACGGTAATTTCTCTGGTGAATTTGGGGACCCGGTACAGGCTGGTTGTAGGTCCCCTGAACCCGAAACTTGGCACACATATAGCCCCATTTCTCCACTACAAGTGTGGAAAGTTTGTTGTCTGGGGAACCTATGGCCGGGGAGCACCGATTTTTCAAACCGGGCACCCCTTCCATGGACTCCCATGTTAAACGTCAGTCTAGTCATGGGCACAGTGAGGCATGGACACAGTGAGGCATGCAGATGGATACCCTAGGCTTATACTCGAGTCAATAATTGTGGTAAAATTAGGTGCCTCGGCTTATATTCGGGTCAGCTTATACTCGAGTATATACGGTATATATCAGCTAGAAGTTCAACTTTAAAATAATAGCCCTCTCTGATGGCATTTAGTTTAGGTTAGAGACAATCTTATGGGCCTGAACTGATACAGGGCTTAGATCCTTCTCAAAAAGCAACAGGCATATCCAAAAATAAACTTTGATTACTTCGGGAAATGTTTTGTTGTGTAGATTGTGTAACAAGAATTATGACTGTCAGCGTATGATCAGGCACAAGTAATGTATTTACAGATGGGGTCTGAGGCTTGACCACCCTCAGACCACATGGAGTTTGCATTAGTCACTAACCACATGCTGCCTTAAATTTAAAGGGACTATAATGGGTTTTTTTTTCAGTATTTCCCTATGTAAACCTAAAAAAGATCAGTCTAATATAAATGTATGCTGATTTGCTAAAAACCCTTGTGTTTATGAATAATTTCAAATTTCACATTGACATAAGGGCAGTCATATTTGCTCTTTACATATGTGACTCCGTTTTCTGATTTGCAGTGCTACACAGTAAAGTTGGCCCCGTTAACTGATGCAATTCTGCCTTCGATTCCAAATCGCACTGCAATGCTGGCAAAACGCAGGATGCATGTTTGGGTGGCACTCATTTTTATTGATCCCACATCACACAAAGCTTGTTGCCCAAAATAAGTGGGAGGGGACATCCCCCCCGCTGCTTGCCACTGTTTCTCAGGCTTACCATTTTTACCGGCATGCCCCAGAAAGGATCCGACGGCATAGCTCCCAACTGTCCCAGATTTTGAGGGACTGTCCCTGATTTGGAGCAAGGTCCCTCTGTCCCTCTTTCCCCCTCATTTGTCCCTCATTTTGGTCTGATCTCTATAGATGTATATAAAATGCACTTTTTATCTTTCAAAAAGTGTTTCCCAGTGCTAAACCTTTCATCCAATTTCTAAATTGCTGCATTTGTAAATTTTAAGAGCCAATATAAAGGAAGAGTAGTGATAAAAAAAAAAAGCATCATTTAAGGGGGTGTGGCAGGAGGCGTGTCCTTTGCATACATATGTTTGCTAGTAGGTGTCCCTCGGTCCCATCTCAAAATGTTGGGAAGTATGCGACGGTGCAGACGACTGGTCAAAGAGACACGTAGAGACAACATCATCTCTGATCACCTCTATGGCCTTGGAGGACTGGAGCAATGTCATGACGTCACTTCCGGTCTAGGGCGGACAAAAACAATTTTTTTTTTTTTTTTTATCTTTTGCTTTTAAAGGTAAAGGAGAGATTTGGGATCTGTAGTGAAGCCACCAGCGTGAACAGATTCTTGATGATGTCATAACTTTAAACCTCTAGCTCATTTTGTTCTTTCTTTTTCTTTCTTTCTCTCTTCCTCTCTCTCTCTTTCTTTCTTTCTTTCTTTCTCTCTCTCTCTCTCTCTCTCTCTCCTGTCCGTTCTTTCTTTCTCTCTGTTGGTCTTTTATTCCTTTCTCTCTCTCTCTCCTTTCCTTCTTTCTCTCTCTCGGTCTTTCATTCTCTCCTTTCTCTCTCTCTCTCTCTCTCTCTCCTGTTCGTTCATTCTTTCTTTCTCTTGGTCTTTCATTCTCTCCTTCTCTCTCTCTCTCTCTCTCTCTCTCTCTCTCTCCTTTTCTCTCTCTCATTTTCTCTCTCTCCTTCTCTCTCTCTCTCTCTCTCTCTCTTTCCTGTTTGTTATTTATTTATCTTGTGGTCTTTTATTCCTCTCTCTCTCATTCTCATTCTCTTTCTCTCGCTCTCTCTTTCTCTCGCTCTCTCTTTCTCTCTCTCTCTCTCTCTTTCCTATTCGTTCGTTCGTTCTTTCTTTCTCTCTCTTGGTCTTTTATTCTCTTCTTTTTTTAATTCTCTCGTTTTTTTCTCTCTTTCTCACTTTCTCTCTCTCTCTCTTTCTCTCTTTCCTGTTCGTTCGTCCTTTGTTTCTGTCTCTCTCTCTCTCTCTCTTCTGTTTGTTTGTTCCTTCTTTCTTTCTTTCTATTGGTCTTTCATTCTCTCTCTCTCTCTCTCTCTCTCCTGTTCGTTCGTTCGTTCTTTCTCTTGGTCTTTCATTCTTTCCCTCTTTCTCTTTCTTTCCTGTTTTCTTTCTTTCTTTCTTTCTTTCTATTGGTCTTTCATTCTTTCCCTCTTTCTCTTTCTTTCCTGTTTTCTTTCTTTCTTTCTTTCTTTCTTTCTTTCTTTCTTTCTTTCTTTCTTTCTTTCTTTCTTTCTATTGGTCTTTCATTCTTTCCCTCTTTCTCTTTCTTTCCTGTTTTCTTTCTTTCTTTCTATTGGTCTTTCATTCTCTCCCTCTCTCTCTTTCTTTCCTGTTCACTTTCTTGATTTCTTTCTCTCTCTTTGGTCTTTCATTCTATCTTCCCCCCTCCTTTTTCTGTCTGTCTGTCTTTCTTTCTCTGTCTTTTTTTTTTTTTTTTTTTCTCTTTCTTTCTCACTTTGTCTCTATTCATAAATATTATATATTTCATCCTAGCCCTTGGCCTGCATGTTTATTGCCTTTCTGAGCCTGGTCTCTACAATGAACGTCATTGTGAGATTTTCCATTGTAACAATAACACTTCTTTAGACCATTAGATCTCCTCCTCATGCAGACATATATTCATAGTCATATTGCAGCTACTTCGTTTGGCATTGGGGGTGTAGTGCTATAACTATGGGTGCCATTCTCATAGTCAAGGAATTTGTTACATTCTCGGATGACTTTGCAGTGAAGTGCCAGCTGCTGTAAAAGCGGCGTTTTTATGAGTACTGTCATTCCAGTCTTTATGATGAAGGCCTCTGCTCTTCCATTTTTCTTTTTTTAATATCCTGTGCAGTGTAGATTGGAGAAACAATTTAGCTCAGTTTAACATCGAGCTCCAAATATAAAATTATTAAATAATATTTGATTCATGCAGATCTGTTGGCTGAGGGAAATGAGCACCCTTGCCGTGCCTTAAGACTTTGTTTTGGTTGCAGTTGCTGTGTGCTTATAACTGACTGTAGGCCTCATGTATACTAAACTTTAGATCCTTCCCTTTTCTACTGTAGCACCCTGGTGTTT
This sequence comes from Rana muscosa, assembly GCA_029206835.1. Lineage (NCBI taxonomy): Eukaryota > Metazoa > Chordata > Amphibia > Anura > Ranidae > Rana > Rana muscosa. The sequence goes on along the minus strand of CM055128.1, from coordinate 53,267,163 downwards.
TAGGCAGGGTTGCTAACAAATTTCATTTTCCAGGTAGTAATTGTCCTGGCTAATTGTTAGGAGATCCACTGATTTCCCCCTAATTCTGGAATTGCTGCACCTCTCTCTTCTGTCACTAGGTGGCATTGTAGCTGGTGACATTAGATAGATAAGGGCATAACAAGGACAGATTATGAATGGATGGGGTGTCTCAGCCAATAGGCAAGTGTTTCTTTAAGTCCCTTGACCTGCTGGGTGAGCCTATTTATTTGGTTGGAGTCAGGTGATCGGGGTTCTGTGCCACCTGGACAGCTGTCTGGGTGGACGTGTGTTATGTCGCCCCGGGCTGCTAGGCCAGAAGCCTGAGGCCTATCCTGGGGACACCCGGCTGCTAGGCTGTCTGAGGCCTATCCAGGAGCAGGAGAAGCAGCGTAGGGTTGGGACTGCAGGATTGGAGTCCAACCGATTTGTGAAGGTTCAGCCAGACGGGGAACCAGTTGTGGTCAGGGGTAGAGGGGAAGTTGTCGCCACTAAGGGACCATCCACCTTACTACCAGAGACTACTGTGAGTAAGCTGAGGCAAGTACCTGAGCAGTCTTCTCACCAGCCGGGGACAGTGAAGAAGTGGCGAAAGCATCAGCAAGTGCCAAGCCAGGGACCCAGCAAGATATTGGGGATGACGCTTGAGGAGTATACAGCGGGATAGCTGTGGAAGAGCTCAGGGGATCCAGTGACGACTGGGATCTGGAAGTCTAGTGAGAGAATGGGCACACAGTGAGTGAAGATCTACAGTGGGATACTGTGAGATAAGTAAAGAACTGTTCTGTGTTACCAAGAGTTATGTACAACTACCGTTAGTGACTTTTGCAAGATCAGTTGCCATAGGAGACAGCGGTCCTACCTATACAGAAGGTGTTATCCAGCGGGAGGCCTTCCACAGTATAGCTGTCTACCTATAGAAGTCTCTGAGTTTGCCAATTACCATTGCATATACTTAAGGGTGTCCTGGCCCTAACCCTCTCTCCCACAGTTCTGTTAAGAGACAATAAACATCTTGTTTGCATCCAAAAGTGACTGGCCCCCATCATTTCTTGTTGCATCACACCCACCACTCAACAAGGAAGGATGTCAGCTCTCCCTAACCCTTGAGGTCACCATTAGGCCTCTGGGGCCCCTGGGACCTTGCTACACTACTATGGCAGTTTAGAAGATGAAACATGTTGTTTCTGCCAAATTCTGACCCTACCATCTGAATTTTCGCAGCTGAAATGGAGACTCATCAGACCAGTCAATGTTTTTCCAATCTTCTATTGTCCAATTTTGGTCATCTTCTGCGAATTGTAGCCTCAGTTTCCTGTTCTTAGCTGACAGGAGTGACACCCGGTGTGGTCTTCTGCTGCTGTAGCCCATCTGTTTCAAGGTTTGATGTGTTGTGCATACAGAGATGGTTTTCTGCATACATTGGTTGTAACAAGTGGTTATTTGAGTTACTGTTGCCTTTCTATCATCTCAAACCAGTATGCCCATTCTCCTCTGACCTCTGACATCATCAAGGCATTTTCATCCACATAACTGTCGCTCACTGGATATTTTCTCTTTTTCGGACCTTTCTCTGTAACCCGAGAGATGGTTGTGCGTAAAAATCCCAGTAGATCAGCAGTTTTTGAAATACTCAGACCAGCCCGTCTGGCACCAACAACCATGCCACATTCAAAGTCACTTAAATACCCTTTCTTCCCCATTCTGATGCCTGGCTTAAACTTTAGTAATTCGTCTTCACCACGTCTAGATGACTAAATGCATTGAGTTGCTGCCATGTGATTGGGTGATTAGCAATTTGTGTTACCAAGCAATTGAACAGGTGTACCTAATAAAGTGGTCAGTGAATGTAGATGTGTAACAATACACAATTAACAAGCTAAGGGAATTTTCATTTTGCATGACAACGTCCATATCACATATGAATGCAATAAGTAAACACAATGCAAATTGCTCACCTTTTTTTTTTATTTCTCAACCAACAGGCTCTGACGATGAAAGGCGGGTGTATGAAAAAGCCAATGAGGCGGTCGCTGTCCCAAAAGGAGAACATGCTGCTGTTCCATCTGATGTCACTGTAAAGCTTAAAGTATCTGAGGGCATGAACGTAGGCAATGATTTTGATGTGTTTGCCATTATCAACAATAATACTGATGAGGAGAAGGAATGCCGATTCAGGTTCTGTGCACGTACAGTCAACTACACCGGTGCGGTGGGACCGGAGTGTGGAATGATGGACCTTCCCGACCTCAAGTTAGAGGCACATGCAGGTAACTTTGATGTTGTTGTCTGTGTTATTCTTTTAACTACTTCAGCCCCGGAGGATTTGGCTGCCCAATGACCGGGCCATTTTTTTGCGATTCGGCACTGCGTCGCTTTAACTGACAATTGCGCGGTCGTGCGACGTGGCACCCAAACAAAATTGACGTCCTTTTTTCCCACAAAAAGAGTTCTTTTGGTGGTATTGATCACCTCTGCGGTTTTTATTTTTTGCGCTATAAACAAAAAAAGAGCGAAAATTTTGAAAAAAAATCAATATTTTTTACTTTTTTGCTATAATAATTATCTCCAAAAAATATATAAAAAAACTACTTTTTTTTCCCCCTCAATTTAGGCCAATATGCAAAAGTTATAGTGTCTACAAAATAGGGGATAGTTTTATGGCATTTTTATTATAATTTTTTTTATTTATTAGTAATGGCGGCGATCTGCAATTTTTTATCGTGACTGCGACATTATGGCGGACACATCGGACACTTTTGACGCTATTTTGCGACCATTGTCATTTATACAGCAATCAGTGCTATAAAAATGCACTGTGTAAATGACACTGGCAGGGAAGGAGTTAACCAGTAGGGGGCGAGGAAGGGGTTAAGTGTGTCCTAGGGAGTGATTCTAACTGTGAGGGGGCTGGGCTACATGTGAAATGACATTGATCACTACTCCCATCACAGGGAGCAGTAGATCAGTGTCCTGTCACAAGGCAGAACAGGGAAATGCCTTGTTTACACAGGCATCCCCCTGTTCTGCAGCTCCGTGACACGATCGCAGGGTACCGGCGGATAGGGATGAGCTCCGGCGTGTTCGCATTGAACACGTGCAGAGCCCGCCAGGATGTCAGCACGGCTCTGCGCTAATGACATGCAGGGAGACATTTCCCGATGCTCGGCTGCAGGGATCTGGAAATGTCTCCCTGCCTGTGATTAGCGCAGCGCGGTGCCGACATCCTGGCGGGCTCTGCATGTGTTCTATGCGAACACGCCGGAGCTCATCCCTACCGGCGGACATCGAGTCCATGGGTCCCGCAGGCACGGTCACAGAGTACATGGCCAGGGGCGTGCACCCGCACAGCGGCAAATTCAAAGGGACTTACAGGTACAGCTGTGCCATTCTGCTGACGTAAATGTTTGTGCGGCGGTCGGTAAGCGGTTAAAGTTGCATATTAAATGTCATTGGAAATGAATAAAATACAGAAATCAGTCTGAAAGTTACCATTCAACCAGGTCATGCTGTGGCTAGTAGTAGTAACATTCAACTGGACTAGTTCCGATGTTGAAGACATTACATTATTTTTTACTATCTTATTTTTTTTAGGAGCCCTGTTATGGGGCTTTGGTGAAATATTAAGGGTCTAAACAGACCCCTGATGCCTCACTTTTGAGACAGAGAAAGACAGACAGAGATTCCCCAGTCCCTTTCTCTGCAGTGATTATAGTTTACTATGCTTCATTAAGAATGAGGACAGGAGCGATCAGTATAAATCACTCACTGTGTTTATACAGAAAAGGAAGGGGCCGGTTAACTAAATATTTACAAGTCCCTTCCCTGCTCCTGAGAGGAGGGAAGATGGCAGCACTGCAGGGGGAAGAGAGGCAGCAGGGGAAATTGGCCCCATGTAGGATAATTAGGGTGTGCCCAGGCACTTCCGGCACACCCTGTGCGCACGTCTATGGTAGGAATTGGTCGGATTTCAATCTGTCTATGACCGGCCTCAGAAGGAGCAGTAGAGTTTTTTTCTGAATTTTTTTTTATTCTTTTTTTTTTAATCCATAGAGGGGGTAGCTTAAGCAGGTAGTTCAGTGACCCACTGATGCCTTGGCTCTCACCTTTCATAGATGGCTTATGCTAATGAATGAGTGACAGTGCCGATCACATTATTTCCCCGCTGGGCTCAGCAGAGGTTAGTCCCATTTTCCAATGAGGCTGGTGGACTTTATATGTCAGTGGTACTTTTTATACTGAGCTTTGCACTGCATAAATACAAGATTGAATGTTGTTTTCCATTTTTGGCTCCATTTGTTTTGTACATTTTGCTTCCCATCACCCTTCAGAAGGCTTAGTAATGTGTGCGTGTCTATTCATCATACCCATCTGTCCTCACAGGCGCGTTGCTTGTCAGCACGATGAGGTTCGCTCGTTCCCACACTGCTCAGTGACTGGCTCCTTCTGCCTAATATGGTCACACTTGGAGAGGAAGGAATGTCCTCATGCAACACTCTTTATACTGAAATTCCACTATTGTGATAACTTCTGCAAAAACACAACGACCAGCATTGATCTGTAAACTAAAAAGGTGAACTCCAGGCAAACCTAAAAAAAATAAATAATCCAAAATCACGCAGTTTTGCATTTATTACAAAATTATTAGACGCAGTTTTAAATGCTTTTTTAGCACCCCCTTAGGAGCTGCAAGTATAATGCGATCCCCCACCCTGCACAGCCAGGCAAACAGAATTTCCACAGGCTCACTTGCGTTAAGGAACAGTCCGAGATTATGGGATGCCCACTTGACTTCAAAACAGCTTTCAGGGACAACTCTTCCTATATACAGCTCCTCTTCTTCCTCCAGCACTCACTAGCTTGCAGAACCCAGTTATGTCCCTCTGTTGTAATTTGGTAGCAAAGGCCCTTTACAGACAGGCACTCTCAACCCCTATACCTGAAGAACAGATGGGGTGACACAGCTCACACTTTCCCAGCACTTCCTCTCTGTGGTCACTGATCCCAGAACCACCTCTTCAGGCATTGCCAACCCGCCTGGCTGCAGCTGCCCCTTTCACTAGCCCTCCAGGCTAACTTCTCCCCATAGTCTTCGAGCCTGACACTTACCATCCCACCCGGCTGAAGCCTCGTACACACGACCGAGAATCTCGTCGAAAAAAACTCATTGTTTTTCTCGACGAGATTCTTGTTTAGCTTTCCTTGCATACACACTGTCAATTCCAAATCTCGTTGTTGTAAATCGCGGTCACGTACGACGGCAGTATAAAGGGGGAGTTCGATTCCAATGGCGCCACCCCTTGGGCTGCTTTTGTTGATCTTGTGTTACCGCGTGTTAGTAAAAGTTTGGGGAGAGACGATTTGCGCTTTTCAGTCTTCGTGCTTTCAGTTCGTTTTAGCGTGATGAATGTGCTATCTCCATTACGAACGCTAGTTTTACCAGAAGGAGCGCTCCCGTCTTATACTTGATTCTGAGCATGCGCGATTTTTTAAGACTCGGAAAAGCATACACACGAACGGTTTTCTCGTCGGGAAACAGGCCGACGAGAATCCCGACAAGAAAAACGAGAATCCTGACAAGAAAATAGAGAGCAGGTTCTCTATTTTTCTCGTCCAGATTCCCGGCAGTTTTCTTGATGAGAAACCATACACACGAACGGTTTTCTTGGCAAGAAAGCTCTCCCAACAGTTTTCTTGTTGTTTCTTGCCGAGAAAACCGGTCGTGTGTATGAGGCTTGACTCTCAGGAGATTTTCCTGGCATGCTGACCTGCTCCCGCTGTCCTATCTCCTTGTTCCCGTGCCTCCAGGAAGGGTTTTCTCCATGTGTTGTAGGGGGAATTTTCCAGCACCTGAGCCCCATGCCCAACATCGCCCCCACCCCAGACTAGGGGGCACCCTCAAGGGCCACTGACAGCCTCCTCAGCGCTCCATCTCCATCTTCCACCCGATGATTGAAAGTGCCTGGGATCTAAATCCAGTGCGCAAAGTGATCATAGTTTTTTACCACTTACGGACCACCCGCCGTCGTTATACGTCGCTACTTTGAAGAGGAATACCGTTGTTATGATAGCAGCTAGCTACCATAACCCCAGTATCCTCTTCAAGAGCGGGCGGTCCTCTTTCAGATAAAAGTGGTCTTGCCGCAAGATCACGTTTATCGGTGGCGGGAGAGGGCCCCCCTCCCGCCGCTTACCGGAGCCGTCGGCATCGGCGGAGGCGATCGGATCCTCTCCCTGCCTGTGTATGGAGACAACTGAGGGGAAGATGGCCCCCACCTGTCTCTATACCACTGCAGGGGGGGAAGCGACGTCAAAACGTCACTTCCGCCCAGTGCTTTTAAAGGACCATCTTTTTTTTTTTTTAGACTGACATAAAAAAATATTTATTTTAGTGTAAATATGAGATCTGAGGTCTTTTTGACCCCAGATCTCATATTTAGGAGGACCTGTCATGATTTTTTCTATTACAAGGGATGTTTACATTCCTTGTAATAGGAATAAAAATGACCCAAGTGTAAAAAAAAATTACCCAAGTGTAAAAAAAATAAGAAAAAAAAATGTTTAAAGCGCCCCGTCCCGACGATCTCGCTCGCAGAAGCGAACCCATACGTGAGCAGCGTCTGCATATGAAAATGGTGTTCAGACAACACATGTGAGATATCGCCGTGATTGTTAGAGTGAGAGCAATAATTCTAGCCCTGGACATTTTCTGTAACTCAAAACATGCAACCTGTAGAATTTTTTAAACGTCGCCTATGGAGATTTTTAAGGGTAAAAGTTTATCGCCATTCCACGAGCGGACGCAACTTTGAAGCGTGACATGTTGGGTATCAATTTACTTGGCGTAACATTATCTTTCACAATATAAAAACAAAATTGGGCTAACTTTACTGTTTTATTTTTTTTATTCAAAAAAGTGATTTGTTTCCAAAAAAAGTGCGCTTGTAAGGCCGCTGCTCAAATACGGTTTGACAAAAAGTATTGCAACGACTGCCATTTTATTCTCTAGGTTGTTAGAACCCCCAAACATAGTTATTTTCTAGAAAAAAAAATGTTTATAACTTGTAAACACCAAATCTCAGAAAGAGGCTCGGTCCTTAAGTGGTTAAGCATCCACTTTATCAGTGATGTTTTGGTGAAACACAAAACCACTAATCATGAAGGGAAATCAAGCAGTTTTATGTTCATTTCTATTTCCAAAAGGAACCAAACCCACCTCTTCCTGGCTCTCCCCTTTTGGCCATCACCTGCTTCTGGCCATGGTTCTATGTGATGGGAATGTTGCACTGAGGTAGTAGCAATGCTTCTGTAGCGTCCTCCTCCCAATGAGTGTGCGCTATATGGTAAATTATAGTTATCTGAGCAATAGTTTGGCTCAGAAGGATTGTGTTATAATTGCACTCTGTTTCAGTTCAGCTGGTTGTGTGATTTCCGTCCTGACAGTGGGTGTCGCTGCCACCACTGGTCAGGATTGGAAAGGCTACAGGCTGGATGTATTGGGTACCTCTTTCCTAGCAAGCAGCCCAGGGGGCGTGGTGAACCCACTGTGCATGCTGGGAGGGGGTATTTAAGTGACAGACACCATTAGGGCGAAAAGAGATTTTGGGGTCGTGTCATCGGTCCCCACCTGAGGGCCTTCCTGACCTCAGGGAACTGTTGGCAGTTCCCGCGTCGGGGCCACGTTGGCCTGAGTCTCCGTTACTGAAAAGTAGGCCCGGGACTTGCTGGGGCCTACTGATCCAGGGATGATCCTGTGTCACCTTAACTGCTGGAAGGGACCAAGCAATTGAGGACTCAATTGGAGGATGCATCTGGATCGTGATTTACCTCACAGTGCTGCAGGAATGGCTGAAAGATCCTGGCACTGAGAGCTGTGTTCTTCATTCAAAAGGTAACCCAAGTAAAGGTTACTCCAAGTCTGTGGCAGAGACTGTTCTATTTGTACCAAGTCTGTGGCAGAGACTGTTCTATTTGTACCAAGTCTGTGGCAGAGACTGTTCTATTTGTACCAAGTCTGTGGCAGAGACTGTTCTATTTACTCCAAGTCTGTGGCAGAGACTGTTCTATTTACTCCAAGTCTGTGGCAGAGACTGTTCTATTTGTACCAAGTCTGTGGCAGAGACTGTTCTATTTACTCCAAGTCTGTGGCAGAGACTGTTCTATTTACTCCAAGTCTGTGGCAGAGACTGTTCTATTTACTCCAAGTCTGTGGCAGAGACTGTTCTATTTACTCCAAGTCTGTGGCAGAGACTGTTCTATTTGTACCAAGTCTGTGGCAGAGACTGTTCTTTTTACTCCAAGTCTGTGGCAGAGACTGTTCTATTTACTCCAAGTCTGTGGCAGAGACTGTTCTATTTACTCCAAGTCTGTGGCAGAGACTGTTCTATTTACTCCAAGTCTGTGGCAGAGACTGTTCTATTTACTCCAAGTCTGTGGCAGAGACTGTTCTATTTACTCCAAGTCTGTGGCAGAGACTGTTCTATTTGTACCAAGTCTGTGGCAGAGACTGTTCTTTTTACTCCAAGTCTGTGGCAGAGACTGTTCTATTTACTCCAAGTCTGTGGTAGAGACTGTTCTATTTACTCCAAGTCTGTGGCAGAGACTGTTCTATTTACTCCAAGTCTGTGGCAGAGACTGTTCTATGTACTCCAAGTCTGTGGCAGAGACTGTTCTATTTACTCCAAGTCTGTGGCAGAGACTGTTCTATTTGTACCAAGTCTGTGGCAGAGACTGTTCTATTTGTACCAAGTCTGTGGCAGAGACTGTTCTATTTGTACCAAGTCTGTGGCAGAGACTGTTCTATTTGTACCAAGTCTGTGGCAGAGACTGTTCTTTTTACTCCAAGTCTGTGGCAGAGACTGTTCTATTTACTCCAAGTCTGTGGTAGAGACTGTTCTATTTACTCCAAGTCTGTGGCAGAGACTGTTCTATTTACTCCAAGTCTGTGGCAGAGACTGTTCTTTTTACTCCAAGTCTGTGGCAGAGACTGTTCTTTTTACTCCAAGTCTGTGGCAGAGACTGTTCTTTTTACTCCAAGTCTGTGGCAGAGACTGTTCTATTTACTCCAAGTCTGTGGCAGAGACTGTTCTATTTACTCCAAGTCTGTGGCAGAGACTGTTCTTTCTTTTTCGTACATCACGGGACACAGAGCGACTTAGTCATTACTAATGGGTTATATAGATTACCTTCAGGTGTTGGCACTGGCCAATTCCAAACCGGAAGTACCCTCCCCTATATAAGCCCCTCCCACCCGGGAGCACCTCAGTTTTTTGCCAGTGTCTAAGGTGTTGGCCAAAGAGTAACATGTGTTTTCACTGGGCTTGCGTACAGGTTCTTTTGGGCCTTAGTAAGCTGTTCCGGATCCCACCAAAAAAGCTTCATAGCTAAACGGTCGGTACCCGGGCCTTGCAGCAGAAGAGCAAGGTTTTGCCTGTAATGCTTCTCTTAGGAGGGCTGGACCCTGGGATCCAGAGCTCTGGTCATACCCACGACCAAGATGTTGTCTGTGCAGGGTGCTATACAGGTCCAGGGGAGTGGAATCCTTGGGAACCCGGTCCCTGAAGGTTTAATTACAATGCCTGCCGTGATAGGTGAAGTTTGGACTTCTGTGGACCAAACAAAGTCCTGCGGCGGGGATCAGGTAAGTGGGGGCCCCCAGGAACTTGGTTCTATTGGGGGACCCCCAAGCCTAATTTGTCTTTCTGTCTGTTACCTAACGGTATTCCCGCTAAATATCTGTGTTTGCCTATAACTACTGAAAATGTAAAATTTTAATAGTAGTCAAGAAAAAAAAAAAAAAAAACAGGGACCGCGGTACCTGTGTTAAACCACTAGAGGCCGCTGTAGTCCATTTTTCTTGTCATGTGGATCTTTGGTTTTCTCAAGTCAAAAGATCCAGGCAGCTGGTAAGTTTCTCTGTGGGAATCCACTTCCTCTACCCTGTTGCTGCGCTCATCCACCGCACAGGCCCTCCGGCAAAAAGGGCCCTGGCTCCTAGTCCCCTGTTTGATTTCGAAAAGGGCGCCAATGGCGCACGGGCGCGCGCGCGGGCGCGTGCACGCGCCTCCTATGAAAAAAAAGGGGTGGGGCGGGTGGATGACGCTCGATGCGCGCCGCGGCGCTTCTGCGCATGTGCGGGCGTCCCAGCATGGTTAAAAGACACAGTACAAGTGTCAGCTGCATGCAAACAGAGCTAGCAACAAACAGTGGCACACAGAGGCGGTTGATGCAGGCATCCCCATAGAAAGGCACTTTAGTGGACACCAGCTGGTATATAGCAGCACCTGTGTTAGACTATTACCAGCAAAATTGGTGTATGACGACGGGAATACCTCAGCTTTGTGCTTAAAGGATATGTCGTCCAGACGCTCCGGAAATAGATCTTCCAGGAAGCCAAAGGGGTCTCCATCGGGCTCTGAGGATATTGGGCATGCTTGTACTGCACCAATCTCCCCTGAGAATTCAGAGGTCAGTAGCCGTAGAAACCCCGCAGGAATGCCTGGTGCTGCGGCTGTCCCCAGTCCACCTGCTCCTGTATATATAACAGAGGAGGTTTTATCCTCAACTCTGGGAGGATTGGAAGAGAGATAACAGCATTGATCGCTGCTTCCCTGTCTCAGGAAAAGCGCGTCCGATCTCCGTCTCCTCCTTCAGAGTGCCTGTTAGTGGAGGAACAGCCCCACACAGAGATCGACCTACCTGAAGGGGATCAGGATGAGGTTGATTCAGTTATGGAGGAATCAACAGTGGAAGAACCTTTCTCAGCTTCTCAGGCTGAAAGATTATGGGTTCAGTCTCTGACTAATATGGTCCGATCAGCATTTAAAATGCCTCTGGCGGAACCACCATCCACTACGGTTTCCTCGCTGGGGTCGCTAAAAGCTCCCCAGGCTGTCTGTTCCTTCCCAATCCACCCTTTATTAGAAGGGCTTATTTACCAGGATTGGGAGCATCCTGATAAAATATTTGCTCCCCCCAAGAGATTTCCGGTGATCTATCCCATGGAGGATAAGTTCATAAGAAAATGGAGGGTCCCTACAGTGAACGCAGCCATCTCTTCTGTTAACAAATCACTGACATGTCCAGTAGATAATGTTCCAATGTTCAAAGACCCAATAGATAAAAAATTGGAGTCTTTACTAAAATCTGCTTTCTCTACAGCAAGTTTGGTGACACAACCTGCGGTAGCAGCGATTGGAGTCTGCCAAGCAGTGAAAGATCAGTTGAAACAAGTCTTAAGGGACTTACCAGATCAGCAGGCTCTTGCCCTAGCTGACCTGCCTAGAGCTTTGTGTTTTGCGGTGGACGCCATAAAGGATACAATCCAACAGGCCTCCCGCTTTACGCTGTCTATAGTACATATGCGTAGGCTTCTGTGGCTCAAAAACTGGTCTGCTGAAGCTCCCTGTAAAAAACTGCTGGTTAGCTTCCCATTTCATGGAGAACGCTTATTTGGAGAAGATCTGGACAAATATATCCAGAAAATTTCTGCCGGTAAAAGTTCACTCTTACCGGTTAAGAACAAGGGTAGAAGTCCTTCTTTTAAGAGGCCTACTTCTCCAGTCCCAGGCACATCGGCTGTGAAGCAGTTCCGACGGCCTCCGCGGTCAAATTCAGGGGGCAGAAATCAGGGACAATCACAGGGTAACAAGAAGCCCTGGATCAAGAGAGGTACAAAACCTCCCCCCAAGGCATGAAGCGTTGCCCCCACTCAATCGGGTGGGGGGAAGACTTCAGTTGTTCACAGAGACCTGGCGGGACACCATCAGAGACAGATGGGTGCTCTCCGCAGTAAGTCTGGGATACAAGCTGGAGTTAAAAGGCACTCCTCCTGCCCAATTTATGAGGTCAAACGTGCCAAGAGATCCCCAAAAGAGAGGATCCCTCCTTCTGGCACTAGAACAACTATTGCTCCAAGGTGTAATCATGAAGGTTCCCCTGGAAGAAAGCGGATTCGGGTTTTACTCGAACCTTTTCACAGTCCCCAAACCAAATGGGGACGTGAGGCCCATATTAAATCTAAAAGGGCTAAACAAGTTCCTAAATATCAGGACTTTTCGGATGGAGTCGATCCGATCGGTGGCCACCGCCCTACAAGGGCAGGAATGGCTAGCCTCGATCGACATAAAGGATGCTTATCTGCATATTCCCATCTTTCCGGCCCACCAGAAATTTCTACGCTTTGCAGTAGAAGGGCGCCATTTTCAGTTCAGAGCCTTACCTTTCGGTCTGGCCACAGCACCACGAGTGTTCACAAAAATTCTGGCCCCATTATTGGCCAATCTAAGAACACAGGGTGTAACGATAATGGCATATCTAGACGACCTGCTACTAATAGACCACTCAGTGGAAAAGCTGGAAGTAGCTATTCACAAGACAATCGAGTATCTGGAATATCACGGTTGGATCATCAACCGGGACAAGTCAGCTCTAAGACCAGTCAAAAGTCTGGAATACTTAGGGCTAAGGCTGGATTCAAATCAGAGAAAGATTTTCTTACCTCCAGAGAAGGTGTCGTCTTTAAAAGATTTGACCCACTTAGTGGGTACAAAAAGAAAACCATCCATACGCCTCTGCATGAGGCTGCTGGGAAAGATGGTGGCTTCATTCAAAGCGGTACCCTACGGTCAATTCCATTCAAGGAATTTGCAAAGGGCCATACTGTCAGCCTGGACCAAAAAAGTTCAGGCTTTAGACTTACCAATGTCCCTGTCCCCTTCCGTTCGCAAGAGCCTCCATTGGTGGTTGGTGCCCCAGAATCTGGAAAGAGGGAAACCCTTCAGTCCGGTTTCTTGGAAGGTGGTCACTACAGATGCCAGCCTCATAGGCTGGGGGGCAGTACTGGAGCAATGGTCTCTCCAGGGCAAGTGGTCAGAAGCAGAAAAGGCCCTGCCCATCAATCTCTTAGAGATACGAGCAGCCCGGTATGCCCTAGTAGCATGGACATCCAAACTCCAAGGGTCCCCTGTCAGAATTCAATCAGACAATGCCACGGCAGTGGCATATATCAATCACCAGGGTGGCACCAAGAGTCGTGCAGCCCAGAGGGAAGCAAATTGCATCCTGGAGTGGGCAGAAAAATATGTCCCAGCCATATCCGCGGTTTTCATCCCAGGAGTGGAAAATTGGAGAGCGGACTTTCTAAGTCGCCAACAATTATGCCCGGGGGAATGGTCTCTTCACCCCGAGGTTTTCCAGGCAATATGCCAGCGGTGGGGAACACCGGATGTAGATCTGCTAGCATCCAGATTCAACGCAAAGGTGGACAGATTTGTGTCTCGCACAAGGGATCCCCTAGCTTGCGGCTCGGATGCCCTAGTGTTCCCTTGGGATCAGTTCAAGCTGATATATGCATTCCCACCGCCACAATTGTTACCGCGATTACTCCGCAGAATCAGGGTAGAAAAGAAACCAGTGATTCTGGTGGCTCCAGCGTGGCCCCGAAGGGCATGGTACGCGGAGATTGTAAAAATGTCAGTGAGGAGTCCTTGGACCCTCCCACATCGTCCGGACCTGCTGTCGCAGGGACCGATATACCACCCTTCCTTACCAGCCCTAGGTTTGACGGCCTGGCTATTGAAGCCCACATTCTGAAAAAGAGAGGGCTCTCTAATTCTGTGGTATCTACCATGATCAATGCCAGGAAACCGGTATCCAGGCAGATCTATTATAGGATCTGGAAAGCATACATTACGTGGTGTGAGGCCAAGAAATGGCATCCACGTAAGTACGTGATAGGGAGGATTTTGGACTTCCTACAGTGGGCTGTAGATAGGAAGCTTGCCTTGAGTACTATCAAGGGTCAGATTTCGGCCTTGTCAATATTTTTTCAAAGGCCCTTGGCTTCGCATTCACTAGTCAAAGCCTTTATACAAGCAGTGATGCGTATTAGCCCTCCGGTTAGTATTCCCATATGTCCTTGGGACCTAAACCTGGTTCTGTCGGTTCTACAGAAACAACCGTTTGAACCATTACAACACATTTCCTTGGTTCTTCTCACCAGGAAATTGATTTTCTTAGTAGCCGTTTGTTCGGCTAAAAGAGTATCGGAATTAGCCGCCTTGTCCTGTAAGGAGCCATATCTGGTTGTCCATAAGGACAGAGTAGTATTACGTCCTCATCCAGCCTTTCTTCCTAAGGTGGTATCGAGGTTTCATTTGAACCAAGATGTGGTTCTTCCTTCTTTTTTCCCCAAACCTAGCTCGGTAGAGGAAAAGTTATTACATTCTTTGGATGTAGTAAGAGCAGTTAAAACTTATCTAAAAGCCACTGCTCAGATTCGCAGAACGGATTCTTTATTTGTTCTGCCGGAAGGCCCCAGAAAGGGTCAGGCAGCATCAAAATCTACTTTAGCCAAGTGGATTCGACAGGTCATAATACAAGCCTATGGCTTGAGAAAGAGACCGCCTCCGTTAAAAGTTAGGGCGCACTCCACAAGAGCAGTTGGAACTTCATGGGCAGTGCATCACCAGGCCTCCCTGGCTCAAGTATGTAAGGCCGCAACATGGTCTTCGGTACACACGTTTACTAGGTTCTACCAGGTAGACGTTAGAAGTCAGGAGGATGTCGCCTTTGGGCGCAGTGTGTTGCAGGCCGCAAAAGATCCTCATGCCTGATGGCGCCCAGCTTATGTATCCCTCCCCTCATTTGGCATTGCTTTGGGACGTCCCATTAGTAATGACTAAGTCGCTCTGTGTCCCGTGATGTACGAAAAAGAAAAAGGGATTTTTATAACAGCTTACCTGTAAAATCCTTTTCTTGGAGTACATCACGGGACACAGAGCTCCCACCCCTCTTTTTGGGACACTTATTGCTTGGCTACAAAACTGAGGTGCTCCCGGGTGGGAGGGGCTTATATAGGGGAGGGTACTTCCGGTTTGGAATTGGCCAGTGCCAACACCTGAAGGTAATCTATATAACCCATTAGTAATGACTAAGTCGCTCTGTGTCCCGTGATGTACTCCAAGAAAAGGATTTTACAGGTAAGCTGTTATAAAAATCCCTTTATTTACTCCAAGTCTGTGGCAGAGACTGTTCTATTTACTCCAAGTCTGTGGCAGAGACTGTTCTATTTACTCCAAGTCTGTGGCAGAGACTGTTCTATTTACTCCAAGTCTGTGGCAGAGACTGTTCTATTTACTCCAAGTCTGTGGCAGAGACTGTTCTATTTACTCCAAGTCTGTGGCAGAGACTATATGTGATCCAGCTGTACATCGGTTGCTAGGCCAGTGAGATTGGGCCTATCCGGTGTTTGCTGAGTCTAGTGTGGAGACAGTTGTTCCTCTGGACCTAGGAAAATTCTTATGATTAGCAACTAAGGTACCTGAGTCCTCCCCATCCCTTCATCCCCTCTGTTGGAAACTTTATTTCAAATAAACCCTTGAAAGAGACTTTTGTGTTGGTGCAAACTTCTTCTGGACAACTCTTCAAGGAGAACCCCTGATGCCGCGTACACACGATCGTGATTCACGGCGGTGAAAACACCGCCGTGAATCACGACATGAAATTAAATGAAAAACGAGGAAACTGCATTTTCCCCCACACACGACCGTTTTTCCCGTCATTTTTTTCTTTGTCGAGAAAAACGACCGTCTGTGGGCTCCGCGGCAGTGTCTCCCTATGGGAAAACTGCCGCGGAAAAAAATGATGGAAAAAACGATGAGAAAATTTAGAACATGTTCTAATTTTTCTCGTCGTTTTTCCTGCTGTTTTTCTCAACGAGAAAAACGGCATAAAGCCCACAGACGATCGTTTTTCTCGGCGAAAAAAAAAAAATTCATTTTTCCCGACGGGAAAAATGATCGTGTGTACGCGGCATGAGACGAGCATACGGAACAGTGAGGTAACGTGCAAGGCCCAAAATTAAACCAGCGGCTCCTACGGGGGTATTGCTATACTTCATAACAGGGCTGGCTCTTGGGGTTAGGCCTTGGAACCAGAAGCTCCATCAGAGTACAGCAGTTCCTGATAAGATATCCTAAGCCAGCATGCAGTTGTGTGTTGAGTGCCCTCACATAAGTCCACCTCTGGGGACTAGATTAGTAATATTTTCCCCACCCAAGTTCCTTGGGTACTGACTATTCCAAAGGCATCTTACACTGATCCGCATAGTACACTGGTAAACATACATACAGGGTCAATCTTACCTACTGGAAGGTCTGTAAAGTAGCGTGTGCACTCTTGTGATCTACCTAACCTGCTGTGCTTAGGGTTGCCACCTTTTCTTCAAGCCAAACCCGAACACTTTAGCGGCCTGGGACACCTTTAGGTGCCCAAAGGAGAGTAGTAATGCGGTGCGCATAGCGCGCCGCAGCAAAATGTGGGTGTGACCAAATTGCTCTTGGTGACATCACCCTGCCCCCAGTGATGCCAAACCTGCAGCTCCCGGACGGAAAAAGATTTGTGTACGACTACCTTGGTTACTTGGGGAGCCACAGTCCAGTCTGAATAATGTGTCCGGGTTTCAGTCCACCTGAAACCTGGGCACATGATTCAAAACCTGGACTGTCCGGGTGAATCCCGGACAGGTGGCAACCCTAGCTGTGCTGTATGGCATGATGGAGTGACAATACCTAGTCATAGAATGATGTTCTCCTGCTGCCCCCATCCCTAGGCCAGGGGGAAATGCAGACTAGAATACTACAATCACGGAGCAGCAAATGATATCACCTGGGATGTATTTCAGTTATCTTGCAAACCTGGCCTGTTAGTGGGCCCTGAGGACAGGAGTTGAGAACCACCGCTCTAGGCTCTATCAGGATTACCGATGAAAATGACCTCAATGAAGCTCTCCTACAAGCGCACCCACGTATCTCCCAGCATAAGAGCCAAGCTGCTCATCGTTCAGTTAGCATGTGGCAACTCAAAGAAGTATTTCAGCTTTTAACAGCCAGAATGACAATTAATTACGTGACTTTTGAAACAATGAACAAAGGCATGTTTTTTATATATATATATTTGGCACTGTATAATGATCACATCCAGAAATACCCCAAATAATTATACCAGTAGGATCTGTTATTACAAGCTTACTGAATTAGTCAACTACTGCCAACTATGCACACATAGATATACAAATAGAAAGGTGTACCATTAAGGAATAATTAAAAAGTAGCTTTTTTTATGAAATAAAACTTCTTTGTTGCTCCTAAACCAGATTTTGCCTTTTATTTTCTAAGCTGAATTGGAAAGATTGGAAAGTGATGATTGGTTGCAATGGACTGCGTACTTGGCTTTCATACAGCATTGGCTTACTATGGGTGTGCTCAACCGGTAATGTGGCCCATGACCTCCTGCTCTGGGGTGGAGGGTCAGTAAGCCCAGACGGCAGGTTGCCGACCTGCCATCCCAGCGCATCAGTGGAAGTATCAGTGGAAGCAAGCCGCTGCGGAGCAAAGACACATAATCCAATGCTTCCTGAATAGTGCCGGCTTCTGTCACAGGCGGAGTGATACCAATTGCACTCTGCCTGGAACAGCAACAACTGGTGATACCTGAATAGAAGACTGCTACTAAAGGTCAGTTTAATATTAAAGGGGTTGTAAAGGCAAAAGTTTGTTCACCTTAATTTAATGCATTCTATGCATTAAGGTGAAAAAACATCTCTGGATTAGCACCCCCCCGAGCCCCCCGTTTACTTACCTGACCCCTCGAAAGCCCCGCGCCGTGAACGCGCAGGCATCTCGGCCGGCTTCTCGGCTCATTTATTGGTTGATTGAAAGCAGCGCAGCCATTGGCTCGCGCTGCTGTCAATCACAACCAATGATGCGGCGCGCCGGGGGGGGCGGGGCCGAGTGATACAGTGAGCGGCTATAGCACGGGAGCGCGCCCGCAAGAACTAACCACCATGCAAGAGAGTTTGCATGAAGGTGGTTAGTTCTTGCAGGGAGGAGCCGAGACAGCTGCCGAGGGACCCCAGAAGACCAGGTACGGGGCCACTCTGTGCAAAACGAGCTGAACAGTGGAGGTAAGTATAATACATGTTTGTTATTTAAAAAAAAAAATTTTTTATCTTTAGTGATCCTTTAAAATCACAGTGTATATATGGGCATATCTGTTCTGCAGTGGTTACTAGACCAAGCTTTTAAACTGATCCACAGGTGCAGTGCAGAGCACCTATGGGTTACCTGCACTGAGCCATAGACTTCTGTAATTACCTTTCTGAAAGCGCACAAAAACTCCTGAATGCAGGATATAATAGAAGTCTATGGCAAAGTGCAGCCAAGCCATTGAAAAGCCACAGGTGTCCTGCGCTGCACCCACGGTGCGGGTAAACCGTAGTGCATCAGTGAGAAAGCAGCTTTAAAGTGGATGTAAACTCAATACATGAAATTTGAGCTGGGCACATATATCTGCAGTATTTAGTTATCTCTCTTCAAAGTCCTGTAGCTCTCTCCTGACCCGTTCCTCTGTTATAGATTAGCAGGGAGCTGACCCTGTTACAAAACACCTCTGAGAATCTCAGCCTATGATGAGAGGGGGTGTGTGCCTTTCCTCCAATCAGCTATTTTAGCTATCTTGTCTGTATGCCCAGACATCACACTCTGTGTTAAACAGGAAGAGAAAATTTCCTAACAGGATCTGAACTTTCTAAACAGTATATAAATGTGAAGACAGCAGATATGGATGTAAAACCTATGTAGTGACATTTGTTTCATCCCTGTGTATCATCTGAGGCTGTTCACTTCACTGGGTGTATGGAGGGTTTATATCCACTTTAAGCTTCTTTCAGACGACCGGTCCAATCGGGCCGCCTTCTCTGTTTTTCAGGTGGACTCAATCGGATCCTCCATTCACCTCTATGAAGCGGTAGATGTGAACGGACTTGTGGACGTTTACACCCACCTACCTCCAATCCAATCCACTAAAACAAACAGAAGGAGATTCGCCCCCCTTCCGTCTGATCAGATCGGAGGGCTCATAGAGTAGAGCCGGCTGTGTCCGTGTCCCCTCTGCATATGCAGAGTGGACACAGATCTGTCACCCGCCTGCTCTGCTCATTGTGGCCAGTAATCTGTTACCAAGTCACTTAAATGGCCCTCGCTCTTCAAAAGGTTGGGCACCCCTGGCTTACTATCTGTTCTACCAAAAACTGAGATAGACATGAGAACAATTACTGGGGCATGCTAAAGTGAACATGTGAAGAATAAATGCAGGTACACAATCACTGTAATTATAAAGAAAGTTATGCTTAGAACACTGTGGGTGTAGCTATAATCAATTATTTGATGTGATGTACTGGAATTAAGGCATAACGGATATAAGCATTGTACGTGTTGGGGTGCAGAGTAGGGATGCACCACTATCTGTTTTGTTTTGTTTTTTTTGAGCGAGGGGGCGCTTTAAAAAAAACTATTTTTTTTCTAATTTATTTTTATTTATTTAAAAAAATAATAATAATTCTGATTACTTTTATTGCTGTCACAAGGAATGTAAACATCTCGTGACAGTATTAGGGGGTGACAGGTACTCTTTATGGAGAGCCATTGGCAGCCGAGTAAATCGGAAGTGATTTTGTGACGTTGCTTCCATGTTTTTACATAGGAGACTGGAACATAGCCGTTTCCGGCTATGTTCCAGTCTCAGGCTAGCCGGCGGAAGTGCCAGAACATGGATCGGGTCTCCCGGTGGGGCGGGAGGCCTGTGAAGAGCGGTGGAAGTAGGGTTGCCACCTGTCCGGGATTCACCCGGACTGTCCGGGCTTGGAATTATGCGTCCGGGTTTCAGACTGCGTGAAACCCGGACGCATTATTCAGACCGGACTATGGCTTCCAAGCAGGGTTGCTGGTTGCAGTTGTCTAAGCTGAGAGTGTCTGTTACACTCTCTTTCACACACTAACAATTTCCCCCCAAACACACACAGACGGGAGAGGAGAGAGGGCTTGATCTGTGCCTCTTCCTCCCCCACCCCTCTGTGTCTCCCCACACTCCAATCCCCGGCACTGTGCCTCAGAAAAGGAAAGTGGGGGCCGGAAATTTGAAGTCCAACAGCCTCAGACACATCTGGATGAGAGGTGCTGACTGCCAAGGAGTGAGTCTCTCTCTCTCTCTCTCTCTCTCTCTCTCTGTCTGTGTCTCCCTCTCTCTGTCTTTCTCTTTCTCTGTCTGTCTGTCTCTCTCTTTCTCTGTCTGTGTGTCTCTCTCTCCCTGTCTGTGTGTCTCTCCCTGTCTGTGTGTCTCTCCCTGTCTGTGTGTCTCTCCCTGTCTGTGTGTCTCTCCCTGTCTGTGTGTCTCTCCCTGTCTGTGACTGAAGTGTCCCACCTTCTTCTCTCCAGCCTCAGAGTGAGTACACTAAGGTAAATCAGGGTTCTCAGATTCTCAGAGCACTCCTTACATCAGAGTTCCCCTTTACACCAGAGGCCACAGTGTTTCCCCTTACATCAGAGTCCTCTCCGTTAGAGCTGGGCGATTTTGGCCCCAAAAACAATCTGCAATTTAAAAAAAAAACTTGATTCACGATTCGAATCAAGTTTTTTTTTTTTTCTGATGGACACCGCGCCGGTCCTAAGGAGCTGCGGGCAGGAGTTTTTAGGCGAGTCCGCGGCTTCGGCCTAGTCCGACGCAATCCTGGGAAAAGGCAGCAGACTAGACCGAAGCCGCGGCCTCGCCTAAAAAATCCTGCTCGCCGCCAACCTAGGAAAAGGCCAACGGGTTCGGCCTAGTCTGTGGCGTCCGGCCTCGCGGCTTTTTCCCAGGTTCGCGGCGAGCAGGATTATATAGGCGAGGCCGCGGCTTCGGCCTAGTCCACAGAGCGCCGGTCCTATGGAAAAAAAAACGATTTGGTCAAAATCTGAACCGATTTGACCTCGCAACTCGATTCACGATTCAAAACGATTTTTCCCCAGCCCTACTCTCCGTACTTCAGAGTTCTCAGTGTTCCCCCTTCAATCAGGGTTCAAAGAGTATCCCTTATGTAAGAGTACCCAGAGTTCTCCCTTACATCAGAGTTCCCCTTTACATCAGAGTCCTCACCGTACATCAGACTTCTCAGTGTTCCCCCATAAATCAGGGTTCCTAGAGCATCCCTTATGTTAGAGTCCCCAGAGTTCTCCCCTACATCAGAGTCTGCAGAGTCCCCCCTTACAGTGAAAGGGAACTCTGCGAGTTCAAAAGTAAAAAAGGGACTCTGTGGACTCTGATGTAAAGGGGAACTCTTGTTATTAACTTCATATGATTAGAAATGTTATTTAATAGCTAAATATGTGTATCGTTTATACTATAAAAAAAATTGCTCTGCGCCGCTTAAGTTTTCGGGTTTGACTTGAAGAAAAGGTGGCAACCCTAGGCGGGAGGGGGGGGGTGTCCCCTGACGCTCCTGTAGGATAACAGCCGAGCAGCTTTTAGCCGCATTAATTGTTATTCCTAAAGAGCCAACCGTCCGCTCTAAGAAACTATACCGGGGACGGGGTGATGCCTGCAGCTGCATATGTGCGTATGGTCGGCGCTAAGGGGTTAATGGCTGTGCCCTTCCAGCTGCTATCCCAATGTCCAATAGGACTGCCTTATTGGGGGCGCTGTCATTGGAAGGGTGATGGCAATTGGATTAATTTAGCCATGAAGTCCATGAATGTCAAGCTCCAATAACAAAGTGAAACGAAGTCAGGAGGCATAAACTAGGATTTTCTGGCTAATAACAGTAATGATGATAATTGGGGTATCTACTCTCTTAGGCAAGACTTAATCTGGAGTACGTGTTCACTTTAATGAGGTCTGCAGAGAGCAGCATCAGAAGTCATTAGATCGGAGCGCTAATTGTTTTCGTGTCAGCTGTGAAGGGACATTGTATGTCTCCTGCATTACATTATCAATAAATCAATAATAAGCTTTTACGGTATTCTTGCTGCATTTTTGTGATAGTGTATGTCTTTTATCTTTCATTTATAGTAATGCAGCAGATTGAGAATACCTCTAATAGAGCAATACAAATTAGAGGATGTGTTGAGGTTTTTTAGCTGAAATAAATTTTTTTTTTCTTTTGCTATCTTTTTTCCGCCAATTGTATGATGTCGGCATACTCGTGGCATTTTTCCCAGTTCTTCTTTTCTTTTTTTTTTTTTTTTTTTTTTTTTTTTTTTATTATTCTTGTATTTTCCTTTTTTTTCGCTTTTTTTTAAAAAAAAGAATGAATACACTTTCATGATAAAAATAGCAATTAACTGTTATTTAGCTTTTCCTGTTTGTTTCAGTGCTAGTCGTCCTAATCATCATTTCTGTACAGCACATGCCACCGGTGAAGTGTCCGGAAGCATGTACAGAAGAGAATGTGAGCATGGTGAAGGAACGACGATCAGAAAACTTCATGTATTATATGAGAAGCATCTTTACATCTTTTTAGACGTGTATGCTACACGGTTATCCTGCTCTGTCAGTCTCTAGCTGAGGAACATGCATATTTAACATTTCTAATAGAAAAGGTGCAGGAACCCCCCCCCCCCCCCCCAGCCCGAGGCACCCCTTGTCTCTGCCCCCACCCACCTCCGATTACTGTCCCTTTGTTCCACCCTCTACCCACCTCCCAGTACTGCCCCTTTTAGAGAATGCAGAACCAAGTATCATTTTGTGGTGCTAAATAATTTGTATGGAATTTGCTAATGTAACTAGAACAGTGGACTCTACCCCAGCAACACTAGATCCCCTGCAGCAATAGATCACACCCCACACAACAATAGACACCATCTCGGCAACAACAGATCCCCCCACACAACAATGGAACCCCCCCCCACACACACACAGCATCAATGAACCACCCACAACAAAATACCACACCCAGCAACAAAATTCCACCCCAGCAGCAACAACAGATCTCCCAGCAGCCAGCATCAATAGACCCTTCAGCAGCCAGAAACCATAGACCTCTCCCTCAACAGAAGATCCCTACCAGCAACATAAGACCCCCAAGCAACAGTAGATCTCCCACCAGCAACAATAGACCCTCACACAAAAACAGATTTCCACCAGTGACCATAGATCCCCCAGCAGCCAGAGTCAATAGACTCTCCAGCACACCCCACACCCCTTGCTGTTGCATACATTCAGTGCTGGAGGTGCCGGAACTGCGTTCCCCCACGTTCCCGCTGAAAAAAAGCCCTAGTTCTGCTAGGGTAACATTTCTGACACTGTTGCTTTCTCAGAGTATAGGCAAGTGACCCCCATAATGCAGCCCACAGGCCAAATTCAGACCTTTGCTAGCCTTTATTTGGCCCTTGAGGCACTATTTCTCCACTGATATTGAATACTACTCCTTCCACAGACACCAGCCAGGGGTAAAGCCCCAGTCACTGACACTAATGATGGGGTACCATTCCTCCCACTGACACCAATGATGGGGCACCATTCCTTCCACTGACATCAATGATGGGGCACTGTTCCTCCCACTGATACCAATGATGGGGCACTATTCCTTCCACTGACGCCAATGGTGGGGCACTGTTTCTCCCACTGATATCAATGATCAATGATGGAGCACTATTCCTCCTCCTGATACCAATGATGAGTCACTATTCCTCCTACTGATACCAATGATGGGGCACTATTCCTCCTGCTGATATTAATGATGGGGCACTTTTCCTTCCACTGATGGGGCACTGTCCCTCCCACTAAAACCAATGATGGGGCATTCTTCCTCCCACTGATGTCAATAATGGGGCACCATTCCTCCCACTGATGCCAATGACGGAGCACCATTCCTCCCACTGATGCCAATGACGGAGCACCATTCCTCCCACTGATGCCAATGACGGAGCACCATTCCTCCCACTGATGCCAATGACGGAGCACCATTCCTCCCACTGATGCCAATGACGGAGCACCATTCCTCCCACTGATGCCAATGATGGAGCACCATTCCTCCCACTGATGCCAATGATGGAGCACCATTCCTCCCACTGATGCCAATGACGGAGCACCATTCCTCCCACTGATGCCAATGACTGAGCACCATTCCTCCCACTGATGCCAATGACGGAGCACCATTCCTCCCACTGATGCCAATGACGGAGCACCATTCCTCCCACTGATGCCAATGACGGAGCACCATTCCTCCCACTGATGCCAATGATGGAGCACCATTCCTCCCACTGATGCCAATGATGGGGCACCATTCCTCCCACTGATGCCAATGATGGGGCACCATTCCTCCCACTGATACCAGTGATGGGGCACTATTCCTTCCACTGATATCAATAATTGGGCACTCCGACCTACTGATGCCAGTGATGATTCCTCATCCTAACTGACTACAGGTCATAAATGTCATTTTTTTACTCCTACTGGCCACCAACCTGAGACTCTGTGTACTCCCACTGATGCCACAACACTTTCAACCCCCTCCTCAAAGTTTGAAGGACAGTAAACTGGACCTTTGTTTAGAAAGTTTGAAGATCCCTGTTCTTATTAAAAGACATTTCTTTAACAGGAGAGGGATCCAGCAGCCCCCGTTTGGCCCACCTGTGCAGGGTGACCACAAACACTGACCACATGCAGTTCAAGTAGTGTCCTCAAAAAGTGGCTTGAGAAAATACTCTGGCATCCTAGCACTGAATTTCAAATGTCTATAGCTAGAAGAAAAGCTACAATTCTGAGGGGAAGGACCATGACTGTGTTCAGGACTTCATGTCGGAGTGCAGATCTTGGCAATCCAATATTGCCTCGGGTAGAGCGAAGGAGCCGATTCTTCAGCATAGACTCTTTGTGTAGGAGCAGAACAGGCACTTTGTGTATTTTTGCATCTTTTTTTAATAAGCATGCAACAATGATTTTATGAGAAACAGATCCAGCAAAACAACCATACTTCCTTTTCATCAAGAGGTATGTAGATCATCCGATAACAAATATGTTCAATTATGAGCATGGTTACAGTGCCCCAGAGCAAGTCATGGAAAAACTGGATGTACATATATGGGAGGAATTAAAAAAAAATCTCTGAAGAGCACTCGGTGGTTTTGTTGTGTCGCAAGAAATCTTTTAAGAAACAAATTCCTTGAAATAGCTGAGATAGACCTATAAATTGTAAGAGGGTCACAGAAGGACGGATCCTGCCTTTAGGGTTGTTGCATTATAAGAAACAGCACATGGGTCAATGCAGACCAAGGTCCTAGGGTTAAAGCCTATAACTTTATAAACCATGGTAAATTGGTTACATTAATAAAATGCAGGGAGATAGGTGTCTGCCCCCCCAGTTGAGCAAAAAGGGGATGCGGCGTGCTGACTCTCAGATTTGTTGTAGGATAGTGCAGCCTTCTCTTCCCCCCCACTTTCTATCCTGAAACATCCCCCGCAGCATCTGGGGGGGGTGAGGAGAGGAGGGAAGCCAGCCGGGGGGAGAGGAGAGGAGGGAAGCCAGTGGGGGGGAGAGGAGAGGAGGGAAGCCAGCAGCACTGTAGTGGTGGGGAGGTGGGAAACACGTGGGGTGGAAGCCCAGAAGGGGGGATTGGCACAGCGCAGAGTGATTAGGGTGTACCCTGGCACACCCCCTGCGCTCGCCTATGTTTTCTAGCAAGTTCCAGGGCACATTGCAAGAGAATAAAAATCATGGATAAAATGTAAAACAAAAAAGTAAGCATTTAAATGACTTGATTTTTACGTGCTTTTACTTGCGTTTTTTATGTTTTGGCCAGGTTTGTTTAATCATTTGCAGAGATTTAGACCTTGCCCTGTGACCTGCAGAGTTTTGTCATGTGTGATTACTTCATTGATCCCAGTATTGCTCGGATCAGATTGTGCTACTACTATCTATAAATCATGCTTTGCATTGTTACCCTCAGTGTCCTTATTATCCATTATGTGCTACTAGTGTAATGCCGTCACACACGATCGATTTTCTCGATGGTGAAAACACAGTCGAGAAAAACGAGGAACGGCTTGGTCCCCTACACACGGCCGCTTTTCCTGACATTTTTTCTCTTGGTCAAGAAAACCGACCGTGTGTAGGCTCCCTGGCAGTGTTTCTCTATGGGAAAACTAGTCTTATGCCGTGTACACACGATCGGTTTTACCTATGAAAACAGTCCGATGGACTTTTCTCATCGGACAAACCTATCGTGTATGGGCCCCATCGTTTTTTTTTCCATCGGTGGGAAAAAATAGAACATGTTTTAAATTTATCCGATGGGGGAAAAAAAGTGATAGCAAATTCCGATCGTCTGTGTGGAACTCCATTGGACCAAAAAACCCACGCATGCTCAGAATCAAGTCGACGCATGCTCAGAAGCATTGTACTTAATTTTTCTCGGCTTGTCGGAGTGTTTTACGTCACGGCGTTTGGGATGGTCGGATTTTTGACTGATGGTGTGTAGGCAAGACTGATGGAAGTCAGCTTCATCGGATTTCCGATGGAAAAATCCATCGGATTAGAATCCATAGGAAATCCGATCGTGTGTACAGGGCTTTACTCTCCAGGTCCCGAATACTACCGGGTGGGGATCGGAGGAAGATCACTCCGCCAGGGAAGGCAAGGAGATAAGCAGGCAGGCGGCTGGCTGGGACTTGAGTCAAGGCAGAAGAACATGCGAGCGGAGCTGAAGAAATATTCCCTCCGCTCCGACCAGCACATGATCATCAGAAAGGGGCACAGATAATGGAAAAAATACACCCCCCTAAGCTAGTTGGAGCGGTGGAGCGGGGGGGGGGGTGTAATTCAGATTTTTTTTTTAATTCTGCACTGACTGTCTGTGAAATTGCCCCAGCCCCTGTTTAAATCCAATCCGGGGACAAGCTTGGTCCGGGGACAGTGTCCTCAATCCGGGGACTGTCCCCGGAAATCGTGGATGTCTAGTCACCCTATACTAGTGGAGAAAATTATGTATATATAAAGTGTGGCGCTAGAGTGAATAGGAGTGAGATATCCTATTAATTGGGGTGGACTTGAAAAAGAAAAGTGCCATACATTAACCACTTGCCGCCCGCCCTATTGCAAAAGGACGGCGGCAAAGTGGTTTCAATATCCTGACTGGGCTTCATATGACGTCCTCAGGATATTGAGCCGCTGCGCACCCCCGGGGGCGCGCATCGCGGCGATCGTTGTTGCGGGATGTCAGTCTGACAACCCACAAAACCGATCTAGGTAAAGAGTCTCTGACGGTGACTCGTGACCACGTGTCCCGGATTGCCCGGGACAGTCCCGCATTTTGCAGGTCTGTCCCGGGCACATTCTTGCAAGGACAATACAGTGTCCTGGAATGAAACTGACACAGCCACCCCCCCCGGACCAATCTGATGCCCCCAAAAAAGGCTGCCACATCACCGCTTTACTCACCGACAGTACTTGTCCTGGCTGGGAATGCCTTGAGGAGCACAATCCCGCCCCCTGCTTGTGATTGGAGAAATCATAAATCGCACCTCTTGTGTCCAATCACTGTGCTGTGATTCGTTACAGCACAAGCTGATTTTTGGGAAGGGAGGGTGTCCCTGAATGGTAGTTTGGAAATGTGGTCACCTTATTACCACGTGATCAGCCGTGACCAAATTATGGCTGATCACGATGTAAACAGGAAAAGCCAGTGATCGGCTTTTCCTCACTCGTGTCTGTCAGACGCGAGTAGAGGAGAGCCGATCGGCTGCTCCTCTGACAGGGGGGGTTTGTGCTGATCGATTATCAGCGCAGCCCCCCTGAGGATGCCCACACTGGACCACCAGGGATGCCACCAGACCACCAGGGATGCCCACCACCAGGTATGCCACCCTAGACCACCAGGGATGCTAATCAGTGCCCCTAATGGATGCCAATCAGTGCCCACAATTCATGCCACTCAGTGCCCACAATGGGCATCACTGATTGGCAGGCATTATTGTTTGGCACTGATTGGCATCCATTAGTACAACACATTACAGTACAGTGCCACTTATCAGTGCCCATCCATGCCACCTATCAGTGCCCATCCATGCCGCCTATCAGTGCCCATCCGTGCCGCCTATCAGTGCCCATCCGTGCCACCTATCTGTGCCTATCCGTGCCACCTATCTGTGCCCATCCGTGCCGCCTATCTGCCCATCCGTGCCGCCTATCTGCCCATCCGTGCCGCCTATCTGCCCATCCATGCCGCCTATCGGTGCCCATCCGTGCCGCCTATCAGTGCCCATCCGTGCCGCCTATCAGTGCCCATCCGTGCCGCCTATCGGTGCCCATCCGTGCCGCCTATCGGTGCCCATCTGTGCCGCCTATCGGTGCCCATCTGTGCTGCCTATCGGTGCCCATCCGTGCCGTCTCATCGGTGCCCATCAGAGCCTCCTCATCGGTGCCCATCAGTGCCGCCTTATCAGTGCCCGTCAGTGCAGCCCCATCAGTGCAGGAGAAAACGTACTTATTTACAAAGTTTTGTAACTGAAACAAAAAAAAAAATTTTTTTTCAAAATTTTCGATCTTTTTTTTGCAGAAAATAAAAATCACAGAGGTGATCAAATACCACCAAAAGAAAGCTCTATTTGTGGGAACAAAATGATAAAAATTTAGTTTGGGTACAGTGTAGCATGACTGCGCAATTGTCATTCAAAGTGCAACAGCGCAGAAAGCTGAAAATTGGTCTGGGCAGGAAGGTGTATAAGTGCCCAGTATGGAAGTGGTTAAACACCTAATGTGAAAGTATGGACCCTGATAATGAGAGGATATCATCCAATCATGGTAGGATCAAAACATATGAAACCAAAAGAACTAAATACAAACATGAATAAATATAAAAATACTCATGAAATCCTATAAGAAATGAATCAACAGTATACAATGTCCCACAGTGATGAAGACATGGAAGCTGATCACCTATGGGAAAAAAACACAATCAAAAATATAGTCCACAGAGTTCAGTGTTATCTGACCCTGACGTGTTCCTCAATGGGCACCAAGGCTGGAATCCACATCAAAATAAACATCACATTTAAGTTGATAAAGGTCTTGTCCCAAGTTATTTTTTGAGTGGACACAATAGGATATACGTTCTGGACAAACACCTGGGAGTGCCTTCACCTTTGGATCAGTGGGGAAAGTAGTAAATACTCTTACCGAGCGGTATGGATCCAACTCACCATATGGCGATGGATCTGCTGAGCTTGTGTCCACTTCAGGGACTGAGGCCTCGTACACACGGCCGAGATTCTCGTTGAAAAAAACATGTTGTCTTTTTCGACGAGATTCTTGGACAAGAAACTTGTCCCGGCCGAGTGTACACACGCTCGTTTCAAAGAACCCGCGGTTCTTTGAATGGAGCGTACGCGGTGACGTCATCGACTACGACGAGCATGCGCTCGTCACATTCGATGCCGTCGCCGCCATCTTGGTATACCCTACGTATGCCTAGGAAGCTACCGCGCATGCGTCAAATTCATTTCGAACATGCGCGGGCTTCCGGGAGGACAGGTAAGTGTACACACACTCACTTTTCTCGTCGAGAAACATGCCGAGGAGAATCTCGACGAGAAAATAGAGAGCAGGTTCTCTATTTTCTCGTCGAGGTTTCTTGTCGGTTTTCTCGACGAGAAACCCGATAGCCGCGTACACACGACCGATTTACTCGGCAAGACCTCTCTGCCAGCAAGTTTCTTACTGGTTCTTGCCGAGAAAATCGGTCGTGTGTACGAGGCCTCACAGAATGGAAATCCAGGAATATCGTCCTCTCTCAGCAGGCGGTATCGTCAACCAGAACACCAGCTCCAAATGTGAAGAGGTCAGCATGGAAAAACCAAATCTCCAGATGTAGATAGCACCAAATATGAAAAAGGTAAAAACGGGAAAGAATCCTCCATGGTGTAAATCCAAATGACTTGGAGTTTATTTAAAAAATCAATAAAAAGTTCAAACAAATTAACTGGTAGACCTCGGAAAATAGTGAGTTAAAAATGCGTGGTATGGGCAGCAGGGACTGACATTTAAAACCGACGCGTTTCGTCTACAAAAGACATCAACTGGGGTTGGCGCAGTATTATTCCCCTCCTTTTTCACCCTATACTAGTGATCAGTGTCAGTCTGCAGCAGTGAAAGTTTCATTTTTATTGTCATGCTTGCTAAATGTTTCTCATTTACAGGAATAATTCTAATGCTGGCCATACACGATACGAAAAATCGGCAGAACCCATTTTTGAAAAAACGAACATTTGGCCGTGAGCGCAAACGATAGTGCTATCATGTAATGACCGATAAATTGTTCAAGGGACATAAATGAATCAATTTTTATTTATTTTTTTACATATACCTAGTGCAGACAGTTCGGACGGGAAACCCATTAACCTTTCAATTTATCATTCGTGCGGCAGAAAATTTCCAAACTTGTCCTTCGTTTTTTTCATCTCAAAAACGTCCCAACCGATTATTGATTTTGTGCCCATTAACTGGCCGAAAAACGAACGACCTGTCTAAATGACAAAATTTCGGCTGTTTTTTTTGTATAGTGTATGGCCAGCACAAGTTTTGGAAATATTTGCCCCCTGAAATACACTTGATTTGAACATGGATCACCCAAACAGAATGCTTCTTTAGTGCTCATCAGATATTTGGTGTCGTAGTTGAAATAAGTCTGATTATTCTGCCTCAAAGAATCAGGAGTTATTTGTGGATTATTATTTTTTTTTCTTCTTCTGCCGAAAACCAACGCATTCAAGTGTAATTTCTATTCTTACAGAGCAGGCCATACCTCTGCAGATCCTCTATGAGAAATACAGCAGCAGTATGACAGATGGCAATCTGATCAAATTGATGGCTCTTCTTCAGGATCTTTCCAATGATGATATGATCCTTGCCACGAGGGACATTCATATCAAGAACCCAGACATCAAAGTGCGGGTGAGTGATCTACCTAAATAACTACCTACCCCCCTTCATAAGAGCCTAACTGTACAAACAGGTGTAGGATCCCGGCATGGTTTGTGAGGCACATTGACCCATATTTATGTGTGACCCGGTCTACCACTAGAATATTTATGACCCATCATAGTGGCTGAATTCTGTAATGGGGCTGCAATGTAGAATGTTGATTTCAATGGTTAAATACACATACACTATATTACCAAAAGTATTGGGACGCCTGCCTTTACACGCACATGAACTTTAATGGCATCCCAGTCTGAGGCTCGATTCACACCTATGCATGTTACTTTTGAGCGTTTCTGCAGTGCTTGCCGCATTTTTCGACGCGTTTTTTTTACAGCGATTTGCGTTTTTTTTTTAACACTGTATATAGCTGGTTGCTAATCAGGGGGCCGGGAAGCTGGCCGCCGCGTCCTTAACAACCGATGAGTCACCAGTTGTCAGCGGGCTTCCCGCTAAATTTTAAAAAAACGAATTGCCGGCTAAAAAAAAAAAGGCCCTTGGGTCTAGTATGGATTCGGAGGGGACCCACCATGCCAAAATTTTTAAAAAAATGGTGTGGGGGGTCCCCCCAAAATCCATACCAGACCCTTATCCGAGCATGCAGCCCGGCAGGTCAGGAAAGGGAGGGGACGAGCAATCGCCCCCCCTCCTGTTCCATACCAGGCCTGCATGCCCTCAACATGGGGGGGGGGTGGGTGCTTTGGGGCAGGGGGGGCTCTGCGCCCCCCCACCCCAAAGCACCTTGCCCCCATTGTTTGGGGTCTGCGGGCGGAGGGCTTATCGGAATCTGGAAGCCCCCTTTAACAAGGGGGGCCCCCAGATCCCGGCCCCCCCTATGTGAATGAGTATGGAGTACATTGTACCCCTACCCATTCACCAAAAAACAAAGTAGTGTAGTGTTAAAAAAGACAGTAGACAGTTTTTGACAGTTTTTGATGTAAAGACATGGGGGCAAGGTGCGTTTTGGAAAAAAAAAATCCAAAATGCAAATCGCGGCAAAATCGCTGCAAAATCGCAGTAAAAACGCGGTACTTGCTCTTTGGATGCGGGTCCATTGAATTCTATTACATGCAAAACGCTGCTTTTTGCGGGGAAAAAGTCCCCAGCCCTTTCCAAAAACGCAGAGGCACAAAAATGCATTAATGTGAACATGTTCCATAGGAACCCATGTTAAAAAATGTCCCTGCATTTCTGCAAAATGCAAAATGCATCAAAAAACGCATTAGTGTGAATCAAGCCTAAGTCCGTAGGGTTTAATATTGAGTTGACATTCTTTAGCATGGATGTCCTTTCCATAGTCCAGGAATGCACAATTGAACCCCATAGACTTCTATAGAGCATCGCCTGCTTTGGGAACAAACATCATTAAAGCTGTGGGTGCCAAAAAAGTGAGTGTACTTTGAAAGTGTACTTACCCTTTAAAAAAGCTCTGCTAAGTACCATCTGTATCTAATCAGACCTTCTTACATAACCGAAACGAAATCCAGTATAATGGCCCGTACACACGATCCGAATATCATACAACAGATTGTACGACTTTTCTCGCTTAATAGTCGCAAGTAGAAATTGAATAGGTAACTAAAGTCACGAAAATTCTCGTACGACAGAAAAAAAAAATCGGAAGTGATGTCATGTGTTGTAATATATTTGTATTGTATTTTCGGATGACAACTATGCTGACTAAATGAAAATCGTACGATCTGGTATCGTACGAGGAAATTTTTCGTGCTTGTCCGATCGAATAATATCGGATGAACTGTCGTGATCGGCTCTCGAAAGTAGTGTACACACGATCCGAAAATCGTACGATTCTTCCTCGGACAACTGTTTTCGTCCGATATTCACATCGTGTGTACGGGCTATTACCGTATATACTCGAGTATAAGCCCAGGCACCTAATTTTACCACAAAAAAATGGGAAAACGTATTGACTCGAGAATAAGCCTAGAGTGTCCATCTGCATGCCTCACCCATGTGCATGCCTCACTGTGTCCATGCCTCACTGTGTCCATGCCTCACTGTGTCCATGCCTCACTGTGTCCATGCCTCACTGTGTCCATGCCTCACTGTGTCCATGCCTCACTGTGCCCATGCCTCAGTGTGTCCATGACTAGACTGATGTTTAACATGGGAGTCTATAGAAGGGGTGCCCGGTTTTGAAAAATCGGTGCTCCCTGGCCGTAGGTCCCCCAGACAACAAACTTTGCACACTTGTAGAGGAGAAATGGGGCTACATGTGTGCAAAGTTTAGGGTCCAGGGGACCTACGACCGGCCGGTACCGGGTCCCCAAAGTCACCGGAGAAATTACCATTTAACATGGGAGTCTATGGAAGGGGTGCCCGGCTTTGAAAAATCGTTGCTCCCCGGCTGTAGGTTCCCCGGACAAAAAACTTTGCACACCTGTAGAGGAAGAGGCTACATGTGTGCCAAGTGTGGGGTTCAGGGGACCTACGGCCGGTCAGTAGCGGGTCCCCAAAGTCCGGGAGATCAGGCGCAAAAGGGTGACTCGAGAATAAGCCGAGGGGAGCATTTTCAGCACAAAAAAATGTGCTGAAAAACTTGGCTTATACTCGAGTATATACGGTAATCTACTTGGTAGGTAGCTGGGGGCCAGTGAGTAGAGTTAGAGTAGAGTTATATGAAGGACACAGTCAAGTAATGTACTTCAGCGTGTAGTTTCTGGTTGATGAAATGTCAGAACCTCTTGGTCTTACTGGGCAGGCTGGTTTCCTTTTCAGCGGAGGCATGAATAATACATGTCTTTAAATGTGTTCAGAGGCATCCTGCTCACTCATTACATCACCTGCCAGTGTAACTGACCCAAATCAAGCTGAGTAGATTGTCCGCAGGGAGCCAATTGAGCAGGATCCAAAGTTTTGTTGAGTAAACTCGACAGATCCATGTAACTGTGGTATTGCCTCATTTCTCACACTGGTTCCCTGAGAACTAATGACATGTGTAATACTGAGGCAGAAGGTTATTTAAATAATGATTCAGCATGTGCGAAGCTTCAAGCTGGCAAATAGCTAAAAATAAAGCTGAAACACAGATATATGAGCTTTTTTTTTTTATCTGTCAAAGAACTTGTAATGTGTTTCCAACCAGTCCTGAGATTTACACAGCCCTACCAGATAGCAAAGCCAGGCTGGTGACATGACATTCCTCTTCTGCAATTCAGCAAAATAGCTGGGTGACCTCCTTGCCCCACCACCTCCAGGACCGCCTGGAGTATGAATACGTTAGTATAGAACTTTAAGGGCTTTTCAGACAGGCGGTAATGCTTTCCACCCTCTGAACAGTGGTCCGCAGTGGATTGCTTTTTGGATGGTGGTGTACAAGTGGCTGGTAGGCGTTCAGGAGGTGCTACTTGCTGCCTGTTTTTCATTTCTTTGCTTGCCCAACAGCAATTTTTCATTAACCACTTAAGGACCAGGACTATTTTTCAAACTTGTTTACAAGTTAAAATCATTTTTTTTTGCTAGAAAATTACTTATGTAGCGCCCATCCCAAATGGTTGGGGCGCTATGTTTAAATTTAGGGGATAGTTTGAGCCAATAGTTGGGCTCAGACTTGCTGATTGCTCTAAATTCTTGCTTCTGCTCTGGTTGTGATACTGCCTGGCAGTTATGTTCCCTGTTCGCCCATAGGTGACACTGCCACCACTGGCCCATGTTGGGACAAACTTTGACCCTTACGGGTCTCTATAGGCGACATTTAAAAATTTCTACGGGTTACTTGTTTTGAGTTAGAGGAGGTCTTTTGCTAGAATTGTTGCTCTCGCTGTAATCGCAGCAATTCCTCACGCATGGTTTGAACACCATTTTCATATGCGTTCGCTTCTGCGCGCTAATTCGGCAGGACAGGGCACTTTAAATTTTATTTTTATTTTTTACACTGTCTTTTAAAAAAATAAAATAATTTGGGTCATTTTTATTCCTATTACAAGAAATATAAACATCCCTTGTAATAGAAATGTATTTTTTCCCCCTTTAAGACCATTGGGCAGAAGTGAGGTTTGAAGTCGCTTCCATCATCCAATGTTATGGAGCCGAGTGGGGGCTATCTTTCCCTCACTTGACTCCATGACTCTCAGAGGAAAGGACCCGATCGGCTCCGCCGCTACCGACGGCTCTGGTAAGCCGCGGAGACCACCCGGGAGTGGC
The DNA here is from genome assembly GCA_029206835.1 of Rana muscosa. Taxonomy (NCBI): domain Eukaryota; kingdom Metazoa; phylum Chordata; class Amphibia; order Anura; family Ranidae; genus Rana; species Rana muscosa. Next base: position 53,232,194 of record CM055128.1, on the reverse strand, counting down.
GGGTGGGGGGGATGCCCTCTCCTGCCCCCGATAAAAGTGATATCATGGTGAAATTGCAGCGGAGACCACTTTTATCCTAAAGCAGACTGCCCACTGTTTACAATGATACCGGGGTTATGGCAGCTATCTGCTGCCATAACCCCGGTATTTAAGATCAAACAGCTGACGTATAACAATGGCGAGCAGTCCGGAAGTAGTGAAAGGACCAGGCAGCATGTGCAAGCCAAGCATTTGGCTTGTGGTTATGGTGTGGCTCCATTGATCTCAATGGGCGGCACCGCTTGTCAAACTCTGCAGCTGAAGTTAAAATTGCTATGGCTGCAGCTCAGTCCAGCCGTAATGTTAGAATATCTGGCAGCTTTAGGGTTGCCACCTCATCCCTTTAAACCCAAACACATATTAATTACACAGGTTCTGTGGCTGATTAAGGTGGTAATGAAACTCACTTGGTGCCTTATCTGCATTGAATTGACCTCAGAACTTGTGTAATTCATATGTGTTCGGGTTTAAAGGCATGAGGTGGCAACCCTAGGCGGCTCCCACCATCCAGCCGCCAGTGTGGAAGAGCCCTAAGAGGATGCTGGGAAAGACATTAGGGCGATGCTGGGGAAAGGGGGGTACCTAAAAGGACGACAAAACAATGCTTTAATGAATATTTAGTAAATACATACCTGTATTGGTGTTTTTTAACCAGCATTAATTGGTGTTTTGTAACGTGGCAGAATGTATTGTGCTATACTGTATGTATTCAGAAGAGAATGCAGCGCTAATAAAAGTCAGTTCAAAAGTAAAATCCAGAATTTGAGATTTGCAGGTGAAATGACAATCCTTCACCAACACCACAGCAAACTGGGCCTCTTACCCTTAGGAGTGGACCTCTAAATTATAGGTGATCTAGTAGCGCTCAAAGACTCATCTGCCTTGCTCCTGTTCACCATAGACTGCACAAAACGGTTCAAATCCTGTTGTTCCTCTGAGAGCATCTTTCCACAGGTTAGATGTGCCAGAATGAGAACAAAGACTGTCTCGTAGTTTAGTATGTAAAAGCACTCGGGTATTAAAACGTTTCAGTTATACTCGCACATTAGCAGTAATAAACAAGCATGTCACGTACAATTCTGTAGTAGTTTCCAACCAGCAAGTTGGTCACGGTCCACGTGCAGCAACGTCATGTATCCAGGCCCCACCTGATACGTTTCGTCACACCAGACGTCATCAGGGGCACCTGTGGGGAGACGCTCTCAGAGGGGACAATATGATTTGAACCATTTTGTCGAGTCTATGGTGAACAGGAGCAAGGCTGATGAGTGTTTGAGCCCAACTAGACCACCTATAATTTAGTGGTCCACTCCTAGGAGTAAGAGGCCCGGTTTGCTGTGGTGTTGGTGGAGGATTGTTGTTTCACCTGCAGATCTATCTCCGTTGCACACCTTAGGTGCTCCCTGGGAATTATGGATTTTATTTCTGAATGAACTTTTATTATCACTGCATTCTCTTATTTTGATGATTCTTACCCACAATTTATACTAGCTGCTGTCCTCTGTTACAAAAACACAAGCGCAGAGAAGTTTATATATATATATATATATATATATATATATATATATATACTGTATGTTTTCTAAATGTCAAACAGAGGTACTGTAGATAATCAAGTCAAATGTTCTGTCGGCAATGCACCTGTGTTATTCCCTGGAAATGATCCTAGATTAAGTTCTTACTCAGAGATTCTGGCTTGTAAATAATTTTCAGATGTAACATTTCGTTCCACAGTGAATTGCTTCCATAAAGGAAACGTTTTCTGATCAAAACATGGAGATTACTTTCACTGACTCCTGTCTGTAAAGGTGCCATTTATCTGGCTTTCATACTGATCCTGCAACTTAGAGCATTTTCTGTCACTTACCTAAAATATGTATATACAGTAGGTATAGGAGTTTGCCTTTCATTGCTGCATTCTTCTTCTGAGGCAATGATTCAAAAAAATATTGAATCCAGGCTTAGTCAGGCAACTGGCATTTTCAGAAAAATTTCAGTAATCCCTGCATAAAGTTCAACTCTAGAGCGGGGAAGGATTAGAACCTCCATTAGGTTTTATTTTCTATCCTGTTTCTGGGGAGATTTGCCCTAATTTCCTGTCGGGACAGGAAGTGACGGGATATCTCTACAATGGAGACACAACACAGTTTCTTCAGTAAACAAGGGAAAAGTTGAAACCTTAGCCTGGTTATTATTTCTAAAAAGGTTTTGGGTAAGAGGGGATAGATCTAAAGTTGGCGTCATGAGCAGTGATAGATTTGAGGTCAAATTTCAATTTACACGTATATACTCGAGTATAAGCCGACCCGAATATAAGCCGAGGCACCTAATTTTACCACAAAAAAATGGGAAAACGTATTGACTCGAGTATAAGCCTAGGGTGTCCATCTGCATGCCTCACTGTGCCTCACTTTGCCTCACTGTGTCCATGTGCATGCCTCACTGTGCCCATGCCTCACTGTGCCCATGCCTCACTGTGCCCATGCCTCACTGTGTCCATGCCTCACTGTGCCCATGACTAGACTGATGTTTAACATGGGAGTCTATGGAAGGGGTGCCCGGCTTTGAAAAATCGGTGCTCCACGGTCGTAGGTACCCCAGACAAAAAACTTATAGAGGAGAAATGGGGCTACATGTGTGCCAAGTTTCGGGTCCAGGGGACTTACGACCGGCCGGTACCGGGTCCCCAAAGTCACCAGAGAAATTACCGTTTAACATGGGAGTCTATGGAAGGGGTGCCCGGCTTTGAAAAATCGTTGCTCCCCGGCCGTAGGTCCCCCGGACAACAAACTTTGCACACATGTAGAGTAAGAATGGGGCTACATGTGTTCCAAGTTTGTCTGGTACCGGAATCCCCAAAGTCCGAGAGATCAGGTGCAAAAAGGTGACTCGAGTATAAGCCGAGGGGGGCAATTTCAGCACAAATGTGCTGAAAAACTTGGCTTATACTCGAGTATATACGGTAGTTTTAGTCATAGTCTTTTGACTAAAATGCCATTTTAGTTTTAGTCGTATTTTAGTCAACTAAAATTGAATGGGCTTATCTCTGTTAAAAAAAAAAAAAAATTGAATGGGCTTAATTAAATTGGAACGCATTATTTAAGCATTTCACTAGGATTTCCAAACTCATTATACATGTTATTATTTATGGTAAAGTTTGAACATTTAACCATTGTGATATATAACATCTTTATAAATAAGTTACATAAACAAACAAAAACCTTGCTTTTTGACAAACAGAAGTGCAACTTTAAAATAAAAACCCCAAAAATGTAAACTCTCCTGGCTGTAATGCCAGTGCACATATTACCTGAATATACAGTGCATCCGGAAAGTATTAACAGCGCTTCACTTTTTCCACATTTTGTTATGTTACAGCCTTATTCCAAAATGGATTCAATTCATTATTTTCCTCAAAATTCTACAAACAATTCCCCATAAAGACAACGTGAAAGAAGTTTGTTAAAATCTTTGCACATTTATTAAAAATAAAAAAATTAAAAAATCCCATGTAAATAAGTAATTACAGCCTTTGCTCAAAACTTTGTTGAAGCCCCATTGGCACCAATTACAGCCTCAAGACTTTTTGAGTATGATGCTACAAGCTTGGCACACCTATTTTTTTTTGGGGCATTTTTTTCAACTTTTTTTGGGCAATTTTGAGGAATATAATTCATTTAATCCACTTTGGAATAAGGCTGTAACATAACAAAATGTGGAAAAAGTGAAGCACTGTGAGTACTTTCCAGATGCACTGTATAACCAACATTAAAGAATAAGAAAGAGAAGGAAGGGGGGCGTGGCCGGATGTGATCGCGGTAGGACGTGTTCTCCCAGAGCTCTGGCTTATCTCCGGTCTATTCTCCTGATAGCGGCTGACCGTATGCTCTGACAACCGCTGCACCTACTACCAGACCTGGGGGAACAGACGAGGCACGTAATTATGCCGTCCTCGGCTTCCAAGAAGTTCCTGAAACTCCTTAACCAGCCACAGATGGAGCAGAGACAGCCCCGCTCTCAGACCAGCATGGCGGCTGACTCCGCCCACTCCTTCTTACTTCCTGCGGTTTCGCGCGCTGCTTCCAAGATGGCGCAGGCGGCTGATGCGGCTCCGCGGGTCTCTGGGGCCCCTTCACTCCTCACGCCCGAGATCGAGGTGGACGCGGCGGCTATAACAGGCCCGATTCTCGAGGCCATAGCGGCGTCCAAGGCGGAACTCGTGACCCGTATTGACTGCCTGGCCTCGGAATGTAGTCTCATCCGACATGATCTGGATAAGATCAGAGGCCGTCTGACTACTGCGGAAGATCGTATATCGGGGGTGGAAGATGTGACACACACCCAGGGCTCACAGCTGTCAGAGCTGGAAAGTGTGGTCCGGATGCTGCAACACAGAGCGGACGATGCCGAGGACCGCCAAAGGAGGAATAACGTAAGAGTGGTGGGATTACCTGAGGGAGCTGAAGGGGTTGCCACAACTACTTTTGCTGAACAGTTTTTCAAAACTCTGTTAGGCCTGGGTGACCTCCCCCCACTTATGTAGCTGAACGGGCTCACAGGGTACCCACTGGAGCTTGGAAAGCGGGCGCCCCACCGCGTCCCTTCCTGGTCAGGTTCCTAAACTATAGGGACCGTGACATGCTGCTGGCTGAAGCAAGGAAGCATCCAGACCTGAAGTATGAGAACGCCCGCATCATGCTGTTTCCGGACTTCTCGGCGGAGACTCAGAGGAGGCGTCGCTCATTCACAGACGTGAAAAAGAGGCTCCGTGAGAGGGAGCTGAAATACAGTATGCTGTACCCTAGCCGTCTCCGTGTGAAAATCAAGGGATCCGTGAAGTTTTTTGATACTCCGCACGATGCTTGTGAGTGGCTTGATCGTGCCCAGTGATGTTGCTGTACACGAAAAATCCTTCTTTCACAGTGGTTCCTGAAGGTTGCCGGGTGGATCTAATTGACCCATTTATGGTGTTGCTTCTTGTTTTTGTACTTTATTTTGTCCTCTCTTACTATGGAATAGTCTCAAACTTTTCAGTACTATCCGGACTGGGGTTCTCCCTTGGAGTGATATCCTCTTGTTTGAAACTTGTTTTTTCCTTTTGGGGAGTAACTCGCTGATTCAATGGACTATTTACTCTGATTTGGTGCAGTGGTAACTAGTAATATAGTGCACTCCTTGTTTTGGGTTATCGTGGTATGTGGTTCCCAATGCAAGGTTAGCTGCACACATCCTGTCATAGAAAGGTCGGGAATCTGGTGTGACGGACACGGTCAACTTTTGTGCTTGTACTTTTTTATTTTTCCGCTTCTTCTTTTTTTCGAATACCGGACTATCGACACGTCAGGCTGAACCTCTACGGGGTTGTTCGTTTCAGGGATCAAGCTGCATACTGGATAAGTTGTTGTTTTTTTGAATTTTTCGTTTTTGTGCTCCAGTTTTTTAATAGTTTAGTGGTTTCTGGTATGACAGCAGGGGAGTTTTTTTGTTTTCTTGACCAAGGCCATGGGGGTTATATTTGTGCTGTATCACCACTGAATATACTGTTACTATTGAAATATGTGCTAACCCCGCCTACCCCTCCTCCGGTACTTATAATTGTATGGGTTTCCTATTTTTTTGTTTTCTACAATGGATAGCAAACTTAAAATACTTTCCTGGAATGTCAGGGGTTTAAATAACAAATATAAGAGGGCGGCTGTATTTCAGTACCTCAAGCAGGTCAAACCACATATCGTCCTCCTGCAAGAGACACATTTAGAGGGGAGTAAAATATTGTCCTTGCGCAGGCCCTGGATACAAAGGGCAATGCATTCTACGTACTCTATGTACGCTAGAGGGGTATCCATTCTAATAAGCAAATCAATCCCATGCAACATTCACAAAGTATTTACAGACCCGGGAGGTCGATATGTGGCAGTCCTCTTGGATATATATTCTCATAAATTGCTGCTGGTCAATGTGTATTTACCCCCTCCTTTCAAGGTGACCTTACTGTGTGATTTGTTGGTTAGACTGGCACCCCATCTCCATCTCCCAATGGTTCTCCTGGGGGATTACAATGCCATTTTAGACTCGGCGCTGGATTCCTCCAACGCTGGTAGGTCGGCGTCGGTGGACCTCAGCTCCTGGGCGTCGCTGGCGGGCCTGACTGAGCTTTGGAGATGGAAGCACCCGGATACTGTGTCGTACTCTCATTTGTCTTCTACTCACAGATCTTCAGCTAGGATCGATTTGGCGTTTGGTAATTCTCTGATCCTTCCGTTGGTATCTGAGTCTGACTACTTACCTGGGGGAGCGTCGGATCATAATCCACTTCTAGTCACCTTAGCCTTTCCTGCAGGGGGTAGGAAGGGAGGTTGGAAATTAGCGCCGGGGTGGTTGCTGGAGGACCAGGTGATTGCACAGATGCAAACGTTAATGTCCGCTTACTGGGACGATAATGAGGGTTTGGCCGAGCCCCCGGTGGTATGGGATGCTTTTAAAGCAGTGGCGAGGGGGGAGTGCATCTCTGCCATTAAGGCGGTCCGAAAGGAGCATGGACAGGAGAGTGAGCTTCTCATGGCCCATGAACGAGAGAGGGCAAAGAGGCAGGCAGACTCGCCCTCGGAGGTCAACTATGCTTCCTTATTGGAGGCTCAACGTTCGGTGGCATTGCACTTTGCAAACTTGGCACACACTGCGATACGGCAAAGGTCGGAGGTGGTGTTTGCGGAGGGTGATAAAAATGGTAAGTTGCTGGCTAACCTTGCTGCTGATTGTAAGACACCGGTCTGTGTACCGGTGGTGAGGACTAGGGGGGGATCCTTAGTCACTGACCCCAAGGAGATACTGGAGGAATTTGTACAGTTCTATTCAACACTATACTCGCCCATTCCACCTTACAACCCTTTAGAATTGGAGGAATTGTTGCGGTCCTTGTCTATGCCAAAATTGTCGGATACTGATATGGCAGCTTTAGATGAACCTATTTCTGCCCTGGAGATTGAAGCAGCCATGCTCTCGTTCCCTCCACAGAAGGCGCCGGGGCCTGATGGATTCCCGGCGGACTTCTACAGGGCTTTTAGGTCTCGTTTGGCCCCTAGGCTCAATGTTCTCTTCCGGCACTGCTGGGAGCATGGGGCCTTACCGGCCTCGATGATGGAGGCTTACATGGTCCTCCTCTTGAAGCCGGGGAAGGATCCCCTGGAATGCTCGTCATATCGCCCCATAGCACTTTTGAATGCGGATCTGAAGATCCTTGCAAAGGTGCTGGCGTCAAGGTTGGCCGGGGTTATTTCAACTCTGGTCGATATTGACCAAACAGGTTTTATCCCGGGCATGTCCACAGACACCAATCTGAGGAGATTGTTTACGCATCTCCAAATTGATGCAACGGATGCCCCTGCCAAAGTAATTGTTACGATCGATATAGAAAAGGCTTTCGACTCCGTGGATTGGGACTATATGCACAGGGTGTTGGAGGTAATGGGGTTCGGACCTGGTTTCCGTCGGTGGATCACTATGCTTTACGGGGATCCTCGGACGGCGATTCGGCTGGGTGCAACAGTCTCCGAGTTTTTTCCCTTGGGCAGGGGTAGCAGACAGGGGTGTCCGCTATCACCGTTTATTTTCGCGCTGATGATGGAGCCCATTGCTAGAGCTCTTAGACAATCCAATGGAGTGGGGGGTATACAGGTCGGCTCCATTAGGGAATGTGTGGCCCTCTACGCAGATGACTTGATACTGTTCCTCAGGGACCCGGGACCTTCTCTCAAATCCGCCTTACAAATTATGAATCAATTTGCCTCCTATTCGGGCCTACGGGTGAATTGGGGCAAGTCCTCCGTTCTGCCGCTGGGTCCAGAAGCTCAGTCATTAAGGGATGATGAGTTGCCATTGCAGTGGGTGACCTCTATCACTTATTTAGGTGTCAGGGTCACAGCAGAAATTAATGATTACATGACCCTTAACCTTCTTCCACTGGTGTCAAGTCTCAAACAAAAGACACAGGTATGGCGGAAGCTCCCTCTCTCGTTGATTGGATGAATTAGTCTTATTAAAATTAAATTTCTCCCAGTGATTCTATATTTCCTGCGTCACTCCCCAGTTTGGATCCCCAAGCATTTTTTTACTACATTAAATGGAATAGTAGGATCCTTTTTGTGGTCCCCGCAATCACCTCGTATCAGTATAGCGGTCCTGCAGGAGCCATGGGGGCAGGGTGGGTTGGCACTTCCAGACTGGCAGAAATATTATATGGCAGGCCAGATGGTGTTTGCCAGGCGCTGGCTGTTGGCGGACGAGGGAGATGCTGCCACAGTATTGGAGGCGGCACATCTGGGATCATATGAGAGCCTGAGGTTGGCTCTCTATAGGGGTCCTAGGTCTAGTCTACCTCTAACAGTCTCAATGAAGGCCACGGTTAGGGCATGGGGGGCTACTACCCTCCTAATGTCCCCGTCATATACAGGAGTGTCGCCCTCGGCCCCATTGTGGCTGAACCCGAACCTTCCAGACTTTTGCTCGCTTCCCGACCCTATGATATGGGCATGCAGGGGGGTTAAATTACTGGAGGATGTTACTAGGGAAGGTGAACTTATTTCATTTGACCAATTGAAGGATAGACATGACCTGCCAAATTCCTTCTTCTTCCGCTATTTACAACTGCGTCATGCTTTTCAGGCGCAGTTCGATGGCCGGAGAATTGAGTTACTTCCGTCAGCGCTAGAGACCCTTCTAAAAGATGAGGACCTGATTAAACCTCTATCAACGGTGTATAAATCCTTGTTCACTAAATCGCCCCTGGGGGTCATTAGATGTAGAGAAAGGTGGGGAAGAGAAATTCCGGGAATACAAGGGGAGGATTGGGAAAAGATGTGGGACCATCCTTTTAGGCACTTGGTCTCGGCTAGGGACCGTCTAATTCAATTCAAATTCTTACATAGAGTGTACCTCACCCCGGCTAGACTTACTCGTATATATCCGTCCTCTAGTGGTCAATGCTGGCGGTGTCCGCACACTCCGGCGGACTCGGAACACATTTTTTGGACCTGCCCTTTGGTTCAGGTTTTCTGGGCTGGGGTGGTGAGATGCCTGTCGGAGGTGCTCGGTGTCCCGGTTCCTCTATCACCTAGGGTTTGTCTCCTGGGGCTGGTAGAGGAGGTGGTTCCGTCTTTGGCTCTCCGAACTTTGCTGAATATTGGGTTATTTTATGGTAGGAAGGCCATTTTATTAAAGTGGAAGAACCCTGGCGCCCCTACTATCTCATTTTGGAAAGGCCTGGTCAATTCCGTTGTCCATTTATATAAAGCCGCTTACAAAACTAGGGGTTGTGCAAAAAAGTTTACGAGGATCTGGCGGGCCTGGTTAGACTCATCGGCAATGGTGGGTTGATTAATGATATAGGTTAGTGGGTTGTATGGAGTTCTTTATAATTACGTTTTCACAATTGGCCGAAAGTACTGCATAAGACATAATTGTGAGTATTACTGATTAATATGTCAATGTCAAATGCTAATGTGTAATGGGTATGGTGGGGGGATAAAGCATATTTTGGTATTTATTGTTGAAATGAGTGGAACGTGGTACAGATACTGGCTATTCTTTTATAAACTTTTATTTTATTTCTAAGGTTTAATGCTTAAACTGCTCGACGGCCGGGCTTTGGTCAAGACGGGAGGGGGGTGGGGGGGGTTTATAGATACTGTTTTAGGAAGAATAGGAAGACTATGTTAGTCTGAGTAAGTAAAGCCGAGTATGGCACATGCCGGGTGGGTAAGTGGCCTACCCGGATATTTTTTTCTATGTACGATGTGTGTCTTTGTATGTAGTTACATTGTACTGTATTGTATTAAAAACTAATAAAAATAATTAAAAAAAAAAAAAAGAAAGAGAAGGAAGCCTTTTTCTTATTATTTTTTTTCAGCAGCTTAGTAGATGCCCCCTACGCATTCTTATGTGGTAGTGCAATACATGTTTAAACGTTAATGTGCTATTATTAAAGGCTGGGAATGGAATGTGTTGCCGATTTAGAAAAGTCATACAGAGCAGTGTTATTTTTGCTTCAGTTTTAATCATAGTTTTTGACTAAAATGCCATTTTAGTTTTAGTCTTATTTTAATCATCTGAATTGTTTTAGTTTTAGTCAACTAAAATCTCCAGTACCAAGGTTAATTTTGTTGACGAAGAAATTACCACTGGTCATGAGTCAGTGTGAAGATAAGTCCATATTCTAAAGTCTACTCGCTTTTGTTAGGCAGCTGTCTTGAAAGGGCCTAAAGCTTAAATTGACCTCCAACTAGGTAGTGCAAGAGCCTGCCTGATTGCATACAAATTGAAGGTGTTTAGGTTGACCTCATATTATATGGTTTTGTTAAATCTAAAGGAAAATTGTACAAGACAATTGTATACTGTATGACCAGCCTTAGAAGTGCTAGTGTTATCTTTTCTCCACTTGGTAAGTATAAAGGCCCGTACACACGGTTGGACTTTTTGCCAACAAACTTCAAAATGAGCAAGTTCTCCAAAAAATCCTACCGTGTGTACCTCCATCGGACAAACTTTTTCGGATTTCATCGGACAAAAGTTCGCTCTGCAAACGGACAAACTTTTTGGCAACAAAAGTCCGATGGTGCAAAGTCCGACCGTGTGTACAGAAATCCATCGGACTTTTGTCCGAAGTACAAATACGCATGCCCAGAACCAATGTTAAAATCAACCAACAATAGCAGAAGTTGACCAAAGGGTGGCGGTAAAGAGCAGAAAAGAGCAGGAAAACCACGTGATGTTGGGAAAGTTTGAGGAAAGTTTGCAGAAAAGTCCTGCTATGTGTATGCTATGGGTGTGCCCGGCCAACTCCCTTCGGACAAAAATCCACGGAAAAGTTTGTTCGACCGTGTGTACAAGGCTTTAGAGGTGCAAGTGTTATCTTTTCTCCACTTGGTAAGCATAAGGCTTACAACATTTTGTACACATGTACGTAGCTCACAACTGTCCCTGATTTGAAGGGACTGTCCCTGATTTGGAGCAATGTCCCTCTGTCCCTCATTCCTTCTCATTTGTCCCTCATTTTGGTCTGATCTATATAGATGTATATAAAAATGCACTTTTTATCTATCAAAAAGTGTTTTCCAGCGCTAAACCTTTCATCTGATTTCTAAATTTCTGCATTTGTATATTCCAAAAGCCAATATAAAGAAATAGTGGTAAAAAAAGCACTTGTGGATTTAACCAATCTTGTTTTTTTTTGTACAATTCTCCTTTAAGAGGGCGTGGCAAGGGGTGTGTCCTAAGCTTGCATACTTTTGCTGATAGGTGTCCCTCATTCTCATCTCAAAAAGTTGGGGGGTATGCATGTATGCAAAGGTGGCATCCCCATTATTAGTCCACATACAGAACATAATTTGGGTATCATACTGAAAATGGCAATGCAACAAGGTCTTACTAGACTTGTAAGTAGTCATGATGTGCAGGAATGTATGGCAACCAGTCAGAAGTCATTGTTTATGCTTACTAAGCCCTAGAAAGAATTTCTCATGGATTGGGAACAGTAAACTGAAATCAGGTTCCTATAAGCTACCACACTTTGCATATCGTTAGAATTGGCCCATTAGTACCCACTGACCAGTCTAGTACTAACCTCTCCTGTCTTTCCTCTTGGTAGGTGATGGGGGAGCCTAAACAACAGAGGAAGCTGGTGGCTGAGTTTTCCCTGAAGAACCCTTTGTCAGAACCTCTGACGGACTGCTGCTTTACTGTGGAGGGAGCAGGTCTTCTAGATGGCCTTGTGCTAAAGGAGCTGTAAGTGTGGCTGTAAAGGGGCTCTGCTGGCAGTGCTTTGTGGGGGTGAGAGTGACAACCATGTGTAATCAATAATGGCAGGAGGGAAAAAAAAAAAGGTTAAGAGCCCTTTCACACCTTTGCATTGCTTTAATGAGTGTAAAAACTTGAATTTTAAAGTGTATTAAGGCACAGTATGTGTGTTGCCTTTCATTTGTAATGGTACCCCAGTGCACATATACAGTAAAAAAAAATTGTAGACCACAATGTGCAGGTGTGAATCCTGTCTGGGTTGTGGTGCACTGCTTTGACAAAACCATTGCAGGTCTTTATTTTCACAAATAGTTTTATTCGGTTTTTAAGTTTCAAAAAGGCATACAAAAAAATCTAATAATTAAAGTGGATGTAAACCCTCCATTCACAACCAGTGAAGTGAACAGCCTCAGATGATACACAGGGATGGACCAAATCTCCCTACATAGGTTTTACATGTATATCTGCTGTCTTCACATTTATATACTGTTTAGGAATTTCAGATCCTGTTAGGAAATTTTCTCTTCCTGTTTAACACAGAGTGTGATGTCTGGGCATACAGCCAAGATAGCTAACATTGTTGATTGGAGGAAAGGCACACACCCCCTCTTATCATAGGCAGAGACACTCAGAGGTGTTTTGTAACAGGGCCAGCTCCCTGCTAATCTATTTTAGCAACCTCCCCTGACAGAAATTTCAGGCTGCTTTTATCTGATGTGTCTGAAAATTCGTCAGGAGTTATCAGGCTGATAACAGAGGAACGGGTCAGGAGAGAGCTACTGGACTTGGCTCTTTGAAGAGAGATAACAAAATACTGCAGATAGATGTGCCCAGCTCAACTTTCATGAATTGTGTTTACATCCACTTTAATAAAGGAATACTGTAATGGTACAGAAAGACAATGTGGTTACAAAGCAACAAGCAGTATATTTTAGGAATACAAAAAAGGGAAGGGGATATCAAATGTCACATAAAACATTGGTGTGTGAAAAGGTAAGCATTGGTTGGTGGGTTAAGAGGACAGCTGACAACTGTGGTTTAGAAAAGAGTGGTACAATATGCTGGGACAGAGGTGTAGATAAGGTGGGAGTCAGGGGGGGTTGAATCCCGCCCCCCACCCTCAGAGCGTATGTCAATGGCACCCCAGCTAGGATAGTGTAGCATTTCAGCTGTGGGACCTGGACGGAAGCCGCACAATCAAACATTCCCTGATTATAACATGTGTTAGTCTGTTTGTTTACTATGCGGGCAGGCCGGGACTTGAAAGAGTGCAGGGTGATGTCAGGACTCTAGGTTCATGTGCACTGAAAGTCATAGAGATTAGGGTTATCATCATGTTGCAGGATTGTACAGCATATGGCGTTTGTCCCTGTTGCCAGTTACAGCTTGAAGGAGAATAGGAGAAAGTGTAAATTGAGAAGATTCCAGCTGAGGAATGGTGAAAGGAAGGAGTAGTTGTACAGAACAGCGTAGGAATGAGGGGAGAAAGAATGGAATAAGGTAGGGGGTTTGGCTGTTTTGGTTTTGTGTGTGTGGGGGGGGGGGCATTTTAGAATGAGAGAAGGGAATGATCTATGTTCATATGGTGATTATATTCTAGCCGCAGGGGACCATGTTTTTGGAGTTGGTGCCAATAAGAATTGCAGTGAGTTTCTCATGTACCATGGTGCCTACCATGCACTGTTTCATCATTACAAGGTTAGCTGCTTCCAAGCTTTGGCCAGGAATCCACTAGTTTCCTTAGACATCTGGAGAAGTCAGAGACTGGCCTATGTAACAAAGCTTCTCAAGGATTCTGATTAAAGTTATGGATCTTAACCAATCTGGTTCCAAAACTGACTGGCTTTAGGGCAGTGCCAACATATGTGTATTAGAGTACCATGGTGTCGAAAACCTTCAAAGCAGGCAGAAGAGGCATCGGGAGGAATTTAGTGATGCGGTCAGGTAACAGCAGGAAAGCACTTTGTACGAATTTTCTTGAGTTAATATGTTAGGTGAGAATTTTACCACTGCGGTCCAGATTTTGTTCCAGTCAGCTATGTCTGAGGATTCTTCCTGTTCCCTCTCCTGTTTCTCCACACATAGGAGCTTGGACAAGCTCATTGAGTTGGTAAGGGCAGTCTATAGAGCAAACTAAGTCCTATAGAATGAGGGTCCTTCAATCAACGATTTAATAACGGTGCTAATGCAATGTCTAATCTACATGTATCGGAAAGGTTTCTGTGTGGGATAATTTCCAGCACTGGAGAGATTTGATAAAAGGTCATAGACATTTTTTAACATTTTTCAAATGCCACTAGTGGAAAGCCTGTCATGTGCGGGTAGGGGTTGCGTAAAACTCCAATAGAGGAACATTGCTGTTACTCTGCAATCTTAGACTTTTAAGGTACAAAATTAGGTCAATCCAATTTTCTTAAAATCACATACTTCATTTAAAAATGTTTAAAACATGCTTAAGAACGAAGGGTGAATTGTCCTCGCTTCGGCAGGACATATACTAAAATTGGAACGATACAGAGAAGATTAGCATGGCCCCTGCGCAAGGATGACACGCAAATTCGTGAAGCGTTCCATATAAAAAAAAAAAAAGAACGAAGGGTGAAGGTGGCGTCACTGGCGGTGGTTGACCATGGACCCTGCTTCCACACGTTAAAAGCAAATGTGACAGGATTTGGTCTATCCCTTTTTGGTAGGGGACTGGTTCTGCCCCCTCTCCCAAATTGTTTTCTTCTCCTATGCTGGATTAATTTACCCAGACACCTTTGGAGTAAAAATAAGAAGCTGGGGAATTAGCTACAATTACGGTTAAGATAGAAAGTGTGGATTTGGGTGATAGTCCATAGGATTATTGTTCCTGCCATCGTATTTTCTGTTCTTTTTGGTCCTATGGGCTGTTCTTATCTTCTTATCTTTCTTGGGTGACGTAGAACTTGACCCCCTTATGCCCCTACGTCCGCCTGAGAGCTGGGTGCCCTGGTGATACACAGCCTGCAGAATGTATTTCACAACATTTCTTCTGTCCAGAGGAAACACTGGTGACTGGGAAACACATAGAAGACAGGATGGAGGGCTCTGTCATGCCCTCTGAGGCAACTTGAACACCACATAAATTGTACATCAGTGATATCTCTGGGGGATCCTATTCCGAATTTATGCACAGTGCTGTATATTTGATTTATATATGGTTTAAACATTTTGTACACATTTCTCTGAACCTGTAAAAGTTTTTACGCATGTTTTAAACCAGAGGTCTCCAAACTTTCTAAACAAATGTCCAGTTTACTGTCCTTCAGACTCTCTGGGGGCCAGAATGTGGTCAGTGTGTGTAGAAAATGCTTTGGCATCAATGGACGTATACAATGCTTCATTATTGGTAATAATGGAAAGAATAGTGCCAGTTGTTGGTATCAGGGGAAGCATTCATGCCTTATCATCAGTGCAAGTGGGAGGAATGGTGCTCCATTGTTGATGTCAGTCTGAGGAATAGTCCCTTGCATTAGGAGGAGAAATAGTGCCAATCGTTGATATCAGGGGAATGAATAGTGCCCCATCATTGGTGTCAGTAAAAGGAATGGTGCCCCATTGTTGGTGCCCAAGGGCCATAAAAAGGCAAGCTAAGGGCCACATCTTGCCCCTGGGCTTTAGTTTAGAGACCACGGTTTTAAACATTTGTAAATAAAGGATGTGATTTTAAGAAAAGTGGATTGACCTCATGGTGTACTGTTAAAGTCTGAGATTGCAGAGTAACAGTAATGTTCCTCGATTGGAATTTATTTAGAGAGAACAGCTGTGGTATATAAGAAGTCCTTCCAGGTTAATATGACAGGGTTGTGTAAAAACCCTTTGGGAGGTGAGGTGAAATTAAATAGCCGGAATAAGTCACAAAGTCCTATTGCCTTAGAGAATGTTGCATAGTAGGGTTTGGTATTAGAGGTCATTCGTGTGGAGGTAGCCAGATTAAGTTGGGTCTTTTTTTTTCATGCATTGAGGCTTGTTAATTGCTCATTGAAATTGAATGAGTTGCTTTGCTGCAACACACTTCAAAGCATGAAAACCACGTTAATATGCCCAGACGGGTGCCTATCAGCATTGGGTTGATGCTTAATGATGGCGTGGCCTCAAACGGCATGGACCTCCCTTTTCATGACCATCAACCTGTAACAATGTCCATTGGGCCCTTCTGCCCCTTTTATTCCCGGGGGCCACGGAGAGAGATGCAGAAGTTCCAGAAATAGCACTTTCTATTGCATCCTTAAGCGATATTAATATGAAAGTGAAATGAAAGTTTTCCTAAAAGCACACAGGAGTTTATTAGAAGTTGTACTGGCAACAAAAACGATAAAATTTGGAAACAATCATTTGTCCAGCACCCTCCACGAGTGTTCGGTTGTCACTTCTGCTCCATGCCTAGCCTGACGTATATTTCGTCCAATGGGACTTCTTCTGTGAGGCAGAGAATGTTGCATAGTAGGGTTTGGTATTAGAGGTCATTCGTGCCGAGGTAGCCAGATTAAGTTGGGTCTTTTTTTTCATGCATTGAGGCTTGTTAATTGAAAAATTTAATGAAAACCACGTTAATACGCAGAGACTGGTACAGAAACTGGTGCCTATCAGCATTGGGTTGATGCTTGATAATGAGTGGCCTCAGAGATGGCATGGACCTCCCTTTTCATGACCATCAACCTGTACTAATGTCCATTGGGCTCTTCTGCCCCTCTTTTACCCAGGGGCCACGGGGGGAGATGCAGAAGTTCAAGAAATAGCACCTTCTATTGCATCCTTAAGCGATATTAAATAATGCATAGTGGTTTAACTCTTCAGCATGTACCAAAACAATGAAATGTCAGTTTTAATAAAAATTACCCTTTAATACTCATAGTTCAGTGGCCCTCTATATGGTTGGACAGATTTTAAAATCATCAGCGATATTTGTATGTTCTTGCATGGAGCAGCTGGAAACTGCAGTACAGAACCTAATGAACTTCTTTTCCTCCTACTCCAGAGACGGTCCCGTAGAGCCTGGGCAGGACGCCAAAGTACGAATGGACCTCATGCCTCAGTTATCTGGACTGCGAAAGCTGGTGGTGAATTTCGAGAGTGATCGTCTAAAAGGGGTGAAGGGATTTAAGAATATCATCATTGCCCCTCTCCCAAAGTGATAGAGACACCACGAATGAAGGAGGTTCTGTCACCAGCCTACATGTCCTATAGCTATCCTATAATGTGAGAATTATTCAGTGTCTGTGCAGCCTTATCTACATATATATATATATATTCTTGTTACTTTGTGCTGAGATTATAGTGACGGAACAGACTGCAAAACAGTATTGTGGTAGTGCGGCAGTTAAATCTCTATTTCTTTATTGGCTATGTACAAAAGAGCTGGATGGGGACGCACAATCACTGCTTGGTAGTTTGGCGTGTGGCATGTTGAAAGAAAAAAAAATTGGTCAAATTTTGTTGAACGTCAACACATATACACAGTAAACTGATGTTATATATTTTTTACATATTTATATCAAATCTTAATTTTAAAATAAATATTTAGTACAGGACGCTTTTTTGGCTTTCTAATCAATAAGTACAGCATGGTCTGCGTGATTTTAATAGTATGAGTAAACCAGATGGGTCCTGTCTCTTTTAGGAGATAGGATTGTGTCTTCATTCAGCAGTCTATGTAATGTGATCCCTCCTGCCATTAAAGCAGAACCCCAGCCAAAAATTTGATACAACCTGATTTAAAGATAAAACCCCCCCACAAAACTAGCTTTTTTTTTTTTTTTGCAGCAATAACCACCCTCAATCAAGAGATTGCACTGCAGTACGTTTTCTGCCATTTAATGGTTTTAGTCTAATGGCCAGCATAATTTAATCCACTTCCTCTGAGCCCAGGTCATCTTGGACCAGGGGCAGCCTGTGCATGGACAGTAAAAGAGGAAGCAGCACAAGGATGAGCTCATCTCTGTCATTCTTTCTCTTCCTATTAGCATGCTCCGTGTACTGCTTCTTCTCACATTTCAGTTCTGCTGTACAGGGAATGAATAGGCCAGTGATCGTGAACCTTGGCACCCCAGATGTTTTGGAACTACATTTCCCATGATGCTCAACTACACTGTAGAGTGCATGAGCATCATGGGAAATGTAGTTCCAAAACATCTGAGGTGCCAAGGTTCGCCATCACTGCAATAGGCTGATACCAGGTCACATGCAGGTACAGTGGAACCTCGGATTGCGAGTAACTGGATTAACAAGCGTTTTGCAATACGAGCACTGTATTTTAAAAAAATCGTAACTCGGTTTGCGAGTGTTGTCTCACGAAACGAGCACGAATCAGGCCAAAGCGGTGTGCATTACCACGGCCTGAGGTGGGGTGGCGCCGGAGCCGAGCAGAGCGTCGCCGATCGGCGCCGTTTGGAAATGCACGGAAAGGCCCGAGGACAGCTCGGCTGACCTCTGCAAATCTCGGGAACCAAGTCTTTCTGAGGTTTGCTGAGGTCAGCCGAGGTGTCCTCGGGCCTTTTCGGCCGTTTCCGAGGCTCTCCAGCACCCCCCCCCCCGCCTCTGGCCGCATGCGGTATTGCATGCCATTGAAGTCAATGTGGAACAAATTATTTTCGTTTCCATTGACTTCAATGGGGATACTCGCTTTGATATGCAAATACTTTGGATTACGAGCATTCTCCTGGAACGGATTATGCTCGTAATCCGAGGTTCCACTGTATTTACATTGGTTGCATTAAAAAAAATGATTTAACCTGTTCCCACTGGCCGTACATTTAACCCAGGGAGGCCGCATATATGCAGCCCTATGAAAACCTCTTTCTGCCCTGCGCACTCCCAGCACAGAGACTGGTGGGTACCGGAAAGCTCCCGATGCATACTTGCTATCAGGAGCTTTCCGATCATGTGACTGCTGTGACAGCCAATCACAACGATCATGTGATCAGAATGCCCGCCTCTGCCTCCCAGCATTTAGAACCTCTTAAAGGGCCGGGAGGTGGTGGCAGGTAGGGAAGGGGTTAATGACATATTATTGATTACAGAACTGCATTCATATATATATTTTATATATGCTTAAATTTCAACTGGAAGTTCCATTTACCAAAAGTTGCGTTATTTTAGACTGTAGAAAGTTTGGACATTGCCACCTGATCACCTTTAGGCATTATTCCATATTTACTTAAAAGGGTTGTAAACCTTCGTGTTTTTTCACCTTAATGCATCCAATGCATTAAGGTGAAAAAACACCTTGCACTGTCCGGCCCCCCAGCCCCCCTGTTTTACTTGCCTGAGCCCCGAATTTCAGTGGGCATGATCCCGCGTCACTCTCGCCACTGCTTCTCGGCTCTTCATTGGTTAGATTGATAGCAGAGCAGCCATTGGCTCCCGCTGCTGTCAATCAAATCCATTGTCGCGGGGCCGAGCCATTCACTCGGTGGCTAGGGACGCCGAGTGTATGACACGGAAGCGTGCCCGCAAGGTAACCCCCTCGGGAAAGAGCTTCCCAGAGGGGGTTATCTAATGTGGGGAGGAGCCAAGAGAGCAGCCATGGGACCCCAGAACAGGATGATCGGGGCCACTCTGTGCAAAACGAACTGCACAGTGGAGGTAAGTATGACATGTTTGTTATTTAAAAGATAATTTAAAAACAAACATACAGTCCCTTTAAATGAAGCCAAGCAAACTTTATACTGAGCTCCTTTGTGAATTGTTCCATAGGCTGAAACAGTGCTAGGAAGTAGTTGGCACGCTCTGGAAACTGGTGTCAGTTGCTCCACTTTAACATCCAGCTGTATGCAGCCATTAAGTCTGTGCACATTCCGCCTGCCAGCAAAGACAGAATCCAGCAGGTTCATATTTCGGGGATCACGTTTGTTATTATAATGCTGTAAATACCACTCTTTGTATCCAAGCATTAAAAGAACATTTATACAAAAATGACAAGTGAATCTGGTGGTTATCTTTCTTTATTTTTTTCGAAGCCTTGACCTCGTCTTTCACCCCAAGCCATGCTTATTATTGCACTCGTAAATCCTCTTACTGGAAGAATCCTGGTAACAGGAGCTGGGCTGGGATCTTGCCCATTTGGACTAGAAGAGATGCAGAGTAGTGGGACTCGGATTGGCTCTCATACAATCCAGGCATGTGCTCTGGAAGGCTCCATGTATCTCTACCTTGATGTCTGTCCAGCATTAATTCACCTTCAGTCTAAACCTCCTACACAGATATTTCCCTCTCCTCCTCACTGCAATGCATCAAATCTGACAATCTTTCTTTCCTACACTTTTTTGTGGTATCACTCTATATATGATGATAATCGTTGGCTTTAGGACTTTCTGATACCTTGATAAAGACCAGGCATATGCAATTAGCGGACCTCCAGCTGTTGCAGAACCACAAGTCCCATGAGGTATAGCAAGACTCTGACAGCCACAAGCATGACACCCAGAGGCATTATGGGACTTGTAGTTTTGCAACAGCTGGAGGTCCGCTAATTGCATATCCCTGATATAGACCAACCAAGTACACAGATAAAGATACTGGATTTTTCTCTGACTTTCATTTACTCCATACTTATTTGCAGTCGGTGACTTAAAAGGTATTTTAACCAAACACAGCCAAGCAACTAGCATTTTTAGCAGGAGGCCATCTTTCAAGACAGATGTATTTATAGGCCCATTCCTATTCATATAAATGGGCTGAATAATGCACCACAATGGACCAAAGATCGCCCCTGCATCAAGATTACTTGTATGTGAACTCATGAATGTGTGCTTATTTTATACATATGAGCATATTTAAAGACCTTTTTTTTTTTTTAAATAAAGTAAGGGAGGGTCAGACTGCTGGCCAGGTGTGGCACAGTAGAAATGTCTGCTATAAAAATGTTGCACGGTCCAACATCAGATTTTTGTTTGGCTACCAGAGGGAGCTTAGAGAGATTTCCCTTTACTTCCTCTACTGTAAACCAGGGGTCTCCAAACTTTCTAAACAAAGAGCCAGTTTACTGTGTTTCAAACTTTAAAAAAGAGGGACAGACTGTGGCCATTGGAAGAAAAAAAGTTGCTGATGTCAGTGGGAAAAAACAATGCCCCATTGTTGGTGTCAATGGGAGGAATTGTGCCCCATTGTTGGGGTCAATGGGAGGAATTGTGTCCCATTGTTGGTGCCATTGGGAGGAATTGTGTCCCATTGTTGGTGCCATTGGGAGGAATTGTGCCCCATCATTGGTGTCATTGGGAGAAGTTGTGCCCCATCGTTGGCGTCATTGGGAGGAATTGTGCCCCCTCGTTGGTGTCATTGAGTGGAATTGTCCCCTCTCATTGGTATAAATGGGAGGAATTGTGCCCCCCCCTTCGTTTGGGGTCAATGGGAGGAATTATGCCACATTTATGGTGTCATTAGGAGGAATTGTGCCCCATTGTTGGTGTCATTGGGAGAAACTATGCCCCATCTTTGGTGTCATTGGGAAGAATTGTGCCCCATCATTGGTGTCAGTGGGAGGAATTATGCCCCATTGGTACATAGTTACATAGTAGGTGAGGTTGAAAAAAGACATCAAGTCCAACCTGTGTGTGTGATTATATGTCAGTATTACCTTGCATATTCCTGTATGTTGTGGTTGTTCAGGTGCTTATCTAATAGTTTCTTGAAACCATCGATGCCCCCCGCTGAGACCACTGCCTTTTGGAAGGGAATTCCACATCCTTGCCACTCTTATGCCGCGTACACACGATCGATTTTTTTCGACGGTGAAAACACCGTCGAGAAAATCGACGTTAAAAACGAGGAACAGCTTGTTCCCCCCACACACGGCCGTTTTAAATGTCATTTTTTTTTTGGTCGAAAAAAACGACCGTGTGTGGGCTCCGCGGCAGTGTTTCCCTATGGGAAACACTGCCGCGGAAAACATGTCGAAAAAAATGACGAGAAAAATTAGAACATGTTCTAATTTTTCTCGTCATTTTTTAATGCCGTTTTTCTCGGCGAAAAAAATGACAGAAAGCCCACAGACGATCGTTTTTCTCATCGAATGGGAAAAATGTTGTTTTTCTCGACGAGAAAAACGGCCGTGTGTACGCGGCATTACAGTAAAGAAGCCTCTACATAGTTTAAGGTTAAACTATTGTTGGTGTCATTGGGGGGAATTAAGCCTCATTGTTGGTATCATTGGATAAAATAATGCCCCAAAGTTTGGATAAAAGCAAACAAAGGGCAGCAGTTTGAAGACCACTGCTGTAGACTCAGGAGGGAGTGAGTAGATATTTTTCCAATGTGAGGGAAGTCCTCTCTTAGGCAGTTATATATCAGGAGAAAGAAAGAAAGAAAGAAAGAAACTTCACCCACAGTTGATTCCGAGGAAGGCAAAAAACCCCAGCAAAGCATGATCCAATTTGCTACAGCAGGGGAAAAAAAATTCCTTCCTGATTCCCCGAGAGGCGATCGGATTTTCCCCAGCTCAACTTTACCTATAAATGTCAGTACCTAATTATATTATGTGCATTTTTAGGAAAGCATCCAGGCCTTTCTTAATGCAATCTACTGATCTGGCCACAGAATCACCTCTGCAGGGAGTCTATTTCACATTTTCACAGCTCTTGCTGTGAAGAAATCTTTCCGTATTTGGAGATGAAATCTCTTTTCCTCTAGATGTAAAGAGTGCCCCCTTGTCGCCTGTGTTGACCATAAAGTGAATAACTCAACACCAAGTTCACTATATGGAACCCTTATATATTTGTACATGTTGATCTTATCCCCCCTTAATCTCCTCTTCTCAAGAGAGTATAAATTCAGTTCCTCTAATCTTTCCTCATAGCTGAGCTCCTCCATGCCTCTTATCAGTTTGGTTGCCCTTCTCTGCACTTTCTCCAGTTCCCCGATATCCTTTTGTGAACTGGTGCCCAAAACTGAACTGCATATTCAAGTTGAGGTCTTACTAATGATTTTAACAGGGGCAAAATGATATCTCTCTGGAGTCCATACCTCTCTTAATACAAGAAAGGATTTTGCTCACTTTGGAAACCGCAGCTTGGCATTGCATGCTATTATTAAGCTTATGATCTACCAAAACCCCCAGATCCTTCTCCACTACGGATCCCCCCAGTTGTACTCCCCCTAGTATGTATGATGCATTCATATTCTTAGCCCCCAAGTGCATAACTTTACATTTATCAACATTAAACCTCATCTGCCACATAGTCGCCCAATTAAACAGTGTATTGATTTAGGCTTGTAATTTGGAGACATCCTGTAAGGATGTTATTCCACTGCGTAGCTTGGTGCCATCTGCAAAGACTGAAATTATACTTTTAATCCCAGACCCAATATCATTTATAAAGTTAGTTGTCTTGGGAACAAGTATGACGGTTGGAAGTATTATCTTCTATTCCTGTTATGGTGGCAACTCAAAATGTTGGATTTACCCTCACTTTCATACCCAATGACATTCCTAATTAGAATGGGGGAACCTCCCTAATGAGGAGACCAGCATCAATAGGAAACCCAACATTGGTTCTAACCCATCACTACTCTCAAAATCTGAAATAAAGAGTTTTGCCTTTAGCTATATGATGACAGTCACATCCTACTCCTAACAAAGCCACTGCTGTTCCCCTCACGCTCATAGACAAGCTGGGTGCCAAAGCCCAATGAGCCCATTCCTACATCGATTAGCACACATACTATAGAAAACGTTCCACACACTGACGACATTTAATATATCCGGGTAGATTTATCCACCAAGCAGATAAAAAAATAGCTCACACAAAGCCTTCCACCACCAGGCCACACCTCCAACGTGTTTCACCCTTGACAACTCTTAATCATGGAGACATGTGAACTATCATTTATCTGCTTGCTGAATAAAACTACCTGGATGTTTGAAACGTCCTTGGTGTGCGGCAAATATTCTAAAGTTTGATTGCCTTTTGTTATACATCAAAATCTACAGTTTATTTAGCCCTGTTGAAGGTGGTATCTGAAAGCCTTTGAAACACATGGGCTTTGATTATAAGAAGAAATACCTACTCAGTCTGGACTGTCAACAATCGGTGTGGCACTCAATTTTTCTTTTTAGGTAGATTTTGTCTGTCTCTGTTGCGAATGTTTCAGTTCACTTCCTGTCTCAGTAATAAGTCACCAGGATGGGAAGTTTGGAGAATCTCCTCAAAACGGACAGGGACCTTAATAAAAACCTGGAACTATTTTAAACCCTCCCACAATCTACCTACCATAAAAAGTCCTGACTGAGTGAACATTTATCACGGGAATGGGAAATGAAGGAAAGCCTGCAACAGGACACAAATAACAGACAGGAAGTAAGAAATCTCGCTAAATGTTCATGGTAATGAAAAGCGGTTTTAACCCTTCTCAAATCTATCTAACTCCTGTCAGTCATTGTTGCTGAACTGCTATCTCCTGACTAAATCTACTGAGCTAAATGGCTGATTACACATGAACAAGTGGCGCCTCATGAACAGGATATGCAGCATTCAGAGCTCAACAGCCTATTGTTTATATTGCACCCCATCTCAGGAGAGCAGTTCAGCTGCCATAACAATGTTAAAGTGTATGTAAACGCTAACAATAATTTTCTCTTATTTGCTCCCTTTTGGTCTGTTAAATATACCACTAAAATGGTTATTATATTTGTTCGATAAGTGCAAAAAACAAAATATGGACAAACTTTTGCCCATCTGGTCCATTCTTTGAGGGGAACAGATCATCATATACAGAAGCAGCATTTTCCCAGCCACCTAAGCAGAGGGACAGGGATAGCAGTGACACCACTGGCTATATTTGGACTATGATGTCACCACTATCCCCTACCCAAACCCTTCCATTTATAACTGATAAAAGCTTGTGGAGCTGGCATTTTGACTAGCCATACTGTCGGGATCAGTCGTGTGTGCCGGGTCGTTTTTTTTGGGGTTTTTTTTGGCAGTCATCACGATTGATAATTGATTTATAACAAGAGACAATTTTGGGGGATTTTTATTTTTTTAATAAAGGACTTGTCAAGCATTTGGGTATCTTTATTTCTAGGTTACACTTTTTTTTTTCTCCATGTAACTAATACATGTGGGGGTGTTATCTGGGGGCCATCTATTATTAAAGGTGGCTTTTGTATTGCGATAATCCCCCATTCCTAGACCCTCACAACCACCAGCCAGGGTTGCGAGGAAGGGGCCCTTGTCCTTAGCAACATGGGGGCAAGGTGCCTCCCTGTCAGGATCAGGGGTCAAGCTCGAAGACCAGTTGCTATAGCAGTAGCAGGACTGTCACCAACCAGCAGGATAGGTACACAGGCAGTCACCATGGCGAATGATGCGGTCTCATCTGAGGTGTGGAGTCTAAATACTAACCAATGTTCCCCAGAGCTCCTCATGATGGAGATGGATTTTGCTGCATGTAAGTACCAGGTTACGGTCCTCAGGATCACCCTAACCAGGAGGTGAGCAGGCCAGGGTCCAGTAGCGGATAAGCAAGTACGGATCAAACAGGCAGTCGGCCAGATCCTAGCTGCCCCAGATGTGGGGAAATGGAGGGGGACTTACTCCATATGTTTTGGAGATGTCCGAAGCTTTTCTGGTACTGGACGGAGGTGGGGAAAATCATTGACTGGGTTTTTGGAACATCTATCGAGATGGAACCGAAATAATGCCTTTTGGGATTAGTGGGGGAGTCGGGTAAACTAGGAAGTACCCAAGTAGTGGTCATGAGATGCTTATTTCAGGCAAGGATTCTAATTGCCCGAAGATGGCAGTCAGCATTACCACGGTCTAGTGAGGAATGGCGAAATAACATGAACGGGGTAATCCTTAAAGAAAAGTCAATATATTTCAAGCAAGGTGTGCCAATGAAATATGATATGATCTGGAAACCCTGGTGGGAAGTAAGAGGGATTAGTTTGTAAACCCTAATAAGCACAGAAAAACATTTAAAATATGTGTAACGGCCTAAGCGAAACCAGATTGTGAGAGAGTGGACGCTGTGGGAATGAGTGAAAAGTATGAAGGTGTGAAAGAGAAGCGGTTGGTGGAGAACTTTATTATTCAATACAAATACAACAGATAACCCTATGAGAGACCCAACCTAGGTACTACCCCAAGACCGCTCAGAATATATAGGGCTTACTAAATTTGAGAACAGGGTTGAAGGGTAGGGACATCATGGGGAAATCTGCTTTTAACCTTTTGTAAAAATGTGAAAAAATGCAATAAAGAAATAAAGTATAAAAAAAAAAAAAGTTCATGGGAGGAGCAAAGAGTTCAAGGTTTAGCAGAAGTCAGGGCACAAGGCAGGGTTGTCCAATGGATCAGACAGGGTTCTGTCCAACATCTCAGGTAGCTCAGTGAGAAGAGTCATTGTCAGACACAGCAGAGGTGCCAGGTTTGAATCCAGGCCCTGACACTCCCCATGTTGAGGACATGTAGCCTGGTATAGTTTTCCCAGGTTGCATGTTCAGAATAAGGTTCTGATTTGGATTTTTAGGGGGAAATTCATGCTTTTTTTTTTTTTTTTTCCGTGTGTGGTGATCACACTTAAAATCCATGCCAAACCTGAAAGATCTGGTTTGGATTTTCTGAGGGGTCTCATGCATTTTGTTTTTTTATGTATTTCACTCTTGCTGTAGGATGCGCTACAGCAAGCTAATTACCAAGAAAAAAAGAATACGGTTTAAATTGCTGGCAGATGATATTTCATTACAGATTCTTTAGAGAGAAAAACAAAATCACACATACCCCTCCAAAGGCCCTAAAAAATACAAAACAGACGATTGGAGGGGTCTGTATGCTGTTATTTTTTTTAAGAAGCTGGCAATTGTAAACACTTTTTTATCCTTTGTAAATGTCAGTGCTGCTAATTACAGAGCTGTATCCCTTCACCAGCAGGCTTAGGGCACTCCCAGGCATAGAATTTAACAGATTTTTAACGGATGTGTTTTTTTTTTAAATTGCAGCTTCTGGCCTAATGGAATTTCTTTAAAATATTTTTTTACATTGGTACATATGCCCACCTATTTTTTTTTTCTTACACCCCCTTGCCTATTAACCAAGAAAATTGGCATTTGTAATTTGACAGATTCAGCTTCTATTGATTTCAATGGGATTCGGCATCCAAATTTCTTCCGAAGTTCACCAAACAACACTTGAACCAAACCCAAGGCAGTTCAGCTCATTCCTACTGAGGCTCTGTAAACTGACATACTATCAATTTTAGGTTCACATATGTCCAGCCGCGGGTTCGTGCTGTGGGTCCGGTGCGTTCCTGTACACCGGTTCAGGTGTGATTCAGGTCCGAATTTTAGCCTGAATTCGCACCCAAACCAGACCCAAAGACGCAGTGGACCCTTTTTCAATCCGGACTGCGGCCGCCATGGACATGTGTGAACCGGCTCCATCTAGAGCTGGTCACACTTGCCTGTCATGCGAATTGGATGTGGGGAAGCCAACATCTAATTTGCATATATGTGAACCCAGCCTTGGGTTTAGATATGCTTTAAATCAGCCTTATATGACACCCTTCAGGAAAAAGGACAACTCTACCTATAGCAGACTGAAAAAAATGGACACCTCTATATGTAGTTGACTGCCGCAGGTGCAAGCTCAGGGACTACATACATATGTTCATCAGAATTTTTTTCTGTTGAAACTCTCCTTTTATCTTTTCATGCATCTGACCTCTTGCATATGTACTAATCTTACTGCTGCTATAGATTTTTTTTTGCTCTTTACATCCCCTCCGATCAGACTCACAGTTCAGATCTGTCTCATATCAATAGAAGTGGATGAAAAATCCATTCTTGTCTCTAGGTTTGTGTGGGCAGCCCACCGTTTTATTATTTTTCTCAGCTCTCAGTGTGTTAAAGGCAATGAAAAGCACGGTTTATTTTCTAGGAATTGGCCTAGGTCTCATTTTTGTGCTGGCGAGGAAGAAGTAATGGAAATAGGAAGGGATATGAAGGTCAGTGACTGCAGCTTAATGATGGTATTTATTCTCATCTCAGTAAGGGTATCTGAGGATAGGTTACTTCCCGTGACACCAGCAGAACAAATGCAAGGGGTAGAAATATTTATAGAACAGGAGAAGTCATAATTAGAGATATATTTTAGTAAATGTTATGGTAGTAAATGTAGTAAAACACTTGCCCAGAGAAAAAAAAAGTTTCCTCCTTCCGGTGTTGATTTGATTAATCCTGTGGTGCTCCTAGCATACATAATACCCCTCTCCTCTGTATTACAAAATTATGTGTGTAGTGGTCAGGAGTATGTAAGGTGTGGCACAGCTTGCAGAGTGCGACGGTCAAGAGTATGTCTGGGCTTTGCACCATGGAGAGTGGTCAGTGAAGTGCCCTATTTCACTGCTGGCCAGTGAAGTCTCTTATGATAGTGGACAGTGCAGTGCCTCCATCCATTGTTGGTCACTTGAGACGTGACATTTAAGACTGGTAGTTAGGAGAGATGTGCCTCCTTACATCGTGGTCATTGGAGAAGTGCCCCTTTATATTGGTGGTCAGAGTAGCTCCCCACTACATTGATGGTCAGTGGAAAGGTTCCCCCTTAAAACTGGTGGGCAGTAGAGAAGTCGCCCCCTCCCCTTTACATTGGTGGTCAGTTGAGAAGCTCCAAATTACATTGGTAATTAGCAGAAAATGCCTTCTTTACATTGGGTGTTGGTGAAGAGGTGGCCCTTTACATTGGGTGTTGGTGAAGAGGTGGCCCTTTACATTGGGTGTTGGTGAAGAGGTGGCTCTTTAAATTGGGTGTTGGTGAAGAGGTGGCCCTTTACATTGGGTGTTGGTGAAGAGGTGGCCCTTTACATTGGGTGTTGGTGAAGAGGTGGCCCTTTACATTGGGTGTTGGTGAAGAGGTGGCCCTTTACATTGGGTGTTGGTGAAGAGGTGGCTCTTTAAATTGGGTGTTGGTGAAGAGGTGGCCCTTTACATTGGGTGTTGGTGAAGAGGTGGCCCTTTACATTGGGTGTTGGTGAAGAGGTGGCCCTTTACATTGGGTGTTGGTGAAGAGGTGGCTCTTTAAATTGGGTGTTGGTGAAGAGGTGGCCCTTTACATTGGGTGTTGGTGAAGAGGTGGCCCTTTACATTGGGTGTTGGTGAAGAGGTGGCCCTTTACATTGGGTGTTGGTGAAGAGGTGGCCCTTTACATTGGGTGTTGGTGAAGAGGTGGCTCTTTACATTGGGTGTTGGTGAAGAGGTGGCCCTTTACATTGGATGTTGGTGAAGAGGTGGCTCTTTACATTGGGTGTTGGTGAAGAGGTGGCCCTTTACATTGGGTGTTGGTGAAGAGGTGGCTCTTTACATTGGGTGTTGGTGAAGAGGTGGCCCTTTTACATTGGGTGTTGGTGAAGAGGTGGCCCTTTTACATTGGGTGTTGGTGAAGAGGTGGCCCTTTACATTGGGTGTTGGTCAAGAGGTGGCCCTTTACATTGGTGGTCAGTAGGAAGTTCCCTTACATTGGTGATCATTGTAGTGCCAGTTTATCGGGTAGAATCTGTTTATTGAAAACTTAGACCCTGCCTAGTCACTAGTATCTAGAAACCATGTGATCTTTTGCCAAGGCTTTTGTTCACATGAGAAAGCTTGAAAGTGGTATTAAACCCAAAAGCAAGCATTTACTATATTGCATCGTACAAATCCCCAGATGTGATGGATACATTTGTTTTCTTTTTTTAGACTTTCTTATGTTTTGACCTGGTGATCTGGCCAGTAAGTCTGTTGTTTTTTTTCAAAAAAAAACAAGCCGTTCAGCAGATACAGGGTTGGGACAACCAATTTACCACTGTCAGGGGTGATTACAATGATCAGCTTATATTTACTTAAGTAAAACCCTAAAGGAACAAAAACTGTTGCTGAAATGCCGCACACACACAACCGTTTTTCCTGTCATGCAAAAATACGACGTTTTTCTTGACGTGATTCGTCGCGATTCCTCTCAAGCCTGCCTTGCATACACACGTTCAGGAAAAAAAATGCTTGAGCAAAGCGCAGTGACGTACAACGCGTACGACGGCACTATAAAGGGGAAGTTCCATTCGAATGGCGCCACCCTTTGGGCTGCTTTTGCTGATCTCGTGTTAGTAAAGTTTGGTGAGAGACTCGTGCTTTTCAGTCCGTTACAGCGTGACGAATGTGCCATCTCCATTACAAATACTAGTTTTACCAGAACGAGCGATCCCGTCTCATACTTGATTCTGAGCATGCACGTTTTTTTTCCCCTTGAAAAAGCATACACACGAGCGGTTTTCGCGACGAGAAAAAATAGAGCAGGGTCTAATTTTTTTTTTTTTTTTCGTTTAATATCTTTATTTTTCTTTTGTACCAACAAGAAAAAGAAAACAAAAGAACAGAAAAAAAGGGACATTCCAACAAAACATTTTCATAATTACAATTATATACATAATACCTTATGTTCATTTTATCCAAATATACATCTACACATCTATTTTGTCCCAAACTTCATTCATTCTTGAAGTCTACAGTATCTGAATCATTGTATCTACCCAGATTAACCTTTATTCCCCTCTTTCATCTTTAACACCCTCTTGATTTATCTAGGATCCTCCTCTTCTCGTTTCCTTCTTCATTACAAACCCATATTTACCTCCTCCCCCCCCCCCCCTCCAAAAAAAAAACCTCTAGCAAGAGATGGAGAGAACAAGTTTCCATTTTCTCTCATGTGCAGGTACGCATCTCATATTGGACCATCCTCACTCCTCACTTGCCTCATCTAACATTCTCTTTCCTTCCTCAGAGTACATTTATAAATTCCATACTGTCCAAGTTTTAATATACTGTTCTCGCTTATTTTGGGCGGAGAGGACCAAGTCCTCCATTGCTCCTATTTCCCGTACTCTATTAAGCCATCCTGCTATAGAGGGTGGTCTAGAATCTCTTCACCGTAGGGTCACTCCTGCTTTTGCTGCATTATTTAAGTGACAAATCATTGATTTCCTATACTTCTGCACCGGGATCTGTGAACAATGTAAAAGAAAAAACGCAGGGTCATCTGGTATCTGAAATTCTGTAAATTTTTGAGATATTCTCTACACTTCCTGCCAATAATGTCGCATTTTTTCACAAGACCAGAATATATGTAGTAATGTTCCTCTTTCCTCCCCACATCTCCAACAGGTCTCCGGAGACTCCATAGACATTCTATGAAGCCTTACCGGTGTGTAATACCATTGAGTCAGGAGTTTAAAGTTGGACTCCTGGGTCTGCGTACAGACCGAGGAGTTCAATGTTAAGAAGATAATCTGTTTTCGTTGAGTTACAGTAAAGGTCCTACCCAGGTCTCTTTCCCATTTACTGACCCCTGGCAACACAAAGTCCTCTGAGGGAGGGTCTAATTTTTTTGCTGGCAGTTTTCTCGTCGAGAATACTGCTATAGAGCATACACACGGCCTGTTTTCACAACCAATCTAAAAAATGGCAGTTTTCTCATCATGAAAAACGGTCTTGTGTATGCAGCATAACAGTTTAAAAAAAATGTTGGCTGGGATTTGGCTTCCATTTGTTAGTGTATCTAAATCTGTACTCTAATGCCTAGTTTCCACTGAGCGGAACGGTTCGGGTCGGTACAGTTTGGAACGGTTAGAATGGTCTGGCTTATTCAGGTGAGCGTTTCTACTGCAAGTCGGACCATCAGGGGCCATACAGGGCTTAGGAAAAATGCCTAGCGTGTCTACCAATCAGTGGAATGTATTGTAGCTCCGCCCTAACCGAACCGTACCATTTTCTATGGCCCCACATCTGAAGCAGGACCCAGAATGGTGCGGTACGGTTCGGTTGTATGGGCCGCTTTCATAATGGAAATACTCAAAGTAGCGTACCGTACCGAACCAAACCAAACCATCCCGAACCGATCCGCTCAGTGGAAACGAGGCATAACACTCCCCTCCCCCCAAACTGACAATGCTGTTGTCCAAAGGTGTCTTCTATGCTCCTTCAACCTGACTGTAGGTACGGGAGGTGTGTTACTGACCAGATCATCAGGTAAAAACAGACAGAAAAAGACTGATAAAAACTCATACAGCCACCATACCTAATGATTGGTGAGCTGCAATATATTGCTTTTTTTGGGTTTAATATTGCTTTAAGGGCTTTCTTTTTTCATAAGAGTTTTATTGTCACTGAAAATATTTGCTAAAACTAACCATTGCACTGCTGATTCATCTAAGATGTGAATTTCACTAATAAGTCCACTTTAAGTTTTATAAAAAGGCGGCTTAGTACCACTAGAGATCATGGTCTGCTGGTTGGTTGATGTGGAGTGCCAGCTGTCTCTTCCTTTATCCAGGTTGCAGCAGAACTCTTTAACTTACGTAATTCAGAAACAGAAATAGCACACAAAAGCATGGCAATTCTACACCAACCGGCCACTTTATTAGGTACACCTTGCTAGTACCAGGTTGGACCCCCTTTTGCACTCAGAACTGCCTTCATTCTTCATGACATAGATTCAACAAGGTGTTGGAAACATTCCTCAGAGATGTTGGTCCATATTGGTGTAGCACCCTCTAGTTAGGTAGGTGCCAGAGGTTCGATTTTTCTTTAGAGGATGAAAATTTAGGCAGGCCTAGCTGCTGGCTAGGCCTTTTTGTTTTTATTCTAGGCTTGGTGTGGCTTAGGGTGTGGCTTAGGGTAGGGCTGGGTGATTCACAGGTAGAATCACTGTCACCTCCCTCTTCTTTCTAGAAGGTGCTAGAAAGAGAGGCAGAGCTGCCTGGGGTATTCTGAGTAGACTTGACCAATCCCCAACTTGGCAGGGGGCAGGCTTCCTTAAATACCCAGGGTCAGCCCAGCTGGGGAGGAGTTGTCGGGTGGAAGAGCTGGAGTGAGAGAGTGTGGAGGCTGTCGGGCCCAAAGGGAGCTCCCCAGTCTGGGGGTATTCTTGGGCCTGGGCTCAGGGGCAGCCAGGAGGAGAAGAGATCCTGGAGAAGAGGCACATGAGAGAGCAAAGAGAGGACAGCGGGGGAGAGCACTGCTAAGAGACTCCAAGAGTCTGAAGAGGGCTTACTAGGATCAGTAGCCGAGTTGTGGACAGTTAGCACCGAAACTATTTCGACATCATAGGGGCCCGAGGCCCCTTCCCGCAAAAGCCAACTCACTGAGGCCTGGCTGAGTTAGTGTCAGGCCTAACCATGTGGTGCTAGCTGGTCTGGGAATCTGCAGCAAGTGAAGTGCTGGAGGAGTAATGGTCTGCAGCAAGTGAAGTGCTGGAGGAGTAATGGTCTGGAGCAAGTGAAGTGCTGCAGGAGTAAGGGAAAGAGGTGTTAAGCAAGAGCTGTGCTGGAGAGAAGACTGAAATGTATATACAGGAGTGTATATTGTAGTCTTAAGTAGGTTATAATGAATCTTTCTGGGCATCCCATAATTTCCTTTTCCCATCTAAGTTCAATTCCCTCAATAAAAAACAAAACAGAAAACCAAAGCTTATGGACTGTTCTATGTCTCTGAGTGCCTGAGAGATGGATGCCAGGCTGGGCAGGGTGATGGGTGAATCACAGTACTCAACAGCCCCTACGGGGCATAGCTACATTGACATGATAGCATCACACAGTTGCTGCAGATTTGTCGGCTGCACATCCATGATGCAACTTTCCCATTCAACCACATCCCAAAGGTGCTCTATTGAGATCTGGTCACTGGGGAGGGCATTGGAGTACAGTGAGGCCTCTTTCACACTGCTGCGACAATGAAAATTGCGTGATTTTGCAGCGATTTCCGGGAATGCCTTGTAAACTTGAGGTCTATGGACCTCAACTCGCATGAAATTTAGACCAAAGTAGTACAGGGACTACTTTGAAGTCGGTGCGACTTCAAGTCACACAGATATGAATGGTTATCATTGGGAATCTTGGGGTACGACTTGTCATGTGACTCTGATGTCCAAAGTCGCAGGAAAAGTCGCACAAGTGTGAAAGGGGCCTGAACTCATTGTCATGTTCAAGAAACCAGTGGTGAGATGATTTGAGCTTTGTGACATGGTGCATTGTCCTGCTGGAAGGAGCCATTAGAAGATGGGTACACTGTAGTCATAAAGGGATGGTCATAGTCAGCAACAATAGGCCTATTCTGTGTGTTCAAAGATGGTATTCTGTATACCTTGGTTGTAACGAGTGATTATTTGACTTACTGTTGCCTTTCTATCATCTCAATCCAGTCTGCCTATTCTCCTCTGACATCAACAAGGCAATTTCGTCCACACAACTGCCGCTAACTGGATTTTTTTTTTTTCGGACCATTCTCTGTAAACCCGAGAGAGATGGTTGTGCGTGAAAATCCCAGTAGATCAACTATTATTGAAATACTCAGACCAGCCTATCTGGCACCAACAACCATGCCAAGTTCAAAGTCACTTAAAGAGGAAGTAAACCCACTTGTAAAAAACAAACAAAAAAAAAGCACCACCTGCAAGACAAAGACATAATGAGCTAGTATGCATACTAGCTCATTATGTAATACTCACCCGAGATCAAAGCCCTCGCAGCCGTCCTCGTTCACCGCTCGGGCAGCAGACATCTCTCCCGGCTGTTACTTCCGGGTATCGCGGCTCCGGCGCTGTGATTGGCCGGAGCCGCGATGACGACACTCCCGCGCATGCTCACTGGAGCTGCCAGAACACGGCGCGGCCTCCATTAGGAAAGTGCGCCTGCACCGTAGACATCGGCGCCCGTGATTTTTGAAAATATTTTCTAAATCGTGGAGGTTTAGGAGATATTTCAAGCACCTACAGGTAAGCCTTAATCTAGGCTTACCTGTAGGTTGAAGTGGTTGTAAAGGGTTTACAACCACTTTAAATCCTCTTTCTGATGCTCAGTTTGAACTTCAGCAATATACCTTTACCACGTCCAAATGCCTAAATGCATTGAGTTGCTGCCATGTGATTGGCTGATTAGCAATTTGTGTTACCAAGCAATTAAACAGGTGTACCTGATGACGTGGCCGGTGAGTGTATACTGTGCATAGAGAAAGTGAATAAAATTTGCTGCCACTACTGACCTCCTTTTGAAATGTTAGTTGCAGGGCTGTCATACCTATTCAGTGGATTTAATACTTTGAGTCATTGAAGAAAATCTATCATTATTTTTAACAACCAGAATATTCGTTTATTGAAATAATTGGCATGGTTCAAATACACCAGAAAACAGTGTAGTACATGGAATGACAGTATCACACAAACAGTGCAAACATGGGAATGCCCAAAGTGAGCAAGCAGGGTACATAGGTGGTCCAAAAGTAGCAGGTACAGTATACAGCAAGAACACAGGGTAAGCGATAACAGTCAGCAGCCATATCACTGCACTCGAAAGTGAAGAAAAAAAAGGGAAGAGATCTCATCACTGGGCCGTTCATGGCTGCCAAACCACTATTGTACTTCTTAAGACAGTTCCTATTAATATAAGTCAATTTATACATAGGTAGGGCAACATTAATAGAATTCTCCCACAAAGCCACAGAGGGGGGAGAGAGAATGCATTATAATTTATTTTATTTATTACAGGTACTTATTTAGCGCTGTCAATTTATATAGCGCTTTACATATATATTGTACATTCACATCTGTCCCTGCCCTTAAGGAGCTTACAATCTG
The DNA here is from genome assembly GCA_029206835.1 of Rana muscosa. NCBI lineage: Eukaryota > Metazoa > Chordata > Amphibia > Anura > Ranidae > Rana > Rana muscosa. Next base: position 53,196,750 of record CM055128.1, on the reverse strand, counting down.
AGGTCCCTAACTCGCATTCATACCAATTTTCTTTGCATAATATATAAAGCAGGAAATCAGCAGTTTGCTATAGTAAGGTCTTTGTGCATCATCCTGAATACCGAGCAGTGCTAGTTCAGGAAAAACCGGAAGGGACAGTTGACGACGGAGGTTGATAAGCTCAAAAACATATGCCCAAAACTGCAACTTCAAAACATATGACAATATGTACCAATAGCCGCCTGACATCAAGAGCAGTCTGGAGATCTTTGAGGGTAGATTCTGTGCAATCTTAGGAGTATAGTACACCCTCTGTGCAAGAATTTTGTTTGGATTAACTTCTCTCTAGAGGAAACCATTCATTTAGAGCTATCCTCAAAACAGTCCTCCTAATCTTCCCTGTCCAGGGTAGGAATGTCAGCCCTCCACACTTCCCACAACTTTTCCATCTTAGGGGGGTTCACACTAAGTAAAGCCAGGTAAGAAAGGGGCTTGGACAGGTATTCCTGAGCAAGGAGATCCTCAATGGGGTCCATGGCCAATATAGGGGGGGGGGTGGGTTCGGAAATTGAGCTTGAGCTGCATGCCACAGTTGAGAATAACAAAAGACCAACCATCATGGAAGCCCAAACTTAACAGAGAGATCCCACTATCACATAAACCACCATTGCAATTGAGGTATGCATGATAACAAATCTGCTCTTGGGTTCAGCTTTAATGTCCAGGAGCTGAAATTTAAGCGACCTGTGCACCAAAACACTCACCCCTCTAGAGTAGTTGGAGTACGTTGCATGGTAATGTGAACCCACCCAGGCTTTTTTGAGGCCAGGAATACGGGTGCCCACAAGATGAGTCTCTTATAGGATATTTAGGAAGGTATTTGAACACCAGTGAGCTCTTAACACCTGAGTTAGGGCCCGAACGTTCCACAATACAATTGAGACCTTAGCCATTACACAAGGGTTGGGAAACAGGGGAAGAAGGTAAATACTAGGGATGAGCTTCGAGTTCGAGTCGAACATGAGTTTGAGTCGAACATGAGTTTGAGTCGAACATCGGCTGTTCGATCGTTCTACGAAGATCGAACATTATGGGCCGTTCGCGCCAAATTTGAGCGGCGCGTCACAGCCCATAATTCACTGTGTCGTCGCAGTGCATTGCTGCCAGATGATTGGCCAAGCATGCACTATGACCCGCATGCTTTGGAAAATCACAGCGCCGTCAGCACAGAGAGCCATAATTGGCCAAAGGCAGAGGGTGCCCCTTATGGCAATTATGGCTCAGGGGATTAAGTACACGCCCCACACTATATAAGGCCGCTTGCACGTCGGCCTTGTGTAGTGTGTTCCGGCGGAGAGAGAGAGAGTCGTTTAGATAGATTGAGCAGGCAGACGATTCAGTTAGCTCCAGTATATTTAGTATATACACTGCTCAAAAAAAATAAAGGAACACTTTTGAATCAGAACTCCTGGGATATTGATCTGGTCAGGTAAGTAGCAGAGGGGGAGGGGTGTATACAGAGGGGGTTGTTAATGAGTTTCAGCTGCTTTGCTGTTAATTGAAATTAAAAACAGGTGCACTAGATGGGGAACAATGAGACGACCTCCAAAACAGGAATGGTTTTTCAGGTGGAGGTGTCTGACATTTTTTTCCCCTACTCATCTTTTCTGACTGTTTTTCACTAGTTTTGCATTTGGCCAGAGTCAGTGTCACTACTGGTAGCACAAGGCGACACTTGGACCCTGTAGAGGTTGCACAGGCAGTCCAACTCCTCTAGGGTGGCACATCAATACATGTCATTGCCAGAAGGTTTGCCGTGTCTCCCAGCACAGTCTCAAGAGCATGGAGGAGATTCCAGGAGACAGGCAGTTACTCTAGGAGAGCTGGACAGAGCCGTAGAAGGTCCTTAACCCATCAGCAGGACCGGTATCTGCTCCTTTGTGCAAGGGGGAACAGGATGAGCACTGCCAGAGCCATACAAAATGACCTCCACTGGTGTGAATATCTCCGACCAAACAATCAGAAACAGGACTTCATTGGGGTGGCCTGAGGGCCGACGTCCTCTAGTGTGCTCTGTGCTCACTGCCGGACACTGTGGAGCTTGATTGGCATTTTCCATTGAACACCATAATTGGCAGGTCTGCCACTGGTGCCCCATGCTTTTCACAGATGAGAGCAGGTTTACCCGGAGCATATGTGACAGACGTGAAAGAGTCTGGAGAAGCCGCGGACAACTTTATGCTGCCTGTAACATCCTTCAGCATGACCGGTTTGGTGGTGGGTCAGTGATGGTCTGGGGAGGCATATCCATGGAGGGATGCACAGACCTCTACAGGCTACACAATGGCACCCTGACTGCCATTAGGTATCGGGATGAAATCCTCGGACCCATTGTCAGACCCTACGCTGGTGCAGTGGGTCCTGGGTTCCTCCTGGTGCACGACAATGCCCGGCCTCATGTGGAGAGAGTATGCTGCCAGTTCCTGGAGGAGGAAGAAATTGATACCATTGAATGGCCCCCACGCTCACCTGACCTAAATCCAAAAGAACACCTCTGGGACATTATGTTTCGGTCCATCCGGTGCCGCCAGGTTGCACCTCAGTCTGTTCAGGAGCTCAGTGATGCTCTGGGAGGAAATACCCCAGGACACCATTCGTCATCTCATTAGGAGCATGCCCTGATGTTGTCAGGCATGCATACAAGCACTTGGGGGCCATACAAACTACTGAGAACCATTTTGAGTTGTTGCAATGAAATTTCAGCAAAATGGACTAGCTTGCTGCACAATTTTTTCACTTTGATTTTCGGGGTGTCTTTGAATTCAGCACTCTGTAGGTGGATAATTTTCATTTCCATCAAATGATGTACCATCCTTTCATTCCTAACACATTACCCAGTCCATATCAGTATAGATATCCAGCATGAGATTTTGCCCAGAGATCTGATGCGTTTTCAAAGAGTTCCTTTCATTTTTTTGAGCAGTGTATATACATCCCAGGCTTTGTGTGTGTGTGTGTATATATATATATATATATATATATATATATATATATATATATATACACACACACACTGTATACAGTTTAGCTAGATCTCACTGCGGAGCATTCCTGGTGTACTGTTTTTAATATACTACAGGCAGGCAGTTGATTCTGTTAGCTGCAGTATATTCAGTATATATATATATATATATATATATATATATATACACACACATATACACACATCCCAGCTTTGTATGTATGTATGTATGTATATATATATATACACACACATACACACTGTATCCTGTGCAGCCAGATCTCACTGCAGGCCATTCCTGGTGTACCTATTCAAATACACTTTCAGGCAGGCAGGTGATTCAGTGATCTGCAGTGCATAAAATATATACTGTCTCCTACATATATTTTCACTGCATTCTAGTCTAGCCAAGCCTATACCTGACTGCAGGCCATTCCTGGTGTCCGTATTAAAATACACTTTCAGGCAGGCAGGCCAGGCAGGTGATTCAGTGATCTGCAGTGCATAAAATATATACTGTCTCCTACATATATATTCACTGCATTCTAGTCTAGCCAAGCCTATACCTGACTGCAGGCCATTCCTGGTGTCCGTATTAAAATACACTTTCAGGCAGGCAGGCCAGGCAGGTGATTCAGTGATCTGCAGTGCATAAAATATATACTGTCAACCTACAGTCCCTGTCTTGTTTGGACCGCCTGTGTACTGCTGTTCAGAGTATATAGGGCCTGGGGGCCCCACACCTTTTCTTTTTTTAGTTTGGGTGCGGGGTCCCCCTTAATATCCATACAAGACCCAAAGGGCCTGGTAATGGGCTGGGGGGGGGGGGGTACCCATGCCGTTTTTCTCAATGATTTTAATCCATATTGCCGGGACCCGACATTACATTAAAGCCGCAAGCAGTTTTAAATGACTTTTATTCCTTTAGAAATGTAATTTTTTGCAGGGACTGTTCTAAACACGTGAAACACGCGCCACTTTACAGGCATACTATAGACACCCCCCAGGTACGACATTTAAAGGAATATTTCACTTTAAGCATCATTAAAATCACTGCCCCCAAATAAACTGACGTTTTTAAAACTTTTTTTTGCATTGATACATGTCCCCTGGGGCAGGACCCGGATCCCCAAACCCTTTTTAGGACAATAACTTGCATAGTAGCCTTTAAAATTCGCACTTTTGATTTCTCGCGTTCGTGTCCCATAGACTTTAATGGTGTTCAAATGTTCGCGCGAACTTTCAGTCCGTTCGCATGTTCTGGATGCGAACCGAACCGGGGGGGTGTTCGGCTCATCCCTACCCAATACCAGTGGAAGGGCATGCCCAGCTCAGAGGGCTAACCAGTCGTACCCATATACCCCAGTACATCTAAGTACTGCCATTAGTCTATATAAAGTAAAGACCACGGCATAAAGGAACAAAGAAAAAAACACTGGAAAAGAAAACAACAAAGAGAAAAACAAGAGTCAGCAGCGGCTGACTTCCCCCCCCTTCCCACTCAGCATATCCCACATTACATTGAGATGCTCAAGTCCCAAAACGAGCCCAGAGAGGCAAAAATATCCTGCAGGTGTGTAACCAAGAGTGAGGTATTTAGTTCCCCCCACCACACATTGTCATGGAGGGCTATAATGCTATAATAACAAGGCATCAAAAAGGGGGGGGGGCAAACAAAAAGTCCCAACTAGAGATGCTGGAGATTCACTATAGAACTTGAGTCATTTATGCCTGGGCCAAGCCAGGGGCACAGTCTTAATAGTCTATTGAAACTGTAACTTGAGAAGACCACTGGGAACAAAGGTAGGTCAGAAACATGAACAAGGGAGAAATCCCTCACCGGGAAGGCCTTCAAGCAGCCCAAGAAACACCGCAGGCATCACGGTAAGACTCCATGAAGAGGTCATCACAGCCATGGGCCAAGTAGAACAATAGGGCTGGTGTCACGTACCTGGTGGAAGAGTCTGGTTATGCAGAGGGGGGCCTCTCTTACACCTCTGGCTCGAGGCCCCTGCCTGAGCTCCAGTTTCCAGTCTGACAACTGTTCCTGGGTCCATTACAGTTCTTGTTCCAGTTCCGGTCCAGCTTGGTCTACCAGCAACCTTGCCAGGCTCTTGTGCGACTCTGCACTCCTGACTGGAGTGTTACTGTTTACCTTCACAGGAGCAAGCTCTCTAATGCTAAGCTTAGAGCTACTGCATCAGAGGAGAGAAAGCGCATGTGAAGAGGTGTGAATCAGAGAACGAGCTTGCTTCATGAATGGTGAAGGTGAACAGCTGGGCCTCTCTTAGCAACACCCTGGTCGTTTTTCAATCAGGCTTCAAGAGGTAAGTAAATGGCCTACATCAGTGGTTTTCAATCTCAGTCTTCAAGTACCCCCAACGTGCCATGTTTTCAGGTTTTCCTTTACTTTGCACAGCTGCTTTAAATCAATATCAATGACATGGTATTGATAAGAGCTATTTTATCTAAGAGAAATTCCCAAAACATGGCCAGTTAGGGGGTACTTGAGGACTGAAATTGAGAACCACTGGCCTACATCTATAGCAAAGGGCATTATTCAACTTTGGTCAAAGCTGCACGGTTTGTTTTTAATCTACAGATGTCTCTTACCTCCATAGGCAGTTTTTTGGTAAAAATGACCTAACCCTTTAAAAGGAAAGTAAAGCATAGTGTACTTGAATTATTTGAATTTTTATGGCAGTGCCTCAGCCTGCCATAAAGCAATTTTCTTAGACTTGTATGGAGATTGCAGATTAAAGGCCAACTCCAGGCCCTCCGTTAATACCACCAGAGGCCTCCACTCTATTTGTCTCTTATCCAGGGTGGGCAGTCTTTAATGACGCAGAGAGCGGCACTGATGTAATATTTTATCCCTCCAGAGTAATTCATGATATATTAGTTGATAAATTACAGAACCATGCTGGGCTTGGAAGTGGAGAACAGGGAGCTACAATGTGAATGTGAGAATAGAAAAAAGAGAAGGATGGACTGAGCTTTTTGAAACATTGAAAATAAAATTTGGTTGCTTTGACTTATCTTTGTTGCAAGACCTGTGTGTGTCTCTATACTTGTAAATGTGAGAATGTGTTCTTCCATGTTCCACTACACTATGCTGTACATACTTCTCCATTCTGTACTGTGCTGTACATTGCATAATCCACATCTGCCATTTTCAACCAGGGTTCCTTGGAAAGCTAGGGTTCCTCCAGAGGTTGCTAGGGGTTCCTTAAGCTGTGGCTGATTGACTGACCTCCCGGGTTGAGGATGCCAGCATAGGGTTCAGGGGTCAACACCACTTGGCAAAGCCAGCTGCTTGACACCCATAATTGTTTCAGCTCTCTGTAAGGGCTGAATCCCCCCACCAGTCACTAATGTAAGGGTCATTTGCTTAACTGACCACCAATGAATTGGTTTTGGCAAGGGTGACCCAAGACCTAAAAACTATTTCAAGGGTTCCTCTGGCATAAAAATGTTGGTAAAAAAAACTCCACAATTCTACTTTGCTCTTCAGCAGGGGTGCCCAACCTTTTGAAGAGCGAGGGTCACTTAAGTTACTTGGTAACCGGTCGTAGGCCACAATGAACGGAGCAGGTCTGTGTCTACTCTGTATATGCAGAGCGGACACGGACACAGACCACTATACACCTTTTTTTTTTCCCGAATCGGATTGGAGGAAGGACACAAGTCGGTTTACATCTGCCACTCCTTAGAGTAGAATAGAGGGCCCAATTGGGTTGGACTAACTGTGTGAAAGGGGCCCAAGGCTGCTTTCACACAGATACACTGCAGTTTACCCGCACCGCTGGTGCAACGCAGTGTACCTTCGGCTTTCCTGCACTTTGCAATAGACTTCTATTATATTCTGCAGGTTTGGTGCACTTTCAGAAAGCTCACCAAACTCGCAGGTAATGACAGAAGTCTATGGCCTCGTACACACGACCGATTTTCTCGTCGTAAACAGTCAAGAAAAGTGCCGCGAGAGTTTTTTTGTCTAGAAAAACGTTCGTGTGTATGGTTTTACGACGAGAAACTTGACGAGAATCTCGACGAGAAAATAGAGAACCTGCTCTCTATTTTCTCGTCAGGAGTCCAGATTTCCTCGTCGTGTTTCTCGTCGGCCTGTTTTGTGACGAGAAAATGGTTCGTGTGTATGCTTTTACGACTCTTCCAAAAGTGCGCATGCTCACAAGCAACTATGAGACGGGAGCGCATCTTCTGGTAAAACAAGCCTTCATAATGGAGAGAGCACATTCGTCACGCTCATAAATATTTCATCGTTTAAATGTTCTGCATTGAATTCTTCGTTAGAATGTTACATTAATCAAAACGAGAGACCTTCTTTTGCTGCTGATATTCACACAGAGTTATGCCCTATTTTTAACCTTTTTCATGCTGCTCTTTATAAGATTTATGTGTATTATATCGTGCAAGTTTTTAGGAATAATTTAAATGGTTAGATTTTTCAAAATGATGTTAATTATAATTTCTCAATGTTTTGATAGCGATCTCCCATTTAATTTTCTAATCTATATTTTTAAAATTTCACACCATGTTTTTGAGCTAATCAGATTTAGTTATTCTTTTGGGGGGGGTGATATCTGTGCCTTTTATTGTCAGTCAAATGTATCTGCTTACTCCAAAGCTTGTTTTTTTTTATTTAAAAATACACATAGTCAAGTATGAACTTAAACAAAAAACACATTTATTCATGTTTATAAATTAAATAAAGAGAAGGCAGCGCTGGAGAAGCTGCTGCCATTTGTGCATCCCAGGGACCCCAGAGCACACAGCAACCCTGTGTGGACACTAAAATTGGGAGCTTGAGAAGGCCCACATTTCAGAACACAATCTGATGCTGGCCTCCCAGAGGTCAGGAACAGCAGCAGGTGAGATATATGTCCCAAGTGTGTGGTACTACAACAGGCTGCCTTCTGTCCGACCAGTGCGACCACAATGAAGCAAGGCCATCACTTCCTCTTCTTCCTGGCAACCTTCCCTGCAGCCTTTACTGAAGCCTTCCTTCTTCGTTTAGCTGGAGGCTGGCCCACTGGAGGGGTACTCCTGTCAGGAGGAGGAGGTGGAGGTGTAGCAGAAGGGGGTGGGGCAGAAGAAGAAGGTGGAGGTGTAGCAGAAGGGGGTGGGGCAGAAGGTGGAGGTGTAGCAGAAGGGGGTGGGGCAGAAGGTGGAGGTGTAGCAGAAGGGGGTGGGGCAGAAGAAGAAGGTGGAGGTGTAGCAGAAGGGGGTGGGGCAGAAGGTGGAGGGGTAGCAGAAGGGGGTGGGGCAGAAGAGGAAGGTGGAGGTGGAGGTTGAGGTTGGGTCAGTTGGGCCACCTCACATATGGCGGTATTGGGGGTAATTTGCTCCATCACCCCCTTGTTGAGCAAGGTGATGAGCAGGGGCTCGCATAGGAGGCGTTGCTCCATGCTCATCACCTTGAACTTAGCCTCCACTAGGCCGGCAATGGCCTCTTCAGGGGATGTGGGCTCCTTGAGGGTGGCATGGGCCTCTTTAATAAGGGCCATTGCTGCCTCACTGGTGGTCCTGTCCCTCCTGCCTCTTTTGTGAAGCCTGATGGGAGGCACCTGGGATCTGGTGCTTCTCCTTTGCCCTGCCACCTCCTGTCTGCCACTGGGCCCTGCCACCTCCTGGCTGCCACTGGGCCCTGCCACCTCCTGGCTGCCACTGGGCCCTGCCACCTCCTGGCTGCCACTGGGCCCTGCCACCTCCTGGCTGCCACTGGGCCCTGCCACCTCCTGGCTGCCACTGGGCCCTTCCTCCTCCTGCCTGACAGTTTCCAGACCCTCCTCCTGGCTGATTTCATCCTGTGTATGAAAAAGAAACATAGTTTAATATGTTGGTTTAATCTTTGCATCAAACTTTGTAATCCTGATGGAAGCAATTAGAATGTAAATGCATAAATCCTTGCTTTAAATTTACCACTACATCAGCTTGACTATTTACCACACAATTAAGTGCAGAATAATGTCTACAGATCATGATTTCACTTGTTGAATACAAAATAATGTATGTTTCTCATCCTGACATATTTGGGAAACATTAATTTTATCCCACTACATTTTCAGTTAATACTATACCTGGCTCCAGATGGCCAAATCAGGATCATCCAGGATGGCTGCCTCCTCTTGCTCCAGAGAAGGCTCAGGTTGGCTGCAGGGAAGTCTGGGGGGAAGAGTGGAGAGTGATGGCCTTGTGTCAATGTGGTCATCCAGGAAGGACATCCTGCTGTAGTACCACAAAACCGGGACATAAACATCATCTGCTGCTGCTCCTGACCTCTGAGAAGCCAGCACCTTAGAGCGTTCAGTCCTGTAGGTACCTCTCAAGCTCCCAATTTTAGTGTCCACTTGTTTTGCTGTGGCTGTGGGCACCTTGGTATGCACAAATGGGAGCAGCTTCTCCAGCGCTGCTTTTCTCACCCCTTTTTTTTTATGGATGGGGTTTTTGGTCTCCCACAGAGCCGGCAGCTCCCTTACCCGGTCAATAAATTCCGCCAGGAACTCTTTGTCGCTAATAAATACATTCATATTGTATCTGCAAGTAAAATAAATTATATTTAAATAATGTGAGGCAAACAGTCTAACCTCCTTCACATCCTAGTCACCATATATATCCTCCAACAATCTCAAGACAGTATAGGCCAACAATTTTAACAAGTCTCACAAAATCACATACCTTCGTTCGCACGTCCGTCACTTGAACTCCTCTCTCCGCACACCGAACGTACTATAGTCACATGTGTGTTTGCTATATACACACCACGCATGCGTCCAAATTCGAACACGTCGCTCCGCACACGTCGCCCGCCCATGACGTTCTAACTAACATCTTTTCCCCGCCCCTTCTCTTTCGGCGCGCAGACAGATATGGCGGAGTTACAGCAGGTGTCTGATAATTCCGCAACTAGCGAGGAGACAAGCCCGGAGACCGAGGACACGTCACGATCAAGGAGGAGATTCAAGGCATCGAATAAGTCTTTGGCGGAGATGGCGGAGATGGTGGACATCTTGGTCAAGGCTGATTATGATGCCAAGCATGGGCCGTATAGCAAACCAAATAGAAGGAAGGCCAAAATCCTCACTAAAGTTGTGAAGAGTCTGAGGGCGAAGTTCGGGGTGAAACGCTCAAATGAGCAGCTCAGAAAGAGGTGGTCAGACCTCAAACTGAGGGAGCCAGACCAGTTGAGGAGCATAAAGAGGATGCTCGCTAAAAGTAAGTAAAATGACGACCTTTCTGCTATTAATCTTTTTAGAAACTGACTTTTTTTTTTTTAAAGCATATTGGACTCCCTTCCAAAATGTATTATTTTGAACTAGGTTGGGCACAGTAATCGTTCGTTACGTTACCGACACTTCGTTCGGCCACTATCCGTGGTTTTGGCTTATTTAAGACCCCCAAAAGTAATTAGACATCTGCCATTTTTGATCAAGTATTGTGGATAATTTTTAAGTCTAGATGATGTGTTTGTAAGGAGAATGAAATGCAAACTTTAATCAGTGTAAAGGAGAGGACACTCAGCAGCTGCTTCCACATCTGTACTTTGGAGCACTATAGTGTGGGCCACCAGACCCGCCTTTTTTGGGTGTCCCACACAGGTGCATCAGAGTTTATTTGTGGTGCCTCCATGTCCAAAAAATTACATCCAAATGTGAATAATAAACATATTTGGGGTCATAAAGAATGCATTTTTCTTTAAATTCCGCACAAACACACACTTGTACCCCACTTCCAAACAATTTAGCCTGTTTTAAGTTTAAAAATGAGATTTTTACAGTGTGATAAATAGACCTTTGGTTTTATTCTCATAGGGGAGAGAAGACTGGGAGGAGGACACTCCAGGGAGCACATGCACCCCACAACTTCCAAGCAACCCCAAACTCCCAAAGATCCACAACCGAAAGATGTGCAGGAAGTTGAGGTGGAGGAAGGAGAAGTGCAGGAAGGAGAGGTGGATGACGTTGTGGATCTGGTCACCACAACAGGTCAGTATCTGACACCACAGCTTAAGGTAAGCGAGGTAGGCCTGCAGAGTTTTATTAATTTTTTTTTATGGTTTTTAGGGGATGGAAATGTTGTGAAGGATAGCACACCGTTCTCTGCTGACAGTGCCCTCCGCCTCATCCAGCAAGTGATGGAATGTAGCACGGAACTGGACCTAATTAAACAAAGAATCCATGTGATGGAACAAACATTTAAAGACATTCTCGATGTTTTGGGGAGAATTCAATAAGCCATCCAAACACATTTGTTTTTACATGTTTGTTTTTATATTTTTACTAATTTTTTGAGTAACAAAGCAGCCAAAAATTGAATATGCACACAGTGTGTGAACATGTGCTATCTGCCATCAGGGGATATCCATGTACGTCTTTTGTGGGTGCAACCCCTTCCTCGTATCAAAAGTCGGTGAACTGAGGAAGGGGATGCACCCCCAAAACACATCCATTGATCACCCCTGATGGCAGATAGCACATGTTGACAATAGGGATCAGGATTGTAAACTTCCTATTTGCAAAAAAGTAAAAATGTGTGCATATTGAATTTTTGGCTGGGCAAGGGGTGGCAGGACCCCATATTAGGACGGGCACATAGAGACATAGTTTGTGTAACTGAATGTCTCAGATTGCTCAGAGGTATCCAATGTTGTCATTTTAGAAATGCAAGTGGTATTTTTGTATTTTCATAAGCCAAAATTTGACGGGTTGTGGTCAGGCCAACCCCAAAGTAAAACAAAAAAAAATGTGCAGAGAGTAAAATATTTGACCACAAACAACGTGTAGCTTCTTTTTATAATACACTCTAAGCTTATTTGGTTCTTTTGTAAGGTAACATAGTGAAATTGGTTGTTATTTACTAAAGTAAAATACACTTGCCACTACAAATGCACAAAGACAAACTAGGAGACAGGAAAGAACAAATAATTAAAGGTTTAAACAAGATTTTTATTGGGATACTTAGACATAGGCTGGCATAGGAATTGCCCCCCTACCCGTGAAATACTCCATGTATTTGTCCCGAACCACACGGGCATTTTGGGGGGGCAAGCCAAGACGGGCAGATTCCAGGCCCGGAAGGGGATTTGCAGGGGAAAGTCCAGCCTCTGGCAAAACTGAGGCCATATATGAATTCGCTTTGCGGCAAAGAAAATTGTGTAGCACACAGCAGCATAACACTACATAGTTTATTTTGTAGTCCGCCAAGTGGATGGAAGTCATAAAAAGGCGGAACCGGCTGGCCATTATGCCGAAGGCATTTTCAACGACTCTTCGGGCCCTGGCCAGCCGGTAATTGAACACACTCTTCTCTGGGGTCAGGGTCCTCTGTGGAAATGGCCTCATAAGATGCCGTCCGAGTCCGAAGGCTTCATCAGCCAAGAAAACAAAGGGGAGTCCTTCAATATTCCCTGCATCCGGTGGCAATGCAAGGTCGTCACTCTGGAGACGGAGGGCAAACTCCGTCTGGATGAAGGATCCCCCATCGGACATCCGGCCATTCTTCCCTACATCAACATAGAGGAATTCATACCGTGCTGACACCACCGCCATCAGCACAATGCTATGAAACCCCTTGTAGTTGTAGTAGTAGGATCCAGAACGGGGTGGCGGCACGATGCGGACGTGCTTCCCGTCTATGGCACCACCGCAGTTGGGGAAGTCCCACCGCGTGGCAAACTCCGATGCCACAGTCTGCCATTCCTGTGGCGTTGAAGGAAGCTGTGGAGTGAAACAAGATGAAATAATATTAGAAAAACAAAGGCATACATTACAAGCAAATTCAAGACCAAAAAATTAGAGACCAACATCAATCTAATTATACGTTTATTAAGGTGTGTAAAAAAAGTATAATGGAAGGCTCATTTATCATATTCATCACCCCCTCTGATGGGCCATTACTAAATTATTTTGGGGGGGGGAGATGTGTTTGGCCACAGGATAGCATTGCAGTGGCGGTGCGTCCAGAGTGGGCGCTGGAGCACTGTCCCCTCTCTCCTGTGCCCATCACTCAGAACAATACATAGGTTCATGCGTTGCATGAACCTATGTATTGTCTATGCCGCACACTATTCAGGTGGTTGGCCTCTTGTAAAGCGACCGACATATGAATAATTGCGGCATTTAGGGGGTTAAAATAGCAGAGCAGAAACAGGTATTAAAATAGTCTTACAAATTACAACCTGAGGGATGTAATTGGCTTCCTCAAAGAAAAATCGGGGACGCAAGGAGGGGGCATTCCTTGTGTAAACACTGACAGGCAGCTCTGGCAATCATGTTCACCAAGTCTGTTTAATGGTAACATGATTGGCTGATGCAACATGAAGGGAAGGAGAAGACATCAAGGACAGAAGAAGGATGGCGCTGACCACAAGAAGGTAAGTGCAGGGCTGGGGGGAAACTGGCTGCAATAGAGGGGACTAAATGGCTGCATTGGAGGGGACAACTGGGGGCGTTTATTAGGCAACAGAGCAAAAAAGGAGGAAGTTTATTTCCGAAATTGGGGTTGTAACCCCCCAACATTTGGAGCAACAGGCGCCCCTGCTGGAAAAGTTAGTGAGGGGAAATATTTAGGGAGGATAAAAAAGGGGCATTTAAAAACTTCCAGCATGCATGGGGACAAAGGGGACATTCTCAGCATATTACAATCATGGTAATTAGGAAAGGATGAAAGAAATACAATACATTAGCATACATGTAATACATAAAATGTGATGTGAAGGGAGAAAACTTACCCTAATATAGTCCTCCTGCAGGACTTGTATAATAGCAGAACAGGTGTCTGGGATTATGAGGCCCAGAGCCTGGGGGGAGATGCCTGTGGTGAACTTCAAGTCCTGAAGACTTCTCCCTGTCGCCAGGTAACGCAACGTGGCGATGAGCCTCTGCTCAGCACTGATGGCTTCCCGCATAACGGTGTCCTTCCTGGTAATATAGGGGGACACCAAAGCCAACAGTTCCTGAAAAACGGGGTCAGACATCCTCAGAAAATTCCTGTAGTCCTCAGGATTATTCTCGACGATCTCCCGCAGCAGAGGCATGTGGCAGAATTGGTCCCGCTGGAGCAACCAATTCTTGGTCCATGAACTCCTCCTCACACCATTCATGGACTGGTCTTGGTCCAAAACAAGCAGACCAACACCAAGCGCACGCACAGCACGAACTCGACGACGAGAACGTCCAGGCGACATGGCTAGGAAACGGTCGTCTAATCAGAACGTACAGAACAGAACGCACTTTAGAACAGCAAGGCCTATGAATAACGAACTGAAATTCAGAAACGAACAGGCAAGAACGCACTGTAAAACAGATACGACCTGCCTAGACGCCCTGAAAGTCAAGATACGAACCCACAAGCACAAACTGAACGGCAGAAAACGATCTGAAAAGTACGAAGACTGAAAAGCGCGAATCGTCTCTTCCCAAACTTTTACTTCACACGCGGTAACACGAGATCAGCAAAAGCAGCCCAAGGGGTGGCGCCAAGAAAAAAGATCTTCCCCTTTATAGTGCCGTCGTACGTGCTGGACGTGAGCGCAGAGAACCACGAGGAAATTGGGAAATGCCAGTGTGTACGCATAGAAAGCTTGACGAGAAAATCGACAAGCTTAACAAGAATCTCGTCGAAAAAAACGACGTGTTTTTTACGACGAGAAAATCGGTCGTGTGTACGAGGCCTATGGCTCAGTGCAGGTAACCCGCAGGTGCACTGCTCTGCACCTGCGGATCAGTTTGAAAGCAGCTAAGTAACCACTGCAGAACAGATATGCCCATATATACACTGTGATTTTAGTAATAAACTAACCTTTAAAGAGGAAGTAAACCCTGATGGGTTTTACTTCCTATTTTGCTTGCTGCAAAGCCTGCAAATGAAAAGGATAATGCGCTAGTCTGCATCGCCCATTATGTGCCACTTACCTGTAAAAAAAATCCAGCAATGTCCCCACAGTAGGCAGCGTCCATCTTCTGTCCCCTCTTCCTTCCGGCCGCTGACTCCGGCATGCGCACGGGAGCCGCCATTCATGGCACAGGCTGGGGAAGAAACGGCACTTCATTTTGTTTCTTCCCTGCGCATACACAGTTACGTTTTTCGGCGGACTACAAGTGAAATATCTCCTAAACGGCACACGTTTAGGAGATATTTCCACTACCTATAGGTAAGCCTTATTCTAGGCTTACCTATAGGTAGGAGTCCAAAAAGTGGGTTTACAACCACTTTAATAACAGTATTCTATTCTATTCCATCCCAGAGCAGGAGACCGTGGGCCACATGAGAGGGCTCTGTGGGCCACGTGTGGCCCCCGGGCCACTGGTTGGGCACCCCTGCTCTATAGCCTGCAACTGTTCACTGCCTTCCCAGCAATCACAGACTCAGACCCATCTATGCCCAAACGTCACATTTCCTATAGCAAAGTTTAAAAGCCAACACAGCCAAAAACTCTTTTGTTTCTTCCTTTTTATTGCGGTAGCCCTACTGAGAATAATTATCATAATTCCCTTGCCAGGTGTCAAGGTGTCACAGGACCAGGAACAGCAGAGAAATCTTCCCAATTAATTCAACAAAACGACCTTTCTAAATACAGCGGGGAAAGGTTGGAGCTTGTATAAGATTTTTAATTTTGCTTGTTGACCTGTCCCAGTAATCCTCATTTCTTGTCCTGGTTTCATGCAGACAAGAAATAAGGGCAATCTGTCCAATGGGTACCACAAAGAGCAGTTGAACCCCAGCATATGACCCAGGGCTGTTATTCACCGGGAAAAGGTGCAGGCACTCCCCCCTTCCAAGTCACCCCTTGTCTCTGCCCCTTACCCACCTCTGAGCACCATTCCTTTGTCCACTCCTTACCCACCTCTCAGCAATACTCCTTTTAGAGAATACAGTATAATTGTATGGTACTTAGTAATTTATATGGTTTTTGTTAATAACTAAAAAAAAATCATTAGATTCCCTGCAGCCAGCTTCAAAGCACCTCCTCCAGTAACAATAGATCCACCCTAGCAACAATAGGTCCCCCAGCAGCAAGCATCAATAGACCCTCCAGCACACCCCAGTACCCCTTGCCATTACCATACATTCAATGTTGGAGGTGTCAGAATTCCCTCCCTCGTGTTCCTGCTATAAAAAAAAAAGCCCTGGTTGTACCCCTCCCCGCTTCAACCAAATCTAAAACAATTTTGGATAAAGTTAAAGCTGCACTCCGGGCTATGCAAATTTTGCCTAAATATGAGGCATACAGTATGTATTCTTACTGGAATCTTGGTGCTCTTTGTGCATTTTTTCCAGATCTCTGCAGTAATCCTGCCATAAAGACCAGTCACTGCTGCTCTCTCTCCTTATGCAGGGAGACTAGTCTTGTGTCCCCTCCTTTTCTGCAGGCAGTCTGTCTTCCACAAGTCTGCGCCCAGACTATGTGCAGCATAGTGATGATGTTACCACCACGTTTAAATGTATTTGCAAAGACATTTAACACCCAAAAAGTGAATTTATAACCTTTGTAGCTACTGAAACATTGTTTAGCGTTCGGGGTTAAGTTTAACACTTGTATTATACTTTTACCACTGAATGGAAACCAGTTCATATCTGGTCCCACCTAGCAATTGAATTATTTAACCACTTCAAAACCGGGCATTTTCACCCCTTCTTGTCCAGGACAATTTTCTGCTTTCAGCACGGCCACATTTTGAATGACAATTGCGCGGTCATGCTACACTGTACCCAAACAAAATTGTTATCCCTTTCTTCCCACAAATGGAGCTTTCTTGTGGTGGTATTTGATCACCTCTGCAGTTTCTATTTTTTGGTAAACAAACTAAAAAAGACTGAAATTTTAGAAAAATATAAGTTTTTCTTCGTTTCTGTTATAAAATGTAGTTTTCTCCTTCACTAATGAGGCGGCACTGATGGGCACTAATTAAGTGTCACTGATGAGGAGGCACTAATAGAGAATTGATGGGCACTGATATGCAGCACTGATGATGAGGTACTGACAGGTGTTACTGATGGGCACGGATTTGAAGCTGTGGTGGGCACCTCTCATGGGGACTGCGCTGATAACCAATGTGCTGATTATCCGCGCAGACCCCCAATCAGACTACGATCGGCGGCTCTCCCTGTCAGCGCGAACCGAGGAAAGCCATTTACCGGCACTTCCGGCTTCACGCTGTGATTGGTCACAGCTGATCACGTAGTAAGGAGCCTCGGTCAGAGGCTCCTTACCACGATCGGAGATGCGGTGTGTCAGACTGACACGCCGCACCACCGTTCGCTGGGCTGCGCGCCCCCCGCGCCGGCATGTTATTCCGAAAGTCGTCATATGACGTAAAGTCAAGAGAACAGAACCACCGTCCAGCCGTCATTCTCCTATAGGCCAGGCGGGAAGTGGTTACACAATTTCATTTTCCATCTACACATAATAATAGTGGAAGGATATGTTCACACTACGCTTGTTTTTCTGCTGTATGGGGCTAGCAACTCCAAAGACTAAAATATGACAAATACTCAATTTCACGGCATATTAGCGCCCGCATAGATCTGTAAATGCACACATAGGTTTGCAGATATTTCTGAATGTTTTTCACATTAGATTTGTTTTCATATCAAGTTAAGTGTTGCTTTAATGGGTTACCATAGCAACACCATTTCCAGCATTTCAGCGCGCTTTGTGCATTGTCCTTAGTTACTTCATTAGTGCCATACCTTCTATATTGGAAACAGATGACAAAGGACCCTCGAGCGTTCAGTCCTGATTGTGACGGAACCTTTGTGTACCCCATGGGGGTCACGATCTCTATGTGACTATTATGCTGCAGGAGTGCAAACACAAACTAGTCAATTAACGCGAATAGGTAGTTGCTTTTTCCTGCTTTCATAGCTGGACAGTATTGTTAGATTTAATTGTGCTATATTGTCAGAAGTCTTCCATGTTTTACATTGGAATAATAAGCAGTCATGGATAATTTCAGACACTCAAGATGCAGGATTGTGAAATCACCTATATATATATATATTGCTTTTGATCTAACATTGTGGAAGGAGAGCAGAGGGTAGAGGAGGTCCTGACCCAGCGGCTGGCATAAGTTAAGTTGTTGGGATGTACAAATCCCTGAAAGATCTGTGGTCAGTTTGTGTAAAAGGAAACTGAAATAAGGACAATGACACACAAAAAACATTCCAAAAAATAAATGGCGGATGTAGATCAGGGGTCTCAAACTGGCAGCCCTCCAGCTGTTGCAAAACTACACGTCCCATCATGCCTCTGCCTGTGGGAGTCATGCTTGGAACTGTCAGCCTTGCAATGCCTCATGGGACTTGTAGTTTCGCAACAGCTGGAGGGCGGCCAGTTTGAGACCCCTGATGTAGAGAGATGGTGAGCAGCCTAAAGCTGGCTACACGTTATACAATTTTTTATTGTCCAATTTCCTTTAGATTTACCTTCAACTATGTACTGCAAGAGCCTGCTAGATTGCATACAAATTGAAAGGGTTTAGGTTTGACCTCCTATTATATGTTTTTGGTAAATATAAAGGAAAATTGTACCAGAAAGCTGTATAATGTGTAGCCAGCTTAAAGTGGTTGTAAACCAACTTTGACAACTTGCACCTACAGGTAAGCCTAGATTAAGGCTTACCTGTAGGTGCAAGAAATATCTCCTAAACCTACACGGTGTGATCACTGTTTACATTTGCATTTGAGACCTGCATATGCATTTGCGTGTATGCATGGAGGAATATTTTGATCAGATGCTTCACAAGCGGGTAACTGATTGTAAACAAACGAAACTGGAAGTGACAAAATCCTTGTTGCTTTCAGTTTCTTTGGTCACCGGAGGTGGGGGAAATGGGCGATCACAGATGTGTTTACCGGACCCGACAGGTTCCCTGACCGCCTCCCGGGTATGCCTTCCTGTACCCTGTAGCAGTGATCAGGTGACTGTGGAGCCGCACGGATCACTTCTACAGAAAAGCCCATCGCCAGCTGTAAACTTTGATCTCAGGATATAGCCATGATCCTGAAGTAACCACTTAAGCCCAAGACTATACAGGTACAGGGCACAAAGTGGTTAAAATAAGCACCAGGGATGGAACATTCATGAATGACAATGGCTGCTGAGTTCCTTGAACTCTTCTATCCTCTGTCTCCCCCTAGAACCTCTGTCAGATTTGTATTTCCGTCGGCGTCTCTGTTGCAGATCTTTTGTTTCTTTAGGTCTGTTGAGGAAAGGCCTTTTTCTGTTCCAGCATGGCTGCACCCGTGTGCACAAAGCCAGCTCCATAAAAACCAAAATAAGCTTGTGGAGGAACTCAAATATCCTGTACAACCCTACAGAACACATTTGGGATGGATCAAGAACCAGGTCTTCTCATATATCATCAGGACCTGGCCTCACAAACGCTGCTTTTGCTGAATAGTCACAAATTCCAACAAAATCTTGAGGAAAGCTTTCCTAAAAGAATGAGGCTGTTATAGCCAGCAGTGTGGTGGTGTGGACTCCATATTAAAGTTAATGACTTCAGAAGGGAATGTTCAACAAGCTTTCCACAAAAGTTTTGTCGTATCATAGATTTGTTGTATGATGGAAAATTGGCAAAACCTTGAAATTACCAGATCATTTTTCTGGTTATGGTGGTCTGCTACCAAGAGGTTTCCTACCAACCTGTAGCGATGGACCAAGTTTAAATGCAATCTGTAACAAAGCAAATGATCTAGGGATGAAGCTTCTTATAGACCACAGTGGAGGATGTTGCTTCAGAGTTAGGCTACTTTCACACTGAAGCGCTGGATGCGCTGGCGGTATAGCGCCGCTATACCATCGTTTTTGCCGCGATTTGCGGGCGCTAGCGGGGCGATTTTAACCCCCGCTGGTGGGCAAAAAAGGGTTACAACCGCCCGCAAAAAAAACGCCGATTTGGGGGCGCTACCCCATTGATTTCAATGGGCAGAGGTGCTGTAGGAGCAGTAATTATACCGCTCCTATAGCACCTCAAAGATGCGGCTGGCAGTCGTTTTTTTTACCCTCCTGCCAGCGCAACGCTCCAGTGTGAAAGCTCTCAGGCTTTCACACTGGATACAAAGGAGCAGCTCTTTCAGGGCGCATTGCAGGCGCTATTTTTAGTGCAATAGCGCCTCAGTGTGAAAGCAGCCTTAGAGAGTGGCTTTCCCCATATCTAGCTAATCACACAGGCAATTTGCTTGTGTGAGAAGCCAGAAATGGTGATGAGATTACTCTTAAAGCCGGCCATAGATGGTGTGCTTTTCTTTCCTACAACCAAAATCGCTTGGTTCCTTCAACACAGCAAGCGTCTCTGCCGGAAGATTATTGCTAGCGGCTAGAACTGCTGGAAATAATTGAATAAAAAATTCGGGAAGGGTGGTTGTACCCAAGTTGATCAACTTGGGTACAATCAGCCTGCCCATACACTGTTCCAATCCCAGCAGGTCCCTGCCAAACAGGCTGTGATTCGAACAGTCTATGGCCTGCTTAAGTTCAGTCATCAAACGTTTGCTTGCATAATAAAATGAACACGGTTTATGTTGTCAAAGTGAAAAAGTTCCAGTTCAATTCAGTGGGGAAATCTCCAGAAGCAGCAGAAATATGGGCTGGGAACTCAAAGGTTAGTGGAATTTAAAAGAAACCCGTACTAAGAAATATGGTGGCTACCAATGCTGACCTTGTAAGATTACCAATTACCTCTGGATAGAGTCACTAAACCATAACAAGTATGGAAAGTAGAAGGTCGGAGTGAAGTCAGAACTCCTAATTGACCATTTGTTCAAGATTAGTGCTTTGAAGGTTTGAGGCCACTGGATCAGCATGGCCAGGCAACCAGTATTTTCAGAGGGAAAGGTGAGCAATGGCAGTCTTAAAGTGTCCATCTTTGCAGTAAAAAGACGCAACATAAAAATACTTGTGTCATGAATATTAGTAAAAATGTGTAACAATGTTTCAAAAATACTTTCTTTTATTAAATGTATTTTTCTTGAAGCGGAAGTAAACCCATCCATAAAGCACGTGCCGGAAATGTACCACTCCCATTGGTTGTGCTCTCAACCAAGCTGTCAAACCATCCAATGACTGGTGTCATAACTGATCACATGTGCAGCATCATGGCAGTTGTAGATTAAACAGAGGCAAAGATGGCAGCTTCCTTGGCTGAAAACGATAGGGGGGTTTACTTACACTTTAAATTTGACTTAGTGTCACCTGCTCACAGTCCTTGTACAGAAGAGCTCAGACTGGGAGAAAGAAAAGCACAAAGGGCTAGTAACCTGCAGTTCTCTTATGCAAAGAGCATGCCGAAATGAGGGACTAAAGCTGGCCATAAATGGATCGAATCTTAGCTGGTTCAGCAGGCACCGGCCAAGAATCGATCCATTTATGGGCAGGATGGTTGTACCCAAGTCAATCCATTGATTGACTTGGGTACAACCAGCCTGTCTGATTTTTTTTACATGCGATGACTCCTGGCAGCTACAGCGGCTAGCAGTAATCATTGTGCTCTGCCAGCTAGAAGGCTTTCCACCGGCAAAACACAATATTGCTTCGGGAGGGATTCCCCCAGCATCACTGACCGTGCTTCTGGGGGAATCAAGTGATTTTATTTCCTTACACCCATGGTGGAAGGAAAGGAAATTCCATAATCTATGGCAGGGATAAGCAATTAGCCGACCTCCAGTTGTTGCAAAACTACAAGTCCCATCATGCCTCTGCCTCTGGGTGTCATGCTTGCGGCTTGAGTCTTGCTATGCCCCATGGAACTTGTCCTGCAACAGCTGGAGGTCCGCTAATTGCATATCCCTGATCTATGGGCTGTTTTAACCACTTCCCGTCTGGTTTAATTGTTCCATTATGACGTCCTTCAGAACAAACCGATTGTGCGTTCCCCCGGGGATGCGCATCGCAGAAATCGGTGGGCCGAGCGACACACCGCATCTCTGATCACGGGTAAAGAGCCTATGACGTAGGCGCTTTACCAATAGATCAGCTGTTTTCAATCAAAGTGTAAATAGGAAGTGGCAGTTATCGGCATTCATGCACTCAAGCTGACAGCGTGTAAGTAGAGAGCAGATAAGTGGCATTCCTGACAGGGGGAATCTGCACTGATAATCAGCACAATGATTATCAATGCAGCCCCATCAGTGATGTTCATCAGTGCCGCCAATCAGCGACCATCAGTGCCGCCAATCAGCGACCATCAGTGCCGCCAATCAGCGACCATCAGTGCCGCCAATCAGCGACCATCAGTGCCGCCAATCAGCGACCATCAGTGCCGCCAATCAGTGAGCGACCATCAGTGCCGCCAATCAGTGAGCGACCATCAGTGCCGCCAATCAGTGAGCGACCATCAGTGCCGCCAATCAGTGAGCGACCATCAGTGCCGCCAATCAGTGAGCGACCATCAGTGCCGCCAATCAGTGAGCGACCATCAGTGCCGCCAATCAGTGAGCGAGAAAAATTTATTATTTACAAAATATTATAACAGAAACAAAAGATTTTTTTTTATTTTTACAAAATTTTATGTATTATTTTTCATTTATTTAGCAAAAAATAAAAAACCCAGTGGTGATTAAACACCACCAAAAAAGAAAGCTCTGTCTGTCTCCAAATAAAATAAAAGATAAAAATTTAATATGGGTACAGCGTTGCATGATCGTGCAATTGTCATTCAAAGTGTGACAGCGCTGAAAGCTGAAAATTGGCCTGGGCAGGAGTGGCCAGTATTGAAGTGGATAAGGATTGGATGCACGGAAATAAAAATCCTTTGGCAGGTAAAACAGCTCATTGTATATGCATGTCATCTGTGTATTTAGCCATTTGCCTGGAATTCAGATTTAAATAAAAATGCATATAAAAAAATAAAAATAAAAAAGGTATAGAACTGCTAAGCAAGCCATATTGTATTTTGTTATTAAAAATGTCCCTCCCAAGTCTGCAGCCAGCTATATTTTTCAAAAACGCAACAGTACCCACCACAGGGCATTCCAGAATTCTCATTCCTCTATGCCCGATTGGCTTAATACAAGCAGGCTGCACAGAGCTTGGGGGCAAATCTCAGGCAGCTCCTGCAACACAAATTTCATCTTAAAAGACAGGCTTGTAAACAAAAGGATGCTGAGCCCATAGCGTTCCTTATAACAGCACCAAAGACAATCATGCAGCTATAATGAACGCAGAAACCTCCCACTTAGCAGTCTTTTTCATTAACAATACTGGCAAGGTCTATATCAATATCTACAGAACTTTCTAATGAATATAGCCGACCTGGAGATTACTTTTTTTTTTTATTATAATTATTATTAAAAAAATGGGAACTTCACACTATTAAAGCGGAAGTAAACCCAACGATTTGATAGTTTCAAAAAGCAGTTACATTCCCGGCATGCCGGAAATGCTAACTGTCACATTGGTTGTGCTCTCAACCAAACTGTCACACCATCCAATGGCTGATGTCATAACTGATCACATGTGCAGCAACTTGGCAGTTGAAGATTAAACAGAGGCCAAGATGGCAGCTTCCTTGCCTGAAAATGATAGGAGGGTTTACTTCCACTTTAAAGCACAGAGTGTGTAAAACGAAAAACCATCCACTTTGACAAGGAAAGCAAAAGGTTGTCAACATGTTTGGGCTGCTTTCTTAAAAAAAAAAAAAAAAAAAGGAAGACCATCTAGACTGCTGCAGTGCAACTGTGTGTATCAGAATGCGACTTTTAGGTCAGCTGAAACAGTGAAGGATAATTTCTGATTGGCTGCTACTGGTTACTGTACTTTATCATAATGAAATAAAAGTCACTGTGTTAATTAAAAAAAATGCTTCATTTTAGTGCTAGAAAAACAAGGATTCAAAGCAAAACAGTTAAACAGGCATGATCAAGACCCTCATTACACAAATAATTCGCACCAACAAAGGGACTTCTGTGAACTTGTGCTTTGTCCATACTGACCGCTTCACTCTATAGAGCATAAGCCACAAACACATTCCATTCATTTCCCCCCATTGCTCTGATCTGCAACTGGCCAGCCTGAGATTTATAAGCAAGTCCAAACTGGGCTGGGCAGACTTTCTCCGCTCCCATGTGACAGTGCTGGAGGATGGCGATTTGCCAGGCAGGCAGGAGGAGGAGTTTACGCGTTCTAAAAACCCCAAGGGCCAGTAGGGGGAGCAAGTGGAAGGTATGTATGTACATATTGCTCCATAGGGTAGAGTACAGTGATTTTGCCCAATATGAGTACCGAGTCACTTTAACATAATGTTATGTTGGCAGTCAATCCTGGATGGATAAAGTTTATCTTTTGTAAAATTTAAGGGTTGTATTCCCTTTCCTAGATGAAAAACGACTTCAGTATTTGTGCACTAAATCCAACATTGTAAACATTTGTTCAACCTGATCTTTACTGAACTGGAGGATTGGAGTTATGATCAGTAGATTCTTCCCTATAGTATGTCACTACTCCATAAATTAAGAATTAAAGTGCTATTCAATCCTGAACCCCAACTAATCTGAAAATGCCCCACCCCCCCCCCTCTTGTAACACCTATACTGATCAACCTGTGTAAGGAAGATGTCTAAATTTAAGTGGAACTCCACCCAAAGGGGGGAAGAAGTTCCTCTTGTTTGCACCCTCCGCTGTCTCATTTTGCACTTTTTTGGGGGGGAGCGGGTACCTGGCTTTGATGGGTACCTAGTTTTGACAGGTACCCGCTCCCACTTCTACGCCTGAAGTTCGGCCCCACTCATTCCCCCGCAGTCTTCTGGGACACATCACAGGTCCCAGAAGACTACAAGACCATTCCCAAGGCGCAGCGTGCTTGCGCATGCACAGTAGGAAACCGCCTTAGAAGCCGCAAGGCTGGAGCTTGCACCTGAAGCCAATTGAAGAATGGGCTCGGGGACATCGCTGGATCCCCGGACAGGTAAGTGTCCTTATATTAAAAGGTCAGCAGCTAAAGTATTGACTGACTTAATTTTTTGGGGGGAGCTTGGAGCTCCTCTTAAGGCTCCATTCACATCTCTGTGTCTGGCGGCAACAATCACGGTAATAAAGCGCAGATAGAATCGCGGGACGTCCATCGCCCAAAAAAAGCTCCTGGATGTCGTTTGGGCAACGGTCATCCCGCGGTTCTGTTCCCGCGTTTTTTCTTCAATTGGCTTCAGGAAAATCGCGCCGCGTTTGGGGTGCTTTTAAAATCAACAGGCATGCACGGGTGTCCCTTTTCGGGCAGATTTGCGCCAATTCCGCCCACAATTCAGAACGCGGAGATGTGAACGGAGCCTTAGCTATTTTCAGGGCCGGTCATGTGATCGTGCTGCAGAGAAGAGGAGATTGCGCTCGACAGCTGCTAGTAATGCCTGGGAGCGATGACGTCCCCCATAGGCTCTAATGCAGGGATCCTCAAACTACAGCCCTCCAGCTGTTGCGGAACTACAAATCCCATGAGGCATTGCAAAACTCTGACATTTACAGACATGACTAGGCATGATGGGAATTGTAGTTCCTAAACACCTGGAGGGCCGTAGTTTGAAGACCCCTGCTCCAATGGTTTATCCATTTCCAGTGGATCAGATCACGTAAACGGACAGATGGGGCCTGAAAATAGGCAAGTATATACATCTTTCTTACACGTCAATAGGCATTAGGAGGAGAATGAAGCAATTTTAGGATTACTTTAGATATAGCCTGGAATTTCACTCTAAAGTTCTTGAAAGCCACATTTTTTCATTATGGATAACGTAGGGAAGAGTTAGAACCTCTGTCCTCTCTTGGGAGATTCACCATCTCAATTGGTCCTGGTGCAAGTTCTCAGCGATCAGGAAAAGAGGGAAGTCTTCCAATGTGAACTCTCTTTCAGCTTATAGCCAACAGAGGATTTTCCTTACTTTGGAGGAATCTCTTCTGACTTCCTGATGTGCTACTCTCCAATGGTACAGACAGCAAAAATATGGCAGATAAAAAAGGAAGGAGGTTTAACCCTTCTTTACTTTATTCAAAACTAAAAATAAAAAGTTTGGCTTTAGATAGAATTTAAAGCTGAACTCCAAGGAGAGTATAAAAAAAAAAAAAACACCAAGTAGTCGAGTTATTTTATTTTTTTTTAGAAAATTTCTTAGATAAGATTAAATGCACCTAAAAAGTATTGCTTCTTCTAATACTTCACCCTGCAGGACCGAGTAGCAGCACTGCAGTGTTGTCAGTCTGAAGCCAGATATTCCTGCCTAGAGGCTAAACCAGAGAAGTCTAATGGGTTCCTTCATCCATGCTAAACAGGGTGGATGGAGGAGTCTCCTAATTGCTATGGTACACTTGCAGCTGTCTGAATACCTGAACAGCGACTGCATATGATGAGATGCAGTCACTTTTCAACCGCCGATTTTCCACCTGCTGTAGTTGATTTTTCAATCAAAGTTTGTTGAGCTAGATGGTGCCGATTGTTCAAAATTTGAGCCGTGTATGGTCAATCTAAAGCCTCGTACACACGGTACGATTGTTGGCCAACCGAGCATCCGATTTTTGTCAAAAGGGTGTGTGCCAGGATCTTGTCTTGCATACTAACGGTACACAATTGTCGTGCCACAAACACGAATGTAGTGACGTACTACAAGGAATTTCAGCTCTTGAGTGCCACCCTTTGGGCCCCTTCTGCTAATTCCGTATTTGGTGAGCATCGATTCTGAGCATGCGTGTTTGTACTTTCGACATTTGTGTGACGGATTTGTGTACTGACCATACAAAAATCTGACGACAAACCGTTGTCCACCGAAAATTTACTAGCCTGTCATCCAACATTTGATGGTGGAAAATTGGACAACAATTGTCAAAAGGAGCGTACTAACGGTAAGAATTTAGGACAATAGACGGTCAACAGAATCCCCTTCCAACAATCGTATCGTGTGTACGAGGCTTAACACCGGGAGAGTGGCAACAAATTGATAAGCTCATCATCGTGGTGATGCTCTCCGATGTCCAATCAGCAGCTCAGGGACAGTTCGGGGATAAAGCTGTAGTGCTGAATGCAGTGAAGGGTTGACATACATTTAGTGTTATGCCGCGTACACACGATCATTATTCACGGCGGTTAAAAAACCGCCGTGAATAATGACAGGAAAAACGAGGGAACCGCTTGGTTCCCTACACACGGTCGTTTTTCCCGTCATTTTTTCTCTTGACGAGAAAAACGACCGTCTGTGGGCTCCGCGGCAGTGTCTCCCTATGGGAAAACTGCCGCGGAAAAAAATGCTGGAAAAAACGATGAGAAAATTTAGAACATGTTCTAATTTTTCTCGTCGTTTTTTATGCCGTTTTTCTCAACGAGAAAAACGCCATAAAGCCCACAGACGATAGTTTTTCTCGGCGAAAAAAAAAAATGCAGTTTTTCTCGTCGAGAAAAGCGGTCGTGTGTACGTGGCATTACAGGCATTCCAGATCTTATTGGCTGGTAAGAGAGCTCACCCAAATAAATTATTTTAGCAGTTAGACTGGAGTTCAGCATCAAACCCCATTAAAGTGTTACTAAACCCAGGACCCGGCATTCACTATCTCTGGTCTCCCACAGAACATGGAAATGCAATTATTTTAGTAAATATAAACTGCTAAATACCTTTTCCCATCTGTAGTATATAGCAGTCTTGTGACTTCTAGCAGTGTCTGGTTAAAGCTTGGAGGAGTTTTCATTCCACTCTGACTGTCCTATGAGGCTACAGGACCCCTCCCAAAAAATTAATGAAAAAACTCTAGCAATACACACCAAACTGAGCATGTGCAGCTTGCCCCCCACAGCTCTGTTCTGTTCTATCAGGAGATGGATTGGGGACAGTGAAAGAAGGGGAGGATCAGGAAAGACAGGATCAAACAGCCTTTTTACACAATGCAGAGGATTAACCCCCTTAGGGTCCACAGTGAGTATAACAAGCATGCTTTACTGCATATACAGACTGATTTTACTGTTGTAGGTTTAGTAACACTTTAAGTACACTTTTTGTTCACTTCTTTGCAGTCCGGCAATGCTGTAGCATATGATTTTTTACTTGAAAATGCATTAACCCTACGTTCACACTTATGCGCTTTTTTGGTGCGTTTTGAATTTTGCAGAACTACACTAGAGTCCATTTAACATGGTTTCCTATAGTAAACGTTCACATCTATGCGGTTTTCATCTGGTGTATTTTTGGAAGGGGTCAGGGACTTTTTTTTTTCCCGGCAGCAGATTGCGTTATGCGTGTAATAGACTTCCAGATTCTGATAAGCCCCCCACCTGCAGTCCCTCCACAGCCCAGGGTTGTGGGGAAGAGGCCTTAGTCCCCATAAACATGGGGACAAGGTGCTTTGGGGTTCCTGCCCCAAAGGACCCCTCTCCCCCATGTTGAAGGCATGTGGCCTGGTATGGTTCAGGAGGGGGGTTGCTCTTCCCCTCCCTTTCCTGACCTGCTGGGCTGCATGGTCGGATAAGGTCTGGTATGGTTTTTGTCACAAAATGTTTTTGCTGGCAATTTTTATTTTTTTACACATTCAGCTGTCAGCGGGGAACCCCGCTGACAGCTGATGACTCATTTGTTGTTAAGGACACAGTGGCGAGCTTCCCAGCCCACTCCTTAGCAACCAGCTATATACAGGGTTTTTAAAGGGGGGGGAGACCAAGAAAAAACAATATGCATGAAAACTGCATGCAAAACTTGGGTTTTAAAAACGCCAGAAAAGCTCATCAACCACATAGATGTGAACCTAGACTTCTCTTAGTAACAATGTTCCCTGCCCTCCTATTCCAGAGCTCTATGCTGGTATAGATAATAACCACACCCCATATTACAAAGCAACCTTGTGTAGTCGTGTAGTGCATAAGGGGGTATTAAAAATCATGGGCAGCACAGTGGTGTAGTGATGACTTTCACCTAGCAGCAAAAGGGTCACTGGTTCGAATCCCAACCACGAAACCATCTGCCTTGAGTTTGCATGTTCTCCCTGTGTCTGCGTGGGTTTCCTCCGGGTACTCCGGTTTCCTCCCACACTCCAAAGACATGCTGGTAGGTTAATTGGATCTTGTCCAAATTGGCCCAGTATATATGTGTACGAATGTGTGTCCCAAGCGCGTCGAGATCCTACGGGGTAAATGACCGCACTAGCCAGGCAGACACTGGCTGCAAAAAGTGCCTTGAGGCGATTCAGTTTGCATTTGTAGCGCTATACAAGTTACTCATTCATTCATTCAGCTGTTACGATACGGAGTGCACTGAGCAGCATGGTAAAACTCTGCAGCCTATTGGACTGTGCAGTCATAGTTAGACACTAACAGAACAGTGGATGCAAGACTATGAAAATGGAGGCCAGTTGTAGAACACCCATTGAATATCTACTTTCTGTGACTTCAGTTGGGTTTTTTGTTACCTTTCTGAGTATACGGGGTGTGTCCAGAAAGTAATGAGAATGATATTTTAAAAATCATTCTGATAGTGAACCGTCCGTCAAAAACAGAACAGAATGTGGATGCAGCGAGGTCTGTTCTCAACCGTGACTGATGGCTCACTATCAGAATGATTGCAGAGGAAGCGTTGGCATTACCAAGTCAATTGTTCATGAAATCGATACTCAGGATTTGAACATAAGAAGGGACAACATTTTGGTAGTGTGGATAATTTCCAAAGAGCCACTAAGCAGGCCTTGATTATCCCACTTGAAGACTTCCAGGAATACTATGAAGACTGGAAAAATCGCTGGGAGCGTTGATAACGTCCAAAGAGCCACTAAGCAGGCCTTGATCATCCCACTTGAAGACTTCCAGGAATACTATGAAGACTGGAAAAATCGCTGAGAGCGTTGATAACGTCCAAAGAGCCACTAAGCAGGCCTTGATCATCCCACTTGAAGACTTTCAGGAATACTATGAAGACTGGAAAAATCGCTGGGAGCGTTGTGTACACTCCCAAGGTGTGAACTTTGAAGGAGACAATGTCCAATTGTAACATTTTTCAATAAAAAAAAAAAAAAAAATTCTCATTACTTTCTGGACACACCTCATAAGACCATTGTGACCGAAGCAAAGCATCAATTTACCACTGTAGAGTTTTCAAATTAGACTGAGGCTAAACTTACACACCGTTGTCCAGAAATTGCGACATTAAAATGTATATGGACGGTATACAGACTCTCGGACACACTTCAGAAAGGAGACACACTATATTGTGTATTACTTCTGACCAGCAGCACATTACAAAGAAATTAGCCATGCTGCACCTGAACACAAAATTCATTCCTCCATCTCCTGATGGGAACAGGAAGGAGAAGCTGCCGAACAAGCTAATCAAGAAGCATACTCGGTGCACACATCATAAACGAGTCTCTAAAAAAAAACCTTAAAAAATAAAAATAAGAAAAAACCATGATGGAAGTTCAGCAGATACCCTCTTGGCTTTGTCCATTAGCCGCTGACACTAAGACACTACTTGGGAAAGAGATGGAGCACTGGCTTGTAGTCACAGCAGGTAGGTGCAATAGGGTCATAATTCAATGAGGATCAAGTTCCAGTCTCTCTGAGCTCGGTAAGACTCCACTCCTCCTCCTCTGCTGGTGTTTAGGGTTGTCGGTGGATAAAGGAGTGGACCAAACAAAGAGTTGCTCCTAGTCAGTAGAGAAGAGATCCCCAGCAGAAGGAAGGGGTGCCAGTCCACCTGTAACGTTTGGAAGTAGTGACAGGTCCGGCAGGCTCTGTATGTGAGACTTCAACTCTTTCCGGACCTGCGTTACACGCGCAAGCTTCTGTTTGTACTCCTACAAAACAAAACCAGAGACACCAGAAATTAGCAAATGTCCAAAATATGATTACAAATTTAAGGCGTGTTCTACACAACATAATACATTTACTTTATTTCTATTATAATATATTTTATGGATAATACTTTATAGATTATGAGCATTTAAACGGTCAATTGGCAGACTTGGCGATTGTGCAGATATCTGGGATGGAATGGATCTTTTGGGCTTTGTCTAGTGAGAGTATGAGCGAGATTTACTAAAACTGGAGCACGCAGAATCTGGTACAGCTGTGCACAGTAAGCATCAGAATCTAATTTCAGCTTGATCAATTAAAGTGGTTCTAAGCCCAGGTTCACACTGATGCGGGTTTGAACTCGTGCAAGTTCAGCTGAACTCGCACAATTTCAAACCGGCAAAGCAGTCCGACTTCAGGGGCGATTTGACTGACATTTGTGCGGGTTCATGCACAGATGTCTATTCAAATCGCCCCCGAAGTCGGCAAAAGTAGTACAAGAACTACTTTTGGGATTCGGTGCGGCGCCGCAAATTCGGCAAGTTGCAAAAACTGTGCTAAAGCGTTAACATTTGTTTTACCCTTAGGCCCATTTCACATGGGCGGACCGTTCAGTTTTTTAGGCGGACCTGAAAGGACTCTCCGTGCACCTCTATGGAGCCACGGAGGTCAGCGGTGACATGTCCGCTGACATCCGACCCGCCCAAGGGTGAGATGGATGGAAACCCTACTTTTCCATCCATCTGGTGGATCGGATGACGACGGACTCTATGGTCCGTCGTCATCCGATCCCCCATAGAGGAGAGCGGCGCTCTGACAGATCGGTCCCTGCACAGTGTGCGGAGACAGACCTGTCATCTGCCTGCTCAGCGATTGACGGAGCGATCCCTGCTGAGCAAAGCGGAGCCCACACACGGACATGATGGGGTAAACTGTCTTGCTTTGGGACAAGTTCACTTTACAAATACAGTAAAACCTTGGATTGCGAGCATAATTCGTTCCGGAAACATGCTTGTAATCCAAAGCACTCTTATGTCAAAACGAATTTCCCCATAAGAAATAATGGAAACTCAGATGATTTGTACTACAACCATTAATTTAAAAAGTAAAAAGTCCTTCAGTTTACAGTCCATATAAAAAGATTATAGCAATGTGACCAGGTTGTGTAACCATAAAATGTCCATCCACAAACTGAAGCCTCAACAAAGGGGGTTAGAAGCAAAATCCAGCAAGAGCTCCAGAGTATAAAAGAGAAGAGAGGCGCCTCCAAGTGTAGCAATATGTTTACATTTAACCACCTGTGGACCGCCGCACGCCGATTTACGTCGGCAGAATGGCACGGGCAGGCAAATGGGCGTACCTGTACGTCCCTTTGAATTTGCTGCCAAGCGGGAGCGTGCCCGGTGAACCCGATTTTCGCCGGCGGCCTGCGATCGTGACACGGAGAGGCAGAACGGGGAGATGCCTATGTAAACAAGGCATTTCCCTGTTCTGCTTAGCAACATGACAGGGATCTACTGCTCCCTGTCATCGGGAGCAGTGATCTCTGTCATGTTGTAGTGAGACCATCCCCCCTACAGTTAGAACACCTCCCTAGGACACACTTAACCCCTTGATCGCCCCCTAGTGTTTAACCCCTTCCCTGCCAGTGTCATTTATACAGTAATCAGTGGCTATTTGTACCTCTGATCATTGTATAAATGCCAACGGTCCCAAAATAGTGTCAAAAGTGCCCGATATGTCCACCATAATGTCGCAGTCCCGATAAAAAAATGCAGATCGCCGCCATTACTAGTAAAAAAAAAATTATTAATAAAAATGCCATAAATCTATCCCCTATTTTGTAGACGCTATGACTTTTGCGCAAACCGATCAATATACACTTATTGCCATTTTTTTTTTCCAAAAATTTGTAGAATACGTATCGGCCTAAACTGTTGAAGAAAAATTATTATTTTTTAATATATTTTTTGGGGATGTTTATTATAGCAAAAAGTAAAAATTATTGCTTTCTTCAAAATTGTCGCTCTTTTTTTGTTTATAGCGGAAAAATAAAAAACGCAGAGGTGATCAAATACCACCAAAAGAAAGCTCTATTTGTGGGAAAAAAGGATGTCAATTTTGCTTGGGTACAACATCGCACGACCGCGCAATTGTCAGTTAAAGCGACGCAGTGCCGAATCGCAAAAAATGCTCTGGTTAGGAAGAGGGTAAATTCTTCCGGGGCTGAAGTGGTTAATGAAGGTACAACATTTAGCAAATCACATGGTTGATGATTAAAAGAGGCACATCTAAGTATGCAGGCATCCGCGGTAAAGCTGTCCACATAGACCATCTTCCACTCTCACCGCTGTCACTCTGCAATTGTGACCAGGATGACTACCCTGCAGTAGAGCGTTCTAAAAGCGAGGTTTGAAGCGCTCGTGGAGCGCAGCGTGGAAGAGATGACATCAATGGCAGTGTGGGGGATGGTCTATGTGGACAGCTTTACCCCGGATGCCTGCATACTTAGATGTGCCTGTTTTAATCATCAACATACGAATTGCTAAAATGTTGTACCTTCATTAAAATGTAACCATATTGCCACACTTAGGCCACTTTCACACTGAGGCGTTGAAAAACCGCAAAAAAATAGATTTTTTTAGCAATATTTTACCGCAAACGCGGTAAAAACGTGGTAACGCCTATGTGTTTTACCACGTTTTTACCGCGTTCGCGGTAAAAATAGCGCCAACGCCTATGTGTTTTACTGCGTTACTCATTCATTTCAATGGAGATAGGCGTTTTTACAGCGCTATTTTTAGCGCCCTAAAGATGCTCCAAAAAAGCTGTTTGCAGGATTTTTCCCCAACGCACAGCCAGCAAAACGCCTCAGTGTGAAAGCCCTCAGGGCTTTCACATTGAGAATGATGGGGCAGGATTATTTCAGGCATTTTTACAGCGCTATTTTTACCGCGAAAACGCTGTAAACGCCTCAGTGTGAAAGGGGCCTTAGAGGCGCCTCTCTACTCCTTTATACTCAGTTGTGACGTGACGCTACTTGTACATTAAGACATCGCTTGTATATCAAGTAAAAATGTATTAAAACATTTTTACTTGTCTTGCAAAACGCTCTCAAACCAAGGTACTCTCAATCCAAGGTTTTACTGTATGTAAAAATTGTTAAGTTAACTTCAAAGAACTGTCTTTTTTTTTTTTTTTTAAGTTAGAAACATCTGTGACCCGTTATGGAAGAAACCTATTAGAACCAAGCACACTGGGGATGGTTTGTGAAGCAAAATGTTAGATAAAATTAGATACATTTGGTTGTTTTGTGTGCATTTGTGACTTCAACCTTTTCAGTCCTTGACAGCTTTAGGCAAACAAGTCATGAGAAAAATACGCAGCTGACTCCCTTCTGAACATGTCAGCAGGCTGAACGTCTGGGCTTCAGTACTTTCCTAGTCGCTGACTTTTACATGCATGCAGATCAAGAAAGTGGGACAATAGTCAACATAACAGCAAAGCAATTACAATTTTTTAGAAGACAGTCAGCAATATTTGCCCAAATAAAAATTTATCAGGCGAGAATTTATGGCTTCGTCCCATAGTCAATCTAGCTAGTTAAATTAAAGGATAAGTTCACTTTTTAGAATTTATTTTTTTATAAAACCATTTTTGTAGGTAAAAAAAAAAGTTTATTTTTATTTTTTTTTGGAGCCTGGAAAGCTTTGCACCAGCGATCAGCAGATTGCTGGCACATGCAGGTCCTCAGCAGATCTGCCAGTGTATCTGTTTACCCATACATCTCATATGGGCAGATACAATCTGACAGGAAGAGAGAATGAACTACCACGGCTCCACAGCGCCATGGTGGATCACTGAAAACTACAAGCCAACACCCGCAAAGGGTACCGGAAGTTTTCCATTCACAGGACATTGCGAATGAGTGATGTGGCCGGGTAAGCGGAGCAAAGGAGAAGATTCCCCGCTAGCTGTCAGATCGGGGAGGTGTGGGGGCCGGTCTGTTCAAAACATGTTACACCCTGAATATGGGTGTAACATGTTACAAAAGGTGAACTTATCCTTTAATATAGATGTAAATGCCAACAATGAAAATTAACCAGGGGCAGCCCATCCATTAGGGGCACCAACCCCCCCCCCATCCTCTCCACCCCCTATATGCAGTGGATAGATTCATGCATAGCACAGCCGTCGTTGCCACCCTCTATACATGTGTCCGGCTCCTTTTGGGTCACCGGGCATATAAATTAGAGCGGCCAGGTTTTTTTTGAAGCACTGATTAGAGCCATAGGCTCAAATAGGCTTCAAAATAGGGTGGACTCGGAGTGCAGAGCATTGAGTCTAAAGCCCACCCAGGTGTGTTGAAAACAGCGAAGGAAAATTTGCTGTTGCAACACTGATCCTCCTCCCGGCCAATCGGGAAGCAGGAGTTAAACCTGTTTCCCGATTGGCCAAAACGTCAGGCGATTCTCTTAGACGCCTAGCGCCGGGAGGAGGAGTGAGGAGACACCACGGAAGCTGCTCCAGGAGAGGACACCGGTCATCGGAGCAGCCCGCGCCATGCTCTCACCGCCCGCATCCAAGGTAAGGACAGAGGGTGGTGGTGGGGGGCCTGTGTTAGTGTCGTGGGGAGAGGGGGCCGCGGCACTAACACCAGCTGCCACTGATGTGTACTAAAGTAGCTACTTGTAGTTCCCACCGGAAGTCCATCTAACAAGGCAGGAGTGCAACTGGACAGAATACTAAAAATGCCTTTTAAAATGGCAGATTAGGCCGGTCACAGATGGATCGAAATTTGGCCGGTTCAGCAAAGACAGGCCGAATTTCGATCCATCTGTGGGGGCAGAATGGCTATAGAAGTTGAGCTCTCGACTTCTGTACAACCAGCTGGTCGTTTTTTTTATTTTTGCTTGATCAGTGCTGCTGGCTATAGTTGGCAACATTGATCATTGTATTCTGACAGTGGGGAACTCTTTTCGCTGTCAGAATAAAATAGTTAATTGGAAGGGATTCTGGAATATTTTTATTTTTTTCATTCAACCCACTGCTTGTTAAGAAAAAAATGCATCATGTATGGCCTGCCCTTAAAGCTTTTATGAGATTTTAGGGTTTGAAGTTACATTTAGTGTATTGTCAGTTGTGTTGTACCTTGCATTTTTGCATGCCCGAGTTTCTAGGAGGCCTCTATATTTGTCTTTTCCGTTCAATATGTCTGGTCTATAGTGTCGAACTAAACCTACTTGCTCTGAATGGCAAACTAGATCACTTCTATCTATTCCCAACATAGATGAAAATGGCTGCAGGGGGAACATAACTCAGTCCTCCAACATATTGCTCATCATCTTCAGTTTCGGTACTGCAATCCTTAATGGTCTCATTACAATGGTTTCCAATTCATAACACATCAATTGACACAAATGATCGCCGATGTGCAACAAAATTAAGGCATGGTTTGCCACAGATGTATTTGTTCAGGTCTCACTCATGTCAGGTACTCCAAACAAGCTAAGCAATATTTATAAAAGGATTCAATTAAAGGCCTCTACGCCCTTTAATTATTCACTGCAATGACACCAAGACTGGGCCTGACCATTATAATAACAAAGCCCACTGGTCTACAATAAATCAGGAGGGGAAAATTAAAGAAATATGTGCTGCAACATCTGGACTTTACATAACCTTTGAGAATTCCCAATATTAAAGATTTCCTGGAATTTATGTATTTCCTTGTTTTAAAACGTTCCACCGCTCCTAGGGATCGAAGGACACAGGAAGGAAGAGAGTCTGATTTTTAATGTAAAAAATAAAGAAAAATTCTAAATGATAGATTTACAGGTGAACTAGTGATGAATGAAGGTCAGTTCTGAATACCTGTTACGATGCCAATATAACTAAAGTATGGTAGCATACGGTATCTACTTGGCAGGTCTATTTAGACAAGGGGTGGACTGAGTCACACAAAGCTCATTTTGTACTGCTATGGGTAGGACAAATCGCTTTATCTGATGAGTGTGGTGGGAATACATGGAAATCTAGGAAGGAGAATTGATAGAATGAGTGACTAAGAGGAAATATTGCTCAGAGAAGCATAATGCATCACTAATGTTGATTGCCTAGCAGGGAACACATAAAAAATAAATTGTTCCAACCTGACCGTGAGAATACAATACAGACTAAAATGGATGTCAGATCACCTCAGGGACAGCGATATCCGAGTTTACAGAATGACACTGCAAACTGCATGAGAAAACCTGCATATTTAAAGGTGTTGTAAAGGTTTAATTTAATATTTTTTTAAAATAAGATACCACTTACCTTCACTGTGCAGTTTGTTTTGCACGGAGTGGCCCCGATCCTCATCTTCTGGGGTCCCTCGGTGGCTGTCTTGGCTCCTCCCCTCAAGAGCTAACCCCCCCTCTGGGAAGTGCTCTCCCAAGGGGGTTAGCGGTAAAGCGCCGCTAGTTTTATCTGCGCTTTAATGTTGTTATAGTGGCGCCTTTAAAGGGTTAAAAGTGCCCGCAAATCACCTTGCAGGTGCTTCGGCAGCGCTGCTCATTGATTTCAATGGCAGGGGCGGTGAAGAAGCGGTGTACACACCGCTCCCGCACCGCCCCAAAGATGCTGCTTGAAGGACTTTTTTTTTGCCGTCCTGCAAGCACACCGCTCCAGTGTAAAATACTTGGGCTTTCACACTGGGGTGGCATGAGAGGCGCTTTGCAGGTGCTATTTTTAGCGCAAAAACTGAGCTTCAGCCATATGTGTGAAATTCAAAAATCAGCAGCTACAAAAACTGTGGTTGCTGACTTTTAAAACACAGACACTCACCTGTCCAGAGATCTAGCGCTGTCCTCACCTGAGCCAGTTTCTTAACTGGTTTTTGGTCCCCAGCATCTTAAAGTGATTGTAAACCTTAATTTTTTTTTATAAAAATAACAAACATGCCTATACTTACCTGCTCTGTTCAATAGTTTTGCACAGAGCAGCCCCGAACCTCCTCTTCTGGGGTCCCCTGCAACCCCTCCTCTTCGTCGAATGCCCCCACAGAAAGCCGCTTTCCCTGGGGGCACCCGTGCGGTGAAGATCTGCTTTAAGAATCCTAGTGTGTGTGTGTGTGTATGTATGTATGTATGTATGTGTGTGTGTATGTGTGTGTATGTGTGTGTGTGTATGTGTATGTGTATGTGTATGTGTATGTGTATGTGTATGTGTATGTGTGTGTGTGTGTGTGTGTATGTGTATGTGTATGTGTGTGTGTGTGTGTGTGTGTGTGTGTGTGTGTGTGTGTGTGTGTGTGTGTGTGTGTGTGTGTGTGTGTGTGTGTGTGTGTGTGTGTGTGTGTGTGTGTGTGTGTATATATATACACGATTTATACTATTATATATTTCAAGCACAGTACTTTTCTTTTCATGTGGAGCAGATCTTTCAAGAATATGCTTCTAAACATATACTGTACTTAGTGCAATGACCACAAATGGACTATCAGATGCTGTAGAGTCCACAATGTCCCTGGTGATCTTTGCTTTATTAGTCACACAAGCATAAACAAACCCCTCCATGTCTGCTTTCCCACCACATGTCATCTCATCAAACATCAAATCTCTCCGGGGAATGGAAAAGGACAAATGCTGCCCAGCTAGAGACTGTCCCCAGCGTAGGGCTGAATTCCAGACCTGTCCCTCAAACATTTTTTAACCATGTGTTTCTATGTATCATCAGAGTGCAGTAAATGTACATCAGTTTCATTGAGCCTAGAAATCCTTGGCCTTTATTATCAGGGTTCTTTCCTTCCAAAAGTGACATTTCAGTTTTAAGCAAATACTTTAGATTTAAACCACCTGACACCTAAAATCGTGCGATATGTACTCTTTTCAATTTCTGGAGTCTGCATTCCTGCTGTGGTCATTATAAATGGTTCCCTCTCTGTTTTTTATTTTTTCCACTTATTTTATATTATGGAGAAAGAAAAACATAATAAATCTAGAAACCTGCAAAGTTGAGCATGAAGAACCGTAACTTTCAGGTGGACAGGAACAGTGTTTTTTTTATTGCAGAAGAGATTTACAGCGGAGCTCCACCCAAAATGGAAGTTCCGCTTATCTGCTTCTACCCCAGGTTTTTGGCAGGTACCCATCCCCACTTACGGGAGACCTGGCTGCAGCGGGGTCCCCTGGAAGGTCGGCCCCCTGCTTCTTCCCACGCCATTCTGAAAGCGCAGAACGCTTGTGCAGTAGGTAACCGGGTGTGAAGCCGCAGGGCTTCACTGCCAGTTTTCCCTTACAGGCAATGGTGCCGACATCACTGAATTCCAGGACAGGTAAGTGTACTTATATTAAAAGTCAGCAGCTACAGTATTTTTAGCTGCTGACTTTAAACTTTTTTTGTGGGGGGACTGAACCTCCTCTTTAACCACTTGCCGAGCTGCAGTCATTATACTGCAGCCGGTTGGCTCTATTATGCAAATTGCCGTAGCTGTACGTCGGTTCGCGTGACCGGCAGCCGCGATGTCCGCCGGCCACCCACAAATCGCTCCACAGAGAGGCAGAATGGGGATCTGTCAATGTAAACAAACAGATCCCCCGTTCTGTCAGGGGAGTAGAGAGATCGTCTGTTCCTAGTGATCAGGAACAGCGATCTATCTCCTCCTCCAGTCAGTCCACTCCCCCCATAGTTAGAAACACCTCCCAGGGAACACATTTAACCCCTTGATTCCCTGGGGGCACCCGTGTGGTGAAGATCTGCTTGAAGAATCCTAGTGTGTGTGTGTGTGTATTATATATTTCAAGCACAGTACTTTTCTTTTTATGTGGAGCAGATCTTAGTGTTAACCCCTTCCCTGCCAGTGTCATTTATACAGTAATCAGTGCATTTTTATAGAACCGATTGCTGTATGTCACTGGTCCCAAAAAAGTGTCCTATCTGTCCGCCGCAACATCGCAGCCCCGCTAAAAATCGCTGATCATCGCCATTACTAGTAATAAATGATATATATATTATATATATATATAAAAGAAATTTCAAGAGTTGCTGCACTTAAAATCATTTTATTTTTCAAATATCTTTCATATTCATCTATGTCTGAACAATTTTAAATACTTTTTTGGTATGTAACCTTTATGAAAAATAAAACGATTTTAAGTGCAGCAACTCATATATATATATATATATATATATATATATATATATATATATATATATATATATATATATATATATATATATAAAACTATATATTAGTCGGTGGGAAGACCTGTTTGCTGGCCCTTGTTTTACACCAGGTGCGGTTCTCCTCTACTTCTTTGCACACACACACATATACATATATGTATATGTGTGTGTGTGCAAAGAAGTAGAGGAGAACCGCACCTGGTGTAAAACAAGGGCCAGCAAACAGGTCTTCCCACCGACTAATATATAGTTTTATATATATATATATATATATATAATATGCCATAAATCTATCCCTGATTTTGTAGAAGCTATAACTTTTGTCCAAACCAATCAATATACGCTTATTGCCATTTTTTTAACAAAAAATATGTAGAAGAATACATATTGGCCTTAACTTAGGAAGAAATGTGTTTCTTTTATATATTTTGGGGATATTTATTATAGCAAAAAATATTGCTTTTAAAAAAAAAAAAAAAAAAACTGACGCTTTTTTTTGTTTATAGCGCAAAAAATAATAACCGCAGAGGTGATCAGATACCACCAAAAGAAAGCTCTATTTGTGGGGGAAAAGAGACAGACAAGCGGAACTTCACCCAAAAAAAAACCTTTTATTTTCTGCAATAAATTATACTTGCCTCCTCCTCGCAAACTGCACTGAACTGCGCATATGCAGCTGAATTTACAATTCCGGCATCTGCCGGGAAGAATAAACTTCAGAGGAGTTACATGATCCCAGCCTGGCAATTCAAGATGGCTGAAGATCCCACACTTGGAAGAAGTGTGCGAAAAGATGGCATGGCTGCAAGGAAGCGTGCAGATGTCACATTGCTTGAGCAGGCATGAATATAGTTCTGCTTTATTAATGTGTTCATGATTACAGAGCTTCATCTATTTGTGTGTTTTATATCTGCCTAGGGTTGAGTTTTAATCCACGTAGGTAAAACAGCTCACATACTCTATGCGTTTTAACAGTATAGAGGATTAGCTTGAGCTTTCCCTTTTATATCCTATTTAATTATGGAAAGCCTTGTTCTCATTCAGAACATTTGCACCCAATCAGCACTCAGAGGTTGAAGGTGAAGGCAATAACGAGGCACAGATGCAAACAAGAGCTTAAGAAATTAGATTTCATTAATTTGCACGTCATCTACAACCTTCTCACCCCTTTTGCTCCCATTTCCAAAAGCATGAGCTTCTTTTGAATAACTTGTGGTGGCGGCACCAGCACTTATCTGCCATGTACAGGGTGACAGTTACATGGTTAAATTTAATGATTCATGCTTTATTCAGCATTTTTTTGGGGAACTGTAACAGAGTAAAAACAGATAACGGTGCATGGGAAGTCACTGGATAACAAGAACAGCTTTAACAGAGAAAAGCAAAAGTCCAATTGAACTTTCAGTTTATTTCAGTTAAAAAATATTCCAGGTATATCAAAACAAAAGGCTAAGGCCTCGTACACACGGCCGAGATTCTCGTCGAAAAAAACATGTCGTTTTTTTCGACGAGATTCTTGGACAAGAAAATTGTCCCGGCCGAGTGTACAGACGCTCGATTCAAAGAACCCGCGGTTCTTTGAATGGAGCGTACGCGGTGACGTCATCGACTACGACGAGCATGCGCTCGTCACATTCGATGCCGTCGCCGCCATCTTGGTATACCCTACGTACGCCTAGGAAGCTACCGCGCATGCGTCGAATTCATTTCGAACATGCGCGGGCTTCCCGGCGGACAGGTAAGTGTACACACACTCACTTTTCTCGTCGAGAAACAGGCTGACGAGAATCTCGACGAGAAAATAGAGAGCAGGTTCTCTATTTTCTCGTCGAGGTTACTTGTCGGTTTTCTCGACGAGAAACCCGATAGCCGCGTACACACGACCGATTTACTCGGCAAGACCTCTCTGCCAGCAAGTTTCTTGCTGGTTCTTGCCGAGAAAATCGGTCGTGTGTACGAGGCCTAAGTCTTGCAGTTTGTTTTCTGTAGAAAACAGTCTAAGCACGATTAGAAAAGTTCCCCTGCCAGCATGCTGTAGAGGAGGACCCTTGCTCTCTGTGGGGAAGCAGTGGCTACTCTGCAGAGGTCCGATCCACCGCCTGCTGAGTCAAAGCTAGAACTCCTCAATCAGAAAGCATGAGGTTTGCTTTCTAGAGCGCTCTAGCTCTGAATCAGAAGACAGTGTGTTGGAGCTCTGCAGAGAGACCACTCAAAGAAGAATGTTCTCCAGTTTGATAAACAGGTCCCTAGTAGTCTAACTTATCTGCAGCTAATCACTTTGACCCTCACGTTTTCTGTGGATTTGGACACACAGCAAGTTACCACATAATAAACATTAGTGAAGTGCTGATAAAACACTTTTCCATGTCTATGATCTTCCGTGGTCCAAAAGCTGGGGCCATCAAAATGTTTATATTGTAAATAAAATGATAATGGCCATTCCTCAAGAGGAGTCAAGAAAATTAAAATGGGAAACGCAAAAGTTGCTGTGGGCAACCGGTTTATTTTTCTCTCATCCATTTGGTTTACTAAAGCTACATACATGGATACATGCAATACATGGATTAAAATTTGGCTGGTCTAGAAGGAACTGACCGAACTTCGATCCATGAATGGGGACAGTGGTTGTGCAGAAGTCGATCTACCTACCTGAACCACCCTGTCAGGTTTTTCCCAATTGATAAGTGATGCCAGCCGTAGTCGGCAGTATTGATCAGTGGTAATCTGATGGTGTCAGAAAAAAATAGCTTGAATGTGTGGATAGGGGAATTGGGTCACTATTTTTTTTTCTTTCAACCCACTGGTTGAACAAAGAAAAAAAAAGAATCATGTATGAGCTGCCTAAGGGCAAGTACAGATTAAAAAATCAGCTCCTTAAAAAAGGAGTTGTAAAGGCAGGAGTTTTTTTTATCTTAAAGAGGAAGTAAAAGCCAAAAAAAAAAAAAAAAAAAATACAACCTGAAAGACAAAGGCATAATGAGCTAGTATGCATAGCATACTAGCTCATTATGCATTACTTACCTGAGATCAAAGCCCCCGCAGCGGCCCTCGTTCCTCTCCTCCACCGCCGCCATCTCACTTCCTTGTATCGTGGCTCCGGCGCTGTCACTGGCCGGAGCCGCGATGACGTCGCTCCTGTGCATGAGCCGTCAGGGACGGCACGATCCCATTGAGAAACGGCACGCTTAGTGCGCCTGCGCCGTAGACATCGGTGCGCGTCTTTCATGCAAATATCTCCTTAACTGTGTAGGTTAAGGAGATATTTCTTGCACCATTCAGGTAAGCCTTAATCTAGGCTTACCTGTAGGTCTAAGTGGTCTGAAAGGGTTTACAACCACTTTAATGCATTCTATGCATTAAGATAAAAAACATTCTGTGTTTGGCAGCCCCCCCCACAGAACCCCTTAATTACCTACCTGAGCCCCTTTTTTCTCCAGCGATGTCCACAATCCCCTCAGCCATCCAGGACACTACTCCTGATTGGTTGAGACAGAGCAGCAGCACCATTGGCTCCCGTGGCTGTCAAAGTCAGTCAGCCAATCAGGGAAGAGAGGGGGCGGGGCCAGGTCGGGCTCCGTGTCTGAATAGATACACAGAGCTCTGACTTGGCTTGGGTGCCCCCTGTAGCAAGCTGCTGGCTAAGGGGCACTCAAAGGAGGGAGGGCTAGGAGAAGCGAAGAGGCACCCGAGAAGAGGATCCAGACTGCTAGGTGCAAAAGCAACTGCACAGAGCAGGCAAGTAGAAATTTTTTTTTTATTTTTTTTAAATAACAAACAAGACTTTACAATCACTTTAAATGAATCCAGGCAAATCAAGCATGCTTTCCAATATACCCTTTCCTTTCCTGAGAACGGTCAACAGGAGTTTGACCAATTCAGGTTTCCTCCTTGGCTACATAAACCCCAAGCTGCGTATGCATATTGTGAACACAAGGACCCTGGAGAATAAAATGGTGATAGTTTCAATTTTCTGTCACATGATATCAGTGCAGTTAATTTTAGTACACACAAACCCAATTACCACCTAATTTTTTTGGTAAATTATAAAAAATTTAAGATTGCGGCAAGTAATTTGATACCAAACATGTCAAGTCCTAAAATTGCATGTGTCAGTGAAACTGAAAAACATTTTAGTACCCAAAATTGTCCATAGGCACGGTTTTAAAAAACTCCTTCTGTTGAGAAAAAAACATTCCCCTCTGGGTGATCTATGTACATTCCAAGGATTTTAACAAACTTTGTTGCAGATTCCCAATTTCTGTTATTCTGAGGAAACAGCTGTTTGTTTCTCTGTGTCCATGTGCATGAAAATGTGCATGCGTGAATTTGTATGGGAGTAATTTTAGAATTATCAATCAGCTGCTGCATCTGCAGGGTTCTAATGAGGAAAGTGGAAGGGTCTGTATCCCTTTAGATGTGATTTCCCTTTGGGTGTACCTTACAAAAATATTTTTTTTTTGTTGTTGCAGGGGATGCCCAAAATCTGACTTGTATCATAGTGCAGACTTCTGTGATCCAATCACACCGAGCAGAAAATGACGTATCTAGGGGGCATTCTGTGTACAGTGCACCTCTAGATTGTCATAT
This sequence comes from Rana muscosa, assembly GCA_029206835.1. Taxonomy (NCBI): domain Eukaryota; kingdom Metazoa; phylum Chordata; class Amphibia; order Anura; family Ranidae; genus Rana; species Rana muscosa. The sequence goes on along the minus strand of CM055128.1, from coordinate 53,152,230 downwards.
TATGTTGCATTAAACAGAAAATTACAGCGCTGCAAAATGAAAATGAAAGGTAATTTTTAACAACATTATAACATTTACCAATTACAATATGACTTCTGTAGCCATTGTATACTGTATTGCTAGTTTTTCTTTTTTTTGCTACTCTTCTCCCAAAAAAGTGGAGTTACCCTTTAAAACCTTTACAGGCTATCAACTGAGTTAACCATGAATATTGGTACTAGAATTATTGCTCTCACACAACATTTTTGTACATAGGAGCTGCATGCATTTATGCTTGTTTGGGGATAGTAAAAATATATATTTTTGTTTTATTTATTATATGTTACCTTACCTGTTTTTTTTTTTGTTGTTTTTTTTACATTCAACTTTTTTGCTTTCACATAGGGGGATCAATAGCACCCCTATGTGATAGCACACTGTAATGTCAGGTCTGTTTTGAGATCCCCGATGCCTCCCCTTCACCTAATGGAGCACAGGCCGGGGGGGTCAGAATATGGCATTACCTTTGCTGATATCACTTCCACCTGACAGCTTAACAAATTTAAAAACAAAAAGCCTGTTTTACGAGCCGGCAAGTGCCCATAGAGTTGGTTGGTTGAAGCTGAATAAATGTATAGATTAACCCTCCACTTCAGAGAAGCCTATCCTACCCACACCTAACAACTGTATTTTCATTTTTGTCCATCTGATCACCCCCCACAGCTACTACCCTTTGTTCCACGTGACCCTCCCTTCTAGACTGTAAGCTCTAACAAGCAGGGCCCTCTGATCCCTCCTGTATTGAATTGTATTGTGATTGTACTGTCTTCCCTGATGTTGTAAAGCGCTGCGCAAACTGTTGGCGTTATATAAATCCTGTATAATAATAATAATAATAATTTGGAATAAATACACATAATACTTTAAAATACAATAAAGAATACATATGCCTCTTGTATTTAAACAATATTTTTTGGCCCGCATTTCAGAGTAAAAGGAATGGAATGCTGATAGTACTAGGTATGATCTGCAATAGGCAGGACTCTTTCTAGAGATAGAAACCATCAAGTAACCATCTGACATCTATAGATGTGTGATTTTACCTCCAGCTTCTTCTCCTTATTACTCAAGGTCTCCTTTTGGGTCTGTGTGTACTCCAGTAGCATCTTTGCCAGCTGCCGGCGATCATCTAGTTCTGCCGCTAGCCGACCATTATACTCTGCCAGCAGCAGACATGCTTCATCTACTGTCTTGGAAAGTCGCTCTGCTGCCTCTTTGTCTGCAAAAAAATTAAAAATACAAAAAGGTTACAGGAATTTAAGAGCATGTGCCTTGATTTTGATGTCCAGCAATGGCAAGCTTCAGTTCTCAAACACTACTACATTGTCAGCAATCAGCAACCAATTGAATCCCATTTAGAATGAGGCTGCCATCCAAATCTACATGGCTTAATGTTGGGAAGGACGGTAAATAAATGCAGCATGAATGCAAAAGTTGGCATTGAAGAACATTTTCAGAAACCCGTTACGGTGCCATTAAATATTTGGCTGAAGTGAAGTTCCTGCATGGCAAAAATAAAAATCCGAACCTTTTCCAGCAATTAGTACTTTAGGAGCCTGCGCAAGCACAGAGATGCGCAATAAAGAATAAATATTATTAAAGGGTTATTCCACTTAGATTTTCGGTAGATGTTACAATTAAAGGATGAGTGCACCTTGATCCCTACAATTTATTTTTACAAAGACAATGTAAGAATTTTTTTTGTCAGTAAAAGGCAATGTAAAGATTAAAAGACAAATTCCAGGTTTGAATATTTTATACAAAGTTACATCCAGCTTGGACGAATGTAACTGCATATATACCATGTCAAAGGAGCCGCACATCATGAAGCAGACCCGTGTGCATGAAGTGAGATGAATGGCAGCCTCAGCTCAGACTCCAGCCAGGCCACGCCCCCCAACACTTTTTTCGCTCCACCCCTTGTGTTTTTTCATCTTAACCACTTCAGGCCCAGGCCAATTCGGACACTTCGCTTCTTCATGTAAAAATCATAATTTTTTTGCTAGTAAATTACATAAAACCCCCAAACACTATATGTGTTTTTTTAGCAGAGACCCTAGAGAATTTCATCTCGCACGGTATTTGCGCAGCAATTTTTCAAACGCATTTTTTTTGGGAAAAAAACAGTTTCATGCTTAAAAAAAACAAAAAAAACCCAGTAAAGTTAGCCCAATTTTTTTGCATAATGTGAAAGATGAAGTTACGCCGAGTAAATAGATACTCAACATGTCAAGCTTCCAAATTGCACACGCTCGTGGAATGGCGCCAAACTTCGGTACCTAAAAATCCCCACAGGCGACGCTTTAATTTTTTTTACTGGTTACATGTTTTGAGTTACAGAGGAGGTCTAGGGCTAGAATTATTGCTCTCGCTCTAACGTTCATGGCGACACCTCAAATGTGTGGTTTGAACATTGTTTTCATATGGGGGCGGGACTTGTGTATGCGTTCGCTTCTGCATACGAGCACACGGAGGCAGGGGCACTTTAAAAAAAATTTATAATAATGTTACCTAAAATTTTATTATTTTGACACTTTAAAAATAATAAAAAATTTGACCACTTTTATTCCTATTACAAGGAATGTAAACATCCTTTGTAATAGGAATATGACATGACAGAACCCCTTTACAGTGAGATATGGGGTCAATAAGACCCCACATCTCACCACTAGGCTGGAGGGCGGCGGGAGGGTCGTCCCCTTTCGCCGCCCGTAAGAACGATCAAGCTGCGGTAACCAATCAGCTTCCAGGTTTTATTGCCAAAGTTTAATTGAACAAGCTGAAGATAGAAGCTGATTGGTTAGCATGCACAGCTGCACCAGATTCTGTGTGCACCAGTTTTAGTAAATGTCCCCCATGGTGTCAGATGGGACTTGATTTTTTTTCCCCATTGACAGATTCATGTGAATGAATCATGTGGCTGTGCAGGCTGAGACAAAAAAAAAAAAAAAAAAGACTGTGGGGAAAAAGAGACTTTAGATTTTGGAAGGGATAGGGGGCTGCAGGCATGTGACCATGTTTAAATTTTCACCCTAAATATGGGAGCAAAATGAAACGATCAACAAGAAGGACTCTCTCTAGTATCTTATGTTGCAATGCTCAGGTGTTGGCTTATGTTAAAGTTTTACGCATTTTTATCTGCAATAAAATCTTGTTAACCGTTTGAAGAGGGATATCTTTGTTAGGATATCTATGTTTGCTAGCTACCATAACCCAAGTATCCTCTTCTTCAGCAGGCGGTCCGATTTCCAATAATGGTGGTCTCTGAGGCGGATTCAGCCTGAGACCACTTATCGGCGGCGGGCGGGGGGGCCCTCTCCCGCCGCTGATAAGTGGTCTCAGGCCGCTTACTGGAGCCGTCGGCAGCGGTGGAGCCGATCGGGTCCTTCTCGTGGCTGGTTATGGAGACGAGTGAGGGGAAGATGAGCCCCACCCATCTCCATATCATATAGCAGGGCGGAAGCAACGTCAAAATGTCACTTCCACCCATAGCTCTTAAAGGGCCATTTTTTTATTTATTTTTTCAAATGACCAAATTTTCTTTTGTTTTTATTGCATTTTAGTGTAAATATGAGATCTGAGTTCTTTTTGACCCCAGATCTCATATTTTAGAAGACCTGTCATGCTTTTTTTCTATTACAAGGGATGTTTACATTCCTTGTAATAGGATTAAAAGCGACACAATTTTTTTTTTAAATGAACAGTGTAAAAAAATAAAATGAAAAAGGTAAAATAAATAAGAAAAAAAAAAAAAAAAAAACACATGCAAACGCATACGTGAGCAGCGCCCACATATGAAAACGGTGTTTAAACCACAAACGCGATCGGTAGAGCGAGAGAAATAATTCTAGCCCTGGACCTCCTCTGCAACTCAAAACATGCAATTTTTTAAACGTCGCCTATGGAGATTTTGAAGGGTAAAAGTTTGTCGCCATTCCACAAGCGGGCGCAATTTTGAAGCGTGACATGTTGGGTATCAATTTACTCGGCGTGACATCATCTTTCACAATATAAAACAAAAAATGGGCTAACTTTATTGTTGTCTTATTTTTTATTTCAAAAAAGTATTTTTTTCCAAAAAGAATTACACTTGTAAGACCGCTGCGTAAATACGGTGTGACAAAGTATCGCAACAACTGTCATTTTATTCTCTAGGGTGTGAAAAAAAATAAAAGTATAATGTTTGGGGGGGGTTCAACGTAATTTTAACAGTTTTTAACTTGTAAACAAATCTCAGAAAGAGGCTCGGTCCTTAAGTGGAAGGACTCAGAAAGAAATATCTTAAAGAAGGAATAAACAAAACTTTTATGTGCCGGAAACACTCAAAGAAAACAAGTTGTTTTCTACAATAAATTAGCCGTTTGAGATTTCTATAGAAGCCAGATCATAAGATTCAGGATTCGGCTGCCCATATTGACACCGTGGTGCTTGATAGCCAACAGCACATCCTTCAACAAGATCTTAAGTTTCTAAAGTCACATAGAGGGAGAAAAAGAGAGCGGACCTGTAATCTTCTCCAGTAAAGACACGTCCTGGACCTCCTGGGGAAGGGAGGCAATTTTCTGCCGTACTGCTGCATCTCCAGAGGCGGCATTCTCCAGGTCCTGCAGAGCTTTAATGAGATCCTCGGTCTGCGGGAGAGAGGGAAAAGCACACTCTGGATGAAAGGATCATGGGGAAGAGGAGAGGGCTAACACAACAACAAATTTCACAGAACGCCATGGATTATAAAGCCTATGTTTAGGTTATGCAGTAAATGGAGCAAAGAACCCCAAATTTGAGCAATTGTATATAAAGCTGCCTACTCATCCATCAATTCTGCATTGTGCGGTTTATTCAGCAGACCAGAAGACAGCAAATAAGAGAAATGCATGGATAAGGATTACATATACTTTAAAGTGTAATTAGGGTCACACTTTTTTAGTTTTAGAAACAGTTGTCAGCTCTTTACTGCCAATACTGAATATCATGTCCAGCACTGTTGCCCACAGTCAGTATAGAAAGGTGTGTTAATCCAACTAAAACAAAAAAAGTCAGCGCTCCCCACACAGGGGAGATTTACTAAAACTGGTGCACAAAGAATTTGGTGCAGCTCTGCATGGCAGCCAATCAGCTTCCAACATCCGCTTGTTCAAATAAAGTGGCTGTAAACCCTTCTATATACCCAGTGAAGTGACTGGTCGCAGGTGATGCCCAGAAAAAAAATAAACCCCCCCCTACATAATTTGTACCCGTCTCTCTGCAGCCTTCTCTTCTCCACATCTATTCAAAGTGCTGAATTTATAAAGCTTGTCTGAGAGTTAAAAAAAAATGGGGCAGAGAGCTAAAAATTACACACTACAGAGTTCAAGGAGGAGAGCTCTGAGAGCTGATTGGAGGATAGGGAAAGGACACCAACACACACACACCAACACACACACAACACACACCAACACACACACACCCACACCAACACACACACACACACACACCAACACACCCACACCCAACACACACACCACACACACACCCACACCACACACACACCCACACAACACACACAACCACACAACACACACAACCACACAACACACACACCCACACAACACACACACAACACACACACCCACACACACAACACACACACCCACACCCACACCCACACAACACACACACCCAGACAACAACACACCCAGACAACAACACACACCCAGACAACAACACACACCCAGACAACAACACACACCCAGACAACAACACACACCCAGACAACAACACACACCCAGACAACAACACACACCCAGACAACAACACACACCCAGACAACAACACACACCCAGACAACAACACACACCCAGACAACAACACACACCCAGACAACAACACACACAGACAACAACACACACAGACAACAACACACACACAGACAACAACACACACAGACAACAACACACACAGACAACAACACACACAGACAACAACACACACAGACAACAACACACACAGACAACAACACACACAGACAACAACACACACAGACAACAACACACACACAGACAACAACACACACACAGACAACAACACACACACAGACAACAACACACACACAGACAACAACACACACACAGACAACAACACACACACAGACAACAACACACACACAGAGCTGAGGCTGTCAATCAGCTGGAGCTCCCTCCCATGTCACCTTTTGCCTCTTGGTGTCAGACAAACTTGTCAGAAGTGATTCCAGTTGATAGCAGAGGAATGAAGCAGTAGACAGATTACATTTTGTGCTTTTAATTGAGACAAGTACACATTAGAGAGGGATATGCTTTGTTCATATTTCATGTTGAAGGTTTACAACAACTTTAAAGTGATATTAAATACTTTCTTAAAAACAAAACACAAATATATTCATACTCACCTGCTCTGTTCAGTGGTTTTGCACAGACCAGGCCCGATCCTCCTCTCTTTGGGTCCCTTGCCGATGCTCTTGTCCCCTCCCTCTTGCCAAGTGCCCCCATAGCAAACTACTTGCTATAGGGGCGCACAGACAGGCTCATTCCCGAGCCACTGCCCCACATGTTTATTCAGACACAGAGCCATGGCTCACCCCCCCTCTCTTCTCCTTGGTTCACTGGCTGTGATTGACCCAGCCAATGAGGAAGGAGAGTCCCCGGAGAGCCGAGGCTCTTGTGCACATCACTGGATCGAGATGGGGCTCAGGTAAGTATTAAGGAGGGGTTGGTAGAATTGCTGCACAGAGAATGTTTTTTAACCTTCATGTATAGAACGCATGAGGATAAAAAAACCTTGAGCTTTTACAACCACTTTAAAGCAGAGTTCCACCCAAATGTGGAACTTCCGCTTTAAGCACTCCTCACCCCCTTACATGCCACATTTGGCATGCAATTATTTTTTTTGACACGTACCCAGCTCCCACTTCTTGTTCTCGTCACCTCTCCACCTAGGGGACTCCTCCTCTCCCCCTCCCTCTCTGCAATCTCCTGGGACATGTCTCAGGTCCCAGAAGATTTCCAGGCCACTAACAAGCGCGTCTTGCGAATACACACCTGGCTGTGAAGCCGCAAGCTGTCACAGCCAGGTGCCCACACAAAGGCAGGGGGAGAGGAGCGAGGCTTCAGGCGGCCGCATCGCTGGACTGTGGGACAGGTGAGTGTCCGATTATTAAAAGTCAGAAGCTACACTTTTTGTAGCTGCTGACTTTTAATAAACTTGCAAATGAGTGGCACTCTGCTTTAAAGGTCCGCCAAATTTTATTTGTTTTAAAAGTTAACAAATACTGCAGCTGCTGACCTTTAAAATAAGGACACTTACCTGTCCAGCGCGCCCGCGATGTCGCCGCAATGTCGGCACCCGAAGCCAATCTACCGCTCGGCTCTCGGATGCTGCTGCCGCCATCTTCGGTGAGGGAATCAGGAAGTGAAGCCTTGCGACTTCACTTCCTGGTTCTCTACTGCGCATGCGCGAGTCGCGCTGCGTGATCTGAATGGTCCCTGCCGTCTTCTGGGACCTGAGAGTTTCCCAGAGGAGGGGGGGTGCCGGATCTGGCGTAGATACCCGCAGATAATGCGGCTATCTATGCCTGGAAGTGGGTGCAAATACCTGTCTTAGACAGGTATCTGCCCCCCCCCTCCCCCCTGAAAGGTGCCAAATGTGACACTGAAGGGGAGGAGGAATCCAGACAGCGGAGGTTCCATTTTTGTGTGGACCTCCGCTTTAAGCTTTGACAATAAAAACCTAGAAGCTGATTGGTTACTATGATCAGCTGCACTAGATCCTGTGTGTGCACCAGAATCTAGTGCACCCCCTTCCATTATGTATTAAGTACAGAGGTTTACTTGCACATAACACCCCTGTTTTTAATACACACGGGTCTATGTATACATTCACTCCTACGATCATAAGCGCCATCTAGGGCCCATAATCTGTAATTTTTTTTAAAATAACTTTAAATCAGGGAAAAAACACATTGCGCCACTAGATGGCGCTTACAATCATAGTAGATAATTATAATACACAGAATACAGCAAGCTTCATTGGCGCTGTGCACATGCTTTTACATTTGTAGTGTTTAAAAGGGGCATTGCAGAATATAAATTTTCCTTCCTGCACTAACCCTCGGCAATAAATATTATTTGTTCACATTTTTCTTGAGGGCCCCTTCCACAACCAAAAAGAGAATGATGTGCCCTGCTCCTCGGATATTCCCATCACATATCTAAGGTGGTTGCAGGGGCACACAGCAGGTGAAGTGCAGACCTGTTGGTATATCATTGGGGACCAATCCAGAAGAGACAGCCCCACTGGAAAACCTCATTCTATTTGCCCACTTAACTAATGTCACTGGAACTAAAGAAAGGGCAAACACAAATTTGAGTTGTCCGATGAACAATGGAAAGGAAATCTTCCAAAGTAATGGCTTAAAGTGGTTGTATAGCCACTTCTATAAAAAGCTCCCATCCCCTCTGTCATATGACAAGAAGTTCCCCTGTGTCTGTGCTAGATCATAAATATGCTTATCTGTACTCATAACACAGTCTTCCTGCGCTCAGGTGCCTCCTCTCTCCTCTGCCCGCCTCACAGATCCAGTGGGCGGGGCCAAGCACTGCCACTGACGTCAGCTGGGGAGGAGAGACAGAGAGCTGAGGAGTCACATGATCACAGGAAGACGCTGTGTTATCAGTACAGATGAGCATATTTATGATATAACACAGACACAGGGGAACTTCTTGTTCTAATACAGAGGGGATGGTGGCTTTTAATATTAAATTTGAAGAAGCAGGAGTGCTGACACAAGTAGACAGTGAGGGGAGGGGGGAGAGGATGGAGGAGGAGGACACAGGAGAAAGATAGCAGGCTGCGGCTGATGGAGGCACGTACGCTAACCACGGTGTCAGGGCTCAGCAGCCCTGATATATCACAGTCAGCGTAAAGGGGGGGAGGGTATAGCCAGGCAGGATCAGCCAGGTATTACAGGTGATACAGGGGGCCAAATGACACAGCACAAGCACTGTGCTTTAAGGGAACAGGATCAGTTTTGTTTTTTGGGCTAACAAATGCTTTAAGCAAGCCATAGATGGTTCGAATCCTAGCTGACTCAGAAGGGACCAGCCAAAATTCGATCCACCTATGGCCAGGCTTGTTGTATCAAAGTCAATCCATCGATCAACTTTAGTACAACCAGCCTGTCAGATTTTGGCTATGCAGCCCTCAGTGATCATTGTGCTCTGCCAGCAAGGAAGACTCCCCATCGGTAGAACACAAAAGCGTGGAAGAAAAGAAAACTGTATAATTTTTGGCCTTCCTTAACCACTTGTCCCCCGCCCACTGTCAATTGACGGCGGGCGGAGGATACTCTCGTTCTGGGAGGACGTCATATGACGTCCTCCCTTTAAAACGAGCTAGGAGGCGCGCGCCCGCCGCGTTCACAAGGCCCCGGTGCGCACCTGCGATTGCCCGGGAAACGAGCAGGAAAGTGGATCTCTGTGTGTAAACACAGAGATCCACGTCCTGTGAGGGAGAGGGGACCGATGGTGTGTCCCTTGTACATAGGGACAACCATCGGTCACCTCCCCCCACAGTAAGAACACTTTGAGGGAACATATTTAACCCCTTCCCGCCCCCTAGTGGTTAACCCCTTCCCTGCCAATCACATTTATACAGTAATCAATGCATTTTTATAGCAGGGATCGCTGTATAAACGTGAATGGTCCCAAAAATGTGTCAAAAGTGTCCGATGTGTCCGCCGCAATATCGCAGTCACAATAAAAAAATCGCAGATCGCCGCCATTACTAATAAAAAAATAAAAATGCTATAAATCTATCCCCTATTTTGTACACGCTATAACTTTTGCGCAAACCAATCAATACGCGCTTATTGCGATTTTTTTTTTTTTACCAAAAATATGTAGAAGAATACGTATCGGCCTAAACTGAGGAAAATTTTATTAAAAAAAAAAAAAAAATGGGTATTTATTATAGCAAAAAGTAAAAAATAGTGGTTTTTTTTCCAAACTGGACGCTCTTCTTTTGTTTATAGCGCAAAAAATAAAAACCGCAGAGGTGATCAAATACCACCAAAAGAAAGCTCTATTTGTGGGAAAAAAAGGACACAAATTTCGTTTGGGAGCCACGTCGCACGACCACGCAATTGTCATTCAAAGTGTGACAGCGCTGAAAGCTGAAAAATGGCTTGGGCAGGAAGGGGGTTTTCGTGCACAGTAGAGAAGTGGTTAGGCTGGCCATACAATATACAATTTTCTTTAAAATGACCTTCAGCTAGGTAGTGCAAGGGCCTGCCTGACTCAATACAAATTAAAAGGGTTCAGATTTCACCTGCTATTTTGATAAATCTAAAGGACATGCGTACAAGAAAATTGTATAATGTATGGCCAGCCTTATGGAATTTTTCATCGGAATTCCGTTCACGCTGTCTTGCATATACACAGTCAGACTAAATTCCGACCGTCCAAAACACGGTGACGTAAAACACTCAGACAAGCCGAGAAAAATGAAGTTCAATGCTTCCGAGCATGCGTCGACTTGATTCTGAGCATGCGTAGGTTTTTTCTCCGTCGGAGTTCCACACAGACGATAGGAATTTCCTATCATTTTTTTTCCATCGGACAAATTTAAAACATGTTCTATTTCTAAACATCGATGGAATAAAGTCCGATAGGGCCCACACACGATTGGAATTTCCGATGAAACCCAAGTCCATCAGACTTTTTTCATCGGAAATTCCGATCGTGTACACAAGGCATTAGAAAGATTTTCTTTAACCTTGATAAGATTTCCTCCTACTTCCTGTTGTGTTTAAAAGACAAGACGTAAAAAAGGAAATCTCATTATGGGACATTAACCATTTCCTATTCTACCATTCAAAAATAAAGAAAAAGTTTGGGCTTTAGATCCAGGCCATTCTATTTTTCTTCTCAAAGTATCTGCCTTATAGGACTAGGATGGGAGACAGCCGAGTGACAAAAGCAGAGACAGGACAATGTGTAAGTGTAGCGGCTTGTAAAACCACCCAGCGGTGTGCTTGGGGTCAGCACAGGAATGGAAGAACACCCAGCTGCTTTGTGTGCAACTCAGCATGTTCTCGTTTTTATTTCATCATTTGACAGGCAATTAATCTTCCTTTATTAGCACCAATATGCCTCACAAATCATCATCAGTACAAGTGTGCGGCTGTCTGCACCTGACACCGATCGGCTATGGGAAATATTCTGGCACATTCCTGGCAATGGCCTCAAGCATTTCACACACCGATTCCAACAGGAGCACCACAAACATCGGAGTCAATGCAATATTCAGATACAACATACCCCATCAGCCGAAAAAAACACCTCTTCCCCTTTATTGATCGCATTAGAATTGCAGTATACTGGTCCGATTTCTAGCTTCTTCATATGGGGGGAACACTTTGGACAAATCTCCATTTGCACCTCTGTATAAACAGGAGAGGCAGCCAGGTTTGCTGGCATTTTCTGTTGCCCATATCTGTTTCCTGCACTGCCCTGGTCTACAAATGAATCTGTATTCAATTCATTTTGGAGAGATAGGAATACTTTAGTGAATCTGTTATCCAACTAGAGCTGCACGATTCTGGGAAAAATTAGAAATCACAATTTTTTTGGCCAAGAATAAAGATCGCGATTCTCGCAGCATAACATCATCTTTCACATTATACAAAAAAATTGGGCTAACTTTACTGTTTTTTTTTTTATTCATTAAAGTGTATTTTTTCCCCAAAAAATCACTGTGTGACATAAAATATTGCTACAGCCACCATTTTATTCTCTAGGGCACAGGTGTCAAACAAGGCCTGCGGGCCAAATCCAGCCCTCCGGGCCATTTCATGTGGCCCTCATACCTCTTGCGGCTGCAGGAGAGCTCCAGCCCTCCTCTGGTCCTCCTCCAGACCCTCACTTTCTGCTTTCAAGCAATGCATTCAGCAGCAGCATAAGGTAAAGGGGGGTACACTGTGATGTAAGGGAAGGGGGTGCGCTGGACATCTAATCTTACAGATACAACCGGCCCTTTTGAGGGCAATAAAATCTGATGCGGCTCACGATGAAATTGAGTTTGACACCCTTGGTCTAGGGTCTCTGCAAAATATATATCTATATATAGATAGATATATATTAGGGCTGGGGAAAAATCGATTTAAATCTTGAATCGAGTTGAGGGGTCAAATCGATTCAAATTTTCAGCAAATCGATTTATTTTTTTCACCAGGACCAGCGCCAACACTGCGCCGGTCCTGAGGAGCTGCGGCCTTGCCTAAAAACACCTGCCTGCAGCTCCTCAGGACCGGCACGGTGTCCATCAAAAAAAAAAACTTGATTCGCATCGTGAATCTTTTTTTTTTTTTAAATCGCAGATTTTTTTTATATATATATATATATATATATATATATATATATATATATATATATATATATATATATAAAATCTATCTATATCTATATATTTAATGTTTGGTTGGGGGTTCCAAGTAATTTTCTAGCAAAAAATAATGATTTCAACTTGAAACCAACAAGTGTCAGAAAAAGGTTTAGTCTTTAAGTTGTTAAACTTCCTTCATTTAGGGCCAGCTCACACTAGTGCACTGTGTGATATCGCATGTGATTCGCACTGCAAATCACATGCGATGTCTGTGCAATGCGATTTCAGCCATACAGATAGTATGGATGATTTTGCATCGCATCAAACCCGCAGAGGACCCTTTTTTTTGGTCCGCACCAGAATCGGATCACATAGTATGGCTCCAACCTGGAAGCCGATTGGTTTCAATGCAGAGCTGCACCAGATTTTGCACACTCCAGCTTTAGTAAGTCTCCCCCAGAGGACGCTCATCTGGTAAGAACAGGGGGCAAGTATACAAAGATAAGGAAAGAAGGGGGAACAAACATGAAAAATCCAGTGGGAAGGTGTGGGGGGAGGGGATAGGGAATGTGGTCAGTAATTTCTTCTGCTGTGTGAACCCAGTGGCTTTTTTTATTTATTACGGTGCTGCAGAGCATATTTTTTCCCCAAAGCTGGAGTTAAGCTTCTTAAAAAAAAAATGAAATAAAATTTGGATAGGCTGACCCTCTCTAAACATGACAGATTCTATAGCCTTGTATAAGATTTGTATAGATTTTATATCCATCTACACCGTTTCTTCAGTACAGAGAATTTTAATTGGTTACTGCATTAAGCATTTACTCTTTTGCTCCTTGACTTGACTGTATGCATCAACCTATTAACACTAACAAGTATCCCCGCAGACACCAATTAAACTCAAAACCGCCACGGAAAGCAGTTGGAATCCGATTTCGAATCTGAACAATAAAAAAAAGTGGATGTGTTCTTGTTGACACTGAACAGACTTTTACGACAAGATTCTTTTCATGCTTTCCATAAATGCTGTTTCTTGATCTCCACGGCTGTAAGCTTTCTTTCTTTACATGGACTGTGAATTGCAAACTTGCTCTAGATTCCTTGTGTGATTACCTGATCACGTACGCTTGCTTTTCAGCTTCAGCGAATTCACACTTTTTTCATTTTAGTCACAGGTGTAATATGTGCCAAGAGATTTACAAAGCAAAGATGTCATATTGACTCAGCTTCTTAAATGAATGTAAAGCTCGGGAGCAAGTCACTAAAACTAGCAGCCTGCAAGAATTCTCATAGTGAGATCCATAGTGTCCATTTTTTTTAAAGAGTTGCTGCGGTGGTTTTAATTTTTCTTGTTCTTTTAGATGTATAGATCAGTGTAATAAAAACAATTTTATTAGTGTGTTAAAGTGGAGTTGCACCCAAAAATGGAACTTCCGCTTTAAGTGCTGGTGACCCCCTGACATGCCACATTTGGCACGTCACTTTTTTTGGGGGGGGGTACCCAGTTTTTAGAAAAACCCAGCTCCCACTTCCTTCCCTGGTGCCGCGGCACCAGAAGGAAGATCACCTTTCACCCCCTGCAATCTTCTGGGATGTCACAGGTCCCAGAAGATTGCCCAGCCATTCACAACAAGCACGGCTCGCGCATGCGCAGTGTGTGCCCGGCTGTTAAGCCACAGCCGGGCGTCCACAGTTAGAATGCCGGTGCCGCAGAGAGAAGCGAGGCTTCATGCGCCCACTTCGCTGGGCCGTGGGACAGGTGAGTGTCCGATTATAAAAAAAGTCAGCAGCTTCACTTTTTGGAGCTGCTGACTTTTAAATGGGTGGAACTCCACTTTAATACATCTAAAGCCTTTGTTTTTTTTTTGTGTATTACTAAGCCCCAGTTCCCACTATAACCCGCATGTGGTGTGGTTCCTGTGCAATTCACATGCGGGTTATAGTGGGAAGCAAGTCACAAGCGATTGAGTGCGGCGCGATTTAAAGCCCATTCATTTTGAATAGGCTCAAACTGCACCACACATCACACCAAAGAATGGCAGGCACCTTTTTTGGAGCCACACAGCAAACAGATTGCATGGTCGTTTTGAACCATACATTCCGGTGCAGGCAAACCGTGCTGCTTTTGTGATGTGTTCAGGGTGTTAACTTTTACTGACACCCGCAGCAGATTGCAAAGACAGTGCGATTGCAATGCGGTGTGGGAAACATGCAGGGATCATTGCGTTTCCTGCACCGCATACATGGGAACCTAGACTGAAAACTAAACTCCAGTCTTGCAATCTATCTTTCACAGTTGTAAATGGGTTATTCGGATTTCACTGAGCTTCTCACAGTGTGCATAAGAAGCTGCAGAAACTTAGATCAGAGCTTGCCTCATTTCCTGAGATCTTTCTCCCCAGCCTGACTGTCTCTGGCTCAACCCCTTTATTCTTTCAACCATGAGGCCCCAGCATCAAATGTGGTCATTACCTAGGGTGATATGCATGCAAATGCAGTCCGTCTAGTGATAACCACTCAGACAGACATCAACCCTTCAAGGAATTTAGATATTTGCATAACTCTGCCCAAGAGCCAGCCAACTGCTTGCAGGGTTGAGGGCTCAAGAGGAGTACTTAGGCAGGGTCCTGTTAAGCTGGTCATAGGTGGATCGAATTGCCGCTCATTCAGCATAGACCGGCCGAGATTTGATCCATCTATGGGCATGCTGAATGTACCCATTGATCGACTTGAGTACAACTAGCATGTCGGATTTTTAGGATGCGATAATAGCTTCCCATGCCCCCCGCCGGGAGAACACAATAGCTCCGAGAAGGCATGCCCTCATCAACACTGACTGTGTTGATGGGGGAATCTAGCGCTTTTCTTTCCTGCAACCTGTGGTCGCAGGAAAGAAAATTGCATACCCTATGACCTACTTTAGTTCTTGAGGAAGATGTGTAACATCCTGCTGCTCTTCTTACCAGCCACAAACTACCTGCATTGCACAGAAAAGTGCAAAGATCCAGTGATGAATGAAACAAGGGTTTCTTTTTTTTGGGGGTAATGTAAATGTGTACTATTCCAATGCATTCAGTATGTGAATTTTAATTATAGGTACAGTGCCTTGCGAAAGTATTCGGCCCCCTTGAACTTTTCATCCTTTTGCCACATTTCAGGCTTCAAACATAAAGATATAAAATTTAAATTTTTTGTGACGAATCACCAACAAGTGGGACACAATTGTGAAGTGGAACGAAATCCTATTGGATATTTGAAACTTTTTTAACTAAGAAAAAAATGAAAAGTGGGGTGTGCAAAATTATTCGGCCCCCTTGCGTTAATACTTTGTAGAGCCACCTTTTGCTGCGATTACAGCTGCAAGTCGCTTGGGGTATGTCTCTATCAGTTTTGCACATCGAGAGACTGAAATTCTTGCCCATTCTTCCTTGCAAAAAAGGTCAAGCTCAGTGAGGTTGGATGGAGAGCGTTTGTGAACAGCAGTTTTCAGCTCTTTCCACAGATTCTCGATTGGATTCAGGTCTGGACTTTGACTTGGCCATTCTAACACCTGGATACGTTTATTTGTGAACCATTCCTTTGTAGATTTTGCTGTATGTTTGGGATCATTGTCTTGTTGGAAGATAAATCTCCGTCCCAGTCTCCGGTCTTTTGCAGACTCCAACAGGTTTTCATCCAGAATGGTCCTGTATTTGGCTGCATCCATCTTCCCCTCAATTTTAACCATCTTCCCTGTCCCTGCTGAAGAAAAGCAGGCCCAAACCATGATGCTGCCACCATGTTTGACAGTGGGGATGGTGTGTTGAGGGTGATGAGCTGTGTTGCTTTTACGCCAAACATATCGTTTTGCATTGTGGCCAAAAAGTTTGATTTTGGTTTCATCGGACCAGAGCACCTTCTTCCACATGTTTGGTGTGTCTCCCAGGTGGCTTGTGGCAAACTTTAGACAAGACTTTTTATGGATATCTTTGAGAAATGGCTTTCTTCTTGCCACTCTTCCATAAAGGCCATATTTGTGCAGTGTACGACTGATTGTTGTCCTGTGGACAGACTCTCCCACCTCAGCTGTAGTTCTCTGCAGTTCATCCAGAGTGATCATGGGCCTCTTGGCTGCATCTCTGATCAGTCTTCTCCTTGTCTGAGCTGAAAGTTTAGAGGGACAGCCAGGTCTTGGTAGATTTGCAGTGGTCTGATACTCCTTCCATTTCAAAATGATGGCTTGCACAGTGCTCCTTGGGATGTTTAAAGCTTGGGAAATCTTTTTGTATCCAAATCCGGCTTTAAACTTCTCCACAACAGTATTAGGGACCTGCCTGGTGTGTTCCTTGGTCTTCATGATGCTCTCTGCGCTTTCAACAGAACCCTGAGACTATCACAGAGCAGGTGCATTTATACAGAGACTTGATTACACACAGGTGGATTCTATTTATCACCATCAGTCATTTAGGACAACATTGGATCATTAAGAGATCCTCGC
This sequence comes from Rana muscosa, assembly GCA_029206835.1. Taxonomy (NCBI): domain Eukaryota; kingdom Metazoa; phylum Chordata; class Amphibia; order Anura; family Ranidae; genus Rana; species Rana muscosa. The sequence goes on along the minus strand of CM055128.1, from coordinate 53,135,324 downwards.
TGAACTTCTGGAGTCAGTTTGCTGCACTGAAAGTAAAGGGGCCGAATAATTTTGCACGCACCACTTTTCAGTTTTTTATTTGCTAAAAAAGTTTAAAATATCCAATAGATTTCATTCCACTTCACAATTGTGTCCCACTTGTTGGTGATTCTTCACAAAAAATTAAAATGTTATATCTTTATGTTTGAAGCCTGAAATGTGGCAAAAGGATGAAAAGTTCAAGGGGGCCGAATACTTTCGCAAGGCACTGTAAACCTTAAGAATGCAGGCAGATTTTTTTTCCAATATATAATGTATATAGGTCATGAAATGCGAATCCATTCACAAGCAAAAAAAGCTGCAAAAATTCTAGGGTTCAAAGTGTTGCCACCAAGAACCTCATTTATGTCCCCAACATCATTTGGTCACATGCTCTGTGCGAACAAGAACACCAGACTAATGGGGGGTTACATGTCACGAGGCATTTCAAACCATGCATAGTAAAAAATAGCAGCACACATTACCACTTCAGCCCCGGAAGGATTTACCCCCTTCCTGACCAGAGCACTTTTTGCGATTCGGCACTGTGTCGCTTTAACTGACAATTGCACGGTCGTGCGACGTTGTAACCAAACAAAATTTGCGTCCTTTTTCCCCACAAATAGAGCTTTCTTTTGGTGGTATTTGATCACCTCTGCGGTTAAAATTTTTGGCGCTATAAACAAAAGGGCGACAATTTTGAAAAAAAAAAACACAATATCTTTTACTTTTTGCTATAAGAAATATCCCAATTTTTTTTTCAAAAACACATTTTTTCCTCAGTTTAGGCCGATATGTGTTCTTCTACATATTTTTGCGAATATAAGCATATATTGATTGGTTTGCGCAAAAGTTATACTGTCTATAAAATAGGGGATAGAATTATGGCATTTTTATTTTTTACTAGTAATGGCGGCGATCTGCGATTTTTTATCCACACTGCGACAATTATGGTGGACACATCGGACACTTGACACATTATTGGGAACATTAACAATTTTACAGCGATCAGTGCTGTAAAGTTGTCACTGGCAGGGAAGGGGTTAACACTAGGGGCGATCAAGGGGTTAAATGTGTTCCCTAGTGTGTGTTCTAAATGAAGGGTGGATGGGACTGACTAGGGGAAATGACAGATCGCGGAACTTCGTACTTTGTATGAACAGACGATCAGTCATTTCTCCCCTGAGAGAACCGGGATCTGTGTGTTTACACACACAGATCCCGGTTCTCGATGTGTCACGAGCGATCGCAGGTGCCCGGCGGTCATCGCGCCCGCCGGGCTCTCGCATCGGCTCCAGGGGGCGAGCAGCGTGCGCGCGCCCCTAGTGGCCATAGGGCGAAGCGACATAACGTCGTTTCGCCCAGCCAAGCCATGTAAAACTTTGGTGGCTGGTCGGCAAGTGGTTAAGGCCCGATTTACACATATGCAGGTTGCAGTTTGCATATTGCAGATGCATTTAACGCTTTTCAATACATGCTTTTGATCCATTGAAGTCTATGGAAACAAAAACCAGAAAAAAGTCCCTGGCCCTTTCGATAAAATGCAGAGATGTGAACTATATCCATAGGAAACCATGTTTAATGGACTGTAGTGGGTTTCTGCAAAACTGAAAATGCATTAAACGCATAGGTGTGAACCAGGACTAAATGCAAAATCTTGACTTTTGGTGAAATAATAAATAAAAAAATTGGCTCCCATTTACCCCACCTGCGGCTGAATTCACACTGTGGAAATGATTTACTAAAACTGGAGAGCGCAATATCTGGTGCGGCTGTGCAGGATAGCCAATCGGCTTCTAACTTCAGCTTGTTCAAGCTTTGACAAAAGAACCTGCAAGTTTCTATGCAGAACTGCACCAGATTTTGCCTTCTCTAGATTTAGTAAGCCCCCTTTCACACACGCGGACCGCTCATTTCATCAGTTCAGTCACGTCAAAACAGATGAAGTATTCGTCAATTTTTTCATCCGTGTACATCATTGTTTCTTCATCCACTACCAATGCAAAAACAGATGAAAACTGACCATTTGTCAGTTTACACCCGTTTTCCGTCCGATTAGTTTTTTTTAAACGGAAGAAAAATAAAGCTTTGATCAGTTTTAAAAAACGAAAAGGACGATGACGGATGCGGGTGTAAATGGACGATCATCCAGTTACATCAGTTTTTCCATAGAGATGCATTGATGTCGGTTTTTCATCCGTTAACGGATGGATGAGAAACGGACAGCATGTGTGAAAGTGTTTTACTGCACTGTAAAATGCCTGTCCCCGCAAGAACACACAGAAAACAATTGTTTCCTGTGTGTCCCATTCCCACTGCAACTCAGCCTGGAGCTGCATTTTATTGCAGTGCAGAATTGCATGGCACTGAACAGCACTGCAGTGCATTGTGCTGCTGTACATTGCCATGAATTAAGTGTACTTCACATAAAGTTTGTACAAAAAAAAAGGGGGGGGGGGGCCATGTGATGCGCACAACACGGCCCCCTAACGCAGCCGGAGACTGACAGCTGCAGGAATGGTAAAGCACTCCGGAAGATTTCCGTTCCTGTGTGAATTCACCCTAAGACTGGGTTCACACATGTGCGAATTAGATGCTGGCTTCCCATGACAGTTCGCATGACAGGCAATGGTAGACGGTTCACACATGTCTGGGGTCGGCTGCAGTCTGGATTGAAAAAGGGTTCTGTGCGTCTTCTGGTCCAATTCAGGCTAAAATTCAGACCTGATTTGCACCTGAACTGGTGAACAGGGATGCACCGGACCCCAGGCACGTGCTGCGACCGTACATGCGTGAACGGAGCCTAAAGTCTCATACACACGATCGGATTTTCTGCGGACAAAGCGTAGGACTTTTGTCTGAAGGGCGTTGGCCATGAACTTGTCTTGCATACAAAACGGCAAAGAATTGTCGGCCAACAAACAGAAACGACATTTTTTCAGCTCTTTAGCGCCACCCTTTGGGCAACTTCTGCTAATGTTGTGTTATGGTGAGCATTGCTTCTGAGCATGCGTGTTTGTAGTTTGGAGTTTTGTCCGACGGACTTGTGTAACACACGATCGGATAATCGGACAACACACATTTGTTGGCGGAAAATTTTAAAGCATGCTATCCCACATTTGTTGGCGGAAAATCCAACAATTGTCCGATGGAGCGTACAAACGGTTGGACTTTCTGACAACAGCCTGTCATCACACAATTCCCGTTGGATAATCCGATCGCGTGTACCAGGCTTTAGTGTTCCTTTTGGTCAAAGAAACCACTTATCATACTGAAGACCAACAGAGTGACTTGGGAAGTAAAAGTGGTCTGGGACAAACAAACAAACCATTCTAGAAAAGTCCAGATTTGCATATAATTTCAGCTTCCAATATTTGTGGATTAATTAATAGTAAAAACATGCTCTTTGCTTAGGCCCTTTCCATCATATGTTTACATACATTAGGCCAGAATTGTGAAATACCGAGTAGGGTTGCACAGATACTAGAATCTAATATTGATATCGGTGCCGATACTGGGTATTTGCACAAGTATCGGTACTCGTGCAAATGCACAGATGCCCGAAACCGATACTTTCAGGCTCGGTTCTATGAGTCTCCCTTCTTGACAGCTGAAGTGTTAGACCCAGTTCACACAGGGGCGACTTGTCAGGCGACTGAGCCGCCTGACAAGTCGCGTCCCGCTCTGTTCAATGGAACCGTTCTAATAGGAGCGACTGAAGTCGCTCCGACTTAGAAAAAGGTTCCTGTACTACTTTGGGGGCGACTTGCATTGACTTCAATACAGAAGTCATTTTGCAAGTCACCTCTCAAGTCGTCTTGAGATCGCCTTGCCGAGTCGCCCCCAAAGTCGCGCCGCCCCAGTGTGAACTGGGTCTAAAAGAAGTCTGGTAATTGGAGCTGTCCAAAAAAAAAAAAAAAAAAAAAAAGAAGAAGAAAAGCAGCAATGTTTATTAACAACACTAAAATAAAAAGAAACCTTGTTTCTTTTTGAATCTTTCTGTTTCTTCATCTGCAGATCAAAGGGATGAACAAATGTTCCTCTGTTTAACCACTTGTTAACCCTTAATTTACTCTAATCAGCCTCAATTAACTCCCTATTCTCCTCCATTTAATTATTATTTTCCTGCTTTTTTTTTTGTTTTATAAACAATAAACAATTAAAACTTTTTTTTTTGTTTGCTTTGTTAGTGAATATTTTTACACATATATATTAACATATATTTATGAATTTCACATTGAAAAAGCGCAAAATTTTAAATCAATTTAATTTGTAAATAACTTTTCAATGCTTTGTACCATTGCTGACAGCTGAAGTGAAAACAAAACAGTTGCGGTAGGTATCGGTAATTGGTATCAGCGAGTACTAAAAAAAAAAAGAAGTATCGGTACTCGTAAGAAAAAAAAAATGGCATTGGTGCATCCCTACTTTAGAGTAGTAACCAATTCATATTAGCATGGACCATAGCCTTGCCTTTACACCAAGTTTTGTGGCTGAAGCCCACCTCAGTCTCCATTTTTATTTTCTAGATGCAACACTATTTTTCTCCTCCCCTCCTTGAAGGTGAATCAATTTTTGCGTGCTCAACAAGATTCCAGTATGACACAGTGTGCGGGTTTATCTGAGAACACAGGATGAAGAAAGACAGGCATGATTGAGTACTCTGGTCCTCCAACACCAACATATCTTTATCTGAAAGCGAACAAACATTTAACATGACAGCCTGTCTCCATGGCGGTTCTGCGCTAAGAAGACACTTCACATTGTTTATATCGGGCGTAAATTAGGCTCGCTAAACCACACATTTATAAGACCTTTGGCAAAGCAAAGAATGTAAAACATTTTTGTGCAAGCGCAATTAATTAGTTGGATCTTATTTCCAAGTAAGGACAGAATCCGAACATGTGATGTATATCGGTACAATATACAACTGAGTTTGTATATAAACAGGTTGACGCGGACAAATAGCTTGGAAATGTAAACTATTTTGAAGGCAAATTATTAAAAAATAAATAAAAAAAAAAGACTGCTGGTTAGCAAATACATGAATAAAGGAAGAACTGTTTTAGCAACTATGTAATAAAACTACTGATCAGATAAAGAAATGCCTCTTTCTAGGGACCCCACACACTGCAATCTAGTCAAATGAAATCAAGCAATCATTTATCTAAGAAAAGTACCATCAGAAAAACACTGATCTTAATGAACTAGAATTTTTCAGTCACTTTCAATTGTATGAACAATGCTTTCAAAGGCAAATTTTTTCCATCTTAAAGAGGAAGTAAACCCTCCACAACTTTAGTTAAAAATACCCCTGCAAGAGAAAGGCATAATGAGCTAGTATGCATAGCATACTAGCTCATTATGTGGCACTTACCTGAAATCGAAGCCCCCAAAGTCCTCCTCGTTCTCCGCCGCCGCCGTGTCCGCTCGGAGCTTCTTCCTGTTATCGCCGCTCCGGCGCTGTGATTGGTCGGAGCGGCGATGACGTCACACGCATGCGCGCTCGGGCCGGCAAGATTCCATTCAGAAAACCGGCATTGATGCCGGCCCACTAGTGCGCATGCGTGTGACGTCATCGGTACTGTGTATTTCAGCAAATATCTCATTAACCTACACGGTTAAGGAGATATTTCATGCACCTACAGGTAAGCCTTAATCTAGGCTTACCTGTAGGTGCAAGTTGTCAAAGTGGGTTTACAACCACTTTAAAGTAGAACTAAGCCTGATTATGGACAACCAAGCCAGGAAGCTGCCATTTTGCCTCTGTTTGATCTGCAGGTGCCATCTTTTCTGCGCATGTGATCAGCTATGACACCAGCTACTTGATGGCTTGACTGTTCAGTTGAGAGCCAACATATACATAACATATCATTTATGCAATATAAATGAAAAAAGACTGAACCCTTTTAAAAACAAAAAATAATTATTTTACTTTTTTTTTTTATTTAATTTCTTCATAAATGTTGGCCAAAATGTATTCTGCTCCATGTCTTTGGTAAAAAAAAAATCCCAATAAGTGTATATTAATTGGTTTATATGAAAGTTAAGGAGTCTACAAACTATGGTATATACTGGAATGTTGATTCCTTTTTGTTTGTTTTTACATTAATAATGGCCGTACCCAGCGACTTATAATGGGACTTCAATAATGCGGCGGGTGATCCAACACTGACACATTGTGGGAACTGATTAACTGACATCACTAGGACAGTGATGAGTGCTAATACAATGTCACTGTACTAACGACACTTATGCCGCGTACACACGACCGTTTTTAATGTCATTGAAAAAACAATGTTTTTCTCGACGTGATTCTTCACAAGCCTGCCTTGCCTACACACTGTCGTGAAAAAAAATGCTCGAGCAAAGCGCGGTGACGTACGAAACGTACGACGGCACTATGAAAAGGGGAAGTTCCATTCGGATGGCGCCACCCTTTGGGCTGCTTTTGCTGATCCTCGTGTTAGTAAAGTTTGGTGAGAGACAATTCGCGCTTTTCAGCCTCGTGCTCTTCAGTCCGTTACAGCGTGACGAATGTGCCATTTCCATTATGAACGCTAGTTTTACCAGAACGAGCGCTCCCGTCTCATAACTTGCTTCTGAGCATGCACGTTTTTTTTCACGTCGTAAAGCATACACACGGCCGTTTTTCATGATGAGAAAAATGACGACGTGAAAAACGACGAGAAAAAATAGAGCATGTTCCAAATTTTTAATGCCCATTTTTCACATCGCGAAAAATGCTCTGGAGCCTACACACAATCATTTTTAATGACCAAATAAAAAAATGGCATTTTTCTTGTCATGAAAAACGGTCGTGTGTACGCGGCATAAGGCCTCATTCACACCTGAGCGTAGCGTTGTTAGGCAGAAAGTCGCGATTTTACCGCGATTTTATACAGGTCAAAAGTTCACCAATGTAAAAAGCAGAAAAATGCATGTAATCTGCCTAAAAAAAGTTCCAGAACTCGGTTTGAGCGTCAGGTGTTTTGGAGCTTCTGGCGTTTAGGAGTGGAGATGTGAACCATCTCCATAGAGAATAATAGATTTTTTTCCCCCTCCAGCGATTTGTAGCTTCAGGCTTCAAGCTACAAAACACACTCGGGTGTGAATGGGGCATAACATCTGAGTAATTAAGGGGTTAAGAGTGCCTAACATTGTGTAATTTGTGTAATGTGCGCTGATTTTTACTAACAAAAGCTTGGTTTCTTCTGTTTCTGCTTTACAGAGAGAAGAAACACAGATTGCTCCCTCTGTACAGAGCCCTTTTTTGTTTGTCAACACAGGGCTCTGGGATGTGATTGGAAACAGCCAATCAGCAGGTCCGGGCCATGAATCATTGGCTGGGACCTGCTGACTAAGTCCCACTCTGTTCAATCACAGCAGAACCGGCAGGTGGGGGTGTGCGTGAACCCTGAACCCAGAAGAAAGCCACGACATACAGGTACGTTACGGCACCTGTACGAGCTGCCAGTCCACAGTATATGTACTTGTTGGACCTTGAGAGATTATTCACTGGTTGTGTATCAACCACTTGACGACCAGTGATGTACCAGTATGTCGCTGGACTTCAAGAGGGTATACCAGGGATGATGCCTGAAGCTGCATCATCTAACTAGCCGCTGGATTGCTTTTACAAGCATGATTTCACCCCGCAAATCATAGAGGCAAACCTGAACGGCTGTTTGCCTCTATGATATAGGAACCTGGAAGCGATGAGCATACATCACTTCTGGTTTCCAGGCCATAAACGGCGCCATTTTGAAAAATGAAAAGCATTTGATGACACGGATCTTGGTATGATCAAATGCTTTTAAAGGGAAAGGAGGGATCTGGGGTCTAATAGACCCCAGATCTCTTCATAAAGAGTAACGGTCACTGGTTACTGCTATTACAGGGGATATTTATGTTCCCTGTGATAACAATAAAAGTGATAAAAAAAGAAAAAAAAAAAAGTAAAAGCAACAGTGTAATAAAAATAAAAACTTTAAAGAGCCCCGTGACCCACGTGTTGGTCCTACATGCACATAAACAGCGATAGTCCCACATATGAGAGCTATCACCGCGAACGTCAGATCATGGTCAGTAATTCCAGCACCAGACATGTAAATTTAAAGTGGTAATCTTCAAATGTTTTTAAAGCGTCGCCTATGGGTGGTAAAATTTACGTTGTTTGTCGCTGTTGCATGGGTGTACAAAAGTTTAAAGCGTGACATATTTGGTATCCATTTACTCAGGGGGAACATCATCTTTTAAATTTTACCAAACAATTGGGTATTTATTATATTGTGTTTCGATGCATTACAATTAAAAAAAAGTGCATTTTTTTTCTAAAAAAAAATAGGATTTTTGTACTCACCGTAAAATCCGTTTCTCTGGCATCCATGGACTGACACAGCGTGTCTTATACACCTTTACACGTGGGTTATGTCCCTGCTTGCAGGAGAAGACCTAGGCAGAATGTGAGATGTTATACATACATTCTAAACAGCCAGAGCTGAACAGCCCCGCCCAGGGGGGCGGTCCCTCCGGCATAACCCTCCCACTGCAGTCAGCAGACCTCAGTTCGTAACAAAGCAGTACAAACTCGAAAAGAAGGGTGGGTGCCGTGTCAGTCCATGGATGCCAGAGAAACGGATTTTACGGTGAGTACAAAAATCCTATTTTCTCTTGTCATCCATGGACTGACACAGCGTGTCTTATACACCTTTACACGTGGGATGTCCCAAAGCAGTGTCAAGAGGGATGGGAGCAGTATAAATGGAAAACCAAAAACTTCACTCCAAACAAGGCAGAGCTCCTCAACGGAGGAGTTGCAACATCAAACAGCGGCCTGCAACACCTTGCGGCCGAAGGAAGCATCCGAAGATGCAGCCACATCAACCTTATAAAACTTAGAAAAGGTATGAACAGACGACCAGGTCGCCGCCTTGCACACTTGTGCAACCGACGCTTGATGTCGGAAAGCCCAGGAAGCACCAATTGCCCTGGTGGAATGTGCCGTAACCGGAAAGGGAGGCGCCCGCCCCTTGAGAGCATAAGCTTGAATGACGGTTTGTCTGATCCACCTAGAAATGGTGGCAGACGAAACCGCTTGGCCCTGTTTTGGACCAGAGACAGCCACAAATAGTGAGTCAGACTTCCGAATAGAAGCAGTAGCAGACAGGTACACCCGCAAGGCTCGTACCACATCCAAAGTGTGAAGCGCAAACTCTCTGGCATGCGATGGGTGAGGACACAAGGATGGGAGGACAATGTCCTCATTTAAGTGGAAGGCCGAGACCACCTTTGGCAGAAAAGAAGGTCGCGGACGTAACACCGCCTTATCCTTATGGATGACCAAAAAGGGCGACTTGCAGGACAAGGCCGCCAACTCAGACACTCGTCTAATGGAAGTAATGGCCACCAAGAAGGCCACCTTCTGAGACAAAGTCAAGAGGGGAATATCTCTAATATTCTCAAAGGGAGGTTCCTGGAGGACCGAGAGCACCAAATTCAGATCCCACGGGGGGAGAGGAGGCTTGACAGGGGGGAGCACATGGCGAACCCCCTGCACAAAGGTGCTAACCAAGGGATGACCCGCCAGCGGTCGCTGAAAGAAGATGGCCAAGGCCGAAATCTAACCCTTAATGGTACTCAAAGCGAGCTTTTGGGTCACGCCACGCTGCAGAAAATGCAGGATTCTGGGAACGGAATACGTTCGTGGGCGCCAGTCCAGCTCTTCGCACATGGCGATGTAAGCTCTCCAAGTACGGTGATAGATCTTTCTGGAGGAAGACTTCCGTGCCCTTAACATGGTCGAAATGACCGAATCCGAGAGACCTCGGTCTCTCAGCACCTGGCTTTCAATAACCATGCCGTTAAAACCAGAGACTGTAAAGCAGGATGAAATATAGGACCTTGAGACAGAAGGTCCCCCCGTATTGGTAACCGCCAGGGAACGTCTGCGACGAGACGTACCAGATCGGCGTACCAGTGACGCCGAGGCCAATCCGGAGCAATGAGGATCACCGGAATTCCCTCGGTCGCTACCCTGCGGAGCAGGTGAGGGAGCAACTGCAGCGGAGGATAAACGTATATCAGGTGATACTGACCCCATGGGGCCACCAACGCATCCGAGGCATCCGCCCAGGGATCCCTGGATCTGGCCACAAACCTCGACACCTTGCGATTGAGTCGAGAGGCCATCAGGTCCACATCCGGCGTGCCCCACCGTCTGCAAAGGAGTTGAAAGACCTCCGGGTGCAAGGACCACTCTCCCTGGTCCAGCGTCTGGCGACTTAGATAGTCCGCCTGCCAATTGTCTACGCCCGGAATGTAGACGGCCGACAGAGCCGGCACGCTTCTTTCGGCCCACCTCAGGATGCGGGCGACCTCGGAAGCCGCAGCTGAGCTCCGAGTCCCCCCTTGATGGTTGACATACGCCACTGCTGTAGCGTTGTCCGATTGGATCCTGATGGAGTGACCCTGTAGTTTCTCCGACCATGAGGAGAGGCACAGTCTGATTGCCCGTATCTCCAGCACATTGATCGGTAAGAGGGCTTCGTCCGGAGTCCAAAGCCCTTGGGCCGACAGGACTCCCCAGACTCCCCCCCAGCCCGTCAGGCTGGCGTCCGTCGTGATCACCGTCCATTGGATGGGGAGGAACGACTTCCCGGACCGAAGAGCCGGGGACCTCAACCACCACGTCAGGGACGCCCTGACCAGGTGACTCACCTGGATCTGAAGATCCAAGGACAACGGGGATTTGTGCCAAGTGGACAAGATCTCTTTCTGTAAAGCCCTGGTGTGCGCTTGGGCATAAGGAACGGCCTCGAAGGAGGCCACCATGAGTCCCAGGACTCTCATGCAAAAGCGGATTGACGACCATTTTCGGGACGTCAGCACCCGTACTGCAGACTGAAGTGTCAGTAGTTTGTCTGGAGGTAGGAAGACTCTTGCCTCCAAGGAGTCCAGAATCAGACCTAGATACTCCAGACGCTGAGTCGGGACTAGAACCGACTTCTGAACGTTCAGGAGCCACCCAAACTCCCTGAGGGTCTGACTGACGATAGTCACACTTTCTTCCAATTCTGAGCCACTGTCTGCTCTTAGAAGGAAATCGTCCAGATAGCCCACGATAGCAATGCCCCGCTGTCTCAGCAAAGCTAGGACCGGAGCAAGCACCTTGGTGAACACCCTCGGTGCCGAGGCTAGGCCGAAGGGAAGAGCCACAAATTGATAGTGGACTTCGCCGACCGCAAAGCGCAGAAACTTCTGGTGGCTTGCGCAGATCGGAACATGCAAGTAGGCGTCCTTGATGTCCAAGGATGCCAGAAAATCCCCTTGATGGAGTGTAGCGACCACCGTGCGAATGGATTCCATGCGGAATTTTTGCACCTTCACGAAGGCATTCAGGGCCTTGAGGTCCAGGATTGGCCGAACCCCGTCCTTTTTTGTAACAAACAGATTCGAGTAGAACCCCTGAAACCTCTCCTGGGACGGAACCGGCGCAATTACTCCGGACCCGATCAAATCCTGTACAGCCCCCAAGAGGGCTGCCCGACGGGCAGGAAGGAGAGGGAGATTTGAGGGAAAAAATCTGTCTGGGGGCCAGGAGCGGAACTCTATTCTGTATCCTGAGGTGACCACCTCGCACACCCACCGGTCGGAGATCCGGGAGGTCCACCGATCCGTGAACCTGCAAAGTCGTCCCCCCACCCCAGAGACGGGCGGGGGCAAGACTTCACGCGGAGGCGGGCTTGGGAGCCGGCTTGTTCGGCTTACGCACCCAGGGGCGCTTGTGCCCGCCAGCCGCACTGTTGTCAGTCTGGGATGGCTTACCCGTGGACTCTGGCGGACGAAAAAAACCCTTTTTTGCTGGAAAGGAAGGACCCGGTTTACGTCGGGCCTCCTTACCCTTGATAGTTTGAGGAAGGAGAGTGCTTTTACCTCCCGTGACATCCTTGATGATGTCATCCAGAGCAGCACCAAAAAGTCTACCACCCTTAAAAGGTAGATCCGTCAGGAGCTTCTTAGAGGCTAGGTCAGCAGACCAGCATTTCAACCAGATGAGACGACGCAATACCACCGCCGAGACAGAGGCCCTGGATATTAAAGGGGCCACGTCCAACGTGGCGTCGCACACATATATCAGACCCTGGACCATCTGGTGGGCCAGAGCAATAGTGTCTGGAGGAAGGTTATACTCCTGCACAGTTTGGTGCAAAATCTTTGCCCATTCCGTGAGTGTCTGAGACACAAGGGTCGCCGCTACTACGGGCCGTAGGGCGGATCCCAACAAGGCGAACATGGCTCTACTCACCACTTCTGACCTCCTGTCAGTGGGGTCCTTAAACACAGGAGTCCCCTCCATCGGGAGAGTGGTGGCCTTGTTTAAACGGGCGCCTGGAGGGTCGACCACCGGGGGAGAAGCCCACTTTTTAAGCAGGGCGTCTTCAAAGGGGTATCTAATAGACAAACGCCGCGGGACCATAAAAGTCTTCTGCGGCTTTTCCCAGACCTGGTCAATGAGCTGGTCAAAGAAAGGTACATATGGAAAAACCTTTTTAGAAGGCTTGGTCTTAAAAGAACCAAAGGAGACTGTATCCGCCTGAGGTTCTGCGGTCGCAGCATTTAGCTTGAGAGTGTCCCTCACAGCATCAATGAGTTCACCAACAAGCGCCCTGTCATTTACTGACTCAGAACTGGAGTCTTCCTCACAAGGAATGTCCTGTTCAAAATCATCCAAATATTCAGAGCTAGGGTCCTGAGCAGCAATAGCTAGGCCCATATCTGAATCAGAGCACTCCCCTTGTGGAGATAAAGTGGGGAGAGGGCGCTTTTTTGCTCCCTTGTGCTCACACACAGCTTCCATCCTGGTCAGAAATGATTCCAGGACTGCCGACAACTGGTCCATAGGGACCGCAGGTGCTGGAGCACTGGCTGCTGCCTCTGGCATGTGAGGGGAAGCTGGTGACTCTGACTCCATAATGTCCCTCTCAGACCACCCACAGGCTGTGCTGACTGAAGTAGGGGAATGCCCAGGGAACCCACCAACCTGACCAGGACCGCTCGGTTCCGCCGCTCTGTCTCACTGCGCCGCGCTGCTCAGCGTGAGTGAGCTGAGAGGAGAGAGTGTGAGGAGATTCGCGCCGTTCCCAGCGGCGCTAGAGGCCAAACTAGTGCCAGAAAAACGTGCGGCTACAAGAAAATGGCCGCCGCAATGTGCTCCGGCGGGCCCCGGCAAGATGGCCGCCAATGTAAAAATCAGCACACACACAAAACATGGCGCCGAACGGCGCCCAGGCCCCTCACATCCAAAAACAAAACAGCCCCAGCGAATGCAGAGCAGCATGAGCCCCCCCCAGGACAGTATGGCCCCCAGGCACCCCCCACAGTACAGCGCCAGCACTAGTGAACAGAGAGTGACATTAAAAAACACAGGGGGAGACAGGGAAATCCCCCCACACAAGAAACACACAGCATGTACTCACCTGCAGCCAGGAGAGACTACTTACCCGTCCCCTGAGGGACCCGCTGGTGTGTTTCTGACAGAACTATCACAGTGCGGTACTGAGTAGCTGTCGGCCCGGTCCACCGCGAAAGATACAGCCGGACTGTTCTATCTTGAGAGAACCGCGGAGCTGGAAGCCCACCGGCCACCCCTGGAGTCGTGGGGCATGTCGTGAACTGAGTCTCACGCACACAAGGCGAGGATCAGCACGCTCGATGGTCGGACAGGGAAGACTACGAGGATATCTTGTACCCAACCTGTTGCCCAGCCGACAGTTGATAGAAGATCTCAAAAGAATAAAATAGGAAAAAAATTCCCAAAGGAATAAAAATAGGTCAGGAGACTGGCTCCTGAGAGAGCCACGTCTTCTCCTTCTGCTAGGCAGAAAAAAACTGAGGTCTGCTGACTGCAGTGGGAGGGTTATGCCGGAGGGACCGCCCCCCTGGGCGGGGCTGTTCAGCTCTGGCTGTTTAGAATGTATGTATAACATCTCACATTCTGCCTAGGTCTTCTCCTGCAAGCAGGGACATAACCCACGTGTAAAGGTGTATAAGACACGCTGTGTCAGTCCATGGATGACAAGAGAAAATTGCGTTTGAAAAACTGCTGGGCAAATATCATGTGAGATAAAACACTCACCATTTTATTCTCTAGGCATGCTTAAAAAAAAAAAAAAAAAAAAAAAAAATCGAAATTTTTCCATGAAATTTTGTAGAAATAAAAACCGAAGTGCCAGAAAAGGCTTGGTCTTCAACTGGTTAAGCATGGTCATGTCTATTGAGGAAACCTCAGCTGGAAGGTGGACTTCAGTTCTGCCCTAAGGCCCCTTTCACACTGGGTTGGCGTTGGCGGTAAAACGCCACTATTTTTAGCAGCGCTTTACCGTCAATTACCGCCCCCTGAGTTATACCCCCCGCTAGCAGCCGAGAAAGGGTTAAAAACCACCGCAAAGCGGCTCTGCAGAGGCGCTTTGCCGGCGGTATAGCCGCGGTGCCCATTGATTTCAATGGACAGGAGCGGTGGAGGAGCGATATACACAACGCTCCTTCACCGCTCCAAAGATGCTGCTAGCAGGACTTTTTTTAATGTCCCGCTAGCGCATCGCTCCAGTGTGAAAGCCCTCGGGGAGAGAGACAGCAGCGGCTGATTCTGGTCGCTCTAGCGTTATAGCACCTGCAAAGCGACCCAGCGTGAAAGTGGTCTAACTCAGCCAACACTACTTAGCTTTCACCTCATATAAACCAACTGATAAATTATACAGCCTCCAATTAGGAATGGCAGGTCACAGTAAAGATTATATAGAACATGCAACCCTTCACTACTGTGCAGGTTAGCCCACAAGCTTTAACTGCGTTCTTATCTGTAGGTTTAGATAAGAAGTTGCACTGATAAATAGTTGCTGATTAGCGTTTGTTTGCTCTGGATGAACAGCGTATAACTATACTTTCATCGTGGCTCAGTCTGACGTTCTACCACCTGGCTCTCTCCTGACTTTCAGAAGTACAGCACAGTAGAGGCATTCCGTCTCAGTACATGCAACTAGCTCCACAGAACTTGATCTATAAGAAGAGGAAAGCCTCTAAAGTTAGCAGTATGACTGATCTTTCAAGTCAAAGCAGCTGAGCTTGTACATATGCAAAGGAAATAAGAGGTATGGCTCCCCTGTGAGAACTTATTTCTGCTTTAACTTGGCTTTGGTAGTCTGTTAAAGCTTTGGATGAAATCTAGCACATTGACCTGACGTTACTTTCTTCTACTCTTTACTGGAAAATAATTTAATAAACTGCTTGATGCTGAGCAGATTTTCCTTGGAACGGTTATTTCCTAATCAGGGCAGAGGTGAAAATGTCCTTGTATGGCCATGCTAAAAGATGCTCTCGAAAGACGTGTTATTATGGGTCCTGACACAGCAACATATGAGAATAAGTGGAGTTAATGAGCATGGCTAGTGGCTTTTCTTCATGGTGTTGACCGTGATGTGAGAACGTACCAGGAGAAGACCAGTAGTAGAATCCCGAGGGGAGTAGCTGCCCGGATAATCATCCTCCTCTTCTTGTACCTGCTGAAAACTGCGTTTCAATGATGCCTTCTCCTCGACCACTACAAAAAGAGATGAAGTTTAACATAAATCAATTAAAAATATTTACTTTAAAGGAGCACTAAAGCTTCCCTTTTTTTTGCCTAAAAATAACAAACATGTTATACTTACCTCCACTGTGCAGCTCGTTTTGCACACAGTGGCCCCGATCCTGGTCTTCTGGGGTCCCTCGGCGGCTGTCTTGGCTCCTCCCCGCAAGGACTCCACACCTTAATGCGAGTGAGCTCGCATGGTGTGGAGTGATTGCGGGCGCGCTCCCGTGATACAGCGGCGGCCATAGCCGCCGACTGTATCACTCGGCCCCGCCCCCCGCGTCATTGGATGTGATTGACAGCAGCGCCAGCCAATGGCTGCGCTGCTTTCAATCCATCCAGTGTAGCCAATCGGCGGCCAGGCTGAAAAACGAAGAGGATGACGGGGACGAGCGTGGGACTTTCGAGGGGCCAGGTAAGAAAAACGGGGGCTCGGGGGGGGCGGTATTGTCGAATGTTTTTTCACCTTAATGCATAGGATGCATTAAGGTGAAAAAACATGTAACTTTACTACTCCTTTAATATCTGAGATGCTAACAGGAACATAAAACCACTGGAATAAAGAATGATTGCCAAATCCAATTTTTTAGTAATGGGGTTAAAGTGTTACTAAACCCAGGACTCGGCATTCACTATATCTGGTCTCCCACAGTACACAGAACATGGAAATGCAATTATTTTAGTAAATATAAACGGCTAATTTCCTTTTCTCGTCAGCAGTATATAGCAGTCTTGTGACTTCTATCTTTTTGTATGAGGAGTTTTTATTCTCCCCTATGAGGCTGCAGGACTCCTGATCCTCTGTCTGGACAGTGCTGATAGGCCCTGCGCTGATCACATGCACCCTTCCAAGAAAGGGAACAACCCTCTAGCAATACACACCAAACTCAGCATGTGCAGAGTGCCCCCAAAAGGCTGTGTACTATTAGGAGATGGATTAGGGGCTGTAGAAGAAGGGGAGGATCAGAGAAGACAGGATCAAACAGCCACAATGCATAGGATTAACCCCTTAGGTTCTACAATGAGTATAACCAGCATGCTTTACTGCAGGGGTAGGCAACCTTGAAACTTGTGGTGAAACTACAAATCCCATCATGCCTCTGCCTTTAGGAGTCATGTCCGATTGTCAGGGTCTTGCAATGTCTCATGAGACTTGTAGTTTCACCACAGCTGGAGGGCCGAGGTTGCCTACCCCTGCTTTACTTTACTGCATATACAGACCGATTTTACTGTTGTGGGTTTAGTAACACTTTAATTTACTAGGAGTCCCAGCTTGTATATCCTAAGGGCACTTTCACACTGGTTCGCTTCAAAGCTGCCAGTAAAACACCCAAATGCTTTAATGGAAGCGTTTTTGCGACGTTTTTGCAGTGCAGTTTTTAAAAAGGACACGTGACTCAAAAACTGCACCGAAAAATCTTTGTGGGGGAGTTTTTGAGGTGCTTCCCATTCATTCCAATGGAGAGGAGCGTTTTTGGTGCTTTTTTTTTTTAAAGAGGTGCACCGAAATTTCGGCGACCGAAGCACATCGACCGAAAATAGTGTTTTCTGCGTTCTGGCCGAAAGAAGAAAAAAAAAAGGGGGCGGTCTGCCCCGGGTGCCACACATTGTGGGGGTGTCATCCTAGCACGCCCCTGTCAATGCCCTCCCCTCCCCCTAACTCTCCATGTGTGTGTCACGCAGAGCGGCGATCTCCCGCTGTGTTACGGAGCTTTAATCTAAAGTGTTTGGCAGCCCCTGTAACAAAGTCTTGCCTCCTAGAACAGATCCTGTGAATCAGTGTGATGTGTATCATAGGAGCCCGGTCTAAGAGGCGGGACTTTGTTACAGCTCCGTGACACAGAGGGAGATCGCCACGCTGTGTGATCTGGGCACTGGTAGGCCGCATCTGAGGGACACTGCTGAGGCCGCATCTGAGGGACACTGAAAAAGGGTTAAAAGCGGCGCTTTGCCGGCGGTTCGGAAGCGCTGCCTATTGATTTCAATGGGCAGGGGCGCTTTAGGAGCAGTGTATACACCGCTCCTAAACCACTGCAAAGAAGCTACTTGCAGGACTTTTCTTGATGCCTTGCCAGCGCAGCGCCCCAGTGTGAAAGCACTTGGGCTTTCACACTGGGATTGCAGCTGAGGCTTTTTCAGGCGCTTTTTTTTGCGCTAAACTCATTTGACACTTAGTTGCCAAAATAGACAGTGCACTGGGGTCGGCTTGTAAATTGGAGACATCCTGTAAGGATGTTATTCCAGTGCATAGTTTGGTGTCATCTGCAAAGACAGAAACAGTACTTTTAAAGGGGTTGTAAAGGTACATGTTTTTTCACCTTAATGCATTCTATGCATTAAGGTGAAAAAACATCCGAGCATTAGCGCCCCCCCGAGCCCCCGTTTACTTACCTGACTACTCGAAAGTCCGGCGCCGTGAACGCGCAGGCTTCTTGGCCGGGCTTCTGGCTCATTCATTGGTTGATTGAAAGCAGCGCAGCCATTGGCTCGCGCTGCTGTCAATCACATCAAATGACGCGACGCGCCGGGGGGCGGGGCCGAGTGATACAGTGAGCGGCTATGGCCGCCGGCTGCATCACGGGAGCGTGCCTGCAAGGACTTTCCACCATGCGAGAGAGCTTGCATGAACGTGGAAAGTTCTTGTGGGGGGGAGCCGAGATAGCCGCCGAGGGACCCCAGAAGACCAGGTTCGGGGCCACTCTGTGCAAAACGAGCTGCACAGTGGAGGCAAGTATAACATGTTTGTTATTTTACCCAAAAAATTTTTTTTCCTTTAGTGTTCGTTTAATCCCAGTCCCTATATCTTTTATAAAGATATTAAAAAGTAAAGGTCCCAACACTGAACCTTGGGGTACACCCCTGATAACCTTATATATGATTGGAAGTGTGCTACAGCCAGGATCACCAGGTGGAAACAAGCCTAAACGAATGCAGCCACCTCATCCAAGGACTGGTAAACTGCCATATGTTAAATTTTTATTTTCTGAGTTAGATGCGGTTGAATGAATCAGTGGAGTGACTATTGATGCACTACTTCAACAGATATAACAAAACCCTATCAATAGTATATGTAACCAACCATAACGAAGTAAACAAGATAAGTTCATTGTTAGGCTCTACATACCCTATCAAGTGTGTATGTAAATGTCAGCTTGAGCTATTGAGCTCGATAAAAACTGTGAAGCCAAGAACAGACCGCTGTATAACTACAAAAAGAGCCTAGAGCTCTTTCACTTGCCGTCTGGCAATAGATAAGCACGATGCATTAAAAAGCAATATTTAGCATTTGCCTGACTGACACAAAGTCCATAACAATGCTCTGTGCAAGGGATTTTAATGGATTTCGTATGCATAGTTATGTTTTTTTTCTTTGAGCATAGATCCACTTTGGAAAAGTTATTTCTGAATTTAGCGAATCCTATAAATAGTACACTACCCGAATCAGAAAACGTTAACGCAAAAGTAGTGGAATATTGTAATTACTCCCTTGTACATCACGGAAGTGACAGAATTGCTAGGCTCCTTTTGTACCATATTCAAATATTCTTATTGAAATCAGACGTGCTCTACAAGTACTGTCTCCGAAAGAGACGTTTATGTATTCCAATGTACGCCGGCAAAGGCTTAATCTCTTCCAGCAGGGTTCTGTCAGGTTGTGCCCACAGGACAAAAAAAATAAAATATATAAAATAATATAAAATGTGCTCACTGACATGGTGTGTATAAAAGCAGTGAGTCACGGGTTAGTCATGCATTGTGTTCCCTGCAGTTATTTTATAGCTGCTTTAATTAGCAGGCTCATCGTACAGGTAGGCCTCTGTGATAGAGCACGCACGGGCCTCGTCCTGCTGTTTGTATAGAAGGCCAAACAGCACCAGGATGCTTTTAGAGCTGTATATTGTTCTGCCCTCCTAATGACAGGTGCAGGATGACTGCTGGCTAGATTAATGGGGTCTGCAACTCCTTCTGCACGCCAAATAAGCTTGGAGGTGGAAAGGAAAAAAAAAAAAAAAGAAGCAATTTGTACAATCATTTTTGCTAACTTCACTGTTTTTTGAAAGGGAAACTTAATAGCGACTACATTTCCATTATTGTAGTCTAAGATTTTTGTTCTGCGATATCCCATCTGTGGCTTTTATTTTTATTTCATCCTAGGTTTATAAAGGAGGCCTGTATAGTTTCCAGGAGTCCCAGCAGTGGTGAGTCAGAGTAAGCCCTCGTTCACATCGCATTCCAAATCGCAGCCTATTGTCGGCAATGGCACTTTCCCAATTTATTTATTTTAATCTAATTATTCATATAGGTTCAGAAGAAGTGTCAGTTAAAGGGTTGACAAAATCCATAAAAACCATTTAAGGGTTTGTTTACACTTGTGGCAGCCCCTAATGCCCCTTCTGAAAAGAGGTCATGCGGCGGATCGCTTTTCAGATGGTGTTTGACAGCTGGTTAGGGGGCGATATGTCGGGTCCGCACTGTCTGTTTTAACTCTGTAACCCCACACAACTGTGTGCATTACACACAGCTCCAAACATGAATGGGTCATGTTTTAGACCCCTTTCACACTGGGGCCGCCCGTACGTTAGCAGTAAAGCGCCGCCCGTTCTAGTGGCGCTTTTTGGCCGCCAGTGGGGCATGTAACCCCAAAGAAGGGGTTAAAAACACCCATGTTGCAGCGCTTCCGAATCGCTTTTCAGTCGCTTCGGAAGTGCTGCCCATTCATTGCAATGGGCAGAGTCATTTTGGGAGTGCTGTATACAGCGCTCCCAAACCACCCAAAAGATGCTGCCTGCAGGACTTTTTCCAACGTCCCGCAAGCGCATCACCCCAGTGTGAAAGCACTCAGGCTTTCACACTTGGGTGGCATGGGAAGCAGTTTACAGGCACTTAACAGGCGCTATTTCTAGCGCTTAAATGCCTTAAAACTGCCTCAGTGTGAAAGGGGCCAACAGCGGTATTGAACGCTGAATGTATAATTTTTGCTTTAGCTGCAAAACACCGAGGTTGTGGCATGTGCACAACCACAGCCAACTGCCTATTCTTACCACCATCTGGCCGTGGTGTAAACTAGGATCAACACTGACAGTAACCCTGTAAGCCCACACCACCATGCCACAACAGCCTTCATTGCATGCTCCCTCTTTCAATTGAATGGGTCAAGTTTCCCAAAGTAGCTGAATGCTAAATGTATAATTCTTGCTCTGGCTGCGAAACAAGGCACTGTTGCTCATTAAGAGTGAAGGAAGAGTGTTCCTAGCTGGATCACTAGGTAGAAATAAAACATGATTTAATTATATAGGGGGGGGGGGGGGGGGGCTGAGACAGATATTCCAACAGCAACATTTGTAAAGGAATATGATAAAGACCCACCCTGTGGAAAGGCCTTGTCCAGTTGGTATACAGTAAGTATCTTGATACTGGTATGCACTGCTTTCAAAATTAAATTAAGCCGTGCATTTTAACAGTCTATGGTGTGCTGAGAACTCTTTCCTAAAGTCAACACTGAAATTTTCCTGCCATAATTTCCAATTCTATCCCTGCCCTCCTAAGAGTCTGGATGTTCCCATCCACCCTTACATGTTCTAGACTAGAGCCTCCTATTGCATTTAATGGTGACAGCAAGTGTGCAAATCCTGGAACACAGAGTCCCCAAGACAGGAGAAATGTCAAGCAAAACTGAATTTGATTTACAGGTAGAACTACTCTTTAAATAAATGCAAGTCAAATTAATGCAACATGACCAGACCCGAAAGATTATAAACATCTGCAAAGTTGGCAAGACATGGTTAGTGCACTGGCATCCCAGAAAGAGACAGGGCACTCGTGCCAACCTCAACAAGAATTGTTTGGGGCGCTACAGAAATGTGCAGAGATTAATCCAAACAAATCGAGTTTAGAGCTCATCAGTGAAGACTGTGATCCCTGTCACCTTCGTATCATTTCCAATGCTTTGATCTTCCTATAGCCAGGATCTGGTGGTTGCACATGGCTGCCACAGACAAGTCACTTGTCCAAACAGCTGTTATTCCCTGGCAAGCAGGAGGGTAGAGGAGATGCTAAAAAGAGTAATCACAGAACATTCCACATTCAGATTTCAGAAGTAAAGCTGTGAGGAATTTGTATGTGTTGCCACACTGACCATTACTCCATTAGCGTACACTTAGAAATCTAATAGCTAAAATCTTGCATAACCTTTAACACTTTCAAAAGTTGCTTTGAATCATTCTAAAGCTGAAATGTAATCTGCTTAATGAGAATGAGGCATCGCTGCTACAAATCCAGCATTTTGGGATTGATGGATGTGTTGGCATTCTACTGTTGAGCATCTAAAGTCACACTAGACATGTTATACTTCAACTATGTCTGTGACAGTCCTCCCTTGGCTTTACTTAAAGGGGTTGTAAAGGTTCGTGTTTTTTCACTTTAATGCATCCTATGCATTAAGGTGAAAAAACACCTGGCAATCACCAGCCCCCCAGCCCCCCCCCCCTGTTTTACTTACCTGAGCCCATTCACCTGCTCGGCGCATCCCCAGCGTCCTCTTCTCCACGGACACCTGGCATTGATTGGATAGATTGATAGTAGCGCAGCCATTGGCTCCCGCTGCTGTCAATCAAATCCAATGACGCGGGCACCGGGGCCGAGTCATACACTCAGTGTCTATGGACGCCGAGTGTATGACTCAGGAGCGTGCCCGCAAGGTAACCCCCTCGGGAGAGCTCTTCTCCAAGGGGGTTATCTAATGCGGGGGAGGAGCCGCGAGAGCCGCCGGGGGACCCCAGAAGAGGATGTTCAGGGCCACTCTGTGCAAAACGAACTGCACAGTAGAGGCAAGTATGACGTTTGTTATTTAAAAAAAAAAAGGGCAAATGATTCATGTGGCATTTACTTCCTGGAATCCATCTGCCATTAGCTCAGGCATGCAGGCAAGAGGGTGTGCTTAGCAGAGAAAGCCCCTCCTCCCCTCCTGAAGACTCCTGGGATGTGTGACATCATTTGCCTAGGCCTGAAAACCAGGAAGTGACTGAAGAAATGGAAAAAAAAAAGGGATTAAAAACAAGCAAAATTATATACTTTCCTACCCATTTACTAATGTCAGCAGCATAAGGATTAAAAATAGGCAATGTTGACTGAGAGCGTGGCGTTTTGCTTTAAATAGCAATTTCATCATAGACCCCAATCCATGTTCACTTGTCTCCAAAGCTGGATACACACTGTACAATTTTTTGTAGATATTTTCCTTCAGATTTACCAAAACCATATAATATAAAAAGGTCAAACCTTAAAGTGGAGCTCCACCCTAAATAGCAACTTTTGCTATTTGGATTCCTCCCCCCCTCCGGTGTCACAATTGACACCTTTCAGGGGGGAGGGGGGTGAAGATACCTGTCTAAGACAGGTATTTTCACCCACATCCGGGAGTCCTCTCTCCGGGAATCTGCGGGAGTGATGTCACTTCCCGCAGACTTCCCTTGGTGTTCTGGGAGACACTCAGGAACCGGGCATGAAGCCGCAGGGCTTCACTTCCTGGTTCCCTCAGCGAGGATGGCGGAGGGAGCAGCAGAGTGACGAGCGGTCGCTCGTCCTCTGCTGCGGACGTCGCTGGACTCCAGGACAGGTAAGTGTCCAAATATTAAAAGCCAGCAGCTGCTGTAGCTGCTGGCTTTTAATATTTTTTTTTCCGGCGGAGCTCCGCTTTAAGAGTTTCAATTTGTATGCAATCAGGCAGGCCCTTCCACTACATAGTTTTGGTAAATCTGAAGGAAATCAGACAACAAAAGTTGTATAGTGTGTATGGGGGGGGGGGGGGGGGGGTCTAAGGCTGCCCATTCAATATACAATTTTCTTGTACAGCTTTCCTTTAGATTTACCAAAACCATATACTAGGAGGTCAACCCTAAACTTTCAATTTGTATGCAATCAGACAGGCCCTTGCACTGCATAGTTGAAGGTAAATCTAAAAGGAAAATTAATAAGAAAATTGTATAATGTATGGCCAGCTTAAAGCGGAGCTCCACCCTAAAATGGAACTTTCGCTCAAAGGATTCCCCCTCCTCCCTCCGGTGGGGGGTGCAGATACCTGTATAATACAGGTATTTGCACCCACTTCTGGGCATAGATAGCCGCAGAATCTGCAGCTATTACGCCCCCCCCCCCCCCCCGTTGGGTTCTGGGAAACACACAGTTCCCAGAACACAACGGGGAACAATGAAGACGCGCGGCTCGACTCGCGCATGCGCAGTAGGGAACCGGGCAGTGAAGCCGCAACGCTTCACTTCCTGATTCCCTCACCGATGATGGCGGCGGTGGCAGCCGAGAGACGAGCGATTGCTCGTCTTCTGCTGCCGACATCGTGGGCAGGCAAGTGTCCATTTATTAAAAGTCAGCAGCTGCAGTATTTGTAGCAACTGGCTTTTAATTTTTTTTTTAAGCCGGAGCTCCACTTTAAGACTCTAAGGAACACTCTTTTAGGTCATGACAGCCTGTAATTGGCTTTTCAGCTGTTACACTGTTGTCATTGATCTGTGCTTTGAGTTCTTCTTCAAGCAATGCTTGAAGTTCTTTATTGGAAGTACATTTGGCCTTTGACATTGCAAAGGTTGGGTTATCGGTACATGACATTTAGGAAACACTATTTTTGGTACACAGGGTTCAGTCGGAGGTTTCAATAACCTTTAGCATTCCCCACTTTTTTTTGAGATATTTGGTTTTCCAACTAATGTCTCCCGGTCATTTATAATCATAGCACAGCCAGGGAGGGTAAATCAGCTGCTCTCAGTAACAAAGGTTAGGGAGCCAGTGCCATTGATTATCTTGCTAAAGTCTGCCTACCTTGAGCTTGTCAGCGGCTTTAACGCTAATATCCAGCTTTTGATACACTTTAGCTGGCCCAAACGATGTCCCTAACTTATGCTGGCCATACACGGGTCAAATTTCGAAAGAACTTTCTTTCGAAAATCTTATCAAAGAATTTTCGTTTGTATTTCGCACCATTAGTGGGCTGCAGCAACAGATGATTTTCGTGCGGCCATCGAATTTTAATAATCGGACATGTTGGAATTTTTTTTTAAAAACAAACGATTTTCTAATCAATAAAGGGAGAATAGTGTGAGAAATGTAATCGAAAAAGAAATGCGCATGTGCAAGAAAAGAAAATTCCCGGAAAGAAAGGAAGATTCCCGGAAAGAAAGGAAGATTCCCGGAAAGAAAGGAAGATTCCCGGAAAGAAAGGAAGATTCCCAGATACGAAAATTATTTTCTGTAGGAACATGAGGTGAAATTGATGGTTTGGTTGGTCGAATTCCGAAATCAATGGTGGCACCATCGGATCACAAAAACGCACAAATTTTCTGATTTTCAAAATATTTTTTTTTCGAAATTCGACCCGTTTATGGCCAGCATTACATGTGAGGCAGCTGGATGTGCTGTATAAAAAGTAAGTAGCTGAGCAAAGGATAAATCTCATGAAGCCGCACATCAATGCAGACCCACTGGTATTAAAAAAAATGGCAGTCCCAGCCTGGGCTCCCGCCAGGCCATGCTCAACACGTTTCACTCTGCCCCTCGGAGCTTAGTCATGCAATAATCTCCATGATTAAGCTTCTAAGGGGCAGAGTGAAATACGATGGGGGTGTGGCCTGATGGGAGCCAAGGCTCAGACTATCATTCATTCCAGTACCAGTGGGTCTGCATTGATGTGTGGCTTCATGGGATTTATCCTTTGCATAACAGTTGTTTGGAGTTGAGACGTGCTCCCTCTCTGGCCTGCACTCACAGCGGTGGACACAGGACAGTTTTCCCTTGCTGCCTGAACGGCACACAATTTTTATTATCGTTTCACTGTATGTAGCTGAGGCCGCACTGTGTTCCGCATTCAAGCCGAGACCTTTGGGTCTCATACCCCGGAACACAAGAGTCTGAATGACTGAGCACCAATCAGATAAAGAAAGCAATGTATTCTAGAAATAAATACAAAGCTTCCTCTGATTGGCTGATTCAGAGAGGCAGGCTGATGATGTCACATCCTCTGACTCAGCCAGAGGAAGCTTTGTATTCATTGCTAGAATATATCACTTTCTCTGAGCGCTGATCAGATAGACTATTGTGTTCCGGGTATGAGACAGGAAGGTCTCGGCTTGAATCCAGGACAAAGTGCGGTATGCTGTATGGAGCCTCCAGTGGCCTTACATGTTAGTTCATTAGGGCCAGCTTGGCCCAAACAAACTATGTAACGTGAATAAAAAGCTGGAGTTCAGCTTTAAAGTGGAAGTCCATGCAAAATCTACTTTTGATACAATGAAAATGAATAACAGTTTTTTTTTTAAGCCCGTTATAATGCATTGCAATAGATAAAATTAAAAAAGGTCTCCAATTTCTACTTAAAATGGAAGTCCTTGCAAAATCTAAAATCCCTGCATCTATAGACAGCAGGGATCTAACACTAACCTCTCTATCCCTGTAAAGAAAAAATGAGCATACATACCTTTTTGGAAGCCGATCTGACCTGCTCCGGCCCGATCGCTCACTGAGCTGTCAGCCGCGGCTTCTCTGTGTAGGTGGGTGTAGAGGAGACGGAGGACAACAGAAGCCCCATGGTAACTCAATAGGTGACATCACTTCCCATTCATTTCAAAGCCATTGTCCTCCGTGCCCTCTGCAGAGCTTCCGGCGCTGGAGATCGGGCCGGAGCGGGTCAGATCGGCTGCCAAAAAGGTATGTATGCTCATTTTTACTTTACAGGGATAGAGAGGTTAGTGTTAGATCCCTGGGGCTATAGATGCAGGGATTTTAGATTTTGCATGGACATCCACTTAAAATGAAATAAGGTCTCCAATTTCTTTTTTAATTGAAAAAAACCAACTTTATTAAGAAGTATATGCATGGTACATACATCAGTAAAATCCAGTATGGCCAAAGCAATAGTACATACATGAACATAATGAAACATCTGTGTGACATAAAAGATGAAGACACCGATGAGAGTGGAGCCGGCATACAACAAAGATGAGAAATCAACATGTCAAGTACACGTTTCCCCATCCGCCAACCATCTATCCCATACCCTCTCATACTTTAGGGGACACCCTCTATGCACATAAATCAGTTTTTTATATGGGAGAGCATCTTTAACCGCCTTTTTCCAGCACTGGACTGTGGGGGACAGAGCCTGCATCCAGTTTCGGGCCACTACTTTTCTCGCCAAGAATAGCGTCTCATGTAAGAAGGTACGCAGGGGTTTGTCAGCATCTAGTTCTGGCAACAGGCCAAGTAGGCACATCTTTGGGTCAAGGGTAGCAGGGGAGCCCATCTGGTCGTGTAGGAAGCGTATCACCTGTGTCCAGTATGTCTGGATAATGGGGCAGGACCAAATAAGGTGGTAAAAGGAGCCCGGGGTGCGGTCGCAGAGGCGGCATCCTGGATTGTACGTGGGTTTGAAACGTGCTATTCTCTGAGGGGTCAGGTACGTTCTGTGTATAATGTACAACTGTGTGAGGCGGTCCGATAGCTTGGGGGAGACTTTTTTCACGTCTTCCAAGATCTCATCCCAATCCTCATCCTCCACTAGTCCAACATCCACCTCCCATCTGGTCTTGGCCACGTAGGCCAATGCTGTGGCGCTAGGGAGACGAATGGCGGAGTACAGAGTGGAGATGAGTTTGGCGGGCTCATTCCCCGTGACTGTGTCCACTATAGAGGGGACTGCCATGGACGGGTTGGAGCCAGAGAACTGGGCCTGTATAGCGTGGCGGAGTTGCAGATACCTGAAGAAACGGCAATTGGGGAGGGAAAATTCATCTTTTAGCATTTGAAATGTTTTAAGGCCTGTGGTGGTCATGATCTGATGTAAATATAAGATCCCATGGCGTGTCCACACCGCGGGGTCTGGGATGGACAATAATTCTGGCAAACATGTATTGAACCAGAGAGGGGTATGAGAGTGTACCTGCGGGGTTCCAATTTTTTGTAGTGCCATCCGCCATACCCTCCGGTGGTGAGCCAACATGTCAGCTTTGTGTTGGGAGGGGCGTCTCGTCGATGGGGTTCTAAGGACTGACTGAAGTGGGGTATGGGCTGGGTCGTCGGGATGCTCACAGAGAAGTGTCTGGTATCTTGGTAGCTCACGTTTGTCAAAGTAATAGAAGTGTGACAGTTGGGAGGCAAGATAATAGTCCTGGAAGTCTGGGAGAGCAGCTCCTCCCAATGTCACGGGGTTCTTCAGAATTTTCCAAGATAATTTGTGTCTGCCATGACCCCATATAAATGAATTCAGAATGGATTCAATTATTTTGAAACATTTTTGCGGTATATAGAGGGGAGCATGCCAGACCAAATACAATATTTTTGGAAGGAGTATCATCTTAACCAGACTAATGCGACCCATAACACCCAGGGGTAGTCTGGCCCAGGTCTGTGTCTTGGTCTTGATCAGGGCATACAGGGGTTCAATGTTCAGTAGTTTGTAGTCCGAGAGCATTCTGGTGACCTGCACCCCAAGGTATTTGACCAGGGAGACCCTTGGAAGAGCCAGAGGAGGAGACGTGAATGAGGGGGGGAAATGGTCAATCGGGAGAATCTGGGACTTGGACCAATTAATACTCAGACCTGAGTGTCCACCCATACGCTCTATGGACTGGAGGGCTGCTACAAGAGAGGGACCCGAGTCCGCCAGATACAGGAGTGTATCATCGGCATACATCCCGATCTTTTCTTCCAAGTTCCCCATCCTGAGGCCTCGGATACAGGCATCTGCGCGGACCATAATGGCCAACGGTTCCACAGCCAATGCGTACAGCATGGGGGAAAGGGGGCAGCCTTGTCGGGTCCCTCTTTCCAGCGGGAACTGGTCGGAAAGCCAACCGTTCACAAATACTCTGGCCCTCGGGGATTGATAGAGGAGTCGGACCCAGCGAATGAAGCTGGGGCCAAATCCAAATCTTGAGAGGCACTCCCACAGGTAGTTCCACTCCACGGAGTCGAAGGCCTTGGCGGCATCCAGAGCCACCACGACCCTCGAACCAATTTCATCGTGGGACCCCTGAATATTCATGAATAGGCGACGAATGTTCATGGCAGTGTTTTTCCCTGGCATAAAGCCTGTTTGGTCAGGGTGGATCAATGACAGAATAACCTGATTAAGGCGGGAGGCTAGGATCTTTGCTAATATTTTAATGTCTACCTGTAATAAGGAAATAGGCCTATACGACTCCGGGTATTTAGGGTCCTTACCGGGTTTGGGAATTACGACAATTTGAGCCTCTCTCATGGAGGGGGGTAGAACTCCTGAATCAAATATGGATTTGTACAGGTCTTTAAGTTTAGGGATTAGAATTTCGGAATAGGTGGCATAGAATTCTAGAGGTAGACCATCAGATCCTGGTGCCTTAGATGAGGCCAAACAGGAGATAGCCTCGGTGATGTCCTCCTCGGTAATAGGGGCTTCTAAGATTTCAAGCTGGTCGTTGGTCAGTCTAGGGAATTGAACTCCCGCTAGGTAGTCCCTGGTATCTTGGGGAGTGTGGGTGACTCTGGATGTGTAGAGTGTACGGTAGAATCTCCCAAATTCCTCCGCCACCAGTTGTGGGTCGGTGATGTCGTTCCCCTGGGGGTCGGTCAAGGACACCACCACAGGGGGACGCAGATCCAAGTGGGCAAGATACGCGAGCAGTTTGCCCGATCTTTCTCCGTACTCAAACACCCTTTGTCTACAGAAAAAGATTCGTTGCTTAGCCTTCTCTATGTGCAATTGGGAGACCTGTCGCGCCTGAATCCTGAGGTTATTGGCCGTGCTGGGAGAGGGGTCTCGATGAAACGCCTCCTCCAGCACCTGTAGGTGGTCTGCCGCCTGCTGGACAATAAGTGTTGATGACCGTTTGAGCCTGTTGATACGCATAGAAAGCAGGGAACGAGCGTGGAGCTTAAACATTTCCCACACCACGTCATATGTGGTAGAGCCCCCGTTGGCCGTAAAGTAGTATTGCAATTCCGTGGGGATGTCTTCCTGTTCCCGTAGGGCAGTCAGCCAGAACGGGTTTAACCGCCAGGAAGGGGCAGGGGAAGCTTTCAGGAGCTGGATCGTGATCCAGTAGGGGGCGTGATCCGAGAGTACCCTCGGAGCAAAGCCTACATCCCCTAGTTTAGGCAGCAGGGACATTGAGACAAACACAAAATCAATTCGCGACATCGTGTTGTGACTAGCTGAGAAGCATGAGAAGACCTTGGTGTGTGGGTGTTTGTGGCGCCAAGTGTCGACAAGGGCGAAGTCTGTCATTATGCGGTGCAGTCTGGTATGGGCCGGTGGATCAGGGGGGGGGTTCAGCGCGCCCAGGCGGTCCAGAGCGGGGATTAGGGTCATATTGAAGTCCCCCATCCACACTGCCGGTACAGAGGGATATTGAGTCATAAAGGCAAGGCCCTCCTTAATTACAGCAGAGTTATACGGGGGGGGGGACATAGCAAGAGAGCAGCAGGATAGGAGACCCGTTAATGGTAGCGTGCACAAACACATATCTGCCCTGCTGGTCCGTGCGAAGTAGTACTAGATCAAATGGTACCCGTTTGGCGATCAGGATCGATACTCCTCTGGAATAAGAGGTGTGGGTAGCATGGTAAGCCCACCCTATCCAGGGTTTTTTGAGGGAGGATTGCAGGTGGCCCGTGACATGGGTCTCGACTAATGTGATGACGTCAGCCCTCTGAGATTTGAGAAACGTCAGGACAGCTGTGCGTTTAATCTTGTTGCGTAGGCCCCTAACATTCCACGTAAGGAACTTCAGGGAACTCATGGTGGGCGTAGGGCGCGTATAATAAACCGCAGCCAGACCAGGACCAGCAGAGCAGAGAAGGACACATCAGATGGTATAAAACGTAAAGAATACCAATATCGATAGTGCATGTATGACAATAACATAGTACCTTTAGCAGAGATAAACAATTGCAAACATAGTGGCAAATAAAGAATAACCACAACATTTCCCTTCCCTCCCAGTCCATTGCCACCCCAACTCGGCATGAACATAGTATCCCATAACCAGGTATCAACAGGGGACATCCAACGTGAACAAAACGTTGGAGGCAAGGGACTTAATTTCAATGGGACATAGATACCCGTGACAAAAAGAAAACTAAAAAATAGGACCAAACAGTCAGGTAGATGGGGGGGATGAAAAAGGTCCATAGGGATCCTAGGGGGGCGACTTCTTCTCTGAGAAGTGCTTGGGGTGTAGGGGCCACAGACGTGCAGCACCATTTCAGCATTACAGGAGGGGGCCCCACCTGCCATCAGGGTGTTAGGTATAGTATTGGAGGAAGTTCAATCCATGTTCGGTAGACTGCTCTCCACAAGTATCTCCCACATGTGGGGAGGCCGGGGGATCAAAAGTCAGTTGGGTCGCCCGGAGACGGCGAGCTTGCTGCGAGATCCAAGGAAAATGAGGAGACAAAAAAAAAAAAAGGGGGGGGGGGTTTCAGATCCTTCCCCCTGTCCCGGTGAGGGGTACCTGCTAACAAAATAGCCGCTGTGGGGCTAAACACCAGAATGAGGACAAAGAGCATAACCGGCACAGGGGGGAGCGGGGGAGAAATAAAAGTACTCACAGCTTGTAGGCAGTGCGGCGCGCTCAGTCTCGCCGATCTCTCTGATCAATCCAAGTGGATGCCAGCTCAGGGTCCTCAAAGAAGTGGGTTCGACCATCGCATTCCACACGAAGCTTTGCGGGGTACAGCATGGCGTATTTGAGGTGCAGGACGCGGAGGCGCCGTTTAACATCCTGGAATCTGGACCGCTGCCGTTGCACCTCATTGGAGAAGTCCGGGAAGACGGCCACATGTGTGTTGGTATAGGGGATGTTCCCTTTCTCTCTGGTCAGGCGGAGGATCTTGTCGCGGTCCCTGAAGTTGAGAAACTTCGCTATCAGGGTACGTGGCGGGGCTCCTTGAGGAGGAGGACGGGCAGGGATTCGATGGGCTCTCTCCACCGCGAACATTACCGAGAATGCGTCTCTGCCAAAGGTTGTTGTCAGGAGGTTTTCAAGGAAGCTCGCCGGATCATTGCCCTCAGCAGATTCAGGAAGACCGATGAAACGGAGGTTACATCTCCGAAGGCGGTTTTCCATGTCGTCTTGTTTTGCGCTAATCTGTTGCAGCTGGCGGCGCACCTCATCCGTGGTATGTTGTAGAGGGTGTAAAATATCTTCCGCTCTGCTAATACGGCTCTCCGTCTCCGTCACGCGGTCCCTGAGGGTAGAGAGATCCTGGCGGATAAGGGACACGTCAATTTTGACCTCCTCGATTTTGGTGGTAAGCGTGCTCTGGCATAGGGCGATGGCATCCAGTAGCCTGTTAGTAGCCACCACAGAGTGTTCCGCGCCCAGGGACGCGTCAGCGCCATCCTTGGCCTGTTGGTCCTCATCCAGCCTGCGGTATTTGGCCAATTTGTCAACGGCCTCTGAGTTTTTTTTTGATGGGGACATGCTGCGGGGATGATCAGGGGAGTCCCAGGTGTACCAAGATGGCCGCAGCTAAATAGGCCGAGCCCTCTGCGGCTCCTTTCCCACCGCCGTCCAAGGGTGATGTAGCGTGACCCGCAGGTAGTGGTCAGGCAATAGCACTGTCCTTTTGCTATATCCCAGGGAATCAAGGCTCAGGGGAATCAGGGGGGCCTATAATACTTGCCCAGGCCGCCTCCGGGTGTAGCAAGATGGCCGCCGCTCCAGGAGTCAGGCTGAGGCAGTGATCCTTCCCCACAGCAGGTGCAGAGTAATAAGGCACCACTGGAGGGGGATTAGGCAGTCCAGAGGCCGATCGAGGAGGCTATGAGCCACTGTGAGTAAAAAGGGATCCGTGAGGGTGTCCAGGAGCGCCGCCGGGGGTACCAAGATGGCCGCCGTACCAGGGACTAGGCCGAAGCCGCGGTCTTTCCTGAAGTATGCGGCCGGGATGCTCCGTGATGGCGGCGGCGGCGTTCCAGCAAGCTGGAAATCTCCAAAAATCTCAGGAGGAGCAGGATAAGTCTCCGGGTGTGAAGGATGGCAGTTTCTACCAAGGATGCAAGCAGGATTGTAGGTAAGGAGTATGGGCAAGTGGAGCTCTCCTTACATGCGTCCTATCCCATTGCTCTCCAGGCCACGCCCCAAGGTCTCCAATTTCTACTTAATCTATTGCAATGCATTTCAACTGGTTTAAAAAACAAACAAAAAACATAGTTTTGCATTTTCATTGTATCAAAAGTGGTTGTTAAGCTGGCCATACACCATACAATTTTCTTATTCAAATTTCTTTAGATTTACCTTCAGTAGTGCAAGGGCCTGCCTGATTGCATACAAATTTAAAGTGTTTAGGTTTGACCTCCTATTATATGGTTTTGGTAAATCTAAAGGAAAGTTGTACAAGAAAATTGTATAATGTATGGCCAGCCTTAGAGCCCATCCACACAGGGGCGACTTTGGATCCGACTTGAAGTCGCCCCAAGTCGCGCTGTTGAGAGAATCAATGAAAGTGAATGGAGCCGTCTTAATGTACACTACTGAAGTCACTCCAACTTCAGAAAAGATTCCTGTACTACTTCAATCCGACTTCTAGGCGACTTGTACCCATTGATTTCAATGTAAGTCGCCTCAGAAGTCAGATCACTGTCTTAACAGAAGCAACAATACAGGAAGAGAACATACATTTCTCAGGCAAACCCCTCCCTCCCACAGAGCTGATTGTACTTTGATTGGCCACTGGAAAGTCGCCTGTCCTGGAGGTGACTTGAAGTCGCCTCAAGTCGCGCTGTGGTGCACGCTCAGGTCGCCTTGCCGAGTCGCCACCCCAAGTCGTGCCGCCCAAGTGTGAATGGAGCCTTAGTGTAAACACTAACTTGAGGACATTTCATTTGTTAAAGCACTTTTATTTTAAGTATTGCTTTGACCATTTTTAAATCAGTTTGCATCTCTCAGTTAAAGTAGTATTAAACCCAAAAGCGATTCCAGCTTCCCAATTCCGAGATGTGATAGCTGCATTAGTTTCCTTTTTCAGGCTCTTTTTCTCTTCTATTTCATCTGATGATCCAGCCAGTAGGACTAATGATTGGCAAGCTGTAATGTTACATTTTTGGTTTTGGGTTGCTTTAATGGGAACCTCCGGCTTTACCAGAGCAAATTAATGGAAACTGCACCCAGAGACTTCCACCCAGATACTTTTCTACTCTACCTGCACTTAATCACACCTACAGATACACCCCCCTGCTCCCTCACATACTCTTGGGTTTCTCTTGCCAACATTTGTGTTCAATTTGTCTTGTTGACTACATGTTCTTTCTCTTTGTTCATCTCTATTTAGCACACTTAATATCTTAGATCCCTGGTGTCCAACTTTTGGTATATGTTGTGCGGTCTTCAGACATGGGAAAAAATACACAGATTTTTAAAGTGGTAACAGCAATAGTTTCTACTAGACTTATATAAAATGTTCTGCAGCATGTTGCCAGTCTCCGAGCAAACCTGTACCGTGTCCC
Organism: Rana muscosa; assembly: GCA_029206835.1. Lineage (NCBI taxonomy): Eukaryota > Metazoa > Chordata > Amphibia > Anura > Ranidae > Rana > Rana muscosa. Next base: position 53,101,188 of record CM055128.1, on the reverse strand, counting down.
GTGTCTCTGACCATCATTTATTTAATATGTCTGCAGTCTCTGACAGTGTTTCTAGTATTACATATGCAAAATATGTGCGGCCCTTTGATGATGTCGAGAGTTGACAACCCTTGCCTTAGACGTTAAACAAATGTAACAATCTCGGTGTGCCCTGCCCTCATTTAGCTAAAAAAATAAATAAAATAAAAAAAGATTTGTTAAAGAAAATTAGATTAACATCTTATTATCTAAACATGTATGGGATTTTAGTGACTGGTTAAGAGCTACTTTAAAGCAGAGTTCCACCCAAAAATGGAACTTGTGCTTTTCGGATCCCCCCCTCCGGTGTCACATTTGACACCTTTCAGGAGGGGAGAAGATACCTGTCTAATACAGGTATTTGCCCCCACTTCTGACAAAAGATCGCCACAGAATCCGCAGTGAACTACGCCATGTCTGGCCCCTCCTCCGTCCCCTCTGTTGCCTTCTGGGAGACACACAGGTCCCAGAAGACAGCAGGGATCACTCAGAACGCATAGCGCGACTCGTGCATGCGCAGTGGGGAAACAGGCTGTGAAGCCACAAGGCTTCACTTCCCTATTCCCTTACTGAAGATGCCGGCGCCTCCACAAGAGAGCCGAGGAACAGGTCGGCTTCGGCTATCGTGGGCGCCCTGGGCAGGTAAGTGTCCTTATTTTTAAAGTCAGCAGCTGCAGTATTTGTAGCTGCTGACTTTTAATTAATTTTTATTTTTTTCGGAACTCCGCTTTAACCCTGGAATGCCATATGTGAAGGTATTGGAATAAGGTTTATAAACCTTTTTAAATTAAAAATATGAAAATTTCAATGAAAAAATAAGCTGAGAAAAGAAAGAAAATGTGTTTTGATAATCAATAAAAGTAAGGTACAGCTATTCTCCCCCATCACTTGTCTGGTATCATCGTTGTAGATTTTCAGCATCTAGTTGGATAAGTTCAATATTTGTCTTCAAAGTTAGCCTTCTAAAACCAAAAGGTTGCTGCAACGTTAATTACGGACATTGGATGTTTTATAAAAAAAATAAAATCTATAACCTGGTCAATATGCTGGGAGCTGAAATAAACTCAGAAATGTCACTTTATCGTATACTACATTGTAAAATACTGAAATGAGCCCATATATGGTTCTGGTTCCTAGGGCTGGGGAAAAAAATCGATTTGAATTGTGAAATCGAGTTGCAAGGTCAAATCGATTTTTTTTTTTCCATAGGACCGGCGCTCCGCGGACTAGGCCGAGGCCTTTTCCCAGGATCACGGCGAGCAGGATTTTTTAGGCGAGGCGGCGGCTTCGGCCAAGTCCGCGGCCTTTTCCCAGGATCGCGGCGGACTAGGCCGAAGCCGCGGCCTCGCCTAGAAGCTCCGGCGCGGCGTCCATCAGACTCCCCGCCCACCTCTACACTCCCCTTGTCAACATGCATTTTCTCTTGTGTATTGATTCTGCTATGATCACTAACATCCAGTCAAAATCCAGAAAAGTAACCACATGACTTCAGGGGTGGGAATTAAAAAATAATGCCTGTCTAAAGCTAGTGCACGAGATATGTAAATAACCTGTCACTCAAAGCAAGGGGGCGGAACGGAAAAAGGTTTTTCTCTGTCCGTTTTTTCTCACTGAACAATAAAAGAGGATTGCTCAGAGCTGGATTAACTCTTTGTGGCAAGACTGGGCACAGATGATAGGAAATTTTATACTCTACATTGTGACAGCAAAAAAAAATAAAAAAAAAAAAATAATTTCGGGTTTACATCCACTTTAAGCTTTTATCAAAAAAGTACAAAAGGAGGATCAGATGTGTAATATTTCCTCCCAGCTCCCTGGAGGCTGCCGTTCTTGCAGCCAATCCGACTTCCTATTCAGCCAGTTATTTAATTCATGTATTTGGGATCAGAAAGTCATAAAGAGAGTCAAAACATACAATGCTAGGATTACACATTAAATACACAAAGGAATTTCTAGAATAATTCACGTCGGATAAAATGTTGTAAAATGCAATGCTATTTAATAGCTGGCCTTCTCGGGAGAGGAGGATGACTTTTAAAAGACGATGATGGTGAGCAAAACAATGGACAATAATTAATTAGGGGAACTTCTTTAATAATCTGTGACAGTGGACATGTTCTCTTCTGCTGAAGGGATTAGCAAAGGGAACCGCTGTTTTATGGTAGTACTTATTGGGGATTTTTACTGCATTATATTATGCTGCACGTTCTGCAAAATGGCACAGTACAAAGTATAATGAGTGCAATACAGGATTTTGGTAATGAATTAAGCTATAGCAACCCCAACCAAAATACTGATAGGCTTTGGGTGACCATTTATCTGAAATCAGGTGGAGCTGTTTAAGATAGGAGTTGTTTGCTAAAGTGATATTAAAAACATAGTATTTAATGTACATTGTCCCTTCTATTTCTGTAGGTGGAATTTTTTTAGAAATGGGGTGCCCTAGGGATTTTATGGGCAAGGAAAATGAGCCAAAATGAAAGAGTAATATCATAAAAGAGTAAAAATTTATTGAATATACATATATATTGAAAATGCACAAGTAGGTACACCTAAAAACGAATGTTCTCTTTATTTCGGATGTGGCAAGGATTGCCAGTTATGCACTCCTGATTGGTTTCTCCTCCTAGTCTTTTTCCAAATATTGGGTAGAAAATACCCGTTTAGCCCCCTCCCTTGAAACCATTCCTGAGTCCACAGCAGTTTTTCATACAGCATGACACAATTCTGTGGTTAGGCATGGGATGATGTTGCATTCACACTTTAAAGAGAATATGGTCAAAATGTATTCGCTCATCTGAATCGACTTTTTTCTTTCTGGCCTCACCAAGTGGCTAAGAAAGAAAAGAGGTCATACATTGGCACATTAAAACAGTTGAGGAACATGCCAAGGAAGATTCTAATCTTCCTCGCACCCTATGGAGCTGCCGGCACTGGAGCACCTGCAGCAACCAGAGTAAATACTTCTTCAGTTTTTGTCATATTCATTATCCCCACTCTAAATTTTCTAAAAAACTAAGGTAACCCTACTGCCCCTCTGTCCAACATACCCCCTCAAATACACTTCCCTTACTGCCCTGGATTTAATATCATCAACTTTCCTACATCCCTCCTTACTCACACCCTGCACCGTTTGATTTCCAATACAATCACGGTAGGGTCTACACTGTCAACCTTTCTCTGTTCCCTCTGAACTAACTGTGCCAACACAACATTTTTACCAATTGTAATGTTCAGATTCTCAGTCTACTTTCACATCTATTTTTTCATATTTTATGACCAAGTTCTCTAAACTATACCTTCTACTTGTTTTATAGTTCCATGATGTCATTAAATTTCTCCAGATGTACAGGCGGTGGCTCCAGTCTCTGCAATCTCTACTCTACTGCAACCTACCTGCTCTAATTTTTTATTTACTATTCAAACACAATTTGGGTGCCTTAGATATGCTGTTTTTCCCTGTCCTCCTGTCGCATCGAGACTCCCCGGGACACAGGGGCCCCCTGATGCTCTAATTGCACCTTGGGCCAATATTTTTGGGCTACAGTGCACTCCCGCCTGCCATGTGACGGCCTATGTGCCGTCCGGGGCATGCGTGCATGTCCCTTTCCAACAGACAAGCACTGAGTACCCATCTGCTGTGTCGGCAGCTCTGTCGGCGTCTGGTGTCATCGCGCCTTTTGAAGCGGCTACACCAGACGCCGCTTAAGCCGAGAGATCGCTCATGGGATACCTCTCTGACATAGATAGGCGATGCCTCATTTATTCTAATGGGTACGACGATCACCGCCTTACAAAACACTCCCATTTATTGATTCATACACCTGGTCGGATGGGTGGATACTTTTACACAGCTCCTTATAAAACAGGGTCCACAGCTGCAAAATTCCTAGCTGAACTATGGACTTGAACAGAAAGGGGAGATCAAAAACAGCAGGATCAACCAGGTTTTTTGCAGATTACAGAAAAGGAATTTTACAGTGCAGAGAGAGTATGAACATCGTGTAATACATGTATTGATAGTTATTTATGATGTGGGTTTAGAGACACTTTAAGATAAAACTCTAATGTTACCCAAGAAATCACCCAATTATGCTTAGCCATCAATCTCCCACAGCATGGTCCATTTAAACTTGCTACTAGATGTTAGTAGGATGTAGCTTTTGTTATTGCACAGGATTTTGCCAAAAAATTATCATCACTATCAGCAACACTACCCACCTGGTTAATAGAAATTGTGTAAAATGTAACTTCTTGCTTTTAAATCCATTATTCACACTGCAAACAATGTTATTGGATATCTAGTAACATTCCTGTAATCGACCAAATATAGAAACATAGAACCCATAGGGGCGTCAAAACGGACTAACTTTAGTAAGTGGCAGTTTCTGTAAATCATACCTTTAGACCAGTGGGAGTCAACTTTGGCGGTATAGATGGACTCTGCTGCAGCTCCTGATAAAAAAACAAAGGGACTGTATATAATAAAAGGAAGATGGACCAGATCAAGTCATAATAAAAAGGAAAAAAAAAAAGAAATGAATCTAAGAACTGCTAGGCTGCAACAGTACAAAAAAAATAGTTTTTTTGGTTTAATACGGTTTTAACCTTCTTAGCCACTGAAATGATATATCATAGTTGGCACTCACTGGTTTTACAGGTCTACATACAAAATTGCACACATTTTCACACTTACCTTTTCATCTCTCCCACAGAGAACACCCAGATCTACCACATATTCACTGTAAAACCCCCGTACACACGGTCAGACTTTTTGCCAACAAACTTCATTTTGAGCAAGTTTGCAAAAAAAATCTGACCGTGTGTACGCTCCATCTGACAAACTTTTTTGGTTTTCATCGGACAAACTTTTTTGGTTTTCATCGGACAAAAGTTCAGGTCTGCAAACGGACAAACTTTTGGCCAACAAAAGTCCGATGGAGCAAAGTCCAACCGTGTGTACAGAAAACCATCGGACTTTTGTCCGATGGACAAAACAAATAATGTTAAAATCAACCAACAATAGCAGAAGTTGACCAAAGGGTGGCGGTAAAGAGCAGAAAAACCATGTGATGTTGGAAAAAGTTTTGGGAAAGTTTGCAGAAAAGTCCTGTGGTGTGTATGCTATGGGTGTGCCAACTCCGTTCGGACTTTTCCGTGAATTTTCGTCCGATGGAAGTCCGACCGTGTGTACGAGGCTTTAAACACCAGTTCAAACAGCATTAACGTGCTTGTAAACCCTTTACAACCACTTTATGCTACAGGTAAGCCTATATTAAGGCTTAAAACACAAAACAGGAAAAACCGCGCTGGCTCTGAAACAAATAAATTACTAAAGGCAGCAGCTGAGTGAGATAAACACAAAACAGCAATAGAAAAAATGAAGCTCCGCCAAACATTAAAGTTCAAAAGTTCTCAAACACAGGAAACCGAGTGTGGTAAGTGTGTATCAGGTTTGGGACACCGAACAACAGTCTATAATCGTATCCTAGTTCTTATAGTATTGATTAAACACCACAGTGACTCGATAAGTGACGATCCCACCACAGAATGTAATAGCCGCTTACCAGAGGGCAAGCTCAATTTAGCAATCGGCTATAGCCCAGCCGCGGCCTTTCACCTCCAGAGGAAGAGAACACCAAGATGGATATTTATAGGGTGGAAGCTTCGGGTCTCAAGATCCTTTCATGCTCATCTCATCAATTGAGATGTATGTGCAGAAAAATAGGATTTTTATAACAGCTTACCTGTAAAATCCTTTTCTTGGAGTACACCACGGGACACAGAGCTAGTCATTACATAATGGGTTAAGGGTCACCAGCGGTGATTGGACACTGGCACAACCAATGGAAGACAGTTCTCCTCCATATAACCCCTCCCATCAGGGAAGTACCTCAGTTTTGTAGCAAAGCAGTAAGGTTCCCATAAGAAGGGTGGGACCTCTGTGTCCCGTGGTGTACTCCAAGAAAAGGATTTTACAGGTAAGCTGTTATAAAAATCCTATTTTCTTTATCGTACACCACGGGACACAGAGCTAGTCATTACATAATGGGACGTCCCAGAGCAATGCTCATATGAAGGGGGGGAGACACAGATCAAACCGACCGCTTGCGGACCAGAAGCCCTATACTGCTGCCTGCAGCACACTTCGCCCGAAGGCGGAATCCTCATGTCCTTTCACATCTATTTGATAGAATTTGGAAAATGTATGGACTGAGGACCAAGTTGCAGCCTTACAGATCTGAGCCATCGAAGCCTGGTGGTGCACTGCCCATGAAGCACTTATCGCCCTGGTAGAGTGCGCCTTAACAGGAAAAGGAGGAGTCCTGTTCTTTAAACCATAAGCTTGAACAATTACTTGTCTAATCCACCTGGAAATGGTGGATTTTGATACCGCTTGGCCCTTCTTGGGACCATCTGGTAAAATAAACAAAACATCTGTTTTACGTATCTGAGCGGTTGCTTGCAGATACACCCTTACCGCTCTCACTAGATCTAGAGAGTGTAATAATTTTTCCCCCGCCGTCCGCGGGTTTGGAAAAAAGGAAGGCAGAACAATGTCTTGATTCAAGTGAAAAGCCGACACCACCTTAGGCAGAAAAGCCGGATGGGGTCGTAGTACGATCTTGTCCTTGTGACAAATTAGATAAGGCTCTTTACAAGAAAGAGCTGCTAGCTCTGATACTCTCCTAGCAGAAGCTATAGCAATCAGAAAGGCCAATTTCCTACTTAATATAATTAAAGGAATATGGCGAATAGGTTCAAAAGGTTGCTTTTGCAACACTGACAATACCAAATTCAAATCCCATGGACACAAGGGAGACCTGACTGGAGGATTTATCCTCAGTACCCCCTGAATGAATGTCCGAACTAGGGAGTGAGATGCCAATGGTCTCTGAAAGAAGACTGATAGAGCCGATATTTGCCCTTTGATGGTGCTAAGGGCTAATTTCATATCCACTCCTAACTGGCAAAAAGCAAGAATCCTACTTATTTCATATTTCAGAGGATTCCAACTTCTGGATTCACACCAGGAAACGTATGCTTTCCAGACTCTATGATAGATGAGTCTGGAGGCTGGCTTTCTAGCATTAATGAGCGTAGAAAGAACCAGGCCAGAGACCCCTCTCTTTTTCAAAATGTGGGTCTCAGCAGCCAGGCCGTCAAATTTAGCCTTTGTAAGGAAGGGTGGAATACTGGACCCTGTGACAACAGGTCGTGTCGACGTGGAAGCTTCCAGGGCCTTCCTATCGCCATTTTTACGATCTCGGCATACCAAGGCCTCCTGGGCCAGTTTGGGGCCACTAGGATTACTGGTATTCCCTCCTCCTTGATCCTGCGAAGCAGTCTTTGTAGAAGAGGGATCGGAGGGAATGCATAGATCAGTGAGAACTGATTCCATGGAGTTATTAGAGCGTCTGTCCCGTAGGCTAGAGGATCTCTCGTTCTGGACAAAAGTTGTCCAATTTCTTGTTGAACCTGGAAGCTAGCAGGTCTACATCTGGGTTTCCCCATCTCAGACATATGGCCTGAAAGATCTCTGGGTGAAGAGACCACTCTCCTGGTAGCAGCTGCTGACGACTCAGGTAGTCTGCTTGCCAGCTTTCTATCCCTGGAATGAAGATTGCAGAGATGCAAGGTACATGCTCTTCTGCCCATGCCAAGATCCGGTTCACCTCTCTTTGGGCTGCCCGACTGTGGGTGCCTCCTTGGTGATTGATGTAAGCTACTGCCGTAGCATTGTCGGATTGAACCCGAACTGGGTAGCCCTGTAACCTGTATGTCCAGGTTTTGAGGGCTAGATATACCGCCCGGATCTCTAGCACATTGATGGGCGGGATCCCCTGAGTCTTGGCCCAGGTTCCCTGGGTAGAAGCCTCCTCGAATACTGCACCCCAGCCCGATAGGCTGGCATCCGTAGATACCACCTTCCAGGCCACTGGGAGGAAGGACTTTCCCTTCCGTAAATTCCTGGCTTCTAGCCACCAATTGAAGCTGTGGCGTACTTGAGAGGACAGGCGCATGGGTATATCCAGAGCTTGGCTCTTCCTGTTCCAGGAGGCTAAAATATTGCCTTGAAGTAGTCTCGAATGAAACTGGGCGTAAGGGACCGCCTCGAAGGAGGCTACCATCTTTCCCAATAGTCTCATGCAAAGGCGAATAGACGGCCTCTTGTTTGCTTTGACCTTGTGGATCAGGTCTTTCAGAGACTGTATCTTTGGCTCTGGCAGGTATACCCTGTTTTGGGCTGTATCTATGATCATGCCCAGGTACACTATCCTTCTTTGGGCCTGGAGAGAGGATTTTTGTAAGTTTATAATCCATCCTAAATGCTCAAGGTATCCTACTGTAGTGTCTACAGCGTGATCCAATCCCTCCTTTGACTGATCTATTAATAGTAGATCGTCTAGATAGGCTGTTACCGCAATGCCCCGTGTTCTTAGGTTTGCTAACAGAGGAGCTAGCACCTTTGTGAATACTCTGGGCGCGGTGGCTACACCAAATGGCAGGGCCACAAATTGAAAGTGGCGATCTTCTACCGCAAACCTTAGGAATCTTTGGTGAGCGGGGAGGATTGGTATGTGTAGATATGCGTCTTTGATATCTATGGACGCAATGAATTCTCCGCCTTTTAAAGTAGCGACCACGGATCGAATCGTTTCCATTCGAAAATGGCGAACGTTCAGAAACTGGTTTAGATTTTTTAGATCCAGGATGGGTCTGACTTCTCCGTTCGGTTTTGGAATCACAAAGAGGTTTGAGTAAAAACCTGAACCTTGCTCCTTTTGGGGTACCTCTGTAACCACACCTTGAGCTATTAAGTGATTCAAACCTTTGAAGAAGGATCCTCTTTTTTGTGGATCCTTGGAGAGTCTTGAACTTCGGAATTGAGAAGATGGGATCTCTCGAAATTCCAGTCTGTACCCTGAGGATATTGTGGATACCACCCATTTGTCCTGGGTTTCTGTCCGCCAAGTCGCTGAGAACTGACGAAGCCTTCCCCCCACTCGGCCGAGCGGGGGCGCCCCTTCAATGAGAGGTTTTGGGGGCTTGCTTATTAGCTCTTGAACCCCACGGCTTCTTGTTCTTCTGAGCCTGTTCTTTGGCTTTTTTGGGCGGCTGAAAAGGCCGTCGCCACTGGCTGGAGTCAGATTTCCCGGGAGCTGGGGAGAGAGTGTGTTTAAAACAAGGTCTCTTGTTTTTCTTTCTCTCAGGTAAAAGTGTCGTTTTACCACTTGATATCTTTTGGATATATCTTTCTAAATCTTCCCCAAAAAGGCGTTCGCCATGGAACGGGAAACTTGCCAACAACTTTTTGCATGGGGCTTCCGCTGACCAATGCTTAAGCCACAGTACTCTGCGCATCTGTACCAGCTGGAGTGTAAGGCGTGATGCCTGTATGATAGAATCTCTCATGGCATCCACTGTGAAGCATAAGGCTTTAGGCAAATTCTCCCAATTTTTAGCCTGCTCTGAAGGCAGCTCCTTCAGCCCCTGCTTTACCTGTTGGCTGACGACCTGACACATACCGACTGCTGCTACTGCAGGTTGGATAATTGAGCCGGCCAAAAGGAAGGAGGATTTCAGTAAGGATTCCAACTTCTTCTCAGAAGGATCTTTAAACACTTGTACATTATCCACTGGACATGTCAGGTTTTTATTTACACAAGAAATAGCCGCATCTACCGTAGGCAGGCTCCATTTCTTTAAAAAATTTTCCTCCATAGGATAAAGAATGTTAAACTTTTTTGGAGGTGAAAAACGCTTATCTGGATGTTGCCAGTCTGCGTACAATAGATCCTCTAGTAACGGATGAACCGGGAAGGAGCATGCACCTTGCAGGGATCTTAATGATCCTAGGGAGGAGACAGGTGATTCTGTTACCTCCAAAGAGGGTAACCTAAATGCAGCTCGCACGGCTCCTGCATAGCATTGCACCTGTGACTTTAAAATCTGGGATACCGAAAAAGGCTCATCCGATATCCCTGATCCGTCTGGCTCCTCATCCTCTGCTGATGTAGCCTCCTCCTCCTCATCCTCCTCCCTCAGGTACTTCTGAAGGGAGGTCCAATACTGGAAGAGACCTGCTTCGCTTATTGTCCTTTTTAGAGGATTTAGCGATTAAAGTAGCAATTTTCTCCTCCAGATTATTTAGGGCAGCTGATAAAGTGTCCTCAGTGACATATGCAGGCCCAGGCTTCACTGGGGAAGCCGCCATACCTGACAGAGGTAATGGCTCATCCTGTACAGGTGCTTTTGGCAACACAGGAGAGGAAGGTACCGAGTCAGCACAGCTAGAGCCCCCTGTCTCAGGCGGCGGTGCTCTTTTATCTCTTTTTGTCCGCATTACTTCCCCTGGAAGGCTTACTGTTTAGACAAAATACAAGGTACCTAAATGCATATACTACCGTGTTCAGTTTAGCAAATACATTAAGTATGCAACTTTTAACACATAACTATGCATAACATGGATGTCTTCTAGGAAGTACCCAATCCAACCACATGGAGTCTTACGTCCCTGTATAGCTGCTGTGTTTCTCTGCCAGGAACAAGAGAACTAACGAGCTTGCTTGCTGCTGCAGTGTTTTTTACACTGACAGTCTTTCAAATTTGGCGCCGTTTCTGTGCCTGCGCGCGCCACGTGCCCGCGCACGCCTCGGCCCCCCCCCCTCCGATAAAGCGCGCTCCCGCGCGCGCGCGCGGCCTTTAGCGCTATGGTGGTGGCCACAGTGAGAGAGGACTCTCATCAGCCCCTGTCCCCACTTACCTGCATCTGCAGGTGTCTGTATCGGCCACCGGAAGGAGGAGCGGGGTGCTCAAGCAAGCTCAGCAGCGGAGGTGACGAGCAGTGTACTTCGCCGAAGCCGACACTGAACAGAGTGAGGTGAGTATAATCAGCTCTTTACTCCCCCCAGTGGTGGAAAAAAAGAAGACATCCACTTTTTGAAAAAGGTCCCAACCTAGTTATGGACCTTCTAATCTCACCTTATCCACGCCGCAGGTTTTTCTGCTGAAAGTTTTCAGACAGATACCAAACTTCACCCTTCACGGTGGGCTATGTGTGCCAACCTTCAGGGATATGGGTTCCTATTTAAAGGATACCTCTCCCCTGGGCCTTGTACAAGACTCTTACCAGGACTTTATAGCGAAATAGCGAAAGTGCTGGATCTTAGAGCCCAGTCCTCCGAAGAGAGACATTACAGGCGACGCCTCATGGATGAGGCCCGGATCCCATCCAGATTCAGCTCATTTGTAGGCGTCTTGGATGGATCCGAAAGCATAGCTCTTTTACCCCCAGAGGGTCTCTTTGGTAGAGCTTTCCTTTAGCACCTCCTAACGCGTCCAACACCTTTCGACACTGGCGAAAAAACTGAGGTACTTCCCTGATGGGAGGGGTTATATGGAGGGGAACTGTCTTCCATTGGTTGTGCCAGTGTCCAATCACCGCTGGTGACCCTTAACCCATTATGTAATGACTAGCTCTGTGTCCCGTGGTGTACGATAAAGAAAGAAGGGTGACCATAGCGCAACTCTGTAATGTATGGTATTTAATAAAAAAGATAAATTGTACTTACAATGTTCAAAGATAAAAAAAACAGCGTTAAAAAAAGGTTGCAGGCTGGCATACAAGGAACCCTTCCTCCTCAGATGAGCATGGTGACGTCACTGCGCGTCCTCCCATACGCGTTTCGTCAACAGACGTTCTTAATAATTCCCATTGAGAACGTCTGTTGATGACGAAACGCGTATGGGAGGACGCGCAGTGACGTCACCATGCTGATGTGAGGAGGAAGGGTTCCTTGTATGCCGGTCGGCAACCTTTTTTTAACGCTGTTTTTATCTTTGAACATTGTAAGTACAATTTATCTTTTTTATTAAATACCATACATTACGGAGTTACGCTATGGTCACCCTTCTTTTCTGCACATACATGTCAATTGATGAGATGAGCATGGAAGGATCTTGAGACCCGGAGCTTCCACCCTATAAATATCCATCTTGGTGTTCTCTTCCTCTGGAGGTTAAAGGTCGCGGCAGGGCTATAGCCGATTGCTAAATTGAGCTTGCCCTCTGGTAAGTGGCTATTACATTCGGTGGTGGGATCGTCACTTATTATGGACTGCTTATCGAGTCACTGTGGTGTTGTTTAATAAATACTTTAAGAACTAGGATATGATTATAGACTGTTGTTCTGTGTCCCAAACCTGATACACACTTACCACACTCGGTTTCCTGTGTTTGAGAACTTTTGAACTTTAATGTTTGGCGCAGCTTAATTTTTTATATATATATATATATATATATATATATATATATATATTAAGGCTTACCTGTAGCTACCCAGGATATCCCCTAAACCTGCACGGTTTAGGAGATATCCCCTGTCCCCTGCATGTGCCGATGTCATCCGTGCATGCGCACTGGGGAAAACTGAAGCAATGGCACCTATGTGCTGTTTCTTCAGTCCGTGTGCAGTTACCGGCAACTCCCGCGCGCATGCGCGGGAGTGACGTCATCACGGCTCTGGCCAATCACAGCGCCGGAGCCGCGATACCCAGAAGTAACCCCCGGGAGTGATGTCGGCCACCTGAGCGGTGTACGAGGACGGCTTAGGGGGCTTCGATCTCAGGTAAGTAATTCATAATGAGCTAGTATGCTATGCATACTAGCTTAATATGCCTTTGTCTTGCAGGGTTTTTTTTTCACATCGGGTTAACAACCACTTTAACTACATAGAAGTAATTAAAACTCAACATCAATCAATATCTATCACCCCATACTACTTCATAACATTTAACTGAAAAGGCTGGCCATACATTATTCAATTTTCTTGTACAATTTTCCTTTAAATTTGCCAAAACCATATAATCCGAGGTCAAACCTTAACACTTTCAATTTGTGTGCAACCAGGTAGACCCTAAACAAAGAAAGGAAAGGAACACATGACCACCCTAGTGCAATACTGTTTATTAAAACAAAAAAATAAAAGCTATCCATAGTTGCACTCACATTTAAGATTTTCTGCAGATTTTTGTCTTCAGATTTACCAAAGCCATATAGTGGAAGGGCCTGCCGGATTGCATACAAATTGAAACGCTTAAAGTGGAGGTCTGGCAAAACTTTTTTTTTTTTCATGTCAGCAGCCACAAATACTGCAGCTGCTGACTTTTAAAATAAGGACACTTACCTGTCCAGCGCACCCGTGATGTCGGCACCCGAGGCCGACCCGTGCCTCGGATGCTGCTGCCGCCATCTTCGGTAAGAGAATCAGGAAATTAAGCCTTGCAGCTTCACTTCCCGGTTCCCTACTGCGCATGCACGAGTCACGCTGCGCAATCGAAATGGTCCCTCCTGTCTTCTGGGACCTGTGTGTCTCCCAGAAGACAGCGGGGGGGGGGGGGGGGAGAGAGACGGGAAGTGGTGTAACTCCTGCAGGAGTCTATGCCCGGAAGTGGGTGCAAATACCTGTATTATACAGGTATCTGCACCCCCCTCCCCCCTGAAAGGTGCCAAATGTGACACTGGAGGGGGGGGAGGGTTCCGAAAAGCGGAGGTTCCATTTTTGTGGACCTCCGCTTTAAGGTTTGACCTCATATTATATGGTTTTGGTGAATTTGAAGACAAAAATTTGCAGAAAATTCTAATAGTGTGTATGGGGGCTTTAGAACCACAAAAAGAGGCACGCGGTAATCATGTCAATAAAACTGGGGTTGTATTTCTACCATCCATCTAGGTATTTTATGTGTATATACATAGATAAGAAATACCTCCAGTATATAGGATCCCACTCAATAACATAGGGAAGGGTTAGGGCAGGTATATACCATGTCCTCTCCTGTCGTCCCCCCCCCCAATCTGTCCCCACCTTCCTTTTGTGTATAAATGTTCAGGGGAGTTCAACAAGTTATCCCCTTTAGTGTTGGAAATTGTTACGATAGGCGTAATGAGGAGACAAATATAAGTTCCAGCCGCCATCTGTTCCTACCTTTATTGTCATTTATTTTATTTCATATTTCTATTGAATTTACTTTATTTACAATTGTTATAAATTGATACGATTAAATATATATGGTTTTGCTCATGAATTTATTATATAAATTTATTAGAGGTTTTTCAACAAAAAAATATTTCTATACGCAAAGCCTTCTCTGTGTGTGTAATGGTTTTTAATAATGTATCTGGGACAAGGTTGCCACTAGTCCTGTTTGCTGCTTTTTGCATGTCTTTTTCCTCTTTTGGTATGGCCCCTTTAAGATGGGATGAATGGGAGGTGACATAACTCACAATAAATAGGCATATATGTGAGGTATGGGCGTGACTCAATAAGGGAGGCCACGCCTCCGAAATGCATCCTCATAGCAATTTTACGGGCTGGCGTACCGTTGCCCGCCTCCATCGGCTCTCGGCTTTCCCCCTGCAGCAGGTGTGATCATCACAGTGCAACGCCGGCTTGTCCGGGCGCATTCACGGTCCGCAGTGCACGCTGGAGGCGATGTCGGGCGGCTTGTCAGCTGCCATCCGGCTTTGGGGAGGTTGGATATGTCTTGTCCATCACACCTGCTGACCAGCCGCCCGACATTCCCTCCAGCGTGCACTGCGGACCGCGCATGCGTCCGGACCAGCTGGCGTCACGCTGCAATGATTTTTTTTTTACAGGGGCCACCCAGGAGAGGAGAACAAGATTACACTAGGGCGGCCGTGCGTTCCTTTCTTTGTTTGTACAGATCACCACCCAGTGGATTAAAGAGAGCTGCAGCATCTTTAATGACGGTAATTCTGATCAAAGGAAACAGATCTTCTATCTGGACTTGGGGATTTCTTTTAACCACTTAAGGACCAAGCCTATTTTTCAAACTTGGTGTTTACAAGTTAAAATCATTATTTTTTTGCTAGAAAATTACTTGAAAACCCCAGACATATATATATATATTTTTCAGACGCCCTAGAGCAGGGATCCTCAAACTACTGCCCTCCAGCTGTTGCGGAACTACAAATCCCATGAGGCATTGCAAAACTGACATTCACAGACATGACTAGGCAATAGGCACGATGGGAATTGTAGTTCCTGAACACCTGGAGGGCCGTAGTTTGAAGACCCCTGCCCTAGAGAATAAAATGGCGGTCGGTGCAATACATTATGTCACACCATATTTGCGCAGCGGTTTTCTAAGCGCAATTGTTTTGAAAAAAAATAAACTTTTTTCAATTAAAAAATAAAAACAGTAAAGTGTAAATTGTGAAAGATAATGTTATGCTGAGTAAATTGATACCCAACATGTCACGCTTCAAAATTACGCCCGCTGATGGAATGGCGACAATTTTTTTTACAGGTTACCAGTTTTGAGTTACTAGAATTTTTGCTCTCGCTCTAACGATCGCTGCGATACCTCACATGTGTGATTTAAACACCGTTTTCATATGCGGGCGCAACTTACGCTTGCGTTCGCTTCTGCGCGTGATCTCGACAGGATGGGGCTCTATAAAAAAAAAAAAACACTCATTTATTTTACAATTTTTTTTTTACACTGTCCTTTATAAAAAAAAAGGTTGAGATCTGGGGTAAAAAGACTTCAGGTCTCACATTTAGGCCTCATGCCCACTGGCGTTTTTACAGCTGCGTTTTTGAGCGTTTTTTACAGCTTAAAAACGCCTGTCCATGTTATTGTAAATATTTTTTTTTTTTTTTGAAAAAAAAAAAAAAAAAAAAAAAAAAAACGTCGGAGCTAAAAACGCGACCGCGCGTTAGTGCGCGTTTTTTGCGCGTTTTTGCGCGTTCTTTGACGCTCGCGTTTTTTCCTGCCTAGTTCTGACGCTGAGGAACGCACTGGCCCTGGGTTTTTTTTACAGCTTACAAACGCCTATGCTCTTTACAGCTCAAAAACGCCTAGGTGGGCATGAAGCTATAGACTAACATGGACAGGCGTTTTTAAGCTGTAAAAAACGCTCAAAAACGCGGCTGAAAAAACGCCCGTGGGCATGAGGCCTTACACTTAAATGCAATAAAAAAAAAAAATTTCATTATATATATATATATATATATATATATATATATATATATATATATATATACACACATACATACATACATACATACACACACACACACACACACACACACACACACACACACACACACACACACACACACACACACACACTTTCCCTTTAAGACAATTGGGCGGAAGTCACATTTGACGACGCTTACGTCATCCAATTTTATGGAGCTGAACGGGGGCCATCTTTCCCTCACTGGCTCCATGTCTCAGAGGGACCCGATCAGCTTCGCCACTACCTACGGCTCCGGTAAGCAGCGGAGACGACGGAAGCACGATGGGAGGGGGGGACCCTCTTCCGCCCCTGATAAAAGTGATCCCATGGCGAATCCGCTTAGGAGACCACTTTTATCAGAAAGAGGACCGTCCGCCATTTAAGAATATACCGAGGTTATGGCAGCTATCTGCAGCCATAACCCCAGTATTGTACGTCAAATTGCAGACGTACAACGACAGCAGGCGGTCCGCAAGTTGTTAACCAGCGCATGAACTGGTGAACGGTTTGTGTTTTATAGGCCATTGCATTATATAGTTGAAGGTGAATCTAAAGGAAGTTGAATAAGAAAAAATTGTACAATGTATGGCCAGCCTAAATGACACAGTTGTCCTACCTTTACAAATTAGCTACCTTGGGATCACTATTTACACACACTTCAAACAATGCAAAAATGTAGAAGGGTAAAAATGAATGTGGAGCGGGCACCTGTGAATGAGGAGGGATTAATAAGACGTGCTCCTCAAGAAGAAGTGCCGCTCACATCCATGTGTCAAGTAAAGCGAGCAAGACCACTGTCACACAGGGTTCCTCGGGGGCGGAGTACCTGGAGGCTCCCTGGGGCTGTCATCATCATCATCCATTGCCAGTCTGAGCTGTTGGACGAAGTCGGCTGTGTAGACACTACGCTCTTGCCAGATGTGCAGCAATCTCTCCAATGGTTTCCGGCAACCATCATCTGCTTCACTAAAACGACAGAGAGAAACAAAGTGAGGTTTTATTAATGGAAATGGCAGCAAAATGTAAAGAAAATAAAGAAAGTTTTAAGGACAGATTTAGATTATCACGCTGTGTGTTTTGTATCAAATTTTGATAATCTGTTTTAACGCCACAAAGACATCACATTTTCCCACAGTGATGTCACACATCCCCCAAGTCCCGCCCCCAAACTGCTAAGTATTTTTGATCTTCAGATAAACAAGTAGGGGGGAAATGAAGTAAATATAAAAGGGTGACAAGCAAGCGGCCTAGCTTTAAGGTGACTATGCTCACTGAATCCCAACTACTAGGCAATGAACAGAGCCCCGAATGACTATCTTTACACCCCAAATCCATTATTTTGTGCAAAATGGGGGACCTCCACACTATGGCCTCTGAAACATTTATCAAATGTGGCGTAGGATCTCTACTTGTGCCAGATTGGTAAAAATTACAGCACAATGAGGAAAAACATGCAACCGTCCAATCACTAAAGACACCAGTGGCAGCGGTCTGTGGTTAGCCGATATTATAGCTGGTGCATCAGTGTATGGTCAACCAGAAAATTATAGTGGGTCCTAAATGCAACCCCTGGCCCCTCCAGAGGGCCGCACAATAGCAGCGCATTTTTGTATCAGTACCCAAACTTTTGTATTGCAATACAGTAAAACCTCAGATTGCGAGTAACGCGGTTTACGAGCGTTTCGCAATACGAGCCGTTTTTTAAAAATCCTGAATCGGTTTGCGAGCGTTGTCTCGAAAGACGAGCAGGATTCAAGCCTCTGGGGTGTGCAGTACCGCAGTTGGCCCGAGGTGCGGGGGCGACACTCGGAAACACTCTGTTCCTGAGTGTCTCCGGCGCCCCCAACCTCTGGCCACATGCGGTACTGCATACACTAGCAGTGACACTGAAACAAACTATCGGAGTTTCCATTGATTCCTATGGGGAAACTCGCTTTGATATACAAGTGCTTTAGATTACAAGCATTCTTCTGGATTGGATTATGCTCGTAATCCAAGGTACTACTGTACACTAAAATTAGCCCCCAGCACTGGTGTCAGTGAGTGCAATAATAATGCCCCAAGTGTCAGTACAATTACCCCGCCCCTCCCCCCGCCCCATATTGCTGATCAATGGCATTGCAATTTAACTCTTACATTGGTGGTGAGCGACAGGGAGACCCCCCCTCCTCCTTTTGCAAAGTGAATTGGCAGTGAAACATATCCCCCGCTCTTCCCCTTGTATTGTGGACCGGCAGTGAAAGTTAACCTCCATCACACGCTCCTGAGCTGCTCTTTGTGTCTCCCCAGGCAGGAATTATGCTTGTACTGTGGGCAGAGATAACTCCACCCACAGGGCCGTCTCTCTCATTCAGTGTCCGGAGCGGGAACATACAGCGTGTTTCAGCATCTGGCTCCCCACTGCCTCTCTGCTTTCTTTATGGTGTACAGCAGCCTGGGGGGGGGCACGCAGATGGCTGGCGGCCCGCGTGTTGGGCACCAGGGCCATACACAGAGAAATTCTTGACGGACAACACTAAAAACGACTCATGCAAGATTATGGCCAAAAATGGCAGGGTTTTAGGTCCCGATGCAAGCAGACTCTCTGGACCTTCATAGAACATATTTATACTAGATAATCACAATTGAAAAAGTAAAATACACAGGCGTTTATTGTTTATTACAGTCCTGTTAGTCAGAAAGAGACTTGATGCTTCACATCTTCACCTACATACCTAATGTGCATTTGACTTGGGCTCCTCACTGGCAGAGGGAAAGTAGGCAAAGATTTGGCCATCTACAAAGGCCTGCTTGCGCAATGCCTTGGCAGTAGAAACCAATTACAAAGTGCTGACAAGTTGGTACACATCAAATCGGCCTGCCAGCTTCATCCTCGGCTACGACCCCCCAACTATTTTTATGGCTTCCCAGAAATAGGTACCTTCCTTACACTTGGTGGACATTCCCAATAGCACAGGAATTTTGGACTACCAGATTAGCTACCAGTTATATGGCCAACCCCTTCATAAAAGCCCATACAAATATTTCTAACTTGCAAGCCTAATGTGGGGTACACACTATAAGAAACTCTGGCGAACGATTGTCCGATTTTCCTCGTTGTTGCACAGCATATCGGAACCGATAAAAGAAAATTCTCGTACAACAAAGTTTTTGTTTTGTTGTTTATCGTTTATGATTTTTCTCGTATGAAAACTGTATAAATTAAGCGAAAATCATTCGTTCTCTTCCTGTAAGAGAATTTTTTTGGAGCTTCTCCCTTCGTAAGTTTACGTTCAGAAGGTTGGAATAGACTGTAGAAAGTTGTGTACACACTATACGAAAGTTGTACGAAAGTTCTTTGGCCGAAGATTCTCGCCCGATTTTCTTAGTGTGTGTACGAGCCTTAATGGCGTTGCCAAATCTACATTTAGATTTTTTATTTATTTATGGCCACCAAACAAGTGACAGCTAAGGCATGGAGTACTCCGACCCTCAACATAATGGGGATTAAAACAAGACTGACACAAACTATGGTTTGAGAAACGGCCTGCCAAAGTTGTCAATAAAATGGCCACCTATGAGAAAATATAGACACCTACTCCTCCCCTCAGGCACCAGACATGTGCCTTCTAACACTTGAGCCCTATTTCATTATCCACTCGCCCACAAACTCTCTAGATCTTAGGTAGGCAACCTGGGGCCCTCCAGCTGTTGTGGAACTACATTTCCCATGAGCCATTGCAAGGCTGCCAGTTACAATTACTCCCAGAGGAATGATGGGACTTGTAGTTCTGCAACAGCTGGAGGGCCCCAAGTTGCCTACCCCTGCTTTAGATAGGCTGATAGCAGAAAACAAACGCTCCTGCGCATGAGTGGATAAACAGACGGACTATATATTGTGATGGTGTATGTCACAGGCCTTGCTGCCCTATGCGCATCGGGACCCTTCGGGGTAAGACCGCACTATATTAAGATACCTCTCAACTCAACTCAGGGATAGGGGTATTCTAACAGTCAAAGAGAAAAAGGAAAAAAAAGGGCGCACCAGCCTTGTGCATTATCCTTTGGATATATTTTATTTAACCACTTCAATACCGGGCATTTTCACCCCCTTCCTGCCCAGACCAATTTTTCGTTTTCAGCGCTGTCGCACTTTGAATGACAATTGCCTGGTCATGCAACACTGTACCCAAATTAAATCTTTGTTTTTTTCCCGACAAATAGATCTTTCGTTTGGTGGTATTTGATCACCTCTGCGGTTTATATTTTTTGCGCTATAAACAAAAGAAGAGCGACAATTTTGAAAAAAAAACCAACACAATATTTTTTACTTTTTCATTTAATAAATATCACATAAAAAAAAAAAAAAAAAAAAAAAAAAAAAACTTTTCCCCTCAGTTTAGGCCGATATGTATTCTTCTACATATTTTTGGTAAAAAAAAAAAATCGCAATAAGCGTATATTGATTGGTTTGCGCAAAAGTTGTAGCGTCTACAAAATAGGGGATAGTGTTATTGCATTTTTAATTTTTTTAATTTTTTTTACTAGTAATGGCGGCGATCTGCGATTTTTATTGTGACCGTGACATTGCAACGGACATATCGGACACATTTTTGGGACCATTCACATTTATACAGCGAATAGTGCTATAAAACTGCACTGATTACTGTATAAATGTGACTGACAGGGAAGGGGTTAACACTAGGGGGCGCTGAAGGGGTTAAATATGTTCCCTGGGAGTGATTCTTACTGTAGGGGGAGGGGACTGACAAGGGGAGGAGACCGATGTGTGTTCCTCTGTACTGGGAACACACACGTCTCCTCACCTCTGACAGGAGGTGGATCTGTGCGTTTACACAGATCCACACTCCTGCCGTGATCACGGGCAATTGCGGGTGGCCGGCAGACATCGTGGCCACCAGGCACGCGCATCGGGTCCGAAGCGATGCCGCGGGCGCGCGCCCCCTAACGGCCGGGAAGCAAAGAACGTCATATGACGTCCACCCGGAGGGAGACAAGGTCCCTGCCGACGTCATATTACTATGGCTCGGTAGGGAACTGGTTAAAGTAGGTAAAAGGAAAACTACTCACAAACAGATAGATAACTCGAAGTGTAAATAGTCTCCAATCACAGCAATTGGTCTAAGACAGAAGAACTCCAGATGGTCACGGAGATCACAGGGGCCACTGCCGGCTGACACGTTTCGAAGGAATACCTTCTTCCTCAGTGCCCAGCAGTGTTGCCTCCTTCAGCTGTCCATATATATATACACTCTCAGCCAAGCACATTCTCCTGAATGCATGCTTGAGCTAAGGGCAGATGGATTCCAGGAAGTAAATGCTACATAAATCAACTGCCCTTACTCAAGATGGCCACAGCCAGAAATGCTAGGGGATGTTTTTCAAAGTGATTTCTCAAGCGCATGGAGACATGGATGGATGGGCAAATTCTTTGAATATTAAAAATCAATGAAATAGTGTTTTTGGTTTTGTGGTGCTCAGATGTAGTGAAGATCTGCTCTAACTGGCTCTGAGATTCATTCAGCCCCCAGCTAAATTTCACACACTAGTCACGATGAACAGTAGGAGTGTATTGTAGAAGGATCATGGAGTGCAGAAGAGTAGGAGGACACAAGGTAAAAGGGAGTACAATGCTGGAGATAAATGTCTGAGAACAATGATCAACGGTTCTGAGAAAATAAGACTTGGTATAAATAAAAGTATACCCTAGAGCAGTGGTTCTCAACCTTGCAAGTGTCATGACCGCTTGATAAAATTTCCCAAGTTGTGGGGACCCCAACAGCAAAATATTTTCGTAGCGTGGGTTGTCGGCACCCAAGGCAAGACAAGTAATTTGCGCCCCTAATGGACATTTAGCGCTCCCTGAGCCCCTTCCACTCGTAGAATATTGAAACTCCTTATGGTACATTTTAGGATGTACCACTCTTCTCTTTGTTCTCCTTTCTTTCTCTATTCCAATTTCTTGGTTTTTTTTCCCCCCCATCCCTCTCTCTAGCTGTCTTTCTTGTTCTTTCTCTTATTCTTTCTCTCCCTTATTCCTCTCCCTTCCATGTATTCTTTATTTTATTCCTTCTCTTACTCCTTGGTGGGGAGTGGGGGTAATGGGATGAGTGGCAGTGCTGGCGAGGAGGTGGGATCAGTGGCAAAGCTGGGGGGGAGTTGGGATCAACCAACTTAGGTGCTCTTGAACAAGGTCATCTGCTGATCTGAGAACTGTAGTGGGGACTTTTAACGGCAACGCTAATCACAGGTAGTGTTACTCACTGTGTCTCCAACTTTGTGGTTTCTTGTAACAGTGACACCAATGCCGAATTTAGGAGATAGGTTCTCCTCCAGCCCCTCCCACTTAATATTCCTCACCAGTCAGCTGACCTCTAGTCTCTGTCCTCCAACCATGCCATGAACTGAATGGGCAACTGCGGGCTCCAAGGACAGCCCAGCTGGGCCACCGTGGGCTCCAGGAACAGCCCAGCTGGGCGGCCACAGGCTCCAGGGACAGCCCTGCTGGGCGGCCGCAAAAAGGCTGGGAGAGCGGTGCGGGCTTCAGGAACATCCCAGGATTCGGTGACCCCTGGCAAATCATCATTCGACCCCCGAGGGGGTCCCGACCCCCAGGTTGAGAACCACTGCATTAGAGTAAAAGGTGATGGTATAGAGGGGCCTAAAAGGTGGAATGGAGGGGGTTAAATTATTTCTTGTTTCTTTACTAAAATTCTAGATGAAAGCTCCCGCTGAGCTGATATATGGCCTTGAATATAAGCCTGCCTTTTGTGAAACCTCCATCTTATGATTTATGTGAATGTTGCTTAACTGCCAAAAGCTGCTGGCAATATTTTATCTTCTACTTCCTGCCCATTCGAAGTGTGTGATTGCTGCATCATAATGTATAATGAGTCTTATTTCTTAGTAAGGGAACAACTAGCGGCAATGTGCAAATGATGGCAACCGACAAAGTTCAAAAGATCTGCTATTTCAAGGAAAACTATTGTGGGAGAAATACAGAGCATGTATTGGCCAACAACTCGAAAAATACACATTTTCTGGCTATCATGGTCATTCTCCAACAGCAATAAATTATGATCCAGTTCATGATCTAAAACAACAACGTATGCAGTAAACTGAACTCTCCTCCATTAGAGCCCATTCACACAGGGGCAACTTTGGATCCGACTTCAAGTCGCCCCAAGTCGCGCTGCATGAGAAAATCAATGTAAGTGAATGGAGCCGTCTTAATGTACACTACTGCAGTCACTCCGACTTCAAAAAAGGTTCCTGTACTACTTCAATCTGACTTCTAGGCGACCTGTACCCATTGATTTCAATGGAAGTTGCCTCAGAAGTCGGATCCCCTGTCTTAACAGAAGCAACTTTCCAGGAAGAGAACATACATTTCTCAGGCAAACCCCTCCCTCCCCCCCCCCCCCTCCCACAGAGCTGATTCTTGTTTGATTGGCCACTGGAATGTCTCCTGTCCTGGAGGCAACTTGAAGTTGCCTTGTAAGTAGCTTCATGTCGCGCTGTGATTCATGCGCAAGTCGTGTCCAAGTTGCCTCCCAAAGTCGCGCTGGAAGTCGTGTTGCCCCTGTGTGAATGGAGTCTAAAGTGGAAGAAAATTCTAACTATAAACTCTTTCTCCTACCCATCCTGTACTTACCTACTTCCAACCCTCTCCGGTCACGTGATCCTGCAGATCTGGCTCAGTATCAGGCTGCATTCCCACCTGGGTGTAGCGTCTTTGAGCATTTTTCTGGCGTTTTTATACAGCGTTTTATAATTTATTTATTTTTTTATTAGCCAATAGAGAAAACCATTATCTGTTGCATCATTTGTTGCTAGGCATTTCAGCTTTTCTATTAGCTTTTATTTATTTTATTTTGTATTATTATTATTCATTTATTATTTTTAATTTTTTTTGTTGGAGTAAAGGTTAGGGTTAGGATTATTATTATTTTTTTGTTAGGGTGTTAATACTACTACTATGAATAAATACTGTATATACTTGAGTATAAGCAGAGTTTTTCAGCACATTTTTTTGTGCTGAAAATGACCCCCTCGGCTTATACTCGAGTCTGTGTCCATCTTCACATTTGTGCGCCTGATCCCCAAACTTGGCACACATATAGCCCCACTCTTCTTCTACAAGTGTGCAAAGTTTGTTGTCCGAGGGACATACGGTCAGGGAGCACCGATTTTTCAAATCCAGGCACCCCTTCTATAGACTCCCATGTTAAACGGTAATTTCTCCGGTGATTTTGGGGACCCCGGTCCCGGCCGGCCCTAGGTCCCCTGGACCCCAAACATGGACACAGTGAGGCTTGCCTGATGGACACCCTAGGCTTATACTCGAGTCAATACGTTTTCCCAGTTTTTTGTGGTAAAATTAGGTGCCTCGGCTTATATTCGGGTCGGCTTATACTGCAGTATATACGGTATATGTAAAATACATACACAGATAAATAAAAATAATCATAAATAAATAATAAATTCAAATAAATGAATACCAAGAAATAATAAATAAATAATTAACCCCTAACCCTAAGGGCTAGTTCATACCACATGCAGTCCAGTGTGGGTTTTTTTTCCTGCATCAAAAAAACGCATGGAAGGTAGGTTAAATGCTTTTCAATGGCATAGTTCATATCAGTGCTTGCAGTTCCAGTGTGTTCCAGTTCCAGAAAAAAAAAAGTAGAACGTGCTGCATTTTTCCTGCACTGGAATGCTGTAAAACGCATGAAAAACACATGGTAACACATCAAAAATGCACTGGAACACACATGTCCTTATTTAAGGTTAAGAAAAAAAAAAGGGGAAAAAAATGCACGGAACTGCATCAAAAACGCACTGAAAATGCGTAAAAAACATGCAGAAAAGCATTTGGAACGCGTCCGCACTGCATTTCTATGGTGTGAACGGGCTTTTTAAAAAAAATTAATAAACTAAACACCCTAACACAAAATAAATTATTATTATTATTATTATTATTGTAATAGTAATTATTGATTTATAAAAAAACACGCCAAAAATGCTCAAATTTGCCCGATTCGAGCTACAAAATAGCTCCAGAACTTTTTTGACCTTCAGGCGACTTAGAGTGGAGATGTGAACCATCTCCATAGAGAATAAATTGTGTTTTTTTTCTCCTCCAGCGAGGAACTGCTGCAGGGGAGAGGAGGATGTACGAACAATGGCTGGACCCATAGGAGTCTATGTCACGGCTCATGGTATTCACAGCTGGTAAGCACTACCTTACACAGGGGAGCTGGACCGGACAATAGGGGATTAAAAATAGGTAAGTACACAGATCTTTTTTCTACAGGATAGGCAGGAGGAGGGGGAAGGGAACATTTTTAGGAATAGTTACACTATTCTTCTACTTTAACTCCAACAGTAATGAAGTCAGGATAAGTATTGCATTGGCCAGTGGGGAGGAAAGGGGATAGTAAGTCTGATGATTTGCATAAGTGCCTGCAGCTACAGAGATCCATCCAACTGGTCTTTACTATCCTAGCAATGCCTGAGCATTACAGGCCCCATATCTATGGGACCATCTCTGCACTTCTAAGACCCCTTTCACGCTGAGGCGCTTTGCAGGCTATAGCGTTAAAAATAGCGCCTGCAATCAGCCCTTAAACAGCTGCTCTATTCACTCCAATGTGAAAGTCCCGTCAGAAAAAGTCCTGCCAGCAGCTTCTTTGGAGCACATTAGGAGCAGGGAACTCACCGCTCCTGCCCATTGAAATCAATGGGCAGCGCCGCCGGACTGCCGGCAAAACGCTGCTGTAGCGGCGCATTGCGGGTGGTTTTAACCCCTTTCTCGGCTGCTAGCGGAGGTTAAAAGCGCCCTGCTAGCGGCCGAAATGCGCCGCAAATCCAACGGTGAAGTGCCGCTAAAAAGCGTTTTACCGCCGCCGCTATGGGAGGAGCAGGGCCAGCAGAGCTGCTGAGAAAACATGTTGGAGGACTTTCAGTGCTTCTGCCATGTAATTTAGGCTGCATTCAAACCTGAGCGTTTTCAGCTCGTAAAACGCTCATCTCAGAAGTTCCAAAACGCCCAACAAGCTAAATCCCATTCATTTCAATGGAACCGGTTCACATCTGAGCGTTCTGTCGCCTGAAGCGAAACGCCTGAAGCTCAAAAAAATACACGGGGGGGGAGGGAGTGAGGGGCAAAGGGGGGGGGGGTGAGGAGCAAAGGGGGGGGTGAGGAGCAAAGAGGGGGGGGGGAGTGAGGGCAATGGGGGGGGAGTAAGGGGCAATGGGGGGGAGGGAGTGGCAAAGGGGGGGAGGGAGGGGCAAAGGGGGGGAGGGAGGGGCAAAGGGGGGGTGTAAGTGAGGGGCAAAGGGGGGGAGGGAGTGAGGGGCGGGAGGGAGTGAGGGGCGGGAGGGAGGGGCAAAGAGGGGGGAGGGAGTGAGGGGCAAAGAGGGGGGAGGGAGTGAGGGGCAAAGAGGGGGGGAAGTGAGGGGCAAAGAGGGGGGGAAGTGAGGGGCAAAGAGGGGGGGAAGTGAGGGGCAAAGAGGGGGGGAAGTGAGGGGCAAAGAGGGGGGAAGTGAGGGGCAAAGAGGGGGGGAGAGAGTGAGGGGGATTAATGCTTAGAGTATAGCTTTAAGTCAATTTGAACTCTAATGTATTCCCCCTCTGGCTGCTTACACCCAAACAGAGCCATTGATTGAACAATACTGTTGGATATAAGGCACACCTTATACAAGTAGTATTAGGAACACAGGGAAAAGGTGGAAAAATGTTTGCAAAGAGATTTAAATTGGCACAAAAAAGGACGTATGATTAACACTTCAGAAAACAGCTTTCTTTTTTTATATTGCAGCTAACCTTCTGCCCAGTAATTGCATAGAATACAATGAATTGTTACTTGTACACTTTATGGAGCTCAACAAGGCAGCTATAATGGGCAAGGTTGTACAGCAAAATGTTATAAATAAATAAATATTTTAAATGGAAAATAGTCGACATTCCACATGTGCACAATAGCCATTTTTATGCATTTTTTAAGGTCAGTACATTTAAATGCAGTAACTTTTTTTTTCTTTTTCTTTTTACTATTCTGCAAAGCTGGACAAATATGTTGCCACACAGCTAAATACGCATTATTTTATTGCTTTTATAACATACGCACAAGTTTAACATATTAAGACAAAATGTCTGAAAATGTTAAATTGAAGGCAGTCATCAGCTGTAAATCTCAGCGTACAAAACAGAGGCAGTACAATTCTTGATTTTTGCATATAGAGCCTCCTGCTGACTAAATGCGGTACTGCAACTCTTCCAGCTGTGTGGACGTGATATATTTGTATATCCCGTGTGAATGTGATGTTTTATTTTTAACCAGGGTGGATAAAAATCAATAATAAAAAAAAACTTTTTTTTTTTATTTAAAAAACGATTTTTTAGATTTTTATCAAATTTATTTTAATAAAATGCTTTTGGAGTACAAATCTATCTAAAGATAGTTTTCTATTTAAGATACAGTAATAATTTAGTTTATTCAGCATGAAATGGAGCTTAGTTATGTAGCATGTATAAAGAAAAAAGGAAAGAAACTCCCAGTGGCTTATACGCAGCTTCAATGATGTATTAACTCATAATTAAAAGTATTAGATAATTTTATTGTACATACCGTATATACTCGAGTATAAGCCGAGTTTTAAAGGCCTTTTTTTAGGGCTGAAAGTCCGTCCCCCCCCCCCTCAGCTTATACTCGAGTCAATACGTTTTCCCAGTTTTTTGTGGTAAAAGTAGGTACCTCGGCTTATACTCGAGTATATACGGTAAGTATCGAATTTACAAATTCATTGGAAAAGTACAAGTAAAAAAGGGGGGGATTGGGGAATGGATCCAATTACATAGAAAGGAACAATAAGAGCTCTGGTGTACAAATTATAACGGTATTTACAGTCATGTGTCACAATATACCATATACAGGTCACCACTGTGGGTTGGTATGTATATGGATCCCGACGCGTTTCGATCTTTAATAATGAGATGATCTTCCTCAGGGGGTATCATGTGGCCATCTTGCGTGAAATACCATATGTGCTAAACCAGAGTGTAGTCTAAAAAAATGGTGGATAATTTCTCCAGGAGGACCAACCAGCAAGAAGAAGCGAAGAACAAAGGATCTGCCTTTTTATAAGCCATCTTCAAAAGTACTTAGATATATATAATTTCCCTGTTACTAGTTACAGTCTCCTTCTAACAGTGCATATCATCAAGGATCTGGTCTGTAAGAGAATTCAGTCCAAATGTCTATCCTTTTATTAGGGATGACTGAAAGATGTCCTGTTTAGCTGCATGGGTCCTGTCTATGTTGCAGTCTGCTTGTCCAAATGGAATTGCCCTTATGTAGCATGAGGCTGTATATTCTGCAATATTTACATTTTTGGTAAACTCATTCAATGAATCCAAGCTCTGCAAGCCAAGATAACATGCACTGCATTGATGCATTCGCATGACTTCACAGTAACCATGAGATAAAACAAAGTTCAGGAATAGTCCTTTATCACATTGTTTTGCAAATCTATGTACACTACAAACTGTATGATTGAATTGGTTCTGATATCAACGTTTTACTAACCTGACAAATTATTATTCTCAATAGAAAACCTTCATTTTGTTTGCAAATATTAAAGATTCTAACTACCGGCAAGAATGAGTCCTTACATTTAAAGAGCACCTGTCATTTCAGATTCATCATGAATCTGCGGGTTAGCGGGCATCCACTCACCTGCTGCCACCACGTCCCTCACCTTGTTGTGTCACTGCCACATCACGAGCCGTCCCATTAAAGTGAATGGGACTGTTGGTGAGTCAACAGCCGGTCAGAGAGCCGCTGCGGGACAGAGATGACAGTTTCTCATTAAAAACTAGTTGAGTGGATTTAAATCAAATCCACCCTGTATCTAAAGCCTGGTACACACGATCGGATTTCCATTGAACAAAGTGTAGGACTTTTGTCCGAAGGGCGTTGGCCAGGAACTTGTAATGCATACAAAACGGCAAAGAATTGTCGTCCAACAAACACAAAACTACGTGTTTTTCAGCTCTTTAGCGCCACCCTTTGGGCAACTTCTGTTAATGTTGTGTTATGGTGAGCATTGCTTCTGAGCATGCGTGTTTGTACTTTGGATTTTTTTTCCTGACGGACTTCTGTACACACGATTCGGATAATCCGACAAGACACATTTGTTGCCGGAAAATTTTAAAGCATGCTATCCCACATTTGTTGGCAGAAATTTCAGCAACAATTGTCGGATGGAGCATACAAACGGTCGGATTTTCCGACAACAGCCTGTCATCACACTTTTCCCTTGGGAAAATCCGATCGTGGGTACGAGGCTTAACTGTGACGGCAATCTTTGTACTTTTGTCTACATTTTGGAACCTTAGGGCTGGTGCTCTTGTCCTACGCTAACCTTCCATTCATGTGATCCACCCTTTGAGATCGATTTTTATATATATTTTGTTTTAATTCACAGCATCCATCTGTGCTACATGAATTTTTAATATGCACATTTAAATGCATTTCCCATGCAGTGTGGTTTGTGTTTCTGCTGCATTTTCATGCATATTGTAGCATTTTCTACACTAAACTGCACTTATTCATCTTTTATGGCTTTACATGCACTTCCATTTATCTCTATAGCAGATGTGTTTTTGTCAAGACACAGCAGAAGACGGTTCGGAGGACCTTCAAAAAAATGCTTTTTGTTTAAAATACCGCATAAAAGAAAAAAGATTGCCCTTGAAATATAACGGTGCAAATCTCCCCAGCCATGCTCTGTGCAATTTCTTGTGAATGTGTGAACTGGTCCTTGGTACCGGAATAAATAAAATACCTGTGCGAGTTTGCGGGAGTTACATTATCGATGTCACTCAATCCGGACGCCTGAAGTCCCAGCACATGGAGACGACTTAAGCACAGGCGAGGGTGTAAGAGGAGGTCATGATTTTGATACCTGTGTTACTCTATGGATTGTGGAAGAAATGTGTAAGGCCCCGTTCACACTGCGGTGACTTGAAAGTTGCGCGATTTTGATGCGTTTTCAGGTAATGCCTGTAAATTTGAGGTCTATGGACCTCAACTCACATCAAAGTCGAACCAAAGTAGAACAGGGACTACTTTGAAGTCGCACAGATATGGATGGCTATCATGGGGTATGACTTGTCATGCGACTCTAATGTCCAAAGTCGCAGGAAAAGTCGCACAAGTGTGAAAGGGGCCTAAATTATATCATTGGATCCCACTGCCCCTTCTCTTCCCTTAGCACACCTGTTTCAAATCTTTCATTTAAACTTCACACCTCTTATTTTCCAAGTTTTACGTACAGGAGAGGGGGGTAGGGAGAGATTGGAGATCTACGCTTGCTTTCTGTCTATCTGATGGCTCTCAGACAAAACAAAAAAGGGAGGGGGGGGGATTAATTCCCCAATATAGAAACAGGCAGTAATTAAATATCAGTCAGTAGGGTTGGAAATAGTTAGAACCTCTTTCAGGATGTTATTGCTGTCTTGGTCCTCAATTGAGAGCTTTTCCTCCACCTCCTATTTAGGTGATTGGTGTCAAAACAGAAAGGCAGACAAAATCTCAGGGATGAATGCCCAGAAGACCAGCATTGCAGGCATTTGTCCCTCAATGAATAGGGTCTTTAAGGCTGCATACACACCTGAACGTTTTGTTTTCAGGCAGAAAGTCGCACGTTTTTACAGCGTTTTTTTGCCACGACTGTCGCGTTTTTGTACAGGTCAAATGTTCACCAATGTAAAAAGAAAGAAAAAAAGCCTGTAATCTGCCTAAAAAGAAGCTCCAGAAATTGGTTTAAGCTTCAGGCGTTTTGGAGTGGAGATGTGAACCATCTCCATAGAGAATAATTGATTTGTCCCCCTCCAGCGTTTTGTAGCTTTAGGCTTCAAGCTACAAAATGTTCAGGTGTGAATGGGGCCATAACGGGATTACCACTCAGTACAGCTCTGAGGAAGGGGGTCTGTCCCCTGAAACGTGTAAGGTTCTCCGCGATGTGGCTGCCCATCTCTCACTTGCTGGATTGCTGCTATTATCTCGGTCGATTTTATTCTGCTTTTGTGAGTATATTACCATTTTACAATAAACAATTTTGGAGGTAATGCACTAGGGCATTTGAGCCCTTTTGTACATGTTTTCACAGCATTCAGCCCCGCCCAGCTGCCGCTGGACCCTCCACCCGTCGGACCCTCCACCCGTCTGTCCCTCCCAGGCTCACTAAAACACCAGAATAGATGGAAATGCAGTTAGACAGCCCTGTGTGCAAGGGGCCTAAAGTGTATACCTACCTACAAAAAATAAATAAAAAATCTCTCTCATTAGGCCTCATGTACACTGCTGCTGCTAAACGTACGTTCAGAGGCAGTTGGACGCTTTTTTCAACTGCCCCTGAACTCATTCAATGATATCTCATCTGTCCATGTACACAGGTTCGTTTATAGTTGTTTCTAGGCAGTTGAGTTTAGAGGCTTTTTTTGGAAAGCAAAAAAAGGAGTTCAGACGCTGACTTTAGAGGCATTTCAAGCGCCAAACGCTTTTAAATGCGGCTAAAACGCGGTAACCCGCGTTTAGCAGCATTTCGTAAATAGGCGTCCTTCGTTTTTGCCCATTTAAAAAAAAAATATATTATTATTTTTAATTGTTTTGCTGAAACGCTTCTAAAACGCAAACGTGGCAAAACGGACGTTTTAAGCGTGGGTTACTATCTGTCAAGTTAAATCGTTCAGGAGAGGTTGTAAAAACGTCCCGTGTACATGAAGCCTAACAACACAGTTATTGTCTTTTCATCTATGGGATGTTTTAATGGTTTCAAAATAACTAAAATTTTCTCCACCGATCCACTTTTCCTGTCTTGTGTCAACACTAAACCACCACTGCAAACCCCATGGTATTGTTGACAAGACATGTGGACTGCTCATCAGGACTGAGAACAACTGTAGCCCTGTAGTCACACATGCCAGGTCTCCTGCAGATCTGTCAGTGTAACGGTGTGCCATACATCCCGTACGGGCAAGCAGATAGAATCTGACAGGAAGAACCAATAAATTACCATGGCACTCCACAGCGCCGTTTTAGTTCATTGAGAGCTACAAGCCGACAACCGCAAAGGATGCCGGGGTTTGTAGTTCATTCACACACAGTGCTGTGTGATTTAATGATGTGGCGGCATTTGGCCCCCCTGCCACTTAAGCTTACCTGATACCTTTGCAACATGCAACAGTGCTGGTGCTTGGCCCAACTCTGTCAGACGCGGGTGGGGAGAAAATCCTCAGCCCTGTTTAAAGTGGTTTATAAACCCTTCCACACCCTTAGGTGATACACCGAGATTAAACAAATCCTCCTACACAAGTCCTTTACTTCTCTACATCCCTTCAAAGTTCATAATTTATAAAGCTGGTCAGAAAACAGGGGGCAGAGAGCTAAAAATAACACTCCGCAGAGTTCAGTGAGGAGAGATCTGAGAGCTGATTGGAGGAAAAGCCCCCCCCCCTACAGGAACAGAGATGATGCTGTCAATCACAGGCTGTGTGTTGTTGCCCCCTCCCATGTCACTTTTTTTTCTCTTGGTGTCAGGAAAACTTGTCAAAAGTGACTCATGCAGATAGAGGAACGGGCAGCAGACAGAAATTACACTTCGTGCTCTAGATTGAGACAAATACAAACTATAGAGGGATATGCTTTGTTTACATTTCATTTCTGAGGATGTCTCCACTTTCAACTGGAGTGACTCAAAGCTTACACTGGGGTTCCTTTTCCTCAGTTCAGGAAAGCTGAACAGAGTGACAAGAAAGCAAAGGAAAGGTGATAAACTGTTTCTTTGCTCTGCATGGGCCATAATTTAGATGTTTAGTTGATCACCAACCTATAGGATTTTAGTCAACAAAGTCCTAATGGCACTTTCTGTACACCATGTGGGCAGTACAAGCCTGTTTATTGTAAATGTATGCTATGCTTTAACCACTTCACATCCGGCCAATTCTGACACTTCTCTCCTACATGTAAAAATCCTCATTTTTTGCTAGAAAATTACTCAGAACCCCCAAACATTATTCCTTTTTGTTTTCTAACACCCTAGAGAATAAAATGGCGGTCATTTCAACACTATTCTCTTTTATTTAAATAAAGTGCCAAACATTAAATAATAATAGAAAAAGGTACCGTATATACTCGAGTATAAGCCGACCCGAGTATAAGCCGAGGTACCTAATGTTGCCACAAAAAACTGGGAAAACTTACTGACTCGAGTATAAGCCGAGGGTCAACAATGCCTCACTGTTCCCATCCTCACTGTTCCCATCCTCACTGTTCCCATCCTCACTGTTTAAATTTTACATTGTAAATAGTACCTGAAAAAAAGTTGAGAGGCTGCGGCGTCCATCGTTTAAATCTCGCGGTCTCTTCTTGGTTCCTTCCGTGATAGGCGATTCTCATCAGACACTCTCCGCCTATCACGAACGTTCTCTCATCCTCAGTTTCCCAGCAGACACTGTGTTCCGCCAATCACAGACGTCTGCTGGGAAACTGAGGATGAGAGAACGTTCGTGATAGGCGGAGAGTGTCTGCTGAGAATTGCCTACCACGGAAGGGACCAGGAAGAGACCGCGGGATTTAAACGATGGACGCCACAGCCTCTCAACTTTTTTTCAGGTACTATTTACAATGTAAAATTTCGCTGACTCGAGTATAAGCCGAGGGGGGCACTTTCAGCCCAAAAAAAAAGGGCTGAAAATCTCGGCTTATACTCGAGTATATACGGTACCTACATTCTGTCAAAGTGGAAAGATTTGTGGTTGAGGCTAATGGACTTTACTGGTACCGTTAACAATTGAGATACACAGGTATATAAAAACAAAATCTTTTTTTTTTCTTTTAAGTAAACATAATGTGACAGTGGGGTCACTTTGGACACAGGGTGAATAAAAGAAACCCCCGATATGGTCTGTGATAGCCATATTCAAGGCTGTATATACATTGTATATAGATTGGATGTACACTGTGTGTGGGGGTTATGTAATCATTGCTGTGAGGAATTAAGGTGTTTTGCATTCTATTGTTCATTAAGTCTGTCCTTGTGTGTATTGTAAAGTGCCAGACAGACTGGCTGCCAACCCTTTGTGAGAAGATGTGTATTGTGTGGGATCTTTTGAAGCCTAGCAGACGTCAGGATGAGGTGTTGAGTCTTGGGATGTGTGGGTGGAGCTGGGCCCTTGTTCATGTTAAATCAGGTGTATTGAATTGTGTATAAAGTTACAATGTTTCTCAATAATAAAGTCATTCCTATTACAGAAGAAGACAGAGTGTGTCTCGTCCTTCTAAGGGGATCGGGTCCTATGGGAAAGGGTCGTTTGGCTGTGGATATTGGTAGCGAGTGGATGTGTGTCTAGGAGAGGGAACATCGTAAACGGCGTTTTACTCCTTGATATTGGGGTGCCGTTACACATAATAAAACTTCATTTGTTTTATATACCTGTGTATATCAATTGTTACGGTACCAGTAAAGTCCATTAGCCTCAACCACAAATCTATTCCCTTGTATTTGTCTATAGTCACTATTGTTTTTGTTGGCTACTTATTTGTTTAAATAAAGATTATAGGAGCTGCACGATTCTGGCCAAAATGAGAATCACAATTTTTTTTACTTAGAATAAAAATCACGATTCTCGTGGCGTAAAATCTTTCACATTATACAAAAAAAAATTGGGCTAACTTTAATGAATTAAAAAAAATCTAACCAGTAAAGTGTAATTTTTCCCCCCAAAAAAAAATGTATTTGAAAGACCGCTGCGTAAATACAGTGTGACAAATTATTGCAACCACCACCATTTTATTCTCTAGGGTCTCTACTAAAAAAAAATATATATATATATATAAATAATTTTTTTTAGT
This sequence comes from Rana muscosa, assembly GCA_029206835.1. Lineage (NCBI taxonomy): Eukaryota > Metazoa > Chordata > Amphibia > Anura > Ranidae > Rana > Rana muscosa. Next base: position 53,066,200 of record CM055128.1, on the reverse strand, counting down.
AATGTTTGGGAGTTCTAAGTAATTTTCTAGTAAAAAAAACAGAAACAAATGATTTTAACTTGAAACTTTCCTCATTTACACAGCGAAATGTATTCCTTTGATCGAAGGGCCGGTTCACACTGCTGCGATGCGGGAACCCTGCGAATCCACTGCGTGTTCCGGCATCGCAGGTTTCCCAGCAGCAGTTCACACTATGGGAACTGCTGGGAGTGTCAAAAGTTAAGGACACCCCCAAATCAGTTTGCACATCGCAGTGCGATCTGCAAACTCGGTCAGAAATCGGATCGCATGGGTGTGAACACCCATGTAATCCGATTCTGCTGCGGACAAAAAAAAAGGGTCCTGTGCGAGTTTGATGCGAATTCAGCCATACGATCTTTATGGCTGAAATAGCATCGCACAGAGATGGCATGTGATTTGCACTGCAGTGCGAATCACATCCGAACTCCGAAATCGCAGTAGTGTGAACCGGCCCTTATACTTCGTTCCACTGCTAAAGAATGTTGCGATACTTGGCAGACTGCCCTTTCCCCCCCCCCCCCCCCTTTCTTTTGACGGCTGTCTGCTTCAGCAGAGCAGAGAGAATTATCTGCATAGAAAGAATCGGCAAATACTTTGTCAAGATCGCAAGGGGGAAAAAAAATGACGATAACGATTCTTAACCATTAATCGTGCAGCTCTAAAAGATTACATACAAAAAAAAAAAAGTCTCAACATGTACACTAAATGCCAAACTGCCCATATGCAAGATCTTTACCTGGAAACATGAGAAAAGGCATCCAGCAACACTTTCTCAAATTCACGGGTGAACTCAGGGCCTTTGCGCTTGCTGTTCTGGATCACGTCATTGGCCAAGTACAAGAACGTCAATTTCCGGCTTGATTTAGCTGAAAGAACAAAAAAATAATTATACTATTAAATGGGATATCTAGTGCAGATGAACATTTGTGCACTGCTTGCTAATGCTGTTGCCTAAGTAACACACACACATATATATATATACACATATATACATATATACACATACACACACACATACATACATACACACACACACACACATACACACACACACACCATTTATAAAGAATTCATCACACCGCAAGGACTTTTCACGCCTCTGAGCAAGTTGCAGCTCTCCCTGCAGGCTACTTTTAGATCCGCAAACTACTACCTACATTATCTAGCATTGTTGGTATTTTTGGAGATTTTATGCTCATATTCTGTAGGCTGCTGCTGAGGTCTGTGTCAGGATAAACGAATGTCCCCAGAAGCTTCAGGCTCGGAAAACAGATGGTCTGGGATTAAGTACAAAGCATAACGGTAGAGAAAAACAAACACTTCCTAACTTTCTTAACCCACATGCCCTAAAAAAGGAACAGAACTTTCTGGAGTAGCGGAACCTCATAAGAGACGGCCAACGCACAGCATGGCATAAATAGAAGCGATACACCGAGTATGCGTCATGCTGTTCTGCAGGGACATCAGGCTATAAATTTGGAGAAAACTATTTTTCCAAGTGAAACAAGTTTACTTAAAATGACAACTGCAAAAAAATAAATAAAAATCAGCTTACATTCCCTGGCCCTCTAACCAAGGAAAGGAGAAGTTGTACTTTGAACGGACTGTCTAATACCTTCCATATATATTCAGATATTATGGCCAAGATTAAATGCTCTGTTCAGATTTCATGCTATACCCAGATTTAGAGTGTAACATAAAACAGGGTTCCCTACTAACCCTCATATCCCTCTTAAACTAAATTATGGCATTCTGTTTTGTTTTAAGTCCGGAACAGCATGGCTCCGCCCACACAGCCGCATCCTGCAGTCAGATCTGTGGATGGAAAGACTACAAGTGCCATCTGCCACCATGGTAGAGAGTAGATTTCGATGGAGCACAAGTGCGGTGACATTATCGGCCACATAATGGACCAGAGTTGGGGGGAAGAGACTGCAGGAACCTGTGCATCGTACCTGCACTGATCGCTCTAACAATGCTCTGCAGGCTCCAATGTAAAAAAAATGTAACAAATTGGCAGCACATTGGCACTTCCACCTGGTAGAATTTTGGTTGTCTATTTGAATCACAACCTCGGCACTACCTGTACAGTTCTCCCTGTTCCTGTGAGGATTTTCTCCCCACGCTACACAGCAGTGTTTTTTTTAGAAGCTATAACGTTTGCGCAAACCAATCAATATATGCTTATTGCAATTTTTTTTACCAAAAATATGTAGAATACATATCGGCCTAAATTGAGGAATTTTTTTATTTATATTTTTTTATTTTTTTAGATTTTTTTGGGGATATTTATTATAGCAAAAAGTTAAAAATATAGCTTTTTTTTTCAAATTGTGGCTCTTTTTCTGTTTATAGCGCAAAAAATAAAAACCGCAGAGGTGATCAAATACCACCAAAAGAAAAAAAAACTATTTGTGTGAAAAAAAGGACATCAATTTTGTTTGGGTGCAACGTCGCACGACTGCACAATTGTCAGTTAAAACAACGCAGTGCCGAATCACAAAAAATGGCCTGGTCATTGGGCAGTCAAATCCTCCTGGGGCTGAAGTGGTTAAGAAAACAGCCACAGCCTAAGTAGGAAAGTCTGTCCCCTGCCAGCATGTCGATGAGGACACTTGCTCTCTGAGAGGAAGCAGTTAGGAGATTCTGTTCTCATTGTCCATTCTCTGGCTATTGTGGGTCCAGGACACCCCAGGAAATGAGAAAATGATACTAGCCATCATACTGAGGATGTGTAGGAGCAGAAAACACATACTGTAGTGAAAAGCTCAGGATTGAAGGTGAATATTGCAGTAAAAGTTGGCTTTGCTATATTATCTTATAATTGGCTATGCATTCATTTCCTATTATGGCTGGAATTTTGCTTTAAATCATTTTGATTATTCACAAGGATGCATCCAATGTGGCAAGCCTAGAATACTGCAGTGTGCCCTCATCCCCAAGTAGAAGGTCACATTATTGTCTCCGTTGGAAATAAAAACTTCACAGGCTGTGTGTTTTATTGAGAAAACAAAATCAATTCTCCAAGGCCTGGCAGCGGCTGGACTGTGATTAGCCCTACATCTGTATTGTGATTATGGCAGATAAGACCATCCGCTATTGCAGAGCGCTGAGTGCAAGTGTCGGGAATGGCACTTAAATCATCAGACATTGCCGCATGATTGAAGCAATTGTATTGCCACGGCAACCTCCATCAAAATTACTGAATTGAGGGATATTAGGGGTTATTAGAATGAAGAATTATGGGTTTTCAAGATCAAAAACGTATAAAATCCATTCATCTGAACGCTGCCAGACTAAGCAGTTACTGAATATGTAATTGCATTCGCTGATGGTGTAATCGTCTTGAAGGGTCATAATATAAAGAAGAAAAAAAATATAAAAATGCAGAAAATTGTGTTGTATTCATTAGTTCTCACAATAATCAACGACAAAAAAAAAATGCTTTAAAAATTTTCTGAAAAATTCTAAGAACTATTAAACGTGTTCCTGGACGACTTATTCCCTTAAAGTTAGTTTGATGTAAGATAACTTCCATCCAGACCCCTTTCCTTCCCTCCTTCTTCTCTTTATTTACTACATTGAATCATAATCCCATGTTTACAGTATGATCCCGTTGGGGTAAACAGGGATTTTCTTCTGCGATGATTAGCAATTGTGAGGCTACAGATTAGCATTGATTAAGCTGCATTGATGATCAATTTTGAGGCTGCAGATGGGCATTGATCAGGCTGCATTGGTGGGCAATTTTGAGGCTGTAGATGGGCATTGATGGGCAATTTTGAGGCTGTAGATGGGCATTGATCAGGCTGCATTGATGGGCAATTTTGAGGCTGCAGATGGGCATTGATCAGGCTGCATTGGTGGGCAATTTTGAGGCTGTAGATGGGCATTGATCAGGCTGCATTGGTGGGCAATTTTGAGGCTGTAGATGGGCATTGATCAGGCTGCATTGGTGGGCAATTTTGAGGCTGTAGATGGGCATTGATCAGGCTGCATTGATGGGCAATTTTGAGGCTGCAGATGGGCATTGATCAGGCTGCATTGGTGGGCAATTTTGAGGCTGTAGATGGGCATTGATCAGGCTGCATTGGTGGGCAATTTTGAGGCTGTAGATGGGCATTGATCAGGCTGCATTGGTGGGCAATTTTGAGGCTGCAGATGGGCATTGATCAGGCTGCATTGATGGGCAATTTTGAGGCTGCAGATGGGCATTGATCAGGCTGCATTGGTGGGCAATTTAGAGGCTGCAGATGGGCATTGATCAGGCTGTATTGATGGGCACTGACCGTTATTGTGCTTCAAAGTTCTTTATTTAAAATTTCAGTTTTTTGCCTGAAACTTCCCTCTTAAAAGGAAGGTGTGTGTTATATGCCGATAAATACGGTAATTTGTATGTTTGAAGCCTATCCAGGCACCTTGGTGATGAAGATGTTTGACTAAGTAACTGGATTATTCTTGTTTACTTTTTAAAAAAAAAAAAAAATCTTTAAAAAAAATAAAAAAAAATCCCAAAAAGTGGAATAAAAAAAAAAAAAAAAGAAGAAGCCTTCTCAGAACTGTAGCTTGAAAGAGACATGTCTGCATTCCCGTATATGTAGGGAAAAAATTACACAACACCAATTAAAAGCCAAGGTTTATAGCAGCCAATAGTAAGAGTTCAAATGATCCCTAATTACAGTACAGAAAAGGTAATATATGATTGGCTGCCATCTGTTACAGTCCATCGTTGCTCTTTAAAATACAACTGTCACTTGATAAAACACATATTATTTTTTTTTAGATAACAATCTCTGTTCCTAAGCCTCTTGCACACTGGACGTTTTAATGCTGCTCTTTTTGCATTTTATTTCTGCCTCTAAATGACCCTGCACATTAGCCTGTGTGTCCATGATCATATACCCCGTTTCCCCGAAAATAAGCCCTAGTTAAAGTCCTTGTAAAAATATGTAATTTGTTTTGTAAAATGGATTATATAATGTGCTGGGTGCTCACGTGACCTGCCGGGTATCTTCTCCTCTTCTCCCGGGTGATGTCAGAGGCCCCTCCCTCTGCAGTGCTCAGGGCGGGGCTGACATCAGCAGGGATCTCGGCCCCTCCCTCTGCAGTATTCGGAGCGGGAAAGAAGAGCACCGGTGGGTTACGTGAGCGCCCAGCGGCGCAGTAAATAAAGGTATTTTCAACAATAAAGTTACACAAGGAGACACACTACACATTATATAATCTTTTTACAGATTACATAATTTTACATGGACTTTAACCAAGGTTTTGGGATTACAGAATTTCATAATGCTGACTCCTGAGCTGACGGGCGAGAGAAGACAGGGGACACGGGAACTATTTGAAAAACATTTTATTGTTTTATTCCAGGTTTTTTAAAACATAGAGCGGGGTAAATGACACAGCAAAAGCACTGTGCTGTCTATCATGCTTTCACTCAGGGAAATCGGCTTACGGCGGGGGGCACCCGATGAAGAGGAGGGGCCAAAAGCGCCAGCAGGACACCCCAGGATCAGTGCTGCTCTGTGCAAAACCATTGCACAGAGCAGGTAAGTATAGGCATGTTTATTATATTTATAAAAAAAAAAAAAAAAATAGGATTTTTTGTACTCACCGTAAAATCGTTTTCTCTGACATCCATGGACTGACACAGTGTCTCTTTACACTTTACACGTGGGTTATGTCCCTGCTTGCAGGAGAAGACCTAGGCAGAATGTGAGATGTTATACATACATTCTAAAAGCCAGAGCTGAACAGCCCCACCCAGGGGGCGGTCCCTCCGGACATAACCCTCCCACTACAGTCAGCAGACTTCAGTTCGTAACAAAGCAGTACAAACTTAAAAAGGAAGGGTGGGTGCCGTGTCAGTCCATGGATGTCAGAGAAAAGGATTTTACAGTGAGTACAAAAAATCCTATTTTCTCTTATCATCCATGGACTGACACAGTATTTCTTTACACTTTACACGTGGGATGTCCCAAAGCAGTGTCAAGAGGGATGGGAGCAGTATAAATGGAAAAACCAAAAACTTCACTCCAAGAAGGCAGAGCTCCTCAACGGAGGAGTCGCAACTTTAAACAGCGGCCTGCAGCACCCTGCGGCCGAAGGAAGCATCCGAAGATGCAGCCACATTAACCTTATAAAACTTAAAAGGCATAAACAGACGACCAGGTCGCCGCCTTGCACACTTGTGCAACCGACGCTTGATGTCGGAAAACCCAGGAAGCACCAATTGCCCTGGTGGAATGCGCCGTAACCGGAAAGGGAGGCGCCCGCCCTTTGAGAGCATAGGCATGAATGACGGTTTGTCTGATTCCCCTAGAAAATGATGGCAGACGAAACCGCTTGGCCCTGTTATGGACCAGAGACAGTCACAAACAGTGAGTCGGACTTCCGAATAGAAGCAGTAGCAGACAGGTACACCCGTAAGGCTAATACCACATCCAATATGTGCAGCGCAAACTCTCTGGGATGTGATGGGTGAGGACACAAGGACGGGAGGACAATGTCCTCAGGTAGGTGAAAGGTCGACACCACCTTTGGCAAAAAGGAAGGTCGCGGATGCAACACCGCCTTATCCTTATGGATGACTAAATATGGCGACTTGCAGGACAAAGCCGCCAACTCAGACACTCGTCAAACAGAAGTGATTGCCACTAAAAGGCCACCTTCTAAAACAAGACAAGAGGGGAATATCCCAGATATTCCCAAAAGGAGGTTCCTGGAGGACCGAGAGCACCAAATTCAGATCCCACGGTGGGAGAGGAGGCTTGACAGGAGGGAGCACATGGCGAACCCCCCAACACAAGGTGCTAACCAAGAAATGACCCGCTAGAGGTCGCTGAAAGAAGACGGCCAAGGCCGAAATCTGATCCTCGATGGTACTCAAAGCAAGCTTTTGGGTCACTCCAAACTGCAGAGGACGCAGGATTCTGGGGACGGAATACGTCCGAGGACGCCAGTCCAGCGCTTCGCACATGGCGATATAAGCTTTCCAGGCACGGTGCTAGATCTGCCTGGAGGAAGACTTCCGTGTCCTTAACATGGTCAAAATGACCGAGTCCGAGAGACCTCGGTCCCTCAACACCTGGCTTTCAAGAGCCCTGCCGTTAAAGCCAGAGACTGTAAGCCGGATGAAACCTAGGACCTTGAGACTGAAGGTCCTCCCTCATCGGCAACCGCCAGGGAACGTCCGCGACGAGACGTACCAGATCAGCGTACCAGTGACGCTGAGGCCAATCCGGAACAATTAGGATCACCAGAGTTTATATCAGGCGATAAGGACCCTATGGGGCCACCAACGCATCCGAGGCATCGCCCAAGGATCCCTGGATCTGGCCACAACCTTGACCTTTGCGATTGAGTCGAGAGGCCATCAAGTCCACGTCCGGCGTGCAAAGGAGTTGAAATATGCAAGGACCACTCTTCTTGGTCCGGCGTCTGGCGATTGGCGACTCAGATAGTCCGCCTGCCCATTGTCTATGCCCAGAATGTAAATGGCCTACAGAGCCGGCACGTTTCTTCCGGCCCACTTCAGGATACGGACTACCTCGGAAGCCGCAGCTCCGAGTCCACCCTTGATGGTTTACATACGCCACCGCCGTGGCGTTGTCCGACTGGATCCTGATGGAGCGACCCCGTACTCTCTCCGACCTGAGGAGAGACACAGTCTGATGGCCCGTATTTCCAGAACAGTGATTGGTAAACGGGCTCGTCCGGAGTCCAAGGCCTTGAGCCGACAGGACTCCCCAGACTCCACCCCAGCCCGTCAGGCTGGTGTCCGTCGAGAGTACCGTCCATTGGATGGGAGGGGAACGACTTTCCGGACCGAAGAGCCGAGGATCTCAACCACCATGTCAGGGACGCCCTGACCAGGTGAATCACCTGGATCTGAAGATCCAAGGACAACGGGGATTTGTCCCAGGTGGACAAGATCTCCTTCTGCAATGCCCTGGTGTGTGATTGGGCATACGGAACGGCCGCGAAGGAGGCCACCACGAGTCCCGGGACTCTCATGCAAAAAACGGATTGACAACCATTTTCGGGATGTCAGCACCCGCACCGCAGACTGAAGTGTCAGCAACTTCTCCACAGGTAGGATACCTTTGCCGCCAAGGAGTCCAGAATCAGAACTAGATACTCCAGACACTGAGTCAGGACCAGGACTGACTCCTGAATGTTCAGGAACCACCCGAAGTCCCTAAGGGTCTAATCGACGATAGTCACCTTTCCTCTAAGTCTGATCCACTTTCTGCTGTTAGAAGAAGATCGTCCAGATAGCCCATGACGGCAATACCTCGCTGTAACAGAAGGCTAGAACCGGAGCAAGCACCTTGGTGAACACCCTTGGTGCCGAGGCTAGGCCGTAAGGAAGAGCCACAATCGATAGTGGACTTTGCTGATCGCAAAGCGCAGAAACTTCTGGTGACTTGCGCAGATCGGAACATGCATGAAGTCCAAGGACGCCAGAAGAAAATCCCTTTGGTGGAGTGTAGCGATCACCGTGCGAATGAATTCCATGCGGAATTTCTGCACCTTCTCGAAGGCATTCAGGGCCTTGAGGTCCAGGATAGGTCGAACCATGTCCTATTTTTGGGACGACAAACAGATTCGAGTAGAATCCCTGAAAACACTCCTGTGACGGAACCGGCACAATCACTCCGGACCTGATCAAATACTGTACAGCCCCCAAGAGGGCTGCCCGACAAGTAGGAAGGAGAGGAAGATTTGAGGGAAAGAATCTGTCTGGGGGCCAGGATCGGAATACTATCCTGTATCCTGAGGTGACCACCTCGCACACCCACCAGTCGGAGATTCGGGAGGTCCACCGATTCGTGACCTGCGAAGTCGTCCCCCCACCCCAGAGTCGGGCGGAGGCAAGACTTCACGCGGAGGCGGGCTTGGGAGCCGCTTGTTTGGCTTACGCACCCAGGGGCACTTGTGCCCACCATCCGCACTGCCGTCAGTCTGAGAGGGCCTACCCGTGGACTCGGACTGACGAAAAAACCCTGTTTTGCTGGAAAGGAAGGCCCCTGTTTGCGGCGGGCCTCCTCACCCTTGCTAGTCTAAGGAAGAAGAGTGCTTTTACCTCCCGTGACATCCATGATGATGTCATCCAGAGCAGCACCGAAAGGTCTACCACCTTTAAATGGTAGATCCGTCAGGAGCTTCCTAAGGCTAGGTCAGCAGACCAGCATTTCAACCAGATAAGACGACGCAATACCACCGCCGAGACAGAGGCCCTGGATATTAAACGGGCCGCGTCCAACGTGGCGTCGCACACATAAACCAAGCCCTGAACCAGTTGGTGGGCCAGCGCAACTGTGTCTGGAGGAAGATTATGCTCCTGTACAGCTAGGTGCAACATTGTTGCCAAACCTGTAAGTGTTTAAGACACAAGGGTCGCCGCTACCACAGGCCGTAGGGCTGATCCCAACAAGGCAAACATGGCTCTGCTCACCACTTCTGACCTCCTGTCAGTGGGGTCCTCAAATGCAGGAGTCCCCTCCATCGGGTGAGTGATGGCCTTGTTCAACCGGGCGACTGGAGGGTCGACCACTGGGGGAGAAGCCCACTTTTTTAAGTAGGGCATCTTCAAGGGGTATCTGATAGACAAACGCCGCGGGACCATAAAAAAATTCTTCTGCGGCTTTTCCCAGACCTTATCAATGAGCTGGTCAAAGAAAGTACATATGGAAAAACCTCTTTAGAAGGCCTGGCCTTAAAAGAACCAAAGGAGACTGTATCCGCCTGAGGTTCTGCATCCGCAGCATTTTAGCTTGAGAGTGTCCCTCACCGCAGTCATGAGTACACTAACAAGCGCCCTGTCATTTACTGACTCAGAACTGGAGTTTTCCTCATAAGGAATGTCCTGTTCAAAACCATCCAATACATTCAGAACTAGGGTCCTGAGCGGTAGTGGCTAGGCCCATATTTGAATCAGCGCACTGCCCTCATGTAGTAAAGTGGGGAGAGGGCGCTTTTTTGCTCCCTTGCGCTTGCACACAGCTCCCATCCTGGTCAGAAATGATTCCAGGACTGCCCACAACTGGTCCCTAGGGACCGCAGGTGCTGAAGCACTGCCTGTTGTCCACTGACATTTAGGGGAAGCTGGTGACAGAGACTCCATATTGCCCCCCTCTGAGACTCCTCAGATAAAAAGTCAACCCACAGGCTGTGCTGACTGAGGAGGGGGCGCCCAGGGGACTCACCAAACCGGACCAGGGACCGCTCAGTTCCGCTGTCAGTACCGCGCTGTGTCAGCGCTGGTGAGCTGTGAGGAGATTTGCGCTGTTACAGCAGCGCTAGAGGCCAAAACTAGTGCTGAAGAGCGCGCGGGCTACAAGAAAATGGCCGCCGCACTTCACTGAGGCGATCCGCGGCAAGATGGCCGCCATGACGCAGCTAAAGTGAAAAAACAATACACACACAGCGCCACTCAGGCCCCAAAACACACAAAAAAAGGCCCCAAGCATATCTGCAGACCAGCATAAGCCCCTCCAAGAACAGTGTGACCCCCAGGCACCCCACACAGCACAGCGCCAGCAATGGTGACAGAGTGACAATGAAATACAGGGGGAGACAGAAAAAATCCCCCACAGAGAAACACACAGCTTTTTGTACTCACCTGCAGGCAGGAGAGACTACTTACCCATCCCCTGAGGGACCCACTGGTGTGTTTCTGACAGGACTATCACAGTGCAGTACTGAGTAGCTGTCAGCCCGGTCCACCGCGAAAGATACAGTCAGTCAGGAACTGTTCAGTCTTGAGAGGACCGTGGGAGCATGAAAGCAAACCCGGCCATCCCTGGAGTCATGGGGCCTGTCGTGAACTGAGTCTCACGCACACAAGGTGAGGATCAGCATGCTCGATGGTCGGACAGGGAAGACTACGAGGATATCCTGTACCCAACCTGTTGCCCAGCCGACAGTTGATAGAAGATTCTCAAAAATAAAATAAAAAAGAATTCCAGAAAAGGAATAAAAATAGGTCAGGAGACTGGCTCCTGAGAGAGCCACGTCTTCTTTTGCTAGGCAGAAAAAAACTGAAGTCTGCTGACTGTAGTGGGAGGGTTATGTCCGGAGGGACCGCCCCCTGGGTGGGGCTGTTCAGCTCTGGCTTTTAGAATGTATGTATAACATCTCACATTCTGCCTAGGTCTTCTCCTGCAAGCAGGGACATAACCCACGTGCAAAGTGTAAAGAGACACCGTGTCAGTCCATGGATAAGAGATATAGGGTTTACAACCCCTGTAATGTTAGATACTTGGCGCTTGAGCATTCATTTCATTGGCCAGGATAAGTAGTTATGCTGGCCAACGAAAATTATTACAGTTCAAGCACTTGCCGCGCCTAATACATTACACACGTTTACAAGTGCTCCTGCTGCCAGGAGGAAAGACGGCCAATTGTCCAGTGAGCTTTAGGCCTTAGCTGCATACACGGCTTGGAGAAGTAGAGGTGGAGAAGCAGCAGTACACGGATCTTCTCAATGAATGGCTGTGTGGGGGGTGTGTCAGCACAAGTCTGACCGATGGGAGACAGACAGGCTGTGCTCCCAGCACAGCCAGAAAACTGACCATGCTGGGATGCATGTCCTCTCATGCCTAGTGTGGTCAGTTTGAAATAGAAAAGCAGGGGGACTGCCAGGGATTTCACACATAGGAAGAATTACAAGGCGAACACAGCATACTTTTTAACACAAGCACATGGTACAGCAGGCACATACCAGGAATATGACATTTTGGGGTACCACATTCTATAAATACAGGCCTGTAGTGGCCAACAGAAGAATCTGGCATAATGTGGCAGAGATTGATGGAGTGATTGATCACATTACTGGCCAATCCCTTCTGGTAGCCCTCGGCCTTCTATTTGTTTATGGGGGTTGCAGATTTTAGTTAATGTAAAAGGGCAAAGTGACAGTACCTATAACAGCCAACCCCCTCTAGCGAGGTGCTCCCTCGCCGTTTCAGGAGTCCACTGCTGTCACACCTTACCCAGGAGAATGACATCACTCTCCTCCATGAGGCAGCTTTCCAGGAGTGTGTGTGACTGGTGATTGGCCATTCAGGCCCATGTGTTGTCACACGGGGGGTGGGTACATGAGATTGTTGTCAATTACAGCCAGTGAGCAGAGAGAGAGGCAGAGTCTGTGTCTCATGGAGGGATAGAGCAGAGTTCGGGAGCAAGCATGCCCCAGTGCCCCCATAGCAAGTGGCTTGCTATTGGGGGCACTGGTCAAGGAGGAGGAGTGTTAACAGGGGACTCAAGAAGAGGATCTGGGCTGCTCTACCCAGAGCAGGTAAGTATGACATTTTGTGATTTGTTTTATTTCTTTTTTAAAAAGAAAAAGAAAAAAGCTGAACCTTTAATACCACTTTAAGCTAAGCACCGACTTTGAATGTTGCAGTTTTAAAAACTAATGGGGCCATTTGACTGCATGGTACATTTTATTACAAGGGTACACTTAGCCTTAGGAGAAATCAAAAAGTACTTATTTGACACAAAACAGTTACTTCATTCAAACATCATTGTTTGAATCGATTATGCCTATGATTATATGTGCTCTTCAGAGTTGCATATTGCACACAGAAGTGCACAGCAAGTGAAGTTTACAGTCAAGGGGGAAGGAAAAAAAAAGGAAATAATCCTTTAGTCAATTTTCAGTAAATTCTGCCAGTTATCTAGCCTGCTTTCTCAGCCAGTGGCAGTTATTTATCTTGCTCTTTTCTTGCATTGCATTCTTATCATTTGTGCTATTTAAAAAGAAAGAAGACCCTTCTATGGAGAGCCTAAGGGGAAAAACAAAACAGCCACCAACTAAAGAGCACTTCAGGCAAAAAAGGAAAGCCATCAGTGAATTCTAGAGCTATCAAACAAACAATGTAGTTGCGGTAAAGTCAGAAAGGTTACATGATTTTTGTGATGAATTCTAGCTACTGTATATACTCGAGTATAAGCCGAGTTTTTCAGCACATTTTTTTGTGCTGAAAATAATCCCCTCGGCTTATACTCAAGTCCGTGTCCATCTTCAAATTTGTGCGCTTGTTCCCAGCCAGCCGTAGGTCCTTTGGACCCCAAACTTGGCACACATGTAGCCCCCACTCTTTCTCTACAAGTGTGCAAAGTTTGTTGTCCAGAGGACCTACGGCGGGGAGCACCGATTTTTCAAAGCCGGGCACCCCTTCCATAGACTCCCATGTTAAACACCAGTCTAGTCACACAGCACCGGAGATCAGGTAGGGAGATTGGGCACAGTGAGGCATGGGCACAGTGAGGCATGCAGATGGACACCCTAGGCTTATACTTGAGTCAATAAGTTTTCCCAGTTTTTTGTGGTAAAATTAGGTGCCTCGGCTAATATTCGGGTCGGCTTATACTTGAGTATACACGGTAATCTACAGCTATATTGTACAGAGCTCCTTACATGAGGGATCAGTGTGTCTTCTTCTGGAATCTGTACTCTTCAACCTTCTATCTTTGTTTAATACATGGAATTCAGCTGGTTTATCACGGACCAGACAAATTTTGATCCATGTATAGGCAGGGAGGTTGTACAGAAAGTCAATCGACCAATCTATGGGTTGCATTAATGAATTTCCAACCACATGTTGGGAACCCCTCAGGGGGTTTCCAAATCACCAGAGTGCCAAGTAGGAGGTGGACTCACATTCTAAGCTTGGAGCAGGAAGGTGATGTATGTTGTAATTAAATTATTCCTCTTTAGTTTTGATTGAAATGTGACTTTAACCACTTCCAGCCCAAGGACGTCAAATGGGGATATCTGAATGATGCCACAGCTACAGTATTCATTCAGATATCATCTTTTACAGCCTGCGATTCTGTGCACCGTAAGAACAATCACAGCGGCAGGTCAGCCGCTTGATCATTCCTACGGGTGGTGGGAGGGGACATCACCCCCTCTTGCTGTCCTCCGGTGCTTCTACCTGGCTCGCCTGTGCGATCGGCAACCCGGAGAAAGAATCCGCCGCCCCCGGACGTTGATCATAGAGATTTCCGGTGACCAGACGGTCCCCTGTCATGTCTATGACCTTCGGTACCCTGGGCGCGACGTTATGTCACGTCCGGCTGGCGGAAGTAAACAATGCCGAGGATTAGGCTGGAAAGAAAGATCGCAAATTTTTTTTTTCCCCCCTAATCTTGGTCTTTCCAGCCTGGGAGGAGAGATCTGGGGCCTTATAGACCCCACATCTCTCCATAAAGAGGACCTGTCACACACCATTCCTATTACAAGGGGTGTTTACATTCTTTGCAATAGGAATAAAAGGTGATCCAAAAAAAAAGAGAAAGTGTAAAAATAAAAAAAATTGAAAGTGCCCCGTCCACAGAAGCAAACGCATACGTAAGTCGCGCCCATCATACATGTGAACAAGCACTAAAGATCTTACCCAGCTGGTACCTCACCCCTCACAGATTGGCCCAAATATTCTCCACAATTCTAGCCCAAGACCTCCTCTGTAACTCTAAACTGGTAGCCTGTAAAAATAATTAAAGCGTCGCCTATGGAGATTTTTAAGTACCAAAATTTGGCGCCATTTCACAAGTGTGAGCAGTTTTAAAGCGTGACATGTTGGGTATCTATTTACTCGGCGTAACTTCATCTTTCACATTATAGAAAGAAAAATCAGTTTCATGAATTAAAAAATAACAAAACGGTAATTAAAAAAAAAGAAAAAACCTTTGAAAAATTGTTGCGCATAATACCGTGTGACATAAAAAATTGCAACAACCGCCATTTTATTCCCTAGGGTGTCTGCTAAAAAAAAAATATAATGTTTAGGGGTTCTAAGTAATTTTCTACCAAAAAAGATGATTTTTACATGTAGGAGAGGCGTGCCAGAATAGGCCCGGTATGGAAGTGGTTAATGTATTCCAACCACATATTTGGCTACATTAGGCTTTTTATTGGGTGTGTTGGGAATCCCTCAGGGGGTTTCCAAATCACCAGAGTGCCAAGTAGGAGGTGGACTCACATTCTAAGCTTGGAGCAGGAAGGCGATGTATGCTGTAATTAAATTATTCCCCTTTAGTTTTGATTGAAATGTGACTTTAATAATCTTGCTAATCTTCCACTGTATCTAACGAGACAGCAGCTAATATGTAGCTCTATGAAAACCAGGATTTCCTTTACAACCTTGCGACTGAAATCACAGCAGGAAACACACACGAACTACTGTTAATACAGCAGGTAACTAGCATTTTCAGAAGGCAAGCAAACATGGGAGCCTACATATTTCAGCCAGTACAGATTTCCCTTAAAGAGAACCGGTCACCAGGCATAAGATTAAGGTGATTGCAAAGTCTCTGTTTTTTTTTTTTTGTTAAAAATAACATACATATCATACTTATCTGCTGTGTGCTTATCTGCTGTGTGCAGTGGATTTGCACAGAGCAGCCCTGATCCTTCTCTTCTTGGGTCCCTCTTCGGCTCTCCTGGCCCCTCCCTTCTGTGGAGTGCCTCCACAGCAAGCAGCTTGCTATGAAGCCACCCGAGCCGAGTCATAGCTCTATGTGTCCATTCAGACATGGAGCCGCGACCTAGCCCCACCCCCTCTCCTCATTGGCTGTCTGACTGATTGACCACAGCGGGAGCCAATGGCACTGCACTGCTGTCTCAGCCAATGAGAAGGGGGGTCCTGGGCAGCCGAGACAATCCTACAACATCACTGGATCTGCATGGGGCTCAGGTAAGTGTTAGGGGGGCTGCTGCACACAGAAGGCTTTTTATCCTAATGCATAGAATGCGTTAAGATAAAAAAAAAAAATCTGCCTTTATAACCCTTTTAAATGTGCATTTAACATATGGTGTGCATATAAGTGTCCCTTGCATAGACATCCAAAAGCCCCAAGACTGGAGCTATACACTGCCATCTTGGATGTGATGTCAGCAACCCCAGAGCCGTTACTCATGTGACAGTCATAGTATTCCCTTTTGCTTCTTCCCTTGGCAGCTCTATTAAAGGTTAATAAGGTGGCAGGTGAAAGGCCGAGAAGCTGGGCCAGTACAGAAAGTAAAAAGACACTGCCATACACCTAGCTCACCTGAAGCCATCATCTCCAAAATGTATTCCCCCGCAATCTGCCTACTTTACCAATTCCTGTCTAACTTTCCACTGCCCTTCTGTTCACCCTAAAATTTGGCACTACTACACGACACCCCTCAAATCCACCAAAGGAACATCGCTCATATACAACCTGTTACAAAATAAGAAACCCTTTATTAAAACAGAATCCATGATTAATTGGATAACAGAATTAAAATCCTCTAATTCTCCGTGGCTACAAGCCATTCGTTACTCTCATTCCATTACACAATGCGTGAACCATTGGGAACGAGCACTAAAGATCTTACCCAGATGGTACCTCACCCCTCACAGATTGGCCCAAATATTCTCCACAAGCTCTCCCTTGTGCTGGCGTGACTGTGGTGCCCTCTGGTACGCCAATTCACATCCTATGGAATAGTAATAGCATTCGTAGCTTCTGGCGGAAAACGTTCCAGTTAATCTCTGGAGGTCACTGGAATAATCACACCTATAAATCCAGCCTTGGCTCTTCTTAACCTACCAATCACAAACTTCCCAGTCTACTATCGAGGCATTGTAGCCAATATTCTACTATCTGCCAAATTGATCATAACCAGACATTGGAAACAAAGTCTGGCCCCTAACCGTTCAGGGGTTGCGATTGTTAACCAACAACATTCGTTTCTGTGAAATAAAATCACTGGCTATGCAATCTAAATCCTTCCATGCCGTTGAACTTACTTGGTCTCCATGGAAAAACTGGTATACCCCTTAGGCCATAGAGACACCTCTCCCCTTGCCTACAGAACTGTTCTGCTTAAAGTGGTTGTAAACCCCCCCCGAGATATTTTTACATATAGGTAAGCCTTATTATAGGCTTGCCTATATGTATTGAAAATATTGATATTTACCTTGTAGTGCGCCAATGTCATCGAGAAATGCGCAGTGAAGAAACGGCCCTCTGTGCCGTTTCTTCCCCAGTGGGTGCCGTGACCCGTGTCACGCGGCTCTGGCCAGTCACAGAGCCAGAGCCGGTGGCCCCGGATAGAAGAGGGGCAAAGATGGATGCTTCCGCCAGCGTGGACATCACAGGCTTTGTTTGCAAGTAAGTGCCACATAATGGGCTAGTATGTGATGCATACTAGCCCATTATGCTTTTACTTCGCAGGGAACAAAGAGGAAGTAAAACCCATCAGGGTTTACTTCCTCTTTAATGCCTTGCTTTATATCTAATATAAATTAGATGTTGACTTATGTCACCTCTATGTTTGGCGGCTGCATTTAAATCGACTTGATTTAAATCAAATCCACCCCGATAGGAATGCATGGACCTTCCAATTAGGTCAGCCTGAAAAACTGACAGGCAAACCAGATCTGATCATCTGTGTGAAAGGGCCTTAAGTTCAAAGATACATTAATAATAAAAGTGTTTATAGAAAGCGAACATGCTGAAAGCAAGGTTTTTCCTGCATTGTTTGGTTGGTGACAGGGCCTCTTTAAAGCCCAACTCCAGGCTCATCCCTCCTTTTGGGACATTCATCTTATAGATTATGTTGTTTTTTTTGTTTGTTTTTTATCCCTAATACTTTCCGGTCTGCAGTCCTGATATGCTGGGTCCTCTTCCCTTTTCTCCCAGCGGTGGGAGGTGCTTGATGATGTAGAGAGTGGCGTGCTGACTAAAACGCCACTCAGCATCATTACACAGTGAATGAAGTGATTTGTGGTGATGCCCCCTCAGTAGAGTCCTTGCTGGGTGTCATTTAACTAGTGTTAATTTTGTTGACTAAAACAATTGAGATGATTAAAATATGACTAAAACTAAACTGCCATTTTAGTCAAAAGACTAAGGCCCCTTTCACACTGAGGCATACGTATTTCAGGCGTTTTAGCGCTAAAAATAGCGCATAAATAACGCCTGAAATAATCCTGCCCCAACATTCTCAATGTGAAAGCCCGAGGGCTTTCACACTGAAGCGATCCGCTGGCGGGAGGAAAAAAAAAATCTCCTGCAAACCGCATCTTTTGAGTGGTGAAGGAGCAGTGTGTATATCGCTCCTGCCCATTGAAATCAATGGGACAGCGCGGCTATAACGCCGGCAATGCGCCTCTGCAGAGGCGCATTGCCGGCGGTATTTACCCTTTTTCGGCCGCTAGCGGGGGTTAAAACCACACCGCTAGCGGCCGAATATCGCGGCAAAAACGACGGTATAGCGGCACTAAAAATAGCCCGGTTATACCGCCAGTGCACCTCCCCGCCCCAGTGTGAAAGGGTCCCTAGACTAAAACTAAATAGAAATTGGACGTCAAAACATACACTAGCATGTTCATACCTCAATACCATAAATAATAACATTCGATTTTTCACTCCAGCAGTATATAATGAGTTTGGAAATTGTAGAGAAATGCTTAAATACGGCATTACAATTTAACGACACCAATTAGATTATAGATGACTAAAATGAGTTTGATAGGTCGACTAAAATGAGTTTTAGGCGACTAAAATGTCCTGGAGATTTAGTAGACTAAAACAATTGCAGAAAACTAAAATGGGACTAAAACTGAATTGCAATTTTAGCCCCAAGACTAAAACTAAAATCGAAAATTTGCTGCCAAAATGAACACTGTATTTAACGTGTAAAAATTAGAAAACCTTGTGGCAGGTACTGCGAGAGGCAGTTTTGAATTGGGTGTTGCAACCTGAGCTGCTTTTTTGTTTTAGGAACCTAAATCATTTTTCCTGGATTTGGGCTTTAAGGAGTCTCTGAATGCTTATCAAACATAATACAGATTTCATAAAAAACAAACCGCCCGCAGAAATATATTCCATAAATGGAATGGTTTACTATGAACAGCCTTCATGAATGAAATATCATGAAAGCCACACAAAAGCCGTAATTCCTCCCAGCATGTAGGCCGGTATCAACTGATGCAAGTTATGACACTGCAGCCAACACGCCGATTAGAAGAGTACTACAGACACCGTTTGATCAGTCCTCCCATCTGAATGATCACAAAGGGTTAAAATAAACCTCACAATTCCCTTTGCAGCCATTATTGTCATCTTTCATGTAGGAGAACATGAGCTCTGTGATCCACTTCTATTCTTCACCAAAGAGGTTGGTGAAACTTTGAAGGATTTGGAATGGAAGACGAACATGGGGGAGGGGAGGGGGGGAATCCCAGCACATAAAGGTTGCTAGGCAAGGCAAAGCACAGCACTTTTCCGTGCCTTGGATGCAATTGTTCCAGTGGTGTCATTAGAGAATATGGAACGTCCTTGTGATGGATTTCAAATTCCTATTCATAACTCCTCTTGTGAAAGGAGGTTCGTGCTTTAAAGTGCCTTCATTGTAGCTTATTATACATGGGAAACCTGCTAGGAAGGTTCGCATTCACATGCAGAAACATAAAAGGACTTGCACCTCCAATAAGCCAACCACTGACACTTCTACAACCCATTTAGTTCCTCAGCTGGGCTGGATGGTTTTGGATTCAGTACTCTAAAGCTGTCCATATACTATTGTTTTTTTTTTTTTTTTTTAATCGGCTAAATGAAAAAATAAAATAAAATACACCAACAAGATTCCTCTATCCACTTTGGATGGATAAACCCCCCTGCCAGGACATTGTATTCTCACCGCAGGACCCACTGCTGTTGGAATACACTGATCAGCGGCTACAGATTTCCATCATGTCCCTTCAACAGAAGTCGAACAAATGATCAACTTTTATTGAGCGGGGGGGTGGCCACACACTGATCAGAATTTGGCTAGTCCCTGCTTAACCGCCTCAATTTCCATCAGTGTATGGCTAGCTTAACCACTTCAGCCCCAGAAGGATTTTCCCCCTTCCTGACCAGACCATTTTTTGCGATACTGCACTGCTTCGCTTTAACCGACAATTGCGCGTGCGACGCTGTACCCAAACAAAATTGGTGTCCTTTTTTTTCCACAAATAGAGCTTTCTTTTGGTGGTATTTGATAACCTCTGCTATTTTTTTTTTTTTTTTTGCGCTATAAACAAAAAAAGAAGCGAAAATTTTGAAAAAAAAATACAATATTTTATACTATAATAAATATTTCCTAAAAAAAAAAAATCTTCCTCAGTTTAGGCTGATATGTATTCTTCTACATATTTTTAGAGAAAAAATAATAATAATAATAAAAAAAAAAAAAAAAAAAAATCGCAATAACTGTAGATTGATTGGTTTGCTCAAAAGTTATAGAGTCTACAAAATAGGGGATTTATTATGGCATTTTTATTATAAATCTTTTTTTTTTTTACTAGTAATGGCGGCGCTCAGATTTTTTTTGGGTCTGTGACATTGCGGAAGACAGATCAGACACTTTTTTGGAACGAATGACATTTATACAGCGATCAGAGCTAAAAATAAATAGCCAGTAATTACTGTATAAAGGTCATTGGCAGGGAAGGGGTTAACACTAAGGGGACGATAAGGGGTCAAATGTGTGTCCTAGGGAGTGATTCTAACTATGGGGGGATGGGACTGTCTGAAGGAGGAGAAGACCGATCGTTGTTAATACTTAGTATGAACAACAGATGCGTCTCCTCACCCCTGACAGAACGGAGATCTGTCTGTTTACATTGACAGACCTCCATTCTGTCTCTCAGGAGCGATCACGACATCACGGCAGCCGGGCACGTGACTCTGCTCTGTTGTCACGCCTCCGACGGGGTGCTCGCACCCCCTAGTGGTCTTAAAAGCGGCCAACGTATACCTACGGCGGTTTGCCCAGGCGAGCCAACCTTCCGCAGTACAACTGCGGCGGCTGGCTGTCTAATGGTTAAAGTGGTTCTAAAACCTAAACATTGTTTACCTTAATGCCTTCCTTGCATTAACCACTTGCTGACCGCTCACGGTATATATACACACGTCGGCAGAATGGCTCGTACAAGCACAATCACGTACCTGTACGTGGCCCTTTAACTGTCGACGTCGGGGTCGCTCGACCCCCCTGCCTTACCCGTGAGTGGGACCGCGGGTCCCGCGGACTCGATCGCCTCACGGAGGCTCGGAGCGGGGAGATGTGTATGTAAACACAGCATCTCCCCGCTCCTCTACTGACAATGTCAGCGATCTCCGGCTCTGTGTAATCAGAGCGGAGATCGGTGACGTGTCAGTCGTAGCCACGCCCCCCCTCAGTAACACGCCCCTAGGCACACCTAACCCCTTCAGCGCCCCTAGTGGTTAACCCCTTCACTGCCAGTGCCATTTTCACAGTAATCAGTGCATTTTTATTGCACTGATCGCTGTGAAAATGACAATGGTCCCAAAAATGTGTCAAACGTGTCCGATGTGTCCGCCATAATGTCGCAGTCACAAAAAAAAAAAAAATAATAAAAAAAAAAAAATCGCTGATCGCCGCCATTACTAGTAAAAAAAAAAATAATAATAATAAAAATGCCTTAAAACTATACCCTATTTTGTAAACGCTATAATTTTTGCGCAAACCAATCAATAAACGCCGATTGCGATTTTTTTTACCAAAAATATGTAGAAGAAGAATACGTATCAGCCTAAACTGAGGAAAAAAAATGTTTTTTTATATATTTTTTGGGGATATTTATTATAGAAAAAAGTAAAAAATATGTAATTTTTTTCTAAATTTTCGCTCTATTTTTGTTTATAGCGCAAAAAATAAAAATCGCATAGGTGATCAAATACCACCAAAAGAAAGCTCTATTTGTGGGAAGAAAAGGACGCCAATTTTGTTTGGGAGCCACGTTGCACGACCGTGCAATTGTCAGTTAAAGCGGCGCAGTGCCGAATCGCAAAAAGGGGCCTGGTCATGGCGCGTATTGGTCCGGGGCTTAAGTGGTTAAGGTAAAAAAATGTAGGCATTAGCGGTAATTGGACAAGGTGGAGAGCATGAGGTCACTGCCATGTCTCTCCATGGTGTCCAATCAGAGAACGCTTTGCATTCATTCAGAGTATGTAAAAGCTTTGTCTATAGCACCCGTGCCGAGTGGCCGACCTCCTGTGTTCACAATGCATCAGGCCTGCCGCTCAACATGGGACACGGAAGCAAGTGGAGATCGCTTGAGTAGCAGTGTCTACATCAGCTTCCAGGGGCATCAGCCAGGTAAGTTGTTAACATAGTAACACAGGTCCAAGCTGGATCAAAGCAACTATGTAAACATACAGTATACCATACATAGACTTCTTCTTTAACCTCTTCCTTACCCGCCCATAGTCAAATGACGTCCACAGATGGGATCTCCCATCCTGGGTGGACGTCATACGACGTCCTGGGCTTTGTGGGGGGATATCTGAATGATGCCTGCAGCTAGAGGCATCATTCAGATATCCTTCTCTTCAGCCGGCGATTCTGCGCACGATAAGAACGATCATAGCGCCGCTTGATCGTTCTTATAAGCGGCGGGAGGGGACACCCCCCCTCCCGCCGACATCCGGTACTTCTCCGGGCTCTCCCCTGCCATCAGGGGCCCGGAGAAAGAATCGTCCGGCGCCGCTGTCTTGTCACGACAAGCATAGAGATGACTGGTGACCAGATGGTCACCAGTCATCTCTATGACCGTCGGAGGCCCGGGCGCGATGGGATGACGTCACGCCGAGTTCTCAGAAGTAAACAAAGCCGCGATTGCGGCTAGTAAGCACGAGATCGGTGAAATTTTTTTCACGATCCCATGCTTTCCAGCCAGGAGGAGAGATGTGGGGTCTTATTGACCTCCATAAAGGAGGACCTGTCACACACCATTCCTATTACAAGGGATGTTTACATCCCTTGTAATAGGAATAAAAGTGATCAAAAAAAGTAAAAAAAAAGTAAAAAAAAAAAAAAAAAAGTATAAAAATAAAAAGTTAAAGTTAAAAAAAAATATATATAATAATAATAATAAAAAAAAAAAAATTAAAAAAACGCCCCTGTCCCCGGTAGCTCGCGCTCAGAAGCGAACGCACACATAAGTCCCGCTCCCATATATGAAAACGCCGTTCAAACCACACATTGCCGCGTGCGTTAGAGCGTGTGCAACAATTCTAGCACTAGACCTCCTCTGTAACTCTAACCTGGTAACCTGTAAAAAAATTCAAAGCGTTGCCTATGGAGATTTTTAAGAGCCAAAGTTTGGTGCCATTACATGAGTGTGCGCAATTTTAAGGCGTGACATGTTGGGTATCTATTTACTCGGCGTAACATAATCTTTCATATTTTACAAAAAAATTGGGCTAACTTTAGTGTTTTGTTATTTTTTAATTCATGAAACCATTTTTTTTCCCCAAAAAAAGGCAATTGAATTATTGCGCAAATACCGTGCAAGATAAAAAGTTGCAATGACCGTAATTTTATTCCCATGGGTGTCTGCTAAAAAAACATATAATGTTTGGGGGTTCTGAGTAATTTTCTAGCAAAAGAATGACGATTTGTACATGTAGGAGAGAAGTGCCAGAATAGGCCCGGTATTGAGGTGGTATAAAAAGCCTGGTGTTGAAGTGGTTAAAGGAAAGCTGTACTGAGAAATTACAAATGCTTCCTTTTTCTTCTTACCAATGCTAGCGGTTTGGCTCTCAAGCTGATCCACTGTCCTTTCCAAATAAGACCACTTTCACACTGGGGTCAGCGGTATAGCGGCGGCGGTAAAATAGCGGTAAAACACTGCTATTTTACCAGTGGATTTGCGGCGCATTTCGGCCGCTAGCGGGGCGATTTTAACCCCTGCTAGTGGCCGAGAAAGGGTTAAAACCGCTCGCAATGTGCCACTACAGCGGCGTATTGCCGGCAGTACGGCGGCGCTGCCCATTGATTTCATCGGGCAGGAGCGCATTAGGAGCGGTGTGTTCACCGCTCCTAATGCGCTCCAAAGAAGTTGCTGGCAGGACTTTTTCTGACGTCCTGCCAGCGCACCGCTCCAGCATAAAAGCCCTTGGGCTTTCACACTGGAGAGAATAGAGCAGCTGTTTAAGGGCGGATTGCAGGCGCTATTTTTAACGCTATAGCGCCTGCAAAACGCCCTCAGTGTGAAAGGGGTCTAATTATGCAGCCCAAGAGTTCTGACTTTCTAATGTACTTGCTCTAGATCAGTGGTCGCCAACCAGTGGTCCATGGACCACTGAAGGTTCACGAGAAAATTTTGGTGGTCCCCAGGGGTTCTACCACAAATCAACATTGTGGCAGATGTATACCGCTCAATGTTTCCAGTCTTGTTCTTAATGTCAATACTGTCAGCGCGCATTGATATCCGATGCGCCCTCTCTAGTTCCGGCTCCTGTGAACTCAGAGGGAGGCGTCAGAAGTAGTGCGGAGAGTGGAAGGTGAAGAAGGGAACTTCTAATGACAGCGCTGATCACAGACTGTGGGAGCGAGCACGGAGCTGGATCACATGGCTGGATAAGACGGTGAGATTCGATGAGGAGTCTGTGTAAGGCAGCAGTGTGATGCAGAGTGCAGGGGGAGTTCAGAGAGCCAGAGCATTGTGTGTATAAGGCATTTAAAATTCATGTTAGTGGTCCGTGGGATTCAAAATTGTAAGTTTAGTGGTTCGTGAGGTCTGAAAGTCTGGCGACCACTGCTCTAGGTCAGTCAAAGTAACAAAGTCAATAACAACCAGCATTCTCAAAAGAAGCTCAGCCATGACAGCCCCCATATTTCACATGGTCTATTATTGGATAAGATCTAAAGTGTTTATTTTTGATTTTAAACAAGCCATTTCATGATTGTAGGATGAATACTGACTAACAGTTGGCAGGTGGGCGGCATTTAGTGTTTCTGGTATAATGCTGGTAGGAGTTGTTTGCAAACAGATCATGTTACAATATGTTTCATATGGATGTTCAGGAGAGACCGCGTGAGCGCATATTTCCGCTAAATAGATTGTTGGGCTACACACAATAAAAAAAAGTGGCTTGAGTTTTGCTGTAGGCGACATCTGAAATAGAAATGCCAGCTTTGAGCCAATGACACGGGTCCTCTTTTTTATAGTGGTATATTCCCTTAGTAGAAGTGGTGAATCTATAAACAGCTGGCACCAGGGATCAGGAGCCTAAGGATCAAATTCTCAAGGTGCTGCAGCATTTATCTGAAAACACATTTTTATGTGGCTTCACATTTTTCTTCCTTTCAGTTCCAGATTTTGCTCTTAGCATTTCACATTTGCAAAATCTTCCTATAGCGGTATCTGTATGCGAGGGAGTGTCACCCGTCAAGTTAGACCTTGCCTGAAGACCCGAGACAGCAATGCAATGAAGCACAGTCACTGTGTTGTGCTACCAAGTAGGAAGCAGAGCCTTCATATACAATAAATACAGCTACTACTGTGCACAAATACATGTACAAATAACACATCGATTTCCTCCCCCCTCATCATAAAAAACAAGCTCTGGGGGTAATGAACACAACATCCATAAATTGGTCAATCTGTATAAAGATTCTGGTTCTCTGTAAATAAACCTGGGATGCAAATGGTAAAACGGGTCCCAGAACTTTATCCCTCTGTATCTGTAATATCCCCCAATGTCTTTTAATATTATTTTCAACTTGTTTATATTGCACATTAACAAGAATAATCCATTTTGTCTTTAATTAATGTGCTCCTATTTAATTGCCTCACTTCCATTAAATCAAAGACAAAGTATTTACTTGTAATAGGAAATTTGATAATGACTTTTGGATTAATCTGGATAATAATGTGCAATAAAAACAAGTTGAAAACATTATTAAAATACATTATTAGGGGGATATTACAGAGGGATAAAATTCTGGGACCCATTTTACAGATTTATTCACAGAAAAGCACCTAATTTAAGAGAATTTCCCACACCGGAGTGATTGACCCTTTGCAAAAAAATTTGAATAATTATTTTTTCAAGATTTAATTCCCATGGGAAATGTAAAGCGTGGAGAACCTTGGAAGAGAATGCTAAGAGGAAGAAGGAATTCCAAGCATTTTACAGGAAAAAAAAGGTATAGGTTACATTATTTTATGACATGTACCACAGAGGGGTTGGTGTACATGTTGGAGTGTCCATGCGGACTCCAATATGTGGGCCACACATAAAGAGAGCTCCAATTAGGAGTTAGGGAACAAATTGGTAATATTAAAAAAGAGGAGAAAAATCACAATGATGTTTTGAAGCACAATGAAATTAGTCATAATGAAGACCCAAGTGGATTAATGTTTTGGGGGGTTGAGAGAAATTGGAGAAATATTTTATCAGACAGCTGAGCAGGAATGGCTCTTTCTGTATTTAAGAGAGTAGGGCTCCCTCCCTCTCTAGTCTCAATACAGATTTTGGGTTTTAAATTGTTTCATTAGTGACTTGTAATTGTCCCGGCCAACCTGCATCTCTCCACTGGTATCCCAATTGTGTTTGATTATGTGACCTTGTACTGAATTGCCATTTTAAGTGTTATTATTCCTTTTATTTTAGTTGTTTTTTTCAATTATTTTTACTTGCTTTTGGAAGCTTTATCTTAGGTGCTTTGTGTGCATGGAGCTTACAGATCTTATGACAATTTCCGTGTTTTCCCAGTTTTCTAATGTTATATCAAAGTTTTTTGACACTGCTCATGTATACTGTGAGCAGATCTGGCGAGTTTTGCCTTTTTCGTGGTCCCGGTGTTCTGTTTGGCCTCCTGGAGACATAATTTCTTGTTTCTGCGTTTTTCGGAAACTGGCAACATTGGGATGTTCTTTAAGCGTGTTGACGCAGGTGCTCTGTTCCTACTGATGAAATCTGACCCATGGGACGTAACGCGTAAAGGGGCCAAGTCTTTTTACCCCACGACATAATTTTATACCCATTACTTTATTAATATAATACAGTGAGCACTATAAGTTCCCTTCTCTTTTACATGTTTTATGTACGCTTGGGATACATGAGAGTAAGAACAAGAGACCCGTTTCTTTCCAGCCCTAAGAGGGGGAAAAGCATTGAATGACATCGTTCCTTGGTATGAGGTCAAACTGTGGAGGTGAGCAGATTGTATTGTCACATGGTAGAGAGCTTTTGGTGTTATCGGGGGATTACTAATGCACTGAAGTTTCAATTAAGACCAATTTTTGCACTGCTTGTCAGAACACAGACTGGTATGGTGATGAGTCTATGTATTACTGATTGCGCATTTTAAAGTTGTGCTATAATTTGCTTCAGATTGTAGTGTAGTAAAATTACTCCATCAGCGTTTATTCAATACTTACTTTTAGGTGGCAACTTTATTATCACATATAGTAGACCATGCAGATTACTTTTTCAGGTTTATTATAACAGTACTCCCTCCCTTTATTTTGCAAAGCGCTGTGTAAACTGCTAACACTATTAAAAAAATCCTATGTTATAAGAATAACAAGAAGACGGCGACATCTGATTTGTGGTTCTATTAAAAAAAGAAAAAAATGCTGCAGGGGGTGGGGCATTTTGGGGGGGGTAGAAGAATCAGGGATGTATGTAAAAGATGTACCGTATATACTCGTGTATAAGCCAAGTTTTTCAGCACATTTTTTTGTGCTGAAAAAGCCCCCTCTCAACATATACTAGAGTGAGGGTCCCACTTAGTGCTCTTCAATCTCTCTGGGGCCGCTTTGAGCTGTTGCTGCGACCCGCCTCTAGAGGTCTGGATAGCGCTGGCGATCAGTCTCCAGAGGTCCAACAGCGGCCTGCAGTGTTTCGGAGTCGCCGCCATTTTGTTGTAGCCGCGGCTCAAAGCCGACAGTACAGTGGGCAGCTAGAGACCGTAAACAAGGTGAGGCTGCAGATGGGCACAGTGACGCTGCAGATGGGCATTGTTTACCAATAGCTGCTGCATTTCCCACCCCCTAGGCCTATACTCGAGTCAATACGTTTTACCATTTTTTTGTGGTAAAATTAGGTGCCTCTGCATAAATTCGGATTGGCTTATACTCGAGTATATACACGGTACTTATCCTTTAAGCTTTCACATCATACGGGAAAAAAAAAAAAAAAAAAACTCACACACCACCACACACATCTCTAGTTTCATAGACACAATAGGGCGGATTTATCCATGTTGTAAGCAAGAACTATTCATGTTCCTATTTGATAGGTTAATACACGGCCATGAGCAATGTATGATACTGCTTCTACTAGCAAACAGCTAGGGCAATTTTCAGCAGCCAGCAGACAACCTAATCTCATTAAAGTGTGATAATCCTCACAAAATATAACTCCTTGGGGTGTGTTTTTATGGTAGTCTAATAGGATCATTAGATGCATTGCATGCTGTCATGTGGGATGTAGACAGGGACACAAGCAAAGGAAACCAGGCAAAGCAGACAGATATAATAAGTTATGTCATTGCTGCTTCGGAGAGATAAGACAACAGTTGGGACCACCCCTTCCATTGCATGTTCACTCAACGCTTGTCACCTTCTCAACATCATATATGGCTAAAGAAAACCAGATGCCGAGAATCTAATAATAATAATAAAAAAATATGTTACTGTTACTTTTC
This sequence comes from Rana muscosa, assembly GCA_029206835.1. Lineage (NCBI taxonomy): Eukaryota > Metazoa > Chordata > Amphibia > Anura > Ranidae > Rana > Rana muscosa. The sequence continues at coordinate 53,037,681 of CM055128.1, read as the reverse complement.
ATAGGACTTGAAAAGGTCTCAGCAACATAGTTCATAACACTAAATGACAGTGTTCCCAATTGTGCAGAATGTCAATCCCATTATCTCCATCTCGGCTGCTGCACAGCTTGTTCCTGGGAGGATTCAAACCGCGCATGGGTCTGCTTGAGTCAGCGGCACGGCACCCTCAGTTCTACAAGAGGCTATCTCCATGATTTTTCTCGCCAACAACTATAATCCTGTTCTTCAAAGGAAATCTGTGCCGACAAAAATGTGCAGGCTGCCACTGTTGAGCTGCTTCTGAAAATGCTAGATTTCTGGCTTCAGTGCTTTGAGTTACTGATCGGAAACAAGCATACAGCAAGCAAAGCCACAGCTTTGGATCTGCATTTTTAGAGTTATGGAACAGAAATGGTGCACAGATGCTGGCAAGTTGTTCTTGGTTGCAGGACTTCCTGTGCTGAAAACCCAAATTAAAAAGAAGAGAAGAAAAGAAAGCATGAACCCATTGCCACCAACCGCTAACCTAAACTCAATGTGCTACTAAACCCATAACCGTAAAATCAGTCTGTATATCCAGTGAAGCAAGCTTTATATGCCAACTGTGGAATCTAAGGCGTTAATCCTTTGCATTGTGTAAAAAGGCTGTTTGATCCTGTCTTCTCTGATCCTCCCCTTCTTCCACAGTCCCCAATCCTAATAGTACAGAGTCTTGGATGCACTCTGCACATACTCAGTTTGGTGTGTATTGCTAGAGAGTTGTTTTGGGGGGAGGGGGGGCAGAGTAGGCGCAACGTCCGGCGCCTACTCCTCCCCCCGCTGTCTTCTGGGAGACACACAGGTCCCAGGAGACAGCAGGGACCAGTGGGATCGCGCATGCGCAGTAGGGAACCAGGAAGTGAAGCTGCAAGGCTTCCCTTTCCGATTCCCTTACAGAAGATGGCAGCGCCTCCACCCGGGAGAGAGATCAGCTCTGGGGTGCCGACATCGCGGGCGCTTTAGGCAGGTAAGTGTCCATATATTAAAAGTCAGCAGCTGCAGTATTTGTAGCTGCTGACTTTTCTTCTTTTTTTTTTTCGGCGGAACTCCGCTTTAAGTCATCTTCATCATAAGTAAAATAAAATCCTGAATTTTGGGTTGTCCCCAGAAAAGTAAGAGGGGAAATCTTCCAATGGGGACATTAGTTTGGATGACCTGGGGGTTCCCCAAGAAATTTCCTTAATTTGCAGGGATTTCCTCTCACTTTCTGTTTGGCTATGGGACAGGAAGTGAAAGTCTCCGCAATGGAACACAGAAAAAAAAATATCTGACGGGTTATACCCTTCATTACTCTATCCAAAATGAAAATAAATACATTTCTATGCAAAACAAAAAAAAAGGTAAAAAGCCTTGCTGCACCCCAACACAGCCCAATTAAAAGCTTGGGTACCTTGAAGCACACATACACCCAGGGAAATCCTTCCAGCAGTTTTTGGATTCTAACTGATGCAGAGGGTGAATACATTTATCAGCCATAGGATTGTTCTGGCCCAAGCTGGAGTTGGGCTTTAAAGTGACAGGACTAAAAAAGAAAAAATATAAACAAAAACAACTGGCTCTGCTGTACTAAATAGCCAAGCAGTGTCCGCTTTGCTTTGCTCTCCCATGTTACGAGGATGAGGAGAGGAGGTGGTGTTTTGTGGTCCAGCATTGGAGAACTGGACAGGGTTGGACAAGTTAGTAGGTTAATGGATTCCTATCAGGATTAACATGTTTTTCTGTACTCATCAGAAAAAAGGAACCAATCAATGGAACTTTTTAGGTACATAAATAACAACAGCTATTGGAAATGTTTAAATATTTCAAATTCTGTATATACTCGAGTATAAGCCGAGTTTTTCAGCACATTTTTTGTGCTGAAAATGCCCCCCTCGGCTTATACTCGAGTCACCTTTTTGTGCCCGATTTCCCGGACTTTGAGGACCCGGTACTGGCCGGCTGTAGATCCCCTGGACCCCAAACTTGGCAGACATGTAGCCACATTTCTCCTCTATAGGTGTGCAAAGTTTTCTGTCTGGGGGACCTTTGGCCTGGGAGCATCGATTTTTCAAAGCCGGGCACCCCTTCCATGTTAAACGTCAGTCTAGGCATGGGCACAGTGAGGCATGGGCACAGTGAGGCATGGACATGGACACCCTAGGCTTATACTCAAGTCAATAAGTTTTCCCAGTTTTTAGTGGTAAAATTAGGTGCCTCGGCTTATACTCGGGTATATACGGTAGCTGTTATTTATGTACTTAACAAGTTCCATTGATTTGGTCCTTTTTTCTGTTGAGAACCTACACTCACCGGCCACTTTATTAGGTACACCTTGCTAGTACCGGGTTGGACCCCCTTTTGCCTTCAGAACTGCCTTTATTCTTCGTGGCATAGATTCAACAAAGTGTTGGAAACCTTCCTCAGAGATTTTGGTCCATAGTGACATGATAGCATCACACAGTTGCTGCAAATTTGCCGGCTGCACATCCATGATGTCAATCTCCCATTCCACCACATCCCAAAGGTGATCTATTGGATGAGATCTGGTGACTGTGGAGGCCATTGGAGTTCAGTGACCTCATTGTCATGTTCAAGAAACCAGTGGTGAGAGGATTTGGGCTTTGTAACAAAGGTGTATTATCCTGCTGGAAGGAGCCATCAGAAGATGGGTACACTGTAGTCATAAAGGGATGGACATGATCAGCAACAATACTCATTGATACAAGACAGGATGGATCCATGCTTTAATGTAGTTTATGCCAAATTCTGACCCTACAATCTGAATGTCACAGTTTAAATCGAGACTCATCAGACCAGGCAACGTTTTTCCAATCTTTTGTCCAATTTTGGTGAGCCTGTGCGAATTGTTGCCCCAGTTTCCTGTTCTTAGCTGTTAGGAGTGCCACCCGGTGTGGTCTTCTGCTGCTGTAGCCCATCTGCTTCAAGGTTTGATGTGTTATGCGTTCAGAGATGGTATTCTGCATACCTTGGTTGTAACAAGTGGTTGAGTTACTGTTGCCCATCATCTGGAACCAGTCTGCTCATTCTCCTCTGACATCAGCAAGGCATTTTCACCCACACAACTGCCGCTCACAGAATATTTTCTTTTTTTCTGACCATTCTTTGTAAACCCGAGAGAGGATTGTGCGTGAAAATCCCAGTAGATCAGCAGTTTTTGAAATACGCAGACCATCCCGTCTGGCACCAACAATGCCACAATCAACATCACTTAAATCCCCTTTTCTTCCCCATTCCGATGCTTGGTTTGAATTTCAGCAAGTCGTCGTCACAACGTCTAGACGCCTAAATACATGGAGTTGCTGCCATGTGATTGGCTGATTAGCAATTTCTGTTACCAAACAATTGAATAGGTGTACCTAATAAAATGACCATTAGGGATGTGGTACATTTCACTGAAGCCTTTATTGGGCTGTCAATTCGAAACCTGGAACTCCCAGGACATCCTTCTAAAAGAGTAAAACACGTGGAATTGTGCATGAACAGACAACCCATGCAATGATGGTGTACTGCATGAAAAATGATCTATTAAGAAGGATCTAGGATTTAAAGGGAAACTCCACTTCCGTGGGGAAAAAAAAAAATCAAATAAAGAAAAAATAATAAAAATAATACAGCACATATAATTGTGACACTAATATTGTAATTGAATGTTATGTAATTTTCTGAGAATGCAATGCAATATGGCTACCTGGAGTTGTACTGACCACTCCCCAGAAACATTTCCTGTTTGTGTGATTGGCTCCCCAATTTTACCAAAAGTCTGAATGTGGGTTGTGTTGTCCCCGTCTTGGGTTTCCTCTGGTTTGGGAGCTGCGACGTGCACTGCGGGCGTTCCCTCCCCGTTCTTATGCAGGGGGTGGGTGCGCGTGCACACTGCGTGACGACGTCACACTTTTCACGCCAGACGGGCGGCACCAGTTTCTGTGGCGCTGTATTTGCAGATCATTCAATCTACGGTCGCTATGGGATTCGGTTTGGTGCCAAACCATCAGGCTGTTTTTCAGCATTGGTGATGGCGCCTCCAATCTCCCTTGCTCACATGTGTGACGTTGATGGGTCTTCTGCGGCGGCGCCCATATAGTCACCATCTTTGGATGGTTCTAGCATATGGCTTCTGCTCTTTTCTTTGGACACCATACACAGCCTACCTCCATGTTGGTTAGTAGGCCACACTTCCCTCATACCATTTCTTTTGCTTTCTACATCCCACTCTTTACTTTATGGTCTTGTCAGTCCACTTTTGTGGGTGTTCCTTAATCTTTTGCACACTTCCCTGATTTTCCTCACCCTTTTCCTTTTTTTGTGAAATTGCATGATCTTCATGCGATTTCTCACCTTTTTATTCTTTTCCCCTTTTGTGGTATGTTTTCTTTTACTTTGTATCCACTATACTCTTTACTTTTCCTATCCCTGATTATATATGGGAGGAGCCCAGGGAGCGTTAGGTGCTACTTATACCTCCACTTCGAGTCTTGTTCACATTCTTGCTTTTCTCCTCGCACATGCACTTCATTTCTCAGAGCTCGTCTCTGTACGATGTCACCAGGTAACTATCTTTGTGATTTCCTCTGTCACCCACACATGCTCACTCATATATCACAGCCTGATGCATGACCGTCCTTTGGAGGGTTGCCTGTTGGGCGGTCTGTCGCCTAACATACCACCATCTCAGCTCCCGGAAAATATGTTCCTAATGTGGGGATACCCATGACCCTCAGTACCGTATCAATTGCACATGGATACCCTGTAAGTATCATATAGGGAGTTTAACCACCCTTTTTGTTTTTTTCACACCTGCGATTATATTAGACCAACTATAAATGCATAATATATCATTACAGAGATATCTTGCACGTGTACACGCTTGCTCCTGAGGAGTGACATCAAGTCACGAAACGCGTTGAACAGCTGTCGTGTTCAAATCGCATATTACATCCTACAACGTCATTGTGTATTCTGTTCATGTATTTTGTACTTGACTATATTTCAATCATGTGCTATTAAACTTTGGGCTTTTCTATATGCATCGTGTGCTATCCATTTTCTGGATTATTTATCAATTATGTACTGCTGTATGAAATATTTTTTTTTTATTCAATATCTTACTCTATGCAGGTATTTAACCACTTAAGCCCCGGACCATTACACAGCTTAATGACCAGAGGTGATTTCACAATTTGGCACTGCGCTGCTTTAACTGGAAATTGTGCGGACATGCAATGTTGTACCCAAACAAAATTTGCGTCCTTTTCTTCCCACAAATAGAGCTTTCTTTTAATGGTATTTGATTGCCTCTGCGATTTTTTTTTTTTGCGATATAAAAACGGAAAAAGACTGAAAATTTTGAAAAAAAAAAAAAATGATATTTTCTACTTTTTGTTATAAGAAAAATCAAACTAAATTTTAGTCATACATTTAGGCCAAAATGTATTCAGCCACATGTCTTTAGTAAAAAAAAAATGTCAATAAGCGTATATTTATTGGTTTGCGCAAAAGTTATAGCGTCTACAAACTAGGGTACATTTTCTGGAATTTACACAGCTTTTAAATTTATGACTGCCTATTTCTTGAGGTGCTAAAATGGCAGGGCAGTACAAAACTCCCCCAAATGACCCCATTTTGGAAAGTAGACACCCCAAGGAACTTGCTGAGAGGCATGTTGAGCCCATTGAATATTTTTTTTTTTTGTCCCAAGTGATTGAATAATGACTGAAAAAAAAAAAAATTACAAAAAGTTGTCACTAAATGATATATTGCTCACACATGCCATGGTTATATGTGGAATTGCACCCCAAAATAAATTTTGCTGCTTCTCCTGAGTACGGGGATACCACATGTGTGGGACTTTTGGGGAACCTAGATGCGTACGGGCCCCCGAAAACTAAGCACCGCCTTCAGGATTTCTAAGGGCGCAAATTTTTGATTTCACTCCTCACTACCTATCACAGTTTCGAAGGTCATAAAATGCCAAAATAGCACAAAACACCCCCCAAATGACCCCATTTTAGAAAGTAGACACCCCAAGGAAATTGCTGAGAGGCCTGTTGAGCCCATTGAATATTTTTTTTTTGTCCCAAGTGATTGAATAATGACAAAAAAAAATAAAAAATTACAAAAAGTTGTCACTAAATGATATATTGCTCACACATGCCATGGTTATATGTGGAATTGCACCCCAAAATACATTCTGCTGCTTCTCCTGAGTACGGGGATACCACATGTGTGGGACTTTTTAGGAGCCTAGCCACGTACGGGACCCCGGAAACCAAGCACCGCCTCCAGGATTTCTAGGCACAAATTTTTGATTTTACTCCTCACTACCTATCACAGTTTCGAAGGCCATAAAATGCCAAAATAGCACAAAACTCCCACAAATGACCCCATTTTGGAAAGTAGACACCCCAAGCTGTTTGCTGAGAGGCATGGTGAGTATTTTACAGCTCTCATTTGTTTTTGAAAATGAAGAATGAAAAAAAAAAAAAGTGATTTTCTATTTTCAAAACTTTGTGACAAAAAGCGAGATCTGCAAAATACCTCTCAGCAAATAGCTTGGGGTGTCTACTTTCCAAAATGGGGTCATTTGGGGGGGTTTTGTGCCATCTGGGCATTCCATGGCCTCCGAAACTGTGATAGGCAGAGAGAAGTGAAATCAAAAATTTACACCCTTAGAAAGCCTGAAGGCGGTGCTTGGTTTTTGGGGTCCTGTACGCGGCTAGGCTCCCAAAAAGTCTCACACATGTGGTATCCCCATACTCAGGAGAAGCAACAGAATGTATTTTGGGGTGTAATTCCACATATGCCCATGGCATGTTTGAGCAATATATCATTTAGTGACAACTTTGTGCAAAAAAAATAAAAAATAAAAATAAATTGTCTTTTTTCCGCAACTTGTGTCAACATATAAAATATTCCATGGACTCGACATGCCTCTCAGTATATAGCTTGGGGTGTCTACTTTCCAAAATGGGGTCATTTGGGGGGGTTTTGAACTGTTCTGGCATTTTATACACAACATTAGGAAGCTTACATCCACTCTTCTAACCACTTGAAGACAAAGCCCTTTTTGACACTTTTTGTTTACATGAAAACATATATATTTTTTGCAAGAAAATTATGTTGAACCCCCAAACATTATATATATTTTTAAAGCAAAGGCCCTACAGATTAAAATGGTGGGTGTTGAATTATTTATTTCCCACACAGTATTTGCGCAGCGATTTTTCAAACGCATTTTTTGGGGAAAAAATACACTTTTTTTTATTTTAATGCACTAAAACACACTATATTGCCCAAATGTTTGATGAAAAAAGATGATCTTAGGCCGAGTACATAGATACCAAACACGACATGCTTTAAAATTTCGCACAAACGCGCAGTGGCGACAAACTACATACATTTTTAAAAGCCTTTAAAAGCCTTTACAGGTTACCACGTTAGATTTACAGAGGAGGTCTACTGCTAAAATGACTGCCCTCCATCTGACCTTCGCGGTGATACCTCACATGCATGGTGCAATTGCTGTTTACATATGACGCCAGACCAACGCTTGCGTTCGCCATTGCGCAAGAGCAGGGCGGGACAGGGGTGCTTTTTTTATTATTATTAATTTAGCTTTTTTATTTTATTTTTAAACTGTTCTTTCCATATTTTTTTTATCATTTTTATTGTTATCTCAGGGAATGTAAATATCCCCTATGATAGCAATAGGTAATGACAGGTACTCTTTTTGAAAAAACTGGGGTCTATTGGACCCTAGATCTTTCCTCTGCCCTCAAAGCATCTGAACACACCAAGATCGGTGTGATAAAATGCTTTCCCAATGGCGCTTTTTATATCCGGGGGGGGGGGGGGGACGACGACATTCCCTCCCACTGCTTGTAAAAGCAATCCAGAGGCTAATTAGCCGCTAGGATTGCTTTTACATGAAAGTCGGCCGCTGGCTGAAGAGAATGATACCAAGATGATACCTAAACCCGCAGGCATCATTCTGGTATAACCATTCAAAGTCCAGCAACATACCAGTACATTGCTGGTCCTTGTTGGACATGTATTGTAATCTTTTTTTTTATGCAGCCTGTTGGCTGAACAAAAAAAAAGAGATTGATCGGTGGGTATGCCCGCCATTAGAATACCTCCCTTCATTCAGCCACTTCTAATGATGGGCATACATGCACCATTTATATATGCCGAAGCATGGGGGCATCCTCCCGCAAAAGTTATGCCGCGTACACACGGTCGGACTTTTCCACGGGCAAGCCTCCGTCGGAATTTCGACCGTATGTACGCGGCATTAGAGCAAAATCGCTCCTCCGCCCCTGCTGCCCCCCTGCTTCGGCATATATGCTCTTTTTTTTTTTTAACTGTGGTGGTGAAATCACCTCCTACAGCACTGGAGTCGCAGGGATCAGGCCTGTCTCTGCAAACGCTGCAGTTATGTGTGTTGTGTTTTGTAAGTGACAGTGATCGATCGATACTGCACTTTGGTGGCCTGGGCTGAACGGAGGGGCAAAACGCAGGTGCTAGCAGGTATCCGAGCTGATCCCGCTAACAATGCGTTTTTGGGAACCCTAAACTGCTGGGGATGCTAGTATAGATCTGATCAGATCAGATCAGATATTGATCTGTTTAGATACTATACCACTAAGGGAGGTGTATGCTTCACGCGTGGGTGTTAGCGTTACTGGCACTAACCTGACGCTGCCTGGGGCAACGCAGACCCTCTGACGCTAAAACCTAATTGATATCACCCGCCGGGCGATCAGGGGGTTAAACCTTTATTGGGTTATATACGGCGGGTGCCCTGACACTATAAAAAGCAAACTAACTAACCAGCGTCACCCGTAACACTTATATGGTGATCACTGGTGAAAGGGTTAACTAGGGGGTTAAACCTTTATTAGGTAATATATGGGGGTACCTGACGCTATATAAAAACCTGATGGGGAACCTAAATAACAAAATAACTAACTGGCTAACCAGTGTCACCAGTAACACTTATACAATGATCACTGGTAAAAAGGGTTAACTAGGGGCAATTAGGGGGTTAAAACCTTTATTAGATAATATATTGGGGTACCCGACGCTATAAAAACCTGCGGCGAACCTAAAAAAATAACTGGCTACCTATCGGCATCACCGACACTAAGACAGCGATCAGAAAAACGATCGCTTGGTGACACTGGCAAAAGGGGGTGAAAGGGTTAGCTGGGAGGGCGATCAAGGGGTTAAACCTTTATTAGGTAATATATGGGGGTACCTGACGCTATAAAAACCTGCGGCGAACCTAAAAAAAATAACTGGCTACCTATTGGCATCACCGACACTAAGACAGCGATCAGAAAAACGATCGCTTAGTGACAGCGGTGAAAGGGTTACCTGGGGGGCGATCAAGGGGTTAAACCTTTATTAGGGGGGGTTAGGGGGCCACACTGGACTTAAAAACACTCTTTTACAGTCACAAATGTCACTGATTGCAGTGATCAGTAAATAAATGGTCACTGCAATCAGTGACACTGTGACTGGGGGGTGATCTGGGGGGGCGATCGTGTGCCTGTGTGTCCTGGTGTCAGTGTGCGGTTTAGTGCACTAACCTGTCTTCTCTCATGCGGCGCTCGGTATATGTGAGCGCCGCATGAGAGATGACATCACTTTCTCTGCCTGTGTAAACATTACACAGGCAGAGGAAGCTTTTCATTAGCCGGGAACGATCGCGAGTGGGTGGCCAGAATCGAATGGCGGCCCCCTCATCATGGATCGCTCCCGAAGCGATCCCGGACGCTCACTGTACCGGAGGACCCCCCACCCATACGAAGGCAGGCACGTACAGGTACGTGATTGTGCCTGTCCGTGCCATTCTGCCGACGTATATATACAGTGGGCGGTCGTTAAGTGGTTAATTGTGTGTACTATATTAATTCTCTATCAAATATGAATTATTATGAGACAAATGTCCTACTCTTTTACATATATTATAGATACGTTACTTATAATGCCACACAACACTTGACCCTCTGCGTACTTCATTTAAAGTCCAGCTTCCTTGCTCTCTTTTGTATATTTTAATAGGGATGGAGGCTGCTGACAACATCATCTCCTCATATAAAGTCTCATAGACCCCCCTTTTTTTTAGAAATTGTAATTGAATGTTATTAAAAATTACTGGTACCTTTCCTTTTCAATCTGCAGCCAATGTAATTTTCTGAGAATGCAATGCAATATGGCTACCTGGAGGTGTTCTGTACACAGAGTGTGTACTGACCACTCCCAAGAAACATAATTTCCTGCCAGCGTGATTGGCTCACCAATATTCCCAAAAGTCTGCCTAATGCCGCGTACACACGATCAGAAATTCCGACAAGAAAAGTTCGATGTGAGCTTTTTGTTGGAAATTCCGACCGTGTGTAGACTCCATTGGACATTTTCTGTCGGAATTTCCGACAATAAAAATTTGGGAGCTGGTTCTCAATTTTTCCAACAAGAAAAGTTCTTGTCGGAAATTCTGATCGTCTGTATGCAATTTTGACGCACAAAAAACACGCATGCTCAGAATCTAGCAGAAGAGCCGAACTCCCTATTGAACTTCATTGATCTCGGCTCGTCGTACGTCACCGCGTTCTTGACGGTCGGAATTTCCGATAACATTTGCGTGACCGTGTGTATGCAACACAAGTTTGAGCCAACATTCTGTCGGAAAAAAAATCCACGGTTTTCTTGTTGGAATTTCCGATCGTGTGTACGCGGCATTAGATACAAGTCATATTTCAGGCATCCCCTGCAACAAAATTTTTTGGAGAGATACTTTCAATAGCACGTCTAAAAGGATGCAGGCCCAGAAGATTTCCTCATTAGTGCCCTGCAGCTGCACACCTGACAGTTAATTGTGAAACCACTCCCATTACACCTACTAAGCCCAAAGGCACAAACACAGGGATTTCTTCAGAATAACAAAAAGGTAGGAATCTGCAACAAAGGAGGTTATAATCCTTGTAATGTACATAGATCACCCAGAAGGGAATGTTTTTTTTCTCAACAAAAGTGGAGTTACGCTTTAAATAGAAGTTACAGCATTTCAGAACCCATCAGCTCAAAAAGTACTGAAAGTACCTTCACTAAATAGCTTGCAGGTTACAGATTGAAGAAGAAAAGAAATCATAATTTCTAAATGGAGTAGCAATTAAACAGCTTCTATTGAAAAATAAGATTCTCTAATTGAATTAGATCTCACAGAAATGAAAATGTAAAGATGTTTTGAGGATATTAAAAGAATAAGAGAAAAGTTCTAGAGCTGAAGTACATTATTCTCACCTAAAATACCTCCAAAGTCCATACAGAGGAATGCACAGCGCACTGCTAAAGGTTTTACAAGTCAAAAATAATTGGACAAGGTAAGGAACTTTGGGCTCATATCTTAAAAACGGTCTGAAAGACACAAGTTGTTCATAAAAATGACCATCTTTTCCACTTCTTGCTTCTATTCTACATTCTATTCTACATTCTATTCTACAGTGTAACCATTGCCTCCCTTCTGCTTTGCGCAACCCAAAGAGTCACGGACTATAAAAACTCTTACCGATGCTCAAGACATCAGAATAGCTTATATTCACATTATGGCGAGTGTATCTACTTGAAACCTTTTCAATGATTTAATTATACATCCCAATGTTTGTATCCCTCCCTCTTATATCACTGCTACTTATATAATATGCTGATATTTTTTGCACCCTTCTTTGTGTATGTACCTCTTATCAATGTACAGTTAAAATTGTATTGAGACTTATTTTTCAATAAACCATTTGTAAACATAGAAATTGCAATATCAATATGATTTTGGTCCATTGACGGACATTACCTTGAAGAAATTCCAACATATACCATGTATTCTGGTTTCTTTTGAAGAAAGGGTCAAGCAACTGGTGCTTAGGCAACCCAATCATAATGAATTGGCTGCCTTAACTACTGTATTTAATCGGCATATTACACGCGCCGGCGTATAACACGCACCCCAAGTTTAGGAGGGAATTTTAGGGAAAAAAACTTTTAGGAGGGAAGTTTAAGGAAAAATAACTTACATTTAAATGCAGCCTTATCAGTGTCCATTGCAGCCATGTCACATTGCAGCCTTGCCGCCTTGTCACCGTGCAGCCGTGCCACCATGTCGCCTTGCCCCCAGTGTTTATTGCAGCCTTGCCAATTTAAAATTGGCGCCGCTGAGACTGCGTGGAGCGGGGCGAACGCCGCCGAGAACGCAGCCGAGATACACATTGCCGAGTGTACTCGGCTCTTCTCGGCCCCGCTCACAGTCACGCCGGACTGGGCGTGACTGAGCGGAGCCGAGAAAAGCCGAGTAGAGCCGAGTACACTCGGCTATGTGTATCTCGGCGGCCAACCCCCCCGCTCCGCTCACAGTCAGCGGAGATCGACGGGGGATAGGTGGGTATCGGCGTATAACACGCACCCACGATTTTCCCCTGATTTTAAAGGGGAAAAAAGTGCGTGTTATACGCCGATAAATACGGTACTTCCCCACCCGCCCATAGTAGTTGTGCTGCAGGCCGGGTGACGTACTGTTATGTCACTGCCCTTCTTCCACGTCTGACGACCCATGCTGTGATTGGACACAGTACGAGTTTGCCAGCCGATTTCATCCAATGACTTTGGCTGAAGTCAGCTGATCGGCTGTGTCCAATGACAAACACACAGAACTCTTTAGTGTGAACAGTGATCTAGCGGTTTCTTCTCCTTGGGCTTCACGTTGTTCAAACTCTCCTGAACAATTTAACTTGACAGCTAGAAACCGGCTTCTAAAAATGGCCGTTTACGTCTAGAAGCGTTTGAATTTTTTTTTTACTTTTTTTAGTAACATGAAAAACGTCTGTAAACGTCTGTAAACTAAACACTGCTAAAACGCGAGTTACCGCTTTTAGCGCTTGAAATGCCTCTAAACACAGCTTCTGAACCCATTTTTTGGGGTTCCAGAAAAAGCCTCTAAACACAACTGCCTAGAAATGACTGTAAAGGACCCTGTGTACTGATAAGATAACAGAGGAGAGTTCAGGAGCAGTTGAAAAAAATGCCCAACTGCTCCTAAACGTCCGTTTACCAGCAGCAGTGTACGTGAGGACTATGAGTGCTTGTAAACACTTACATATACCCAGTGAAGGACTATCCTTAGGCGATACTCAGAGATAGAACAAATCCTCATACATAAGCTGTACCTCTCTATCTGCAGTCTTTCCTTTATCTGTTCAATGAGCAGAATTTATAAGCTTGTCTGAGAGTTCAGAAAAAAGGGGGAGTAGAGCTGAAGTTACACTCTGCAGAGCTCAGTGAGGAGATCTCTGAAAGCCGATTGGAGGGAAGAGACCACCCCCCCTTCACACAGGAATAGAGCGGAGGCTGTTAATCATCTGGAGATCCCTCCCCTGTCTCCATTTTTCTCCTTGTGTCAAGAAAATTTGACAGAAGGGATTCATGCTGATACCAAAAAAATGGAGCAGCAGACAGAAAAGACACTTTGTGCTTTTTATTGCGACAAGTACACACTATAGAGTAGTGGTCTCCAAACTGCAGTCCGGGAGCCAGATGCGGCCCTTTGCTTGCTTTTATCAGGTCCTCTCTGCACTATTTTCATCCACTAATATCAACAATGGGGCATAATCTCCCCCCCCCACTGACACCAATGAAGGGGCAGAATTCCTCCCAACGACACCAACAATGGAGCACAATTCCTCCCAACGACACCAACAACGGAGCACAATTCCTCCCAACGACACCAACAACGGGGCACAATTCCTCCCAACGACACCAACAACGGAGCACAATTCCTCCCAACGACACCAACAACGGGGCACAATTCCTCCCAACGACACCAACAACGGAGCACAATTCCTCCCAACGACACCAACAACGGGGCACAATTCCTCCCAACGACACCAACAATGGAGCACAATTCCTCCCAATGACACCAACAACGGGGCACAATTCCTCCCAATGACACCAACAATGGAGCACAATTCCTCCCAATGACACCAACAATGGAGCACAATTCCTCCCAATGACACCAACAATGGAGCACAATTCCTCCCAATGACACCAACAATGGAGCACAATTCCTCCCAATGACACCAACAATGGAGCACAATTCCTCCCAATGACACCAACAATGGAGCACAATTCCTCCCAATGACACCAACAATGGGGCACAATTCCTCCCAATGACACCAACAATGGAGCACAATTCCTCCCAATGACACCAACAATGGAGCACAATTCCTCCCAATGACACCAACAATGGGGCACAATTCCTCCCAATGACACCAACAATGGAGCACAATTCCTCCCAATGACACCAACAATGGAGCACAATTCCTCCCAATGACACCAACAATGGAGCACAATTCCTCCCAATGACACCAACAATGGGGCACAATTCCTCCCAATGACACCAACAATGGGGCACAATTCCTCCCAATGACACAAACAATGGAGCACAAATCCTCCCAATGACACCAACAATGGGGCACAATTCCTCCCAATGACACCAACAATGGGGCACAATTCCTCCCAATGACACCAACAATGGAGCACAATTCCTCCCAATGACACCAACAATGGGACTGATGTCAATGTACAATATATGTAAAGCGCTGCGTAAATTGACAGCGCTATACAAGTATCTGCAATAAAAAAAACTTTTGCTCTAATCTTTTTCAATCAGCCAAGGTTCCATTTAAGCCAAGTTCTATCAGGCATTCATATGGCTCTTCTCCTGAGCTACACAGAGATCAGACAGCGCATTCTCCATTGTTTTTAGAGTCAGCACAAAACAAGACACTGTCCTCACACCAATAAGAAACCCATTGAATATCATCAGAGGTGCATTATCAGCCAATTAAAGTGAGGTTTTATGAGCTCTCTTTATGCAAGCAGGAAATATTCCATTTATAAACATTATCACAGCCCAAGAGTGTAAACTTGAATATCTCCTGCCAAGAAAACAACATCTGTACCTTATAATTTCCCCAACAGGTGTGTAGTCTGCAACCAAGTCATTTGTTGTGACGGGAATCAGGCCAAAACCTCAGCTTCTCGGGATCCCACCACACCTGTTGTGTTCCGAGATACCTAATGTCCAGTCAACAAAAATTTCTGCATTTCTTTAGAGAAAATTAAGTACTGTCCGTGATACTTTTTTTATTTGCACTAACATAGAATTTTTCAGGACAAGCTTTCGGGGTATGTCCCCTTCTAAAAATCCAAAATTATGGCTTGTTCACACTGGACTCAATTTCGAACACGCTCCTATAGCATTAGTATGGGTGTTAGACTCACGTTAAGGAGCTTTAGTATGGGCATTAGACTGGCGTTTTACAAGCGTTAAGGAGTTAAAAATGCTCCCGAAATGCCCTATGGGCAATTTTGAAGCATTTGCTGAGCGTTAAGGCGTATTAAAACCACTCCACAAATGCCTATTTCATTACAGTAAATTAACTAATCTTAACGCCTCGCAACCGCACTAATGCCTGCCAGAGAATTTGCGAAGCATCACCATAGACTTGAATGAAAGGCGTTGAAAGCCTTCAAACGCCTCCTGACTCGACACGAGGCTTCAATTTTGAAGTGACGCTACGTTAGAGCTGGGTGATTTTTTCCAATAAAAAAAATCTGCGATTTTTTGATTAACCTCCCTGGCAGTATTCCCGAGTCTGGCTCGGGTGAGTTTTTACTACCAAAAGTGGCAACCCTGAGCCAGACTTGGGCTGCATCGCAGTATCCAGGGAGAGTTACTTACCTTGTTCCCTAGATCCTGCTGTCATCTCGCTCAATTCACACTGCCGAGTGCCGAGCTCCGTTCCCTGCGACGTTGCGGCGCACGGGGACGGAGTTTGGCACCAAATTCAAAAAGTGAAAAACGCACTATAGATACAGTATACTGTAATCTTACTGATTACAGTACTGTATCAAATAAATACACATCCCCTTTGCCCCTAGTGGTCTGTCCAGTGTCCTGCATGCAGTTTTAGATTATAAATACTGTTCTTTCTGCCTGGAAACTGGAGATTGTCCATAGCAACCAAAAAGTGTCCCGTTATGTCAAAAGTGGTTTTAGACCAGCTAGAAAACTGCGATAATAAATAAGAATCACTCGCAGAATTGAGCGATAGCGATTTGTGGGGAAATTCGTCATCAAACACTAAAAACACAATTCTGCAACTGTGCGTCTGCGTGCGTGTCTGCCTGTGTGTGCGTGTCTGCCTGTGCGTGCGCGTGCGTCTGCATGTGTGTGTGTGCGCGCGCGTGCGTGCGTTTTATACGTGTATGTTTATATGCACTGGTTAGGCACAGGCAGGCTGCATGACGGACACTGGTAGGCTCCTGTCCGTGTCCCCAGTCTCTGACCATCTCTTGTACCGTGTCCCCAGTCTCTGACCATCTCCTGTACCGTGTCCCCAGTCTCTGACCATCTCCTGTACCGTGTCCCCAGTCTCTGACCATCTCCTGTACCGTGTCCCCAGTCTCTGACCATCTCCTGTACCGTGTCCCCAGTCTCTGACCATCTCCTGTACCGTGTCCCCAGTCTCTGACCATCTCCTGTACCGTGTCCCCAGTCTCTGACCATCTCCTGTACCGTGTCCCCAGTCTCTGACCATCTCCTGTACCGTGTCCCCAGTCTCTGACCATCTCCTGTACCGTTTCCCCAGTCTCTGACCATCTCCTGTACCGTGTCCCCAGTCTCTGACCATCTCCTGTACAGTGTACATGTACTGATAAGATAACAGAGGAGAGTTCAGGGGCAGCTGAAAAAAATGCCCAACTGCTCCTAAATGTCCGTTTACCGGCAGCAGTGTACATGAGGCCTTAGGCCGATGGAGCGTACAAATGGTCGGATTATCCGACAACAGCCTGTCATCACACAATTCCAGTCGGAAAGTCCAATCGTGTGTACGAGGCTTTAGCCTTAAAGCCAGACAAGCTTCTTAGGAATCTATATGCGTCTTCGGGGAGAAGAAAAAAAAAAAAAAAACACAAAAAACTGAACTAAGCTCTCACTTTAGTTGCTGTTGGCAATGTTCACAATAATTTCGTAAACATTTCGATGTTTTCCCTGCAAACAGCTACCACTTCCAATATTAATAAAAAATAAAATAAAAACACACACACACACACACACACACACACACACACACACTCTCAGGCATATTTACAAAAACAGCCGGAGTATAGAGGTCCTACAGTTTGGCCAACTCTAATGCCTCGTACACACGGCCGGGTTTCCCGACGGGAAAACTGTGAGGAGAGCTTTTGGCCGGGAATCCCGGCCGTGTGTATGCTCCCTCCGGATTCCCGGCGGACTTTTTGGCAGTTTTCCTATGGGGAAAAAGCATGATGAAGCATACACATGGTCGGGATTCCCGAGGAAAAGCTCTCATCTGAGTTTTCCCGACGGCAAAACCGAACGTGTGTACGGGGGAAAAGTAGAGAGCAGGTTCTCGGTTTTCCGACTGACCTTTTTCCGTCGGAATTCCCGGTCTTGTGTACAGGGCATAACATTACTAATCAACTTCCTCACCAGCAGACTTGGCCAGGAAAGATTTTCTAAGGTCATAGAGGGCCTTGGAAGCCAACCATAAACCAGATTGGGCGAATGATCGCCAATGTCTGTAGTCACCTTTAAGCTGGTCAGTTACAGGCGGGCTTTGTATTCATCAAATCGGCACACTTTACCAAGAACTGCAAAAAAAGCAACAAGTCCGTCTGGGTATAATATGAACAAAATGTTTAGAGAGGTTCCTGCACAGCACAGCTGGTAAATTATGTTAATCCAATAAATAAAAATCTCAGTGTGGCCAAATTAATTCACTTAATGCGGAATTTAGGGAAAACAGCTGTGAACTGTCTTATCTGCTAAACCGATAAAATTCTGTCCAGCCACTTTTGTATGCCAAATGTTCAGACAGGAGGGTGATTCCGCTTTCTCAGAGAATACAGTCTTGTAAACACCCAGCACAGGAGCTTCCCGACAGAATGATGAAGGAATGAATGCACCATTACACAGAGCAGCTCCGCTCACTTTGCTCTCTCCTCTTGTCAGCATGTTCCCTGTCAGCACATGTGCACTGCTGGAGAAACTGATTGGCTGTTCTCTCTTTCGCAGCCTGAGCACGGATGTGAAGGGGATGACAGAGGCAGATAGTAGGATTTTTAAAACAGCTTACCTGTAAAATCCTTTTCTTGGAGTACATCACGGGACACAGAGCAGCATAGTCATTACTATGTGGGTTATATAGAATTACCTTCAGGTGCTGGCACTGGCAACTTCCAAAACTGGAAGTACCCTCCCCTATATAAGCCCCTCCCATCCGGGAGTACCTCAGTTTTGTAGCAAAGCAATACGTGTCCCCAAAAGAGGGGTGGGAGCTCTGTGTCCCGTGATGTACTCCAAGAAAAGGATTTTACAGGTAAGCTGTTTTAAAAATCCTACTTTCTTGTTCATACATCACGGGACACAGAGCGGCATAGTCATTACTATGTGGGACGTCCCAAAGCAATGCCACATGAGGGGGGGGGGATACACCATACATAAGCTGGGCGCCATCAGGCATGAGGATCTTTTGCGGCCTGCAACACACGGCGCCCAAAGGCGACATCCTCCTGACTTCTAACGTCCACCTGGTAGAACCTAGTAAACGTGTGTACTGAAGACCATGTTGCGGCCTTACAAATTTGAGCCAGGGAGGCCTGGTGATGCACTGCCCATGAAGTTCCAACTGCTCTCGTGGAGTGCGCCCTAACTTTGAACGGAGGCGGTCTACTTCTCAAGCCATAGGCTTGTATTATGACCTGTCGAATCCACTTGGCTAAAGTAGATTTTGATGCTGCCTGACCCTTTCTGGGGCCTTCCGGCAGAATAAACAAAGAATCCGTTCTACGAATCTGAGCAGCGGCTTTTAGATAAGCTTTAACTGCTCTTACTACATCCAAAGAATGCAATAACTTTTCCTCTACCGAGCTTGGTTTGGGGAAAAAAGAAGGAAGAACCACATCCTGGTTCAAGTGAAACCTCGATACCACCTTAGGAAGAAAGGCTGGGTGAGGGCGTAATACTACTCTGTCCTTATGAATAACCAGATATGGCTCTTTAAAGGACATGGCGGCTAATTCCGACACTCTTCTAGCCGAGCATATGGCTACTAAAAATATCAATTTTCTGGTGAGTAGAACCAAGGAAATGTGCCGCAAAGGTTCAAACGGCTGCTTCTGCAGAACCGACAGAACCAAATTTAGATCCCATGGGCATATGGGAGCTTTAATCGGTGGAATAATACGAGTCACACCTTGCATAAAGGATTTGACAAGTGAATGCATAGCCAGGGGCCTTTGAAATAGTATTGATAAGGCCGAAACCTGGCCCTTGATAGTACTTAAGGCAAACTTCCTGTCTACAGCCCACTGCAGGAAGTCCAGAATTCTGCCTATAACGTACTTACGTGGATGCCATTTTCTGGCCTCGCACCAAGTGATGTACGCCTTCCAAACTCTATAGTAGATCTGCCTGGATACAGGCTTCCTGGCATTGATTATAGTTGATACCACAGAGTTAGAGAGACCTCTCTTCTTTAGGATGTGGGATTCAATAGCCAGGCCGTTAAACTTAGAGTTAGTAAGGAAGGGTGGTATATCGGTCCTTGCGAAAGCAGGTCCGGTCGACGTGGAAGGGTCCAAGGACTCCCCACAGACATTTTGATGATCTCCGCGTACCAGGCCCTTCGGGGCCACGCTGGAGCCACCAGGATCACCGGCTTCTTTTCCAACCTGACTCTGCGAAGGAGTCGAGGCAACAATTGTAGCGGAGGGAATGCATATATCAGTCTGAACTGATCCCAAGGGAACACCAGAGCATCCGCGCCGCAAGCGAGGGGATCCCTTGTCCGGGAGACAAATCTGTCCACCTTTGCGTTGAATCTGGATGCTAGCAGATCTACATCCGGTGTTCCCCACCGCTGACATATTGCTCGGAAGACCTCGGGATGAAGGGACCATTCCCCTGGGCATAACTGTTGGTGACTCAGAAAGTCCGCCTTCCAATTCTCCACCCCTGGAATGAAGACAGCTGATATACATGGGACATGCTTTTCTGCCCATTCCAGGATGTGACTTACTTCCCTCTGGGCTGCACGGCTCCTGGTGCCTCCCTGATGATTGATATATGCCACTGCTGTGGCATTGTCTGATTGAATTCTGACAGGGGACCCTTGGAGTCTGGATGTCCAGGCTACTAGGGCATACCGGGCTGCTCGTATCTCTAAGAGATTGATGGGCAGGGTTCTTACTACATTTGACCATCTGCCCTGGAGAGACCATTGCTCCAGTACTGCCCCCCAGCCTATAAGGCTGGCATCTGTAGTGACCACCTTCCAGGATATCGGACTGAAGGGTTTTCCCTTCTGGAGATTCTGGGGGATCAACCACCAGCAGAGACTCTTCCGAACGGAAGGGGACAAAGCCATCGGGAAGTCTAGAGCCTGAATCTTTCCGTTCCAGGCTGACAATATGGCCCTCTGTAAATTCCTTGAGTGGAATTGGGCGTATGGCACAGCTTCGAATGATGCTACCATCTTTCCTAGCAGCCTCATGCACAGGCGTATGGACGGCTGTCTTTTTGCACAAAGCAGACGGACCAAGCCCCTCAGAGAGGATACCTTGTCTAGAGGTAAGAAAATCTTCCTCTGGTCTGAATCCAGCCGTAGCCCTAGATATACCAGGTTTTTCACTGGCTGTAGGGCTGACTTGTCCAGGTTGATGACCCAACCGTGAGATTCTAGATACTTGATTGTATCGACAATTACCAA
The DNA here is from genome assembly GCA_029206835.1 of Rana muscosa. Taxonomy (NCBI): domain Eukaryota; kingdom Metazoa; phylum Chordata; class Amphibia; order Anura; family Ranidae; genus Rana; species Rana muscosa. The sequence continues at coordinate 53,016,814 of CM055128.1, read as the reverse complement.
TTCTAGCTTGGCAACTGAGTGGTCCATCAACAACAGGTCGTCTAGGTATGCCATTATCGTTACACCTCGTGTTCTTAGATCGGCCAACAGTGGGGCCAGAATTTTTGTGAACACTCGTGGTGCTGTGGCCAGACCGAAAGGTAAGGCTCTGAACTGAAAAATGGCGCCCTTCTACTGCAAAGCGTAGAAATTTTTGATGACCTGGAAAGATGGGAACATGCAAGTAAGCATCTTTGATGTCGATCGAGGCTAACCATTCCTCCCCCTGTAGGGCAGCGGTGACCGATCGGATCGACTCCATCCGGAAAGACCGGACGTTTAGAAATTTGTTTAGACTCTTTAGGTCCAATATGGGTCTTATGTCCCCGTTTGGCTTTGGGACTGTAAAAAGGTTTGAGTAGAAACCCAACCCCCACTCTTCCATAGGAACCTCCATAATTACTCCTTAGAGCAATAGTTGTTCTAACGCCAATAGGAGAGACCCTCTTTTCAGAGGGTCTCTTGGCATGCCTGACCACATAAAATGGGAAGGAGGAGACTCTTTTAACTCCAACTTGTATCCCAGAGTTACTGCGGAGAGCACCCATCTGTCTTTGATCGTCTCCCGCCAGGTCTCTGCGAACAACTGAAGTCTTCCCCCCACCCGTTTGAGTGGGGGCAGCCCTTCATAGGCTTGCCTTGGAGGCTGGTTTAGTACCCCTTCGGATCCAGGGTTTCTTATTACCCTGTGACTGTCCCTGATTTTTACCCCCTGAGTTTGACCGAGGAGGCCGTCGGAACTGCTTAGTAGCAGACGTCGCAGGGATAGGAGAGGTAGTCCTCTTAAAAGATGGACCCCTAGACCTCTTCTTACTCGGTAAGAGAGTACTTTTACCACTGGAAATCTTCTGGATATACTTATCCAGGTCCTCGCCAAAAAGGCGTTCCCCATGAAATGGGAAGCTAACTAAGAGCTTCTTACAGGGAGCTTCAGCAGACCAGTTTTTGAGCCACAGAAGCCTACGCATATGTACCAAAGACAGCGTGAGGCGGGAGGCCTGATGGATAGAATCCTTGATGGCGTCAACCGCAAAGCATAATGCTCTAGGCAGATCAGCCAGAGCCTGGGCCTGCTGGTCTGGCAAATCCCTCAGGACCATTTTCATCTGATTCTTTAAAGCTTGGCAGACCCCAATAGCTGCCACTGCTGGCTGTGTAACAGCCCCTGCTGTGGAAAAAGCAGATTTTAATAAAGATTCCAATTTTTTATCTACTGGATCTTTGAACATTTGAACATTATCTACTGGGCATGTCAGTGATTTGTTCACAGAAGAGATGGCTGCATCCACCGTAGGAACATTCCATCTCTGGGTGAACTTTTCCTCCATGGGATAGATCACCGGAAATTTCTTAGGCGGAACAAATAGTTTATCAGGATGTTCCCAGTCCTGGTATATAAGTCCTTCCAATAATGGATGTATTGGAAAGGAGCAATTAACCTGGGGAGCTTTTAGCGACCCCAATGAGGAGACAGCAGTAGTTGATGGTTCAACAAGAGGCATTTTAAATGCAGATCGAACCATGTCAGTTAGGGTCTGGACCCACAATCTTTCAGTCTGTGATGCTGAAAATGGTTCATCTACTGTCGATTCCTCAAAAACAGAGTTAACCTCCTCCTGATCCCCTTCAGGTAGGTCGGTCCCTTCCTGGGACTGTTGCTCTGCCAACAGGCACTCTAATGGAGGTGATGGAGATCTGGCGCGCTTTCTTTCCTGCAGAGAAGAAGCGATCAATGCTGCCAATCTCTGCTCCAATCCCTCCAGAGTTGAGGAAAAAACCTCCTCTGTTATATATGCAGGAGCAGGTGGACTGAGGACAGCCGCAGTACCTGGCACTCCCGGGGGTTCCTTATGGGTATTAACCTCTGATTTCTCAGGGGAGGAGGGTGCAGATGACTGCTCCAGATCCTCAGAGCCCGATGGAGACCCCCTACACTTCCTGAGAGGTATATCTCGGAGTTTTTTAGGCGGCATATTCCTTAGTTCAAAGCTGAGGTATTCCAGCCGCAATACACCCCTTTACTGAAATAGTCTAATGCAATTTGCTGCTATGTACATCAGTGGGTGTCTACTAATGCGTCTTTCTGGGGATGCCTGTATCAACCGCCCGCTGTAAGCCCCTATACCATGCTACCAGCTCCTTTTCATGCTCTGTGTCCATAGCAAGCAGCGTGGACTGAGTCCTTTAATCTTGCTGGGACGCCCGCACATGTGCAGAAGCGCTGGGCGCACAGAGCGCGTCATCCGCCAGGCTCCGCCCACTTTTTTGAAGCTAAATCTATAAAAAGAAAGCGTGTGCGCGCGCGCGCGTGCGTGCGCTCTTGGCGCCCTGTAGGGCGAGGAGCCAGGGTCCCTGTTTCACCAGGACTCGGGGATGGAAGGAAACTACTTGGCAGCATGACAGAGGAATGCAGCTTCCCTGATAGAGAGCTCACTCATCTGCCTGGACTTTCACCATGGAAGGAATAGTCCCAAGAAAAAAAGACGTTCCACAGCGGCCTCTAGTGGACAAACACAGGTACCGCACTTTTGTCTCTTTTTTTTTTTTTTTTTTTAAAAACCTCCTTTATGAAAAACATTTCCAGGTTTACAGTTTTTAAAACTTCCTTTATGAAAAGACATTTCTAGGATTTCTTAGGCATATACAGCTATTAGCGGGAATACCTTTAGGTAACAGGCAGAAAGACATATTAGGCTTGGGGGTCCCCTCAATAGAACCAAGTTCCTGAGGGGCCCCCACTTACCTTTTCCCCGCCGCAGGACTTTGTTTGGTCCACAGAAGCCCAAACTTCACCTCTCACGGCAGGCATTGTACTAGACCTTCAGGGACCAGGTTCCCAAGGATTCCACTCCCCTGGACCTGTATAGCACCCTGCACAGATAGCCTCTTGGTTTTGGGTATGACCAGAGCTCTGGATCCCAGGGTCCAGCCCTCCTAAGAGAGGCATTACAGGCAAAACCCTGCTCTTCTCTGCAAGGCCCGGGTACCGACCGTTTAGCTATGAAGCTTTTTTGGTCGGATCCGGAATAGCTTGCTAAGGCCCAGAGAACCTGTACACAAGCCCAGATGAATACATGTTAACCTTGGCCAACACCTTAGACACTGGCAAAAAACTGAGGTACTCCCGGATGGGAGGGGCTTATATAGGGGAGGGTACTTCCTGTTTTGGAAGTTGCCAGTGCCAGCACCTGAAGGTAATTCTATATAACCCACATAGTAATGACTATGCTGCTCTGTGTCCCGTGATGTATGAACAAGAAATAAAGATAAATTTAGGTACTCCTGCTAGTTGCATGTAAAATAAATTTGAAAAGGAATACAAAAAAACTGTATAAAAGCATTTATTTGCCTGAAATGAAAATGTAACTAAACTTAAAAAGTGAGGTTTCCCATGTATTACATCTAGAAATGCTTGTTGTTAAGTATAGCCAAAGCTCGCTTGACTGCACTTCTCCTATGGATTGCAGTTCATTCTGCACTCCTGTGACCTATTTTCAGCCATCAGCGGGATAAAGTTCGCTGTCGGCTGACGTCCCTATGTTATACTTACCTGTTCTGTGCAATAGTTTTGCACAGAGCAGCCCGGATCCTCCTCTTCTCAGGTCCCGCGCCGGCGCTCCTGGCAGATTGCTCTTGAGGCACCCAAGCAGACCCCCTCCATCTCCTGATTAGCTCACTGGCTGCGACTGCCAAAAGCAATTCAGAAGTGCAAGCCCCTGGAGAGGCAAGGCTCTCGTGAACATCGCTGGATCGAGAGGGCTCATGTAAATATTAGGGGTGGGGGGGGGGGCTGCACACTGAAGGTTTTTTACCTTCATACATAGAATGCATGCAGGTTAAAAACCTTGAGCCTTTACAGCCACTTTAACCACTTCAGCCCCTGAATGTTTTACCCCCTTCCTGACCAGAGCACTTTTTTCATAGTTAGTTGGGTTGAAAAAAGACACAAGTCCATCAAGTTCAACCATAAAAAAAAAGAAACAAAATAAAAAATATCGTACAATGATTACAATCCCATATACCCAATTCTATACCCAGTCGATCCAGCAGAGCATGCTTAGAATTTGCTACAGCAGGGGAAAAAAATCCTTCCTGATCCCCCGAAAGGCAATCGGATTTTCCCTGGATCAACTTTACCTATAAATGTCAGTACCCAATTATATTCTGTACATTTAGGAAAGAATCCAGGCCTTTCTTAAAGCAATTTACTCAGCTGGCCAGAACCCCCTCTGGAGGGAGTCTATTCCACATTTTCACAGCTCTTACTGTGAAGAAACCTTTCCGTATTTGGAGATTAAATTTATTTTCCTCTAGACGTAAAGAGTGCCCCTTTGTACTCTGTGTTGACCGAAAAGTAAATAACTTAACACCAAGTTCACTATATGGACCACTTATGTATTTGTTGATCATATCCCCCCTTAATCTCCTCTTCTCAAGAGTGAATAAATTCAGTTCCTCTAATCTTTCCTCATAGCTGAGCTCCTCCATGCCTCTTATCAGTTTGGTTGCCCTTCTCTGCACTTTCTCCAGTTCCCTGATATCCTTTTTTTGAGAACTGGTGCCCAAAACTGAACTGCATATTCCAGATCAGGTCTTACTAATGATTTGTACCGGGGCAAAATGATATCTCTCTCTCTCTGGAGTCCATACCTCTCTTAATACAAGAAAGGACTTTACTCGCTTTGGAAACCGCAGCTTGGCATTGCATGCCATTATTGAGCTTATGATCTACCAAAACCCTCAGATCCTTCTCCACTACGGATCCCCCCAGTTGTACTCCCCCTAGTATGTATGATGCATTCACATTCTTAGCCCCCAAGTGCATAACTTTACATTTATCAACATTAAGGCCTCATGCCCACTGGCGTTTTTACAGCTGCGTTTTTTGCAGCTTAAAAACGCCTGTCCATGTTATTGTAAATATTTTTTTTTTTTTTTTTTTTAAAAACAAAAAAAAAAAACGTCGGAGCTAAAAACGCGACCGCGCGTTAGTGCGCGTTTTTGCGCGTTTTTTGACGCTCGCGTTTTTTTCTGCCTAATTCTGACGCTGAGGAACGCACTGGCCCTGGTTTTTTTTTACAGCTTACAAACGCCTATGCTCTTTACAGCTCAAAAACGCCTAGGTGGACATGAAGCTATAGACTAACATGGACAGGCGTTTTTAAGCTGTAAAAAACGCTCAAAAACGCGGCTGAAAAAACGCCCGTGGGCATGAGGCCTAAACCTCATCTGCCACATAGTCGCCCAATTAGACAGAGCATTGAGGTCGGCTTGTAAATTGGTGACATCCTGTAAGGACGTTATTCCACTGCATAGCTTGGTGTCATCTGCAAAGACAGAAATTTTACTTTTGATCTCAGACCCAATGTCATTTATAAACATATTAAAAAGTAAGGGTCCCAGCACTTGGCACTGCGTCACTTTAACTGGTAATTGTGCGGTCATGCAATGTTGTACCCGAAAAACAAAATTTGCCTCTTTTTTCCCCCACAAATAAAGCTTTCTTTTGGTGCCATTTTATCACCTCAGATTTACATTTTTTGTGCAATAATCAAACAAAAAAAAAAGCGACAATTTTGAAAACAAAAACAAAAAAAAACACCAATATTTTCTGCTATAATAAATATCCCCAAAAATGTTTTTAAAAAACAAAAATGTCTTTACTAGGTTTAGGCCAGGGGTGCCCAACCTTTTGAAGTGCGAGGGCCACTTAAGTGACTTGGTAACTGGTCGTGGGCTACAATGAGCAGAGCAGGCAGATGACAGGTTCATGTCCACTCTGCATATGCAGAGCAGACAGGGGCACAGCCCACTCTATTGGCCCTCCAATCCTGTCTGCCCAGATGGAAGAAGACGGATCCCCCCTTCTGTTTTTTTTTTTTTCGAATTAGAGGTAGGTGGGTGTAAAATGGCCACATGTCCGTTTACATCTGTGGATCAATAGAGGTGAACGAAGGGTCCAATTGGGTTTGATTGATCATGTCAAAGGGGCCTAAGGCTGCTTTCACACTGATGCGCTGCGGTATACCCACACCGAGGGTGCAGCGCAGTGCACCTGTGGCTTTCCTCTGGGTTAGCTGCACTTAGACTTCTATTACATCCTGCAGGTGTGGTGCACTTTCTGAAGTGCACCAACCCACAGGTAATAACAGAAGTCTATAGCTCAGTGCAAGTAACCTGCAGGTGTTCTGCGCTGCACCTGCGGATCAGTTTGAAAGTAGCCCAGTAAACACTGCAGAACAGATATGCACATATACACACTCTGATTTTAGTATTAACGTTACCTTTAATAACAGTCTTCCATTCAGGCATCACCAGCTGTTGCTGTCCCAGGCGGAGAGAATTTGGTATCACTCCACCTGTGACAGGAGTTGGCGCTATAGATGAAGCATGGGCTTATGCCCAGAGCAGGAGGTTGCGGGCCACATAAGAGGGCTCCGCAGGGCCACATGTGGCCCCCGGGTCACTAGTTGGGCACCCCTGGTTTAGGCCAATATATATTCTTCTACATATTTTTGGTAAAAAAAAAAATTCAAAAAATTCAAAAAATTGCAATAAGTGTATATTGATTGGTTTGCACAAAAGTTATAGCGCCTACGAACGATGGGAAAAATTTATGGCGTTTTTATTATTATTTTTTATTTTTTTACTAGTACTGGCGGTAATCTGCAATTTTTTGTGGTATTGAGACGGACAGATCGGACACTTCTGATACATTTTTGGGACCATTGACATTTATACAGCGATCAGTGCTATAAAAATGCACTGATTACCATGTAAATGTCACTAGTAGGGAAGGGGTTAACACTAGAGGGTGACCAAGGGGTTAAATGTGTGTTTCCTCAGTGTGTTCCAACTGTATGGGGATTGGACCGAGTAGGAGAGGGGACAGATCGCTGTTCCTACTTACTAGGAGCAAGCGACATGTCTCCTCCCCTCTGACAGCACAGGGATTTGTGTGATCGCCAGCCACGCGCGGCGCCTTTTGTCTGTGCTTAAAGGCAACCCCGTACGGGGTTTCGTGCAGGGGAGCCATTCTGCCCCCGTAAATAGAGGTGAGCCGGTCGGGAACTAGTTAAGCACTATCCTGCCTGGAATTCTTTCTAAAAAAACAGCAGTGCACTTCCTGGTATGTAAAAATACCTAGGCACCTACAGTCTCATAGCTGTATATCTGCAGTGTGAGATCTCAAGCACTGCAGCCTCTGCTAGGGTCAGAAGATTTGGTAATGTTATCACTGTGCTGCTTACTGTTCTCCTTTCTTGAAACTATGACATGAGGAAGCAAAGGCCTGTTTCTACCAAGATGGCCGTCTCCACATAGTCACACTCGTGAATAAACAAAGCTTCCTGTGCCATTATAAACTGCATAGGCAACTGTCAGGAGTGGCATGTGCCACATTACACAAGTAGTTCTGTTTCAGGTCCATCTGTGCCACATGCACAAGGTTATATATCAGAGTGAAATTGAAACTAGTAATTAGCAGAGGGAATATGGCAGTTATCCATATAAATAACTGTTGCAGATTTCCACCAGGTGTGACTTGTCAGGAGACACCCTGAACCCCTCTCTGCCCGTGCAGTGATAACACTACATGAGCAGAGGATACAGGGTTACCAACCACCTCCTCCTCCTCCCCTCTTGCTCAGGGCCCAGTTTGGGATGGCAGAGAGATCAGAGCATGCAGCTCAAGCTCTCTGTGCTGCCTATCATATCACAGGCACAACAGAGCAGAGGGCAGTTCGCTCCTAATGTGCCCTTTTGTTAAAGTGGTTGTAAACCCTGTAAAAAAAATGTTTTTTTTTTAAAACAACCTGCAAGACAAAGGCATAATGAGCTAGTATGACTAGCATACTAGCTCATTATGCATCACTTACCTTAGATCGGGGCCCCCGAAGCCTTCCGGGTATCGCCGCTCCAGCCAATCACAGCGCCGCTCTGGCGCTGTGATTGGCCGGAGCAGCGAAGACGTGAATCTGTGCATACGCGCGGGAGCCGGATTTGTGAATGGGATTAACCGTATGAATGCGCTGTAGACACCGATGCATGTCATTTTTAGCAAATATCTCCTAAACCGTGTAGGTTTAAAAGATATTTCTTGCACCTACAGGTAAGCTTTAATCTAGGCTTACCTGTAGGTGCAAGTTGCATAAGTGGGTTTACAACCACTTTAAAAGTTCTCACCTGGGCGATTGGAATTACTTCTCAATGGTACCTCAATCGCAGCATGATAAATCACGACAAATCGCAACGTGCACCGCTGTCGCTCAAAAGAAGCTCCTGCTCCTTTTTGAGCAATGCGCGTTGCGATTTGCAGCACGATTGGGGTGCCGTTAAGAAGTAAGCGCATCGTACAAGAGTCTCGAAATTTACAGTATGCACGGAGCTGAATTAGGAGCAGCATCTTCTTCATCTTTTTATGTTTAGAAGAGTGGTGCAGGCATTGTGTTTGCACCACTCTTTGTTCCTTGCCCTCACCGTGCAGAACAAGGCATCATAAGCCAGTAATCAGGCTAAAAAGTCAGCTGCAGGGAGACCACAGGCAAAATTTATGGCTAGTCCTTTGCCCCTGCCTGCCTTTTTTGAGCACACCTTCAAAATAACAGTCCCACTTTAAAGTAAAATTACAGCCAAAGATCCACGCTTCCTAAACTTTCTTATATAAAACTATTTCTATTTTTCCAGTATAGAAAAGGTGATTGTTTGCAAAGAAGCAGAAAATATAATAACCACTATTACGGGATACAACAGGTCAACTAAAATTTGTGTATTCTATCTTGCACAATACTACTACGAAATCTCGCTTCTCTTCTCCGACAGACAGAACCATCATCTATGACTTGTTTGGGTATTGGTGGATGACGGTAACAGCTTTGATGAGGCTCTACATTCAGCCTGTAAATCTTACCATATAGAGGCTATTTAAAGGACAATAAATGAGAATTAGAAGAGCTTTGGCTTCCAGGGACAAGATTTCACATAGCCGCAGGCTCATGTGTCAAAACAGAATTGTTCGATAAGACTTGAACAATTCCAGTCATTATGGGTATTTTAATGCAGACAAAGTATTCCAGCCACGGGCAATATGACCTCTCCTGCTTTCCCAAAACCTGCAAGTCAAGCTTGAGCAATCACATACTGCCACAATATCAGATTAACCTACAAACTAGATGATTCAGCCCACAGCTTATCTTTTGTTAACATATATCATAGATATGTGTCCCTGATCAACAGAGATCGAAGACTACTGTCTGTAGAAAAATAAGCATTGCAACCAGTATAGAAAGAAATACTTATTTACAAAAATAAATAGGAGGTTATCATCAAATGTCATTGTGGAAAGTAAATTAAGAAATAAAAAGCGTATTCATAGTAAAAGAATACAAATTACTACAAAAACATTGTTTTAAAAGGGAACAAGTCACAAGTTATTGAAAAAAATAAATAAAAAAACATATACAAATGGACATAGATGGGTTATAGAGGGGCTATAGAGGGCAGCGCAAAGTGAAGGTATATGGCATGTACTAGTCCCAGGTTATATAAAATATACTGCAGCTCCAGGGCTCTTTGGGAACTTTTGATATCCAGGGTAAATAATACCAACCATGCATAAAACAGCACAGAGGCATAGCCCCCATTGCATTGTGGGATGCAGGTGTGAAGCCTAGGCTTCTATGTGGTGCATGGGCTGTACAATCAGCTTCAGGGAGGCCTTGGAGCCCAATTATAACTGGTATGTACTGGTGCCTTGTGGTGCTTGCTATACCCAACTATATTACTTTACACTGGTTTGCCCAAGATCAGGTTGAGTTTAATGCATTCCTATCAAGCAAACATTAATGTCCTGTAAATTGCGAGCTGGGTTCTCCATGAATCATTTTATTCCACCTCATTCCACAGATGCTCGATTGGATTGAGATCTGGGGAATTTGGAGGTCACGTCAACACATCAAAATCGTTGTGGTGTTCCTCGAACCATTGTTGAACCATTTTTGCAGTGTGGCAGAGCACATTATCCTGCTGAAAGAGGCCACTGCCATCAGGGAATACCGTTTTCATGAAGGGGTGTACTTGGTCAGCAACAACGTTTAGGTAGGTGATATGTGTCAAAGTAACATCCACAGGAGATATAAGACTGGCGTGCCTCCCCTCTGGCAAATGAGCTGAAACGCCTCCGGGTGTAGAGACCATTCTCCTTGGTCCAGCATCTGGAAACTCTGGTAGTCCGCCTGCCAGTTTCCCCAACCCGGAATGTATACGGCTGACAGGCCTGGTACGCTCCTTTCTGCCCCCCTTAGGAGGTGAGCGACCTCCGATGCTGCAGCAGAGCTGCTTGTTCCCCCTTGATGATTGACATACGCCACCACTGTGGTGTTTGTCTGACTGGATTCTGACTGGACGCCTCTGAGACCATGGAGAGGCAAAGCCAGATCGCCCGGAGTTCCAGGACAAAGATCGGCAAGTGGGATTCCTCCGGAGTCCAGCGACCCAGGTTGACTGAGCTCCCCAGACTCCTGTCCAACCAGGAAGACAGCCGTCCACAGTGACCACCATCCAGTAAAAAAGGAAGGAACGACTTCCCGGACAGAAGTGCCAGTGATGTCGGCCACCAACTAGGGATTTTGACAATCCAGAGATGAAGGGCACTTGACCCTCTGGACAGAATTACCTTCTGTAACACTTGCGTGTGAAATAGTGCATACGGTACTGGTCTCGAAGGAGACTACCATGAGGCCCAGGACTCGCCTGAAAAAGTCACGTGACAACCATCTTTGGGATGTCAACTGCCACACCCCAGCCCGAAGGGTCTGCAACTTTCCCATAGGGAGGAAAAAAAAACTTTTGCCAGAATCAACCCTAGATACACTAGGAGTTGAGACGGTACCAATACTGATTTCTGAGTGTTCAGCATCCAACCAAGGATCGGAGGGTCTGACAGGTTATAGACACTCTCACCTCTAAATTTTGAGTTTGAAGTGGCCCTCAGAAGAAGATTGTCCAAGTTGCCCATGATAGCGATGCCACGCTGTCTTAGTAGGGCCAGAATCGGGGCAAGCACCTTGGTGAACACCCTTGGTGCCGATGCCAGGCCAAAAGGGGAGAGCCACCATTGGTAGTGGTCTTCCCCGGCCGCCAAACGCAGACATCTCTGATGCCTGGTGCATACGGGGACATGCAAGCATGCATCCTTGATGACCAAGGATGCCGGAAATCCCCTGGATGGAGGGCTGCGACAACAGATCGTCTTCAGCACCACGAACAGATTAGAGTAGAACCCCTGAACCTGCTCCTGTACTGAGACAAGAAGGACCACCCTGCGTATCAGCAGGTCTTGAACCGCCCCATATAGGACTTCCCAACAAGTCGGCTGAAGCGGGCGGTTTAGAGGGAAAAAAATCTGTTCGGTAGGCAAGCAAGGTTGGGCTTGTGAAACTAGGGACACTTCTGTCCCTCAGCAGGTGCTTAACCGGCCTGGGGTTGTTCACTTGCCGCACTAGGTGGACGAAAGAACTGCTTGTGCATGGTGAAGGAGAGCCCTAGCCTATGGCGTGGTTTCTTACCACTTTTTGGATTGCAGGAGCAGCAAGCTCTTACCTCCTGTGGCATCCTTAATGATGTCATCCAGAGAGTCTCCAAAAAGACTGTCACCCTTAAAGGGCAGGTCCAATAAGGCCTTCTTGGAAGTTTTTTGGTCCGTAGGCCAGCACTTAGCCAAACCAGGTGGCGTAATACCACTGCATAAACCGAGGCTCTGGACAGCAAGGGGATAGTATCCATGTCCGACTCGCAGGCAAACTTAAGGCCCTGTACCAACTGGTCAGCCAAAGCTACCTCGTCCGGAGGAGCTTCCCATGTCTTTAATCCCTGGAGTAGCATCTTTGCCCACTCAGTAGGTGTCTGAGACACAAAAGCCCCAGCCATTGCTGGACGCACCGCTGAGCCCACTATAGGTAGCAAGCGATTGCCTCAGCCTTCTTGTCCGCAGGGTCCTTGAAGACAGGAGCCCCTTCCACTGGACTCGTGGTTACTTGGTTAAGTCTGGACACAGGGGGGGTCCACTATCGGGGGAGAGGTCCATTTTTTCAGGAAACTCTCCTAAAAGGGTTACCACCGCCAAATTTTTTGGGGCCGAAAAAAGCCTTCAATGGTTTTTCCCCCCTCTTTGTATAAAAGTTTATCAAGATAAGACATACAAGGAAACACCTTGGCAGTGCGGGCCGGCTTACGGAACCCATAGGGAACCGCCGCCACTGTTGCAGAATTCCCCAACTTCAGCGTAACCCGCACTGCGGCGATAGGTACCAAGCCTTTTCGCGTGCTGACCCGGACCTGGAGTCATCCTCACTGTCGGACCGGTCACGGTCCGCAGCCGCTGATGCATCAGAATCGGGGCCATGAGCCACAGCTGGGCCTGGCTCTGCACTAGAATTATCCCCAGAAGATGGCAGGGGGAGGGGGCGCTTCCTACCCCCCGTGTTCCCACGCGCCGCTTCCACCTTGGCAACAAAAGGTCTCCAGGATCGCTGACATAGCATCCACTGACATAGCAGGGGCACCAGTTGCCAACTCAGGTGTTTCAGGGGAAAAAAACCTCTGCTGACCCATGCTCCCGACACCCATAGGGACTCCAGGCAAGGTATCACAGCCCACCCTCCTAGCTGCTACAGAGATGCAGGGTCTCCCAGAGGACTCACCACCCTTAGGACGGTCACTGTTACTGCTGATCGTCTGCTCCCGCCAGTGATGGTCTCCCATAGCTGCCTGTGTAAGTCTGATCCTCCGTCAGCGTGTGTCTATCGCGCGCCTGTAAATGCACCCTAGAGGCCAAAGACTTCCACAAAATGGCCGCCGATCGGCAGTACTGAAGAACGGCGTGAACCACAAGAAAATGGCCAACACAGGCGTGGACCACAAGAAAATGGCCGCTGACAACAAAAGATTGTATGCAGACTTTTAAAATGTCTAATATGAATGAGAACGTTACAATAGGTCACCTGTCTCTACAATTTCATAGCAACCATGACAGTGACAACTTGACTACTATGAGCCAATTTAACATGGTCTGAAACAAGAACCATCTGTGTTGCTAAACCGCAACCAGTAAGGCTTGAACCCTCCGTTGTAACGCAGACAATTTTTATTTTCAACATTTTTCTAAAGGAGGCATTATATAGAGTAAAATGAAATCCCACCATGCCACGAAAAAGTGAGTGAGCTTTGAGTGCTGGGTAGTGTCCATACATTTATAACAGCAATGCTTTACCAACATCAACAGGCAATAATACAGTTACTAGTGTAGTTGCTATATGACGAATCCAAGCATATTGCCCTTTCCTCCCCAACCACTAGAGTTACCAAGCAATCATTTCTTAGCACTGCACAAAGTAACGCTCCAATAATCAGGCCTCATATACACAGGGTATCCGTTCAGCCCCTCTGAATGTCTTTTCTCCTGGCAAGAGAAACGAGCCAAAGCCGTGTATTGCACATGTGCTTAGGTGCGTCAAGCATTTGAGTGTTAATGGACTCCACTGGCCAGAATATTAATTTATTCTGACCTTTGGAATGCATTAAAGCGGAGTTCCACCCAAAAGTGGAACTTCCGCTTAAACCATTCCTCGCCCCCTTACATTTGGCATGTGATTTTTTTTGGGGGGGGAGTGGGGGCTTCAGTAGGAGTGGGACTTCCTGTCCCACTTGCTCCTTCCGCCCAGGGACCGCTTAGGCGATTCGTCATATCACCTTTTGGCGGCCCCTCCCTGTAGGGGATCACCTGGGACACGTGACAGGTCCCAGGCGATCGCCTGTCCACTCAGATTGCGCAGCGCCGCTCGCGCATGCGCAGTGAGTGCCCGGCCGTGAAGCCGAAAGCTGTCACGGCCGGGTGCTCACAGTTAGAATGGAGGTGCCGGCGGAGGGGGGAGAGGAGCGAAGCTCCGTGCGGCCGCGTCGCTGGATAGTGGAACAGGTAAGTGTCTGTTTATTAAAAGCCAGCAGCTACAAAAAGTGTAGCTGCTGGCTTTTAACTTTCAATAAACATAAAAAAGGCTGGAACTCCGCTTTAACTCTCAAACGCACCAAATTGCATCTAGCACCAGCTCCTCTCCTGAATCCGCTTTTTATGGAGGGTTTTTTTTTTCAGCTTGTAAATGTCTATTTATGCATGAACACACAAATTAACAGAGGTGCTTTTACTGGCTGAAAGAAAAAATGCCAAACACCAGTAGAAATGGCATTTACGCCCAGTGTGCATGAGGCCTTACATTGATGACTCTTGTAATATGTAACCTTCACAGGTACCAACACAGGAGGAGGAGGAGCAATGATGTACTGGTAATCATAACTATAAAATCACAAATTAGTAGCTTAAAGAGGAACTGCAGTCTGCTCATATACAGTAATTTGTAATAAAAACATCTTTGCCATTCTGAAGCTTCCCTCCAACTACTTTGCATATTATGTTATATATACTGTCAGGGCTTGACAAATTTGCTTGGAATCTAGGAGCCAGCTAAAAAAGTTAGGAGCCAGGAACGCGCACTGTACCGCCGAGCTTGCGCGCAGAAGCGAACGCATACATGAGTAGCGCCCGCATATGAAAGCGGTGTTAAAACCACACGTGAGGTATCGCCGTGATTGGTAGATCGAGAGCAATAATTCTAGCCCTAAACCTCCTCTGTAACTCAAAACATGCAACCTGTAGAATTTTTTAAACGCCGCCTATGGAGATTTAAAGGGTAAAAGTTTGTCGCCATTCCACGAGCGGATGCAATTTTTAAGCGTGACATGTTGGGTATCAATTTACTCAGCGTAACATTATCTTTCACAATATAAAAAAAAAAAAAAATTGGGCTAACTTTACTGTTTTTTTTATTAAAAAATAAGACAAGTGTATTTTTTCCCAAAAAAGTGTGCTTGTAAGACCGCTGCGCAAATACGGTGTGACAGAAAGTATTGCAATGACGGCCATTTTATTCTCTAGGGCAGGGATATGCAATTAGCGGACCTCCAGCTGTTGCCAAACTACAAGTCCCATGAGGCATAGCGAGACTCGATGACAGCATCAAGCATGACACCCAGAGGCAGAGGCATGATGGGACTTGTAGTTTTGCAACAGCTGGAGGTCCGCTAATTGCATATCCCTGCTCTAGGGTGTTAGAATAAAAAATATATATAATGTTTGGGGGTTGTAATTAAAAGGGAAGGAGATGGGGCAGTGGAAACAGACAGGGGAAGCTCCATTAGCATTGCTGGTTGTATGTCATACCAACGGCCACCACAAGATGGCGCCTGATCACAGAAGGAAGCATAGGCCTGCAGAAGGCCGCAAAGCCGCGGCCTCAATTACCGGCCGGCCTGACGAGATTGCGCGGCGCGGGGGGTGGGGGTTTACGGAGACACAGGATACCCCAGCTGTGCTGCCCCAGGCGCCAGGTCGCTTATTCTAGTCGCAATGGCGACCTGGCGCCCGGGGATTGTCGAGCCCTGTATACTGGGATTCTGTACTTGCCAAATATTCTGCAGAAATCTCCCTCCACCAAGTCTGGCTACATCCATTTTAACTGTGGGCAGCTGTTGCCTGTTCACTTCCTGGATTTACACAGACACACAGAGGCACACCTCCAGCTCTGATTGGCCCTTTTATGACTCGCCGCCCCTCCCTTCCTGGCAATCTAATCATCCAACTCGCATGACAGAAGTGTGACTGGTTCTCAATGGAACCGTTGCACACAGCTCCGGGGCGGCCGCGGTCTGCATTGGAAAAGGGTCCTATGCATCTTTGGCTCAGTTTCAGGTGCAAATTCAGGCAAAAATTCGGACCTGATTCGCACCTAAAATCGGTGTACAGGGATGCACTGGACCCCCGCTGATCTGAACCGTGGCCACATCAGTGTGAACCCAGCCAAACCGCTTCAACACAGGGCATTTTTACCCCCTTTCTGCCCAGGCCAATTTTCTTTTACAAATAATTTTATTAATATCCATAGCAACTTTACAGCTTAACAGTGAAAAGTATACATTGTGAATGAACATAACAGAAAAAAAATGGAGTAGCATTTTAAGAAGGAAAAAATAAAAATGCTAGTGAATTAGACACATAAAGGTGATCAAACATACTCAGGTCCCAGGAATACCCGTAGGGCATTGTCCAACATTTAACAAGTGTTTAAAAAGTTTATCTCAGCGGGAGCCTAACTCAGTGTTTCTCAACTCCAGTCCTCAAGGCGCACCAACAGGTCATGTTTTTGGGATTTCCTGCAGATAAAACAGCTGTGATAATTACTAAGGCAGTGAAACTGCTCAAATCACCTGTGAAAATCAATGGAAATCCCAAAAACATGACCTGTTGGTGTGCCTTGAGGACTGGAGTTGAGAAACACTGGCCTAACTGAACAGTCCTGGGTATCTAACCATGCAGCCAACTCATCCAGGGCTATGCTCGCTGGTCTGATGGATTATGAGCTGAAACCGAGAAATAAAAATACTGAAAGGAAGATTCAAATAGAGACAGAGTCTGACATTAGCAGAAATGGAAAGAAAAAAAAAAGGGGGGGGAGGGGGTCCTCGCGGTGAGGGGCAAGAGCACATCAGATCCGAAGAAAGGGGGGGGGGTGTCAAATCTAGTGGGTTTAGAGTAATCAACCCAGGGTTGCCAGACCATCAGGAACTTATCATGGGTGTCTGAGAGGATAGCAGTCAGCTTCTCATTTACCATTATGCCGTCCATGCGGTTTTTAACCGCCTCAAAGCTTAGTGCTGGTGTCTTCCACGCCTTTGCTATCGTCAGTTTGGTTACAGTAAAGAGGTGCAGAGCCAGCTGGCGCTCCGAGTGCAGCAGTTCTGCAATCGGGTTGCCCAGGCCAATTTTCAGCGCTGTTACACTTTGAATGACAAATGCGCGGTCATGCAATGCTGTACCCAAATTTCATAATTTCATGCAATGCTATACTCAATTCTTTTTTCCCCCCTTCTTAGCTTTCTTTTGGTGGTATTTAACCACTGGATTATTTTTTTTGTGCTAAAAATTTTTTTAATAAAAAACACAAAAATACCAAATTATTAAAAAAAAATATATTCTTTTAAAATTTTAACAAAAAGTTTTTCTTAATTTCGGTCAGAAAATAGTGTAAATAATTAATCTTTCTCCTTCACTGATGTGCGTTGATGAGGCGGCACTAATATGCAAAACTGATGGGCACGGAAAGGTGACACTGAAAGGCACCATTGGGGCTGCACTTATAATACAGGCACTGATTATTTATACAGGTCTCCCCTGTGAGGAGATGCCGCTGATCGGCTCTCCTCTCCTCACACTCTGACACTGTGAAGCGAGGAGAGCCGATAACCGCCATTTCCTTGTTTACATGTGATCAGCTGTGATTGGACACAGCTGATCACATGGATGAAGAGCCTCGTCTGCGGCTCATTACTGAGATGGGTGATACGCCTTGTGTGAATAAAAGAGGGCGCCCCTCTTCCCCCTTTCATTCACACTATTCTCCATAGGTTATCAGGACCTAATTTGTTTTAGAGGAGCTGCCTCCAATCATGTTCCATCTGCCTTCACCCAACACACTAGCGCCGTAGTTCCTCATCATTTCTCCAGTGATGTGCCTTGTCCCAGGGACACAGCGCGCCCCTCGAATACTGCGCAAGTGCGCTGAGACTGGGAAGGAATCATATGACGTCGCCCCAAAACGAGAAAGCCTCCCGGCCGCCGTCATTAGTCTATACAGCGGGCAGGAGGTGGTGAAAGTGGCAATCAACACTCCCATTAAGATCTGTGTTCAGCATTTACAAAGTGGAACGGTACTTTAAAAGCTTCAAAGTTTTCCAGAAGTTCTGTAACTGCTTTGAGAATGTTTGTCCATACTGCTCTTATACGAGCTGAAGCACGTGTGATGGAGATCTAAGTGGAGGATAGGAGAAGCGGTGCACAGAGTCATACAAGAGTCATACAGCGGACGCCATGATTTTAAGAGGTAAGAAATAAAAAAGGTTTGGAAGCAATACGAGGTAAATAAAACATGAACAATATGTGAAGGTTTAAGCCTCATTCCTTCAGGGTGTAGCACAGTGTACGTCCCTGTGATGGGCGTGTTTACCCCCACGGGGGATGTACAGGTGTTCCACGCATCACTGCGACAGTGTTTAGTCAGAATAGGCAACCCGTCAGATTTTAGAACGGAAGTGACGTTCCATCGCCGCCATCTTGCTACACCCCACACTCATCCACAGTAAAAATACAGTGAGAAGGCGGCAAGCGGACATCTTGTTACACCCACCGGAGTCATGCATTTCACACCTATTTTTACCAGTAAACTCATCTTATATAGTGAAACTCAGTATTTTTAAATCCGTAAGACTGTTTTGATGTTGCTTTTTCAAAGCAGCGGTGTGCTGTCACATTAGCAAATCTGTGAGATCAGCAGACTTGCCGATGCTTTTAAAATTCAACATCAAAACAGTCAGTCACACTTCTAACTACTGTATTTCACTATAAAAGCTGAGTTTACTGGTAAAAATAAGTGTTGCTATTCCCGAGATTTCCCTTTTTTAGAGGGCATTACGTAGTAACCGACATTTATCTATTTTTTTCCTGGTTTATTACTTAGTACCTTTTTGCAATATACTCCTGATGAGTGGCTGAAATACCATGAAACACGTTGTTTCAATAAATAGGCGCCAAGACATGCCTGGTTCCAATCTTGCATTTCTATATGTATTATTTGTACTATCTGATGTAGGAGTTATTCATGAATTAATTTTAAATAATTATATTTTTATCCACCATGTTTATATGATGATCTGTAATAATTGATTTGTACTGTGTCCTATCATGTTTTTTGATAATGTGTACCCCATGTTATAAGTATTATTAGATGTGTAAGTCTTTTTGACTATATATTTATAAATTATTATGGATTGCTCAATGTCCTCCCCTGAATAGGCATGTTCAATTTAGGAGTCTGACAATAAAATATATTATTATTATATAAAACTAGTATCATTATTCATAATAAGAAAAGAGGGGGGTGGAGGCGCCAACTAAAATAATCCTACTGTGATAAATAATGTAAGTATAGTATATATACTTACAGGTTCACTTGCAAATGATGTCCATCGAGGATGGGGGTGTTCTGAGGTAAGTCTGTTACTTACATTATTTATTACATTATATACTATAAGTATATATACTATACTTACATTATTTATCACAGTAGGATTATTTTAGTTGGCGCCTCCACCCCCCTCTTTTCTTATACTTCTTGCTGACAGAGGACATGGACACCCTCTGAGGATGGCTGCCTCCTATTGTTTTTTTAATATACAGATTGACTTAGAAGTGCCATTAGAGCCACTATTACATTCATTTTAAAGGCATCACATCGCGAGGGGTGCCGGAATCCCCCCCTTTCTATGATCATTATTCATAATGACAGGCTTCATTCAAAGCCCCAACCTTCCTCTCTTTCTGGTAAAAATAAGTGTGAAATGCAAGACTCCGGTGGGTGTAACAAGATGTCCGCTTGCCGTCTTCTCACTATAGACGAGTGTGGGGTGTAGCAAGATGGCGACGACGGAATGTCCCTCCCATTACAAAATCTGACGGGTCGCCTAATCTTGACAAAACACCGCCAGTCCGATTTATGTCTATTGGGATGCAACAGCCGCTGCTCCCCATTTGACACGCATGCGGGTGCACAGCCGTGTTCTGGTCATTAACCACTTGCCGCCAGCCACATCGGCAAAGTGGTTCTGTTATCCTGACTGGACGTCATATGACATGATCAGGATAACAAGGGGGCGCGCAATGCAGCGATCTGAGGTGCTGTGTTTAAGTCTGACACACTGCATGTCCGATCGTGGTATGGAGCCTCTGACAGAGGCTCCTTACCACGTGATCAGCTGTGACCAATCACAGCTGATCATCGCGTGAACCAGGTAGTGCCGGTGTTTCGTCAGATATGGCGACCCGTCAGAATTGGTAATGGAAGTGACATTCCGTCGCCGCCATCTTGCTACACCCCACACTCCTCCATTGTAAGGATACTCCGAGAAGGGGGAAAGCGGACATCTTGTTACACCCACCGGAGTTTTCCATTTTACACTTATATTTAACAGTAAAGTGAGTTTATATAGTGAAATCCAGTACTTAGAACTCTGTCTGCCTGTTATAATATTGAATTTTAAAAGCAGCCGTAAGCCTGCTCATCTCACAAGTTTGCTAATCTGACAGAAGTTCGCTGCTTTTAAAATTCAATATCTAACCAGTCAGACGGCCTTCTAAGTACTGTATTTCACTATATAAACTCACTTTACTGTTAAATATAAGTGTAAAATGGAAAACTCCGGTGGGTGTAACAAGATGTCCACTTTCCCCCTTCTCAGAGTATCCTTCCTATGGAGGAGTGTGGGGTGTAGCAAGATGGCGGTGACAAAACCTCACTACCCTTACCAATTCTGACGGGTTGCCTAATCTAACGAAACACTGGTAAGCGGCTTTCCTCGGGTTAAGGCTGACAGAGAGAGCCAATCCGCGTCTCTCTCTGTCAGGAGTGGGTGGGGGGGGGTCTGTGCTGTTAATCAGCACATTGATTACCAGCGCAGCCCCCATCAGTGGTGCCCATCAGCTGCCAGCATGTGCCCCATAAATAATGCCTGTCAGTGCCCATCAAAGTGCCAAACAGTGCCCTTCAGACGCCACTCAGTAGCTCCTCATCAGTGCTGCCTATCCAGTGCCATATATTAGTGCCCATCAGTTTTGTTTTTCAAAAGAGTCAGTCTTTTTTAGTTTGTTTAGCAAAAAATAAAAACCCCAGAAGTGATCAAATACCACCAAAAGAAAGCTCTATGTGTGGGAGGAAAATGATAACATTTTTGTTTGGGTACAATTGTTATTCCAAATGTGACAACGCTGAAAGCTAAAAATTGTCCTGGGCAGGAAGGGGGGAAAGTGTTTGGTATTGAAGTGGTACTTGACGTAATTGTAGCCGTATTAGTGCAATTGTGACAGAGAAAATTAAGTACTGTCCGTGATACTTTTTTTATTTGCACTAACATAGAATTTTTCAGGACAAGCTTTCGGGGTATGTCCCCTTCTTCAAGGTCCAAGCAGTACTGATTCACAATTTTTTTAGCAGAATGTTAAAACAAAGCAAGAAAAAAATCTCAGAGGGAAAGGAAAAAAAAACACATACAAATCAATGGTAATAAAGATAGCAGCAGAGTTAGTGAGATAAGACAGAGGGAGAGCTATAGACTTGAGGGGGGAGATGCTAGTCACAGAGGGGGTCATAAAACCTTAGTATAATGGGTAAGGAAACCAATGTCTAAATTTAGGCCATTCGTTTTTGTGTCAAAAAGAATTATCATTCTTAGTTCAAATGTTTTCCTTTCCTGGATAGTTCTGAAATTCCCTTTAAGAACTAAAACATTGAGGTTTTCTATAGTGTGGTCCGGTTGTGAGAAGTGATGTCCCACAGGTGTGCAGAAACTGTCTTCTTTATGTTCTTTGATGGTATGTCTGTGAAAATTCATCCTCGCTTGCAACTTCTGTCCTGTTTCACCAACATAAGATCCTTTGCCACACCTGTTGCATTGGATGAGGTACACAACATTACTGGAGGTACAGTTGTAAGATCCCATGATAGTGAAGGTCCCATTTGTGTGTGTGACACTTTTGGATGGATTGATCTGGTTGCACAGTTTGCAGCGTTTTTTATTGCAGGGTTTGCTTCCATTATTTGTGACTTCATAATCAGAGTGAAGTTTCCTGCTGATTAGTTTGTGTCTGAGGTTGGGTGGTTGTCTGAAAGCCAATAATGGGGGTTGTTGGAATATTTCTTTCAGAGTTTCATCCTCTGTTATAATGGGCTGTAAATCTTTGATTATCTTTTTGATCCCTTCTAGTGTTGGGTTGTATGTGGTGACCAGAGGTACTCTGTTATTTGTTTTTTTCTCTTTGTATTGGAGGAGATTTTCTCTTCGGGTTTTCAAGGCTGTGTTTATGCTGTTGTTGATGGTTTTGTCTTTATATCCTTTCTTCTGGAAAGAGCCTGCCAGTGTTCTGAGATGTTTATCTCTGACTTCTGGGTCTGAACAAATTCGGTGGTATCTGATGGCCTGGCTGTGTATGATGGCTCGTTTAGTGTGTTGGGGATGAAAACTGGAACTATGAAGATAGCTGCATCGGTCAGTCGGTTTTCTGTATATGGAAGTGTGAAGCTTGTCATCCCTGATGTATACTGTAGTGTCTAGGAAGTTGACATGTGTGTTCGAATAGTCCATTTTTAGTTTGATAGATGGGTGAAAAGTGTTGATCAATGAGAAGAATTGGTTTAGACTTTCTTCACCTTCAGTCCATATCATGAAGATATCATCAATATAGCGATGATATCTGTATGGCTTTTGTTGTATGCTGTTCAGGAATTTGTCCTCCAGGTCAGCCATAAATAAGTTTGCATATTGGGGTGCCATTTTGCTTCCCATAGCAGTACCCATACATTGGAGATAGATGTCATTGTTGAAAGTGAAGTAGTTGTGTGTAAGAATAAATTCGATGAGCTGTGTAACATCCTCAGCCGTGTATTTGTGGTTTGGTGTGGATGATAAGAATCTGTGACATGCTGCCAACCCATCCTTGTGAGGGATGTTACTGTACAGAGATTCTACATCCATAGTGACTAGAAGTGTATTTGGTGGTAATTGTTGTATATTGTTAAGCTTGTTCAGAAAATCAGTGGTGTCTTGCAGGAAACTAGTAGTGTTCATGACTAACGGTTTTAACATTACTTCTACAAGGCCTGAGATATGTTCGGTAAGTGTATTCATACCTGTTATAATAGGTCTGCCTGGATTTCCTGGCTTGTGAATTTTGGGCAGCATGTAGAAGTCTCCAATATCTGGATTATCTGGAATCGCATTGATGAGTTCTGAATGCAGGTGGCTTGGTATTGTCGCAATCAGACCTTTTAATTGCTTAGTAAAATCCTGGGTCGGATCATAATCCAGTTTTTTGTAGTAAGTAGTATTTGCCAGCTGCCTCTGGCCCTCTTGTATATATTTGTCTGTATCCATCACAACGACTGCTCCCCCTTTATCTGCTGGTTTGATGGTTATGGCCTGATTCTTGCGCAGATCGTGTACAGCTCTTCGCTCCAGTGGTGAAAGGTTGTATAATATTTTCTTTTGCTGGGTGGATATCAGGGATGTTACTCGCAGCCTGAAGCTGTCAATATAGGTATCCAGTTTGGGGTTGCGTCCTTGTGGAGGTGTGAAGTTGCTGTTCTTTTTCTTTTTATCACCTCCTATTGTCCTAGGATTCCTTTCATTACTATGAAAATATTCTTTGAGCCTCAGTCTCCTAAAGAATTCCTCCATATCTGACCATACCTGTAAATTATCCAATTTGGTGGTTGGGCAGAATGTGAGGCCTTTGGAGAGGACTGTTGTTTCTGGTGCAGAAAGTTTATGAGCTGACAAATTTATGATTCCAAGATCCTCTGTTATATCCACATTTTCTGTCAGGTCAGCATTTACACAAGGGATACCTTGGGATTCTGGATCGGGTTCCAAGTTGCTGATAGCAGGAGTTATAGAAGTTGTGTTTGTTTTGTGTTGTTTAGGTTGTATCCAGTAATGTTGTGTACTGCTGTGTACTCCAGTAATGTTGTGTACCTCATCCAATGCAACAGGTGTGGCAAAGGATCTTATGTTGGTGAAACAGGACAGAAGTTGCAAGCGAGGATGAATTTTCACAGACATACCATCAAAGAACATAAAGAAGACAGTTTCTGCACACCTGTGGGACATCACTTCTCACAACCGGACCACACTATAGAAAACCTCAATGTTTTAGTTCTTAAAGGGAATTTCAGAACTATCCAGGAAAGGAAAACATTTGAACTAAGAATGATAATTCTTTTTGACACAAAAACGAATGGCCTAAATTTAGACATTGGTTTCCTTACCCATTATACTAAGGTTTTATGACCCCCTCTGTGACTAGCATCTCCCCCCTCAAGTCTATAGCTCTCCCTCTGTCTTATCTCACTAACTCTGCTGCTATCTTTATTACCATTGATTTGTATGTGTTTTTTTTTCCTTTCCCTCTGAGATTTTTTTCTTGCTTTGTTTTAACATTCTGCTAAAAAAATTGTGAATCAGTACTGCTTGGACCTTGAAGAAGGGGACATACCCCGAAAGCTTGTCCTGAAAAATTCTATGTTAGTGCAAATAAAAAAAGTATCACGGACAGTACTTAATTTTCTCTGTATTGAAGTGGTTAAAGATGAGCTCAGGCATGTTCGCAACTCCACGTGCCCGCGCCCGCCAGGAAGCCGACACTCTGCATCGCTAATCACAGGAAGTGAGACATTTCCCAGTCCGCGGCTGCACAGATCGGGAAATGTCTTACTGCCTGCGATTAGCGCTGCAGAGTGTCGGCTTCCTGGTGGGCGCGTGAAGTTGCGAACACGCCCATCCTTACTGTGGAGGAGTACGGGATGTAGCAAGATGGCACCAATGGAACGTCACTTCCGTTTTACAATATCTGACAAAACACCGGCAGTCGTGTCAATAAGGAAGAGCTCAGGCATGTTCCCAACTCCACGGGCCCACCAGGAAGCCGACACTCTGCATCGCTAATCACAGGGAGTGAGACATTTCCTAGTCCACGCGGAGTGTCAGCTTATGCCGGGCGCGGGCACATCTGAGCCCATCCTTACTATGGACGAGTGCGGGGTGTAGCAAGATGGCGGCAATGAAACGTCACTTCAATTACAAAAATCGAACGGGTCGCCTAGTCTGAGGAAACACCGGCAGTCCTATTGACATCTATTGGGATGCAACAACCGCTGCTCTCTATCTGACACGCATGCGGACGCACAGCCGTGCTCTGGGCACACACCCGCACCGATGTCACATTGGGATCAGCGGTTGTGTCCATGCAGCTGCTGCATCCCGATAGACATGAATGGGACTACCTGCACGGCGATGCATGGAACACCATGCGGGTAAACACGGACGTACGGTGTGCTACATCCCGTATGAATGAGGCCTAATACTACCATACATCCCCCATCAGGTTATTTCCCCCTTTGTGTACCTTTGGTGAAACTTCCCTTCACTTCCTGTCTCAGAGATACAACAGGAAGTGAGAGAAAGCCTCCCATGTTGCCAGTTTATCTCTGGAACACGTGTCCCCATTGAAAGCTTTCCCCTCACTTCCTGTTCTCGGGACAACTCTCAACCGTCAGATTATCTCACACCTTTACTAAGAGAGTGATGACTATTCACACACAGAGTCTCCATCCCCTCACACACCTCTCCGGAGTTCCCGCTGCCACACCGTGACGATGGGGGCCGCGTGTTTCCGGTGATGGATCAGCCACAGGGACAGGGTCTGCACGCTCTGCTGCGAGTTGCTCAGCTCCGACAGCTTCTTCTCCAGGGCCGACTCAGAAAACGACGACATGGCTCTCCGTGAGGGGGCCCCGGGCCCGGCGCAAGATGGCCGCTTGACCTCTCAACTCAGCACAGCGCGCGTCACGTGATCCGGCGGCGAGGAACTGGGACGCGTTGCCTTAGCGACTGACCATTAGGCTGTGCGCGGCGGCGGTGGCGGCAGCGCCTTGATGGCGTCACTTCCGGCATGTGAAAGCGCCCTATCTCCTGTACTATGGGATGAGGTGAGTGTGTCATGTGTCAGGAGGGAGCAGAGGGGCAGCACATTTGTCTGTTATAATGGTGGAGGAAATATTGGTGTGTTCTATATATTTATGTGCCTGCATTCACATCACAGGGTAGGCTGGAGCACATAGTGCCATGGCACTTGTAGAGCCATTCCAGGTAAGTCAATGGAAGAATGTAGAGATGACAGAAGACTGTTTCTTAGCTCAGTAGATTAAAGTGATTCTAAAGCCTCAAAGCTCCACCCAAAAGGGGGAAGTTCCACTTTAAGGACCCGTCCCCTCGCTCCATCCTAAACAATTGGCACTTTTGAGGAGCGGGGGAGCAGGTACCCGATTTTGGCGAATTCCCACTTGCGCAGCGCTCGGAAACGGAAGTTCTCCCTTCCCTCCTTTAAAAGCCCCTCCATAGGTCATGAGTTTAGTGTTACAAAGGAGCTCTGGTGCTAGAATTATTGCTCTCATTCCGGCGTGCGCAGTGATGTGTAAAGTAATCAACGTTTTCAGGCGTAGGTGCCTCACTGCGCGCGTTTACGTTTGTACGTGCATTTATATGTGGGGGGGTCTCAATTTTTTTCTGGGGGGGTTTAATTTTTTTTGCTTGGGTGTAACTTTCATTTTTTTTACAATTGACCACTTCAATACCGGGCATTTTCACCCCTTTCCTGCCCAGGCCAATATTCAGCTTTCAGCGCTGTAACATTTTGTATGGTAATTGCGCAGTCATGCTACACTGTACCCAAATTACATTTTTATCATTGTTTTCCCCACAAATAGAGCTTTCTTTTAGTGGTATTTGATCACCTCTGCGGTTTTTATTTTTTGCGCTATAAACAAAAAAAGAGTGAAAATTTTGAAAAAAAACACTTTTTTTGCCATGATATCCCAAATTTCAAAAAACAAAAACAATTTTTTTCCTCCAGGCCGATATGTATTCTTCCACATATTTTTGGTAAAAAAAATGCAAAAGTTATAGCGCCTACAAAATAGGGGATAGATTTATGGCATTTTTATTATTATTTTTTTTTTTCACTAGTAATGGCGGCGAGCTGCGTTTTTTTTTCTTTTTTTTCTTGACATTGCGGCGGACACATCGGACACTTTTGACACAATTTTAGGACCGTTGACATTATTACAGCAATCAGAGCTATAAAAATGCACTGATTACTGTATAAATGTGACTGGCAGGGAAGGGGTTAAAACTAGTGGGCGATGAAGGGGTTAGATGTGTTACCTAGGGAGTGATTCTAACTGTAGGGGATAGGACTAACTAGGGGAGGAGATCGATCAGTGTTCCTATATACTAGGAACACACGATCTGTCTCCACACGATCTGTCTCCTCTCCCCTGACAGGACGTGGACCTGTGTGTTTACACACACAGATCCACGTTCCTGCTCTGTAACGAGCGATCGCAAGTGCCCAGCGGGCACACGCATCGGCTTCTCGGTGAAGTGGTGGCGGCGCGCGCCCCTATACCATGGGGAAGTCGCGGACGTCATATGACAATGGGCGGTATTGAAGTGGTTTTTTTTTTCTCCATCATATAGGGGACAAAAATTCACCTATGTGATAATTTTTTTGCTGACAGGTTCTAAGAGGCCCTGCATATCTCCCTTGTGATCCACTGAATGGAATGTAAGGCACATCGCACTGCATTACATTCTTTCCCGGCCTTAATGGTCAGGGAAACGGTCAATGGGGACCCAGAAGTGAGGTCACACCTTACTTCCGGGTCAACCCCTCTACCCGGCGGCACCCGCTTTGCCGATCCCGGGCCCGCAGATTGGCAAGCGGAGCCGGGGATATGTGGTGGCATGCGCAAGGTGTGGGGAGCATTCGAGCGGCAGCCCAGGCACCAGGACGAAACTTCTTGTCACCATGGCGACCTGGTGCCTGGGATTTGTCGAGCCCTGTGTTTATACTCGCCTTCTTTGTGCAATAGTTTTGCTCAGAGCAACCCTGATCCTTTTCTTCTTGGGTCCCCCACCAGCGCTCTTAGCTCCTCCCCCTTGACCAGTGCCCCATTAGCAAGCCGCTTTCTATGGGGGCACTGCTGTGTGCTCATTCCCGAGCCCCGCTCTATGCATCCATAAGACATATAGAGCTGTGTCTTGGCCCTGCCTTCTGCTTTCTCCTCATTGGCTCACTGACTGTGATTTACAGCAGTGGGAGCTGTCTCTGCCAATAACGAAAGAAAGGACAGCAGAGGCTCCTGTCCTTCGCTGGATTGAAAGGGGGCTCAGGTGAGTATTGGGGGGAGCTGCGCAATAATTTTATTTTTTTTCACCTTCATACTTAACATCCAGCCTTTACAACCACTTTAAGTATTCTTGTGTGAACAAAGCCTAAGTCAGGTTGGCTTCATCAGTTTTGCTTTGGATTTAGAATATTTTTTAATCAAAATATAATAAAATGTTATTTTTATATTTGCCTGTATCGGGTCAACATACTAGAAATTCAGGAAATTGCAACAGTGAGAAGATACATAATCAGGTGTGACCTGGGGGACTATTAGCTCTAGTGGTAGATGCGTTTTTTAAGTGATTCAAGCCAGTCAGGAACTATATTTTAGGGCATGGCAGCCCATTTTTATTAAAAGGCAAATAAAAAGGCTGATGGGTACACTCTAATGCACGCAGCTCCTCAGGCCGCTTATTGTCGCTTGCAGACAAATATACACTGGCTGCCTCCTGGAGAGGAATGAGGGCCTCCTGACTCCCCATGCACAGACCTCCTGTCTGTTGGGTGGAGATGTCTCCAACTGGGAGCCCTGAGGTATTCCCATACCTTCATTAAAAGGACTGTGCTCAACTGAGTACATGCCCTGCTGGTCAGCCAAAAAAACCTGGACACAGGGTTGAAGATTCCACCCCACGTAAGACACTATGGAATCTCCCAACTACAGAGCCCCATCCAGGTATACCAAAACCTGGAGAAAGCTGCAAAAGCAGTTTTCTCCGCTACAAAGCTACACTCTGTAGTCCTGCACTGAGCCAATTTCACAGTGACAGCTTCTCGTCCTGTCACACAGGTAAAAAGTAGTAAGTAGATTCCAAAATTGTAAATACTATTGAATGACAAATGTTATGATGAATTTTAATTGGTCAGGTAGGTATCATTACATTCATACGTATATTAATCTATGATTTAATCCTATTTAGGTAACGTTCATCTTAATTTGACATGTCCAGAAGACGCCTATGAAATGGAAACCATGGCGTTAAAGACTGGTGCCCATAGTGCCTTTGAAAGTCTCCGTTCATTTTGTGTCCAGTTGACGATTGAACAGACAGTGCAGAATGTTCAGAACCTCCGTAAACAGATCTCATGTACTGACGTGCCAGCCCTTCAAGATCTCTTGGATTATGTCCTGTTCCCTTTGAGATTTTCTCTTAAGACACCTGGGCCAAAAAAGCCCGGCTTGGTGCAAGTTGTTCTGGAATGCATTTCATATCTTCTATCTCTAACTCATGTAAAAACTGCAGTATCCCTAAAGGAGATGTTTGATGAAGTCTGCAGCTGCCTTCCACCAGATCTTAATCAGCCAGTGCCTGAGGAACTGAAGCTGGCAGTAGTTTTAGCTATGCAGTCTCTTCTTCGATCCTCAGGGGAGAATGTCTTACCTGTGCTCTATAAACCATCAGTGCTCCCTGAGATTGGCTTTGCCATCACACTCCTCCTTAGACTTGCAGAGTTGGAGAAATCACGTGAGATTCGGTTGGAAGCTTTGAACTGTTTGGAGAGGCTGCTGTTTCCAGAGGTCAAGCTGAACCATTCCTTGGGTGACCTCTTTGCTTCTTTTCTTCCCGGAGTCTGTACCGTCTTGACCAGGATCATCTGTGGAGATCCTAAGCAAGGATACAGGTTAACAACTGCTGCAGTTAAGCTGTGGGCTGGAATCGTAAGCTTGGTGATGTCTGACGAAAGTCTGGCACAGGTTCCAGAAAAGAAACCCCATTACCCGGGGCTGTCGGTCCGCGTGGCAGAACTTTTAATTCACAGGGAAAAATCTTGGGTGAAAAACTCTGCTAGTCGCTTGCTAATTCATCTGGCAAAGATAGCAGAACGTTGCACTGCTGATCCACATTGGAAAGTAAGAATGGCACTGGTGGACCTAGCTCATGTCTTGATTAGATCTTGCTGGAATTCATTAGGAGATGCTGCAGGAAGCCTTTTACGAATATTGGTTGGGCACATGAATGACGACAGGCCTGAAATCAAGGAAAAGTCAAACAAGGCTCTACTGGAAGTTGGAAAGCATGGACCAGCTTCAAGGACACTTGGGGAAGTGTTGTCAGAAAGCCTTCATTCATTGGCTGTGACACTTCCAAGGCTCTTGAGCTGTCAAGATGACCAAGGTAAGCTCCACACCCTAGCGCTACTTCTTGGATATCTTCAGCTGCTTGGCCCGAGGCTTACATTCACTCTTCAATCTTCTGCCCATCTTCAGCGGCTATCTTCTGCTCTCCTGCAGACATTAGAGTTGGATTTGTGCTCAGTCAAGGTGGTGGAAGAAAGACTTCCCTCTTCTGTTGCCAATCTTACACAAGAGAACATAGAACACACTGGACCTCAACAGAAGAATTTCCGCTTCTTCAGGGACCCACGTATTGTCTCATTTCTTCAGCATGTTTGCAGGCTTTTAGGATACTATGGAGACTTTTACTTGCTTACAGACCACTTTTTGGGGTTATACCGTGCCCAGAGGCTTCCTGCTTTGATTGTACTGAACCAGCTAGTGTTAGGAGCAGCTGGTATTGAAGTTGAAAAGCTCCATGGTGGCAATAAGATCCTAGAAGCTGCTGAACTTTTGGATGCAGTGCGCCCGATTTTGGAAGAGTACACTGATCCAGCCAATTGGCATCTATACACTTGCCAGAGTACTCAGGATGTGGTAGATCAGATGGCCTTGCTTTGTGTTAGCCAGAAGCCTAATTCAGCAATAAATGACTTGAGTGCCAATGCCTGGAAGTTGTGCCTCCAGCTGGAGGGAATTTCTTGCATTGCTCAGGCCCTTGGTACTAGATTTCGCCAACTCCTTATTTGTGCTCTGTACCCCCTACTAGAGAAAGCTGGTGATCCTAACCTATTAGTTAGTGGAACTGCTCTAGTGACTTTGGCAGATGTCAGCCAAGCCTGTGGCTACAAAGATATCAAGCAGCTTGTTGAGCTCAATGCAGATTACTTGGCAAGTGAGGTTTCTGTTGGCCTACGTCGCCTTCAAAGACATCATGGCAGTGCTGCACGAGTATTGCATGCTATGTTAGATAATTGTAGTCCAAGTCTTCTTCCATTGCTTCATGAACTTGTCCAAGACCTGCTGCCAGCACTGGACCATTCGCAGAATGATGGAGCTAAACTGCTTTTCCCTGTGTTGAATTCTCTGGTCACAAGATTAGGTAATGCAATGCTGCCATTTCACTCTAAAGTACAGTTAAACAATTTTAACGTGATAACATGCTACACTGTATGATCAGAAGTTTGTGGACACCAGATCATCACACCTATATGGAAATGGCGTATTCGTT
This sequence comes from Rana muscosa, assembly GCA_029206835.1. Classification (NCBI taxonomy): domain Eukaryota; kingdom Metazoa; phylum Chordata; class Amphibia; order Anura; family Ranidae; genus Rana; species Rana muscosa. The sequence goes on along the minus strand of CM055128.1, from coordinate 52,985,548 downwards.
TTAGTATATAACCTCTGTCAGTTGTCCTCTGTGCTCCCATTTAGTGGATTTCCTTCACTTCCTGTCTCATAGCCAAAACAAAGTGAGGGATTCACTGGTTGTCACTTATTGGCAGATTTTCCTAATCCTGCAATGGTGACAACCCAAAATGTGGGATTTTCTTTCACTTTCAATCTCTGTGATTATTGTAAACAGGACAAATGGAGAGGGTGAATCTTCCTAATGGTGGCATAGAAGTGTTCTAATACCTCTCCACCCTATCCAAAACTTAAAAAACGTTTAGCATTTAGTTATACTTGAACTTGTTGGACATCCCACTCTAAAACTATAGGTGTTATAATGTAGTTACCCCCCTAGCTTTTAAGTTGTGTCTGTGGGAATGTGGGCACTGAATTAGCCATCGGCACACTGCTATACACCCATACATTATTTTAGGAAAGTGCATAAAACAGGAGTTCTTGGTTTTGCATATATTGTAATATGTGTTCAAGCTGGCCAAATTTGTCAAAGTGATCCATCTCTGGCCAGTCCATAGTCTACTTTGCAAAATGCCAAAGACTTACTGGCTCATAGCACACTTTTATAGACATGTAGTGCCAATATGGGGCAAAAAACAATAAACACAAAAATAAAAAAAACGAGATCGAACACGCTCAATAAGAGTTACCTAACATATTTATTATCAAAAGGTAAAAATATCAGCATATGACACCAAACTGGCCCCCTAGAAGCCAGGGAAAACACCTTCCTATCCAGCCCACCACAGAAGCTGCCCTTCCGCAAACCTGCTAAATATATTTAAAGTCCAGGATGGTATGCATGGAAAATGAAAATACAGACAGATGGAAAGTCCCTGAAGATTAGGCCAGGAAAGAAGTTCATCGGCTACAGGGAATGCATCGGGCACTGGTAGTTCATCCGATAGACATGAAGGAGAAAGAGATATATTGTTCTATGATTGGAGTGAATCCATGTGTGGGAGTAGCCCAGCAACCAGCAGGTGAAAACGTATCGGAGCACATAATACATCCTCATGGGTATATGTGAGTACTGATAGGCCATGGTAAATGATGTGTCCTGACGAAGTTCCGGTGGGCTGAACGAAACATGTAGACAACGTTCACACAGGGACGAACCTTCTACACAGATAGCCCAACCACAGGCTTTTCAGTACAGCTGACTCCCACTACGCCACCAAGCTGGATGTTCTCACATGTTACCGGAGGAGTATACCTGAGTGTGGAGTTTATAGCCACTACTACGTTCAATCACCCTCTGCATGAGGTATGGGAATTCAGGATGGCATCTCTGCACCACGGACTATCCCTATGAGATTGGAAGCAGCTAAGGATATACGCACCAGCTCATTGGAAAATGGCTTGATGGAGGTCTGTGAGTACTATATGTAACATCCCACTTATGCTTGGTTATCACACATTGGCAGTTGTGTACAGGTGGAGAGGTACCCATATTTGACCTGGGACCCTCCCTGTGTATGCCAGCAGTGACATTTACCATATGCCAGTGGCCTATCAGTACTCGCATATACCAATGAGGATGTACTACGTGCCCCGATGAGTTTTCACCTGCTGGTTGCTGGGCTATTCCCACAAATGGATTCACTCCAATAATAGAACAATATATCTACCGGTCCATTGATTACTACTTCTCCTTCATGTCTATAGGATGGACTACCAGTGCCTGATATATTCCCTGTAGCCGGTGAACTTCTTTCTTAGCCTAGTCTTCAGGGACTTTCCATCTGCCTGCATTTGCATTTTCATTTTCCATGCATACCTTTCTTGACTACAACGGACTGGGGCACCTCACTACCGTGCTACCACAGCCCATTCGCCCATTGAGGTTCTAAGGTGCAACACTGTCAGCAGTGGGGCTACATCCTGCCACAGTATCTCTTTTTAGGGCCATTGCTCTGTAGGTTTTTTTTTTTTTTTTTTTTTTTTAAGTTAGGCCCTGCTTCCGTAAGCTGGCATCCCTCACGCCATTCATCTAGTATAGGTGTGTGGAAGGGGTTGGTTTTTTTTGGGGGGAGGTTGGGTTAGGGGAGTCCTATGCTGGGTGGGAAGGTGTATTTCCTGGCTTCTAGGGGGGCCAGTTTAGTGTCATACGCTGATACTTTTATGTTTTGATAATACATTTTTGCTGGGTAACTCTTATTTGGTGTGTTTTATATCTCTTGTGTTTTTTGTTTTTTTTTGTATCAGATTTTTGATACACACCCTGCTAACATTACTAGGCGAGTCCTACACATTTCATTTTAGCAGGAGTCCCATATGTCTATTTGTTGGTGTGTCCAATATGGGGTAGACAGACGCAGTAAGGGCTCATTTACACTTGCTTCGAACTTAACATACATTACATTATAGCGCCTACCACTTCAACATGCATTTTTGATGCTTCGGGGACGCCTTTTGGAAAGTTTTACTGAAGCTTGACAAATGCCCTGTGTGTGGTGATTTTTTTAGATTTTTTAAAGGGGTCCAATAGAACCCCAGCTCAGTAGACCCCCCCCCCACTCAGCAGATCAGCAGCTCATTAGTACCCCTGTTCAGCAGATGTCCAGCTTATTAGTACCCTCGTTCATCAGATCCCCTACTCAGTAGTACCCCCCAGCCCTGCTGAAGCCTCAATTGGTGATAACCCCCTGCTCTGGTTTGCTGATCTCTCTCCCGCTATATTGCTTCCATGCTGCTCACCACGTCACTGGATGCAAAGCGCCTTGAGGCAATTTAGTTCGCATTTGTAGCGCTATATAAGTTATACACTCACTCACTCACCATGTGTGACATTGCTTGTTTCTCCTGCTCTGGTCCCCCAGCTCTGCTGATCCTCTGCCGCTCAGCCCTCTCTCCAGTCCCCGCTACACTTCAGCTATAGCGTTCCCATGTTGCACACCACATGTGCCATCTGCTAGTTGCTTCAGTCCAGACTCTGCTCACCTTCCTGCTGCTCCATGATGCACACCACATGTGACGTCAGCACCAGACACTTCCAGAATATATGCATGAACTGGAAGTGACTGCTGATGATGTTTTTCCAGTTCGCTTGTTGCTTTTGCAGTGCATACTGGGACATCTCATACCTGCAATACCTACAAAACAATGCAAAGCTGATGCTGAATAAAAGCCCCACAAAAGCTTCAGGTGCTGGAAGTGAGCATTGTCATGGACTTCTGTGGAGGCTTTGGAGATTCTTTAAAGCACCAAGAAAGCAGAATAAGGTATAATTTTTGAAGGAAAACAAACGCAATAGTGTGACTGTAAGCTAACAATTTTATTTAGTGACAGGTGCTTTGATTGGCATTTAGTGTGCTTTAAAAAGCGTGTCCAATGCCACATTTTGAAGTAAGTGTAACGAGCCCTAAGAGAAGAACTTTGTGCCCATTCAGCCTAAATAGCATTTGTGAGGTCCGGTACTGATACTGAAGAAGAAGAAGATCAAGAAGAAGTAGGTAGCAAATGCAATTATGGTTCTTATCCTTTCTCACAAGGGTATTTATAATACACGTTTTAAAAATATATTTTAAGATTTAAAGCTTAAAGGGACACTAAAGCTTCCCTTTTTTTTGCAAAAAAATAACAAACAGTTTATACTTACCTCCACTGTGCAGCTCGTTTTGCACACAGTGGCCCCGAACCTGGTCTTCTGGGGTCCCTCAGCGGCTGTCTTGGCTCCTCCCCGCAAGGACTCCACACCATAATGCGAGCGAGCTCGCATGGTGTGCAGTTATTGCGGGCGCGCTCCCGTGATACAGCGGCGGCCATAGCCGCCGACTGTATCACCCGGCCCCGCCCCCCGGCGCGCCGCATCATTGGATGTGATTGCCATCAGCGCCAGCCAATGGCTGCGCTGCTTTCAATCCATCCAGTGTAGCCAATCGGCGGCCAGGCTGAGAACGGAAGAGGATGACGGGACGAGCGCGGGACTTTCGAGGGGCCAGGTAAGTAAAACGGGGGCTCGGGGGGGGGGGGCGGTATTGTCGGATGTTTTTTCACCTTAATGCATAGGATGCATTAAGGTGAAAAAACATGTACCTTTACTACTCCTTTAAGTCCACACCAGGAGCAGTAATTACATAATGAAAAGTGTCCCTTGTACTGATGTTCTGCTATTTTTGTTGACATTGTTAATCCTCATCCCCTGCTTTCCTCCCAGATCCCCCCCCCCCGCAGCTGTGATCTTCCGGTGCTGTGGGGGTTTATCCAAGTCAGCGGACCCATCACAAGCGCTTGTCAAAAGTGCCGACTAAGCCCGCTCTTACTGCCATTCATTAAAGCTGTACTATTGCTTCCTACAATGAAAGTGCTCGGTGAGGGGAGGAGATAAACCTTTCATTAATTTGCTCTTCCTCCATTCATAGAGTGCTTTTAAATGTGGAAAGTGATAGTACAGCTTTAATGAATGGAGCTAAAAGGGTGGGCATAGTCTGCATTTTGACAAGTGGCTGGGGCAGGTCCAGCAGCTCATATTAACAGGGACCGAGGGGATGGGGAGGGCGTATGGTGTTCACCTTTTATGTTTTTTCTGTAAAGGTGAACTTACATTTTAAGCTTTAAAGCCCATTTTGGGGCAATTTTTTTTTTTTTCCCATACAGTCCTGGTCAACCAACAATCTCTCTTTCTCCAAAACTTCACTGAAGACATTAAGGCTGCTTTCACACTGAGGCGCTTTGCAGGCGCTCCTTTCTATCCCGTATGAAAGCCTGAGATCTTTCACACTGGAGCGTTGCGCTGGCAGGACTGTAAAAAAAAGTCCTGCCAGCCGCATCTTGTAGGAGCGGTAAAAATACCGCTCCTATAGCGCCCCTTACCATTGAAATCAATGGGGCAACGCGGCCGTACCGCCGCTGCGGGGGTGTTTTGCGGGTGGGTTTAACCCTTTTTAGGCCGCTAACGGAGGTTAAAATCTCCCCGCTAGTGGCCGAAAATCGCGGCAAACACGATGGGAAAACGCCGCTAAAAATAGCGGCACTTTACCACCAGCGCACCAAGTGCCTCAGTGTGAAAGTACCCTAAAAGGTAGAATTTAATTGGTTTCTCTGGAAACACAAACTGCTTTTCCTTTTGCATACTTTTCTGTAAGCAGTCCATTTGCTCAGTTCTATTGCAGAACAAATTAGAATTCAGGGGGCTTGAGGGCAGCAGGAAAGTTTTTTTTCTTCAGACCTTTTGCATTCAGAATTCCTATCATCCTTTTGTCTGCAGGGAAGTGGTTCCCTCCACCAGAGAGTACTGAAGAGCCTCCATTGACTTGTATGTCCAATGAGTCTCAGGTGCATTGTGGGAACATGGCTCATGACATTAAGGAGTTTCTACAGGGTCATATACAGCAATATCGGCTAGCAAGAGGAGAGGTGGAAGAAGAAAAAGAAGACATTGGAGGTAACTGAAGTACTAAAGCGCACATCATAAAAAAAAAAAAAAAAAATCAATAAATGGTGTATTACATGCTGTTCATACTCATACTCACTATGAGATTCTTTTTCTGTATTCTGCAAAAAAAAAACCTGGTTCATCCTGCTGCTCTCTATCTGTCCATGTCCCCAATACAGGCAGGGATTTTGCAGAGCAGTGGTGGCAACTCTGCACATGCTCAGTTTTCAGTGAGTTTCAGTTTATCTCCTTATTGCATCTCAGCATCCCATGTGACTATAGAGTCACACACGTGGGTGTATACACAGTGGTAAATGACAGCAGTCCCTCTCTCCCTCCTCCTCCATGGCCCCTAACCAGCTAAACACAAGTGGGATGGGATATTACATGTAGATTGATGGAGGCTTCATCTCCCTCTTAGACACAGGCTGGAGGGGCCGGACAAAGCCTGTGACTGGCAGAAATCGGCCCACATCATGTTATTTGATTTCAAATTAGGGTTGCACCAATACTAGTATCGGTGCCGATACCGAGCATTTGCCCGAATACTTGTACTCGTACGAATGCTCCGATGCTTGATCCGATACCTGGGCAGTCAGGGGTGATTGGTGCAGCGGTGGGGGCAGTTACAAGCACCTATCTCCCTGTATAGATTTCAATAAAGCAGCTGAGGGCCGCTTCTCCTCTCCCTCCGGCGGCTTTCAGCTGCTTTATTGAAATCCTATACAGGGGATCGGTGCTTGTAACTCCCCGTACCGCCGCACCGATCACCCCTGACTGTCCCCATATCCTCTTCCAGTCCCCCTCTGTGTCCTCCTTTGAGCTCCGGTCCCCCTCTGTGCTTCGCTCCGGTCCCCCTCTGTGCTCCGCTCCAGACCCCTTTCTGTCATTTACCGGCTCCTTCCTTTTCTGAATAGACAGGTAAACTTAAGAATTGTTTAAAAAAATTAAATTGTCGTTGGAACCCCGCTTTAATGGGACGGCTGGTGATGCGGCAGTGACACAACAAGGTGAGGGATGTGGTGGCAACAGGTGAGTTGATGCCCGCTAATAGGCGCTGCCATGATGGATCTGAAATTACAGGTGCTCTTTTAAAAGTAAGGACTTATTCTTACTGGTAGATATAATCTTTAATATTTGTAAACAAAATTAAGGTTTCCTATTTAGGCCCCTTTCACATTGCTGTGACTTGAAAGTTGTGTGATTTTTAGGACGCTATTTTGACGTGATTTCAGGGAATGCCTGTTTAAAATTGAGGTCTATGGACCCCAACTCGCATCAAAGTCAGACCAAAGTAGTACAGGGACTACTTTTAAGTCAATGCGATTTGAAGTTGCACAGATATGAATGGTTATCATTGGGAATCATGGGGTACGACTTGTCATGCGACTGTGACGTCCAAAGTCGCAGGAAAAGTCACACAAGTGTAAAACGGGCCTTAGAATAATAAGCTGTCAGGTTAGTAAAACAGCAATCTCAAAACGGATTCAACCATACAGTTTATAGTGTACATAGATTTGCACAACAATGGGATAAAGGGATATTCCTGAACTTTGTTTTATCTCATGGTTACTGTGAAATTGTGTGAATGCATCAATGCAGTGCATGTTCTTAGCTTGCAGAGCTTGGATTCTTTGAATGAGTTTACCAAAATTATTGCAGAATATACAGCCTCGTACTACATAACGAAGGTCCATTTCATTGAATAAACTACATTTATTAATGTATCTTAAATAGAAAACTACCTAGATCTACTTTTACTCCAAAAGCATTTTATTAAAATAAATTTAATAAAAATCGCAAAAATCTGATTTAAATAAAAAAAAAAAAAAATATGATTTTTATTTTATTTTTGAAATCTTAAATTTTTATCCAGTTTGAGTAAGAGTAAGAGTTTTGTATTTTTTTTTTTTAATACCCAACATACTCGCCTGCTCTGTGTAATGGTTTTGCACTGAGCAGCCCCGATCCTCCTCTTGGGTCCCCCACTGGCGCTCCTGGCTCCACCTCCCCCAAGCCAAGTGCCCCCATCGCAAGCCACTTCCAATGGGGGCATTAGAATGGGGTTCGGGCCCGCTCCCTCCGCACTGGCTCTGATTGACAACATCAGGAGCCAGTGTCTCCTGCTGCTGTATATGAGCCAATGAAGACCTGCGACGGCCTCGGGTATGTATTTAAGGGAGCTGTGGGGGAAACTGCATGCAGAAGGTTTTTTACCTTACTGCATAGAATACAGTAAGGTAAAAAAAAAAAAATACCTTTTACAACATCTTTTTTCTTTTTTTAAATCAAATAGACTACAAAATCTTTAAGTTACCAAAATTAGCTTTTTTTTTTTTAAACAGAAGAGTTTTCCTTTAAGTGGAAATTTTGGTACAGTGCGTTCTAAGCTTCTGCAGACTCATACAGGCACCAGGATGTCAGGTGAAAACAGACCAGCTGTGTGATAAATGGTAGAGTAGATAGAAAAAAGGTTCAGCTTTGCTTTTTCTGAAACGCTGATGTTTCAAGTAAGCAGCCTGCTATGACCTGCCAACCTTTCAGTTGCAAAAAATAAATATTGGCATTTTCCGACACTTCCTTTGTGATATTCCTAATGGTATTTTTTTTCCACCTTTCTGCCATTTTTAGATGTTTTACACCCACTAGATGATGCCAAAGAAGAGGAGAAGCCACCATTGGCCACCCATGTTAAGATTTCCAAAGAGGTGGCAGAAAAATGTACCCACTTCTTGTCACACAGTGATCCACAGATCCGAGTACAGGTATGACGGGCTCAGACAGTGCACAAGGAAAGTGTGACCAGTGGTAGGGTATCAGCTGCAATCATTTAGCAAGGATACTGAAAACAAGGAATAAAAGGACCTGTATACACGATATGATCAAAAGTTTGAGGACAGCTGGCCATCACAGCGACTATCTGGACACCCCCTCTAATTGATTGACTTTAGGTGTTTGCAGTAAAGGGTACTGTTTATGCTACAGCATCCAAACACGTTTTAGATCATTATCTGCTTCCAACCTTGTGGCCACTGTTTGGAGACGACTATTTTCTGTTCCAGCATGACTGTGCCCCTGTGTAAAAAGCCTGCTCCATAAAGACATGGTTTGATGAGGTTGGTGTAGAAGAATTTAAGTTACCTGCACAGAGCCCTGACCTTAACCCTACCACACACCAGTAGACTGAATTGAAATGTTAAATGCATAGTGGCTCTATACTGTATATGCTTTACTATTTTAGTATAGTCAGAGCTTAGATAGATCGATCTATCTATATATCTATCTCTTTCATCTGATCCACCCTTTCATCTGTACACTCTGCCACTTCCTCTTTAGGCTCCACCTCTTCAGGGGTGGGAAGAGAGAGAGTGAGGGGCTCCCATACTACACCAGGAGGTCCCCCCCCCCCAAAAAAAACTACTCCGGACTCTCACCTTCCTGCAGCCTGCCGCCTCCTTTTTACCAGCTGTGTGTAGCGAGGCTGCTAAAGGCACGATCACAGCCCGGTACTCCAACCTGCTCAGCCAAGTGAACTACTTCTGGGAGCAGAGGCTGCAGCCACCACCGCCTCCTGCTTCTGCTTTGCTACCACAGTCAGTCCGCAGCCGCCCCTGGTCTGGCATGTCATCCAGGTGTGGACCGACCCACACCCCCCAGCGCCGCCCCCCCTGAAAAATACTGCACAAGGCAAACGCCTTGTTGGCCTTGCAATAGATATGCCCCTACATTCAGGGGAGGAGTTGGAAGGGTATGACATTGTGTAATATGTTTTAGAAGAGGATTGCAGAGGGTATGACATTGGGCAATATGTGCAGGAGAGGCTTGCGAAAGGTATGACAGGGACAGTATGTGCAGGAGAGGAGTGCGAAGGGTATATGTCACTGACCGGAGTAGTGGCTTTGTATATTCCTTATTATAATCAGAACAAATATATATATATATATATATATATATATATATATATCTATAAAAAAAAAAAACATTTTGTATTCTAGTCAGGTAAATACTGTGCCTTGCAAAAGTATTCACCCCCCCCCTGGCATTTTACCTATTTTGTTACATTACAGCCTTTATTTAAATGTTTTTTTAATCTGAATTATATGTGATGGATCAGAACACAATAGTCTAATTTGGTAGAGTAAAATTTGAAAAAAATATATATATATACCCGTATTTATCGGCGTATAACACGCGCCGGCGTATAACACGCACCCCAAGTTTAGGAGGGAATTTTAAGGAAAAAAACTTTTAGGCGGGAAATTCAAGGAAAAAAAACTTACATTCAAATGCAGCATGCAGCCTTGCCCAGTGTCCATCTGCAGCCTTGCCCAGTGTCCATCTGCAGCCTTGCCCAGTGTCCATCTGCAGCCTTGCCCAGTGCCTTTGCAGCCTTGTCAGTCTCAGCGTTTTTTAAATTTGGCGCCGATTTCTGTGGAGAGGAGCGAGCGGGGCCGAGTGTACTTCGGCTAGACTCGGCTCCTCTCGCAGTCCCGCCCATCTCCACTGACTGCGCCGCTGACAGAGAAAGCCGAGTGTACTTCGGCTAGACTCGGCTCTGCTCACAGTCAGGGGCAGGACTGCGAGAGGAGCCGAGACTAGCTACTCGGCTTTCTCTATGTCAGCGGCGCAGTCAGAGATGGGCGGAACTGCGAGAGGAGCCGAGTAAAGCAGAGTGTACTTCAGGTTCGGCTCCGCTCGCTCCTCTCGCTCGTTTCAGCAGGGGAATCGGCGGAGTATCGGCGTATAACACGCACCCACGATTTTCCCCTGATTTTAAGGGGAAAATAGTGCGTGTTATACGCCGATAAATACGGTATATTAAATTATTTTTCAGAAATAAAAAACTGATAATTGGCATGTGCGTATGTATTCACCCCCTTTTGTTAGGAAGCCCATAAAATTCTCTGGTGCAACAAATTACCTTCAGAAGTCATATAATTAGTGAAATGATGTCCACCTGTGTGCAATCTAAGTGTCACATGATCTGTCATTACATATGCACACCTTTTTGAAAGACCCCAGAGGCTGCAACACCTAAGCAAGAGGCACCACTAACCAAACACTGCCATGAAGACCAAGGAACTCTCCATAAGTAATGTTGTTGAGAAGTACAAGTCAGGGTTAGTTTATAAAAAAAATATCCAAATCTTTGATGATCCCTAGGAGCACCATCAAATCTATCATAAACAAATGGAAAGAACATGGCACAACAGCAAACCTGCCAAGAGACGGCCACACACCAAAACTCACGGACCGGACAAGGTTGGCATTAATCAGAGAGGCAGCACAGAGACCTAAGGTAACCCTGGAGGAGCTGCAGAGTTCCACAGCAGAGACTGGAGTATCTGTACATAGAACGACAATAAGCCGTACGCTCCATAGAGTTGGGCTCTATGGCAGCGTGGCCAGAAGAAAGCCATTACTTTCAGCAAAAAACAAAATGGCACGTTTGCGAAAAGGCATGTAGGAGACTCCCAAAATGTATGGAGGAAGGTGCTCTGGTCTGATGAGTCTAAAATTTGAACTTTTTGACCATCAAAGAAAACACTATGTCTGGCGCAAACCCAACACATCACATCACCCAAAGAACACCATCCCCACAGTGAAACATGGTGGTGGCAGCAAAATGCTGTGGGGATGTTTTTCAGCAGTCGGGACTGGGAAACTGGTCAGAGTTGAGGGAAAGATGGATGGTGCTAAATACAGGGATATTCTTGAGCAAAACCTGTACCACTCTGTGTGTGATTTGAGGCTAGGACGGAGGTTCACCTTCCAGCAGGACAATGACCCCAAGCACACTGCTAAAGAAACACTTGAGTGGTTTAACTCCCTTGGCGGTATTCCTGAGTCTGGCTCGGGGTGAGTTTTTAATGCTAAAAGCGGTAACCCCGAGCCTGACTCGGGCTGCATCGCAGTATCCAGGGGAAGTAACTTTTCTTTCTCGTACATCACGGGACACAGAGCGGCATAGTCATTACTATGTGGGTTATATAGATACCTTCAGGTGCTGGCACTGGCAACTTCCAAAACCGGAAGTACCCTCCCCTATATAAGCCCCTCCCATCCGGGAGCACCTCAGTTTTTTGCCAGTGTCTAAGGTGTTGGCCAAGAAGTAACATGTGTTTTTCACTGAGCTTGCGTACAGGTTCTTTTGGGCCTCAGTAAGCTATTCCGGATCCGACCAAAAAAGCTTCATAGCTAAACGGTCGGTACCCGGGCCTTGCAGAGAAGAGCAAGGTTTTGCCTGTAATGCTTCTCTTAGGAGAGCTGGACCCTGGGATCCAGAGCTCTGGTCATACCCACGACCAAGATGTTTTCTGTGCAGGGTGCTATACAGGTCCAGGGGAGTGGAATCCTTGGGAACCCGGTCCCTGAAGGTTTAATTACAATGCCTGCCGTGATAGGTGAAGTTTGGGCTTCTGTGGACCAAACAGAGTCCTGCGGCGGGGAAAAGGTAAGTGGGGGCCCCTCAGGAACTTGGTTCTATTGAGGGGACCCCCAAGCCTAATATGTCTTTCTGCCTGTTACCTAACGGTATTCCCGCTAAATATTTATGCATGCCTGTAACTACTAAAAAATGTAATATTTTTAATAGTGGTCAAGAAAAAAAAAAAATATATATATAGACTGCGGTACCTGTGTTAATCCACTAGAGGCCGCTGTGGAACGTTTCTTGTCATGTGGACTAGTTTCTTTTCATCAGAGCAAGTCCAGGCAGATGGTGAGTTCTCTTGTGGGAAACTGCTTCCTCTGCCATGTTGCAATGCTCGTCCATCCCCCGGCCTGCGGCAAAAGGGGCCCGGTCTCTTGTCCCTAGTTTCCCTTTTCAAAAAAGAGCGCCGAAGGCGCACGTGCCTCTATATATAGAGGTGAGCTGGGAAAGGGGGCGGAGCTTGGGGGATGACGCTCTGTGCGCGCCGCAGCGCTTCTGCGCATGTGCGGGCGTCCCAGCATGTTAAAAAGCACAATTATGTGTTGTGAGCTGGCTATGGAGTGCAGAGACAGAGCTGGCAACATTTTAAAAAAGGCATACAGCAAGCGGTTGATGCAGGCATCCCCATAGAAAGGCACATTAGTAGACACCAACTGTTTTTATAGCAGCAATTGTGCTAGACTATTGTCAGTAAGTGGTGTATTTCGGCTGGAATACCTCAGCTTTGGGCTTAGGAATATGCCGTCTAAAAACTCCGGGACTAAAAATCCCAGGAAGCATAAGGGGTCTCCATCGGGCTCTGAGGATCTTGGGCATGCTTCGGCTGCACCAATCTCCCCTGAAGAATCAGAGGTTAGTGACCGTAGAGCACCCTCAGGAGTACCTGGTACTGTGGCTGTCCTCAGTTCACCTGCTCCTGTGTATGTAACAGAGGAGGTTTTTTTCCTCAGCTCTGGGAGGGCTGGAAGAGAGATTGTCAACATTGATCGCTGCTTCCCTGTCACAGGAAAAAAGCGCTCGATTTCCGTCTCCTCCCTCAGAGTGCCTGTTAGCAGAGCAACAGTCCCATACAGGGATCGACCTACCTGAAGGGGATCAGGATGAGGTCGATTCTGTTGTAGAGGAATCAACAGTGGAAGAGCCATTCTCAGCATCACATGCTGAAAGATTATGGGTTCAGTCCCTGACTAACATGGTCCGATCAGCATTTAAAATGCCCCTTGCGGAGCCATCATCCACTTCTGTCTCCTCGTTGGGGTCGCTAAAAGCTCCCCAGACTGTTTGTTCCTTTCCGATCCATCCTTTACTGGAAGGGCTCATTTACCAGGATTGGGAGCATCCTGATAAAATATTTACTCCTCCCAAGAGATTTCAGGTGGTCTATCCCATGGAGGATAAGTTCATCAAAAAATGGAGGGTCCCTACAGTGGACGCAGCCATCTCTTGTGTGAATAAATCACTGACATGTCCAGTGGATAATGTCCAAATGTTCAAGGACCCAATAGATAAAAAATTAGAGTCCTTATTAAAATCTGCTTTTGCTACAGCAGGCTTGGTGACACAACCAGCAGTGGCAGCTATTGGGGTCTGCCAAGCAGTGAAGGATCAGTTGAAACAGGTCTTAAGGGACTTGCCAGATCAGCAGGCTCTTGCCCTAGCTGATCTACCTAGAGCCTTATGCTTTGCGGTGGACGCTATAAAGGATTCAATCCATCAGGCCTCCCGCCTTACGCTGTCTGTAGTACATATGCGCAGGCTTCTGTGGCTCAAAAACTGGTCTGCTGAAGCTCCCTGTAAAAAATTGCTGGTCAGCTTCCCATTTCATGGTGAACGCTTATTCGGGGAAGACCTGGACAAATATATCCAGAGAATTTCCAGCGGTAAAAGTACACTTTTGCCGGTTAAAAATAGAGTTAGAGGTCCCTCTTTTAAGAGGCCTGCTTCTCCAGTCCCTAAGACATCGGCTGTGAAACAGTTCCGACGGCCTCCTCGGTCAAATCCCGGAGGTAAAAATCAGGGACAATTGCAGGGTAACAAGAAGCCCTGGATCAGGAGAGGTACACAACCTCCCCCAAAGTCAAATGCATGAAGGGTTGCCCCCACTCAATCGGGTGGGGGGAAGACTTCAGTTGTTCACAGAGACCTGGCGGGACACGATCAGAGACAGATGGGTGCTCTCCGCAGTAAGTCTGGGATACAAATTGGAGTTAAGACTCCCCTCCTTCCCATTTTATAAGGTCAAACGTGCCAAGGGATCCCCAGAAGAGAGGATCCCTCCTGTTGGCACTAGAACAATTATTGCTCCAAGCAGTAATTATAAAGGTTCCCCTGGAAGAATGGGGGTTCGGGTTTTACTCAAACCTCTTTACAGTCCCGAAGCCAAACGGGGACGTGAGGCCCATATTAAATCTAAAAGGGCTAAACAAATTCCTACATATCAGGACTTTCCGGATGGAGTCGATCCGATCGGTGGCCACTGCCCTACAAGGGGAGGAATGGTTAGCCTCGATCGACATCAAAGATGCTTATTTGCACATTCCCATCTTTCCAGCCCACCAAAAATTTCTACGCTTTGCGGTAGAAGGGCGCCATTTTCAGTTCAGAGCCTTACCCTTCGGTCTGGCCACAGCACCACGAGTGTTCACAAAAATTCTGGCCCCATTATTGGCCAATCTAAGAACACGAGGTGTAACGATAATGGCATATCTAGACGACTTGTTGCTGATGGACCACTCAGTGGAAAAACTAGAAGTGGTTGTTCACGAGACAATCGAGTATCTGGAATATCACGGTTGGATTATCAACCGAGACAAGTCAGCCCTAAAACCAGTCAAAAGTCTGGAATACTTGGGGCTAAGGCTGGATTCAGACCAGAGAAAAATTTTCTTGCCTCAAGAAAAGGGGTCGTCTTTGAGAGATTTGATCCACCTAGTGGGTACAAAAAGACAGCCATCCATACGCCTGTGCATGAGGCTGCTGGGAAAAATGGTGGCATCATTCGAAGCAGTACCCTACGGTCAATTCCATTCAAGGAATTTGCAAAGGGCCATACTGTCAGCCTGGAACAAAAAGGTTCAGGCCCTAGACTTACCAATGTCCTTGTCCCCTTCTGTTCGCAAGAGCCTCCGTTGGTGGTTGGTTCCCCAGAATCTGGAAAAAGGGAAATCCTTCAGTCCGATTTCTTGGAAGGTGGTCACTACAGATGCCAGCCTTATAGGCTGGGGAGCAGTACTGGAGCAATGGTCTCTCCAGGGCAGATGGTCGGATGCAGAAAAGGCCCTGCCCATCAATCTCTTAGAGATACGAGCAGCCCGGTATGCCCTAGTAGCATGGACATCCAAACTCCAAGGGTCCCCTGTCAGAATTCAATCGGACAATGCCACGGCAGTGGCATATATCAATCATCAGGGTGGCACCAGGAGTCGTGCAGCCCAGAGGGAAGTAAATTGCATCCTGAAATGGGCAGAAAGATATGTCCCAGCCATATCTGCGGTATTCATTCCAGGAGTGGAGAATTGGAAGGCGGACTTTCTAAGTCGCCAACAATTATGCCCAGGGGAATGGTCCCTTCATCCCGAGGTTTTCCGGACAATATGTCAGCGGTGGGGAACACCGGATGTAGATCTGCTAGCATCCAGATTCAACGCAAAAGTGGACAGGTTTGTCTCTTGGACAAGGGATCCCCTAGCTTGCGGCTCGGATGCCCTAGTGTTCCCTTGGGATCAGTTCAAGCTGATATATGCATTCCCACGACACAATTGTTACCTCGATTACTCCGCAGAATCAGGGTAGAAAAGAAACCAGTGATTCTGGTAGCTCCAGCGTGGCCCCGAAGAGCATGGTACGCGGAGATTGTAAAGATGTCTGTGGGGAGTCCTTGGACCCTCTCACATCGTCCGGACCTGCTTTCGCAAGGACCGATATACCACCCTTCCTTACCAGCCCTAGGTTTGACGGCCTGGCTATTGAAGCCCACATTCTAAAAAAGAGAGGGCTCTCTAATCCTGTGGTATCTACCATGATCAATGCCAGGAAGCCGGTATCCAGGCAGATCTACTATAGAATCTGGACGGCGTACATCGACTGGTGTGAAGCCAAGAAATGGCATCCACGTAAGTACGTAATAGGTAGGATTCTGGACTTCCTACAGTGGGCTGTAGATAGGAAGCTTGCCTTGAGTACTATCAAGGGTCAGATTTCGGCCTTGTCAATATTTTTTCAAAGGCCCTTGGCTTTGCATTCACTAGTCAAAGCCTTTATACAAGGAGTGATGCGTATTAGCCCTCCGGTTAATATTCCCATATGTCCATGGGACTTAAACCTGGTTCTGTCGGTTCTACAGAAACAACCATTTGAACCATTACAGCATATTTCCCTGGTTCTTCTCACCAGGAAATTGATTTTTCTAGTAGCCATTTGTTCGGCTAAAAGAGTGTCGGAATTAGCCGCTATGTCCTGTAGGGAGCCATATCTGGTTATCCATAAGGACAGAGTAGTGTTACGTCCTCATCCAGCCTTTCTTCCTAAGGTGGTATCGAGGTTTCATTTGAACCAAGATGTGGTTTTTCCTTCTTTTTTCCCCAAGCCTAGTTCGGTAGAGGAAAAGTTATTGCATTCTTTGGATGTAGTAAGAGTAGTTAAAGCTTATCTAAAAGCCACTGCTCAGATTCGCAGAACGGATACTTTGTTTATTCTGCCGGAAGGCCCCAGAAGGGGTCAGGCAGCGTCAAAATCTACTTTAGCCAAGTGGATTCGACAGGTCATAATGCAAGCCTATGGCTTGAGAAGGAGACCGCCTCCGCTCAAAGTTAGGGCGCACTCCACGAGAGCAGTTGGAACTTCATGGGCAGTGCATCACCAGGCCTCCCTGGCTCAGATCTGTAAGGCTGCAACATTGTCTTCAGTACACACGTTTACTAGGTTCTACCAGGTGGACGTTAGAAGTCAGGAGGATGTCGCCTTTGGGCGCAGTGGGTTGCAGGCCGCAAAAGATCCTCATGTCTGATAGCGCTCAGCTTATGTATGGTGTACCCCCCCCCCTCATTGGGCATTGCTTTAGGACATCCCACATAGTAATGACTATGCCGCTCTGTGTCCCGTGATGTACGAGAAAGAAAATAGGATTTTTATAACAGCTTACCTGTAAAATCCTTTTCTTGGAGTACATCACGGGACACAGAGCTCCCACCCCTCTTTGGGGACACTTATTGCTTTGCTACAAAACTGAGGTGCTCCCGGATGGGAGGGGCTTATATAGGGGAGGGTACTTCCGGTTTTGGAAGTTGCCAGTGCCAGCACCTGAAGGTATCTATATAACCCACATAGTAATGACTATGTCGCTCTGTGTCCCGTGATGTACGAGAAAGAAAAGGATTTTCTTTCTCGTACATCACGGGACACAGAGCGACATAGTCATTACTATGTGGGTTATATAGATACCTTCAGGTGCTGGCACTGGCAACTTCCAAAACCGGAAGTACCCTCCCCTATATAAGCCCCTCCCATCCGGGAGTACCTCAGTTTTTTGCCAGTGTCTAAGGTGTTGGCCAAGAAGTAACGTGTGTTTTTCACTGAGCTTGCGTACAGGTTCTTTTGGGCCTCAGTAAGCTATTCCGGATCCGACCAAAAAAGCTTCATAGCTAAACGGTCGGTACCCGGGCCTTGCAAGAGAAGAGCAAGGTTTTGCCTGTAATGCCTCTCTTAGGAGGGCTGGACCCTGGGATCCAGAGCTCTGGTCATACCCATGACCAAGATGTTTTCTGTGCAGGGTGCTATACAGGTCCAGGGGAGTGGAATCCTTGGGAACCCGGTCCCTGAAGGTTTAATTACAATGCCTGCCGTGATAGGTGAAGTTTGGGCTTCTGTGGACCAAACAGAGTCCTGCGGCGAGGAAAAGGTAAGTGGGGGCCCTCAGGAACTTGGTTCTATTGGGGGACCCCCAAGCCTAATTTGTCTTTCTGCCTGTTACCTAAGGTATTCCCGCTAATATTCTGTGCATGCCTGTTACTACTAAGAAAATGTAAAAAAAATTAATAGTAGGCAAGAAAAAAAAAAAAAAAAATGGTAAGACCGCGGTACCTGTGTTAAACACTAGAGGCCGCTATGGTTCTTTTTTCTTGTAATGTGGATTTTTTTCTTCCAAAGTCAAATCCAGGCAGTTGGTAAGTTCTCTGCTGGGAAGCTGTCTCCTCTGCCCTGTTGCTGCGCTCATCCATCCCCGGGCCCTGCGGCAGGGACCCTGGCTCCCATCTAGCTCCTTATTTTTTTTAAAAAGAGCGCCGAAGGCGCACGTGCCCGCGCGCGTGCGCATGCCTCTATATATAGAGGCGATCTGGAAAAAGGGGCGGAGCTGGTGGATGACGCTCGGTGTGCGCCGCGGTGCTACTGCGCATGTGCGGGCGTCCAGCGTGTTTAACCACTTAAGCCCCGGACCATTTCGGGCCATTAGGACCAGGCCTGTTTTTGGGATTCGGCACTGCGCTGCTTTAACTGTAAATTGTGCGGACATGCAATGTTGTACCCAAATGAAATTTGCGTCCTTTTCTTCCCACAAATAGAGCTTTCTTTTAATGGTATTTGATTGCCTCTGCGATTTTTATTTTTTGCGATATAAACAGAAAAAGACCGAAAATTTTGAAAAAAAATGATATTTTCTACTTTTTGTTATAAGAAAAATCGAATAAACTCAATTTTAGTCATACATTTAGGCCAAAATGTATTCAGCCACATGTCTTTAGTAAAAAAAATGTCAATAAGCGTATATTTATTGGTTTGCGCAAAAGTTATAGCGTTTACAAACTAGGGTACATTTTCTGAAATTTACACAGCTTTAAATTTATGACTGCCTATCTCATTTCTTGAGGTGCTAAAATGGCAGGGCAGTACAAAACCCCCCCAAATGACCCCATTTTGGAAAGTAGACACCCCAAGGAAATTGCTGAGAGGCATGTTGAGCCCATTGAATATTTTTTTTTTTTTGTCCCAAGTGATTGAATAATGACAAAAAAAAAAAAAAAATTACAAAAAGTTGTCACTAAATGATATATTGCTCACACATGCCATGGTTATATGTGAAATTACACCCCAAAATACATTCTGCTGCTTCTCCTGAGTACGGGGATACCACATGTGTGGGACTTTTTGGGAGCCTAGCCGCGTACGGGACCCCAAAAACCAAGCACCGCCTTCAAGGTTTCTAAGGGCATAAATTTTTGATTTCACTCCTCACTACCTATCACAGTTTTGAAGGCCATAAAATGTCAAAATAGCCCAAAACCCCCACAAATGACCCCATTTTGGAAAGTAGACACCCCAAGCTATTTGCTGAGAGGCATGGTGAGTATTTTACAGCTCTCATTTGTTTTTGAAAATTAAGAAAGACATTTTTTTTTCTTTTTTTTTTTTCTTTTTTTACATTTTCAAAACTTTGTGACAAAAAGCGAGATCTGCAAAATACTCAACATACCTCTCAGCAAATAGCTTGGGGTGTCTACTTTCCAAAATGGGGTCATTTGGGGGGGTTTTGTGCCATCTGGGCATTCCATGGCCTCCGAAACTGTGATAGGCAGTGAGGAGTGAAATCAAAAATTTACACCCATAGAAATCCTGAAGGCGGTGCTTGGTTTCCGGGGTCCCGTACGCGGCTAGGCTCCCAAAAAGTCCCACACATGTGGTATCCCCGTACTCAGGAGAAGCAACAGAATGTATTTTGGGGTGTAATTCCACATATGCCCATGGCATGTTTGAGCAATATATAATTTAGTGACAACTTTTTGTACATTTTTATTTTTTTGGTCATTATTCAATCACTTGGGACAAAAAAAAAAAATATTCAATGGGCTCAACATGCCTCTCAGCAAATAGCTTGGGGTGTCTACTTTCCAAAATGGGGTCATTTGGGGGGGTTTTGAACTGTCCTGGCATTTTATGCACAACATTAGGAAGCTTATGTCACACATCATCCACTCTTCTAACCACTTGAAGACAAAGCCCTTTCTGACACTTTTTGTTTACATGAAAAAAAAAATTTTTTTGCAAGAAAATTATGTTGAACCCCCAAACATTATATATTTTTTTAAAGCAAAGGCCCTACAGATTAAAATAGTGGGTGTTGCATTTTTTTTTTCCACACAGTATTTGCGCAGCGATTTTTCAAACACATTTTTTGGGGGAAAAACACACTTTTTTTATTTTTAATGCACTAAAAAACACTATATTGCCCAAATGTTTGATGAAATAAAAAAGATGATAATAGGCCGAGTACATGGATACCAAACACGACATGCTTTAAAATTGCGCACAAACGCGCAGCGGCGACAAACTACATTCATTTTTAAAAGCATTTAAAAGCCTTTACAGGTTACCACGTTAGATTTACAGAGGAGGTCTACTGCTAAAATGACTGCCCTCGATCTGACCTTCGCGATGATACCTCACATGCATGATGCAATTGCTGTTTACATATGACGCTAGACCGACGCTTGCGTTCGCCTTTGCGCAAGAGCAGGGGGGGACAGCGGTGCTTTTTTTTTTTTTTTTTTTTTTTTTATTTATTTGGCTTTTTTATTTTATTTTTAAACTGTGCCTTCCATATTTTATTTTTTTACCATTTTTATCATTATCTCAGGGAATGTAAATATCCCCTATGATAGCAATAAGTAGTGACAGGTACTCTTTTTTTGAAAAAAATTGGGGGGTTAGACCCTAGATCTTTCCTCTGCCCTCAAAGCATCTGACCACACCAAGATCGGTGTGATAAAATGCTTTCCCAATTTCCCAATGGCGCTTTTTATATCCGGGGGGGGGACATTCCCTCCCACTGCTTGTAAAAGCAGTCTAGAGGCTAATTATCTGCTAGAATTGCTTTTACATGAAAGCCGGCTGCTGGCTGAAAAGAATGATACCAAGATGATACCTAAACCCGCAGGCATCATTCTGGTATAAACATTCAAAGTCCAGCAACATACCAGTACGTTGCTGGTCCTTGTTGGACATGTATTGTAATCTTTTTTTTCATACAGCCTATTGGCTGAACGAAAAAAAGAGATTGATTGGTGGGTATGCCCACCATTAGAATACCTCCCTTCATCCACCCACTTCTAATGATGGGCATATATGCCAAAGCATGGGGGCATCCTCCCGCAAAAAAGTTATGCCGCGTACACACGGTCAAGCCTTCGTCGGAATTTCAACCGTATGTACGCGGCATAAAAGGTTATGCCGCGTACACACGGTCGGACTTTTCCACGGGCAAGCCTCCGTTGGAATTTCGACCGTATATACACGGCATTAGGAGCAAAATCGCTCCTCCGCCCCTGCTGCCCCCATGCTTCGGCATATATGCTCTTTTTTTTAACTGTGGTGTCACGGCTTTATGTATCGTGGGAGCAAACGCTGTTGCTGTCAAGATAAATAATTCCGCGCTGCAGTTGAATGGCGCACCTGAAAACAAAAAATTACATACCTGAAAAGCAAGCATGATAAAACATTGCAGAATAGAATACAGTAAAAAAGAGCAGAACAATAGAGAGAAAATAGAGAGAGAGAGAACAATAAAACGACAACTATTTTTGTTTTTTTTATTTTATATTTTTTTTGTGTTTTGTTTTTTACACTTTTTTTGTAACTTTACAACTGTAATGGTTCGGGTCTCTCAAAATGTAATGGCATCTTGGGAGACCCTGTGTAAGTGTGTCCTTGTCTGTGAAATGCTGTACCCTACGCTAAAACTTCACTTTTGAGTGGTAGCGTTCAAAACATTCACCTTGGACTGGTTGATATTGATGGTTGCTATGGACAGTTGCTATGGACGGTTTCTACGGATTGGTTGCAATGGATGGTTGCTATGGACTGGATGCTATGGATGGTTGCTATGGACAGTTGCTATGGACGGTTGCTATGGACTGGTTGCAATGGATGGTTGCTATGGACAGTTGCTATAGACTGGTTGCTATGGATGGTTGCTATGGACGGTTGCTATGGACTGGTTGCTATGGACGTTTGCTATGGACTGGTTGATATGGATCAGGCCTGTCTCTGCGAACGCTGCAGTTATGTGTGTTGTGTTTGGTAAGTGACAGTGATCGATCGATACTGCACTTGGGTGGGCTGGGCTGGGCTGGGCGGAGGGGATAAACGCAGGCGTTAGCAGGTATCTGGGCTGATCCCGCTAACACTGCGTTTTTGGGAACCCTAAACCGCTGGGGATGCTAGTATAGATCTGATCAGATACTATACCACTAAGGGGGGTGTATGCTTTGCGCGTGGGTGTTAGCGTTACTGGCACTAACCTAACACTGCCTGGGGCGACGCAGACCCTCTCTGGCGCTAAAACCTAATTGATCTCACCCGCCGGGCGATCAGGGGGGTTAAACCTTTATTAGGTTATATACGGCGGGTGCCCTGATGCTATAAAAAGCAAACTAATCAACCAGCGTCACCCGTAACCTTTATATGGTGATCACTGGTGAAAGGGTTAACTAGGGGCAATCGGGGTTAAAACCTTTATTAGGTTAAATATGGGGGTACCTGACACTATATAAAAACCTGACGGGTAACCTAAATAACTAAATAACTTACTGGCTAACCAGTGACACCAGTGACGCTTATACGGCGATCACTGGTGAAAGGGTTAACTCTAGGGGCAATCAGGGGGTTAAAATAATATATGGGGGTACCTGACACTAATAAAAACCTGCGGCGAACCTAAAAAAAAATAACTAATAATCTAAAACACCAGCGACACAAATACAGCGATCGGAAAAACAATCGCTTAGTGACGCTGAAGTTAGGGGGTGAAAGGGTTACCTGGGGGGTGATCAAGGGGTTAAACCTTTATTAGGGGGGGTTAGGGGGCTACCCTGGACCTAAAGGGGCCTAATCCTAACTGCCCTGCAACTTTTTACAATCACAGATGACACTAAATGCAGTGATCAGTAAAATAAATGATCACTGCAATCAGTGACACTGTGATTGGGGGCTTTGGGGTGACTGGGGGGTGATTTGTGTGCCTATGTGTACCTACGTGTCAGTGGACTGTTGGTGCACTAACCTCTGTCTTCTCTCCTCGGCGCCGGGAACGAAAAGACCGCAGCGAGGGAGATGACATCACTTCCTCCAGCCTGTGTTTACATCACATGGCGGAGGAAGCATTTTCATTGGCCGGGAGCGATCGCGAGGGGGGGGGCGGAATCGAGCGGCCGCCCCCTCATGCCTGATCGCTCCCGAACACTTAACGGCCGCTCACTGCAGTGAAGGGGGGTCCGGATGGACCCCCCAACTGCACAAAGGCGATCACGTAGATCTACGTGATTCTGCCTGTCCGTGCTATTCTGCCGACGTAAATCGGCGGTGGGCGGTCGTTAAGTGGTTAAAGGCACAATCACAGCTGGCTATTGAAGTGCACAGACAGCTAGCAACAGTAAATAAGGCACACAGAGGCGGTTGATGCAGGCATCCCCTAGAAAGGCACTTTAGTAGACACCAACTGTTATATAGCAGCAATTGTGCTAGACTATTATCAGTAAAAGTGGTGTATTACGGCTGGAATACCTCAGCTTTGGGCTTAGGAATATGCCGTCCAGAAGCTCCGGAACTAAATCTTCCAGGAAGCGAAGGGGGTCTCCATCGGGCTCTGAGGATCTTGGGCATGCTTCTGCTGCACCAGTCTCCCCTGAAAATTCAGAGGTTAGTGACCGTAGAGACCCCGCAGGAGTACCTGGTACTGTGGCTGTCCTCAGTTCACCTGCTCCTGTGTATGTAACAGAGGAGGTTTTTTCCTCAGCTCTGGGAGGATTAGAAGAGAGATTGTCAACATTGATCGCTGCCTCCCTGTCACAGGGAAAGCACGCCCGATCTCCGTCTCCTCCTTCAGAGTACCTGTTAGCGGAGCAACAGTCCCATACAGGGATCGACCTGCCTGAAGGGGATCAGGATGAGGTTGATTCTGTTATAGAGGAATCAACTGTGGAGGAACCTTTCTCAGCATCTCAAGCTGAAAGATTATGGGTTCAGTCTCTGACTAACATGGTCCGATCAGCATTTAAAATGCACCTTGCGGAACCATCAACCACTACTGTCTCCTCGCTGGGGTCGCTAAAAGCTCCCCAGACTGTCTGTTCCTTTCCACTTCACCCTTTACTGGAAGGGCTCATTTACCAGGATTGGGAACATCCTGATAAAATATTTACTCCCCCCAAGAGATTTCCGGTGGTCTATCCCATGGAGGATAAGTTCATCAAAAAATGGAGGGTCCCTACAGTGGACGCAGCCATCTCTTGTGTGAATAAATCACTGACATGTCCAGTGGATAATGTTCAAGGACCCAATAGATAAAAAATTGGAGTCCTTATTAAAATCTGCTTTTTCTACAGCAAGCTTGGTGACACAACCAGCAGTGGCAGCTATTGGGGTCTGCCAAGCAGTGAAGGATCAGTTGAAACAGGTCTTAAGGGACTTGCCAGATCAGCAGGCCCTTGCCCTAGCTGATCTACCTAGAGCCTTATGCTTTGCGGTTGACGCCATAAAGGATTCAATCCATCAGGCCTCCCGCCTCACGCTGTCTGTAGTACATATGCGCAGGCTTCTATGGCTCAAAAACTGGTCTGCTGAAGCTCCCTGTAAAAAATTGCTGGTTAGCTTCCCATTTCATGGTGAACGCTTATTCGGGGAAGACCTGGACAAATATATCCAGAAAATTTCCAGCGGTAAAAGTACACTCTTGCCGGTTAAAAACAGAGTTAGAGGTCCCTCTTTTAAGAGGCCTGCTTCTCCAGTCCCTGGGGCATCGGCTGTGAAACAGTTCCGACGGCCTCCTCGGTCAAATCCCGGGGGTAAAAATCAGGGACAATCGCAGGGTAATAAGAAACCCTGGGTCAGGAGAGGTACAAAACCTCCCCCAAAGTCAAATTCATGAAGGGTTGCCCCCACTCAATCGGGTGGGGGGAAGACTCCAGTTGTTCGCAGAGACCTGGCGGGACACGATCAGAGACAGATGGGTGCTCTCCGCAGTAAGTCTGGGATACAGATTGGAGTTAAAAGACTCTCCTCCTTCCCATTTTATGAGGTCAAACGTGCCAAGGGATCCCCGGAAGAGAGAGTCCCTCCTGTTGGCACTAGAACAACTATTGCTCCAAGGAGTAATTATGGAGGTTCCCCTGGAAGAATGGGGGTTCGGGTTTTACTCAAACCTCTTTACAGTCCCGAAGCCAAACGGGGACGTGAGGCCCATATTAAATCTAAAAGGGCTAAACAAATTCCTGCATATCAGGACTTTCCGGATGGAGTTGATCCGATCGGTGGCCACTGCCCTACAAGGGGAGGAATGGTTAGCCTCGATCGACATCAAAGATGCTTATTTGCACATTCCCATCTTTCCAGTCCACCAAAAATTTCTACGCTTTGCAGTAGAAGGGCGCCATTTTCAGTTCAGAGCCTTACCCTTCGGTCTGGCCACAGCACCACGAGTGTTCACAAAAATTCTGGCCCCATTATTGGCCAATCTAAGAACACAAGGTCTAACGATAATGGCATATCTAGACGACTTGTTGCTGATAGACCACTCAGTGAAAAAACTAGAAGTGGTCGTTCACAAGACAATCAAGTATCTGGAATCTCACGGTTGGATTATCAACCGAGACAAGTCAGCCCTAAAACCAGTCAAAAGTCTGGAATACTTGGGGCTAAGGCTGGATTCAGACCAGAGAAAAATATTCTTGCCTCGAGAAAAGGTGTTGTCTTTGAGAGATTTGATCCACCTAGTGGGTACAAAAAGACAGCCGTCCATACGCCTGTGCATGAGGCTGCTGGGAAAAATGGTGGCATCATTCGAAGCAGTACCCTACGGTCAATTCCATTCAAGGAATTTGCAAAGGGCCATACTGTCAGCCTGGAACAAGAAAGTTCAGGCCCTAGACTTACCAATGTCCTTGTCCCCTTCCGTTCGCAAGAGCGTCCGTTGGTGGTTGGTTCTCCAGAATCTGGAAAAAGGGAAATCCTTCAGTCCGATTTCTTGGAAGGTGGTCACTACAGATGCCAGCCTTATAGGCTGGGGAGCAGTACTGGAGCAATGGTCTCTCCAGGGCAGATGGTCGGATGCAGAAAAGGCCCTGCCCATCAATCTCTTAGAGATACGAGCAGCCCGGTATGCCCTAGTAGCATGGACATCCAAACTCCAAGGGTCCCCTGTCAGAATTCAATCAGACAATGCCACAGCAGTGGCATATATCAATCATCAGGGTGGCACCAGGAGTCGTGCAGCCCAGAGGGAAGTAAATTACATCCTGAAATGGGCAGAAAGATATGTCCCAGCCATATCCGCGGTATTCATTCCAGGAGTGGAGAATTGGAAGGCGGACTTTCTAAGTCGCCAGCAATTATGCCCAGGGGAATGGTCCCTTCACCCCGAGGTTTTCCGGACAATATGTCAGCGGTGGGGAACACCGGATGTAGATCTTCTAGCATCCAGATTCAACGCAAAGGTGGACAGGTTTGTCTCTCGGACAAGGGATCCCCTAGCTTGCGGCTCGGATGCCCTAGTGTTCCCTTGGGATCAGTTCAAGCTGATATATGCATTTCCACCGCCACAATTGTTACATCGATTACTCCGCAGAATCAGGGTAGAAAAGAAACCAGTGATTCTGGTGGCTCCAGCGTGGCCCCGAAGAGCATGGTACGCGGAGATTGTAAAAATGTCAGTGGGGAGTCCTTGGACTCTCCCACATCGTCCGGACCTGCTTTCGCAAGGACCGATATACCACCCTTCCTTACCAGCCCTAGGTTTGACGGCCTGGCTATTGAAGCCCACATTCTAAAAAAGAGAGGTCTCTCTAATCCTGTGGTAGCTACCATGATCAATGCCAGGAAGCCGGTATCCAGGCAGATCTACTATAGAATCTGGAAGGCGTACATCGCCTGGTGTGAGGCCAAGAAATGGCATCCACGTAAGTACGTAATAGGTAGGATTCTGGACTTCCTACAGTGGGCTGTAGATAGGAAGCTTGCCTTGAGTACTATCAAGGGTCAGATTTCGGCCTTGTCAATATTTTTTCAAAGGCCCTTGGCTTTGCATTCACTAGTCAAAGCTTTTATACAAGGAGTGATGCGTATTAGCCCTCCGGTTAATATTCCCATATGTCCATGGGACTTAAACCTGGTTCTGTCGGTTCTACAGAAGCAACCATTTGAACCATTACAGCATATTTCCCTGGTTCTTCTCACCAGGAAATTGATTTTTCTAGTAGCCATTTGTTCGGCTAAAAGAGTGTCGGAATTAGCCGCTATGTCCTGTAAAGAGCCATATCTGGTTATCCATAAGGATAGAGTAATGTTACGTCCTCATCCAGCCTTTCTTCCTAAGGTGGTATCGAGGTTTCATTTGAACCAAGATGTGGTTCTTCCTTCCTTTTTCCCCAAACCTAGTTCGGTAGAGGAAAAGTTATTGCATTCTTTGGATGTAGTAAGAGCAGTTAAAGCTTATCTAAAAGCCACTGCTCAGATTCGTAAAACGGATACTTTGTTTATTTTGCCGGAAGGCCCCAGAAGGGGTCAGGCAGCGTCAAAATCTACTTTAGCCAAGTGGATTCGACAGGTCATAATGCAAGCCTATGGCTTGAGAAGGAGACCGCCTCCGTTCAAAGTTAGGGCGCACTCCACGAGAGCAGTTGGAACTTCATGGGCAGTGCATCACCAGGTCTCCCTGGCTCAGATCTGTAAGGCCGCAACATGGTCTTCAGTACACACGTTTACTAGGTTCTACCAGGTGGACGTTAGAAGTCAGGAGGATGTCGCCTTTGGGCGCAGTGTGTTGCAGGCCGCAAAAGATCCTCATGTCTGATAGCGCTCAGCTTATGTATGGTGTATCCCCCCCCCTCATTGGGCATTGCTTTGGGACGTCCCACATAGTAATGACTATGTCGCTCTGTGTCCCGTGATGTACGAGAAAGAAAATAGGATTTTTATAACAGCTTACCTGTAAAAGCCTTTTCTTGGAGTACATCACGGGACACAGAGCTCCCACCCCTCTTTTGGGGACACTTATTGCTTTGCTACAAAACTGAGGTACTCCCGGATGGGAGGGGCTTATATAGGGGAGGGTACTTCCGGTTTTGGAAGTTGCCAGTGCCAGCACCTGAAGGTATCTATATAACCCACATAGTAATGACTATGTCGCTCTGTGTCCCGTGATGTACTCCAAGAAAAGGATTTTACAGGTAAGCTGTTATAAAAATCCTATTTTACAGGTAAGCTGTTATAAAAATCCTATTACCTTGTTCCCTGGATCCTGCGATGTCTCCCCGCACTGTGTGCGAGCCGTGTCTTGCTCGATTCACACTGCCGAGTGCCGAGCTCCGTTCCCTGCGACGTTGTGGCGCACGGGGACGGAGTTTGGCGCCAAATTCAAAAAGTGAAAAACACAATACACGTACCGTATACTGTAATCTTACTGATTACAGTACTGTATCAAATAATAACACACCCCCTTTGTCCCTAGTGGTCTGTCCAGTGCCCTGCATGCAGTTTTATATTATAAATACTGTTCTTTCTGCCTGGAAACTGGAGATTGTCCTTTTTATGTCTTTATGTCAAAAGTGGTTTTAGACCAGCTAAAAAACAGCGACAATAGATTAGAATCACTTGCAGAATTGAGCGATAGCGATTTGTGGGGAAATTCGTCATCAAATACTAAATCTAATGACAGCGACAATTCTGCAACTGAGCAAATTTCTGTGTTTTTTGATTTTATTACATTATTGAATAATTTTTATTATAATTACATTACTATTTGTTATAATTATTTTATAGTTATTTATTATATTATAATTTTATTTTTTTGTGTTTCAAACTTTATCCAGAATGTCTACTAGACTCTTGTTTGGTCAGGTTTAAGTAAGTAATTACTAAGAATTGCAGGCCTACAATACATAACACCAAATTTCCATGCAAAATAATTGTACCGCTTTTGGTACATAATTCCAGACAGAATCATACCACCAAAGCCCAGACCTCAATCCAATAGAAAATCTGTTGTCAGACTTAAAGATTGCTGTTCACAAGCGTAAACCATCCAATTTGAAGGAGCTGGAGCAGTTTTGCAAAGAGGAATGGGCAAAAAATCCCTGTGGTAAGATGTGGCAAGCTCATAGAAACTTGTCCAAAGCGACTTGCTGCAAAAGGTGGCTTTACAAAGTATTGAATTTAGGGGGATGAATAGTTATGCACATTAACTTTTTCTGTTATTTTGTCCTATTTGTTGTTTGCTGCACAATAAAAAAAAAAAACTTCTTTAAAATTGTGGGCATGTTCTGTAAACTAAATGATGCAAATCCTCAAACAATCCATGTTAATTCCAGGTTGTAAGGCAACAAAACACAAAAAATGACAAGGGGGGTGAATACTTTTGCAAGGCACTGTATGCAGAAGGGGGATGCCTTTTGTTATGCCAGTGCAGGAGAGGCGTGTGGAGGGTATGACAGTGGGTAGCATGTGCAAGAGAGAAGTCCAAAAGGTATAACAGGGACAGTATGCGCAGGGGGAGTATGGAGGGTATGACACCAAGCAACATATGCTGGAGATGAATGCAAAGGTTGGACAGGAGGCAGAATGTGCCGCAGCAGCGTGTGGAGGATATGACAGCTGGCAGTACATGCACAAGTAAGGAGTGTGTCATATTGGCTAACGCAGATAGATTTTGCAGCTGTGTATTTGAATGAAGCATTTGGTGTAGGTAGGTTTGGTTTCATCAGCATTGACCTGTGATCCTTCAGGTTATAATGACAGTAGTTTTCTAGGTAATAATAATGTACTCAGTTGACAGTCAGCACCACATCCCAGGGTAAGAGTATACAAATAGACAAGAAGATATTTGGACTTTATAGGTGCTGAAACCTCCTCCTAGAATGATAAATCTTACAATGTGATTTTTAAAACTGTCATTTTATTATACATTTTTAAAATGATGTCTATACCACATAATGGACATTGAAAGTGCAAAAGTTTATGCAGCATGGCTCTAATAAATTAAACAAACTTCCCCCTCTCCAAAGTATAGTAATTCCTCTATAAACAATTGTATATGCAGTCATGGTTGACCATGGCAAACAAGGTATCGCATATATGAGGAAATGCACAACCCGACGCGTTTTGCCTTGTTGGCTTCTCCAGGGATTTTTCTTTGGAGGGGAATGAATGTAGTAGAGTTGCTGTAAAAGATACAAATAATATACATTCACAAAAATTCCTAATTTCATAATCAATTGATATCACAATGATTGATTATACAGTAATTGAAAAACTTTCATCTGATATATATTGACTTTAGGGTGATGCCTGGGGGGAAGGCAGGGAATAACGTCTGTCAGCCAGGGAGGGCGAGGAGTGACTGTAGGCTGGGGTAAAGCAGGGAGGGATGTCTGTCATATGTGAGGGGAAGTGAGGTGCTAAGGGAGGGATGTCAGTCAGCCAGGGAGGGTCCATGTGGGGTTATGTCTTCCAGCTGAGGGGTCTGGAGAGAGGTGACTGTCAGCTGGGTATGGGGAGGGTGGGCATGCAGGGAGAAATGTCTGTCAGCCAGGGAGGGGAGAGCATGCTGAGAGATGCCTGTGAATAAGGAAGGGGGTGGGAGACTCCGGGATCTTGGTACAGGTAACTGTCAGTTTGAGGCGGAGCAGAGGAAGAATACCTTCAAAATGAAGGTATGTGAAAACTCAAACGTAGGCAATATATTAAGGAACAACTCTGGAGAGTTTTTTTCAATAGAATACATTTCATGTAATGCTAGTTGGTGTATATGGTGTTTATTCCTCTATTACTCATTACATGGCTTCGTTTTTCAGGCCCTGGACACTTTGCGCCTATCGTTGCTGCTCATACATTCTCAGGAAGACGTTCTTCTGCCTCTTGCACATAAAATCTGGCCATGTCTAGTGAAAAGACTGTTACAGGACGAGCCGCTGGTCCTTTTGCGAGCCTTTCAGGTAACTGCAAGATCCCAATTATATCTTAGTTCTTCAAAACCGTTCTGTTTTTGTTATGCATTTTTTTCATGCAATTCCAAAGTAAATCTTTCTATTTCCCAAGCATGGAAACGTAATAGAACCTTCGTATTCCTTTCCTTTTACACCTTTGCTTCTGCCAAAAGTGCAATCTTTGAAGACTAATTGGCGCTGTCACGGACTTGCATAATATGATTTTTATAAAAGGTCAACACCTAAAGCCTCGTACACACTAGTCGTTTTTTCATTCATTCAGCTCAGCAAGGCTGAACGAAAAAAAATGGACAGCTCAGGCGAACCCCCTGTACTAACAATCTGATGTTACTGCATTCTATTGTGTTCTGACAGGGGGTGAGAGTGCTGATCGGGAGCCGATCGGTAGACCTTTTTCGGTCATGCTCCTTCATACACACAGGCCGAATGTTGGTAGGTTTCTATTGAACTGGGCCGATGCCGCCCGACATTCGGCTCGTGTTTACTAGGCTTAAGTATTAATCTCCCACTCTAGCCACTCCCCTGTGGCAATTATTAATTGCAGAAAGCCGTGACACGTGACTGACACAGGAAGGGAACAGATATGTTTGACATGTCATTTATAGTTGACAGATTGCCTAAAGTGACCTATCAGCACAAATATACTTGTATTCAATATATTCCTGCAAAAGAACACTACATATACTTACTATTTTAAAGCAGAAGCTTCACTGCTTACTGTCTTCTGTAAGTATTCGACCGTACATACGGGTTACATTCCTGTTGCCGTCTCCACTCACTTTGGTTCCTCCAGCCAGCTCTTACATCCTTTAGTGGCATACAAGCTGGCTGGAGAGACTGCAGTAGATGGTTGAGGGAGTTAATTATTCACATACCCAGGTGTTTATAAATGCAGAGGATGGTAAGTATGTGCGGTCTTCTTTAGGCAGGTATGTTCTACATTCAAGTGACCCTGTGCTGACAGGATCACTTTAACCACTATGCTATGTGAATTTCAAGATGGTGGCATCCAGTTGGAGATGATCTGGGTCTCTGTGGACAGAATGGAGAGGGGTGTTTGCTCACTGATTTTGCATATGGTGAGTAATAGTAAGCTGAATAGTTAAAGGGTTTGTAAAGGCTCGTGTTTTTTCACCTTAAAGTGGATGTAAACCCACTCTCATTTTTCTAAACTACTGCCATAGTGCTTATCTATAAGGATATAGATGCCTCCTGCATGTATCCTTATCTGTCAAATGTCTCCCCTCTGTCTGTTATAAGAACTGAAAAACTGCAGATTCTGTGGGTGGATCTGTTGTCTGGAGCTCGATGGGTGGAGTCGTGATGTCAGACTTCCCGCCCACCTCTACACTCCCCTTGTCAACATGCATGTTTTCCTGTGTATTCCTTCTGCTATGATCACTAACATCCAGTCAAAATCCAGAAAAGTAACCACATGACTTCAGAAAAGGAGTGGGGGTGGGAATTAAAAAATAATGCCTGTCTAAAGCTAGTGCACGAGATCTGTAAATAACCTGTCACTCAAAGCAAGGGGGCGGAACGGACAAAAGTTTTTCTCTGTTTGTCCGTTTTATCTCACTGAACAATAAAAGAGGATTGCTCAGAGCTGGATTAACTCTTTGTGGCAAGACCTGGCACAAATGATGGGAAATCTTATACTCTACATTGTGACAGCAAAAAAAAAATTCGGGTTTACATCCACTTCAATGCATCCTATGCATTGAGGTGAAAAAACACCAAGCAGTCACCGCCCCCCCTAGCCCCCCTGTTTTACTTACCTGAGCCCCTTCATATCCTCGGAGCGTCCTCGCTGTCCTTCTCTCCATGGAGTGAGTCCCGGCTTTGATTGGATAAATTGATGGCAGCGCAGACATTGGGCCCCCGCTGCTGTCAATCAAATCCAATGATGTGGGCACCGGGGCGCGGAGCCGAGTCATACACTCGGCGTCTATTGACGCCAAATGAATGACTCAGGAGCGCGCCCGCAAGGTAACCAGCACTTCTCCTACGGAGTTATCTAATGTGGGGAGGAGCCGTGAGAGCCGCCGAGGCACCCGAGAAGAGGATGTTTGGGGCCACTCTGTGCAAAACAAGCTGCACAGTGGAGGTAAGTATGACATGTTTGTTTGTTTTTTAAAACAAACCTTTAGAATCTCTTTAATGTCTGGCAGCAAGTTCTGCAAACATTGAGAAAGGATGAGAGAACGTTCTAAATGATAAGTCCACTTTAAAGCTGAACTACAGGAAACTGAATTTTTTTTTTTTTTGCAGTAGGGCTCCCCCACATTGCAAGGGTTAAATGCTAATTTTTGGTTTGGGTGCCAGTAACAAGCACTTAAAATTACCTCATTCCTCGCTCCCGCGGGCTACTCGTTCTATACAGCCAGTCCCCTGAAGATTCTTCACCTCTGCACTCCAGCTGGCAGTCACACTCTGACAACATCTAGTATATTACATAGTTACACAGTAGGTGAGGTTGAAAAAAGACACAAGTCCATCAAGTCCAACCTATGTGTGTGATTATATGTCAGTATTACATTGTATATCCCTGTATGTTGTGGTCATTCAGGTGCTTTATCTAATAGTTTTTTTAAACTATCGATGCTCCCCGCTGAGACCACCGCCTGTGGAAGGGAATTCCACATCCTTGCCACTCTTACAGTAAAGACCCCTCTACGCAGTTTAAGGTTAAACCTCTTTTCTTCTAATTTTAATGAGTGGCCACGTGTCTTGTTAAACTCTCCCTTCCGCAAAAAAGTTTTATCCCTATTTGGGGGTCACCAGTACGGTATTTGTAAATTGAAATCATATTTCCTCTCAAGCGTCTCTTCTTCAGAGAGAATAAGTTCAGTGCTCGTAACCTTTCTTCATAACTAATATCCTCCAGACCCTTTTATCTTTGCTGCCCTTCTTTGTACTCGCTCCATTTCCAGTACATCCTTCCTGAGGACTGGTGCCCAGAATTGGACAGCATACTCCAGGTGCGGCCGGACCAGAGTCTTGTAGAGCGGGAGATTTGTTGTTTTATCCCCTTTTTAGTGCATGTCAATATTCTGTTTGCTTTGTTAGCAGCAGCTTGGCATTGCATGCCATTGCTGAGCCTATCATCTACTAGGATCCCCAGGTCCCTTTCCATCCTAGATTCCCCCAGAGGTTCTCCCCCCCCCAGTGTATAGATTGCATTCATATTTTTGCCACCCAAATGCATTTATTTAAAAATGTTCTACATTAAACCTCATTTGCCATGTAGTTGCCCACCCCATTAATTTGTTCAGATCTTTTTGCGAGGTTTCCACATCCTGCGGAGAAGCTACTGCCCTGCTTAGCTTAGTATCGTCCGCAAATACAGAGATTGAAGGACTTGCTTTATACATGGAAACACAAAGTTAAAAGGTGAACATAGGGTCCTTTTTCCTGGTACCCTACGCATAAATAAGCATTAATCCGTGTGAGGATGAAGCCCCACCCACCTTTAAAGCTGGACTCCGTGCATTCAGCCACTTTTGTAAATTGTGCTGGATTACTAGGGGTTAAGCCCATCAAGGTGCATGACACCTTGTGGACTTATCTCTTTAATATACAATTGACCTTTTTACTGAGCACCAGTAGCATAGCTATAACTATACTTTAGTGCTCTGATGCTGGACCTACTGGTCTCAGCTTTTGCAACCCCAGAATTGCATTTAGCAGCTGTGCCTGCCCCTCCCCTCCTCCTGCCCAGTCACAGAGCGCTTTGTATTATGTGAACTCATTCAGGCAATACAAAGGCACAGCAGAGGGGAGGGGCAGGAAGGAATGCTGTGTGTGAGAAGACAGCGTCTCCCCTGTCAGAGTCCCAGGAGTGTAATGATAGCTGTACTTCCAGAGCTCTGTAAAACTGTCATTTTAAATTAAATAGATGGTGGTATTTTAAAGGTGGCGTGCACCTCATTGGACTTAACTCCTGGTAATCCAGCAAATTTCCAAAGCGGCTGAATTCCTGGAGTTCAGCTTTAAAGTGGTTGTAAACGCTTACATATACCCAGTGAAGTGACTGGCCTGCAAGACAAAGGCATAATGAGCTAGTATGCATAGCATACTAGCTCATTATGAAATACGCACCTCAGATTGAAGCCCCCACAGCGGTCCCAATACACAGCTCCGGCCGGTAAAATCGCTCCCGGAGTTACTTCCGGGTATCACGGTCTCCGGCGCTGTGATTGGCCGGAGCCACGATGACGTCACTCCCGTGCGCGGGAGCTGCCAGTAACGGCACACTAACTGAAGCAACGACACAAACGTGCCATTGCTTTGGTGCGCATGTGCCGATGACGTCGGTGCATGCTGATACAGGGGATATCTCCTAACCCGTGCAGGTTTAGGAGATATCTGGGGTAGCTACAGGTAAGCCTTATTATAGGCTCACCTGTAGTAAAAAGTGGATTGTAAGGGTTTACAACCACTTTAAATTTAAAATTTAAATAAATATATGTAAAAATAAATAAGTTCTTCACAAAAATTAAGAGAAGTATGGGTTAAAAAATTTTATTTTTTGACATATACTTGCCTCGGTGGATTCAGCATCGGTCTGATGCTGCATGTGTCCCCCGGCGCCTCTAACACTGAGAACCGGGCGATCAAACATCGCCGATTGCTCGGTTCTGACAGTTCCCTGAGCAGAGAGCTGTAGACTGTCCGTCACAGCTATCTGCTCTGCTCCCTCCTCGCTCATTGGAGGGCTGAGCTGTGGAGGGGACGGGGGCGGCCTGCTCAGGGTCTCAGCGGCTCGCTGTGAGGCTGAGCGAGGTGTCAGTCCTGACTCCCGTTGGCGTGATGACGCGGTGCCTGGTATGACATTGGTGACGTCAGCAGAGAGCGGATTTCAGCCCGCTCTGCTGAAAACGGGTCACAGGAGTACAGAACGAATTGCACTCTTGTGATTCATAGGAGAAGCCCAGCCAAACGATCTCAGGCTGGACTTCTCGTTTAAATCTTTTCAGGGTTGTTGCAAGACTAAAAAGTTTGAGAAACATTGCATTATCAGGAGGAACACTGTGATCATTTTCAGATATCTTATGCATGTTAGTCACTAAACGGTTATCTCCTTTTTCAGGTGTTGGTGTCTCTTGCTTACTCATGTAAAGACTTCCTGCGGCAACGTGTGTGCAAGGATGCCCTTCCTGCCTTTTTGATGTCCCTACGCTCTCAGGCACTTGTTAGCTGTCACGCTGGGCCTGTATACAGCCACACACTGGGCTTTAAACTGCAGATAGCTGTACTGGAAGGATTGGGGACCCTTTGTGTGGATTTGGCATTGGGTGAGTTAATGGCTGCCTAGCTCAGAGCTTGAGTTCTGCATGCTAAAATTACACTTCATGTAACTTATGTGTATGCCTTTCCTTTTCTGTGCGATTGTCAGTCTTGGGTCCAATGCCTTTGTCTTCAGCGGATCTACACACTGTTCCATATTGGGAATGGGC
Source organism: Rana muscosa (assembly GCA_029206835.1). Taxonomy (NCBI): domain Eukaryota; kingdom Metazoa; phylum Chordata; class Amphibia; order Anura; family Ranidae; genus Rana; species Rana muscosa. The sequence goes on along the minus strand of CM055128.1, from coordinate 52,949,279 downwards.
ACATGTCTGAACTGCCATTTTTTTACCTTCCTACAGTTTCCCTAATATAGCTAGGACTCCTCTGCAAAAAAGAGTGGACTTGCATTGGGCAATTAAAATGACTTGGGCCTCGTTCACACCATGGTCCATAGATCGGTTTTGCAAGGGATCAAAGAAAACAATGGTTCTCTAATGTGCCCTGTTCACACCACAACGTGCAGTTTTTTTTCTTCTGCACAATGTGTATGCAGTTTTCAAAACTGACATGAAATTGGTTTGAATAGGGCACCTAACTGACACACGCATGAAAACTAATTTCTATGTGCATAAAAATGCACAGACGCATGCATAAAAACTGATGTGAACGTATGTCTCTGCAAGGGAAATCTGCGTGGTTTTTCCATCCGTTTTCATACACGTATGGTATGCAACGAGCCCTTAGTTATTGACATATACATGTAAAATAAAGTCCTTCCTGCAAAGAAAACCATTAATCACCTCATTCACTGCCTGTGCAACTGATCTTTGCTCTGAAGAAAAGCCACCAACAGACGAATCTTCAAAATTCAGCACACCCAGGAGTGTAGGATGACCAGTCCCCCATTGCATTCTGGTTTCTCCTGCTGGCCACTACATCACTACAGGACACAGTGGTGGGGAAGGAGCTGGTGGTTTGAACCATTGAGCACAGCAGGTGACCAGGAATCTGACACTTCCGGAAGTGTCAGATTCTGATGGTTCTTCAGGTACCAGTTTCTTCTCACTGCTACAGAGACAAGTGGTGCAGGCAGCTGGAGAGGCGAGTATTAACTCTTTTCTTTAGAGGGAGGACTTTATTTTATATATTTTATATACAGAGTAGCTATCATAAAACATTCTAAAACTGAGCACAGGCAATCACCTGAAGAGATTTTCATGCAGCAAATCAGTCAAGTTTAGATGTCAAGAATTTTTTTCTGTACTACAAATTAGAGCTGCACCAAAATAAAAAATCTCCGGTACCGAAAATTCAGGATGCACTTGGCCGAAACTAAAATTGACGGTTTTAAAAAAAATACTTGTATTATGTTTGACTTTTTAATTAATACTGCTTGCTGCATTTTTGGTGCATATTTGGTCAGTTCGCACCAAAAACGCACCTCCCCATTGAAGTGCATTGAATACGCAGCAAGCACGCATCAAAAATGCACTCATGTTGCATTTTTGAGTCACATGACCTATGGAAAACCAGACCATAAGCACTGTAAAATTGTGGCAAAATCACTGCGTTTTCAGCAGCCATTATCGGCACCTTTTTTGTTTCTTTCGACACAACTAAGAAAACCATATTTTTAGCAGCTGAAATTTCAGTGCATTACTAGCACTAGTAAATCCAAGCTGGAAGAAGTGACAGCTTTATACATAAAGAGCTTGCTGTTTTAAAGGGATGTTAGAGTGTAAAAAGTAGGCATGCCCCCATACCAGATTTTTAAAGTGAAACTTCCGCTTTAAGGACTCCTAACCCCCTGATGTGCCACATTTTGGCATTTAATTTTTTTTGGGGGGGGGGGGACAGGTACACAGCCCCCACTTCCGCACGAGCCGCCTAGGTGGCTTGAGCGGAAGTTCTCCTCTCCCCCTCCCTCTCTGCAATCTTCTGGGACACGTCGCAGGTCCCAGAAGTTTGCCCGGCTATTGAGACACCGCACAATTTGCGCATGTGCTCCCGGCTGTGAAGCCACAAGCTGTCACAACTGGATGCCCACACTTGTAATGCCGGCACCGCTGAGAGGCGGGTGGAGAGAACCGAGGCTTCGGGTGGCCACATGGCTGGACCGTGGGACAGGTGAATGTCTGTGTATTAAGTCAGGAGCTACACTTTTTGTAGCTGCTGACTTTTAATAAACACAGAAATGACTGGAACTCCGCTTTAAGAGTATGAGTACGGATGCATTTATCTCAAGTACTACAATTACTGATGCATATTTTTAGCGTCGCACCATACATGCATGAAAACCGCACAGATTTCACTTGCAGGAGACATTCGTCTCACATCAGTTTTATTGTGCATTTCAGTGAGTTTTTACAGCCTGTTCACATGTGCAGGCCGGTTGCAGTGCGATTTGAAAAAGTCCTGTGCAATTTCTGTCCTGGCTCAGATGCAATTTCTAATCTCGTACACTACCTTTTGCATTGGATTCGTACCTGAACCGCTGAACAAAATCACACCGGACTGGGCTTTGAAATCGCACCTATGTGAACAGTCTGAGGGTGTCAGTGTTAGGATCAGAGCAATTGCATAAGTACATGTATTCGTGCAAATGCTTAGTATCGGCATTGGTGCAGCACTAGTAAAAAGTGTTCACCCAGTTAGAAGTCTTATACCCGTATCTCAATCCCCCTTCACAAGTCATTGGCACCAAATTCACCTGTGGGAAAAATCATCAGACAGGGAAATCAAAGTGCAGACAAACCAGTCCTAAAACTCTCCTGGATAAAGACTTTCACCATTCCAATCAGGGATATAGAGGGAAGTATAACTTGCCTGCTACCTTTATTTTGTTCTACTTTAAATAAAGTGTGTATATAGTCAAAACCCCAGCTAGGTTCTTTTTTTTTTTTTTTTTTTTGCAGTGCATGATTGGGGAAATTTCCTTTTCCTTCCTCTCCCAAGGAAGCAATAGGTAGTTGGAGGAAATCTCTCAAGGAGGGGGAGATCCATCCCCACCCCCCTAAGACAGTTGTCCCTGGAACAGGTGTCCCAATCATATGATTTCCCCTTAGCTTTTGTTCTTGGATCAATTCTAAAATTTTGGATTTCCCCTTATTTTATTTCTTGGCAGCAATAGTCACCAGTACAAATACGGTGTAAATCTCCCCAGAGGGGACACAGACCGCAACTTTACTAAGGGTCTAACCCCTTTACTCTCTCTATCCAAAGCTAAAAAATTGATTTTCCTAAAAATAAACTTAATTCACTGGTTCTAAAGGTTGCCATTAGTTTCCAGTTGGTTATCTAAAGGAGAAATAATTCATAATATGAACAGATAATAACGTTTCTTTGTACAGTACTTCCCCATGAGACGTATGGCCTGTGTGTGACCGCGGTTATACTCAAAGTAGGGAAAGGCCCTTCAGACACTGGGATTTCGCAACACGGAACAACGGGTCAAACCTACATCTGGATTGACTCTTGTCAATGGATAAACATACCTTCTCTTCCATGTACTAACTAGACTTTAGAAAATCCTGGTTACTACGGTTTGTTTGGGGTTTGCTGACTACTTGTCATGTATAGGAATGTAATGTCTGACCCTGGAATTATATGAACCATGGGAAGTGTGTAAGGGTTTGCTTACATTTTATTTGCATCTAAATACAAGTCAATGTGAATGCAAAAAATAAAAGCAAGTCAAAGCCATGCTACATTTGATTTGTTTGACTCCCCTCAATAATTTGTATGAACCTCTAGGCCTACTAGAGATGTCTGCATATCTGATGTATATGTTGTAGCTGTTTGATGCTGTATGTTTACTGAGCAGCCAGTGGAACTGATTGTTTTGTCCTCCTAGGAGACAGCGATCTGCTGGAGGTGATTGATTCTTGCATGTTGTACCTGAGCGCCCGACAGCCCAAAAAACTTCAGGAGGCAGCAATCCGGTGAGAGTCATGGCTATTTCTTTCCCAACCAGTATATTACACATCCATGTTTCCTGTGTAGTAGAGGGATGTACACTCATTACTGATGTTAAAGGCTCACGTTATTTTTTTAAATAACAAACACGTTATACTTGCCTCCTCTTCTCGGTTCCCCTGCTGGTGCGCCTGGCCCCTACCTCTTACCAAGTGTCCCCATAGCAAGCTGCACTGAGGGAGTGGCTTCCTGTTAATTCACAAACTGAAGCATAGTAAACTTAAAGTGGATGTAAACCCGATTCAATAAATTTAATCTGGGCACATATATCTGTAGTGTTTTACTTATCTCTCTCCAAAGCCCCAAGTGCAGTGTCTTTATGCTGCTCAGTTCTTCTGTTATCAGCATTATAACTTCTGACAAGTTCTCCGACACACACCAGATAAAAGCTGCTGGAAACTTGTGTCGGGGAGTGTGCTATAAATAGATTAGGCCTGGTCTATTCACAGCACAGCTTTGCAAGCATCTTCATTCCTCTGCCTATGCGGAGGGGGGTGTGTCCTTTTCTCCAATCAGCTCACACAGTGTATACCCAGACTCCCCTCCCACCGCTGGAACAGGAAGAAAAAAAATTCTAACACGATTTTTTCTTTCAAAAGAATATAGCAAGCTGAAGACAGCATCTATACATGTAAAACATATGTAGGGAGATTTGTTTCATCTCTGTGTCTCATCTTAGGCTGTTCATTTCACTGGTTATATGTGAGGCTTTAAGCTGGATTCACACTATACAACTTTTGTTGTTGGATTTGCTTTTAGATTTACCTTCAACCATGTAGTGTAAGGGCCTGCCTGATTGCATACAAATTGAAAGTGTTTAGGTTTGACCTCATATCATATGGTTTTGGTAAATCTAAAGGAAATTGTATACTGTGTATACAGCTTTAGCATAGTTTACTATGGATCAATTAATGCGGAGTTCCACTCAAAAGTGGAACTTCCGCTTATGCATCTCCTCCCCCCTCTTGTGCCACATATGGCACCTTTCAGGGGGGACGGGGGAACAGGTACCTGTTTTTGACAGGTACCGTTCCCCACTTCCAGGAGACAGGGCCGCGGCCGGGTCTCATGGAATTTCGGCCTCCTTCCTCCGCACCAATTGGAAAGTGCAGCGCGCTTCACGCATGCACAGTAGGGAACAGGCTGTGAAGCAGTAAAGCTTCACTGCCGGGTTCCCTTACCAGGAATGGTGGCAGCTGCACCGGTCAGCTGATCTGAAGACCGGCTTGGGTACCGACATTGCAGACTCCCTGGACAGGTAGGGGGCCATATATTAAAAGTCAGCAGCTGCAGTATTTGTAGCTGCTGACTTTAAATATTTCATGGGGGGCTGGACCTCCTCTTGGAAAAAACCCCGTACACACGATCTGATTATCCGACGGGAATTTGTGTGATGATTGTTGTCGGAAAATCAGACCGTTTGTATGCTCCATCGGACAATTGTCGGATTTTCGGTAGACAAATGTGGGATGGCATGCTTTAAAATTGTCCACCAACAAATGTGTGTTGTTGGATTATGCGAGCGTGTGTACACAAGTTCGTCGGACAAAACTCCAAAGTACAAACACGCATGCGCGAAAGCAATGCTCACCATAACACAACATTAGCAGAAGTTGCCCAAATGGTGGCGCTAAAGAGCTGAAAAACCACAGTGTTTTGTGTTTGTTTGGCCGACAATTCTTTGCCGTTTTGTATGCAATACAAGTTCCTGGCCAACGCCCTTCGGACAAAAGTCCTACGCTTTGTCCGATTAAAATCCCATCGTGTGTACGAGGCTTTAGAATGAATACAGTGAGTAATCAGTACTGATCACTCACTATGTTATTTCATCAAAGGAAGGGGCTGGTATTTACAGGCCCCTTCCCCCAATCTCCATCCTGAAATATCCCCCTCCGGAACACCCTGTGCACACACCTATGCCTCTACATTTTAATACCAGTAAATGTGAAATTCCATCTGATGAGATTTGCCAGCAAATGTAAGCAGCCTGTTTTTGAACAGTTTTAAGTTCTGGCTTGCTCTTGCTTATATCACTGTAGACAAGTTTAATTTCGAGATTCTTTATTAGAACACTGTACAGCCAGTAGGTCCCAAATGATGCATAGATGCAGTTGGCTTGCTAAACAAATCATTACTCAACTCAGTAGGCACAGATGATAACGTGCCTTACTTTCATGGATTACAGCAATTTCGGCTCATCGGCATAGTTTTTAATAATCCTTTCGGTTCTAGAGAAGAACACTTATTACAGATGGAGACAGTACTGCTCGTTTTCTTTCACTGATGAGATATAATAGGACTAAAATAGCTGTGTTCATATTCTATATACAACTTTTAAGATCTGGCCACATCTGTGAAATTTAAAGCCTTTCAGTTACCTAACTGGAGAAAAGAGAGGAGATGATTAGTCTTTTGTCAGTCCCCACCTTCTATTTTGTACGGGAGGTTTACCACGTTTTTCTTCTGTGCGGCAGTGTTATGTTGTATCGGTAGCATGTCGCTTTGTTTGAACTGAACCTGTCAAGATAGAAGACGCCTGGAGCTATCTTCCTCATACATGCTTCACTTCTAAATAAGAACATCAGAGAGTTAAAAATCAATATAAGCGCATTTTCGTCAAAGAAATTAATCTTAAAGACAAAACACAGACGAATCTTGAACACAGATATGTTTATTTTATGTGGCAGTGTAAAGCCAATGCATTTTGTGGCAATTACAGTGCCCTCTTCATCAGGGCTGTTTGTCTGAAGTCTTTGTTCTGGAGGGCAGATAAAGTAACTGAGAACTTGTCTTATGTAAAAAGTCTGTTTTTCTGTTTTCGAGGTGACCGTAAATAGAATTTACTGTTGGGTCCATATATATTTGGACACGGGCACAATTTTTATTATTTTGGCTCTGTATGCCACCAAAAAGTTTAGGAACTGCAACTATTTTTATACACAGTCCCCCCATTTTCAGGGGTTTAAATGTAATTGGACAAATAAATATAATCAGAAATAAAACGTTAATTTTTTTAATATTTTGTTGTGAATCCTTTACTGGCAATGATTGCCTGAAGTCTGGAACCCATGGACATTACCAAAGACTGGGTTTTCTCCTTTCTGATGTTTTGGGAGGCTCTAACTGCAGGTCTTCAGTTGTTCTTTGTAAGTCTTTCAGCCTTTAGTTTTGCCTTCAGCAAGTGAAATGAATGCTCAATTGGGTTGAGATCAGGTGATTGACTCGGCCATTGCAGAATATTCCACTTCTCTTCCTTCAAAAGCTCCTGGGTGGCTTTTGCAGTGTGTTTTGGATTATTGTCCATCTGTACTGAGAAGCACCGTCTAATCAACTTTGCTGCATTTGGCTGAATCTGGGCTGACAGTATATCTCTAAACACTGCAGAATTCATCCGGCTGCTTAAGTCTTTTGTCACATCATCAATAAACGCCAATGACCCAGTGCCACTTGGAAGCCATGCATGCCCATGCCATCACACTGCCTCAACCATGTTTTACAGATGACGTTGTGTGCTTTGGATCATTAGCTATTCTAAGCCTTCTCCACACTTTTTTTCCCCGTCATTCTGGTACAGATTAATCTTAGGCCTCGTACACACGACCGAGTTTCTCGGCAAGAACCAGCAAGAAACTTGCTGGCAGAGATGTCTTGCCGAGAAATTCGTTCGTGTGTATGGTTTCTCGTCAAGAAAACCGACAAGTAATCTCGATGAGAAAATAGAGAACCTGCTCTCTATTTTCTCGTCGAGATTCTCGTCAGCCTGTTTCTCGACGAGAAAAGTGAGTGTGTGTACACTTACCTGTCCTCCGGGAAGCCCGCACATGTTTGAAATGAATTCGACGCATGCGCGGTAGCTTCCTAGGCAAAGGTAGGGTATACCAAGATGGCGGCGACGGCATCGAATGTGACGAGCGCATGCTCGTTGTAGTCGATAAAGTCACTGCGTAAGCTCCATTCAAAGAACCACGGGTTCTTTGAATCGAGCGTGTGTACACTCGGCCGGGACAAGTTTCTTGTCCAAGAATCTCGTCGGAAAAAACGACATGTTTTTTTCGACGAGAATCTCGGCCGTGTGTACGAGGCTTTAGTTTCATCCGTCCAAAGAATGCTTTTCCAGAACTGGTCTTTTAGATGATTTTTGGCAAAGCCTAATCTGGCTTTTTCTATGCTTCAGGTTTATGAATGGTTTGCACCTTTTGGTGAACCCTCTGTATTTGCCCTCGTGAAGTCTTCTCTTGACAATGATTCGCCCACCTCCTGGAGAGTGTCCTTCCCTTGTCTGGATGTTGTGAATGTTTTTTTTCTTTACCATAGAGAGGATCCTGCGATCATCCACCACTGTTATATTTTGTGGATGTCCAGGCCTTTTTATGTTTCTGCGCTCACCAGTGAGGTTTTTCTTTCATCAGAATGTACCAAAATGTTGCTTTTTGGCCACTCCTAATGTTGCTGCTATCTCTATGATGGATTTGTATTGTTTTTGAAGCCTTACAATGACCTGTTTAACTTGCATGGACAGCTCATTTGAACGAATGATGTGGGTTCACAGCAATAAATTGCAAATGCCACACTTAGAATCAACTCCAGACCTTTTACCTGCTTAAGTGATGCAGAAAACCTGGCCATGAAACAGTTTTTGATTCAATTGTCCAATAATGATACACAGTGATTTCAAGTGCACTGTCTCTGATGGATAAGTTGTGAAGGAAGAAAATTAGATTTTAGCACTTTGCTTTATGGATACGTTTTTAAAGAAAAATATTAGAGAGAGAGAGAGAGATATTTTTGGGACGCCTGCCTTTACACGCACATGAGTTTTGAGGGCATCCCAGTCTTAGTCCGTAGGGTTCAATATTGAGTTGGCCCACCCTTTGCAGCTAAAACCACTTCAACTCTTCTAGGAAGGCTGTTGACAAGGTTTAGGAGTGTGTCTGTTGGAATGTTTGACCATTCTTCCAGGAGCATATTTATGAGGTCAGGCACTGATGTGGACAAAAAAAAGCCTGGCTTCTCTAATTCATTCCAAAGGTGTTCTATTGTGTTGAGGTCAGGCCAGTCAAGTTCCTCCACCCCAAACTCACTCATCCATGTCTTTTAAGGACCTTGCTTTGTGCACTGGTCCCAAATCATTTGGTGGAGGGGGGATTATAGTGTGGGATTGTTTTTGAACCTGATAGAACACCTTTGGGATGAATGAGAGTGGAGACTGAGAGCCAGGCCTTCTCGGCTACATCAGTGCCTGACCTCACAAATGCGCTTCTGGAAGAATGGTCAAACATTCCGATAGACACATTCCTAAACCTTGTGGACAGCCTTCCCAGAAGAGTTGAAGCTGGTATAGCTGCAAAGGGTGGACCAACTCCATATTGAACACTATGGACTAAGACTGGGATGCAATTAAAGTTCATGTAATGGCGGGTGTCCCAATACTTTTGACAATATAGTGTGTTAAACCGGCATGATTAATCGTTAAAAGAATCGCTATCGTGAATCAACCCCCCCCCCCCCCCCCCCGCTCACAAACTTAATACAGCATTTCCCTGGTTCATGTTAAACAAGTGCAGAGCTGTCAAAATAAAAATAAATAAAAAATCAGCCGGAAAATGTTTAACAGCGGCGATAAAGAAAAACAATGCATCTTTTTTGGTTCTTTTAGATCAAAGGAATGAACTTTGGTCTGTAAATGAGGACAGTTTAATCACTTAAAGTGATTGTAAAGTTTCGTTTTTTTCCCTGTTTGTTATTTTAAAAAAAAAAAATGTTATACTTACATGTGCAGTGGATTTGCATAGAGCAGCCCCGATCCTCCTCTTTTCGGGTTCCTGTTCTCTCCCTCCTGTTCAGTGCCCCCACAGCAAGCAGCTTGCTATGGGGGCACCCCACCTGTGTCACGAAATCCTGTGTCCATTCAGACATTGAGCCTCGCCCCATCTCTTCCCTGATTGGCTAGCTGACTTTGACTGTCTCAGCCCATCAGGAAGGAGGATCTCGGACGGCAGGGACATTCGTTGACATCACTGGACAGAGAGGGACCTTGGGTAAGTATTGGGGGGTGCTGGGGCGGCTGCTGCACACAGAAGGCTTTTTATCTTAATGCATAGAATTTAAAGACTAAGCCTTTTTTGACCTTTGTTGCTTACAAGTTAAAAATAAGTATTTCTTGCTAGAAATTTACTTGGAACCTCCGAACATTATACATATTTTTTTTAGCAAAGACCCTAGAGAATAAACTGGTGGTCGTTCTGTATTATTTTATGTCGCACTGTATTTGCGCAGCGGTCTTTTTAAAAGCAATTTCTTAGGAAAAAATACTCGCCCCCTTACATGCCACATTTGGCATGTAATTTTTTTTGGGGGGATGGGGGGGGGGATTAGGGGGCTTCGTTAGGAGTGGGACTTCCTGTCCCACTTCCTACTTCCGCCCAGGGACCGATTAGGCGACTCGTCATATCGCCTTAGGCGGCCCCTCCCTCTAGGCCAGTGGTTCTCAACCTTTCTAGTGCCGTGGCCCCTTAATAAAATTTCCCAAGTTGTGGGGACCCCTAACAGTAAAATTATTTTCGTAGCGTGGTTTGTCAGCACCCAAGGCAAGACAAGTAATTTACGCCCCTAACCCATGGACATTTAGCGCTCCATGAGTCACTTCCACTGGTAAAGTATTAAAACCCCTTATGGTACATTTTAGTACACTCTTTGTTCTCCTTTCTTTCCCTTTTTATCTCTCTATCCTTATTTCTCTTCTTTTCCCCCCCCCCCCCCCCCATCTCTCACTTTAGCCGTCTTTCTTGTTCTTTCTCTTATTCTTTCTCTCCCTTTTTTCTTTGTTACTCCCCCTCTTCCTTTCCTTTCCTACGTATTCTCTATTTTTATTCCTTCCCTTGCTCCTTGGTGGAGGGGGGATGGGATGAGTGGCAATGCTGGGGGAGAGTTGGGATGAGTGGCAATGCTGCGGAGAGTTCTGATCAGCCAACATTGGTGCTCTTGATCAAGGTCATCTGCTGATCTGAGAACTGTAGTGGGGACTTTTAATGGGAACTATAATCACAGGAAGTGTTACTCACTGTGTCTCTGACTTTGTGGTGTCTCGTAGCAGTGACACCTCTACTGAAATCAGGAGATAGGGTCTCCTCCAGCCCCTCCCACTCCATTTTCCTCACCAGTCAGCTGACCTCTAGTCTCTGTCCCCCCCAGCCATGTCGTGAACTGAATGGGTGGCTGCAAAGAGGCTGAGTGGGCTGCGGCGGGCTCCAGGGACAGCCCTGCTGGGTGGCCGCAAAAGGGCTGGGAGAGAGGTGCACGCTTCAGGAACAGCCCAGGATTTGGTGACCCCTGGCAAATCATCATTCGACCCCCAAAGGGGGTCCCGACCCCCAGGTTGAGAACCACTGCTCTAGGCGATCTCCTGGGACACGTGACAGGTCCCAGTCGATCACCTGTCCACTCCTAGAGGGCAGCGTGACTCGTGCATGTGCAGTGAGTGCCCGGCCGTGAAGCCGAAAGCTGTCACAGCCGGGTGCCCACAGTGTAAATGGACGCGCCGGGGGAGAGGAGCGACGCTCCGGGCGGCCGCATCACTGGACAGTGGAGCAGATAAGTGTCTGTTTATTAAAAGGCAGCAGCTACACTTTTTTTTTTAACTTTTAATAAACATAAAAAAGGCTGGAACTCCCCTTTTAATCCAAGAAAAAAAATAGCGATTCTCATTTTATTGAGAATCGTGCAGCTCTATAGTGTGAGTGTGTATATATGTGTGTGTGTGTGTGTGTGTGTGTGTATATATATAATATATATGTGTGTGTGTGTGTATATTTGTGTGTGTGTGTGTGTGTATATGTATATGTGTGTGTGTATATATGTATATATATATATATATATATATATATATAGTGTGTGTGTGTGTGTATATATTGTGAGGGGGTTAGCTCGGTAGCGGGATGGGCTCCCCACACAAAAACAGGCCCAGCAGACGGAGGTTGTGGTTTTCAAGATCAAAAGGTGCGGTTTATTTCTCTATTTACAGTGACAAAAACACAGCAAAGCAAAAAGAAACATAAACAAAATAAATCCTGGTCAGCTTGACCTCTGACTAAACATACAGGTTTCCCTAACTAACAACTGGGATCAGCCTGGTGCTGTCCTAGTCCCTAAGTCCCTGGTTTAGTAAATGTCCAAACAAATAGCCACACAGGCTTTGTCTCACCGCACAGGGGTTCACTCTCCCTAGACAGTCCACACAGGTCTGGTTCCAGGCATGAGCAAACACCTAATGAAGCAGGGAGTTTTTATAGAGGCCTTAAACGAGCTGACAAGCTTCAGCTGGTCTCATCAACTCCCTGCCTGCACGACGCCCAGCACTCTCCCTAGAGGTATGAGTCATCAATGAGCCCACTAGTCTCAGCTGGGCTTATACAACTCTCCACCTAGTTGTATAAGTCGGCATAAAGCCTGAATCTGGGAGAAATATACCTACCCCCCTGGATGCAACCAGGTGACTTTACCTTCCTGCTGTCACAATATATATATATATATATATATATATATATATATATATATATATATATATATATATATATAATATGTATGTATATATAATATGTATGTATATATTCCTGCTCTTAAAAATCACGACACCATTTTATTGCACATTTCAAGGTTTACGTCTGTTGCTAAAAAACTGATTCTCTTTATGGTCCAAATCCTTTGTGTGAATTTTGTTAGCTGTACAAACTTGTTTTTGTATAAGATGGGTTTTAAATTACTTTAACCTTAGGAATAGCCTCAGAAATGGCCTTGCGCCGCTATGAACAATAAACATATTTTATGATCAAGATTGATCTTACCTGCCTTTTGTCATTGAGATTCAATCCTCTAATGAGGATTGTCGATTCAAGTTATTGATTTTTAATTTTCATCTTGCTTATCACCCAGTTTATGTACTGGTCTGCTAATATGTAGTGTTTTCCCCACTAATTGATGGACCTTTGTTACTGCTAATTACTGCTAATTACATCTTTTACCTCTTTCACTGCTGAATAAGTTACTGATCTGGAAGAAGTGTGAAGTTGGGAGCCTAAACCTTCATACTTGTTCCAGGTCAGTGAAGCGTGACATGGATGACATCCTTGCTTGAAGCAAGCAAATTCTGAATTAATATTATTTATCGTATTTTGTAGGGATTTGTTAAAGTGAATCTTAGCTTTACCCATACAGATTGAAACAACACATTCACTTTAATGTTGGCTGCTGCATATCTTGCTCTTCTGCTGGGAGGGTTGGGAAGGAGCCCTTTGTAAGCTGCAAGTCAGCTCTAGTCTGTTTTTACAGAGGGCTGAAAAATCTTTGTTCCCATGTAACAGCACTGGTCCCTGAGCGGCTGATTGGCAAACACCAGTGTTACAAGAGGAAAGGTAATGGGACATTTGCTCCCCGATTCCTCAAAGTATTAGGTATTTCTCATCCCTATGACTAAGCCATGTAGGGGGTGAGATGCGTTGGCGTGGCCTAAAATTGTAGGTTTTTCTGTGTGTTGGTTTGGCTGTTCTGCAGTCTCATTAAATTGTCTGGGGGTTTCAAATTTAACCGGTGTACGGGGCCCAATCCTTTCAGGTGTGTGCAGCAGAGGCAGGCACTGGCACCCAGCTGTACCGTAGAATGGAGGAATGTCATGGGATGCTTTGGAGCAGTAGCATTATATCTGAATCATCTAACTCGGGGGTCTCAAACTGGCGGCCCTCCAGCTGTTGCGAAACTACTGTGTTTCCCCAAAAATAAGATTTTCCAGGAGGGCTGCAATATAAGCCCTACCCTGAAAATAAGCCCTAAATTAGGGTGGTTGTGGGCTGCTGGAGTCCTCTTTATTGCTGCTGGAGTCCTCCTCTTCTCCCAGCTGTCAGTGGGCTCAGAGCGGGTAGGAGAGCTCAGACGGGTCACGGAAGCACCGAGCCATGCTCAGCTAATCCCTACTGCTCTCCTTTCCTGCCAGCTGTCATTGGGGGATCTCGGGTCCCCACACTTTGCAGTGCTTTTGCCAGGGAAGACCGATCAGGCGGGTCACAAGAGCGGCGCTGTGGGAAGGTATGTGACACAATTGGATTGCAGAGACGCATACCTTTTGCATTATTTTCTGCTGTGGTGGCGGGAATTATGGCAGTTGCAAGCATTTTTTACGCTGTTTACACTGGGGATTAAATTGCAAGCCCTACCCCGAAAATAAGCCCTACTGTGTCTTTTGGTTGCAAAAATTAATATAAGACCCGGGCTTATTTTCAGGGAAACACGATACAAGTTCCATGAGGCATTGCAAGGCTGACAGTTAAAAGCATGGCTCCCTCAGGCAGAGGCATGATGGGACTTGTAGTTCCGCAACAGCTGGAGGGTCACTAGTTTGAGACTACTGATCTAACTAATGTGAACCTGTTGCTATGTTACTATGTTATGTAGTTATATTTTTATAGTTTTCGTTCCTAAGAGAACTAATTTTTGCCTCTTCATCGCAATACAGATGCATTCAGGAGTCGACTCTTGCTCCTTTGGACCAGTTTTTGTCCTTCGCTGATCCTCTTGGCTAAAGCTGGCCGGCCGTACATTGAGCAACTTTCATCCAGTTCCTGATGAATCATCCAAAATTCACTTTTTGGGTGGCCCTGTCGGCTCCCCCCTCGCCTGACGTCCTTTTTGAAAAACCGCAGGAAAGGGGTGGAAAACTCTCAACCAAATCCATTCAGATACAGTTGCTGTTCCGGTATTCTAACAAACGGCAGCTGTCAGAATACAATAGCCAGCTCTGCAGATTCATCTATCCGCAATGTATAGCTTAGATGGGGGGACTCTTTTTTTTCAGGGTCTTTGAACTTTCTATGAACATAGGCTGCTGACACTGGCAGAAGGCATTTGTAGGAAGAAAAAAAAAGGCTATGTAGACACTAGTACTGCTTTTTGATCTCTGTTGTTTATCTATTTTTTTATACTGCATTGGCCAGAACAGAAGAATGTAAATACCTATCTGTACTGATCTGTTTTATTACAGAGGCTAGTTTAAGAAAGTGTAAATTAATGTAAATGACGCCCATTTTATCCAGTTATGTATTCATGGATTTTTAACTAGTTAAGGACTGGACGTGTTTGCCTCCTTTAATGACCAGGCCATTTTTTGCGATGCGGCACTGCGCCGCTCTAACTGATAATTGCGCGGTCGTGCGATGCTGCACCAAAACAAAATCAACGTCCTTTTTTTCCCCACAAATAGAGTTTTTTCTTTTGGTGGTATTTGATCACCTTTTTGTTTTCTTTTTTTTGTTTTTTTTTTGCGCTATAAACAAAAAAGAAGCGACAATTTTTTGTTTTTTGCTATAAAATATATCCCCCAAAAAATGTAAAAAAAAACAAATTTCTTCATCAGTTTAGGATAATATGTATTCTATATATTTTTGGTAAAAAGAAAAGCAATAGGCGTATATTGATTGGTTTGCGCAAAAGTTTTTGCGTCTACAAACTATGGGATAGATTTAGGGACTTTTATTTTTATTGTTTTTGCTAGTATCAGCAGAGATCTGCGATTTTTAGCGGGACTGCGACATTGATCAGTGCCTTTTTAAAAATGCACTTGTCAATGTAAAAATGACACTGGCAGGGAAGGGGTTAACATTAGTACTTAGGAAAAAAAGTGATCAAAATTTTTTTTTTAAAAATTAAGTAAACAGAAGTGAACACGCAGGTAAGTCCCGCCCACATATGTAAACGCCGTTCAAACCCCACATGTGAGACATCGCCGCATGCGTTAGAGTGTGTGCAACAATTCTAGCACTAGACCTCCTCTGTAACTCGAAAATGGTAACCTGTAAAAAAATTTAAAGCATCGCCTATGGAGATTTTTAAGTACCGAAGTTTGGCGCCATTCCATGAGTGTGCACAATTTTAAAGTGTGACATGTTGGGTATATATTTCCTCGGCGTAACATCATCTTTCACATTATACAAAAAAATTGGGCTAATTTTACGGTTTTGTTATTTTTTTAATTCATAAAAACGTTTTTTTTCCCCCCAAAAAAGGCGTTTGAAAAAATATTGCGCAAATATCGTGCAAGATAAAAAAGCTGCAATGACCGCCATTTTATTCCCTAGGGTGTCTGCTAAAAAAAAAACATATTGTGTTTGGGGGTTCTGACAAAAATCTTCTAGCAAAAAAAATTATGATTTTTACATGAAGGAGAGAAGTGCCAGAATAGGCCCGGTGTTGAAGTGGTTAAAATCTTCATTATGCTATTCAAAATAAAAAAAATCTGAACTATTTCATTTTGGCCCGTGAGCGGGTTTCCAAATCACTTAAAGAGGAGCTCCAGGCTCCTTCAGAAAAAATTAAGCCTACAGCTACATATACCGTAGCTGCTGACTTTTAATATAAGGACACTTGCCTGTCCAGGGATCAGCTTCGGGTGCAGGCGCCAGCATCTGTAGTAAGGGAAACCGGAAGCAAAGCCTTGCGGCTTCACAGCTTGTTTCCTACTTTGCATGTGCGAGTCGTGCTGCGCCTTGTGAATGGTCCCGTAGTCTTCTAGGACCTGTGAGGGTGCAAACAAGCAGAGCTTCCCGTTTTCGGTAGAGCTCCAATTTAAGTGGCCCTTGCTATTCAAATGGCTGAGCACCCCTGCCCTATACATCAGCCTGGGAGAGGAATGGGAAATGCTATATCCCAATCAGGCTTTACAGCTTTGAATCTAATAAGTATTACTTGCTGATTGGTGGAGAGCATATATAGTTGACCTTACATTGTGGATAAGTAAATGTTGGGACCATGTATAATATCTGGCAAAGATGTCTCAATTAAAAAAAATTTAAATTAAATTAAATCTACTGTTAAAAATACAAAAAAAAATGAAGTTAATTGACAGATTTAATGGCAGTTCATAATAAATATGTTCTTATTCTTTTTAGCTGTTAACCACAACTTTTCTCTTAAAATGCAAATGTAGGCAATTTCACAAGGAATCACAAAGAGGGACAATAACCAGAAAGCACAAGTCTTTTCCCTGGAATATATTGTTTCCCATTCTGTATTGACCACCTGCCTGTACTTTTTCAGACAGAGCTACAGAGACTGCCCACTGAGTAATCCTCTTTTTTTCTCTCCCTGTAGGACGTTTCTCTCTCTTTCACAGCTGGATCCAGATATTGTTTGGTTGTATCTGTGTGAATGGCAAAGCCCTCCAGAAACACCTCACCCCTCCCTGGTACCTCTTCCTTGGAAAGGCAAACCTCAAGATGAGTACACGCTGAACGTTCATCTCCTATTGCAAAAGCTGCAGTGAAATTAGTCGGTAAGGAGAACCAACTGCCCACACTTCATGTAAATCACCTGCAGGCAGGTGATCTGGATTCTGCAGAAAGCATGATGACCTACAATCTCCTTTTCTATAGGAAAGACAAATTATGAAACTCTACAGCGACCTAATCAGAAAATCATCAACTGCAACACTGGCTACTCTGTTAGCAGAAATAATTTGTAAGATGAACAGGAATAGACAGTGTCCTCTATGGATCGCTGGATACCCTTCAGAATGTGTCACAAAATAAGGAACCCAACAAAATTTATACTTGAAAGCTCAGTCATAAATTGTATAATCCATTAAATTAGCAAATGAAGTCAATAACTGTTCAAAATCAATTACATCTTCAGTTTTTCTAGAGCGGTGGTTCTCAACTCCTGTCCTCAGGGCCCACTAACAGGCCAGGTTTGCAAGATAACTGAAATACATCAGAGGTGATATCATTTGATGCTCAGTAATTGCAGTATTCAACTCTACATCTCCCCAAGGTAATACTTGGGCTACTTTCACACTGAGGCCCTTTGCAGGCGCTATAGTGCTAAAAATATTGCCTGCAAAGCGCCCTGAAAGAGCCTCACCTTTCACTCCAATGTATAAGCCCGAGGGCTTTCACTGGAGCGGTGAGCTGGCAGGACGGTAAAAAAAGTCCTGCTAGCTTCATCTTTGAGGCGCTGTAGGAGCGGTGCATATACTGCTCCTAAAGCACCCCTGCCCATGGAAATAAATGGGCAGCGCCGCTTTGCCGGCGGTTTTAAACTTTTTTCGGCTGCTAGCAGGGGTTTAAAAGCGCCCCGCTAGCAACCGAATAGCGCCGCAAAAACCCCACTAAAAATAGCGGCGCTTTACCGCCGACACCCCAACCGCCCCAGTGTGAAAGTAGCCTTAAAATCTGGCCTGTTAGTGGGTCCTGAGGACAGGAGTTGAGAACCACTGTTCTAGAGGGATTTGGTAAAAAGTAGATAAAAAGAATAGTGGAGGTGTGGCTCCGCTAAAGCAAAGCTGCAGTAAACAAAAAAACGGCCGGAACAGCACACAAAGTTTTCATTTCCTGAACTTTTATGAAATCTGTCCTCTATCAAGCTGCTGTGGATGAGGTCACTGCCATAGTCCCACAGCCTGACCACAGGAGAACCCAATGATCTGGGCTGAAATTTAGATGCACTTAAAACAGAATATTTTTGCGATTTATGTGGTTAGTTATTTCTACAGCGACATAAGTACATTGATTTTATGGTGAGCATAACCATACCCAAAATGAGCATGGCACATGGAGCACTTCCTTAGGTTTCACAGACAATGAAACATGCACAGTTTTGCTCAGATTACTATTCTGTTGCCAGCAAAGAGCATTCGTGGAATGGAAAAAAAAACATGCAGCAGTGGTCATGCTTTTTTTTTTTTTTTTGAGAGCACTAAATACCATGACAAGAGATTGTGACTTGCTCTCAGTGGAGCCGGTTCACACATCTGAATGGTGGCTGCGGAGCAAATTGCACAGGAGGCCTGTGCGTCTTTGGCTCTGTTTCAGGTCCGAATTCAGGCAAAAATTCCGGTCTGATTCGTCTCTGAAACAGAACAGGGATGCCCCGGACCCCTGCTGTGAGCCGCATTGGTATTAGATAGGAACCCAGTCTAAAGATCTGTGTGTACAGCAAGCTTTTACAAAGTATTTGCAGTACATTTTCTACTAGCTTAAAGTAGTAACTTGAAGGCTTTGAACCATCTGGATTAGGGGTGGAGATGTAAAAGGCAGATCTTGGTAAGAGTGTTTTTTTGAATCACTGACACAAGTATAGAAATAAGGCAAGGCAAACATTTTGCAATTTTCTTTCACCACAGGTGGAAGGAAAGAAAATTGCTCGATTACCAGTCAGTGTTGATGGGGGATTACCTCCCGCAGTGCTTTTCTGTTCACACAATGATTAGTGTTGCCGGCTAAAGCCGGCAGCACTAATTGTTCAAGAAAAACCAAACAGGCTGGTTGTAACCAGGGTGCCTATTCTGCCAGTCCCTGCTGAATTAGCCAAATTTTGATCCATTTATGGCTGGCTTAAGGAAGTCTGACATTTTCTCAACTTTCATTTTTAATGCTTCTCTTAAAGCAGTTCCCCCGACAAATAAATAAAAAGTCAGCAGCTACAAATACTGCAGCTGCTGACTTTTAAAATAAGGACACTTACCTGTCCAGGGCGCACGCAATGTCCTCACCCAAAGCAGACCCGTCCCTCGGCTCCTGGGTGCGAGGCGCTGGCATCTTCTTCAGTAAGGGAATCAGGAACTGAAGCCTTGCGGCTTCACAGCCTGGTTCTCTACTGCGCATGCACAAGTCACGCTGCATGTCCTGACTGGTCCCTGCTGTCTTCTGGGACCTGTGCGTCTCCAAGAAGGCAGTGGGGGGTACAGACATGGCGTCGATCGCCACAGATTCTGCGGCGATCTATCGCCGGAAGTGGGAGCAAATACCTGTATTATTCAGGTATCTGATTCCCCCCTCCCCCTGAAAGGTGCCAAATGTGACACCAGAGGGGGGGGACCGGATAAGCGGAAGTACATTTTTTGTGTGGAGCTCAGCTTTAAGCTGGCCATACATTGTTTGAATTTCAGCCAGTTATTGATATGCCAGCCAAAGTTTGCTTAGTGGGTGACCCTCTTGTCAATTGGAAATGAAGTAAAGGATGCACAACACATAGTCTCACCTGTCCACCTCCTACTCCAACACATTTCACCCCACAAAGGGCATAATCATGGAGACACTATTAGACCTCTCCCGTCCAACAGTCTTCAATTAAAAAAATTGAAGGGCCTGAGCAGAAAATTGTCAGCCTAACAGTATTTGCAATCAGCCAGATGCAGAGGCTGATGAACTGTTCTGACAACCACCACCTGCGACTGTCAGAGTACAGTAGCCCAGAAGGGAGATTTATCAATCCACATTGTATAGCGTGGATGGAGGAACATGTGTGAACTTGTTTCTGACCAGCTTTAGTCAGTGATACAGAGGTATCAAGTGCCTATCACTTTCAGGAGACAGTGGTCAATGGCAGCCCCCTATTGCTCTTCTATTTCTATAAAAATCAAGGCAGCAGTACCCTGTTATATAAGAGGTGGAATATTTCCTCTTCATCAGGTGGTGAGTGAAATATTCAATCTCATGCACTGCTACTATCCAACACTGGGTGTGTCTGAGAGTGTTTGCCATGGTTCCTCCTACCTGTCACTATGTCTTTACAGGAATTAGGCCTCTTTGGCACGGGGTGGACTGCGGCTGCGAGCTGCTTGCTCAGAGGTGGATCTGTCCGCTGATCCCCACTGAGCAGGTGGAAAACAGGTCTGTGTCCGCTCTGCAAATGCAGAGCGGACATGGACACAGACCACTCTTCTCTATGGGCGGCCGGATGTAAATAGACTGCCTGTTTGTTTACACCCAGCTGCCATCCAATCCGCTAGACGTAAGGGTAACAGATCCTTATACATCTCTCCCTTTGTGTCCAATGGGAAGAACAAATGCGGTCAGCGAGGGACACACCCAGAGTGTTGGATAGTAGTGTTGCTGCTAGCTCTGGAAAAGAGTGAAGATTTTACACGCCGCTTGCAGGAGAGGTATGTATTCAGCCTCTTCTGTTACAGAGTGCAGTTACTTGAATTTTTGAATCCATGTTATCCTGTTTTAGGAAGATTCCTGGATGGATTAGCTGCCACACAGTTGTTCAACATGTGCCTAGCATGGAAATATCTTCCCATTCTCCCCAGTCATGAAAAAAATGACCAATGACCCCTGGGCCGTCATCTACTTAATGCTGGATTCTCCTCAGGAATATATGGAGAATCCTGAACAGCTGAAACTGGCTATGAATAAAAGGGGATTTGGAGCTCAGATCTTTTCATGGGTTTTGAAATAACCTTGAACAATTTAGGCGGAGACAGAAACACGCAGAAGTCTACTCCAAAAGTCGTTTTTGTGAACCTGATTTGTGATTTATATATTGGTAACCTTTCTGTAATGAAGAAGACAAACCTGTCCTTGAAAACTGTATTAGTCCCATAAGGGTCTGTGTCAATGTCATCAGTTTGAGATGCCCCTGAGACCATATTTGACCTGCAATTGACCTTCTTCAGACCTTCATTTAAGCTGCGCCAAGCAGGTTTTGCATTCCCATAAACTTGCAAAACCCATCTGACGCAACCAAATTCCCATCAACACGGGTCCTAAAACACGCAAACTTACCTCTATTTTGGAGAAATGTGCCATCTCCATCACCTGCTTTGCTGTAGTCATTTTGTAAAATTGCCCTGTATTCAAGAACTGTGTATTTTTATATATTTAAAGCACTTTTTGGAATAAAATACAATAAATTAGTCTTGCAGTCGCTATCAATCTTCTGTACAAGCACACCGCTGAAACAAATCAACCACACTGTGGACTGGGCAAATGATCAGCTTTATTTACATCCAGAGAGGTGTTACCGGCATCTCATAAGCAGAGAACATGGCCACATAATTGTCTTATGGTCACATCGAGACAGGTCTCTGTAGATGGGTTTAGCGGTGTGTAGGTTGGAACCTCACAAGGGTATTGCAGCAGAGGTTAATGCATACACACGGCAGGTCAACACCATAGTGTCCGCTACAGCAACATTTACACAGCTATGGCATCTGTTCAGCAAATCACTCCAGTTATTATAATATTTGACAAAAAGGCAGATAAACTTGCACCTTGGGACTTGGCCATAAATCCATTATTTTATTCTTCATGCAAACTTCCAGCATATGTCACCTTCTTGATCATAAGTACCTTGGCTGCCAAAGACCTTCCTGGTATCTTTTGACTGTCAGACCCATCTCAGATTGCGCTGTCGTGTGAATATATTAGGATACTAGGGTCCATTTACAGAAGCTAAAAACTCCATCAAAAAGAATCATCACAACCAATCAGGGGTTCGATTTCTTTCTCTAGAATTTGCTAGACAACAGGCTGCTGGAATTTGCCTGACCGCCATAGACACACCTTCATTAAAGGGTGTCGAGAGAAATCTGCAGGCTGCCTTTAATGTTCTCCCCTTATAAAAATGCTGGCTTCTATATTATCAAAGGAATTTATCAAAATTGGGGCAGACAGAATCTGGAGCAGCTGTGCATGCCCAGCCAGTTATCTTCTATCTTTCATTTTCTAAGCTGAAGATAGAAGCTGATTGGTTGCCATGCAGAACTGCTTCAGATTCTGTCTGCTACAGTTTTGATAAATCCCCCCCCCCCCCCCCCCAAATAAGTCATTGATCTGGAACAATGACTTACTTGATCTGCACACTTGTGACTCAAAGTACTAAAACTTGTGGGTCACCATTGCAACAAGCATTTTCAGAAAAGGGAACCCAATTACAGTGCCTGTATTTCTTTTGCGACAGGTTAATTTTAAGGTGCCTTCAAACATTCATAAACATTACCAACTGCTAATGAGCACTGCATGATAATGTTATTGGTCCACTTTAGTTTCTGGATTTAAAAATCACTGCACCATCTTTGATCTTGGCTCACCCCTTTTTGGATACTCCAGTGCAGGTTTGAAAATTATCACCTGACTGAATTTCATGCGCAACTCATTTTTACCCCCCAATTTTTAGAAGGACCACTGTATGTACAGCATGTTGCTTTCTGAAATAGAACTACAGGGCAACTGAAGATAGAAATAACCTCCTGGGTATTTTCCATCCTGACCCTGATTTCAAACATCAATCTGATTAATTGCAACCAGAACACACTGGTCATCACTCTCAGCCATTGGCTGAGAGTGCTGATCAGATGCCGATCTGCAGACCTTTTTAAGCCATGCCCCTTTGACAGAAGCCAGCTGAACGACTGGAAGCCGTACACCTATGCCGTTTGATATTTGGCCCGTGTATACAGCCTTTAAGCTGGCTATAGATTTTACAATTTTCTTGTTCAATTTCCCTTAGCTTTACTTTCAACTGTGTAGTGCAAGGACCTGCCTGATTGCATACAAACTGCCACTTTGCATACAAAGTATTTAGGTTTGACCTCATATTGTATGGTTTTGGTAAATCTAAAGGTAAATTGTACAAGAAAATTGTATAATGTACATCCAACCTTGGTTCAAAGGTATACATCAAAACACCATGAGAAATGTAGTTCCAAAAAATCTGGGGTGCCAAGGTTCGCCATCACTGTCCTAGGGGGTTCCCTGAAGTCCCAGCAGCCACTGCCTTACTTCCTGTTTTGTCTGCTAGCCATGTCTGAGGTTCTAACCAGATGTTTTAGGCAGAGGCAATCTCTGCCTCACAAAGATGTGGTCCTTCACCCCAGCTGACACAGGAAATGAAGCAGCAGCCTCTAAGGCCTCTTTCACGCGGGCTTCAGCTTGTATAAGAGCAGTATGAACAGCAAGCTTTGTCAAGGCATTTGCAGAGCTTTCAGCAAGATTTTGTTGTACCATTCAGCTCCATTGTATATGTTGAAGACAGATCCTAATTGGATGGATGAATGCCACTTTAGGCAAGCTCCTAGCCGGCTTTCAAAAAGCTTTAGGAAGTACTGAAGCCTGCTAGCAGCTTGCGTAAAGTGGCAAACGGCCCTCCCATTAGGATCTGTCTTCAACATTTACAAACTGGAGCTGAATGGTATTTTAGGCTCGATCCACACCTATGCAGGTTGAAGTTTGCATATTCCAGGTGCATTTTACATTTTTTTTTTTTTATTTTTTTTTAATGCACGTTTTTGATCCATTGAAGTCTATGGATCCAAAAAACAGAATAAAGTCCCTGGCTCTTTCCATAAAATACATAAATGTGAACGTGACCCATAGGAAACCATGTTAAATTGACTAGTGTGTTTCTGCAAAACTGAAAACGCGCAAAAAAATGCATAGGTGTGAACCAGGCCTTAAAAGCGTTAACAAAGCTTGCTGAACGCTGCTCTTATACAATCTGAAGCGCGTGTGAAACACGCTAAAAGCCTCGTACACACGGCCGAGAATCTCGTCAGGAAAAAACACGTTGTTTTTCCTAAAGAGATTCTTGACAAGAATCTTGTCCCGACCGAGTGTACACACGCTCGATTCAAAAGAACCGCCGTTCTTTTGAATGGAACGAACGCAGTGATGTCATCGAATACGACGAGCGTGCGCTCATCACATTCGATGCCGCCGCCATCTTGCTACACCCTACCTATGCCTAGGAAGCTACCGCGCATGCGCCAAAGTCATTTCGAGCATGCGCGGGTTTCCACGGCGACAGGTAAGCGCACACACTCTCGGGTTTCTCGTCGGGAAACAGGCCGACGAAAATCTTGACGAGAAAATAGAGAGCAGGTTCTCTATTTTTCTCGTCGGGATTCTGGCCAGTTTTCTTGACGAGAAACCTGAAAGCCTCGTACACACGGCCGGTTTTCTCGGCAAGAAAGCTCTCCCGGCAGTTTTCTTGTTGTTTCTTGACGAGAAAACCGGCCGTGTGTACGAGGCTTAAGACTTCAAGGGATCCTGCTCCAAGGCAAAAGGTAAGTATTTGGTGGAGACAAGGGGCCGATTTGGGTAACAGTGGCCTCAAAGACCAGTAGATCTAAAGTCTGATTAGTTGCATTTCCATTCATTGCTCTTTGTGCTCCCAGTCAAGTCAGTTTAGGAAAATAAATCATAGAACCTTCATTAAACCAGAACAAACCCTCTGAACATGACCCTTTCTGCACAGACGACTGTTCCTGAAATTACATTTTTCTGATTGCTCCCCTGACGTTTTAAGAAAAAAGAGACCGAAGTTTAGAAGCACAGCATTCAGGTTGGAAGGTCTTTTGGAAAGACGGATGTCTTGATGTTCTTTTTGTTGCTGTGTCTATGTATACAAGTGTGAACTGTAGGCGACCGATGACCAAGCAATGACAGTTTGGCAGTGCTTTGTATCCCTTGATGAAAAGGCGACAGTCCAGATAATGGCTATGCAACACCGATGTTGGGAATAGGAGCGCTGGTGCCATCTATGAAGCTACATGTCTCGGGTAACTAAGCAAACAGAAACAGACTCAATTATATATTAATACTTTAACCATCACGGGATGTTGGTGGATCTGGTAGAAGATAACACTGAAAAGCAGCCTATTAAAGACAACACCTTCATAATAAAGCTTTTCATTTCACCTAGGTCATATAAGCGGTGATGCGATCGCTGCAAAGGCATCTTGAAAATTCTTTATTTCCTGTAATGTTGTTGGTTGGGATGAATTCTTGTCTGAGAGAAGATATGTACATGGTGAAGGGTGCAGAAGATCCTCACATGGGTTGCAATTGGTGGACGGTGACTGAGGAAGCCCCAATCTTAGTCCGTATGGATAACAGTCTATCAGGGCATCCTGAACGCCCTTCACTAAGAAAAAGGTAAGTTTTCACGTGATGGGGGTTTTCGTATTTAAAGTCACTGATCTCCACTCACTACTCCAGTCCGAGACAGTTGACGATTTTCAGATGGAGAAGGGTAGGAAGCCTCTCATGCACTTCTCTGTACATCGTTGTTGCGGCCTGCCGATCCCACAGTCTAGACCTGGCATTCCTCACAAGGCCCTGCTGTTCGCTTTTTGAGCTCTTTCACTTGAAAGTGGCGGTGAGTGCTGGTATCTTGTTGGCGGTGAGGGGCAGCACCGCGGCGGCCTGCTTCCAGCTCCACGTGGAGAAAGGCTTTGACGCGATGCTGCCGCCCCTTCCCATCACTGTAATCTAACACGCGGCACTCGTAGGTCCCTTCATCTGAGATCTTGACGTTAGACAGGCGCAGCTTGTGTGATATGTTACTTCCAAATACCTTCACCACCTACACAGAGAACAGAGAGTTACATAGTTAGTTGGGTTGAAAAAAGACACAAGTCCATCTAGTTCAACCATAAAAAAAATAAAAAAATATCGTACAATCCCATATACCCAATTCCACACCCACAGTTGATCCAGAGGAAGGCAAAAAACCCCAGCAGAGCATGATCCAATCTGCTACAGCAGGGAAAAAAATTCCTTCCTGATCCCCCGAGAGGCAATCGGATTTACCCTGGATCAACTTTACCTATAAATGTTAGTACCCAGTCATATTATGTACATTTAGGAAAGTATCCAGGCCTTTCTTAAAGTGGTTGTAAACCCACTTTGTAAACGAACACCTACAGCAGGGATATGCAATTAGCGGACCTCCAGCTGTTGCCAAACTACAAGTCCCATGAGGCATAGCGAGACTCTGACAGCATCAAGCATGACACCCAGAGGCAGAGGCATGATGGGAATTGTAGTTTGGCAACAGCTGGAGGTCCGCTAATTGCATATCCCTGACCTACAGGTAAGCCTAGATTAAGGCTTACCTGTAGGTGCATGAAATCTCTCCTTAAACTACACGGTTAAGGAGATATTTGCATTTAAAACCGGCGCCGCTGACGTCACTTGCATGCGCATGGGGTTAATCCCATTCACAAATTCAGCTGGGTCACAGCATTCGACGACGTAGCCGAATTCGACGGCTCCTGCGCGCATGTGCGGAGTCACGTCTTTGCCGCTCCGGCCAATCACAGCGCCGGAGCGGCGCTGTGATTGGCTGGTGCGGCGATACCCGGAAGTAACATTCCAGCTATCGCCGCAGCGATGGCTGCGTCTGGAGAGAGGGACGTGGACTGCTTTGGGGGCCCCGATCTAAGGTAAGTGGTACATAATGAGCTAGTATGCTAGTCATACTAGCTCATTATGCCTTTCTCTTGCAGGTTGCCTCAAAAACAAAAAAAGGATTAGTGGGTTTACAACCACTTTAAAGGAATCTACTGAGCTGGCCAGAATCACCTCTGGAGGGAGTCTATTCCATATTTTCACAGCTCTTACTGTGAAGAAACCTTTCCGTATTTGGAGATGAAATCTCTTTTCCTCTAGACGTAAAGAGTGCCCCCTTGTCCTCTGTGTCGCCCGTAAAGTGAATAACTCAACACCAAGTTCACTATATGGAACTTATATATTTGAACATGTTGATCATATCCCCCCTTAATCTCCTCTTCTCAAGAGTAAATAAATTCAGTTCCTCTAATCTCTCCTCATAGCTGAGCTCCTCCATGCCTCTTATCAGTTTGGTTGCCCTTCTCTGCACTTTCTCCAGTTCCCCGATATCCTTTTTGAGAACTGGGGCCCAAAACTGAACTGCATATTCCAGATCAGGTCTTACTAATGATTTGTACAGGGGCAAAATTATATCTTTCTCTCTGGAGATCATACCTCTCTTAATACAAGAAAGGACTTTGCTCGCTTTGGAAACTGCAGCTTGGCATTGCATGCTATTTATTGAGCTTATGATCTACCAAAACCCCCAGATCCTTCTCCACTACGGATTCCCCCAGTTATTTGTGTATTTTCAAGAAGTGCCTTCAAAGTACAACTAAACCCATTTTTTTTTTCATCTTTAAAAGAGAAGAGAAATTTTCCCTATGCTCAATAGTTCCTCCTGCTGACCATACGTCATTACTGTGTCCTAAAGGGACGGGTCAGTGGCACAGATCTGCAGAGCAGATGGTGAAAGAGGTTTTTTTTTTTCTCTGCAGGGGGCACTTTGTTTTTTAATTTTAGCAATGGACTTAACCACTTCAGCGCCAGAAGATTTTACCCCCTTCCTGACCAGAGGACTATTTACAATTTGGCACTGCGTCGCTTTAACTGACAAGTGCGCGGCCGTGTGACATTGTACCCAAACTAAATTTGTGTCCTTTTTTTTCCCCACAAATGGAACTTTCTTTTGGTGGTATTTGATCACCTCTCGCGCTCTAAACAAAAAAATGTTTACAATGTTGAAAAAAAATATATATATATTTTTTACTTTTTGCTATAATAAATATCCCCCCAATTTTTGGGAAAAAAAGAATTTCTTCCTCAGTTTAAACGCTCATTACTGCCACCTCTGGGTATCCAGCAATGGGTAGTCTGATCCAGCCCTTGGTTAGTACACTATATTGTACCAACACTATATTAGTGTCACTAGCGATGTCAGCGTCAGTTAGTGACCCTTCCAGATAGTGTCGGTTAGTGCCAGATTGCCCACCACCACCCTATCACAGTCCACAGTCGCTGGTCACCGCCATTACAGCATAGCATCATAGCTGTGTAAATTCCAGTGTATATTTCATAGTTTGTACACGCTATAACTTTCGCACAAACCAATTAATATACACTTATTCGTTTTTGGGGGGGGAGACCAAATACACATAGCAGAATATATTTTGGCCTAAATTTATGAAGACTCTTTTTTTATTGGATATGTTTTATAACAGAAAGTAGAAAATATTGGGGTTTTTTTCAAAAATGTTGGTCTTTTTTCGTTTATGTAATAAAAAAAAAAAAAACCCAGTGGCGATCAAATACCACCAAAAGAAAGCTTTATTTGTGTGAAAAAAGTGATATATATTTCATTTGAGTACAGAGTTGCATGACTGCGCAAATGCCAGTTAAAGTAGCACAGTGCTAAAAAGCAAAAAATGCCCTGGTCATGAAGGGGGTAAAACCTTCCAGTGGTCAAAGGATACCGCCACGAAAAAAAATAAAATATATATATATATATATATTGTGACAGCAGGAAGGTAAAGTCACCTGGTTGCATCCAGGGGGGTAGATATATTTCTCCCAGATTCAGGCTTTATGCCGACTTATACAACTAGGGAGTTGATGAAGCCCAGCTGAGGCTAGTGGGCTCATGAATGACTCATACCTCTAGGGAGAGTGCTGGGCGTCGTGAGACAGGGAGTTGATGAGACCAGCTGAAGCTTGTCAGCTCATTTAGGCCTCTATAAGAACTCCCAGCTTCATTAGATGTTAGCTCATGCCTGGAACCAGACCTGTGTGGACTGTCTAGGGAGAGTGAACCCCTGTGCGGTGAGGCAAAGCCTGTGTGGCTATTTGTTTGGACTTTTACTAAACCAGGGACTTAGGGACTAGGACAGCACCAGGCTGATCCCAGTTGTTAGTTTAGGAAACCTGCATGTTTAGTCAGAGGTCAAACTGACCAGGATTTATTTTGTTTGTTTCTTTTTGGCTTTGCTGTGTTTTTGTCACTGTACATAGAGAAATAAACCGCACCTTTTGATTTTGAAAACCACAACCTCCGTCTGCTGGCCCTGTTTTTGTGTGGGGAGCCCAACCAGGGGGTCACACACACCCGCTACCGAGTTAACCCCCTCACAGTTGGTGGAGAACCAGTGGCAGTTTTTTTTAAGCCAGCATGGAGGAGATACTGAAACAGCTGGCTCTAGCAAATGCCAATCAACAGCAGACAAATGCAGGTTTGCAAAGGAGCCTTGCAGCCCAGCAGCAAGCTCATCAACAAGCCCAGCAGCAATCTGAGGCCCGCTTCATAGACCTGTTACAGAAGCAAGAGCAGAGACTACAACAAATGGAAGCAGTAATGCAGCAACGTCCGCAGACCAGTGAGGAAAGCCGTCCCACTAATACCGCGTCCTTTGGGGTGAGTCGTTTATTGACAAAAATGACTGGAGAGGATGATCCAGAGGTATTTTTGACCACATTTGAAAGGACTGCTGAAAGAGAAAAGTGGCCTGAGGAGCAGTGGGCTGGACTGGTGGCTCCTCTGTTAACTGGTGAATCGCAGAAGGCTTACTATGACCTAGAGCCTGACCAAGCAAAAGACTATGTGATGCTAAAAGCTGAAATATTGGCAAGGCTGGGTGTCACCCTGGCTGTCCGGGCTCAGCGTGTGCATAACTGGACTTTCCAGCTTGGAAAACCCCCCAGGTCTCAAATGTATGATCTCATTCACCTGAGCAGGAAGTGGCTACAGCCAGAGACTTTGTCCGCACCAGAGATTGTGGAACGTGTTGTAATGGATCGGTTTTTGAGAGCTCTTCCTACTGCCATCCAAAAGTGGGTAAGCCATGGAGACCCAGAGACGGCCGGTGGTCTTGTGGATCGTGTAGAGAAATACTTGGCTACAGAGAACCTGACGGCCTCTTCCAGAGACACTCGGACTTTCCACCCTAAGACCAGACCATCCCCAGGGGCGGATAAGAGGATTCCAAGGGGTGAGGGTGGAGAGAGTGAGAGGGTGGGAGCTCTACCCCAATTTTGGCGAGAACAGCCTGGGAAATCAGCGGCTCAAGAGGCCGCAAGAAGGATCGTTTGCTACCGCTGCCGGCAAGCGGGACATATTGCAGCCAATTGCCCGGTTGTGGAGGAACCCATGCAGTGTGACTTTCTGACGGGCAGACGTCAGTCGCTGTGTGCGACAGTCGCATGCACTGCCATTCGAGGAACTGAGAAACATTTATGCAAAATGTGTATTAATGGTAGAAATGTTGTGGTATTACTGGATTCAGGTAGCCTTGTGACCCTGATAAAGGCTGAATTAGTTAAAACAGAGGTCTCTGGGAATAGCAAGGTAGCTGTTATTTGTGTGCATGGGGACACCCAAGAGTATCCAGTGACTACAGTGTGTTTCGAGACCCCCAAAGGTACCCTCTCTCATCCAGTGGGCTTAGTATCTCAGTTACCGCATGACGCCATTGTGGGAAGGGATTTTCCGAAGTTCTGGGAACTGTGGGATGATCCTGAG
Source organism: Rana muscosa (assembly GCA_029206835.1). Classification (NCBI taxonomy): domain Eukaryota; kingdom Metazoa; phylum Chordata; class Amphibia; order Anura; family Ranidae; genus Rana; species Rana muscosa. The sequence continues at coordinate 52,918,738 of CM055128.1, read as the reverse complement.
CCCCCCACTGGTGCCCCTATGTACCAGGAATGTGATAGCCAGAACTCCTCTGAGAGTGGTGAGGACTCTCCAGAATTTCCCTTGTCAGTATTTGCAGGGGAGACTCAAGAAACTGGAGAGGAGCCCACCTCCTCAGACGAAAACCTACCGTCTGTGGAGTTTTCTGATCTGGAGGTTCACAGGGAAAATTTTGCCACAGAACAGTTAAAAGACCCCGCCCTAATAAAGGCACGGGAAAACGTAGTGGAAATAGATGGCGAGTTAGTGAACCCAGATAATACCTGCACTTACCCATACTTCAGCGTAGAGAAGGACCTACTGTATCGGGTGGCAAAAAGGGCAGAAGAAACCGTTGAGCAGCTGGTGGTGCCCAAACCTTACAGGAAGTTGGTGTTGGAGTTGGCCCATGGGCACATTCTTGGAGGTCATCTGGGGACAGAGAAAACCCGAGAGAGGGTATTACAGAGATTCTATTGGCCTGGGGTGATGAAGGACATAGAAAATTATTGTTCCTCCTGCCCTGTGTGTCAGAGGTCGGCCCCGATGCCACATTTCCGTAGCCCGCTGGTCCCTCTACCCATCATTGAGGTCCCGTTTGAGAGAATCGCAATGGATTTGGTAGGTCCTATAATCAAGTCCGCTAGGGGGCACCAGTACATATTGGTTATAATGGACTATGCCACCCGTTATCCAGAAGCGATCCCTCTCAGAAATACCTCGGCCAAAACCATAGCCAAAGAGCTATCTCTTGTTTTTAGCCGGGTGGGTATTTGTAAAGAACTGCTTACGGACCAAGGTACACCCTTTATGTCCCGGGTTATGAAAGAGCTGTGTAAATTGCTCAAAGTGACGCAATTGCGTACATCTGTGTATCACCCCCAAACCGATGGGCTGGTTGAAAGATTCAACAAAACCCTAAAACAAATGTTGAAGAAAGTGGTGGATAGAGATGGAAAGGATTGGGACTGTCTACTTCCTTATTTGATGTTTGCTATTAGGGAGGTGCCCCAATCCTCTATGGGATTCTCCCCCTTTGAGTTACTGTATGGGAGACACCCAAGAGGGCTGTTGGATATTGCCAAGGAAACTTGGGAAAGTGAGAGTTCTCCCCACAGGAGTGTGATTGAGCATGTCGCCCTGATGCAAGATCGAATTGCACAGGTAATGCCCATCGTGAAGGAACATTTGGCCCAAGCGCAGTTGGCACAGCAGAGAGTGTACAACCGTGGAGCAAAGACCCGTACCTTTTCCCCGGGGGATAGGATATTGGTACTTGTCCCTACGGTTGAAAGTAAATTCCTTGCCAAATGGCAAGGCCCCTACGAGATAATGGAAAAAGTGAGCGAAGTGAATTACAAGGTCAGACAACCAGGAAAGCGAAAGCCCGAACAGATATATCACGTTAATCTGTTGAAAGCCTGGAGGGATAGAGAGTCCCTAGTCGCAGAAACTTGGTCACCAGCTCAAACTGGTTGCGTGATTCCGGAGGTTGGAATAGCAGCCACCTTGTCACAACCCCAACAACAGGAGGTTAAGGAGTTTGTGCTTCGCAACAAGGAGGTGTTCTCTGAGCTGCCGGGACAAACATCTGGGGTAGAGCATGATATTATTACCCCGCCCGGTGAAAGGGTGAAGTTAAAACCCTATCGGATCCCAGAGGCCCGACGGGAGGCAATACGGGAGGAAGTACAGAAAATGCTGAACTTAGGGGTGATAGAGGAGTCCCAAAGTGATTGGTCTAGTCCCATTGTGTTGGTGCCTAAACCGGATGGGAGCTGGCGATTTTGTAACGATTTTCGTCAGTTGAACAAAGTTACAAAATTTGACACCTACCCCATGCCACGTATAGATGAGTTGATCGACCGGCTGGGAACAGCCCGATACATGACGACTCTTGACCTCACAAAAGGGTATTGGCAAATTCCCCTGGCCAAGTCGGCCAAAGAGAAAACCGCATTTGTAACCCCAGACGGGGCGTTCCAATATAAGAGAATGCCGTTCGGGTTACAGAATGCGCCGGCCACATTCCAGCGGAAAATGGACCAGATACTGAGGCCCCATCGGAAGTATGCTGCGGCTTACCTGGATGACGTAATTGTCCATAGCACAGATTGGGCCTCACATCTGCCAAAAGTGCAAGCAGTCCTAGACTCTATCCGGGAAGCGGGGTTTACGGCTAACCCCAAGAAGTGTACCATTGGGCAGGAGGAGGCCAAATATCTTGGGTACACCATTGGCAGGGGAGTAATAAAACCCCAACTCAACAAAGTCGAGGCCATCCAGAGTTGGCCACGTCCCAACAGCAAGAAGCAGGTACGAGCCTTTCTGGGAATCGCGGGTTATTATCGGCGCTTCATTCCCCACTTTGCTTCTAAGGCTGTGCCCCTAACCAACCTGACGAAAGGGAAAGGGTCGGTCATGATTAAATGGACCCCCGAGGCTGAGGCAGCATTCCAATTCTTGAAACAAGCCTTATGTAGCCAGCCAGTGTTGTACTCACCCGACTTCTCTAAAGACTTTGTCGTACAAAGTGATGCGTCAGATGTGGGGTTAGGAGCAGTATTGTCCCAGGTCTGGAACGGGGAAGAGCACCCAGTCATTTACCTCAGCAGGAAGTTGAAGTCCCATGAGGTAAATTACGCCACGGTTGAAAAGGAGTGTTTAGCGGTGAAGTGGGCTCTAGATTCCCTTCGGTACTATCTGCTAGGTAGGCACTTTGACATGGTTACGGATCACGCTCCGTTAAAGTGGATGGCTCAAAACAAGGAGACAAATAGAAGAGTGAATAGGTGGTTCCTGGCCCTACAGGAATTCAACTTCACAGTAAAGCATCGCCCTGGCGTTCAAATGGGGAATGTGGATGCTTTGTCTCGAGTACATGAATGCCTGATTGCTGGTGTTCCAACCCCGAGGTTAAAACAAGAGGGGGGGGGGGGTATGTGACAGCAGGAAGGTAAAGTCACCTGGTTGCATCCAGGGGGGTAGATATATTTCTCCCAGATTCAGGCTTTATGCCGACTTATACAACTAGGGAGTTGATGAAGCCCAGCTGAGGCTAGTGGGCTCATGAATGACTCATACCTCTAGGGAGAGTGCTGGGCGTCGTGAGACAGGGAGTTGATGAGACCAGCTGAAGCTTGTCAGCTCATTTAGGCCTCTATAAGAACTCCCAGCTTCATTAGATGTTAGCTCATGCCTGGAACCAGACCTGTGTGGACTGTCTAGGGAGAGTGAACCCCTGTGCGGTGAGGCAAAGCCTGTGTGGCTATTTGTTTGGACTTTTACTAAACCAGGGACTTAGGGACTAGGACAGCACCAGGCTGATCCCAGTTGTTAGTTTAGGAAACCTGCATGTTTAGTCAGAGGTCAAACTGACCAGGATTTATTTTGTTTGTTTCTTTTTGGCTTTGCTGTGTTTTTGTCACTGTACATAGAGAAATAAACCGCACCTTTTGATTTTGAAAACCACAACCTCCGTCTGCTGGCCCTGTTTTTGTGTGGGGAGCCCAACCAGGGGGTCACACACACCCGCTACCGAGTTAACCCCCTCACAATATGTATATATGTTATCGTTGTTGACCTGATTCTGAAAATGTACTTGCCTAGCTAAGACACTTACCTGAAACACACATGAAGAAGTCAGAGCAAAGTCAGAACTGATCTGCATATTTGTTCCAGTCCAGAAATGCTAAAAGCCATTGGATCAGCATGACAGCAGCGCATTTTTAGAACAATGAGTAATCAAGCACTTTGGCTTATCCCACAATTGATTTTCTCTCTACGGCTGTTGAGGAATGATATTTACAGCCCAGTTGGATATACAGCTCACCACAAAAGTAGAATTTTCTCCTTTTACAATGACAGCTGGGTTGTGTATGGTTACTAAAGGTAACACAATTTTCATGCATCCACTTTGACCCTATAATAACCACTGAGCTCTCGAAGATCAAAAGCGCATCTGTAGCACGCTAACCGCAAATGCTAAATAAAAATAGTATCTTTCAGGTCTACCGGCTTTGTTTGTTTTTAATCTCCATTTTTTAATCTCTCTTCAAATGGCGCCATTCTTAATTAATTTACATATTCCCCCAATGGGACAATGTCTGTGTTGAACTCTCCCTCCTATTGCTGCCAAATGTGTCTCCCTCTCGCCACACAGCGCAAAATCAATAGAAAAACCTCTGCGGCTAATTAGCTTTCCTTCCAAATTGATCTTCTCGTGCTATTTGCCATTCTGTGAAATGTAAAGTTTGCTCAGTCCGGAAAGAGAAGAGCGTAAATCAGATTAATGTTCCATTCCCCATCTCACGTGTTAGCGATTGTCAGGATGCTTGAGGGCAAAATGCCAGCTGTGGGTGCACTACGCTAGGTGGATCACAGGTAAAGCAACCACGAATGCCGTACTAAAGGGTTCAGACAACCTCAGAATATTTAACATTGTATGGAGTGCACATATTAAGGATGTTTGTGAAGGTTTTCATTAACCGTATATACTCGAGTATAAGCCGAGTTTCTCAGCACATTTTTTTGTGTTGAAAATGTCCCCCTCGGCTTATACTTGAGTCTGTGTACCTGATTATCCATGACATGCAGAGTCAGACTGCGGGCGTCCAGTGTAAAAAAGCCGCGCCTCCTCCTCGTCCTGTTCCGTGATAGGCGGAACACTCAGTTTCCCAGCAGAGACTGTGTTCAGTGTTCCGCCTATCACGGACATCCTCTCGTCCTCCAGCAGAGACTTTGTTCAGTGTTCTGCCTATCACAGACATCCTCTCGTCCTCGGACGAGAGGACGTCCATGATAGGCGGAACACTGAACACAGTCTCTGCTGGAAAACTGAGTGTTCTGCCTATCACGGAACAGGATAAGGAGTAGGCGCGGGTTTTTTTACACTGGACACCCGCAATCTGACTCTGCATGTCACGGATAATCAGGTATGGAGATCGGCAAAGTGAGGCTGCAATGGGCACAGTGAGGTGAGGCATGCAATGGGCACACTGAGGCTGCAATGGGCACAGTGAGGCGTGCAAATGGGCACAGTGAAGCTGCAAATGGGCATTGTTGACCCTCTTTTTTACTTACAGTAGCTGCTGCATTCTCACCCTAGGCTTATACTCGAGTCAATACGTTTTCCCATTTTTTTGTGGTAAAATTAGGTGCCTCTGCTTATATTCGGGTCGGCTTATACTCGAGTATATACGGTATTCTCCTTATCCTTAATATTACTGGTATGAAATCACATTCAACTGAATTTGTTGTAGAAGAGGTTCCATCACTCTCAATACTCACATAAGTAGCTTTCTCAGCTCCAGTAATTGTGAGACCATAGTCATACTCCAACATTCTTATCCACACAATTTTATTGAGTTGGTGGCTACAAGGTGTACCATACATCCACAAAGTAACATTGATTATTTGCACAAACACACAGACTGTAAGGCCCAGTTCACACTGGTGCGTGATAAGTCAAGCCCCATTAAGTGCAATGGAACCGTTCTAAAAGGAGTAACTTGAGTCGCTCTGACTTAGAAAAAGGTGCACTACTTTTAGTGCAACTTTGGCGCGACTTGCATTGACTTCTGTTAAAGAAGTCGTATGAAAATCATGCCAGAATGTCGGCTTTAAAGTCACACATTGTGGCAGTGTGAAACGGGCCTAAAATAATAGTTCCAGGTATGGATATTTTTGCAAAGTTTCGTTGGTCCAGCTTGGAGCAATGTAACTATGAATAATACCATACCTGTGGCATCCCGAGGGAAACCACTGTAGTAGGCACTGCTACTCTAGTAACCTCCACTAGCTTCCAGGTCCTGTGACGAGTGGCTGCCCTGGTGCTTACTGAATACAGAAAGTCATCTTCACAGCATGGACGCCGTTCACAGATAGCTTTGCATTCTTTCAATAAATGAAAATCATTGTCTGATTGGATGAGGTGAAGAGGCAGCGTGATGATGTCACAACCTCCAGCTTTTCCGATTTGAGAAAACGATGCAGTAATTAAGAAAATACAAAGTATTCTCTTAATGGTGCCAGTGCCGAACGAGGAACTTTTGGTGTTTAGTAAGCAGCAGGGCAGCGTCTTGGCATGGGACCCATGAGGCTAGTGTCTACTTCAGTGATTTCTTGCTTCCACAAGGATCCCACTGGTATGGTATATATACTGCTCAAAAAAATTAAAGGAACACTTTTTAATCAGAGTATAGCCTCAAGTCAATTAAACTCCTGGGATATTGATCTGGTCCGTAAAGTAGCAGAGGGGGTTGTTAATCAGTTTCAGCTGCTTTGGTGTTAATGAAATGAACAACAGGTGCACTAGATGGGCAACAATGAGACGACCTCCAAAACAGGAATGGTTTTACAGGTGGAGGCCACTGCCATTTTTTTCCCTACTCATCTTTTCTGACTGTTTTTCACAAGTTTTGCAATTGGCTAGGGTCAGTGTCACTACTGGTAGCATGAGGCGATACCTGGATCCTATAGAGGTTGCACAGGCAGTCCAACTCCTCCAGGATGACACATCAATACATGCCATTGCCAGAAGGTTTGCCGTGTCTCCCAGCACACATGGAGGAGATTCCAGGAGACAGGCAGTTACTCTAGGAGGGCTGAACAGAGCCGTAGAAGGTCCTTAACCCATCAGCAGGACCGGTATCTGCTCCTTTGTGTAAGAAGGAACAGGATGAGCACTGCCAGAGACCTACAAAATGACCTCCAACAGGCCACTTCATGAGGGTGGTCTGAGGGCCCAACATCTTCTAGTGGGCTCTGTGCTCACTGGCGGACACCGTGGAGCTCAATTGGAGCTTGATTATGAAAGAATGGGAAGGACACGTATACTGGGAGTGAAAGGCGCTGCGCACCCCGAAAATTACAAGAAGGATGGGAAGTTCCCCCAAGGGGTTTTTTTTAGCAGCAAAATTCCGAAAATAATTTACAATAATGCATGTTAAAAATGTATTGTGTACTGTACTTAATGTGTATACACAATAAATTTTTAACATGCATTATTGTAAATTATTATCGGAATTTTGCTGCTAAAAAACCCCTTGGGGGAACTTCCCATTCTTCTAATTGGAGCTTGATTGGCCTTTGCCATTGAACACCAAAATTGGCAGGTCTGCCACTGGCACCCTGTGCTTTTCACAGATGAGAGCAGGTTCACCCTGAGCATATGTGACAGACGTGAAAGGGTCTGGAGAAGCCGCGGAGAACTTTTATGCTGCCTGTAACAATGTTCATCATGACCGTTTTGGTGGTGGGTCAGCGATGGTCTGGGGAGGCATATCAATGAAGGGACGCACAGACCTCTACAGGCTAGGCAATGGCACCCTGACTGCCATTAGGTATCGGGATAAAATCCTTGGACCCATTGTCAGACCCTACGCTGGTGCAGTGGGTCCTGGGTTCCTCCTGGTGCACGACAATGCCCGGCCTCGTGACGAAAGTATGCAGCCAGTTCCTGGAGGATGAAGGAATATATAGCATTGAATGGCCCCCATGCTCGCTTGAATGAAATCCAATAAAACACCTCTGGGACATTATGTTTTGCTCCATCCGGTGCCGCCAGGTTATACCTCAGTCTGGTCAGGAGCTCAGTGATGCTCTGGTCCAGATCTGGGAGGAAATACCCCAGGACACCATTCGTCATCTCATTAGGAGCATGCCCTGATGTTGTACAAGAACATGGAGGCCATACAAACTACTAAGTACCATTTTGAGTTGTTGCAATGAAATGTCAGCAAAATGGACTAGCCTGTTGCATCATTTTTTAATTTTGATTTCCGGGGTGTCTTTGAATTCAGCCCAATTAGTTTGATAATTTTCATTTCCATTAAACAATGTGGCATCCTTTTTAATTCCTAACACATTACCCAGTCCATATCTGTATAGATATCCAGCATGATCTTTTTCCCCATTGAGATCTGATGTGTTTTCAAAGTGTTCCTTTCATTTTTTGAGCAGTGTATATAGTCCAATCTGGACCAATGTAACTATGTAAAAATATCCATATCTGGATTTCAGCTTAATATCAGACCCACAAATACATTGAGAGTTACACTCGGTCCACTGAGCTGTCATATGTGCTGTGTGAATGTAGCAATGAATATTAATTATGCGCATTGAATAATTGATTGAGTCATATGGCGTAAGCAGATGGAGGTGTAGAAAAGGAAATAATATGCTATTGCACAAAATATTTGTATACTATGACATGATTTTAACTAAATTTTAAGTTTTGTAAAAAAAAAAATGGTGGCATATGGTGTGGTACTTTTAAAGTCCACATGTTACATGGCTGAAGGCATGGATTGTTGTCTAACTGCTGGGTGGGTGAGGGGACAAATGGGTGGGCGACACACAGCTTTATAAATGGGCAAAACTGCCAAACACAATAGGGTTCATTTACTTTAACCAAATTAGCTCCAGAAGGTTTACCCCCCTTCATGACCAGGCCATTTTTGCGATGTGGCACTGCATTTCTTTAACTGACAATTGCGAGGTCGCGTGCCGCTGTACCCAAATAAAATTCATGTCCTTTTTTTTACCACAAATAGAGCTTTCTTTTGGTGGTATTTAATCACTTCTGCAGTTTTTATTTTTTGCACTGAAGACCGACAATTTTGAAAAAAAAATACATCATTTTTTTACTTTCTAATATAAAACATATCCAATCATTTAAAAAAAAATAAATCTTATTTCTTCATCAATTTAGGCCATTATGTATTCTGCTAAATATTTTTGGTAAAAAAAACAAAACAATAAGCGTATATTGATTGGTTTTCGCAAAAGTTATAGTGTCTACAAACTATGGGATAGATTTTTGGAATTTATATTTATTTATTTTTTACTAGTAATGGTGGCGATCAGCAAATTTTAGTGGGACTGCAATATTGCGATAGACAAATCGGACGCCTAATTGACAGTGCTCAGTGATTAGCACTAAAAAAAATATGCAGTGTCACTGTACTAATGAAACTGACAGAGAAGGGGTAAAATATCAGGAGCGATCAAAGGGTTAAATGTGTTCCTAGGGAGTCATTACTAACTGTGTGGGGGGTGCTTGTACTGTGGGAAGGCAGAAATCCGTGTTTCTGCTTAGCAGAAACACAAGATCACTGCCTTCCCTTGTCACAGGACAGGAATCTGCCTTGTTTATATAGGCAGATTGCCATTCTGTCTGTGCCTCGAACGATCAGGGGGGTTCCGGCGGACATCGCATCCGCCGGACCCGCTGATTGGCTCCCGTTGTGTCCAATCACAGCGGGAGCGGGTCGCCGGCTGAGCGCATGCACTCCTCAGACTCGGAAGTGCACAATCACGTACGTACCTGTATGTGATTCTGCACAGAGCAGCCGCTCTGGCGCAGTAAATGTGCGTGGGGTGTACTGCATCTGGTTAAAGAGGTGGTGAATGTAAATAGGGTAAAGCTGGAAATAGGTATAGGAAATTCTCCATTAGTACTGTAAGAACTGAGCTTGACACAATACCCCTGAGCCTTTTTTATTGGTCAGTAAGGCCATCCATCCCACTGGCGGTGGTGCCAGCTTAGCTAATTAAGGAAAATTGTTGTCTTTAAACTTTAGCTGCCTATATCTCTAGATCTATTGATCATTTCATGGATGTGCAGTCAGGGGAGGCAGATGAGGCAGAGCTTCACCTGCCATGAGCATTAAAAAAAAATTTAAAAAAATAAAAATCGAGCTTCAAGGGTCATAGGTCGGCGACCTGAGGTCACAGAGACCCCAAATTTGGGGGGTAGGTAGCCTAACTCCTACCCTACCATATGCGTGGGGCTCCTACAACCTATGGTTCTGGACATACGGGGCTCCTTGCGCAGCCTGTCAGAAGCTACATACAGAGCGGCCAGTTTAAATACAAGCTGACACACTCTGTTGGCAGCAGACTGAGAGGATGAGCTCACAGTGCCTCTCCTCACTTTTTGTCAGAAGCACTGAGCTCAATGGACAGCTTGGAGTCTTGGACCAATGGTAAAGTACCATTGGCCCCAGCTATGCAATAAAAATGCTGCAGTGGAGGCACGCCTCTCACTGCAGTGTCAAATAAGGGGCGTGTGTCTAAAAGACAAATGCTCCCTTCAAGCCCAGCCCTATTTCCATGTAACTACAAGCAATTACATGGGTTTATGGGTATAAGATTTACCCACAATTCCATGTTTTTCTCACACAGTTAAGAGGGAGAATGAGAATCTGCTGCTGTTGAAAAGCTACTGTTATACTCAAGCTAAATCATATATTTATATGCTATATGTTATAACATAATAATTTATTATTTATCTATTTACTGTGAAATTACTGGTTTGCATTATAACTTCAGCAATTTTTCCATTAACCCATCTGCAGTTTTTGAAAATATAGTAAATTACCTTAAAAACAATATATAATAATTATTTGTATATTACTTAACCCCTTGCCACCCAGGCCAATTCTGACACTTCTCTCCTACATCCTCATTTTTTGCTACAAAAAAAATTACTCAGAACCCCCACACATTACATATATTGTTTTAGCAGACACCCTAGGGAATATAATGGTGGTCGTTGCAACTTTTTATGTTACACAGTATTTGTGCAGCAATTTTTTAAACGTGTTTAAAAAAAAAAACTTTCATGAATATATAAAAAAAAAATAATAAAAATAAAGATAACCCGATTTTTTGTATAATGTGAAAGATGATGTTACACCGAAGAAAATAGATACCTAACATGTCATGCTTTAAAATTGCGCACACTCGTGGAATAGCACCAAACTTCAGTACTGTCCATAGGCGACCTTTTAATTTTTTTTACAGATTACATGTTTGGAGTTACAGAGGAGGTCTAGTTCTAGAATTATTGCTCTCACTCTAACGATCGGTATGTAACCTGTGTGTATCTGGCTCTGATACTAGCCAGTACCCCACCAACCACTGACCTCACTGCACGTCTCTGGATCATTTTGACTTGAAGGCAAGCTCAGCTCATACACATTTTTTCATCTTATCCTCAATTTTAATTGCTTAGACTTGTGTCAATTTTTTAACGTCGTCACCCTGTGTTACAGGGGGGGTTGTAGATTGATGATACTCACACTTATCTTGGTGGCTCCTTTCTCTTGGGTTGCCTGGGGAGATTTCACCTGTAACACATCAAAGACAAAACACAATTATAAAAGTCCAAAGATGAGATTATTGGTCTATCCAGGCAGGGCCGTCTTATCAGCATCATGGGCCCCTGAGCAAAGTAATGCACTGGGGCCCCTACCAGCCCGCCCCAAACAAATGCACTGGGGCCCATACCAGCCTGCCCCAATTTACGCACCTATTCCCAAGAATTAAGGTATAAATAGTTGATAGAATTAAACATATATTTATTAGTACTTTAAAATTGATTTTAAACAGTAATAAAACATGCCATAAATCAAAGACTAATCAACAAAAAGGGCGCAGAAAGGGGGGTGCAGAAAGGCAGAGTACAGGGGGAGTCAGGAGGGCACAATACAGGTTCTGGGACACATCCAAGAACAGCTTATCAAAAAGTTTGACTGTCCTGGCAAATTTGGGACAGTTGGGAAGTATGATATAACTCAAGATTATTATGGGGCCCCCATGCACCTGGGGCCCCTGGGCACTGCCCAGGGTTGCCCATGCATTAAGACAGCCCTACATCCAGGAGCGTAAAGCTGACTGAAGACATCAGAGAAGTATTAGCAATATGGCACATATAGTCCCACTGTCTTGCAATATCTTTTTGAGTTTTTTTCCCCTGACCTGGAGCTCCATTCATACCAGTCCCAATCACAGTACTGTCACCAATACTTTCAACTGCTTTTTACCCCAGAAGCACATAGCCATCTTTATTCAAGCATCATCCAGGGTCAGTAGCACCTATGTCCTGGACTGAAGTACTGGCATGTAAATCATGGTGTTGGTGCAGTTCTTGGCTATGTTGACAAACCCGACAACCTCTCACCATGTGACTTGCTACAAAGTTATGCTGGCCATACACTGTACCCATACCTCCCAACTTTTTGAGATGGGAACGAGGGACACCTATTAGCAAAAAAAGGTAGGCATAGGACACACCCCCTGCCACACCCCTTAAAGAAGAATTATAAAAAAAAAAAAAAAAAGGATTAGGTAAGCCCACAAGTGCTTTTTTTCACCCCTACAATGACTTTATAATGACTTTTGAATTTATAAATGCAACAATTAAAAAATTGTATGAAAGGTTTAGCACTGGGAAACACTTTTTTAAAGATAAAATGAGCATTTTATATATGAAACTATATGGATCAGACCAAAATGAGGGACAAATGAGGAGGAAAGATGGACAGGGGGACATTGCTCCAAATCAGGGACACTCCCTCGAAATCAGGGACAGTTGAGAACTATGCTGTACCTGTTCTTGAGGGACCAGCTGAAAGTTGCTCAGCAGGTGGATCTGTCACCCGCCTCCTGCCTGACATCCCGCGGTTGGAAAATTGTTGGCTGAACAGCAGCTGCATCCAATCAGACAGAGCAGCTGTTCGGGTGAAATACAATAGCTGCAGCTTGAGATCTATCGAGCCAACCCTGTTAGCGAGGATGGAGGAATTTATTAGATAAAAATCTATATGAATACGGCTAGCTTTAGGGTAAGTCCACACTGCAGAAAACTCTAAAAAACAATCTGCAGTGGATCATCTTTATGAGGGCGGCTGAACTTCCAAACATTTAGGACCTGATCATGTCACCTCATACCAGTGATGGTGAACCTTGGCACCCCAGATGTTTTGAAACTACATTGCCCATGATGATCAACTACACTGTAGAGTGAGCATCTTGGGAAATGTAGTTCCAAAACCTCTGGGGTGCCAAGGTTCACCATCATTGCCTTATACTAAAGCCTCGTACACAAGATTGGATTTTCCGACGGGAAAAGTGTGATGACAGGCTGTTGGCGGAAAATCCGACCGTTTGTACGATCCATCGGACAATTGTTGTTGGATTTTCCGCAGACAAATGTTGGATGCCAGGCTCTAAAATTTTCCGCAAACAATGGTCTGTTGTCGGATTTTCCGTCGGACAAAAGTCCAAAGTACAAACACGCATGCTCGGAAGCAATGCCCACCAAACACAACATTAGCAGAAGGTGTCCAAAGGGTGGCACTAAAGAGCTGAAAAACTACGTAGTATGTCACTACGTTTGTGTTTGTTGGCCGACAATTGTGTGCTGTTTGTATGCAAGACAAGTTTTTGGCCAACGCCCTTCGTAACAAAAGTCAGAGGCTTTGTCTGTGGAAAATCCGATCATGTGTAGGCAATTTTTAAAGGAACATGCTGCACCCACTAGGGCAAGAAGTGGGTGAACCCATTGACTTGAATGGGCAAGTTTGACAGTCGTTGCCACCTGCCAACTCAACAAGCCACGATAAATTTTCCCCACGAAAAACAGCCTTGGATGCACAGTGTCCACCCAGCTTATCTCAGTATGATTGACAGCAGCTCAGAGCCTGGATGTGACAAGCGCAGCTTTGTATCCAAACCATCTGACCACGCCAGTCAGTAGGGGTTTGAGAAGAGAGCCTGTGACGTCATGTGGTCATGAAATAAAATGATAATATATAATAAACAGCAACATTTTTTTGAATATTATATTCAACACATTTAAATGTTAATACAAATATGATAACGTGCTTTGTATTTAATGGGTTCACATAAGCTTTAACTCCTAACCAGCTGACCCTGATTACCGCAATCCCCAAACTGATTGACACATTACAAGGTGCCAAAATGGTGCTGTCCAGTGCCGATCTCTACCTGTAACCAACTCCCAGAAATCAAATCAAATGGGATGGAGCTCTATATCATAGAAATACATGTTTTATCATCTGTGTCAGTATCCTAAAGAATATTGTAAGCATTAGATGGATATCATTGTGTACTTAGAATATTTACTGTGTACGTTCAAAGCAATTTAAAAAATTGTCTATATATATAGTAACAGGCACTGCTAAGCAACAGAAGACAAGATACATCCAAGGTTGGTGACCGGTTGAAGAGTATATAATAAAGCTGTTATTGCTTCTGATGTTATTTGCAACCGCCAACCAGACCATTAAGGCTGGGTTCACACTAGTGCGACACGACATCTGTCCTACTTTGGATCCGACTTTGCCCTGCGACATGAAGCCGACATATGTCCGACTTTCAATGAACGGGGATCCGACTTGGATCCCCGCCAATAGCAGGCACTGTGTTTGGTATGAATCTTGAGGGGGAACTCCAGGCCAAATTTTAAATAAAAAACCGGCATGGGTTCCCCCTTCAGAGGCATACCAGGCCCTTGGGTCTGGTCTGGATTTGAAGGGCCTCCCCTACGCCGAAAAAACGGCGTGGGGGTCCCCCTAAGATCCAAACCAGACCCTTATCCGAGCACACAACCTGGCAGGCCGCAGGGGAAGAGGGGGGGACGAGAGAGCGCCCCCCCTCCCTCCTGAACCGTACCAGGTCGCATGCCCTCAACATGGGGGGTTTGGTGCTCTGGGGCAGGGGGGCGACCTGCGGCCCCCCCACCCCAGAGCACCCTGCCCCCATGTTGATGAGGACAGGGCCTCTTCCCGAAGGAGGAGAAGAGAGAAGAAGACGGCGACGGCGACGGGAAGACCGGCCCCTCCACTAGCAAAAGAGCTAAATAAGTTAGTGGAGGGGCCGGCAGAAGGACAACGGAGAGCCGGACGAGACGACGGAGAAGACCGGGCCTCCGTTAGCAAAAGAGCTAAAAAGAAGTTAGTGGAGGCCCGGTGGAAGAAAGAACCGGAGAGCGGGAGAAGAACCGGAGAGCGGGAGAAGAAGAAGGCGACGGAGAAGACCGGGCCCCGCTAGCAAAAGAGCTAAAAAGAAGTTAGCAGAGGCCCGGCAGAAGAAAGAACCGGAGAGCGCGGCGACGTTACCGGAGACCCCCGAAGTCGGAAGAAGACCCCCGGAGCTGTGCAATAAAATACTTTAAAAAGCTGTGTGGTTTTTTTATTGCAATTTTTTTCCACCAGGTGAATGGGTAGGGGTACGATGTACCCCATACTCATTCACATAGGGTGGGGGGGCCGGGATCCGGAGGCCCCTTTATTGAAGGGGGCTCCCGGATTCCGATAAGCCCCCTGCCCGCAGACCCCGACAACCAACGGCCAGGGTTGTCGGGAAGAGGCCCTGTCCTCATCAACATGGGGGCAGGGTCCTCTGGGGTGGGGGGGCCGCAGGTCGCCCCCCTGCCCCAGAGCACCAAACCCCCCATGTTGAGGGCATGCGACCTGGTGCGGTTCAGGAGGGAGGGGGGCCGCTCTCTCGTCCCCCCTCTTCCCCTGCGGCCTGCCAGGTTGTGTGCTCGGATAAGGGTCTGGTTTGGATTTGGGGGGGACCCCCACGCCGTTTTTTCGGCGTAGGGGCGGCCCTTCAAATCCAGACCAGACCCAAGGGCCTGGTATGCTCCTGGAGGGGGAACCCATGCCGGTTTTTTATTTAAAATTTGGCCTGGAGTTTCCCCTCAAGAGCAGTACAGCACAAGTCGCATGCCAAAGTCGGATCATGCAAGACTGCGGTCCGACTTTGATCCGACTTCAATGATAGTCAATGGGCTGAAGTCGGATCAAAGTCGGACCAAAGTAGTACAGGGAGCATTCTCAAAGTCGGACCGACATGTGTCGGACCAGTTAAAGTGGAAGTAAACCCATCGATTTAACAGTTTCAAAAACCAGTTACATTCCCGGCATGCCGGGAATGCCAACTGTCACATTGGCTGTGCTCTCAACCAAACTGTCAAACCATCCAATGGCTGGTGTCATAACTGATCACATGTGCAGCATCATGGCAGTTGAAGATTAAACAGAGGCCAAGATGGCAGCTTCCATGGCTGAAAATGATAGGAGGGTTTACTTCCACTTTAAGACGGCTCCCATAGGGAAACATTGATTTTCACACGTCATGCGACATGAGCTCCCAATGTCGGAGCGTTTGTCGCCCCAGTGTGAACCAGGCCTCAGTGATTTCTCTTCTTCAATTTATACTTTGCACAAAAGCTTTTATATTTGTTGATCTGAGGAATTTTGCTTTTATGTGACCTCAAGGCTTTTTACTACATTTACGATTATGCACATGAATCTGCTGCGGACATGAATTGGAAATTAGTGTTCATCTGCAAATTTGAATATGTAGGGTATGTTTGATTTGTTGGTACAGTATGTGAAAAATCCGTCTAATTTATTGAGCACAAGCCAGTGGTACATAAGCTACCGTACATGTGGCTCAGAGCGTCCTTTGAAGTGGCTTGGATCCTCTTCTGTATGGGAGCTTGGTATCTGTAGTCTGTTGCATTTAATATCTCCAAAAAACTTGCAACCACACAGAGGCTGTCAATGTCTGGGGTTCATAAAACATTTCAAAGGCATACCGGGACCCAGGATACCTGCACAGCTTTTCAAGCACTGCTCACTTCTCCCCCATGCTCCCCTCTTCTACCACTACTCACCTCTGCACCCCCATGCTCCCCTCTTCTACCACTACTCACCTCTGCACCCCCTGCTCCCCTCTTCTACCACTACTCACCTCTGCACCCCCTACTCCCATCTTCTACCACTACTCACCTCTGCACCCCCATGCTCCCCTCTTCTACCACTACTCACCTCTGCACCCCCTGCTCCCCTCTTCTACCACTGCTCACCTCTGCACCACCTACTCCCATCTTATACCACTACTCACCTCTGCACCCCCTACTCCCATCTTATACCACTGCTCAATTCTGCATCCCCCACTCTCCTCTTCTACCACTGCTCACCTCTGCACTCCCTACTCCCATCTTCTACCGCTGCTCAATTCTGCACCCCCTGCTCCCCTCTTCTACCACTGCTCACCTCTGCATCCCCTACTCCCATCTTCTACCACTACTCACCTCTGCACCCCCTACTCCCATCTTCTACCACTACTCACCTCTGCACCCCCTACTCCCATCTTCTACCACTGCTCAATTCTGCATCCCCCGCTCTCCTCTTCTACCACTGCTCACCTCTGCACCCCCTACTCCCATCTTCTACTGCTGCTCAATTCTGCATCCCCTGCTTCCCTCTTCTACCACTGCTCACCTCTGCACCCCCTACTCCCATCTTCTACCACTACTCGCCTCTGCACCCCCTACTCCCATCTTCCACCATTGCTCACCACTGCACCCCCCCCCGCTCTCCTCTTCTACCACTACTCACCTCTGCACCCCCTACTCCCATCTTCCACCATTGCTCAACCCCTGCACCCTCCCCCCACTCTCCTCTTCTACCACTGCTCACCTCTGCACCCCCTACTCCCATCTTCCACCATTGCTTACCACTGCACCCCCCTCTCCACTTCTACAACTGCTCAGCTCTGTACCCCCTGCTTCCCTATGTTACCACTGCTCAATTTTGCATCCCCTGCTCCCCTCTGCACCCCCTTCTCCCTTCCCCTGCTCTCCTCTTCTACCATTGCTCACCTCTGCACTGCCTGCTCCCTTCTACTACTGCTCACCTCTACACCCCCTACTCCCATCTTCTACCACTGCCCAATTCTGCATCCCCTGCTTCCCTCTTCTACCACTACTCACCTCTGCACCCTCTACTCCCATCTTCCACCATTGCTCATCACTGCACCCCCCTCTCCTCTTCTACCACTGCTCACCTCTGCACCCCCTGCTTCCCTATTTTACCACTGCTCAATTCTGCATCCCCTGCTCCCCTCTGCACCCCCTTCTCCCTTCTTCTACCCCTGCTCACCACTGCACCCCTGCTCTCCTCTTCTACCATTGCTCACCTCTGCATTGCCTGCTCCCTTCTACTACTGCTCACCTCTGCACCCCCCCCCCCACTTCTACTACTGCTCACCTCTGCACCCCCTGCTCCCTTCTTCTACTACTGCTCACCTCTGCACCCCCTGCTCCCTTCTACTACTGCTCACCTCTGCACCCCCTGCTCCCTTCTTCTAACACTGCTCACCTCTGCAGCATCTGCTCCCCTCTTCCCCCACTGCTCACCTCTGCACCACCTGCTCCCCTCTTCCCCCACTGCTCACCCCGCACCCCCTACTACCCTCTTCCTCCACTGCTCACCTTTGCCACCCTGCTCCCCTCTTCTACCACTGCTCACTTTTGCATCCCCAGCTCCCCTCTGCACCCCCTTCTCCCTTCTTCTACCCCTGCTCCCCTCTTCCATTACTGCTCACCACTGTACCCCCTGCTCCCCTCTTCTACTACTGCTCACCTCTGCACTACCTGCTCCCTTCTTCTACCACTGCTCACCTCTGAATCCCCTGCTCCCCTCTTCTATAACTGCTCACCACTGCACCCCGTGCTCCCCTCTTCTACGACTGCTCACCTCTGCACCCCCTGCTCCCCTCTTCTACTACTGCTCACCTCTGCACCCCCTGCTCCCTTCTTCTACCACTGCCCACCTCTGCACAGGCCTGCTCCCCTCTTTCCCCACTGCTCACCTCTGCTGCCCTGCTCTCCTCTTCTACCACAGCTCACTTCTGCATCCCCTGCTCCCCTCTTCTACCACAGCTCACCTTTGCACCCCTTGTTCCCCTCTCCTACCACACCTCCTCACTGCCTGCTCCCCTCTTTCACCTATTCTAATTTATCACCCCTATTTCACCACTGCTCATCTCTGCACCACCTGCTTCCCTATGCACCCCTGTTCTTTTCTTCTACTACTGCTCACCTCTACACTGCCTGCTCACCTCTTCTACCTCTGCTTATGACTGTACCCCCTACTCTCCTCTTCTAATACTTCTCACCTCTGCTTACCTCTTCTACCGCAGCTCACTTCTTCACCCCCTGCTCTCCTCTTCTAATACTTCTCACCACTGCCCCCCTAAAATGTTAAGCAATAAAAACCCCATGCCCCCGTTTTGTTTTTCTTTTGTTGTTGTTGTTGTTGTAGTTGCAGTTGTTGTTGATGTTGTATGGAAGTATGAATGAGCTTGGGAAGACAGTAGAAGTATGTAAGAGAGATTGTAGAACTCCTGAAGAAGAATAAGGGAAGGAAGGATGGGAATAAGGAAAATAATAGATAGCAACTATATCCCCTATCGACACACACAAGAGAAATAATAAATGTATATGTTAATGAAATTTTGTATAACTAAATCTTCCACCCAGTGTCCAATCAGCAAGTTCAGTTAGTTTGTGTCAGCCTGACCTGCATCATGACAACGCATACCTCTGATCTAGGGCAGGCAGCATGCAGGGCTACCCCCTAGCATTAAGAAGAAGACATACGTTTACCTCCTCCAGACCCCCCTCACCCCCCACCCTCTGCTCTGCTGCTGTAGCCAAAATGTAGAGTTCTGATGTGAAGAGAGGACGGTGTGATGTGATTGAGGAGCTCTGTGATGGGGGAATGTGTGACCGGGGGGCACTGTTATGGTGGGACATTGATGTGATAGGGGGGTTCTGACATGATGGGGGGGCTCATGTATAGGGGTGACCCTGATATGATGGGGGAATCTCATATACTGGGGGAACTCTGATGGAAAGGCTCCTTCACAGTAAGAGCTGGTAAAATGTGGAATAGACTCAAGAGGTGGTTTTGGCCAGCTCAGTAGATTGTTTTACAAAAGGTCTGGATTCTTTCCTAAATGTACAGAATATAACTGTATACTAATATATATGGGTAAAATTGATCCAGGAAATCAGGAAGGAATTTTTTCCCCCTGCTGGAGCAAACTGGATCATGCTTTTTTTGTTTCTGCCTTTCTCTGGATCAACTGTGGGTATAGGATAATGTATATAGGATTATATATATATATATATATATATATATATGAACTTCACATCATAAGCCCATCCTTTATATCAGAAGTCATCTCATCAGAGTCTTTCCTTCACATCAGAGGTCCCATTATCACATGAGATGTTCCCAATTACGTCAGATGTCCCCCATCACATAGTTACATTGTTAGTCTGGTTGAAAAAAAGTCTATCCAGTTCAACCAATATAAGGAAGAAAAAAACGAAACAAATATATATATATACAGATCTATATATAAATATATATATAGATCTATATATATATATATATATATATATATATATATATATATATATATAGAACTATATATATATAACTATATATATATATATATATATATATATCTATATATATATATATATATATATATATATATCTCTATATATATACCGTATATACTCGAGTATATGCCCCCCTCGGCTTATACTCGAGTCACCTTTTTGCGCCTGATCTCCCTGATTTTGGGGACCCGGTATCGGCTGTCCGTAGGTCCCCTGGACCCCAAACTTGGCACACATGTAGCCCCACTCTTCCTCTACAAGTGTGCAAAGTTTATTGCCCGGGGAACCTACAGCCGGGGAGCACTGATTTTTCAAAGCCGGGCACCCCTTCCATAGACTCCTATGTTAAACGGTAATTTCTCCGGTGATTTGGTGACCCGTTACCGGCCGGTTGTAAGTCCACTGGACCCGAAACTTGGCACACATGTAGCCCCATTTCTTTTCGTCTAGAGGACCTACGGTCGGTGAGCACCGATTTTTCAAACCGGGCACCCCTTCCATAGACTCCCATGTTAAACGTCAGTCTAGTCATGGACACAGTGAGGCATGGGCACAGTGAGGCATGGACACAATGAGGCATGGGCACAGTGAGGCATGCACATGGACACAGTGAGGCAAAGTGAGGCATGCAGATGGACACCCTAGGCTTATACTCGAGTCAATACGTTTTCCCAGTTTTTTGTGGTAAAATTAGGTGCCTCGGCTTATATTCGGGTCGGCTTATATATTTCCCCCCCCCCTTCCTTCTATTGGTTGAACTAGATGGACTTGTGTCTTTTTTCAATCAGACTAACAATGTAACTATGTGATGGGGGACATCTGACATAATTGGGAACATCTCATGTGATGGCGGGACCTCTGATGTGAAGGAAAGACTCTGATGAGATGACTTCTGATATAAAGGATGGGCTTATGTGAATTTTATTTCATCAAGGCAGTTGTGTGCATTGTCCCAGGCTCAGGTTTCCTATTAATATGTAACATTTGAGTTTTTTGACATTTTAGATTGGGGTGCCTCAAGATTCTGCATACTTTTAAAAAGTGCAGCGACTAAAAATAGGTTCAGAAATGCTTATTTAGATAATGAAAGGCTGGAACTGCAAAGCACAACCATTGTGCACCACTCCCATAGAGAAAAGAAAGTGCCTATAAATATATGTAATGAGCAAAAATGGCTGCTCCGACGTACAAATATAATTATTAACTATAGTATAAAGCAAGTTCTTCATGTTCCAATGGGAGGATTACTTCCATTAAACTGATTCTGCAACAAAAAACATAGACAATGATTTCTCCTTTAATATCGTGTCTCTGTGCTCCCTGCGTCCTCCTTAGATTAATTGCAGTTTGTGTTAATGAATTGTGTCTGGCCTTAGTACAAACAGCATCCCTCATTAAAATCCCCAGCACTGTGTTTCTATTACTGCTTCTTGTGTAAGCACATGGATACAAAGAGAGATAGGAAGAGACGAGGGGAGGGGGTGGTGGGGGATCCGAGCTGTAAGAAGAATACACAATTAATATTTATGAATAACTTACTTATTAAACATTAATACCGAAAAACAAAAGAAGATGTCGAATTTTGAAATTTTCCGAAAATAAATAAATAAAAAAGGCGTCTTTTGTTTAAGGATTAATGATCGAAACCTTTGTACCCTGGTAGGAGTGATGTCATTATTATCATTATGGTCACTCAATGTCCCAAAGATTTTTTAAGCAGATTGAATTTGTACACAAAAGTTGTCCTAATCTGGCCATACACCTTGAAATCTGAAGATGCAACTTCTATTCGATCTCTTTTGGATCTACCGAAACTATGTAGTAGAAGCCTGACCAAACAATCCACTTTATTTGTACCCAGTCAGGTAGCCTTATGCACTACATAATTATTTGTAGATCTAAAGAAAAGATTGTGCTAAAAGCAAGGTGTATGGCTAGTTTTAAGGCCCGTACACACAATCGTATATTCCAACAACAACTGTCCGACAGACGTGTTTTGTCGGATAATCCGACCCTCTGTATGCTCCATCGGACAATTGTTGTCGGAATTTCCGACAACAAATGTTGGCTGTGCATGCTCTCAAATTGTCCGACAACAAATGTGTTCCGTCGGATCATCCAATCGTGTGTACACAAATCCGTCAGACTAAAATCCAAAGTACAAACACGCATGCTCTGAACTAATGCTAACCATTAGACAACATTAGCAGAAGTTGCCCAAAGGGTGGCGCTAAAGAGCAGAAAAAACACATAGTTTCGTGAATGTTGGCTGAAAAGGTTCTGCCGTCTGTATGCAGAACAAGTTCACGGCCAACACCCTTCGGGGCAAAAATCCACGGATTTGTCCGATGGAAGTCGGATCGTGTGTATGAGGCTTAAGGTACACTATGGCCTCCCCAAAAAAACTGTGCTGCAGCACCTAATTAGGAGTGCATCTGACTTAAAAGAGAAGCATGGGGTTTCGTTTTTTTTTTCAGATTAATACTTACCTAGCTGGATGCAGCATCGGTCCGATGCGGCATCTGCTCCCCGCCGGCTCTAACACCACAATCACTCGGTTCTCAGGGCTCTCTGAGCAGAGAGTTGGTGACTGTCAGTCACTGCTCTGTGCTCTGCCCCTCTCTCGCTCACTGGAGTGCTGGGCTGTGGAGGGGGCGGGAGCAGCCAACTCAGGCTCTCAGCAGCTTGCTGAAAGGCTGAGCTGGGTGCTGGTCCAGGCATGTGGATGGATCCTGACCTTCCTGAGCCTGAACCTGCTCGGTGATGTCAGTCTACAGTAAGTTTTGGCTTCCTGTGATGGTGTGGCAACAATGCTGCACTGCTTCTGAATTCAGAGCATAGTTGCCACTCTCATGTAGGCTGTTCCTGCTTCCACTACCATAAGGTAAGACAATTCTACAGGGGGTGTGACTATCAGCCTTGTTACTACTGAATCACAAGCCTGTACCCTGTCAATCATCACCTAGCCACACCTAGTCATGCCCACTGCTTTCTGGATTGACAGCACTGTCCTAGTTACTAAAACCCTCCCACTGTGAGCTGCAGTGTCTGTAAGGGGGAACATGTGAAATACAAATGGAGAATTTTGCTCAGTCAGGGGAGGTAATGGAAGTTTATCATTTACTTTCTGAAGCCTGTGAATCCTATAGTAATTGGAGTGGTATTGGTTTAGACCAGTGGTCTCCAAACTGCAGCCCAGGGGCCAGATGTGGCCCCTTGCTTACCTGTTTGGCCTTTGGGGCACTATTCTCCAACTGACACTAATGATGTGCCATCATTCCTCACACTAACACCATAGATGGGGAACTTTTCCTTCCAATGATACCAATGATGGGGCATTCCTTCCACTGATACCAACAATGGGTGTGTTTTTCTGCCTTCTTGTAACATCTTCCATAAGCTCCTGAACTTCTCCTTTTCACCTCAAGTAGGATTATAGCAGTAAAGCAAAATTAAGATTAGGAGATTTGGAGGAGGCTGAGTGCAATAGAGGGCACTTTTTTGAGTTAAGAATACATACTTGAAAATATTTTACACTCACCGGCCACTTTATTAGGTACACCTGTTCACAGGTACCTGGTAACACAAATTGCTAAGCAGCCAATCACATGGCAGCAACTCAATGCATTTAGGCATCTAGACGTGGTGAGGATGACTTGCTGAAGTTTAAACCAAGCATCAGAATGGGGAAGAAAGGGGATTTAAGTGACTTTGAATGTGGCGTGGTTGTTGGTGCCAGACGGGCTGGTCTGAGTATTTCAAAAACTGCTGATCTACTGGGATTTTCATGCACAACCATCTCTAGGATTTACAGAGAATGGTCTGAAAAACAGAAAAAACCCAGTGAGTGGCAGTTATGTGGAGAAAAATGCCTTGTTGATGTCAGAGGTCAGATGAGAATGGGCAGACTGGTTCGAGATGATAGAAAGGCAACAGTAAGTCAACCACTCGTTAAAACCAAGGTTTAAAATACAGAATACCATCTCTGAACGCACAACACATCGAACCTTGAAGCAGATGAGCTACAGCAGCAAAGGACCACACCGGGTGTCAGCTAAGAACAGGAAACTGAGGATACAATTCGCACAGGCTCACCAAAATTAGACAATAGAAGATTGGAAAAACTTTGCCTGTTCTGATGGGTCTGGGTTTCAGTTGTGACATTCAGATGGTAGGGTCAGAATTTGGCGTCAACAACATGAAAGCATGGATCCATCCTGCCTTGTATCAATGGTTCAGGCTGGTGGTGTAATGGCGTGGGGGGTATTTTCTTGGCACACTTTGGGCCCCTTGGTACCAACTGAGCATCATTTAAACACCACGGCCTACCTGAGTATTGTTGCTGATCATGTCCATCCCTTTATGACTCCAGTGTACCCATCTTCTGATGGCTCCTTCCAGCAGGGTAATGCCCCATGTCACAAAGATCCAATCATCTCACCACTGGTTCCTGGAGACTGTCAGTTTTATGACTGATTGCCACATTTCAGTAGTTTCTACAAGCGTTTGTGGGTAGTATTTATTATGTTTTTTATTATTAAATTATCTTGGGATAATGCCCAAGGCTGGTGCGCCCTCTTCTTTTTATCTTTCTTGAACATGACAATGAGGTCCCTGTACTCCAATGGCCTCCACAGTCACCACATCTCATCCAATAGAGCACCTTTGGGATGTGATGGAGATTTGCATCATGGAGGTGCAGCCGACTAATCTGCAGCAACTGCGTGATGCTATCATGTCACTATGGACCAAAATCTCAGAGGAATGTTTCCAACACCTTGTTGAATCTATGCCTTAAAGAATTATGCCGCGTACACACAATTGAATTTTCTGTTGGAATTCCGCCCAAGCTTGGCTTGCATACACACGGTCACACAAAAGTTCTCTGAACTTTCGACCGTCAAGAACGCGGTGACGTACAACACTACGATGAGCCGAGAAAATTAAGTTCAATGCTTCCGAGCATGCGTCAAATTGTTTCCGAGAATGCGTCGGAATTTTGCACGTCAGAATTGCTACAGACGATCGGAATTTCCGGTTGAATTTTTGTCCGTCGGAAAATTTGAGAACAGCTCTCAATCTTTTGTTGGCAAAAGTCCGATGGAGCTCACATCGGACTTTTCTTGTCGGAATTTCCAATCGTGTGTACGGGGCATTAAGGGGGTTCTGAAGGTAAAAGGGGGTCCAACCCGTTGCTAGCAAGGTGACCCCTAATAAAGTGGCCGGTGACGGTGAGTGTATTTCTTAACCAGAGTTTAGTTTCATGTTAATTCAAGTTGTACGGTATGTATGAAAGGAGCAGAGAGTGGGCGGTGGTTCTCTTCTCTGTGTCCTGTAGATAAGGTTCATAATTAGCCTCATAAAAGAAACACCCTTTATAAGCAGATAGGGCTTAGTGAAGAACATCTTTGTTTAATCAAATGCTACATGAGCAAAGATGACTAACGATGATAAAAACCAACAACAGCCCATTGAAAACAAGCTTTCACATAACTACATCAAATGCTACATGGCTGACATGCAGTGGGTACGGAAAGTATTCAGCCCCCCCTAAATTTTTCACTCTTTGTTATATTGCAGCCATTTGCTAAAATCAATTATGTTAATTTTTTTTCCTCATTAATGTACACACAGCACCCCATATTGACAGAAAAACACAGAATTGTTAACATTTTTGCAGATTTATTAAAAAAGAAAAACTGAAATATCACATGGTCCTAAGTATTCAGACCCTTTGCTGTGACACTCATATATTTAACTCAGGTGCTGTCCATTTCTTCTGATCAATCTTGAGATGGTTCTACGCCTTCATCTGAGTCCAGCTGTGTTTGATTATACTGATTGGACTTGATTAGGAAAGCCACACACCTGTCTATATAAGACCTTACAGCTCACAGTGCATGTCAGAGCAAATGAGAATCATGAGGTCAAAGGAACTGCCTGAAGAGCTCAGAGACAGAATTGTGGCAAGGCACAGATCTGGCCAAGGTTACAAAAAAATTTCTGCTGCACTTAAGGTTCCTAAGAGCATAGTGGCCTCCATAATCCTTAAATGGAAGACGTTTGGGACGACAAGAACCCTTCCTAGAGCTGGCCGTCTGGCAAAACTGAGCTATCGGGGGAGAAGAGCCTCGGTGAGAGAGGTAAAGAAGAACCCAAAGATCACTGTGGCTGAGCTCCAGAGATGCAGTCGGGAGATGGGAGAAAGTTGTAGAAAGTCAACCATCACTGCAGCCCTCCACCAGTCGGGGCTTTATGGCAGAGTGGCCCGACGGAAGCCTCTCCTCAGTGCAAGACACATGAAAGCCCACATGGAGTTTGCTAAAAAACACCTGAAGGACTCCAAGATGGTGAGAAATAAGATTCTCTGGTCTGATGAGACCAAGATAGAACTTTTTGGCCTTAATTCTAAGCAGTATGTGTGGAGAAAACCAGGAACTGCTCATCACCTGTCCAATACAGTCCCAACAGTGAAGCATGGTGGTGGCAGCATTAGGCTGTGGGGGTGTTTTTCAGCTGCAGGGACAGGATGACTGGTTGCAATCGAGGGAAAGATGAATGCGGCCAAGTACAGGGATATCCTGGGCAAAAACCTTCTCCAGAGTGCTCAGGACCTCAGACTGGGCCAAAGGTTTACCTTCCAACAAGACAATGACCCTAAGCACACAGCTAAAATAATGCAGGAGTGACTTCACAACAACTCCGTGACTGTTCTTGAATGGCCCAGCCAGAGCCCTGACTTAAACCCAATTGAGCATCTCTGGAGAGACCTAAAAATGGCTGTCCACCAACGTTTACCATCCAACCTGACAGAACTGGAGAGGATCTGCAAGGAGGAATGGCAGAGGATCCCCAAATCCAGGTGTGAAAAACTTGTTGCATCTTTCCCAAAAAGACTCATGGCTGTATTAGATCAAAAGGGTGCAAATATCAAATACTGAGCAAAGGGTCTGAATACTTAGGACCATGTGATATTTCAGTTTTTCTTTTTTAATAAATCTGCAAAAATGTCAACAATTCTGCGTTTTTCTGTCAATATGGGGTGCTGTGTGTACATTAATGAGGAAAAAATATGAACTTAAATGATTTTAGCAAATGGCTGCAATATAAGAAAGAGTGGAAAATTTAAGGGGGTCTGAATACTTTCCGTACCCACTGTATGTTGACAGCTATTGGTTACAGCACTTCACTGGTCCATACCCTATACTTCTGAAGCCAAGAGAGTCACATAAAAACAGATAATTGGCCTCCCAAGGCAAAATTAACCAAATTTTTTATATCTACAGTATTAAAAAGTACACGGGTGTACAGTGGCTTAGTAGTGAGCACTTTGGCCGTGCAACACTGAGGTCTTTGGTTTAAATCCGGCTATAGCCGCAGTTTGCGGGCGGTATTAACCCTTTTTCGGCCGCTAGCGGGCGTTAAAACCGCACCGCTAGCGGCCGCATATCGCGGTAAAACACAACGGTATAGGGCGCTGAAAATTGCACCGCTATACCGTCACCGCATATGCCCGCCCCAGTGTGAAAGGGGCCTTAGGGAACTTAGATTGTCCGCTCCTTGAAGGCCGGTGCTGATGGGAATGTACAAAATGTAAAGTGCTGCTAAATTGTTGGTGCTACATAAATGCCTGTAAACAAAAAAAGTACTGAAGACATTATACAACCTAATAAACATGGAAAAATAAATATTCTAATGTATTTGTTATTTTAACAAGGCCTGCACATCTCTTACCTGGCTGTCTGCCCAGGTATCTTTGTTTGCCCAGTCCTTGTGGGATCGGATATACCACCACTGGATCTCCAGTGAGTAAGGAATGTCCCCGCTGCCACGAAAGGAGCACGCCATCTCTACATCTTCTCCAGGGTGTGCGCTAACATCATGTGGTATTTCCGTGAACAATGCTGAAAAAGAATAGCACCGTTATAAATGGCTACTTTTGTAAATAAAAATAGAACATATGTAACAACCACCCAATCTCCCATAAGAAACTGCTTCTCATTTTGACTCTTTGGCAGAGTATAGTGATCACACTACTGGGCGAAGACCAAGCCATATTTATAACCTCAGTAGCTATCACTGCTATGATGTCAACAGCACAGTGTGTCCATATTGTAGTTTCATTGCTTGCTTGCTTTCATTTATAGTTTTGTTGATGATTGTTTGCAATGGTTTTGCACAGAGCAGTCCCGATCTTCCTCTTCTGTGGTCCTCCGCGGGTGCTCATGGCTCCTTCTCTTCGGCGAGTGCCCCCATAGAAATCCGCTTTATATGGGGGCACTCATATGGGCTCACTCCCAAGCTGCCCTGTGTGCGTCTATAGACAAAGACTGGGGGTCTTGGCCCCGCCCCTCCAGTCACTGGAATTTATTGATTGCAGCTGCTGCTTTACACAATGCTGGATCAAGCTTGGGCTCAGGTAAGTATAAGGAGGGCTGAGGGGGATTCTGCAGCACAGAGGGTTTTTTACCTTAATGCATAGAATGCAATATGGTAAAAAAAAAAAAAACTTAACGCATTATGCCACGTACACACAACCGTTTTTAATGTCATTGAAAAAAACAACGTTTTTCCCCTGTGATTCTTCTCAAGCCTGCCTTGCCTACACACTATCATGAAAAAAATGTTTGAGTAAAGCGCGGTGATGTACAACGCGTACGACGGCACTATATAGGGGAAGTTCCATTCGGATGGCGCCACCCTTCATGTTAGTAAAGTTTGTTGAGAGACGATTCGCGCTTTTCAGCCTCGTGCTTTTCAGCCTCGTGCTTTTCAGTCCGTTACAGCGTGACGAATGTGCTATCTCCATTACGAACGCTAGTTTTACCAGAACGAGCACTCCCGTCTCATACTTGATTCTGAACATGCACATTTTTTTTCTCGTCGTTAAAGCCCATACACGGCCGTTTTTCATGACGAGAAAAACGACGAGGTGAAAAACGATGAGAAGAATTAGAGCATGTTCCAATTTTGTCATGGCCATTTTTCATGTCATGAAAAATGCTCTGAAGCCCACACACAATCATTTTTAATGACCAATTTAAAAAATTTAAAAAATTGCATTTTTCTCGTCATTAAAAACGGTCGTGTGTACGCGGCATTAGAACTACTACCAGAGGTCATTAATGCCTAGATGCCCAAATTTAGCAAGTTTACAATAACTCTATGACTAATTTGCATACCTAAATCCTTTTTTTTTTAAATATGTTTAAGGGCATTTACATTTTTTTATACATTATTTAAATAATAAAAAACCTGCTCTGTTTTTTTTTATAGGCTGACAAATGCACAAAAATTTAAAAATAAAAAATGCACTAGCTTAAAGGAACCTATTTCTAAAATAAAAAACAAACCTTTACAACGCCTCCTGCCTGCAGGTGATCACTACAGTGCCTTGAAAAAGTATTCATACCCCTTGCAATTTTCCACATTCTGTTGCAACCAAAAACGTAAATGTATTTTATTGGTATTTCTATGTGATAGACCAACACAAAGTGGCTCATAACTGTGATGTGGAAGGAAAATGATAAATGGTTTTCCAAATTTTTTACAAATAAATATGTGAAAAGTGTGGAGTGCATTTGTATTCAGCCCCCCGGAATCAATATTTTGTAGAACCGCCTTCATTGCAATTACAGCTGCAAGTCTTTTTGGGGATGTCTCTACCAGCTTTCCACATCTAGAGAGTGACATTTCTGCCCATTCTTCTTTGCAAAATATCTCAAGCTCTGTCAGATTGGATGGAGAGCGTCTGTGAACAGCAATTTCCAAGTCTTGCCACAGATTCTCAATTGGATTTAAGTCTGGACTTTGACTGGGCGATTCTAACACATGAATATGTTTTGATCTGAACCATTCCATTGTAGCTCTGGCTGTATGTTTAGGGTCATTGTCCTGCTGGAAGGTGAACCTCCGCCCCAGTCTCAAGTCTTTTGCAGACTCTAACAGGTTTTCCTAACAGATTGCCCTGTATTTGGCTCCAACCATCTTCCCATCAACTATGACCAGCTTCCCTGTCCCTGCTAAAGAAAAGCATCCCCACCACATGATGCTGCCACCACCATGTTTCACAGTGGGGATGGTGTGTTCAGGGTGATGTGCAGTGTTAGTTTTCCACCACACATAGCGTTTTGCTTTTAGGCCAAAAAGTTAAATTTTGGTCTCATCTGACCAGAGCACCTTCTTCCACATGTTTGTTGTGTCCCCCACATGGCTTCTCACAAACTGCAAACAGGACTTCTTATTGCTTTCTTTCAACAATGGCTTTCTTCTTGTCACTCTTCCATAAAGGCCAGATTTGTGGAGTGCACGGCTGATAGTTGTCCTGTGGACAGATTCTCCCACCTGAGCTGTGGATCTCTGCAGCTCCTCCAGAGTTACCATGGACCTCTTGGCTGCTTCTCTGATGAATGTTCTCCTTGCCGCCTGTCAGTTTAGGTGGACGGCCATGTCTTGGTAGGTTTGCAGATGGTCAAAGCTTGCTATATTTTTTTATAACCTAACCCTGTTTTAAACTTTCCCACAACTTTATCCCTGACCTGTCTGGTGTGTTCTTTGGCCTTCATGATGCTGTTTGTTCACTAAGGTTCTCTAACAAACCTCTGATGGCTTCACAGAACATCTGTATTCATACTGAGATTAAATTACACACAGGTGGACCTGTTTACTAATTAGGTGACTTCTGAAGGCAATTGGTTCCACTAGATTTTAGTTAGGGGAATCAGAGTAAAGGGGGCTGAATACAAATGCACGCCACGCTTTTCAGATATTTATTTGTGAAACATTTGGAAAACCATTTATCATTTTCCTTCCGCTTCACAATTATGTGCCACTTTGGATTGGCCTATCAAATTAAATCACAATAAAATACATTTACGTTTTTGTTGTAACATGACAAAATGTGGAAAATTTCAAAGGGTATGAATACTTTTTCAAGGCACTGCATGTTAGGCTAGGTTCACACTATTGCAGGTGGAAAAATGCATGTAAATCGCACTCGTTCCCACACCCACAGCTAAAACGCACTGCTCTTTATCAGACAAGCAGGGCTGTCATTATTTTCTTAATCATACCTCCACACCTTTGAAAACGCAACACATTTTTGGGTGTGCTAAAACAGCTTTGGTGCTGCATCATCATGTGGTTCTGTGTGGCTGACCTCCAAGTGCATTTTGGAAAAAGGGTCAGGAACCTTTTCCCTGCATATCTCGCATGGGCTGCTGTGCCCACGCAAACACTGCACGCAGGATCTGCATAGATGTGAACCAAGCCTTAGTGCTGACATGGTAATCACATGATCTGGAACCAATCTGATTAGTTCCTGGTTGTCATTGGGGACCCCAGCTATCACCGACAACCAAGATTGAGAGCCAAACGCCAAGTGTGGGGTGCTAATTCTCAAAGGGGAAGACACATGTTAACAGACCAAAAGGGAGCAAATAGGAAAAGTTCATTGTTAGGAATTACTTATACTTTAACAACCCTCGTATATCGTAAGGGTACTAAAATAGGGTTTAAAATCAGTGGCGGCTGGTGCTCAAAATTTTTGGGGGGTGCAAACAAACTAAAAAATTCTGAAAAAAACCCCCCCATCAATTGCTCACTGTGCCATCAAACGCAAATACTGTACCCTCAAACGCAGCCACTGTACCATCAAACGCAGCAATTGTACCATCAAGAAGCAGCCAGTGTGCCATCAAACGCAGCCACTGTACCATCAAACGCAGCCACTGTGCCCATCAAACGCAGCCACTGTGCCCATCAAACGCAGCCACTGTGCCATCAAACACAGCCACTGTGCCCATCAAACACAGCCACTGTGCCATCAAACACAGCCACTGTGCCCATCAAACGCAGCCACTGTGCCATCAAACGCAGCCACTGTGCCCATCAAACACAGCCACTGTGCCCATCAAACGCAGCCACTGTGTCCTCAAATGCAGCCACTGTGTCATCAAACGCAGCAACAGGTGCTTCAAAACCCCCACCCCCACCCCCGCCATTGTTAGGAATTACTTATACTTTTAACAATCCTTGTATATCGTAAGGGTACTGAAATAAGGATAAAATCAGTGGCGGCTGGTGCTCACAATTTTTGGGGGGGCGCAAACAAACGAAAAAATTCTGAAAAAAAAAACCCATCAATTGCTCACTGTGCCCTCAAACACAGCCACTGTGCCCTCAAACGCAGCCACTGTACCATCAAACGCAACCACTGTGCCCTCAAACGCAGCCACTGTGCCCATCAAACGCAGCCACTGTGCCCATCAAACGCAGCCACTGTGCCCATCAAACGCAGCCACTGTACCATCAAACGCAGCCACTGTGCCCATCAAACGCAGCCACTGTGCCCATCAAACGCAGCCACTGTGCCATCAAACGCAGCCACTGTGCCCATCAAACGCAGCCACTGTGCCCTCAAACGCAGCCACTGTGCCCTCAAACGCAGCCATTGTGCCCATCAAACGCAGCCACTGTGCCCTCAAACGCAGCCAATGTGCCCTCAAACGCAGCCATTGTGCCCATCAAACGCAGCCACTGTGCCATCAAACGCAGCCACTGTGCCCATCAAACGCAGCCACTGTGCCCTCAAACGCAGCCACTGTGCCCTCAAACGCAGCCACTGTGCCATCAAATGCAGCCAATGTACCATAAAATGCAGCCACTGTGCCATCAAACTCAGCCACTGTACCATCAAACGCAGCCACTGTGCCCATCAAATGCAGCCACTGTGCCCATCAAATGCAGCCACTGTGCCCATCAAATGCAGCAACAGGTGCTTCAAACCCCCCGCCACTGTAATTCAGGCGTCCGGCTTCCTGAATAGGGGGTGGCAACGGCGGCCATGGATAGATTCATGCTATGCATGAATGTATCTATTAGTGATAGAGGGGGTGGCTGGAGAGAGGGGGCGGCGCCCGTGCGCCCTTATGGATGCACCACCACTGGTTAAACTATATACATTTACTATAGGACACTATTAGATGCCAGTTTATAAAAGCTAGTCTTGAAATGATACTCTGTTGCATCCATCAATCTAAAATAATGTAGAGCTAATTACAGATCTTCATATTAGAGAATATTGGTGTAGGATGTGATCATAATATGATAACATTTTAGCTAAGCTATAAAAAAATAAGTATATGCTGTAAAAATAAAAAAACACTTAATGGTAAAAGAGCCAACTACCTCGTGCCAAGGGGGCCTTTTAATATACAGACTAAGAGAGATTATTGTAAAAAGAACATAAATGGGAGTTTTTCCTCATCAACTTTAGGAAAAAAAAACTCTGCATCATTTATCTTATGTGTAATAAGAATAAAATCCTAAAAATAAAAAGACACTTCTATTGTTACAAAAGCAATAATGAGAAGAAAAAAAAGCACTTAAATAAAAATTTGAAGAAACGCTTTCATCGTTCGAGTTACAAAGGGGACAATAAGAGCTGCAACAAAAAAAAAAGGATCAGACTGCCAAAAAATTCAAAACGAACGGCAGGTTGCTAAAGCGATTGAAGTGGAACTGCAGGGAAACCGCTAAACACACAGATGAATACATATATGTTAATTGCCAAAGGATTTGTTCTGTTCTGCCAGGCCTGTGATTTATATACTCCTGCCACACTGAACAGCTATGCTCTTCTACTCCCTGGTTCAACTTTACTGCATCCTGAATCACCTCCCTGCTGATGCTTCTGCTTCCTTTTCCAATAAGCAAACCAGAGGGGCAGCACAGGAAGCTGCACTGCTGAACCATAAAAAGGGTTCAGTGTTTTTCCCCTTAATACATTCTATGTGCTGCAGCTGCCCCCCTTCCGTGCTGCAGCTGCCCCCCTTTTACTTACCTGAACCCGATCTTTCCAACATCGAGAACAAGCACAGCAGCTCCAGCCACTGTCTCGGGTCCTCATTGGATAGATTCAAAGCAGCGGGAGCCATTGTCAATCAAATCCAGTGACACGGGAGCCGGGGGGGGCGGGGCCGAGTCTTGCTGTCTGTGTCAATGGACGCAGTAGCAGGACTCGGGAGCGCGCCCGTACGAGTTCCCCCATGGAAAGCGGCTCTCTGTGGGGGCACTCGAGAAGAGGAGGAGCCAGGAGCACCACTGAGGGACCCCAGAAGAGGAGGATCGGGGCTACTCTGTGCAAAACAGAGCCTGCCTGTAATCCAATGGTCAGTTTTCTGCTGACATGTTCCACAGCACAGCTCTCTGCTGGGAAAATCAGTGTACTGTTGTTTCTCTGCCTCCTGCTGACACGCCCCCTGCAGCTGAGAACAGAGGCCATGTGATCAATTATAAAAAAAGAAAAAAATATGTATTTAGAACTATATATATTTATGGTCGGAGCCCTCAGTCCGAAGAGATATGGATCACATAAACACATCACAAGACTAACAACACAGATAAGACCTGAAGTGTGGCCTGGCCTGTTGGATGGTATGCCAAGAGATGGGGCCATACCTAAGATAGAAGTAATGAATAATTCTGTTGAGAATTTGTTTGAAGGGAAGTGCCCTAAAAAGGGGTATGGGTGGGTGGGTACCGCGCACTAGAGCCGACACTGACGATGGTGGACGGTCTGCTTAAGTACCCCTCGAACTCCTCCCATAATTTCAGGCCAGCATACTGGCCTTCCTATTTATGGTCGGAGCCCTCAGTCCGAAGAGATATGGATTACATAAACACATCACAAGACTAACAACACAGATAAGACCTGAAGTGTGGCCTGGCCTGTTGGACGGTATGCCAAGAGAAGGGGCCAAAAATACACTTGGTTAGGGAAGGAATTGTTTTACTGTACAAGGCAATAACAACAGAGCGAGTCTGTTGGAGACTCGTGACGATCCGTTTGAGGATTGGGGACGTATCGGGCGAAACGCGTGGACTTCCACCTGCCCATCATCCTGATTGCGTGGTCTGGAACTCTGTTACGCGATGCGGCTAGGCTGCTCCCATGCAAAAGAATGTCCTGAGTAACGACCTGGGTTTAAGGCCTAAGATGCATGGGAGCGTTCTGACTTAACTGCTGAACTGGTACTTGCTTAGGGGTTCAGTTGGGAAACGTAGTAGAGGCTGTCCTCTGATAGGTCGGGCAGTAGAGTATACCAATTGCTTTAGAACGGCCATAGGGCACCAGGCGTTGTGCGTCTGGAAGTTTGACATCTACTCTGGGACCGGATTGTAGCGTTTCCCGACACCGTCGGGTGTAGGATGAAACGACTCTGGTGGTGAGTCAGGTGGTGCCTGCGTAGTACTTGGTATTCGGGTTTGTGACAGAAAATTCGCTGGGCCGCAGAAAACCGGGAAAGGCTAGGTAATGGCTGCTCGAATTACCAAGCTGGGTCATAACTGAAGGGGGAACGTGGAAGCATAGCAGACATGTCCTGGAATACGGCGTTGGTCACTGGTAAGCGTTAGGTACCAGTGTGTGGTTGCTGCCTGTGGATGCCACGTGGTATGGTTTTGACTGCATGAGCGGCGAACAGGGAAGGTTTGGTAGGGTCTAGAGAGATAAATGCTGGATGCCGGCTGAATAGAGTCTGATGGTATTGTGTGACAGTAGGAAACGAAGGCCAGATATGTCTGAGTTTCCTGGAACCGCCCCGGGGTTAGCGGCCAAGGAACCTGCCGGTCTTCCAGGCAGTATGGTAGGCTTTTAGTGTATTGGAAGAATAGAACACATCGATGAGGGAGGTAGCACCAAGGAGGTGCTATCTCGTTGCAGAGTTGGTTGCGACTAACGTGGGATGCCGGACATGGTCGGCTCTGGGCTCCGGTGAAAGGATGAGGCATAGTTAGGCGGGAACGTGCGTCGGCCGAGGTATTGCATTTACCAGGGATGTGGACCCTGGGGATACTGAACTGATGTTGTAGGGACAGTAGCAACAGCCTGCGTAGGAAGGCCATAGTGGCCACCGGTTTTGACCAGCCTCTTTTAACGACTGTGACTGTGGCCTGGTTATCTGTGGTGAACGTGGCGGCCTGTCCTGCCCAGGTGCGGCCCCATACTTGAGCCGCTGCAACTATGGGGTAGATCTCGAATAGAGAGGAGGACTGACTAAACGCGGATTTGTGAGTATCTTTGACGGCCACGGACCCGCGAACCAATGATGGCCAAAAATTGCAATGAAGCTTGTGGAAGCTGCTATGTCCTTGACTATCTGTGGTGACAAAGGGATGCTGATGGGATGAACGTGGGTCTACTATGCTAGTTCTCGAGGAAATGGGCCCAGATGGCCAGATCCGCTATAGCGGCTGCGTCTAGCTTAATGACTTGGTCAGGGTCTTGTGCCTGGGAGAGGAACACTAAGAAGCGTGAGATAAAGGATCGCCCTTGAGGAATGAACCTCATCGTGAAGTTGAGCATGCCCAGTAGGGATTGTAGCTGTGTGTTTGGCGCACCCTGGCGTGACGGTAACGTATGGGCGACAGTCCTGTTGCGGGTCAATCTACCGAGAGGTGGGCTGGCCTGCATGGCGCGTTTGTCTAGGATGATGTCCGGAAGGAGATGAGCTAAGCCGGGCTTCCTACATTTTTCTCAGTTACGGGCATATTGATTTAAGAGACCTCTTTTAGAATTCCTAGGACTCCTGGGGGTTTAGTATTTAGTGAGAACTCCTGTGAGGGTATGAGGGAGTTTAACTGGGTACGTTAGAAGAATGAGGCGCGGATAAGTAG
Organism: Rana muscosa; assembly: GCA_029206835.1. Lineage (NCBI taxonomy): Eukaryota > Metazoa > Chordata > Amphibia > Anura > Ranidae > Rana > Rana muscosa. Next base: position 52,881,981 of record CM055128.1, on the reverse strand, counting down.
TAGACTAATCAAAGTTTATTAGAAAGTTTTCCCTCGACAAGAACGAAGACTGACTCTCCGTACTGTGAACGGTGACTGCGAAAAGAGGGGAGGAGCTGATCGCATGCCCCTGGTCCATTTCGATCTGAAGCGGAGAGCTGATAACTTCTACGTCGGGACTACTGAGAGCGTGTTTTTTTTTTTTATGGGTAGAGTCGGGTAATGTGATGAGTCCGGTGTGGAACCCTGTAGTGAACTCCTGCCCTAGAAAGGCTGCTAGAGGGGGAGTTAGGTGTGAGGAGAGAAGCCAAGCCGCCCGACGTGCATGCGGCCTAGACAAGCTGGGCTCTGCTGCTCGGTGCCGCAGGTACTTTGAGGGGAGCCGTCTGGAGTAGGAGACAGATGTGCAGAGGTTTGCAGTGTGGGTAAAATCAACCCTAGAAAGTTGTTGGAGATGGCTGCGCCCCCCCGGTGCACAAATTAGACGTCCTAGTGTGCCCGACTGGGAGGACTGTGTGGCATACTGATAATCTATGAGGCGTATTGTCTGCGACTCAGCTCGGAGCACCAATTAATCGTGAGGGTGGCAGATTGACAGATTGTACAGAGTGGGGAGCGAAGGTCGGTGAAGTGGCGGTAGAATGGTTCTGTGTCAATAGTGCTCCAGTTGGTGTTAGCTGGCACTGTGCCAGCCGGTGGAGACTGGGGCTAAGGGGGGCGTGGCTGGTCCTGTTTCCAGGGCCCCTTACTCTAGCCTGGACATCGGTGACTGCGGTTGCCAGTGTGGTCGCCAAGGCGTGCAGCTGGATAATTGCAGAGGATATCGACTGCGATGGAGCTTGTGTGTCTGGTAAGGCTGCCGCTGGTGGTGGAAACAGCAGCCTAAGCTTGGCTTTCCTGGCTGAGGCCAGGTAGGGGATGCCCATACGTCGTAGTTCGGCCGTGGCCTGGGGGTGGTCCAAGGTCTGGGGGACTGTGTATTGCCGACCGCCGGACCCGCGAAGGGTGATAGTGAGGCAAAAGTTTGCTATCGGCTCGCGGCATGGCGTCGGCTGAAAGGAGGGGAATGCATATGTTTAGAGTAAGTTTGCGAGGTTTGGAGGGGATAGAAGGGTTTAAGAAAATGGGGAGGAAGAAGGAGAGCAGTGAGGACAGGGCAAGGAGCGATAGGCGTAGATGACAGATTAGTTTGCGTACGAGCGCGGTTGAGTGAAATTTGGAAAACTCAAAAGAATGCGAGACAACTGAGGTGAGCCAGGAGGTGACTGGCTAGATAACCGATAGCTCAGGTGCCGTCTGTGCTCGGCACAGACTAATGAACCAGAGCCCCCAGGGCGTGCTGGGGCGAGTGGCTGAAGTCTGGTATGCTAAGTAAGAATGTTTCGATCTGTAGTGGTTGACGTGTGGTCGGTCTGCTAACCCTCGCACTGCCAGCAAGGTGGATGTTAGGCAACCTTGTCTGTGTGGTGAAGGATCTCGGATCGCTCTTCGAAAACAGAGTGTAGTGCACAGAAGTATGTGACAGTTACTAACGCCTCACGAGCGGTCAAATTGTGTATGTGAAGAAACATATGTTGTGAAAGAGTGCGAGGAGAAAGCAAGGGGGGGCCTTGCACTGACGCACCTGACTTGTGCGCCAGTAGTTTAAGTCTGGTCGAGGTCGAGACATGGGTCGACCCGAAACCTGTGACACTGACCTGCGTGGGGAAAGCGACAGAGAAAAAGGTGAGTAGCCATGTTGCTACTGGAGATGGTGAGTGGCTGATTTGAACCACTTGTCGTATGCTCGCAGCGATTGCGAGGGAAAGTAGCCTTGCTGAGAGGCGAAAGAAGGAAAGTTTGTGAATTGTGAGTATGTAGGGATGACCGTCCGTGATGAACCTGGAGTAATTAAAGTAAGGTGTGTATGTAATGCATGAAGAAAAAGTCACATTTTATTACTATTAATTTATTTACATTCGAGTATTGTTATCTATTTATTCATTTATTATTAATTTTTTTTATAAAAATTTTTTTATAATTTTTTTTTTTTTATATACTTTTTTTTTTTTTTGGGGAACGATTCAAGCGTGAGGTGCCGCTAATGCGACCAGTAATGTACTAGCACTTCGAATGGCCAATGAACTGAACGTCTGAGCTGCAGATACGACTGAGTTTGGATCGTTAGGATGGGTCTGTAGTGCTGGGAAGCTGAGTTGCTGCGCTGGAGGTGCGACTGTACTTGCATTGATAGTGTTTGAAAAGGATCCGAATCTTAGAGCCGACGTAACGACTGGATTCGGATGGATTAGAAAGTTTGATGCTGCGGATCCAACCGTTTGAGCCGGTGGTGCGACTATGCTCGGGTCGGTCGTGTTTAGCGGAGGATCTGCACCTTTGAGCCGATGCTACGACTGGGTTCGGAACGGTTCTAAGTTTGATGTTTGTAGATCCGAGCCGATGAGTCGGTGGTACGACTGTGCTCGGATCGGTCATGTTAGCGGAGGATCCGAACCTTTGAGCCGATGCTACGACTGGGTTCGGATCGGATAGGAGGGTTTGTTGCTAGAGATCCGAGTCGATTGAGCCGGTGATGCGACTGGACTCGGAACGATTGTAAATGCCATAGATCCGAAAGTTTGAGCCGATGCTACAACTGAATTCTGATCAGTTCGAAGTTTGATGTTTGTAGATCCGAGCCGATGAGCCGGTGTTGCGACTGTGCTCGGATCGTTCGTAGATGCCAGAGGACCGAACGTCAAGGCGATGCTACGACTGCGTTTGGATCGGATAGAATGGTTTGTTGCTAAACCATAGAGAATAATGGATTTTTTCCCCTCTAGCATTTTGTAGCTTCAGGCTTCAGGCGACAAAATGCTCAGGTGTGAATGCAGCCTTACAGTAGCTGCTGCACTCTCACCCTAGGCTTATACTTGAGTCAATACGTTTTCCCAGTTTTTTGTGGTAAAATTAGGTACCTCGGCTTATACTCAGATCAGCTTATACTCGAGTATATACAGTACCCCAGTGACAGATGGATGGTTCCAGGTTACAGCTGTGCAGTAAGCCCAACAGGCTCAGTGATCTCCAGTGGGAACTAGGGTCTCTTCAGATGGTGCAAGCCTGCCAGCTACTTTCAGCTGCAAAATCCGCAAACAGTTCTCTTTACTCTCTGTAACAACTCCGCTCTGATTGGCTTTATTGTTTAAACCTCTCTTCCCTGGCTCCTCCTGCCCTCAGGTACATTGGGTCTGGTAGTTCTTTTTCCAGCAATTGTAATGGTACCATTTATGGTTCAGACTAAATGTCCCAGCGTCCAATGCTCCAACTTTAGTGTTCAGTAATAGAACATATCTGCTATTGCCATCTTGTGGCAGAAAAGAAGATCTACACACAGGAATTTCTACATGGTGACTTTAAAGCTCTGCATAGTTCAGTACCTGTAGTTCTGGTTACATGAAAATGTTCTTCATTGTCTAGCACGTCCATTGAAGTTAGCAGCTTATATTGCCTTACTGCTGAGTTTTTGTAATGTTTTCAGCAAGAGGGCTATTAATATGTCAAGCTGTGTTTTATAGTTTTAATAAGCCAATATCAACATAGTAATATTGCAGTTTAATTGATCTGGAATCTTTATGTGAGCAAGTCTACAGAAATGAAAGCTGCACCCTTTTCATTATATGACCTCTCCATACACCCCCATGCTGGGTAAGTACATAGTAACCAGGGGAGTATTGTGGAACAATCTTTAGGAATAAGGCAACCATGCAACAACAAAAAAACAACCATACACTTTGCTTGTAAAGGAAATCTGTCCTGGGTGACACTGCAAGACTGTCATTGCTGGCCTCTCCTTCTAAAAATGCAAGTTGCCTTGATGATGAGCCTTTTAGTCAGGCAACTAGCACTTTAAAGTGTTACTAAACCCAGGACCCTGCATTCACTATATCTGGTCTCCCACAGTACACAGAACATAAAAATGCAATTATTTTACTAAATATAAACTGCTAAATACCTTTTCTCATCAGCAGTATATAGCAGTCTCGTGACTTCTATCAGTGTCTGGTTAAAGCTTGTAGGATGAGTTTTCATTCTCCTCTGACTGTCCTATGAGGCTGCAGGACCCCTGACCCTCTGTTTGGACAGTGCTGATTGGCCCTATGCTGATCACATGCACTCTCCCAAGAAAAAAGAAACTCTCTTGCAATAAACACCAAACTGGAGCATGTGCAGAGTGCCCCAAGGCTCTGTTCTATCAGTAGATGGATTGGGGACAGTGGAAAAAGGGGAGGATTAGAAAAGACAGGAACAAACAACCTTTTTACACAATGCAGAGGATTAACCCCTTAGGTTCCACAGTGAGTATAACAAGCATGCTTTACTGCAGCATACAGACTGATTTTACTGTTGTGGGTTTAGTAAGACTTACAGAATGAGGTCAACAATAACAGCCCCATATTTCTCTGGATAATTAACTCTGGAGGAGGGATCATAGGATTTCTTGGTATGGAAATCCCATATTTTGGTATAGTTGACGAAAGATTGGTCATGAGTTGAGTTGAGAGGTATCTTGATATAGCGCGGTCTTACCCCGAAGGGTCCTGACGTGCTTACAAACATATACTAGGGCCAATTTATAGACAGGATCTGATTAACCTACCAGCATGTCTTTGGGGTGTGGGAGGAAACCGGAGTACCCGGAGGAAACCCACACAGGCACAGGGAGAACATGCAAACTCCAGGCAGATGGTGTCGTGGTCGGGATTTGAACCAGTTGCTATTGCTGCTAGGTGAAAGTGCTAACCACTACACCACTGTGCTGCCCTATCACCTATTGACTGGTCTGTGTATGGGGTATTTGCACTTGATGTGTTGTATTTATGATATGCACTTTCATTTAATTGAATGAAGATCTGTTACTGTTTGTCTCATAGATTGGCCTATGTATGGGCAATTTTCCACATTTCATATACTATTTATTTATTTATTTGGGTTATTTTGATCAATTGCACACTGTATGGGTTTAGCACTATACCTTTTTTATTTTTTATTTATTTGGTATTACAATCTAGTGGGCTGTTTTACCCGTTTATTGTAACATTGAGTCCAAGCGCGGATTTTTCCTATTACAACTTTATTTGTACATATGGCCCCTGGTGCTGTTGTTTTTTTGTTTTTTTTTTAAACTTTAACTTCACGCTATCAAGCAGATGCCCCGAGTGTGTAAATACGGGTTCAATTTAAGCATAAGGGCTCTTTCACACGGAGGTCCGTTCAGGTCCACTTGTCAGTTTTTTAGGCGGACCTGAAACGGATCCTCCATGTACCCCTATGGAAGCACGGATGTCAGCGGAGACATGTCCGCTGACATCCGCTCCGCTCCGCCAAAGTGTGACGGAGGAAAACCCTATTTTTCCTTCCGTCGGCGGAGCGGATCGGATGACAACGGACTCTATGGTCCGTCGTCATCCGATTTCCCATAGGGGAGAGCGGCGCTCTGACAGGGCGGTCCCTGCACAGTGTGCGGGGACCGCCCAGTCATCCGTCGGCTCAGCGGGGATCAACGGAGCGATCCCCGCTGAGCAAGCGGAGCTTCACGGGGCGGATCTGCACGGATCCGCCCCGTGTGAAAGGGGCCTTAGTGTATATTTCAAAAAGTACCATCATCACACCCATGGGCGTCCGCTGAAATGTTTTCAGGGGGGGGGGGGCACTTCAGAAGCGGCGATACACAGTCGCATTTTACCCTTTCTTCGACCGCTAGCGGGGGTTAAAAACGACCCCCCCACGTTAAAATTTAAAAACTCCCCACTGTGCTCCCTGCATCTTTAAATATCTCTTTGTCACTACTGTGTACCCCCTTCTCCACAACTGCACCCCTGGACCCCTTTACATTACACAGCACCCTGCATCACTGCACCCCTTTACAATACACAACACCCTGCACCTCTGGACCCCTTTACATTACACAACACCCTGCATCTCTGGACCCCTTTACATTACACAGCACCCTGCACCCCTTTACATTACACAGCACCCTGCATCTCTGGGCCCCTTTACAATACACAACACCCTGCACCTCTGGACCCCTTTACATTACACAGCACCCTGCACCCCTTTACATTACACAGCACCCTGCATCTCTGGGCGCCTTTACATTACACAGCACCCTGCATCACTGCACCCCTTTACATTACACAGCACCCTGCATCACTGCACCCCTTTACATTACACAGCACCCTGCATCACTGACCCCCTTTACATTACACAGCACCCTGCATCACTGCACCCCTTTACATTACACAGCACCCTGCATCACTGACCCCCTTTACATTACACAGCACCCTGCATCACTGCACCCCTTTACATTACACAGCACCCTGCATCACTGCACCCCTTTACATTACACAGCACCCTGTATCACTGCACCCCTTTACATTACACAGCACCCTGCATCACTGACCCCCTTTACATTACACAGCACCCTGCATCACTGCACCCCTTTACATTACACATCACCCTGCATTACTGACCCCCTTTACATTACACAGCACCCTGCATCACTGCACCCCTTTACATTACACAGCACCCTGCATCACTGCACCCCTTTACATTACACAGCACCCTGCATCACTGCACCACTTTACATTACACAGCACCCTGCATCACTGACCCCCTTTACATTACACAGCACCCTGCATCACTGCACCCCTTTACATTACACAGCACCCTGCATTACTGACCCCCTTTACATTACACAGCACCCTGCATCACTGACCCCCTTTACATTACACAGCACCCTGCATCACTGCACCCCTTTACATTACACAGCACCCTGCATTACTGACCCCCTTTACATTACACAGCACCCTGCATCACTGCACCCCTTTACATTACACAGCACCCTGCATCACTGCACCCCTTTACATTACACAGCACCCTGCATCACTGCACCACTTTACATTACACAGCAACCTGCATCACTGACCCCCTTTACATTACACAGCACCCTGCATCACTGCACCCCTTTACATTACACAGCACCCTGCATTACTGACCCCCTTTACATTACACAGCACCCTGCATCACTGACCCCCTTTACATTACACAGCACCCTGCATCACTGCACCCCTTTACATTACACAGCACCCTGCATCACTGCACCTCTTTACATTACAAAGCACCCTGCATCATTGCACCCCTTTACATAACACAGCACCCTGCATCACTGACCCCCTTTACATTACACAGCACCCTGCATCACTGCACCCCTTTACATTACACAGCACCCTGCATTACTGACCCCCTTTACATTACACAGCACCCTGCATCACTGCACCCCTTTACATTACACAGCACCCTGCATCACTGCACCCCTTTACATTACACAGCACCCTGCATCACTGCACCACTTTACATTACACAGCACCCTGCATCACTGACCCCCTTTACATTACACAGCACCCTGCATCACTGCACCCCTTTACATTACACAGCACCCTGCATTACTGACCCCCTTTACATTACACAGCACCCTGCATCACTGACCCCCTTTACATTACACAGCACCCTGCATCACTGCACCCCTTTACATTACACAGCACCCTGCATCACTGCACCTCTTTACATTACAAAGCACCCTGCATCATTGCACCCCTTTACATAACACAGCACCCTGCATCACTGACCCCCTTTACATTACACAGCACCCTGCATCACTGCACCCCTTTAAATTACACAGCACCCTGCATCACTGCACCCCTTTACATTACACAGCACCCTGCATCACTGCACCCCTTTACATTACACAGCACCCTGCATGACTGCACCCCTTTACATTACACAGCACCCTGCATTACTGACCCCCTTTACATTACACAGCACCCTGCATCACTTCACCCCTTTACATTACACAGCACCCTGCATCACTGCACCCCTTTACATTACACAGCACCCTGCACCTCTGGACACTACACACACTACGCTCTGACCACTACACTACACACTGATTACTGACCACTACACTGCACACTGACCACACTGACCATATGTATGACGTGTCCTATGACGTCATGTCTCTGCAGTCACACACACACACGTGTTGTAGGACATCTCCTCCTCCCTCCATACCGCACACACAGCCCGGCTCTCCTTCCTTCTCACCTTCAGCAGGTCCAGCGGGGCTGGAAGTGGGTGTAAGGGCAGCGGAGGGTGTAGAACACTGCCAATTTGGCCAACACCTTCTCGATTCCGGGGGGGGGGGGAACGACCTCCCTTGCCCTATGGAGCGGACGCCCATGATCACACCCCTCTTGCCCTCCTCCCCAAAAACTATTTTCTGACTTCCAAGGTTTGCCAAGTGCTGGGCAGTTTTTGTTTTCACATCCAGCAGCACTTTTTCTGGTGTCCACCAGGGGGCCCATAGCACTCTATGGCGGGTTCCAGTTCAAGTTTTGGGATGTCAGAGAAGAAAAGCAGCGCTGGATGTAAAATTCAATGCACAGCCTTAGCAGATCCAGGCAGTGAGATCATCAAATGTCTGTATCTGGCAATCTGTAAATTGATGACAAATGTTAGAGAGGGGGGTTTAGGCTACTTTATTTAAAAGCACACCTATTTAAACATTTTTTGGCGATACCTCCTTAAGGCTATGTGAATGACCTGCGCATTTATTATAGGGTCCAGTGACCCTTGTCTGATATGTGACTCGCTTTGTATTGAGTTCAGATGAAATGTGATAGGAAGCAAGGCAGATTGAGCTTAATGGGAAAAGCGGACAACCACAAATCTCACACAGCAGAGCGCAAATATTTTCTGCACAAAATATATTTCAATCGTTTTCCTAATGAAAAATAAAGGTCAATGTCTTCAAAAATTGATATTTCAGTTTTGCATGGAAAATGATGGCTTTAAAGGACCAGTACACCAATAAATGTTGTGTTCCAATAACTGCATGGGGTTAATACATATAATGATAATGTTCAGTATATAGATTCATTTTTTCCGTATATATATATAATTGATAAATACAAGAAGAGTAAGCTGTCCCCATCAAAATAGCCAGTGAACAGGGGTTTGGTCAAACTACACCACTGCCAGGGGTGCTAAATTCTATTCACATAGATCAGGGGTCTCCAAACTTTTTAAACAAAGGGAAAGTTCACTGTCCCTCAGACTTTAAGACTTTAGGGGGGTCGGACTGTGGCCAGTGGGAGTAGAAAATGGCCTGGCATAAGTGGGAGTAAACAATGTCCCATCTTTGTTGTCAGCGGGAGGAATGGAGCCCCATAGTTGGTGTCAGTGGGAGGAATGGTGCCCCATCGTTGGTGTCAGTGGGGGGGGAATGGTATCATTGGTGTCAGTGGGAGGAATAGTGCCCCATTGTTGGTGTCAGTGGGGGGGAATGGTATCATTGGTGTCAGTGGGAGGAATAGTGCCCCATTGTTGGTGTCAGTGGGGGGGAATGGTATCATTGGTGTCAGTGGGAGGAATGGTGCTCCATCGTTATAGTCAGTGGGAGGAATGGTGACCCATTGTTGGTGTCAGTGGAGGGAAATGGTATCGTTGGTGTCAGTGGGAGGAATGGTGCCCCATTGTTGATGTCAGTGGAGGGGAATGGTATCATTTGTGTCAATGCAGGGAATGGTGCTCCATCGTTGGTGTCAGTAGGAGGAATGGTGCCCCATTGTTGGTGCCAGTGGGAGGAATGGTGCTCCATTCTTGGCGTCAGTGGGGGGAATGGTGCTCCATTGTTGGCGTCAGTGGGGGGAATGGTGCTCCATTGTTGGTGTCAGTGGGGGGAATGGTGCTCCATTGTTGGTGTCAGTGGGGGGAATAGTGCTCCATCATTGGTGCCAGTGGGAGGAATGGTGCCCCATCATTGGTGCCAGTGGGAGGAATGGTGCTCCATTGTTGGTGTCAGTGGGGGGAATGCTGCTCCATTGTTGTCAGTGGGGGGGAATGGTGCTCCATTGTTGTTGTCAGTGGGGGGGGAATGGTGCTCCATCGTTGGTGTCAGTGGGGGGAATGGTGCTCCATTGTTGGTGTCAATGGGAGGAATGGTGCTCCATTGTTGGTGTCAGTGGGAGGAATGGTGCTCCATCGTTGGTGTCAATGGAAGGAATGGTGCTCCATCGTTGGTGTCAGTGGGAGGAATGGTGCCCCATTGTTGGTGCCAGTGGGGGGAATGGTGCTCCATTGTTGGTGTCAGTGGGAGGAATGGTGCCCCATCGTTGGTGTCAGTGGGGGGAATGGTGCCCCATTGTTGGTGTCAGTGGGGGGAATGGTGCTCCATTGTTGGTGTCATTGGGGGGAATGGTGCTCCATTGTTGGTGTCATTGGGGGGAATGGTGCTCCATTGTTGGTGTCAGTGGGGGGAATGGTGCTCCATTGTTGGTGTCAGTGGGGGGAATGGTGCCCCATTGTTGGTGTCAGTGGGGGGAATGGTGCTCCATTGTTGGTGTCAGTGGGGGGAATGGTGCCCCATTGTTGGTGTCAGTGGGGGGAATGGTGCTCCATTGTTGGTGTCAGTGGGGGGAATGGTGCTCCATCGTTGGTGTCAGTGGGGGGAATGGTACCCCATTGTTAGTGTCAGTGCTAGAAATGATGCCCTGTTGTGGGTGTCAGAGGGGAGAATATTGCCTCATATCAGTGGGAAGCGTGGTGCCCCAAGGGCCAGATAAAGGCAAGCAAAGGACTGTATCCGGCAACCGGGACACAGTTTGGACCATTAACATGAAGATGAAGAAAGACAACTTTATGAAGATGCAGCACACAACGTAGGGGCTTGTTCACATCTGCGTTTGCCCTCTGACAAGCTTTTTGCCTTTTCAGAGGACATTTGACTAGCGGTGCCTTTTCACCACCTGTTTTAATTACTAAAAACCTGCACCACTGCACCGCAACCACATGCATTGCACGTGGTTTCGGGGCAGTTCCCGAGCGGCCCTGTTCACTTAAATGGGGGTAGAGACCAATGAACACACCTCCATATGGCTGCCTTTACAGGGGGATCTTTTGAGTGGTGATAAAAATGACGTTAACCTCATGTTTTTACAACCCCCTCAACCACAAGTATAAGCCTTAAGCCTCGTACACACGACCGAGTTTCTCGTCCAAAACAGTCAAGAAAAGTGCCGCGAGAGTTTTTTTGTCTAGAAAAACGTTCGTGTGTATGGTTTTACGACGAGAAAATTGCAGAGAATCTGGACGAGAAAATAGAGAACCTGCTCTCTATTTTCTCGTCAGGATTCCAGATTTCCTCGTCGTGTTTCTCGTCGGCCTGTTTTGTGACGAGAAAATGGTTCGTGTGTATGCTTTTACGACTCTTCCAAAAGCGCGCATGCTCACAAGCAACTATGAGACGGGAGCGCATCTTCTGGTAAAACAAGCCTTCGTAATGGAGAGAGCATATTCGTCACGCTCAAAAATATTTCATCGTTTAAATGTTCTGCATTGAAATCTTCGTTAGAATGTTACATTAATCAAAACGAGTGACCTTCTTTTGCTGCTGATATTCACACAGAGTTCTGCCTTATTTTTAACCTTTTTCATGCTGCTCTTTATAAGATTTATGTGTATTATATCGTGCAAGTTTTTAGGAATAATTTAAATGGTTAGATTTTTCAAAATGATGTTAATTATAATTTCACAATGTTTTGATAGTGATCTCCCATTTAATTTTGGAATCTATATTATTTAAATTTCCCACCATGTTTTTGTGCTAATCAGATTTAGTTATTCTTTTGGGGGGGGGGGTGATATCTGTCCCTTTTTATTGTCAGTCAAATGTATCTGCTTACTCCAAAGCTTGATTTTGTTTATTTAAAAATACACATAGTCAAGTATGAACTTAAACAAAAATCACATTTATTCATGTTTATAAATTAAATAAAGAGAAGGCAGCGCTGGAGAAGCTGCTGCCATTTGTGCATCCCAGGGACCCCACAGCACACAGCAACCCTGTGTGGACACTAAAATTGGGAGCTTGAGAAGGCCAACATTTCTGAACACAATCTGATGCTGGCCTCCCAGAGGTCAGGAACAGCAGCAGGTGATATATATGTCCCAAGTGTGTGGTACTACAACAGGCTGCCTTCTGTCCGCCCACAATGAAGCAAGGCCATCACTTCCTCTTCTTCCTGGCAACCTTCCCTGCAGCCTTTCCTGAAGCCTTCCCTGCAGCCTTTCCTGAAGCCTTCCCTGCAGCCTTCCTTCTTCGTTTGGCTGGAGGCTGGCCCACTGGAGGGGTACTCCTGTCAGGAGGAGGAGGTGGAGGTGTAGCAGAAGGGGGTGGGGCAGAAGAAGAAGGTGGAGGTGTAGCAGAAGGGGGTGGGGCAGAAGAAGAAGGTGGAGGTGTAGCAGAAGGGGGTGGGGCAGAAGGTGGAGGTGTAGCAGAAGGGGGTGGGGCAGAAGGTGGAGGTGTAGCAGAAGGGGGTGGGGCAGAAGAAGAAGGTGGGAGGTGTAGCAGAAGGGGGTGGGGCAGAAGGTGGAGGTGTAGCAGAAGGGGGTGGGGCAGAAGAAGAAGGTGGAGGTGTAGCAGAAGGGGGTGGGGCAGAAGGTTGAGGTGTAGCAGAAGGGGGTGGGGCAGAAGAAGAAGGTGGAGGTGGAGGTTGAGGTTGGGTCAGTTGGGCCACCTCACATATGGCGGTATTGGGTGTAATTTTCTCCATCACCCCCTTGTTGAGCAAGGTGATGAGCAGGGGCTCGCATAGGAGGCGTTACTCCATGCTCATCACCTTGAACTTAGCCTCCACTAGGCCGGCAATGGCCTCTTCAGGGGATGTGGGCTCCTTGAGGGTGGCATGGGCCTCTTTAATAAGGGCCATTGCTGCCTCACTGGTGGTCCTGTCCCTCCTGCCTCTTTTGTGAGGCCGGATGGGAGGCACCGGGGATCTGGTGCTTCTCCTTTGCCCTGCCACCTCCTGTCTGCCACTGGGCCCTGCCACCTCCTGTCTGCCACTGGGCCCTGCCACCTCCTGTCTGCCACTGGGCCCTGCCACCTCCTGTCTGCCACTGGGCCCTGCCACCTCCTGGCTGCCACTGGGCCCTGCCACCTCCTGGCTGGCACTGGGCCCTGCCACCTCCTGGCTGCCACTGGGCCCTTCCTCCTCCTGCCTGACAGTTTCCAGACCCTCCTCCTGGCTGATTTCATCCTGTGTATGAAAAAGGAACATAGTTTAATATGTTGGTTTAATCTTTGCATCAAACTTTGTAATCCTGATTGAAGCAATTAGAATGTAAATGCATAAATCCTTGCTTTAAATTTACCACTACATCAGATTGACTATTTAGCACCCAATTAAGTGCAGAATAATGTCTACAGATCTTGATTTCACTTGTGGAATCCAAAATAATGTATGTTTCTCATCTTGACATATTTGTCAAACATTAATTTTATCCCAATACATTTTCAGTTAATACTATACCTGGCTCCAGATGGCCAAATCAGGATCATCCAGGATGGCTGCCTCCTCTTGCTCCAGAGAAGGCTCAGGTTGGCTGCAGGGAAGTCTGGGGGGAAGAGTGGAGAGTGATGGCCTTGTGTCAATGTGGTCATCCAGGAAGGACATCCTGTTGTAGTACCACAAAATCGGGACATACACATCATCTGCTGCTGCTCCTGACCTCTGAGAAGCCAGCACCTTAGAGCGTTCAGTCCTGTAGGTGCCTCTCAAGCTCCCAATTTTAGTGTCCACTTGTTTTGCTGTGGCTGTGGGCACCTTGGTATGCACAAATGGGAGCAGCTTCTCCAGCGCTGCTTTTCTCACCCCTTTTTTTTTATGGATGGGGTTTTTGGTCTCCCACAGAGCCGGCAGCTCCCTTACCTGGTCAATAAATTCCGCCAGGAACTCTTTGTCGCTAATAAAGACATTCATATTGTATCTGCAAGTTAAATAAATTATATTTAACTAATGTGAGGCAAACAGTCTAACCTCCTTAACATCCTAGTCACCATATATATCCTCCAACAATCTCAAGACAGTATAGGCCAACAATTTTTACAAGTCACAAAATCACATACCTTCGTTCGCACGTCCGTCACGTGAACTCCTCTCTCCGCACACCGAACGTACTATAGTCACATGTGTGTTTGCTATATACACACCACGCATGCGTCAAAATTCGAACACGTCGCTCCGCACACGTCGCCCGCCCATGACGTTCTAACTAACATCTTTTCCCTGCCCCTTCTCTTTCGGCGCGCAGACAGATATGGCGGAGTTACAGCAGGTGTCTGATAATTCCGCAACTAACGAGGAGACAAGCCCGGAGACCGAGGACACGTCACGATCAAGGAGGAGATTCAAGGCATCGAATATGTCTTTGGCGGAGATGGCGGAGATGGTGGACATCTTGCTCAAGGCTGATTATGATGCCAAGCATGGGCCGTATAGCAAACCAAATAGAAGGAAGGCCAAAATCCTCACTAAAGTTGTGAAGAGTCTGAAGGCGAAGTTCGGGGTGAAACGCTCAAATGAGCAGCTCAGAAAGAGGTGGTCAGACCTCAAACTGAGGGAGCCAGACCAGTTGAGGAGCATAAAGAGGATGCTCGCTAAAAGTAAGTAAAATGACGACCTTTCTGCTATTAATCTTTTTAGAAACTGACATTTTTTTTTTTTATCATATTGGACTCCCTTCCAAAATGTATTATTTTGAACTTGGTTGGGCACAGTAATCGTTCGTTACGTTACCGACACTTCGTTCGGCCACTATCCGCGGTTTTGGCTTATTTTAGAGCCACAAAAGTAATTAGACATCTGCCATTTTTGATCAAATATTGTTGATAATTTTTTAGTCTAGATGATGTGTTTGTAAAGAGAATGAAATGCAAACTTTTATCAGTGTAAAGGAGAGGACACTCAGCAGCTGCTTCCACATCTGTACTTTGGAGCACTATAGTGTGGGCCACCAGACCCGCCTTTTTTGGGTGTCCCACACAGGTGCATCAGAGAATTTTTGTGGTGCCTCCATGTCAAAAAAATTACATCCAAATGTGAATACTAAACATATTTTGGGTCATAAATAATGCATTCTTCTTTAAATTCCGCACAAACACACACTTGTACCCCACTTCCAAGCAATTTAGCCTGTTTTTATTTTAACAATGAGATTTACAGTGTGATAAATAGACCTTTTGTTTTATTCTCATAGGGGAGAGAAGACTGGGAGGAGGACACTCCAGGGAGCACATGCACCCCACAACTTCCAAGCAACCCCAAACTTCCAAAGACCCACAACCGAAGGATGTAGAGGAAGTTGAGGTGGAGGAAGGAGAAGTGCAGGAAGGAGAGGTGGATGACGTTGTGGATCTGGTCACCACAACAGGTCAGTATCTGTCACCACAGCTTCAGGTAAGCGAGGTAGGCCTGCAGAGTTATAATACATTTTTTTTTTGGTTTTTAGGGGATGTAAATGTTGTGAAGGATAGTACACGGTTCTCTGCTGACAGTGCCCTCCGCCTCATCCAGCAAGTGATGGAATGTAGCATGGAACTGGACCTAATTAAACAAAGAATCCATGTGATGGAACAAACATTTAAAGACATTCTCAATGTTTTGGGGAGAATTCAATAAGCCATCCAAACACATTTGTTTTTACATGTTTGTTTTTGTAACTTTTCGAATTTTTTTGACAATCAAACCAGCCAAAAATTGAATCTGCACACAGTGTGTCAACATGTGCTATCTGCCATCAGGGGATATCCATGTACGTCTTTTGTGGGTGCAACCCCTTCCTCGTATCTAAAGTCGGTGAACTGAGGAGGGGGTTGCACCCCCAAAACACGTCCATTGATCACCCCTGATGGCAGATAGCACATGTTGACAATAGGGATCAGGATTGTAAACTTCCTAGATGAAAAAAATCCCAAATGTGTGCATATTCAAATTTTGGCTGGCCAAGGGGTTGCAGGACCCCATATTAGGACGGGCACATAGAGACATAGTTTGTGTAAGTGAATGTCTCAGATTGCTCAGAGGTATCCAATGTTGTAATTTTTGAAATGCAACTGTTATTTTTGTATTTTCATAAGCAAAAAATTGCCGGGTTGGGGCCAGGACAACCCAAAATAAATTTTTTTTTTAAAAAAAATGAAGAGAATGTGCACAGAGTAAAATATTTGACCACAAACAACGTGTAGCTTCTTTTTATAATACCCTCTAAGCTTATTTGGTTCTTTTGTAAGGTTACATAGTGAAATGGTTGTTATTTACTAAAGTAAAATACACTTGCCACTACAAATGCACAAAGACAAACTAGGAGACAGGAAAGAACAAATAATTAAAGGTTTAAACAAGCTTTTTATTGGGATACTTAGACATAGGCTGGCATAGGAATTGCCCCCCTACCCGTGAAATACTCCATGTATTTGTCCCGAACCTCACAGGCATTTTGGGGGGGCAAGCCAAGACGGGCAGATTCCAGGCCCGGCAGGGGATTTGCAGGGGAAAGTCCAGCCTCTGGCAAAACTGAGGCCATATATGAATTAGATTTGCGGCAAAGAAAATTGTGTAGCACACAGCAGCATAACACTACATAGTTTATTTTGTAGTCCGCCAAGTGGATGGAAGTCATAAAAAGGCGGAACCGGCTGGCCATTATGCCGAAGGCATTTTCAACGACTCTTCGGCCCCTGGCCAGCCGGTAATTGAACACCCTCTTCTCTGGGGTCAGGGTCCTCTGTGGAAATGGCCTCATAAGATGCCGTCCGAGTCCGAAGGCTTCATCAGCCAAAAAAACAAAGGGGAGTCCTTCAATATTCCCTACATCCGGTGGCAATGCAAGGTCGTCACTCTGGAGACGGAGGGCAAACTCCGTCTGGATGAAGGATCCCCCATCGGACATCCGGCCATTCTTCCCTACATCAACATAGAGGAATTCATACCGTGCTGACACCACCGCCATCAGCACAATGCTATGAAACCCCTTGTAGTTGTAGTAGTAGGACCCAGAACGGGGTGGCGGCACGATGCGGACGTGCTTCCCGTCTATGGCACCACCGCAGTTGGGGAAGTCCCACCGCGTGGCAAACTCCGATGCCACAGTCTGCCATTCCTGTGGCGTGGAAGGAAGCTGTGGAGTGAAACAAGATGAAATAATATTAGAAAAACAAAGGCATACATTACAAGGAAATTCTATCCCAAAAAATTAGAGGCCAACATCAATCAAATTATACGTTTATTAAGGTGTTTAAAAAAAGTATAATGGAAGGCTCATTTATCATATTCATCACCCCCTCTGATGGGCCATTACTAAATTATTTTGGGGGGGGGGGAGATGTGTTTGGCCACAGGATAGCATTGCAGTGGCGGTGCGTCCAGAGTGGGCGCTGGAGCACTGCCCCCTCTCTCCTGTGCCCATCACTCAGAACAATACATAGGTTCATGCGTTGCATGAACCTATGTATTGTCTATGCCGCACACTATTCAGGTGGATGGCCTCTTGTAAAGCGACCGACATATGAATCATTGCGGCATTTAGGGGGTTAAAATTGCATAGCAGAAACAGGTAGTAAAATAGTCTTGCACATTACAACCTGAGGGATGTAATTGGCTTCCTAAAAGAAAAATCGGGGACGCAGGGGGGGGGGCATTCCTTGGGTAAACACTGACAGGCTGCTCTGCCAATCATGTTCACCAAGTCTGTTTAATGGTAACATGATTGGCTGATGCAACATGAAGGGAAGGAGAAGACATCAAGGACAGAAGAAGGATGGCGCTGACCACAAGAAGGTAAGTGCAGGGCTGGGGGGAAACTGGCTGCATTAGAGGGGACTAAATGGCTGCATTTGAGGGAACAAAATGGCTGCATTGGAGGGGACAACTGGGGGCGTTTAATAGGCACCAGAGCAAAAAAGGAGGAAGTTTATTTCCTAAATTGGGGTTTGAACCCCCAAACATTTGGAGCAACAGGCGCCCCTGCTGGAAAAGCTAGTGAAGGGAAATATTTATGGAGGAGAAAAAAGGGGCAATCTAAAGCTTCCAACATGCATCCCCATGCATGTTGGAAGCTTTAGATTGCCCCTTTTTTCTCCTCCATAAAGGGGACATTCTCAGCATATTACAATCATGGTAATTAGGGAAGGATGAAAGAAATACAATACATTAGCATACATGTAATACATAAAATGTGATGTTAAGGGAGCAAACTTACCCTAATATAGTCCTCCTGCAGGACTTGGATGATGGCAGAACAGGTGTCTGGGATTATGAGGCCCAGAGCCTGGGGGGAGATGCCTGTGGTGAACTTCAAGTCCTGAAGACTTCTCCCTGTCGCCAGGTAACGCAACGTGGCGATGAGTCTCTGCTCAGCACTGATGGCTTCCCGCATAACGGTGTCCTTCCTGGTAATATAGGGGGACACCAAAGCCAACAGTTCCTGAAAAATGGGGTCAGACATCCGCAGAAAATTCCTGTAGTCCTCAGGATTATTCTCGACGATCTCCCGCAGCAGAGGCATGTGGCAGAATTGGTCCCGCTGGAGCAACCAATTCTTGGTCCATGAACTCCTCCTCACACCATTCATGGACTGGTCTTGGTCCAAAACAAGCAGACCAACACCAAGCGCACGCACAGCACGAACTCGACGACGAGAACGTCCAGGCGACATGGCTAGGAAACGGTCGTCTAATCAGAACGTACAGAACAGAACGCACTTTAGAACAGCAAGGCCTATGAATAACGAACTGAAAATCAGAAACGAACAGGCAAGAACGCACTGTAAAACAGATACGACCTGCCTAGACGCCCTGAAAGTCAAGATACGAACCCACAAGCACAAACTGAACCGCAGAAAACGATCTGAAAAGTACGAAGACTGAAAAGCGCGAATCGTCTCTTCCCAAACTTTTACTTCACACGCGGTAACACGAGATCAGCAAAAGCAGCCCAAGGGGTGGTGCCAAGAAAAAAGATCTTCCCCTTTATAGTGCCGTCGTACGTGCTGGACGTGAGCGCGGAGAACAACGAGGAAATTGGGAAATGACAGTGTGTACGCATAGAAAGCTTGACGAGAAAATCGACAAGCTTAACAAGAATCTCGTCGAAAAAAACGACGTGTTTTTTACGACGAGAAACTCGGTCGTGTGTACGAGGCCTGAGTGTTAACCTCAGCAGCTAAAATGTATAAAATAATTAGGGATTAATATCACTTTACTGCTGCTTAAACTGCTCTTGTTGGGTTGAAAAGGTGCAGAGTAGTGATGAGCCGAACACCCCCGGGTTCGGTTCGCACCAGAACCCGCGAACGGACCGAAAGTTTGCACGAACATTAGAACCCTATTAAATACAATGGATGCGAACGTTCGGATTCTAAAGTGCTAATTATAACGACTATTATCCATGTTATTGTCCTAAACAGAGTTTGGGAACCCGGCTTCTGCACCAGGGGACATGTATCAATGCAAAAAGAAGTTTTAAAAACGGACGTTTTCCGGGAGCAGTCATTTTAATGATGCATAAAGTGAAAAAAAAAAGTCAAATATTCCTTTAAATATTGTACCTGGGGGGTGTCTAAAGTATGCCTGTGAAGTCCCACGTGTTTCCCGTGTTTAGAACTGTCCCTGCACAAAATAAAATTTCTAAAGGAAAAAAAAGCCATTTAAAACTGCTTGCGGCTTTAATGTAATGTCTGGTCCCGGTAATATGGATGAAAATCTTTAAGAAAAATGGCATAGCTACCCCATCAACCCCCCCCCCCTACCCCAGCCCATTACCAGCCCCTTTGGGTCTTGTATGGATATTAAGGGGAACCCCGCACACAAAATAAAAAAGGCCCTATATACTCTGAACAGCCGTATACAGGCGGTGCATACAAGACAGGGACTGTAGGTTTGTTCTTATGTAGAATCTGTTTGTAATTTTGAACAGCTGCATTGTTTAAGTGTAGCTCCAGCCCAAATACCTATTTTTAAGCTTTTTGGAAAACATAGGGAAGGGTTATCACCCCTGTAACATTTGTTTTGCTGTCTGTGCCCCTGTTCAGAACATTTCACCTCACTTTGCGTCCCAATGACAACTGTTTTTGAAATGTGGTGTTTTTATTGAAACAAGGATTGGTGATAAAGCATCAGTAGAGAGAAGACACCTTTCTCCCATATTAATTCTTACAGGAGAGAATTTTCCTTCCAAGGGGTAGATTTCCTCTCACTTCCTGTTGTCTTCTTCCGTTTGCAAGTAGTAGTCGTTTGTAAGTTGGATGTTTGAAAGTAGGGACCTGCCGTATATACTCTGCAGAAATTGGCCCCTTAGGTGTTGGTGTTGGCACAACACTGTAAGCACTCACAGTTACTCTTGGTGGGTGCTGGAACGCCCTGCTGTCAACTATTATATCAGGAATTGTAATAACATATAATTGTTGAACAGTGGTAGTAAAAATTGGGCCTTTGATGGTGGTGCTGGTGCCACAACACTGTAAGGCCTGACAGTTACTCTTGGTGGGCGCAGCAATGGGCCCTGCTGTGAATTATTAGATCAATAATTATAATTGCATGCCCCTGTTGAACAGGGGCTGAAAAATTGGGCCTTTGGTGGTGGTGGTGGTGGTGGTGGTGGTGGTGGTGGTGTTGACACAACACTGTAAGGCCTGACAGTTACTCTTGGTGGGCGCAGCAATGGGCCCTGCTGTGAATTATTAGATCAATAATTATAATTGCATGCCCCTGTTGAACAGGGGCTGAAAAATTGGGCCTTAGGCACTGGTGGCACAACACTGCAACCCCTCACAGATACTGTACTTGGAGCACAGCAATGAGGCCTGTTGCAAAGTATTGCATCAAATATTGTAATTACACGCCCCTGTTAAACAGGGGCTGAAAAATTGGGCCTTAGCCACTGGTGGCGGCACCCATAAACCAAAATGATCTTCCAAGCTATCATCATTAATCGGATCATTGAGGAGGAGGAGGAGGATAGCCAGTCAACATAACAGCACAGGCACTCAGCATCAGCATCAGTCTTGAAGGGATGTGACATTTTAAAATCAATTAGTCTGTTATATCAGCATCAGGTGTGTGGTAGCTGGTGGTGATCCAAGACTGGTTCATCTTGATGAAAGTCAGTCGATCAACCGAGTCGGTGGACAGGCGCACCCTGTGATCCGTGACAAATCCTCCAGCAGCACTGAATGTGCGTTCTGAAAGAACGCTGGATGCAGGACAGGCCAGTAGCTCAATTGCATACTGTGCAAGCTCTGGCCAGTGATCCATCCTCAAGACCCAGTAAGCCAGAGGATTTTCGGTGGGGAAGGTGTCCAAGTCTGACCTTGCCCCTAGGTATTCATGCACCATGTATATCAGACGCTGGCGATGGTTGCTGGAACCGATCATACTTTGGGGCTGCGGACTAAAGAATTGTCTGAACGCATCGGTCAGACGGCCACCTTCCCCACCGCTCCTTCTTTGACTGCCCGAAGCCTCAGCAACTTGTTGTCCAGGACCAGGAGTTTGTAACCTCCCAGTCTCTGGGAACGCGTTGCACAGACCTTTCTGCAAGGCCTCCCGGAGTTGTCTCATCCTCTGCTCCCTCTGCGACGGTAAGATAAGGTCCGCAACCTTACCCTTGTACCGTGGATCAAGGAGAGTGGCCAGCCAGTAATGGTCCCTCTCCTTGATCCGAAGAATACGAGGATCCTTCCGCAGACTTTGCAGGATCAGGGAGGCCATGCAGCGTAGGTTAGCTGAGGCATTCAGTCCGGAGTCCTCTGGGTCACTAAGGACGACATGATCCGCAGCCACCTCCTCCCAGCCACGTACAAGTCCACTGGTTTCTTGGGACTGTAAATCATCCCTAAAAGACTGCTGCTGATGATGCTGAGTGCCAGCCTCCACCTCCATGCTGACACAATCCTCCTCCTCCTCCTCCTCCTCCTCCTCCTCTTCCTGTGCGATGGGTGGGACAGAAGGAACACTGTCTGGGTAAAGGGGGCCTTGAGAGGCAAGGAAGTTCTCCTCTTCCTGCCTCTGTTCTGCCTCAAGTGCCCTGTCCATTATTCCACGCAGCGTGTGCTCCAACAGGTGGACAAGAGGTACAGTGTCACTGATGCATGCACTGTCACTGCTCACCATCCTCGTGGCCTCCTCAAATGGTGCCAGGACAGTGCATGCATCCCTGATCATGCCCCACTGGCGTAGTGAAAAAAACCTGAGCTCCCCTGACCCTGTCCTGGTGCCGTAGTCGCACAGGTACTCATTGATGGCCCTCTGCTGCGTGTGCAGCCGCTGCAGCATGGCCAACGTTGGGTTCCACCTGGTGGGCATGTCACATATAAGGCGGTTCTTGGGCAGGTTCAACTCCTTTTGCAGCTCAGCCAGGCGAGCACTGGCATTATAAGATCTGCGGAAAAGCACACAGACTTTCCTGGCCTGCCTCAGGACATCCTGTAAGCCCGGGTACCTGCCCAAGAACCGCTGCACCACCAGGTTAAGGACGTGAGCCACACAGGGCACATGGGTCAGTTGTCCCTGTCGGAGGGCGGAGAGGAGGTTGGTGCCATTGTCGCAAACCACCATTCCTGGCTTAAGCTGGCGTGGCGTCAACCACCTCTCGGCCTGCCCCTGCAGAGCAGACAGGACCTCTGCCCCAGTGTGGCTCCTGTCCCCCAAACACACCAGCGCAAGCACGGCATGGCATCTTTTTGCCTGCGTACTTGCGTAGCCCCTTGAACGCCTACGGAGCACCGCTGGTTCCGAGGACAAAGCACAGGAAGAGGCCATGGAGGAAGAAGAAGAGGAGGGGGTGGAGGAGAGAGGTGTGTCACAACCAGTAGTAGCATTTTGGAGGCGTGGAGGTGGAACAACCTCCAACACTACTGCACCTTGTCCTGCATCCTTCCCAGCTGCCAAAAGAGTGACCCAATGGGCCGTGAAAGAAAGGTAACGTCCCTGTCCATGCCTGCTGGACCATGAGTCAGCGGTAATATGCACCTTACCGCTGACCGCCCTGTCCAGCGAGGCCAAGACATTGCCTTCCACATGCCTGTAGAGAGCCGGAATCGCCTTCCGTGAGAAAAAGTGGCGTTTGGGAACCTGCCACTGAGGAACCGCACATTGCACAAACTCACGGAAGGGGGCCGAGTCTACCAACTGAAAAGGCAGCAGTTGAAGCGCTAGCAATTTAGCCAAGCTAGCATTCAACCGCTGGGCATGTGGATGGCTGGGAGTGAACTTCTTTCGACGGTCCAGCAGCTGGGGCAGGGAAATTTGCCTGCTAGAATCGGACGTCGGTGTACTGCTAGCAGAGTGGCCGCAAGTACTTGGCTGTGACACACCTAATTCTACACCTTCATTCCTCTCAGTGCAGGTTTCAGAGAGGACTGAAGGTATAGTGGGGTTGGAGATCCCAGCTGATGCGGTGCAAGGAGAGGTCCGCTTTGTTCTTTGGTGTGGGTCTTTAAGGTAGGCTTGCCAACGAGCTGCATGGCAGGTCAACATATGTCTGATCAAGCATGTGGTGCCCAAGCGGCTGATGTTTTGGCCACGCGATATACGCTTGAGACATATGTTGCAAACAGCAGCTGTGCGATCTGATGCACTCGCCTCAAAAAAGGCCCACACCAAAGAACTTTTTGAATGACGGGCAGAGGCAGCGCCCTGCACAGGCGGAGCTCTGCGGTGTGATTCCGTCGGTGTGCTGCCCATACGCTGGCCACCCAAGGGCATCCTGCCTCGTTGGAGATGTGCCTCCTCCTCATCCTCCTCCTCCTCCTCTCTCCTATTAGGCACCCACGTGGAGTCAGTGACCTCATCATCCCCTCCCTCCTCATCACTGGAGCCAATCTGGCAGTATGCTGCAGCTGCTGGAGCATGACTGCCAGATTGGTGTCCTTCTTGAGCATCCCCTCTCTCTGCTCTCACGCTACTGCCTTCCTCTATCTGGGTATCATCATCAGATCCTTCGAAACGCTGGGCATCCTCCTGGAGCATGTACCCAACACTGTGCTCAAACAGTTCGGGGGACTCCTCAGGAGGAGGACATGGTGGGTCTAGGGAAGGATTGACTAATGAAGATAATGATACCAGAGAAGAGGACGCTTTGGCAGCTGCTTTGCCAGTACCCTGAGCCTGGGTGAGAGAGGATGAGGAGGATGAGGTGGGCTTGGTCATCCACTCTACCAAGTCTTCGGCATGATGTGGCTCAACATGTCCAGCTGCCGAAAAGAAGGACAAGCGTGTCCCATGGCCATGTGCTGATGACAATGCACCGCGTCCATGACCAGCACTGTTGCCCCTAGACACAGAGCTTGCTTGCCCTCTTTTTTTGCCTCCTGACTGTCTGCCTCTCCTTTTTTGCCTTCCAGACATTTTAATGGATGGCCTGCAGGGAGATGGGAAAAACAGCAATAAGGGCTACCTTCAGGTGTATACTGTGCAGGAGGCTTAGCAACAATAACACTGACACTGTCCCCTGCCTATCCTTCTCTGTCCCTAAACACAAGGCTTTGCAATATGCTTCAGCAAGATTGGTTTAGCACAGAATAGCACACTGACAGTTTCCCTCACTGTCCTTCTCTGTCCCTACAAACAAGATTTAGCACAGAATAGCACACTGATAGTTTCCACGAGTGTCCTTCTCTGTCCCTAAACTCAAGGATTTCAAATATGGTTCAGCAAGATTGGTTTAGAACAGAATAGCACACTGACAGTTTCCCTCACTGTCCTTCTCTGTCCCTACAAACAAGATTTAGCACAGAATAGCACACTGATAGTTTCCACGAGTGTCCTTCTCTGTCCCTAAACTCAAGGATTTCAAATATGGTTCAGCAAGATTGGTTTAGAACAGAATAGCACACTGACACTTTCCCTCACTGTACCTCTCTGTCCCTAAACTCAAGGATTTCAAATATGGTTCAGCAAGATTGGTTTAGAACAGAATAGCACACTGACAGTTTCCCTCACTGTCCTTCTCTGTCCCTACAAACAAGATTTAGCACAGGATAGCACACTGATAGTTTCCACGAGTGTCCTTCTCTGTCCCTAAACTCAAGGATTTCAAATATGGTTCAGCAAGATTGGTTTAGCACAGAATAGCACACTGACAGTTTCCCTCACTGTCCTTCTCTGTCCCTACAAACAAGATTTAGCACAGAATAGCACACTGATAGTTTCCACGAGTGTCCTTCTCTGTCCCTAAACTCAAGGATTTCAAATATGGTTCAGCAAGATTGGTTTAGAACAGAATAGCACACTGACACTTTCCCTCACTGTACCTCTCTGTCCCTAAACTCAAGGATTTCAAATATGGTTCAGCAAGATTGGTTTAGAACAGAATAGCACACTGACACTTTCCCTCACTGTCCTTCTCTGTCTCTACAAACAAGATTTAGCACAGAATAGCACACTGATAGTTTCCACGAGTGTCCTTCTCTGTCCCTAAACTCAAGGATTTCAAATATGGTTCAGCAAGATTGGTTTAGAACAGAATAGCACACTGACAGTTTCCCTCACTGTCCTTCTCTGTCCCTACAAACAAGGATTAGCACAGAATAGCACACTGATAGTTTCCACGAGTGTCCTTCTCTGTCCCTAAACTCAAGGATTTCAAATATGGTTCAGCAAGATTGGTTTAGAACAGAATAGCACACTGACAGTTTCCCTCACTGTCCTTCTCTGTCCCTACAAACAAGATTTAGCACAGAATAGCACACTGATAGTTTCCACGAGTGTCCTTCTCTGTCCCTAAACTCAAGGATTTCAAATATGGTTCAGCAAGATTGGTTTAGCACAGAATAGCACACTGACAGTTTCCCTCACTGTCCTTCTCTGTCCCTACAAACAAGGTTTAGCACAGAATAGCACACTGATAGTTTCCACGAGTGTCCTTCTCTGTCCCTAAACTCAAGGATTTCAAATATGGTTCAGCAAGATTGGTTTAGAACAGAATAGCACACTGACACTTTCCCTCACTGTACCTCTCTGTCCCTAAACTCAAGGATTTCAAATATGGTTCAGCAAGATTGGTTTAGAACAGAATAGCACACTGACAGTTTCCCTCACTGTCCTTCTCTGTCCCTACAAACAAGATTTAGCACAGAATAGCACACTGATAGTTTCCACGAGTGTCCTTCTCTGTCCCTAAACTCAAGGATTTCAAATATGGTTCAGCAAGATTGGTTTAGAACAGAATAGCACACTGACACTTTCCCTCACTGTACCTCTCTGTCCCTAAACTCAAGGATTTCAAATATGGTTCAGCAAGATTGGTTTAGAACAGAATAGCACACTGACACTTTCCCTCACTGTCCTTCTCTGTCCCTACAAACAAGGTTTAGCACAGAATAACACACTGACACTCTCCCTACCTATCCTTATTTGTCCCTAAACACAAGGAATTCAGGATTAGTAAAGGAAAAAAAATGACACTGTCCCTGCCTATGCTTCTCTTTCCCTGCTCCGGAACACACTACACAAGGCCGCCGCGCTGGCGGCCTTTTATAGTGTGGGGCGTGTACTAAACCCCCTCAGCAATAATTGGCCACAGGCATCCTGCCTGTGGCCAATCATTGCTCTCCTCGCTGCCGGCGCTGTGATTGGCCAAGCATGCGGGGTCACAGTGCATGCTTGGCCAATCACAGCGCCTGGATGACACTGCGATGGCGTAGTGCATTGTGGGCCGTTCGCGTCACTCGAATTTGGCGCGAACGGCCCAAATCGTTCGTTCTTCGTCGAACGATGGAACAGCCGATGTTCGAGTCAAACGTATGTTCGACTCGAACACAAAGCTCATCCCTAGTGCAGAGATGCAATGGCCAGAGCTATGGAGTAGAGGACTGATGTCAGTGGCTGGGAAAGAGGCATGGAGGGGCAAGGGAAGGCTTTCCATAAACCAGAGTATTTCTACTAATGCAGTGCTACAAGAAAACGTTTGATGGACTCTGCAGCTTACACACATTTACAAGATACTTCTATCTTTATGTGTCCGAGGAATGGAAAGATTATTTTTAACTAATACCATAACGGTGATACGCTTCTCCTTAGTAACTATAGATGCTCAAAAAGTCAGTTTAAAGGATATTCTTTCTCTTTTTAAGAAAAGGCTTGGAAAAAGTTCTGAGTATGTATCCGAAGAAGAAAGATTCAAACCTCAACTTTGATCAGCTTGGAGGTGTTAAGCCACTGAAAGGCAGTGGCGTCTGGTGCTCAAAATTTTTGGGGGGGCGCAAACAAACTGAAAAAAAAAACCCCATCAATTGCCGCCACTGTGCCCATTAAACGTAGCCACTGTGCCCAAACGCCACCAGTTTGCCCCCTCAAATGCAGCCAGTTTCCCCCCAAATGCAGCTAGTTTCCCTCCAAATGCAGCCAGTTTGTCCCCATATATAGCCAGTTTGTCCCCAAATACAGCCAGTTTGTCCCCATATACAGCCAGTGTGTCCCCAAATGCATTCAGTTTGTCCCCATATACAGCCAGTGTGTCCCCGTATACAGCCAGTGTGTCCCCGTATACAGCCAGTGTGTCCCCGTATACAGCCAGTGTGTCCCCGTATACAGCCAGTGTGTCCCCAAATGCAGCCAGTTTGTCCCCAAATGCAGCCAGTTTGTCCCCATATACAACCAGTGTGTCCCCTGTGAGGGGGTTAGCTCGGCAGCGGGTGTGTGTGACCCCCGGGATGGGCTCCCCACACAAAAACAGGCCCAGCAGACGGAGGTTGTGGTTTTCAAAATCAAAAAGGTGCCGTTTATTTTCTATTTACAGTGACAAAAACACAGCAAAGCAAAAGAAACAAACAAAATAAATCCTGGTCAACTTGACCTCTGACTAAACATACAGGTTTCCTAACTAACAACTGGGATCAGCCTAGTGCTGTCCTAGTCCCTGGTTTTAAATGTCCAAGCAAAATATAGCCACACAGGCTTTCTCTCACCGCACAGGGGTTCACTCTCCCTAGACAGTCCACACAGGTCTGCTTCCAGGCATGAGCTAACATCTAATGAATCTGGGAGTTTTTATAGAGGCCTTAAACGAACTGACAGGCTTCAGCTGGCCTCATCAACTCCCTGCCTGCACGACGCCCAGCCCTCTCCCTAGAGGTATGAGTCATCAATGAGCCCACTAGTCTCAGCTGGGCTTATACAACTCTCCACCTAGCTGTATAAATCGGCGTAAAGCCTGAATCTGGGCGAAATATATCTACCCCCCTGGATGCAACCAGGTGACTTTACCTTCCTGCTGTCACATACCCCCCCCTCTTGTTTTAACCTCGGGGTTGGAACACCAGCAATCAGGCATTCATGTACTCGAGACAAAGCATCCACATTCCCCATTTGAACGCCAGGGCGATGCTTTACTGTGAAGTTGAATTCCTGTAGGGCCAGGAACCACCTATTCACTCTTCTATTTGTCTCCTTGTTTTGAGCCATCCACTTTAACGGAGCGTGATCCGTAACCATGTCAAAGTGCCTACCTAGCAGGTAGTACCGAAGGGAATCTAGAGCCCACTTCACCGCTAAACACTCCTTTTCAACGGTGGCGTAATTTACCTCATGGGACTTCAACTTCCTGCTGAGGTAAATGACTGGGTGCTCTTCCCCGTTCCAGACCTGGGACAATACTGCTCCTAACCCCACATCTGACGCATCACTTTGTACGACAAAGTCTTTAGAGAAGTCGGGTGAGTACAACACTGGCTGGCTACATAAGGCTTGTTTCAAGAATTGGAATGCTGCCTCAGCCTCGGGGGTCCATTTAATCATGACCGACCCTTTCCCCTTCGTCAGGTTGGTTAGGGGCACAGCCTTAGAAGCAAAGTGGGGAATGAATCGCCGATAATACCCAGCGATTCCCAGAAAGGCTCGTACCTGCTTCTTGCTGTTGTGACGTGGCCAACTCTGGATGGCCTCGACTTTGTTGAGTTGGGGTTTTATTACTCCCCTCCCAATGGTGTACCCAAGATATTTGGCCTCCTCCTGCCCAATGGTACACTTCTTGGGGTTAGCCGTAAACCCTGCTTCCCGAACAGAGTCCAGGACTGCTTGCACTTTTGGCAGATGTGAGGCCCAATCTGTGCTATGGACAATTACGTCATCCAGGTAAGCCGCAGCATACTTCCGATGGGGCCTCAGCATCTGGTCCATTTTCCGCTGGAATGTGGCCGGCGCATTCTGTAACCCGAACGGCATTCTTTTATATTGGAACGCCCCGTCTGGGGTTACAAATGCGGTTTTCTCTTTGGCTGACTTGGCCAGGGGGATTTGCCAATACCCTTTTGTGAGGTCAAGAGTCGTCATGTATCGGGCTGTTCCCAGCCGGTCGATCAACTCATCTATACGTGGCATGGGGTAGGTGTCAAATTTTGTAACTTTGTTCAACTGACGAAAATCGTTACAAAATCGCCAGCTCCCATCCGGTTTAGGCACCAACACAATGGGACTAGACCAATCACTTTGGGACTCCTCTATCACCCCTAAGTTCAGCATTTTCTGTACTTCCTCCCGTATTGCCTCCCGTCGGGCCTCTGGGATCCGATAGGGTTTTAACTTCACCCTTTCACCGGGCGGGGTAATAATGTCATGCTCTACCCCAGATGTTTGTCCCGGCAGCTCAGAGAATACCTCCTTGTTGCGAAGCACAAACTCCTTAACCTCCTGTTGTTGGGGTTGTGACAAGGTGGCTGCGATTCCAACCTCAGGAATCACGCAACCAGTTTGAGCTGGTGACCAAGTGTCTGCGACTAGGGACTCTCTATCCCTCCAGGCTTTCAACAGATTAACGTGATAGATCTGTTCGGGCTTTCGCCTTCCTGGTTGTCTGACCTTGTAATTCACTTCGCTCACTTTTTCCATTATCTCGTAGGGGCCTTGCCATTTGGCAAGGAATTTACTTTCAACCGTAGGGACAAGTACCAATATCCTATCCCCCGGGGAAAAGGTACGGGTCTTGGCTCCACGGTTGTACACTCTCTGCTGTGCCAACTGCGCTTGGGCCAAATGTTCCTTCACGATGGGCATTACCTGTGCAATTCGATCTTGCATCAGGGCGACATGCTCAATCACACTCCTGTGGGGAGAACTCTCACTTTCCCAAGTTTCCTTGGCAATATCCAACAGCCCTCTTGGGTGTCTCCCATACAGTAACTCAAAGGGGGAGAATCCCGTAGAGGATTGGGGCACCTCCCTAATAGCAAACATCAAATAAGGAAGTAGACAGTCCCAATCCTTTCCATCCCTATCCACCACTTTCTTCAACATTTGTTTTAGGGTTTTGTTGAATCTTTCAACCAGCCCATCGGTTTGGGGGTGATACACAGATGTACGTAATTGCGTCACTTTGAACAATTTACACAGCTCCTTCATAACCCGGGACATAAAGGGTGTACCTTGGTCCGTAAGCAGTTCTTTACAAATACCCACCCGGCTAAAAACAAGAGATAGCTCTTTGGCTATGGTTTTGGCCGAGGTATTTCTGAGAGGGATCGCTTCTGGATAACGGGTGGCATAGTCCATTATAACCAATATGTACTGGTGCCCCCTAGCGGACTTGATTATAGGACCTACCAAATCCATTGCGATTCTCTCAAACGGGACCTCAATGATGGGTAGAGGGACCAGCGGGCTACGGAAGTGTGGCATCGGGGCCGACCTCTGACACACAGGGCAGGAGGAACAATAATTTTCTATGTCCTTCATCACCCCAGGCCAATAGAATCTCTGTAATACCCTCTCTCGGGTTTTCTCTGTCCCCAGATGACCTCCAAGAATGTGCCCATGGGCCAACTCCAACACCAACTTCCTGTAAGGTTTGGGCACCACAAGCTGCTCAACGGTTTCTTCTGCCCTTTTTGCCACCCGATACAGTAGGTCCTTCTCTACGCTGAAGTATGGGTAAGTGCAGGTATTATCTGGGTTCACTAACTCGCCATCTATTTTCACTACGTTTTCCCGTGCCTTTATTAGGGCGGGGTCTTTCAACTGTTCTGTGGCAAAGTTTTCCCTGTGAACCTCAAGATCAGAAAACTCCACAGACGGTAGGTTTTCGTCTGAGGAGGTGGGCTCCTCTCCAGTTTCTTGAGTCTCCCCTGCCAATACTGACAAGGGAAATTCGGGAGAGTCCTCACCACTCTCAGAGGAGTTCTGGCTATCATATTCCTGGTACATAGGGGCACCAGTGGGGGGCTCAGGATCATCCCACAGTTCCCAGAACTTCGGAAAATCCCTTCCCACAATGGCGTCATGCGGTAACTGAGACACTAAGCCCACTGGATGAGAAAGGGTACCTTTGGGGGTCTCGAAACACACTGTAGTCACTGGATACTCTCGGGTGTCCCCATGCACACAAATAACAGCTACCTTGCTATTCCCAGAGACCTCTGTTTTAACTAATTCAGCCTTTATCAGGGTCACAAGGCTACCTGAATCCAGCAATACCACAACATTTCTACCACACGATCCACAAGACCATCGGCCGTCTCTGGGTCTCCATGGCTTACCCACTTTTGGATGGCAGTAGGAAGAGCTCTCAAAAACCGATCCATTACAACACGTTCCACAATCTTTGGTGCGGACAAAGTCTCTGGCTGTAGCCACTTTCTGCTCAGGTGAATGAGATCATACATTTGAGACCTGGGGGGTTTTCCAAGCTGGAAAGTCCAGTTATGCACACGCTGAGCCCGGACAGCCAGGGTGACACCCAGCCTTGCCAATATTTCAGCTTTTAGCATCACATAGTCTTTTGCTTGGTCAGGCTCTAGGTCATAGTAAGCTTTCTGCGATTCACCCGTTAACAGAGGAGCCACCAGTCCAGCCCACTGCTCCTCAGGCCACTTTTCTCTTTCAGCAGTCCTTTCAAACGTGGTCAAAAATACCTCTGGATCATCCTCTCCAGTCATTTTTGTCAATAAACGACTCACCCCAAAGGACGCGGTATTAGTGGGACGGCTTTCCTCACTGGTCTGCGGACGTTGCTGCATTACTGCTTCCATTTGTTGTAGTCTCTGCTCTTGCTTCTGTAATAGGTCTATGAAGCGGGCCTCAGATCATTGCTGGGCTTGTTGCTGAGCTTCCAGACTCTGTTGGTGAGCTTGCTGCTGGGCTGCAAGGCTCTGTTGATGAGCTTGCTGCTGGGCTGCGAAGTTCTGTTGTTGAGCTGCAAGGCTCTTTTGCAAACCTGCATTTGTCTGCTGTTGATTGGCATTTGCTAGAGCCAGCTGTTTCAGTATCTCCTCCATGCTGGCTTAAAAAAAAACTGCCACTGGTTCTCCACCAACTGTGAGGGGGTTAGCTTGGCAGCGGGTGTGTGTGACCCCCGGGATGGGCTCCCCACACAAAAACAGGCCCAGCAGACGGAGGTTGTGGTTTTCAAAATCAAAAAGGTGCCGTTTATTTTCTATTTACAGTGACAAAAACACAGCAAAGCAAAAGAAACAAACAAAATAAATCCTGGTCAACTTGACCTCTGACTAAACATACAGGTTTCCTAACTAACAACTGGGATCAGCCTAGTGCTGTCCTAGTCCCTGGTTTTAAATGTCCAAGCAAAATATAGCCACACAGGCTTTCTCTCACCGCACAGGGGTTCACTCTCCCTAGACAGTCCACACAGGTCTGCTTCCAGGCATGAGCTAACATCTAATGAATCTGGGAGTTTTTATAGAGGCCTTAAACGAACTGACAGGCTTCAGCTGGCCTCATCAACTCCCTGCCTGCACGACGCCCAGCCCTCTCCCTAGAGGTATGAGTCATCAATGAGCCCACTAGTCTCAGCTGGGCTTATACAACTCTCCACCTAGCTGTATAAATCGGCGTAAAGCCTGAATCTGGGCGAAATATATCTACCCCCCTGGATGCAACCAGGTGACTTTACCTTCCTGCTGTCACACCCCATATACAGCCAGTGTGTCCCCGTATACAGCCAGTGTGTCCCCGTATACAGCCAGTGTGTCCCCGTATACAGCCAGTTTGTCCCCATATACAGCCAGTTTGTCCCCATATACAGCCAGTGTTTCCCCGTATACAGCCAGTTGGTCCCCGTATACATATAAATGAAAACCCCTATATTTACTTGTGTCCAAAAAATGTAATCTGTTGGATCAACAAGGCTGTTTTAAAGTTCTTTGTTTAGCTTATTTTGTTGGTATTTCTACTCAAGAGCCAAGAGCATCTCAGTAGTCAAGGCACACAGCTGTACAGCCCTTGAAACCACTTTAGTCAAATCAATAGGGGAGTGTGGAAGGCGTTCCTGAGTATGTGGATGGTTATTATTGAGAGACGTAGAATGAATGTGCAGGCAATGCCGCTGTCTTGTCACATTTGGCTCCCCATCACAGATTGCTCCGGAAGTGACGTTTCGTCGCCGCCATCTTGCTACACCCCACACTCCTGCACAGTAATAATAGAGTGAGAAGGGGGCAAGCGGACATCTTGTTACACCCACCAGAGTTTTCGATTTCACAGTTATTTTCAGCACAAAACTGAGCTTATATGCTTAAATACAGTGTTTGTAAATCCGACGGACTGTTTATATGTTAAATGTGAAAATCAGAGGTGTTCTGTCACATTAGCAACCATGTAAGGTCAGCAGGTTTGCTGCTGCTTTTAAAATTTAACATCTAAACAGTCCGTCGGATTTACATATACTGTATTTAGGCATTTAAGCTCCGTTTTGTGTTGAAAATAACTGTGAAATCTAAAACTCCGGTGGGTGTAACAAGATGTCCGCTTGCCCCCTTCTCACTCTATCATTACTGTGCAGGAATGTGGGGTGTAGCAAGATGGCGGCGACGAAACGTCACTTCCGGAGCAATCTGTGATGGGGAGCCGAATGTGACAAGCAGGGCTTTTTTTCAGGGGGAACTTGGTGGAACTCAGTTCCACCACCTCTGGCTCAGACCCTTTGGTGCTTGCTCACCACAATCACTTGTAAACACAGAAGTCCGGTTTCTGTGTTTACAAGAGATAGCTCTGCACTCTGTGTGTAATCCCCCTGAAATCTGCACTCTGTATGTAATGCAATCCTGGTATTTAATGCCCCTTTAAGACCCTCCCACTGTTTGTGAAATCTGACCACACCCACTATTTGATGTGATTTGAAGGGTGTGTGTGGGGGGAGGAGTTTTGGGGGGTCGTGGTTGAGTTCCGGCACCTATTGTTCGAGGAAAAAAAGCCCTGGTGACAAGACACCGCATTTCGCCACGTCAGCTTGTAGTTTTCGGGAGCAAGCATCATAGGGTGTCAACGCTACTCTTGCACTGAGTAAATAAGCGTTGACACCCTATGATAGGAAGCGCTGAGGAATAGTCTTGCTGGTATGATCACTAGGTAGAATGAGTGATACAACTAGTAAATGGCTGGACACAGTGTATGCAACAAGAGGTACCGTAAGCTTACTCTTGTTAACATTTTAAAATTTGTATTTATATTTTTGCATTTAAAAGGCTAGTCTAGACAAGACTGATATTTTTGTGTTGGATGGATAACAACGGGTTGATCAATCACTGCTTTTGTTTATCTCTCAGCAGTGCCAGCTGTGGACAAAGTCAAGCCTGAGGCAAGAATAAAATTGGCATTCCCTACGCTGCGATACCGTACTAAGGGCACAGAATAACTTCATAAATAAACTCGGTACCGCCAACTAATGCCAGAGTCAAGTCCTTGTAAAAAGTGAACTCCAATTAGCCATACAAACTTAGTAGTATGTGCCCCCCTTCTACACACATACACCAGGACAGCAAGGCTTAAAGGCTTGTTTAGTCTAGCAGAGGTTTAAGTGGTACACTATCTCCACTAGATTATAATCACTTAAAGCAGGGGTGCCCAACCTTTTGAAGAGCGAGGGCCACCTAATCGACTTGGTAACCGGTCGCGGGCCACAATGAGCAGAGCGGGTGCATGGCAGCCCACTCTATTGTCAGGGAAATCTTCCGCCCAACAGCGCCAATCAGCGCCCAATGCGCACACGCGGCAGAATGGCGCTTTGGCGCATGCGCGTGTGCGGGACGGCGTTGCAACGTTCTCGGGTGCGTGCACCGACGCAGCGGCGAATGCGCATGCGCGGCAGCGCACCAATAGGAATCCAGGCGGGCCTATTTAAAGAAACCCAGCTGCACTGACAAGTTGCTGGTTTGTCAGCTTTCCTGTGTATCCTAGACTCTGGAAAACTACCTGAAAATCTCCTTGTGACCCGGACTGGCTTGATTCCTCTGATCTCTCTCCTGGACCAGACCCTCGGCTTGTTATACGGACTTCTGCCTTCTCTTGTGTTTGACCCTCGGCCTGTGACTCGGATCTGCTGCCTGTCTTCAACCCTTGACCTCCTGCCTGTACCTTGGACTTCTACGTTTTCTTGAAACCCTTGCCCTGTTCCCGGCATTTGTCTGGACTTTTACTGATTGCTGTGCTAGACCCTCAGCCGGAACTCTTACATCTGCAGTCGCTACCCGGATTCAGTTTGCCCCTGCTTCTATTGACTCTTGCTGCTTGAACTATACCTATCTAGCTAATTCCCGCTGGAAGCCTGCCCTTCAGTCTACTCAGCACTACCAGACCGTCTGCAAGTACCCACCACCTGCTGGTAGCCGGTGCCGCTTCTCGCCATCCACTCCCTGTCTCACCTCCAGGGGGTGGAGTGCGTCAAGTCGCAAAGGTGAACCACTCTCGGCATCTCGGCCTCGGTAAGTACGTACCTGACATCTATTCTATAGAGCCCACTCTACTTCTTTTTTTTTTTTTGGCGGATCGGATTGGAGGTAGGCGTTTGTAAACGGACACAAGACCATTTACATCTGCTACTCCTTAGAGGTGAATGGAGGGTCCAATTGGGTCGGACTGACCATGTGAAAGGGGCCTATGGCTCAGTGCAGGGAACCCTCAGGTCCACTGCTCTGCACCTGCGGATCAGTTTGAAAGCAGCCCAGTAACCACTGCAGAACACATATGCCCATATATACACTGTGATTTTAGTAATAAACGTACCTTTAATAACAGTATTCTATTCTATTCCATCCCAGAGCAGGAGGTCGCGGGCCACATCAGAGGGCTCCGTGAGCCACATGTGGCCCCCGGGCCACTGGTTGGGCACCCCTGACTTAAAGTGTAACTCCACTTTTGTTGAGAAAAAAACATTCCCCTCTGGGTGATCTATGTGCATTACAAGGATTTTAACAAACTTTGTTGCAGATTCCTAGCTTTTGTTATTCTGAAGTCATCCCTGTATGTTCCTCTGTGCCTCTGTGGTGAGTCGGTCTAAGGGGAGTGGTTTCATAATTATCTATCAGGTGTGCACCTGCAGAGCACTGATGAGATCTGCTGGGCCTGCATCCCTTTAGACGTGTTCCTACAGGAAGTATCTCACCAAAAATAAAAAAAATGTTGCAGGGGGTGCCTGAAATCTGACTTGTATCTTAGGCAGACTTCTGGGAAAATTGGTAAATCAATCACACAAGCAGAAAATTATATTTCTAGGGAGTGGTCAGTACACATTCTGTGTACAGAACAACTCCAGGTAGCCATAGTGAATTGCATTCTCAGAAAATTACATTGGCTGCAGATTGAAAAGGAAAGGTAATTTTTAATAACATTCAATTACAATATGACTTCTGAGGCAATTGTATACGCTATATTATTTTTTCTTTATTTGCTATTTCTTTTTTCCCACGGAAGTGGAGTTACCCTTTATTTAGAAAATGTAAGTGATTGTAAATGTAAACCCTTACATATAGCCAGTGAAATGACTTGCCTCTGGTGATACACAGGGGTGAAACAAATCCTCCTACATGGAAAAAGATTAAACAAATCCCTCTACATAAAATTGTACCTGTTTATCTGCCGGCATGTCTTCTCTAAAGCCATTCAAAGTGCATGATTTATATACAGCCTGTCTGATCTTTCAGAAAGCAGGGAGCAAGGAGCTAAAGTTACACTCTGCGGATCTCAGTTAGCGCTGATTGGAGGGAAGGGACACTCCCCCTTCACACAGGAACAGTGTTGAGGCTGTCAATCACAGGTTGTGTGCTGGAAATCCCTCCCTTGTCACCTTTTCATCTCTTGGTCAGAAGTGACTCATGCTGACAGCAGAGGAATGAAGTAGCAGACAGAAATGACACTTAGTGCTCTTAATTAAGACAAGTAGAAGATATGCTTAGTTCATATGTCATGACAAAGGTTTATAGCTACTTTAAGTCCTGACAGATCACTTCAGGCTGGCCCCTTTTGCAGGTAGAGCTATGTACTGTAAAACAATAAAAATAAGTGCATTTACTGTTTAAAATCCAGTAATGCACTGTCTCGCCCTGCTCTGCACATGCTCAGTTGCTGTCTATTCTCGGCACTGTGCCTAAAATCAGAGCCACTAGAAGCAGATCAGGAATGACACAAACTGTGCTGAGGGAACACAGATTAGGAAGGGAGAAAAGTAAAACAGAAGAGGTGAAAGGACAAATTCTGTTTTCAGGGAGACACAAAAGAGTTAAAGCGGAGTTCCACCCAAAAGTGGAACTTCCGCTCATTTGTCTCCTCCCCCCTCCGGTGCCAAATTTGACACCTTTCTGGAAGGGGGGGGGGGGCAGAAACCTGTCTTTGAGTTCCCAGTGCCAGAAGCCACAGCCGTGGCTGTTGACGTCACCGCTCGGCACCCTCTTCCTTCCCCCACCGCCGGTCCAATAGGAGAAAGGAGCGGAGCCTCGGGCATGCGCAGTAGGGTTCCCGGCATGAAGCTGCAAGGCGACACTGCTGGGTTCCCTTACCCTAAGGTGACCAGATTTTTTAAATAAAATCCGGGGCCATTTTTTTATATTTTTACTAGTAATGGCGACAATCAGCGACTCTCTGCCCGTCGCCGACCGCCTCACAGCCGGTCAAGTCTTACTCTCCGGGCCCCGGTTACTACTGAGTGGGGATCGGAGGAAGATCACTCCACCAGGGAAGGCAAGGAGATAAGCAGGCAGGCGGCTGGCCGGGACTTGAGCCAAGGTAGAAGAACATACGAGCGGAGCTGAATGGGCACCCAAAACTGAAGAAATATTCCCTCCACTCCGACCAGCACATGATCATCAGAAAGGGGCACAGATAATGGAAACAATACACCCCCCTAAGCTATTAAGAGCGGGGGCTGTAATTTCGTTTTTTTTTTTCTTTATTCTTCTTCACTGACTGTCTTTGAAATGGCCCCAGCCCCTGTTCAAATGCAATCTGGGGACAAAACTGGGGACAGACTTGGTCCGGGGTCAGTGTCCTCAATCCGGGGACTGTCCCCTGAAACCGGGGATGTCTGTTCACCCTACCTTACCCGCAATGGCGGTGGCAGCACCCGTCCAGCTGCGGAGCTAAACATCGCTGGACTACAGGACAGGTAAGTGTCCTATTATTAAAGGTCAGCAGCTGCAGTATGTGTAGCTGCTGGCTTTTAATTTTTGCAGCGGTGGGCTGTGAATGGGACTGTCGGTGAGTCAACAGCGGGTCAGAGGAGGAGCCGCTGCGGGACAGAGATGACAGTTGCGCTTTAAAAATTAGAATTTAAATCGAGTCGATTTAAATCGAGCCTTTTTACTAGTGATTTAAATCATGATTGAAACCGACTTGATTTAAATCAAATCCACCGTGCTTTCCTTCCTTCTTTCCATCTCTCTCCTCTGTCATCCTTCCTTCGCCTGTCTCCCTCCATTCCCCCCTCTCCCTCCACTACTCCCCACCCTGTCTGTGGCTCCTTAGCTGTAGTATTTAGTTTCCCTTCAAGGGCCGCAGCGCACCATCTGTCAACAGAGCCGTAAAAAGCTGATACGTGCAGAGGGGGAACAGCCTGCGGCATGGGGAGAAGGGGGGAGCGCCATAGATGAAGGGGGGCGATAAAGACAGGGTGATAGCAAGTGAGCGGGCGAGAGGAAAATTAACTGCCTGCAAAGGAGTTAGGTGACAGTGACACATCAAACATTACACACTATGCTATGGATGCTGTAGAATGACAAATGTAGATTATTACTCTGCGGCGCAGGCGGAAGGGGGTGGCACGATGTGGGGCAATAATGGGCTGGAAATAAAGTAAAATTAGAGGGAGAAGATGGAAAACATTTCCGTCTGCAGCAATAAAAAACAGCAAAGGACCAGCAGAATGTAAAAAAGACGGACGGCACAAGGGCATACAGGTAGACAGGTAGGACTGATTGATCCATCAAAACGTTACTTACATTGCTCCCAGCAACCAATCGCTTGGGTTAATCTATTATTATTTATTTCCTGTGTTTATATAGCGCCGACATATTACGCAGCACTTTGCAGAGGATACAGAACCGTTCACATCAATCTACGTCCCCTAAAGGAGCTCACAATTTAATGTCCCTACCAAGCTGATACGCACACTGAGGGCAATCTGGGAGGAAGCCAGTTAAAGCAGAATTCCCAAATTCTGGGAAATGAGAGCCTCCATCTTTCCCGTTCACTTTCGCACACCTGACTGCTAATTCATCTTTTTTTTTTTTTTGCCCCTTTAAGTACCTTGAAAAGTTTAAAAAACATGTAGGCTTTATTAATGCCTTTAAACCAGTGTTGGACTGTGGGTGGGTGAATGGAATACTTCATGGAGACAGGTATCAGTCCTTTTTGGTGGGTGTTACTGGGTGTGTTAAATAGACCTTCTCGCTGCAATCAGTAATGCCCAAAATGATGGCAATACTTGTAGCCCAGAGAGCCAAGGTTGTCTCCATTACTGCCTGGGCAGAAAGGTAGAGGTTGGTACAGGTACAGCCCAAATGTGGGTCAGCAGCCACCAGTGGAAATTCACCAATGTGAGACTGGTTTTAGTGCCCCCCCCCCCCCCCTTCAACTACTGACCAAGTGGAAAAAATATTTTGTCCCCTAAGGCAGTGGTTCTCAACCCTGTCCTCAAGTACCCCCAACAGGCTATGTTTTGTGAATTTCTCTTAGACCCCTTTTACACTGAGGCGCTTTGCAGGCGCTATAACGCTAAAAATAGCGCCTGCAAAGCGCCCTGAAAGAGCCGCTCCTCACACTCCAGTGTGAAAGCCCGAGGGCTTTCACACTGGAGTGGTGCGCTGGCAGGATGCTAAAACAAGTCCTGCTAGCAGCATCTTTGGAGCGGTGAAGGAGCGGTGTGTGTACCGCTCCTCCACCACTCCTGCCCTTTGAAATGAAGCGCTTTGCAGGTGGTTTTAACCCTTTTTCGGCCACTAGCGGGGGTTAAAAGTATCCCGCTAGCGGCCGAATACCCCCGCAAATACGATGGTAAAGCGCCACTAAAAATAGCGGCGCTTTATCGCCGACGCCCCAGTGTGAAAAGGGCCTTAGATAAAATGGCTTGGTATTTTGGACAGCTATTGACTCTAATTTAAAGCACCTGTGCAAGTTAAAAGAAAACCTGCTAACATGGCCTGTTGGGGGTACTTGAGGACAGGGTTAGGAACCGCAGTGGTTCTCAACCCTGTCCTCAAGTACCCCCAACAGGCCATGTTTTGGAGATTTCTCTTAGCTAAAATAGCTGTCCAAAATACCAAGCCATTGACTCTGATTTAAAGCACCTGTGCAAGATAAAGGAGAACCTGCAAACATGGCCTGTTGGGGGTACTTGAGGACAGGGTTGAGAACCACTGCTCTAAGGAAAAGAGCATGAGGGAAAGTATTGCTTTCTAAGTTGCTATGATAATGCAATCAGGATTAAAAGGGGAAAAAAGGAGTTCAAGCATGAATTGGGCTTTATTCTAAGATAAGGGTCTCCAAACATTCTAAACAGAGGACCAGTTTACTGTCCTTCAGGATTTAGGGGGGCAGACTGTGGCCCGTGGGAGTAGAAAACACCCCATCATTGGTTTTAGTAGAAGAAATAGTGCCCGTCGATGTTGTCAGTAGGAGGGATAGTGCCCAATAATTGGTGTCAGTTTGAGGAATAGTGCACTAAGGGCAAGACAAAAACAAACAAAGGGCCGCATCTGGCCCCAGGGCCACAGTTTGGAGACAACTGTTTCAAAGATTGCTAGAGTATGAAAAAGAAACCTATACTAACAGGTGGATAAAATACAAACTACATGCAGATATTGTTCTGGGAAACATCCAAACCCTAGATCAGGGTTTCTCAACCAGGGTTCCTCCAGGGGTTCCTAAGGCCCCTTTCACACTGACACATTTTTCAGGCGGTTTAGCGCTAAGTCTTAAGTGTGAAAGCCCAAAGGCTTTCACACTGAAGCGGTGCGCTAGCAGGACCGCTCCAAAAGTCCTGCTAGCCGCATCTTTACAGCGGTGAAGGAGCGGTGTGTTCACCGCTCCTTTACCGCGGTCTCCCATTGAAAGCAATGGGAGACCGCGGTAATACCGCCCGCAATGCGCCTCTGCAGAGGCGCATTGCGGGCGGTATTAACCCCTTTTTCGGCCGCTAGTGGGGTTTAAATTCACCCCGCTAGCGGCCGCATACCGCGGTAAAAACGAATACCCACAGCGCACCTCCCACCCCAGTGTGAAAGGGGCCTTAGGGTTCCTTGAGCAATGAGCAGTTTCTGTCTCTTAGATAAGTTCTTACTGACACCATTGATCTTTTTAGCTATCTGTAAGGCCCCTTTCACACTGGGGCGGGCAGGTGCGGTGGCGGTATAGTGAACACACCGCTCCTTCACCGCTGTAAAGATGCGGCTAGAAGGACTTTTGGAGCGGTTCTGCTAGCGCACCGCTTCAGTGTGAAAGCCTTTGGGCTTTCACACTTAAGACTTAGCGCTAAACCGCCTGAAAAACGTGTCAGTGTGAAAGGGGCCTTAGGAACCCCTTCGGGCTTTCACATTGAAGAATACAGGGCACGATTTTTTCAGGCGGTATAACAGCGCTAATATTAGCGCTAAACCGCCTGAAAAACGTGTCAGTGTGAAAGGGGCCTTAGGAACCCCTTCGGGCTTTCACATTGAAGAATACAGGGCACGATTTTTTCAGGCGGTATAACAGCGCTAATATTAGCGCTAAACCGCCTGAAAAACGTGCCAGTGTGAAACGGGCCTAAGGGGGTAATTCTTCACAAGTGTAAGGAGCATTCTTCCCATTGACCATCACACTAGTGCAGTGATGGCGAACCTTGACACCCCAGATGTTTTGGAACTACATTTTCCATGATGCTCAGCTACACTGCAGAGTGCATGAGCATCATGGGAAATGTAGTTCTAAAATATCTGGGGTGCCAAGGTTCGCCATCACTGCACTAGTGTATCATGAGTTGTAGATATAGTCATTTTTAGCAGCGGTTCCCTGAGAACCGGAAAGTTATTTCAAGGGTTCCTCTGTGTTTAAAAGGTTGAGAAAGGCTGCCCTATACCCACAGCCACAATGAAATACTAACCAACTGACTACCATGCCAAAGGCAGAAAACGTTAAGCTGTACCGTTCAGGAACCAACTGGACTTTATAGCTCACGCTTGCTTTGATGGATGTTTCATAAGAAACATGGATCACTATGCTGTCCGAGAGTTAAAGACATTTATCAAAATTTCCGAAAGAGGAACACTTTGTATTGTCTTGGAACCATCACTTATATTCAGATCTGCAATAAATAGCATAGAATTTAGCTTAAAGGGTAACTCCACTTTTGTGTGAAAAAATATAGCAAACAAAAAAAAAATAATGTAGCATATACAATCGCTATACATGCCATGTTGTAATTTAACCCGCTTGCCGCCCGCCGGCCGTCACATTACAGCTGGGCGGTGCGGCTCTCATTCTGGCCGGGCGTCATATGACGTCCTCAACTTCTCGGCCCTCTAGGGGGCGTGCGCCCGCCGCGTCACTTGGGAACTGATGCGCGTGCCCGGTGGCCGCGATATCCGCAATTGCCCGGTAACACAGCAGGACCGTGGATCTGTGTGTGTAAACACACAGATCCACGTCCTGTCAGAGGAGACCGATGGTGTGTTCCCAGTACAGAGGAACACCGATCGGTCTCCTCCCCTTGTGAGTCCCCTCCCCTCTACAGTTAGAATCACTCCCTAGGACACACATTTAACCCCTTGATCGCCCCCTGGTGTTAACCCCTTCCCTGCCAGTCACTTTTTTTACAGTAATCAATGCATTTTTATAGCTCTGATCGCTTTATAAATGTGAATGGTCCCAAAATAGTGTCAAAAGTGTCCGATTTGTCCACCGCAATATCCCAGTCACGATAAAAATCGCAGATCACGGCCATTACTAGTAAAAAAAAAAAAAATGCCATAAATCTATTCCCTATTTTGTAGACGCTATAACTTTTGCGCAAACCAATCAATATACGCTTATTGTGATTTTTTTACCAAAAATGTGTAGAATACATATCGGGCTAAACTGAGGGAAAAAAATTAAATAAAAAAAGTGTAGATATTTATTATAGCAAAAAGTTAAAAATATTGTGGTTTTTTTTCAAACTTGTCCCTGTTCTTTTGTTTATAGCGCAAGAAATAAAAACTGCAGAGATGATCAAATACCACCAACAGAAAGCTCTACAGCTCTAGTACAGTGTAGCATGACCGCGCAATTGTCATTCAAAGTGTGACAGCGCTGAACGCTGAAAAATGGCCTGGGCAGGAAGGGAGTTTAAGTACCCTGCATTGAGGTGGTTAATGTTATTAAATATTATTAAATATTACCTTTCATTTTCAATCTGCAGCTGCTGTAATTTTCACTAAAATTGAATGCAATAAGGCAACCTGGAAGCATTCTTTACACAGCTGGTGTACATACCACCCCCAGAAATGTCATTTCCTGCTTGTGTGATTGGCTCACAGATTTTTCTAGAAGTCTACACTAATTAAATTTTTAGGCACCCCTCATAAAAGGAATTTCACTTTCGGTAAGATATTCCCCAA
Source organism: Rana muscosa (assembly GCA_029206835.1). Classification (NCBI taxonomy): domain Eukaryota; kingdom Metazoa; phylum Chordata; class Amphibia; order Anura; family Ranidae; genus Rana; species Rana muscosa. Next base: position 52,838,283 of record CM055128.1, on the reverse strand, counting down.
GGGTTATTTCCAAAGGGTTGTAGACCCTGCACATTTTCTCATTAGAACACTGAGAGTGCACAAGCTGATTACAATAAACCAGACCCTCCCATTCGGAATCAGTATCCATAGGACATAATGAAACAAGCAAGAGCAAACTCCAGAGCAAAAAAAACTAGAAATCTGCTACAAAGTTTGTTAAAATCCTTGCAATGTACATTGATCACCCAGAGGGAAATCTTTTTTGCATAACAAAAGTGGCGTTACTCTTTAAATTTGATAAGTTGAAGTGGTTGTAAACCCTTTGTATGGACTTCTACCTATAGGTAAGCCTAGAATAAGGCTTACCTATAGGTAGTGGAAATATCTCCTAAACGTGCACCGTTTAGGAGATATTTCACTTGTAGTCCGCCGTAAATACCAACGGCGCATGCGCGGGGAAAAAACAAAACAAAGTGCTGTTTCTTCCCCAGCCTGTGCCGCAAATCGCGTGCGCGGGCGTGACGTCACGCGGCTCCGGCGAATCACAGAGCCGGAGTCCGTGGCCCGGAGGGAAGAGGAGCCAGAAGATGGACGCTTCCTACTCTGGAGACATCGCTGGATTCTTTTGCAGGTAAGTGGCACATAATGGGCTAGTATGCGATGCATACTAGCCCATTATGCTTTTCATTTGCAGGCTTTGCAGCGGGCTAAAGAGGAAGTAAAACCCATCAGGGTCTACTTCCTCTTTAATGTGGCGCAATGCCGAATTGAGACTGTATAATACCAACACAGCCTATTTAACCTCTTCACGCCTCCTGAGCCTTTAAGAGGTTTATGGTGCCGGGAGGCGGGGTGGGGCTAGGGCTGCGCTGAGAGTGCGTGCGCTGTGCGCACCCGGGACAGTTACCGGTGCCTAACCGGAAGCTTGCGTGATTGGCTGTCATGGCAGTCACTTGATCCAAAAACTCCTGATCCCTGCTTGTGGTTAGGCACCGGTAATTGTCCCGGGAGCGCACAGTGCCCAAACACTCGGCGCAGCTCTAGTGACAGAAGTTCACGCAAATATGCGGCCTCTCGGCCCCGGGAACCAGACACCAAGAGGCCGCATATTTGCATGTGACCGGCGCCAAGGGGTTATAGATAATATAGGATATGAAGAATAAGAGTTTCTTGCCACTGTGCCAATTCATGCAACATCTTTTATTCCCTAATAAAATTTAATAAGGAATTTGATTAGTCATTATGGCCAACTTCACCCTTTTCCTAGTAGTCTTTTCTCCAGTTTTTGTAAATCTGTAATCCGAGACATGTACCTGTAAAGCCCCGTACGCACGGTCGGACTTTTGGCCAACAAACTTCATTTTGAGCAAGTTGGACCAACAATCCGACCGTGTGTACGCTCCATCGGACAACCTTTTTTTTTTTTTTTGTTTTCATCGGACAAAAGTTGGGTCTGCAAACGGACAAACTTTAAGCCAACAAAAGTCCGATGGAGCAAAGTCCGACCGTGTGTACAGAAAACCATCGGACTTTTGTCCGATGGACAAAACAACTAATGTTAAAATCAACCAACAATAGCAGAAGTTGACCAAAGGGTGGCGGTAAAGAGCAGAAAAGAGCTGAAAAACCACGTGATGTTGGAAGACGTTTTGGGAAAGTTTGCAGAAAAGTCCTGTGGTGTGTATGCTATGGGTGTGCCCGGCCAACTCCGTTCGGACAAAAATCCACGGAAAAGTCCGATGGAAGTCCGACCGTGTGTATGGGGCTTTATTCTTACTTTAAGACAACAAGATGTCATAATAACAGTGTGATGATGTCATCTATATGTTCCTATGACTCTTTTACAAAGTGTATAATGGGTTGTTTTTTTCATAGCAAGAGCCTGACCTTTCTTTGACTGTTGAAGTTTCTAGAAGAATGAGGGGTCAGTTAAGAGAAGGAGTTGATAAATCCGGAGTGAGATCTGCTTATGTGTGGTGAAAAACAATGAAATGAGGCCCACCATATGACAGTGAGAAGACACTTCAGCCTATACTGAGCAGGGAGCGGTAACTATCCTTCCCCGATCTTTGTTCTGCCCCTCCAGCACGCAGCACGTTGAGAGGTTGAGCCAACTGCTGGTCATTTATCTGGGTGGATCCCGACATTATTGTCAGAATCTTTCCAGAGTCTGGACCAGCTCTCTGACGTCGGGCAACAGCAGGCTTTAGCCCAATGTCAGCTGAATCTGGCTCAAAGGGGTGCAAAAATAAGTGCATTCCTTTGGCCCAGAAGAGAAGTATGGCCAAAAAAGCTTACAAAGAGATCTTTCATTGTATTTTTTATTGTACAGTTCTGTCCCCTATTGGGACACAGTACATGTAGTACCTTGCCCCATGTTTCTAAGTGCTTTTTATATTTCAATATTTGTATTGAAAAGATCTGGTAATAACAGAAATAACACTGGAACAAAGTCAATTCTCAGGTTGTCATCATATTAAGACACCGTTAAATAATGTATGAACAGTGAAGGTAAGTAAAATCCAACATCAGAAGAAAAAGGCATATATCAGGCAAGAAATGGTCTCAGTGAAATATCCAAAACCTAAATGTACTATTCATCATCGTCAAGAAATAAAACAAAAAGACGTAGTCCTGAGCAATAATGGGTCCGAGAGTAAACATTTCCTATCGGTAACCAGGTATACAGTTATGCAAGATGGAGGGCAGGAACAAAGGCATGGTACGGGGGAACAGAGGGGACGGGTGGGAGGAAAATAATGGATAAGGAGTAGCGGGGAGACCCCCAACACTAATTCCTGAGACTATCATTGGGCACACCACTGTATAAGGCCCTAAACACAATAAATGTAGATAACAGAGAGGGGAAAAAAAAAAGAGAAGAAAGAAAAAAAATGGTGAGAAGAAAGAAATATAGGAGAGGGTCAGGCCAGAGCTCATTGGGGAACTGAGCTATAACAAATCCACGGGTCCCATACAGTGGTGGGCACTCCATCCATGCGTTCGGCCCCCTGATCTACATAAAGGGCACCGGACGCATGGATTCCAATGGTGGGGGTGTGTTTTTTTGAAGCATGTGATTAGAGCCAAGGGCTCTAATAGGCTTCAAAATAGGGTGGGCCCGAGGCGCAGGGCACTGTGCCATGATCCCACCCAGTTGTGGGACACTGGCAAATGAATATTCCCTATTCTTCCTCATTCTCCTCCTGGCCAATTAGAAAGCCCCTTCTGGCCAGGGAGTCTTAGAACTTCCTGGCCACTCATGTCTCAGGACACACTTCTGGTTTCTATTCGGCCAGAAGGAGAATGTCTCCTGTGTGCTCGCCGGAGCGGCCTTGGCTCTTCCTTCTCCCTGCCTCCATAAGGTAAGACAGCCTCTCAGGTCTCCCGCGGGGGGTGATCGCCGCCGCCCATTTTCCGTGCGGGGGGGTAGGGGTAGGGTTGCCACCTCATCCCTTTAAACCCGAACACATATGAATTACACAGGTTCTGAGGCTAATTTAATGCAGATGAGGCACCAAGTGAGTTTAATTACCACCTTAATCAGCCACAGAACCTGTGTAATTCATATGTGTTTGGGTTTAAAGGGATGAGGTGGCAACCTTAGGTAGGGGGTGATCGCCGCAGCCGCCGCTTGTTTCCGCAAGGGGGATGGGTGGTGGATGACCCGCCATCCGTCTCCCACGAGGAAGGGGGGGGGGGGTTGGTGGGTGTGGTTGACGGTTGACGGATGACCCGCCGTCTGTCTCCCTTTATATATGTGTGACTCCCATCTGGCGGATTTCATGGGTGCTTCTGATGACCTTTACTTTTGTAAAAAAAGGAGATCAGCGTAAATGAACAATCAGCACTTATGCACTGGAAATATAGGAACACACAAAGGCTGATAATGAGCAACTTCTCAGCACATTTCCAACATGCTGAATATGCAAAACAAGCTGTATCCAGCCAAGTGCCCAGCACTGCGATATGTACACTACAGCAGAGGGGTTTCTGCAGCTGCAATATTTATTACCACTATTATTGCTCATTGCTTTTGGAAACACTATAGGGGAGATCTCATACCTGGAGTATCCCAGGGATACCAGCATGTAACTTTACCCAACAACATTGGCAAACGTCAGGGGTGGTTGGATGGGGTGGCTGCAGTGGATTTCTTTTTTTCCAGGATTTTCCCTTTATTTGTACCTGATGATAATGCCAGTAATTCACTTCCTGGTCTAGGGTGATATTCTGAATGAATGCAAAGTGTTCTCTGATTGGATGAGATGGAGAGTGTGACATCACCGGCAACCTGCCTCTCTTCCTTCTTCAATCAGAGAATGCCTAGCATTCATTCAGAAAATGTCCCCCTAGGTAAGGAAGTGGATTACTGGTAGGATCCCAGGGAATAATAAAGGAAAAGAAATCCTGAAGAAAGAAAACGAATGCGCCTCTTCAAATCAGAGAACACTTTGCATTCATTCAGAAAATGCAAGACATTGGGGTGGATTTACTAAAACCACCCTTTGCCTAGTACACATGACCGTTTTTTCAGACGGAAAACTGCTATGAGAGCTTTTCGTCGGGAATCCCGGCCGTGTGTATGCTCCATCGCAGTTATTCCAACGGGAAAACTGCCGGACAAAAAAAAGAGAGCACGATCTATTTTTTCCCATCAGGAAAAAATCCTGGCGGGAAAACCGCTGGTTTTCCGACGGGCAAAAAAACGCGCATGCTCAGAATCAAGTATGAGACGGGAGCGTTCTTTCTGGTAAAACTAGCGTTCGTATTGGAGATAGCACATTCGTCACGCTGTAACGAACTGAATCGTCTCTCACCAAACTTTTACTAACACGAGGATCAGCAAAAGCAGCCCAAAGGGTGGCGCCGTTGGCACGGAACTTCCCCTTTATAGTGCCGTTGTACGTATTGTACGTCACCGCACTTTGGACGGGCGGACTTTTGTCTGAGCGTGTGTATGCAAGGCAGGCTAAGAGGAATTCTGTCGGGAAAACCGTTGGTTTATTATCCGACGGAAAAACGGTCGTGTGTACTAGGCATACGTGCAAAATCTGGCGCAGCTCTGCAAAGAAACCAACCAGCTTACATTTTTATTTTTCAAAGTTTAATTGAACAAGCTGAAGTTAGAAGCTGATTGTCTACCATGCACAGCTGCACCATATTTTTCACTCTCTAGTCTTAGTAAATAAACCCCATCATCCGGAACCTGGAAGCTAGTGGAGATCACTGGAGTACGGCGATCAGTGCCTCAGCAACCAATCACAAGTCAGAACTGACACATGAATCTCAGATCTCGGGTGGCCTGGCAGAAGATTATGGCAGCAGGGAAGGGTATGGAAGGTAAATTACGGCTCAAAGATCCTTTAATGGGCATAGCACATGTTCATTTTAAAGTGTAATTGCAGTTTTGATGCTGTTGCACTTATATGATAGATCCCCGTATGTAGCCCCTCCGTCCACCTGCTGCCATTCCAGAAAAATATTGCTAACTATATCACACAGCCACTTGTCAAAATGTTGCAAATTTGTACTGGGCAGTTCATAAAAATTAATGCAGAACATTTATGCATTATGGCCACTAGATGGCAATGATGATCAAAAAAATAAGTATGCTCCTCAGCTCCATCTAGTGGCCAATAATGTGGTATTTTCCGAAGTCACACATTCAATTTGCAGAGAATAAACCCTGAGAACATCCGACTTTGCCCTATTCACATTGTGAGGGGGCTAGCTCGGCAGCGGGTATGTGTGACCCCCGGGATGGGCTCCCCACCCAAAAACAGGCCCAGCAGACGGAGGTTGTGGTTTTCAAAATCAAAAAAGGTGCGGTTTATTTTCTATTTACAGTGACAAAAACACAGCAAGGCAAAAAAAACAAACACAAAATAAATCCTGGTCAACTTGACCTCTGACTAAACTTACAGGTTTCCTAACTAACGACTGGGATCAGCCTAGTGCTGTCCTAGTCCCTGGTTTTAAATGTCCAAGCAAAATATAGCCACACAGGCTTTCTCTCACCGCACAGGGGTTCACTCTCCCTAGACAGTCCACACAGGTCTGCTTCCAGGCATGAGCCAACATCTAATGAATCTGGGCTTTCTTATAGAGGCCTAAATGAGCTGACACGGTTCAGCTGGACTCATCAACTCCCTGTCTGCACGACGCCCAGCCCTCTCCCTAGAGGTATGAGTCATCAATGAGCCCACTAGTCTCAGCTGGGCTTATACAACTCTCCACCTAGCTGTATAAATCGGCGTAAAGCCTGAATCTGGGCGAAATATATCTACCCCCCTGGATGCAACCAGGTGACTTTACCTTCCTGCTGTCACATACCCCCCCCTCTTGTTTTAACCTCGGGGTTGGAACACCAGCAATCAGGCATTCATGTACTCGAGACAAAGCATCCACATTCCCCATTTGAACGCCAGGGCGATGCTTTACTGTGAAGTTGAATTCCTGGAGGGCCAGGAACCACCTATTCACTCTTCTATTTGTTTCCTTGTTTTGAGCCATCCACTTTAACGGAGCGTGATCCGTAACCATGTCAAAGTGCCTACCTAGCAGGTAGTACCGAAGGGAATCTAGAGCCCACTTCACCGCTAAACACTCCTTTTCAACGGTGGCGTAATTTACCTCATGGGACTTCAACTTCCTGCTGAGGTAAATGACTGGGTGCTCTTCCCCGTTCCAGACCTGGGACAATACTGCTCCTAACCCCACATCTGACGCATCACTTTGTACGACAAAGTCTTTAGAGAAGTCGGGTGAGTACAACACTGGCTGGCTACATAAGGCTTGTTTCAAGAATTGGAATGCTGCCTCAGCCTCGGGGGTCCATTTAATCATGACCGACCCTTTCCCCTTCGTCAGGTTGGTTAGGGGCACAGCCTTAGAAGCAAAGTGGGGAATGAATCGCCGATAATACCCAGCGATTCCCAGAAAGGCTCGTACCTGCTTCTTGCTGTTGGGACGTGGCCAACTCTGGATGGCCTCGACTTTGTTGAGTTGGGGTTTTATTACTCCCCTCCCAATGGTGTACCCAAGATATTTGGCCTCCTCCTGCCCAATGGTACACTTCTTGGGGTTAGCCGTAAACCCTGCTTCCCGAACAGAGTCCAGGACTGCTTGCACTTTTGGCAGATGTGAGGCCCAATCTGTGCTATGGACAATTACGTCATCCAGGTAAGCCGCAGCATACTTCCGATGGGGCCTCAGCATCTGGTCCATTTTCCGCTGGAATGTGGCCGGCGCATTCTGTAACCCGAACGGCATTCTTTTATATTGGAACGCCCCGTCTGGGGTTACAAATGCGGTTTTCTCTTTGGCTGACTTGGCCAGGGGGATTTGCCAATACCCTTTTGTGAGGTCAAGAGTCGTCATGTATCGGGCTGTTCCCAGCCGGTCGATCAACTCATCTATACGTGGCATGGGGTAGGTGTCAAATTTTGTAACTTTGTTCAACTGACGAAAATCGTTACAAAATCGCCAGCTCCCATCCGGTTTAGGCACCAACACAATGGGACTAGACCAATCACTTTGGGACTCCTCTATCACCCCTAAGTTCAGCATTTTCTGTACTTCCTCCCGTATTGCCTCCCGTCGGGCCTCTGGGATCCGATAGGGTTTTAACTTCACCCTTTCACCGGGCGGGGTAATAATGTCATGCTCTACCCCAGATGTTTGTCCCGGCAGCTCAGAGAATACCTCCTTGTTGCGAAGCACAAACTCCTTAACCTCCTGTTGTTGGGGTTGTGACAAGGTGGCTGCGATTCCAACCTCAGGAATCACGCAACCAGTTTGGGCTGGTGACCAAGTGTCTGCGACTAGGGACTCTCTATCCCTCCAGGCTTTCAACAGATTAACGTGATAGATCTGTTCGGGCTTTCGCCTTCCTGGTTGTCTGACCTTGTAATTCACTTCGCTCACTTTTTCCATTATCTCGTAGGGGCCTTGCCATTTGGCAAGGAATTTACTTTCAACCGTAGGGACAAGTACCAATATCCTATCCCCCGGGGAAAAGGTACGGGTCTTGGCTCCACGGTTGTACACTCTCTGCTGTGCCAACTGCGCTTGGGCCAAATGTTCCTTCACGATGGGCATTACCTGTGCAATTCGATCTTGCATCAGGGCGACATGCTCAATCACACTCCTGTGGGGAGAACTCTCACTTTCCCAAGTTTCCTTGGCAATATCCAACAGCCCTCTTGGGTGTCTCCCATACAGTAACTCAAAGGGGGAGAATCCCGTAGAGGATTGGGGCACCTCCCTAATAGCAAACATCAAATAAGGAAGTAGACAGTCCCAATCCTTTCCATCCCTATCCACCACTTTCTTCAACATTTGTTTTAGGGTTTTGTTGAATCTTTCAACCAGCCCATCGGTTTGGGGGTGATACACAGATGTACGTAATTGCGTCACTTTGAACAATTTACACAGCTCCTTCATAACCCGGGACATAAAGGGTGTACCTTGGTCCGTAAGCAGTTCTTTACAAATACCCACCCGGCTAAAAACAAGAGATAGCTCTTTGGCTATGGTTTTGGCCGAGGTATTTCTGAGAGGGATCGCTTCTGGATAACGGGTGGCATAGTCCATTATAACCAATATGTACTGGTGCCCCCTAGCGGACTTGATTATAGGACCTACCAAATCCATTGCGATTCTCTCAAACGGGACCTCAATGATGGGTAGAGGGACCAGCGGGCTACGGAAGTGTGGCATCGGGGCCGACCTCTGACACACAGGGCAGGAGGAACAATAATTTTCTATGTCCTTCATCACCCCAGGCCAATAGAATCTCTGTAATACCCTCTCTCGGGTTTTCTCTGTCCCCAGATGACCTCCAAGAATGTGCCCATGGGCCAACTCCAACACCAACTTCCTGTAAGGTTTGGGCACCACCAGCTGCTCAACGGTTTCTTCTGCCCTTTTTGCCACCCGATACAGTAGGTCCTTCTCTACGCTGAAGTATGGGTAAGTGCAGGTATTATCTGGGTTCACTAACTCGCCATCTATTTTCACTACGTTTTCCCGTGCCTTTATTAGGGCGGGGTCTTTCAACTGTTCTGTGGCAAAGTTTTCCCTGTGAACCTCAAGATCAGAAAACTCCACAGACGGTAGGTTTTCGTCTGAGGAGGTGGGCTCCTCTCCAGTTTCTTGAGTCTCCCCTGCCAATACTGACAAGGGAAATTCGGGAGAGTCCTCACCACTCTCAGAGGAGTTCTGGCTATCATATTCCTGGTACATAGGGGCACCAGTGGGGGGCTCATGATCATCCCACAGTTCCCAGAACTTCGGAAAATCCCTTCCCACAATGGCGTCATGCGGTAACTGAGACACTAAGCCCACTGGATGAGAAAGGGTACCTTTGGGGGTCTCGAAACACACTGTAGTCACTGGATACTCTCGGGTGTCCCCATGCACACAAATAACGGCTACCTTGCTATTCCCAGAGACCTCTGTTTTAACTAACTCAGCCTTTATCAGGGTCACAAGGCTACCTGAATCCAGCAATACCACAACATTTCTACCATTAATACACATTTTGCATAAATGTTTCTCAGTTCCCCGAATGGCAGTGCATGCGACTGTCGCACACAGCGACTGACGTCTGCCCGTCAGAAAGTCACACTGCATGGGTTCCTCCAAAACCGGGCAATTTGCTGCAATATGTCCCGCTTGCCGGCAGCGGTAGCAAATGATCCTTCTTGCCGCCTCTTGAGCCGCTGATTTCCCAGGCTGTTCTCGCCAAACTTGGGGTAGAGCTCCCACCCTCTCACTCTCTCCACCCTTACCCCTTGGAATCATCTTATCCGCCCCTGGGGATGGTCTGGTCTTAGGGTGGAAAGTCCGAGTGTCTCTGGAAGAGGCCGTCAGGTTCTCTGTAGCCAAGTATTTCTCCACACGATCCACAAGACCATCGGCCGTCTCTGGGTCTCCATGGCTTACCCACTTTTGGATGGCAGTAGGAAGAGCTCTCAAAAACCGATCCATTACAACACGTTCCACAATCTTTGGTGCGGACAAAGTCTCTGGCTGTAGCCACTTTCTGCTCAGGTGAATGAGATCATACATTTGAGACCTGGGGGGTTTTCCAAGCTGGAAAGTCCAGTTATGCACACGCTGAGCCCGGACAGCCAGGGTGACACCCAGCCTTGCCAATATTTCAGCTTTTAGCATCACATAGTCTTTTGCTTGGTCAGGCTCTAGGTCATAGTAAGCTTTCTGCGATTCACCCGTTAACAGAGGAGCCACCAGTCCAGCCCACTGCTCCTCAGGCCACTTTTCTCTTTCAGCGGTCCTTTCAAATGTGGTCAAAAATACCTCTGGATCATCCTCTCCAGTCATTTTTGTCAATAAACGACTCACCCCAAAGGACGCGGTATTAGTGGGACGGCTTTCCTCACCGGTCTGCGGACGTTGCTGCATTACTGCTTCCATCTGTTGTTGTAGTCTCTGCTCTTGCTTCTGCAACAGGTCTATGAAGCGGGCCTCAGATTGCTGTTGGGCTTGTTGCTGAGCCTCCAGACTCTGTTGTAAAGTTGCAAGGCTCTGTTGATGAGCTTGCTGCTGGGCTGCAAGGCTCCTTTGCAAACCTGCATTTGTCTGCTGTTGATTGGCATTTGCTAGAGCCAGCTGTTTCAGTATCTCCTCCATGCTGGCTTAAAAAAAAACTGCCACTGGTTCTCCACCAACTGTGAGGGGGCTAGCTCGGCAGCGGGTATGTGTGACCCCCGGGATGGGCTCCCCACCCAAAAACAGGCCCAGCAGACGGAGGTTGTGGTTTTCAAAATCAAAAAAGGTGCGGTTTATTTTCTATTTACAGTGACAAAAACACAGCAAGGCAAAAAAAACAAACACAAAATAAATCCTGGTCAACTTGACCTCTGACTAAACTTACAGGTTTCCTAACTAACGACTGGGATCAGCCTAGTGCTGTCCTAGTCCCTGGTTTTAAATGTCCAAGCAAAATATAGCCACACAGGCTTTCTCTCACCGCACAGGGGTTCACTCTCCCTAGACAGTCCACACAGGTCTGCTTCCAGGCATGAGCCAACATCTAATGAATCTGGGCTTTCTTATAGAGGCCTAAATGAGCTGACACGGTTCAGCTGGACTCATCAACTCCCTGTCTGCACGACGCCCAGCCCTCTCCCTAGAGGTATGAGTCATCAATGAGCCCACTAGTCTCAGCTGGGCTTATACAACTCTCCACCTAGCTGTATAAATCGGCGTAAAGCCTGAATCTGGGCGAAATATATCTACCCCCCTGGATGCAACCAGGTGACTTTACCTTCCTGCTGTCACAACATGCATTTACATGCAGTCTCAATGAACAAACAGTTATGCAATTTTTTTCTACAAATACACCCCAGAGTATATGAACACTATGCACTTTTCCATGTAGCCTGATGAGTTAAAGTCCTTTGCACTTAGCACTTCGTTCCCTATGGTATGGGGCAAAAAGGAAACTGAACAATTATGCCGCGTACACACGACCGTTTTTAATGTCATTGAAAAAAACTGAATTTTTCTCGACGTGATTTTTCTCAAGCCTGCCTTGCCTACACACTATCGTGAAAAAAAATGCTTGAGTAAAGCGCGGTGACGTACAACACGTACGACGGCACTATAAAGGGAAAGTTCCATTCGGATGGCGCCACCCTTCATGTTAGTAAAGTTTGTTGAGCAACGATTCGCGCTTTTCAGCCTCGTGCTTTTCAGTCTGTTACAGCGCAACGGACTGTTACCAGAACGAGCGCTCCCGTCTCATACTTGATTCTGAGCATGCGCATTTTTTTTCACGTCGTTAAAGCCTACACACGGCCGTTTTTCAGAAAAACGACGATGTAAAAAATGACGTGAAAAATTAGAGCATGTTCCATTTTTTTCATGGCAATTTTTCACATCGTGAAGAATGCTCTGAAGCCCACACACGATCATTTTTAATGACCATTTTAATTTTTTTTATTTTTCTCGTCATTAAAAACGGTCGTGTATACGTGGCATTACTGTTCTTACTGAGCAACTCGGGGGGGAGGGGGTACCGCCTGTGACCCCCCTGACCCGACCGGCTGACCGGGGGGTGGTGTCATCTGTGGGGGTGGCGGCGGGGGTGGATTGTTTGCCGCCCCACCCCCCAAAAAAAAAACACCAGCCACCACTGAGCGTAGACAACGAAATTTCGTGGCCATATGGACCACTAGATGGACCATTAGGAGAATGATGGTGGACAGGGTGCTTGTCATTTTGTAAAGCCACTTCCAAGTATGGCATCGACCTTGTGTGCATGTGGTTTGGGTGGTACCTCTGCGTCCTGCCACTTATGTGCTTCTTCCATCTTTACTTTTTCAGCCTTTCTGCTGCTAGTATCTGGTCCGGCTGCTTTGCCCCCTTTCCACACCAAGAGGCACATACATAACATTGGGGACTTTCATGGTAATCCTTTTTGTACATGTGCTGCTTGTGCTTTCGTACCTGATAAATACTCATATATGTGTAATTAATAATTTATGTTGTGCTGATTTTTTTAAACCTTTAAATGTATTCACAGATCTGTTTGGTAAACCACCCTACAAAATATTCATCCTGTTTGTGACAAGTGCGGATATGATTTTTTTATTATTAATGAGACAGCAGACAAGTTCTGTGAAACGCGTTGTAGATGTCTAAGTGAGTTTGTGTACTATTAAGAACCATATGAAAGTATTCAGGATGGTTAAACAACTTGCATGTGTGCTTTTAAGGACATTACTGTATATATTTTTCATACATATACGCACATTTTATCCCTTTGTCTAACATGGTACATTTATAAACATCCTGTTATATAAGGGGTTAATACAAGCTCATGTAAATGTCACTCAGGCAGCTGCCCGATCACTTTTACAGTACCAAGAAGGTACAACCAAGCCTCCCGTTCTTCAGTACTGGAAGTACATGATTTAGCTTAGTGTTCAAAAGACTGACTGCCACATCCCTAATGCACAGTATCTCACAAAAGTCAGTACACCCCTCACATTTTTGTAAATTTTTTATTCTATCTTTTCATGTGACAACACTGAAGAAATGACACTTTGCTACAATGTAAAGTAGTGAGTGTACAGCTTGTATATCAGTGTAAATTTGCTGTCCCCTCAAAATAACTCAACACACAGCCATTAATGTCTAAACCGCTGGCAACAAAAGCTGATAACATGCAAACAAGGAAATGACAGTTATCGGCTCTCCAACAGCATGTGAGGAGAGGAGAGCCGATCAGCGGAATTTCCTCACAGGGGAGATCTGTACAGATAATCAGTGCCCTGATTATCAGTGCAGCCCCAACAGTGCACAGCAGTGATGCCAATCTGTGCCCATCAGTGATGCCAGTCAGTGCTGCCTTTCAGTGCCCATCAGTGCCTGCTCATGAGTGCCCATCAGTGCCGCCTATCATTGCCCATATGGGCCACCTATCCATGCCCATCAGTGCGGCCCATCAGTGCCACCTATCAGTGCCACCTATCTGTGCTGCCTATCATTGCCAATCTGTGCCCATCAGTGCCCATCAGTACTGCATATCAGTGCCGCCTATCAGTGCCCATCAATGCTGCATATTAGTGCCTCCTCATCAGTGCCCTTCAGTGCTGCCTCATCAGTGCACATCAGTGAAGGAGAAAAATTACTTACTGTATATACTCGAGTATAAGCCGAGTTTTTCAGCACATTTTTTTGTGCTGAAAATGCCCCCCTCAGCTTATACTCGAGTCACCTTTTTGTGCCTGATCTCCCGGACTTTGGGGACCCGGTACCGGCCGGGACCCCAAACTTGGCACACATGTAGCCCCACTCTTCCTCTACAAGTGTGCAAAGTTTGTTATCTGGGGGACCTACGGCCGGGGAGCACTGATTTTTCCAAGCCGGGCACCCCTTCTTTAGACTCCCATGTTAAACGTCAGTCTAATCATGGACACAGTGAGGCATGGGCACAGTGAGGCATGGGCACAGTGAGGCATGGACACAGTGAGGCATGGACACAGTGAGGCATGGGCACAGTGAGGCATGGACACAGTGAGGCATGGACACAGTGAGGCATGGACACAGTGAGGCATGGGCACAGTGAGGCATGGGCGCAGTGAGGCATGGACACAGTGAGGCAAAGTGAGGCATAGTGAGGCATGCAGATGGACACCCTAGGCTTATACTCGAGTCAATACGTTTTTCCATTTTTTGTGGTTAAATTAGGTGCCTCAGCTTATATTCAGGTTGGCTTATACTCGAGTATATACAGTATTTACAAAATTTGTAAAAACAAAATTACAAAACTTTTTTTTTTTTTTTAATTTTCAGTCTTTTTTGTTTTTTCTAGCAAAAAATAAAAAGCCCAGCAGTGAATAAATACCACCAAAAGAAAGCTCTATTTGTGGGGAAAAAATTATAAAAATTTCACATCCGGTCCAGTGTTGCATGACCGAGCAATTGTCATTCAAAGTGCGAGAGCGCTGAAAGCTGAAAATTGGCCTGGGCAGGAACGGGGTGGTAAAAAAAAAAAAAAGTGGTTAACGTAATTTTCTAGCAAAAGATGTTGATGTGCAAAAAAAGAACAAAAGTGGTTTATGAAGAATGGAGATTTGTGAAAATAAAAAGGTTTTCAAATTTTTGTAAAACATGTATACATCTATAGATGTTAGATTTTTTTTTTTTACTTTTGCATGAATTGGCCTTAAAAACCCAGGATGCTTTTTTTTTTTTTGTACCAGGGAAGCCACAACATCTCCTAGCCCGCCATACTTTTTATTTCCAGAATTTTGTTCGTGTTGACGAAGAGCGAGAGAGAGAACCTTTTCAAATGATACAGCGGCGCAAAGTGAACAAAACAAAATGAGAAAGGTGTCTTCTTAGGAGAACACTATAAAATGTCACGGCAAACACAAAGCAGCTTGATAAAAAAAAACAGAAGATAAATGGTGGAAAGAAAAGAATAATGAGCAGAAGACAACGGCAAAGGGGCGAGGGGGTGAAGGTATTGTGAGACAGATGGAGAAGAAGATGAAGGAAGGGGAGAAGCTGTAAAGGTTAGTGAGCCAGAGAAAAGGAAAAAAAAAAAAGAAAAAATCAGGGAAGAAGGTAGGAGGAAAGAGAGGGAAGCAAGGTGAAGGAGAGGGAGAGCATGCTTCAGAGCAGCAGCTGGAAGATTGGAAGAGACAGCTACGGAATTACATATCCAGGGAGATTTAGGGGAAAAAAACAATGTGACAGGAGAACAGAGACAGGAGCGGGGCCCATGCAGGGACTTCAAAAGCTATTACTGAGAGGGACTGTCTGCAAGAGCAATGGATAGAAGGAGAAAAAGGAGAGCAGGGGACATAGAAATATATAATGCAGGAACTAGGGACTGCGAAATAAAAGACGGAGAAGGATGTACCTCGAATATTGATGCTTCAGAAAATGTAATTTATGTCGGCTCAGGTCACCGTCTCGGCCGCCGCAATAAACTGTTTTGCCTCATACATCTAATTCTATTTATATATCTTCCACATCAGTAATGGCTTGTGGGCATATTCCTTGACCAGTCAGATATTAGGACTCCAGAGATACTTTCTGAGGAAACGCTTATGCCTCGTACACACGACCGGCTTTCCTGACATGCCAAAAACCAGTGTTTTTCCCTGACGTGATTCCTCTCAAGCCTGCCTTGCATACACACGTTCAGGCAAAAATAGGCTCGACCAAAGCGCGCTGACGTACAACACGTACGACGGCACTATAAAGGGGAAGATTCATTCAAATGGCGCCACCCGTTGGACTACTTTTGCTGATCCTCGTGTTAGTAAAAGTTTGGTGAGAGACGATTTGCGCTTTTCAGTCTCGTGCTTTTCAGTCCGTTACAGCGTGACAAATGTGATATCTCCATTACGAACGCTAGTTTTACCAGAAAGAGCGCTCCTGTCTCATACTTGATTCTGAGCATGCGTGTTTTTTTTGCCCTCGGAAAAGCATACACACGAGCGCTTTTCACGATGAGAAAAAGACCGATGGGAAACACGATGGGAAAAAAGAAAGCAGGCTCTTTTTTTTTGCAGGCAGTTTTCTCGTCGGGAAAACTGCTATGGAGCATACACACGACTGGTTTTCCCGACCAATCTAAAAAATGGCAGTTTTCTTGTCAGGAAAACCGGTCGTGTGTACGGGGCATGAGACTCAGCAAATGCTTTACAATATAATAGTGGCGTATTACGAAGCATGGCCTACGAGTCAATGGAGGTGTTCTTTTTAATTTTGGGTGGGACACATGGTCATTTGAGGTTTGGTGCTGGAGAAGGAATTTATGTGTGCCGTGGACAGCCTGTAGAACTAACAGATTGATTTTGGAAGAAACCAAACTGGCTATGTCACTAGAAGCCCAAATTATGACGTTACGATTGTCCTATTTTGGTCACACCGTCAGAAGAGAGAGATCACTGGAGAATGTTTGGGAAGATCGAAGGAACCAGGCGAAGGGGTGGTGGTTGGTACAATCCCATTGGTCTCTTGATACATGGCTACTTTTTGGTTTGCGGTGTCTATGCCACAACAACTGTATGTGTTTTTAAGAAGAAGGTGACCGGCTATTCGATCAGTGTTTCGCAACTCCAGTCCTCAAGGCGCCCTAACAAGTCATGTTTTCAGGCTCTCTATTATTTTGCACAGGTGATGTAATCAGTTTCACTGCCTTAGTAATTACCACAGCCGTTTCATCTGGGGGAAATCCTGAAAACATGACCTGTTGGTGCGCCTTGAGGACTGGAGTTGAGAAACACTGTACTAGATGGTTGAACACATTTCCCACAATAGTGAGCAGGGGAGGGCTGGGCCAGGGGGCAGGGTGGCAATTGCCTCCCAGGCCGCCCTAACTTATGTTAAAAATGTCCGGCAGCCGCTGCCCGCTACCATTTTCTTTTTTATTCTGGTCTAGGAAGTCGGGCCGGGGGCATGGCCATGGCGGTAGACCACTAGCTGTTGCATTCCGGGAGTTGTAGTCCGCACTCAAGCTTCTGGTGGGTGGAAAACACAGCAGCGCAGAGGAAACTACAACTCCCTGGGACCAGATTCTTGGAAGCAGGCAGAGGCAGGGCGTGCCAGGGAGTCGGGACGCAGGGCTGCAGGGCTGGGCGCTGGCTGCAACTTGACCCCAGGATCAGGAGCGTTACCCCCCCAGGAGACCGTGGCGTGCAAGGACCTGCTGAGCTGAGATCGCTGAGGTGAGAGACCCTGACACCCCTAGCTGACCCCCCATCTCCCCCCCATACACCCCATGTAACCTACCCCAGTGATCAGGCTGCATTGATGGGCACTGGAGTTGGCTGCACTGATGGGCACTGGTGAGGCTGCATTGAAAAAACAGGTGGGCTATGGATGGTGAGGTGATTCGGCGGTTCAATGGGCCACTTGACTGGACTTACCCCCAGGCCTAAGGCCGCCAGCCCTCCCCTGGTAGTGAGGATGACACTGGAAGATCTCACAAGAGTAGTACAAAATCGGCTTCTCTTGAGGCTGTCCGACTTCTCTTGAGATTTCTCATTCATCAAGTCGCTATGACTCGGACCCGAGTTGAAGGCACTTAAAACACATGGCTTGGCATCTAAAAGATGAACCACATGGAGCCCATGGAAAGGACACCACTGGTTCTTGCCCTCTTAGGCCCTTTGCACACAAGGCTGTCTAGGAGCAGTGTGTCCCTCCCGGCATTTTAGTGCACCCAAAAGGGACAGGTGTACTTTGCAACCTGCGGCATTCCAAACTCTGTGACAGGCAATAGCAGTACAAGGGTGAACGCTGTACCGAGTTGTAGCTGTGTTTAGGGCTCTATGTGTTCATGGCTTTTGTGGAATTTGTCCTTGAACACACAGCGCCCTAAACGCATGTGGGGAGGTGCAGCATGTTACGCTGGCATAATAAATGTGATATTGATGCGCTATAAAATAAACCCTTAATAAATATAAACCGTAGCATAAAAAATTAATATAAATATTATAACCAGAGTTTAAACTGCAAAATTAAGTGCAAACCTGCAAGGATATGTGCAAAATACAACAGTGCAAAGACAATTATCCACATAAAAAGTGCTCTAAACAACCCTGATGGGTACAGTCCAGTGCAGCACACAGCCTCAAAAGGAACACTCCTGGTTTTGCTGCTCCGCAGCACCTATGTGGAATATAAACACATGCAGTTTCTCAGTCCTATGTAAAGACCGGCTAAAGCACTCCTTACTCTGTCCCCCTCATCAAGCTGATTACGGACCGGGACGGCTGTTTAATTTTCTAACTTGAGCAGTCTCAGCGGTGAGCTCACAAGAAATGAATCATGAAAGGAAAAAGAAAAAACCCCATTGCGCAATGCTGTATAACCTGGAAGCAATGATGTTTACATAGGGCGCTTTCACTCACGTGACCGTAAATACGTTTTGTGCATAGATAGCCACAGTTCAGCTCAGTATGAGCACTCTCCTTCACTGCTCCGGCTTCCGACTCCTCAGAATGCCGCTGGTAGCGTGACTAGGCTCCTCCCCCTACGCGTTACGTCACACGTGACGTGACTTAGTCATGGGTTAGAAAATTAAACAGCCGTCCAATTTCAAGCTGAAATTGGACCTGAAATAGTGATTGGAGACGCACCGGACTCCTGCTGGGAGCTGTTGCATTCTCCAATGTGAACCCAGCCTTAGAGGCCAGTTGCAGAAAACAGAACTTGTATTAAAGTTCGCAACCTGTCGGGAAGGCACCCATCCGGGAACACTCAAATGATATAGCAGCAATATGTAGCAGAGCAGGTCTCAGATGTGCCCACAGTGTCTGTCTTGAGGGGCAGAATGCATACCTCCCAACACCAGCAGACCCGCGAGAGCATCGAATTTCCCGCAATCGACGGAGGATGTCCTGATGGCGGCACACATTCGTTCGTTATCCTCCGACCCCTCCCCCCGCTCAACTACTAGCATAATCTCTGTCCCGCGCGGCCCCCCCCTGTAAAAAAAAAAACAACAACTTTAACCAGAGGGGTAAAAAATGTGAAAGAATGTCCCGCAGTGGACATTTACAAAGTTGGGAGATGTAAACAAGCATCTCCCCGCTCTGCCTAGTGACAATGACACGGCTCTCCACTCCGTGTACTCGAAGCGGAGATCAGTGTCATGTGACACACAGCCCATCCCCCCTACAGTTAGAAACACTCATCAGGGCACACTTAACCCCTACAGCGCCACCTAATGGTTAACCCCTTCACTGCCAGTATCATTTTCACAGTAATCAGTGCATTTTTATAGCACTGATCGCTATAAAAATGACAATGGTCCCAAAAATGTGTCAAAAGTGTCCGATGTGTCCGCCATAATGTCGCAGTCATGAAAAAAAATCACTGATCGCCGCCATTACTAGTAAAAAAAAATTTTTTTTATAAAAATGCCATAAAACTATCCCCTATATTGTAAACGCTATAACTTTTGCGCAAACCAATCAGTAAATGCTTATTACGATTTTTTTAACAAAAATATGTCAAAGAATACTTATCGGCCTAAACAGAGAAAAAAAATATGTTTTTTTATATATTTTTTGGGGATATTATTTATTATAGCAAAAAAGTAAAAAATATTGCATTTTTTTCAAAATTGTCGCTCTATTTTTGTTTATAGCACAAAAAATAAAAACCGCAGAGGTGATCAAATACCACCAAAAGAAAGCTCTATTTGTGGGAAAAAAAGGATGCCAATTTTGTTTGGGAGCCACGCCGCAAGACCGCGCAATTGTCAGTTAAAGCGACACAGTGCCGAATCGCAAAAAGTGGCCTGGTCTTTAAGCAGCCAAAATGGTCCGGGGCTGAAGTGGTTAAGAAAATAAATGTAATGATGTTTTGATAAATACAAAGCTACATTCATTTCCGTGTTTTATATCTGCCTGGAGTTCAGCTTTACCTAAGGCCACCCGGGCACCTACTTATTTTTAATGCACAGTGGCCCTATTTGAAGAAGCAGAGAGAAGCGACCAGGTTTGTGGATAATATTGTTACCCATATGGTGGGAAGAACTGCACAGCTTTCCCCGCAGAGCTGTCATCTGATGAACACATGCAGCAGTCTTATCAGAATTAGCGGCATGTCTCACGTTTGATCTATCAGTGTGAAAAAGCCTATCTCCAATTTGTCACAACTTTCAGATCACTCTGTGTGTGGCCAGCAACAGGGGCACATAAAACTGTCCTTGGGAAAAGTGTGCAGAAGACGTTCCTAACCCTGACATATTTAAAGGGGAAGTTCACTCGGGAATTACTCTACGAACATTGAACAGCCATATAACACCTGTAAAGGTGGGAATTGCATAGTACCATGTTTAAGTTCTGCCCGCACTCTCATTATCCAGCATTAGCACTGGAAACTGCCATCTGCCAAGGACACCATACAACTCACTAAAACTGCAAAAATCCGGTGCAGCTCTGCACAGAAACTAATCAGCTTCCAGGTTTTTTTTGTCAAAGCTTAAAGGGTAACTCCACCTTCGTGGAGGGAAAAAAATAGCAAATAAAGAAAAAATAATATATCGTATACCAGGGCTCGACAAATCCCGGGCGTCAGGTCGCAATTGCGACTAGAATTAGCGACCTGGCGCCCGGGGCGGCACAGCTGGGGTACCCTGTCTCCGTGCGCACAACACCCCCCGCCCCCTCGCATGTGATCACGTCGAGCCGGCTGGTAATTGAGGCTGCGGCTTTGCGGCCTTCTGCAGTCCTATGCTTCCTTCTGGAATCTGGCGCCCTCTTGTGGTGGCCGTTGGTATGACAAGACAACCAGCAATGCTAATGGAGCTTCCTTGCCTGTTTTCATTGCCTGCCCATCTCCTTCCCTTTACTTAGAACCTCCAAACATTATATATATTTTTTTTATTCTAACACCCTAGAGAATAAAAATGGCGGTTGTTGCAATACTTTCTGTCACGCCGTATTTGCTCAGCGGTCTTACAAGCGCACTTTTTTGGGAAAAAATACACTTTGTTTAATTAAAAAATAAGACAACAGTAAAGCTAGCCCAATTTTTTTTATATTGTGAAAGAAAATGTTACGCCGAATAAATTGATACCCAACATGCCTCCCTCGGGACTTTATCATTTCAATTTTATTTATTCATTTGAAAAATAGATTTTTTTGGGCCACAGATATTCGTTAAAATATAAGATGTGGTCCTTGTACTGAAAAGTTTGGAGATGCCTGCCCAGATAGCAAGGATAACTTGCCACAAATTTGTTTCAGTGTTGAATTGTAAGTCTGTTAACTTGCTGCACATTTTCACTGGCAAGTTGTACACTTGCAGAGCACTTGAAGCACAAGTTCTAGTTGACACTTTTCCAATTTGTAGCAAATTTGCATGGCAAGTCTCTAGCAAGAGCAAAGTTGCAGTGCTGAGTCTACAGCAAGAGCTCTGCAAGTCTACAGCATGAAAATTCAGCCACAGTGCCCCCTGTGTTGGGATGACTATTGCACAACATAACTAAACCAGAACTTGCAGCAAACTTGCAGAATGTTTGCAAAGAAAAGTTAATCTGGAGTCATGCATTGCGGACTTGCTGCAATTGTGCAACAAACTTGTGAAGCCTGGCAAGTCTAGCAATAGCTTAAAAAGTCATTTTCAAACATGCAGCACAATTGCTTGCTATCTGGGTGGTCTATAGCGACCCAATCTGGCAGGGTAACTTCCATGACAAATGTAAAAAATGCTTCTATAGACAGAGTATCCTCAGTGTGGATTGATGATTACATATACTGTTGTGGGCATACATACTGCATGGTACGGAAGGAGCAATACAATATACAACCTCACTGTGTACTCCACTCCCTTACAGCCCACTGCTGGGAATCAATAGACCCTCTTTTAGGGGAGAGCCTTAAAAAAAGGCACAATAAAGATTTCCTTTGCAGCTTTTAATGTTGCTTTCTTTCTTAACCTTTTCTCAAGACATTTTATTCTTGACTTATAAAGCCACGCACCTAAGAAACAGTAAAGAAATCCAGATAAAAGGTCTCCGAAATTTTCAGCTATAATTTGGAATTTTTATAACTAGGAAAAAATATCTGGTACAATCGGACCCACAATACTGAATTCTGTGTACTTTCTACAATGCCACCTACATCCAGTGCAGAGCCGCTACACATACAGTACATGGGCAAAACAAACATGTTACAAATCTTCAGATCTAAACTTTAGGCAAGTATAAGGACACACATCATTACAGCTCTGTATTCATTCATACATCAATAAATGTATTATTTTAAAGCAAGCAGAGACCTAGTATCCGCCTTTTGTAGTCCCTGTACAGCAGAGAACAGAGTGTGGGAGGAAGAAGCAGCACAAGGTACCAATCAGGTCATGTGTTGGCAAGGAGCATGCTGAAAGGAAGTGAGAGCAGAGTGACACAAAGCTGAATTCATCACTGTGCTGCTTCTCTTGCCATGTCCAGTCACTACCTGGGGCAGATGTGTGACAACCTGGGCTCACATTATATACCTCACACCATTCCATACTGTACATTGGGGATAATCTTCACACTGTGCTGTACAATATATACTCCACACCACACCACTCTGTGTACACTGTGCTGTACATTATATACTGCACACTACACTACTCTGTGTACACTGTGCTGTACAATATATAATTCACACCACACCACTCTGTGTACATTATATACTCCACTCTACACTACTCTGTGTACACTGAGCTGTACATTATATACTTCACACTACAGCACTCTGTGTACACTGTGCTGTACATTATATACTCCACACCACACCACTCTGTGTACAATGTGCTGTACATTATATAATTCACACCACACCACTCTGTGTACAATGTGCTGTACATTATATACTCCACACCACACCACTCTGTGTACACTGTGCTGTACAATATATACTCCACACCACACCACTCTGTGTACACTGTGCTGTACAATATATAATTCACACCACACCACTCTGTGTACATTATATACTCCACTCTACACTACTCTGTGTACACTGTGCTGTACATTATATACTCCACACCACACCACTCTGTGTACAATGTGCTGTACATTATATAATTCACACCACACCACTCTGTGTACAATGTGCTGTACATTATATACTCCACACTACACTAATTTGTGTACATTGTGCTGTACATTATAGAGTCCACACTGCACCACTCTGTGCTGTACATTATATACTTCACACTACAGCACTCTGTGTACACTGTGCTGTACATTATATACTCCACACCACACCACTCCGTGTACACTGTGCTGTACATTATATACTCTACACTACAGCACTCTGTGTACACGGTGCTGTACATTATATACTCCACACTACACCACTCTGTGTACACTGTGCTGTACATTATATACTGCACACTACACTACTTTGTGTACGCTGTGCTGTACATTATATACTCCACACTACAGCACTCTGTGTACACTGTGCTGTATGTTATATACTTCACACCACCATACTGTACATTGAGTATAATCTTCGCAATACCAAGCCAATTTCTACACTATGCTGTACACTATATTGCACTCTGCTCCCCTTTGTACACCTTCCTTTACCTTCCCTACTCCACACTATACATTGTGCTGTATGTGACATCGCCACACCTCTCTATTGTATAGTATACCCTGACACTGTCTGTTTTAGACTCTCAGTCTCATCAGACCGCATACTATATTCATTGTCACGACCCCTTCTGTTCTCCCTTTTGCTAGTCTATATATATTTTCCACCAAGGCCTTACTTCTCCACCTTCAGGGATAAGAGGAGGGCTGTGGAGTAATAGATTGAGGCCGGACAGAAGTCTTCTATACCATAATGATGATTGAATGTGCTGTTTGGGAGCTTGGAACGGCTGCCGCTATTATATTAGACAGACATAATGGGCCACATGCAGAATCTCATTCGCTGGTAACTAATTAACATAATACTGGTATCCTCACATTAATAAAGCATCACCAGTGTCTGTATAGCCAGAGGCCACAGACATGGAGCAGAGAGGGGAGAGGCAACACATGGACAGAATATTAAGGTGGCCGAGGAAGAAAGGAAGCCTAGGAACGTGCCAGACATAATGAGAATCTCCCCTCTCTTCATTAATAAAATGACTTTTATCAGGATAAAGGACCTCTCTGAAGTTCTGTTTTGACTGTCACTTGGTGTCCCGCTATTGTGACCCCTGTGTAAGGGCATTATCTTCCAGCCGCCGTTTAATGAGCCCCCCACATGAGATACAGAACCCCCTACAGGAGCTGCAGTCTGATAACCCTCCTATCTGCGCTCCGCAAATGAGCCATCACAAGTTCATTAGATTGCAGCGTCTCCTTAATAGCCTGCTAATTAATATTTAGCTGTCTAATTAGCTTGCAGTGCCCAGATGTGGTTTATAGAGACAGCCTGGACATACTGTTCCGGATTAACCCTGGCGGTGCCAGAACTGCTAGGTGGAAGCATGGGATGGAACACAAAGATAGATAGATAGATAGATAGATAGATAGATAGATAGATAGATAGATAGATAGGCCAGTGCTTTATTCACTTTTATGTTACCGTCCAGAGAATATAAATTAAACAATGCAACCAGGACTTTCTTTAGCGGACCATAGACACTAGGTGGACATGTAGGCATAATGGGACCACTTTGAGGCATCTTTACCATGAAGGGTCAACCATTTGTTTCGATCTGTGGAGCAGAGCAGAGAAATTCTAGATATCTCTAATATAGGGTGACCAGACATCCCCGGTTTCCGGGGACAGTCCCCGGATTAAGGACACTGTCCCCAGACCAAGTCTGTCCCTGGTTTTGTCCCCGGATTGGATTTGAACAGGGGCTGGGGCAATTTCAAAGACGGTCAGTGCAGAATAAAAAAAAAAAGGCTGAATTTCACCCCCCGCTCTGCCGCTCCTACTAACTTAAGGGGGGGGGTGTATTTTTGATGTGCCCCTTTCTGATGATCATGTGCTAGTCGGAGCGGAGGCTCGCATGTTCTTCTGCTGTGGCTCAAGTCCTGGCCAGCCACCCTCCTATCTCCATTCTAGAGTCAATTATCCCCCTGAAGAGACCGTACACAGGTCGAAACGCGTTGGGGCACGCACATCATATAGCTTTTATGCAATGTAATGTTGTGCACAATTGTTTTTATACATTTATTGTGGAACTGTACTGTATCATCAGATCTGAAACATGTTTTTATCATCTATATTGCATTCTAATTCTATGTTTAATAAATGGTGTATATTATCACTCCATAACAATTTGTTTACTTTTCTATTTCGCTGTCCAAAGCCCCATGGGGAAACTTTCCTATATCAGCCACCTTCCTATCTCCTTTCCTTCACTGGTGGAGTGATCTTCCTCCGCTCCCCACCCAGTAGTAGGCTGTGAGGCGGGCGGCGACGGGCAGAGAGTCACTGATTTCCACCATTACTAGTAAAAAAAAAAAAATATGTCCCCGGATTTCATTTTAAAAATCTGGTCACCTTACTCTAATAACAACTTACAACAGCAAGAGGCAGAAATTGCTCATTGCTCAGGGAACTCTAGCAATCTTTGGAGGAACCCTGTTTGAAAAACGCTGCCCTAGACTAAACAAGCATTAGGGCCTTACTACGGAGGGAAGGGAAGAGGAAAGAGCCCTGGACTGCCACACTCTGGATAACGATTTATTGAGTTTCAAAAAATAAAATAAAATAAATAAAAATCCCAAATGTAATCCATAAATCCAAAAGCAAGCAGAAAACAGACAGTAGACATGCAGGGGTGAATGGCTGACGCGTTTCACATCAAAAATGGATGCTTACTCATAGCCGGGGGGAAGGGGTTACCAAAACCCACGCATGCTCAGAATCAAGTCGACCCATGCTCAGAAGCATTGAACTTAATTTTTCTCGGCTCGTCTGAGTGTTTTACGTCACCGCGTTTGGGACGGTCGGAATTTTGACTGATGGTGTGTAGGCAAGACTGATGGAAGTCAGCTTCATCGGAATTTCGATGGTAAAATCCATCGGATTTTATTCCATCGGAAATCCGATCGTGTGTACAGGGCATTATATAAGTGAAATGGGGCTACATTTGTGCCAAGTTTCGGGTCCAGGGGACCTACGACCGGCCGGTACCGGGTCCCCAAAGTCACCGGAGAAATTACCGTTTAACATGGGAGTCTATGGAAGGGGTGCCCGGATTTGAAAAATCGGTGCTCCCCGGCCGTAGGTCCCCCGGACAACAAACTTTGCACACTTGTAGAGGAAGAGTGGGGGCTACATGTGTGCTGGCCGGTACTGAGTCCCCAAAGTCCGGGAGATCAGGCGCAAAAGGTGACTCGAGTATAAGCCGAGGGAGGCATTTTCAGCACAAAAAAATGTGCTGAAAAACTCGGCTTATACTCGAGTATATATGGTACTTTTGGCGACTTCGGGGGTGATTTCAATAGACATCTGTGCATGAACCCGCACAGATGTCTCTGAAATCGCTCCCGAAGTTGGAGTGACATGCAGGTTTTTAATCATCAGTGTGAACCTAGGCTTAGTGTCTAAATGATATGAAAAAACGATCCTTTGCAGTGGGGCTCCCAAGACTGCAAGGGTTAAATACTCATCTTTGCCACAGGTGGTTCCATTAAAAATCACTTGTACATACCTCATCCCTGGTTCACTCAGGCTCCTCTTCTCCATGCTACCGGTCCTCCAAAGCCTTTTGGGCAGGGCTGGACTTACCATTGGGCTTGACTGGGCTCAAGCCCATGGGCCCCGCCCAATAGGAGGCCCCGCGCTTGCGTACATTAGCCCCTCTAAACCGGCATTTAAAGCTTGCCGGAATGCAGTCTGTGAGAACTTCCCCTCTGTCCGGCACAGAGGAGAAGTCTTGCGGTGTTTAGCTCCTTCCACTCTTCCTGATACTCCACCGTGTGACTAAAGAAGACGTCACAAAAGGGGAGTGAAAAAAAAAACAGCAGCCGCAGACACAGCAACTAATGGTTACGGCGCAACGACGCATGCGCTAGATTACCGACAGGGACACAGTAAGGGCGGAAGCGACGTCATAATTTGAATCAGATAACAGCAGTACGAATGGCGCTTAAGATACCTGGAAATACAGAGAACGAAACCATCCTAAAAAAGGTATTTGCAGGCCTCATTTTTGGGGGATATATTGTGTGTATATATATATATATATATATATATATATATATATATATATATATATATGTATTTCATTGCTATGAGCTGTTATAGCTTAATAATTGAAAAACTGCAAAAATTGGCCGGGGGTTTACTTCCTCTTTAATTTTTCATTGAATTGTTCTATTTAAAGTAATGTATAGAAGGTAGGGCCCGAAAGTGACTCAAGCCCAGGGGCCCCCACCACCCTAAGTCCTGCCCTGCTTTTGGGCACTCAATTCAGAGTCGCAGCCTTGAGGTCATCATGCAGAATGCAGGACCAACAGTCGTGTGTTGTAAATGAGGACGCTGAGGCCCCATTCACAACCCGGAGCGTCAGAGGGAAAAGGAGAGCGTCGGCTTCTGGGGGAGCACATGGTAAATTCAGTAAAACTGTTTTTTTTTTTTTTATGGAATTCTAGACAAAAATTTGCATTTACCCCTTGAAGTGTGTGGGGTACCCCATTGTAAGGGTAGTTTTTCCATTTCCCCGTTTAGCTCTAATAATACAATGATGAATATTATAGTTATTTATTTTAAGCCAATTTATTGCAACAGCGTCTTAAATTAATAAAGAGGATTAGTATAGTTATTTATTTCAGAACAAATATGTTTGCAAAGCTAAATAGATAAGCAAATAACACACTGCACAGGGAGACACTTTGAACTCATCGGTGATGTAAGACTAGACGGTTTTCAGAAACCAAAGGGAACACGTGAAATAATCAGAAAAGGTAAGAAAATCCTAATACAATCATCTAGTACAGTATTCTCCAAACTGTGGCCCAGGGGCTAGATGCGGGCCTTTGCTTGCTTTTATCCAGCTCTTGGAGCACTATTTAATTCACTGACACCAATAAAGGGGCATAGTGATAACACCAACGTTGGGGCACAATTCTTTCCAAGGACACCGATAGGGCACATGTCCTCCCAGTGAAACCAACGATGGAGCACATTTCCTACCAATGACAACAACAAAGGGGCACAATTCTTCCCAATGACACCAATGATGGGGCACAATTCTTCCCAATGACACCAACAATGGGACCCAATCCTCCCAATGACACCAACAATGGGGTACAATTCCTCCCAATGACACCAATAATGGGGCAAAATCCTCCCAATGACACCAATGATGGGATACAATTCCTCTCAATGACTGGGCACAATTCCTCCTAATGAAACCAACGATGGGGCACAATTCCTCCCAATGACACCAATGATGGGGCACAATCCTCCCAATGACACCAATGATGGGATACAATTCCTCTCTATGACTGGGCACAATTCCTCCTACTGAAACCAACGATGGGGCACAATTCCTCCCAATGACACCAAATATGCGGCATTGTTACTCCAGCTGATACTGGGACATTTTCTACTCCCGATGACCACAGTCTGGCCATCCTGATGTCTGACGGACAGTAAACTGGCCCTTTGTTTAGAACGTTTAGAGAACCCTGATCTAGTATAACCGTTTTTAAGATTTAGATACTAGAGACAGGTGAGAACCTCTGTCGGGTTTTTATTGCTGCCCCTACTGCAGTAACGTCTACTTACTGTTTTTCCTGTTCTGGTGACAACAAGAGAGAAAGATCTCATTATAAAACAAACGTTTTAACCCAACCACACCCCCCCCCCCGCCATTATAAACACTGTTATTGCTGACTTGGAGCGATTTACTTTTACCTCCTGGCCAAGTGGCACCAGTCACTAGGACAGAAAGGATGGAGGATGTCCCACAAAGGACACTGTGAGATTGACAGGAGGGTCATCCATAATCCATATTGCTGGTAACCATATCAAAACAGGAAGATAGAAGGCACCTATGTGTTCTAGGGGCAGGCAATCTCCTTCATCAGGTTTCTGATAATAATAGCAGGGCTTGTTATGGGACTCTGGAAGCTCCTAAATCAGCCATTCTCAACTAGGGTCTTGTCAAACCCTAGGATTCCTCCAGAGGTTGCTAGAAGTTCCTTAACCTGTGGTTGAGTCACTTCCCATTTGATGGTGCCTGCATAGTTCCAGAGTCAATGTCACTTGGCAGAGTCAGCGGCATGAAGCCATTCTTCCCACTGAACACCATTGTAAGGGGAATTCTTCCCACTGACCCTTAATAAACTGGCTTTAGCAGGGCTCCCCAAAGACCTGTAAAGGCAAAAAAGGTTGAGAAAAGCTGTCTCAAACAGTGCTCTTAGTCAGGAAAAATACAACAATAATCCCAATGGATGGGGGCCTTGTGACATAAAGGACACAAACAGCAGTCAACACTTTTAGAGCTAGGGAGTTAGAGCTAGGGAGCACAAGGTGCAAGGGGGCCTTGACGGAGCAATGTGGCTTCCACATAGACTTGCAAATATATGTTACTAACAACTCTGCTTTTAATATTTATTATATAGTTGTCAGGAATCAACAACAGAGATGGCCAGATCTGCGTGACTACACTAAGGCCCCTTTCACACTGAGGCGCTTTGCAGGCGCTATTGCGCTAAAAATAGCGCTTGCAAAGCGCCCTAAAAAAGCTGCTACTTTGTATCCAGTGTGAAAGCCCGAGGGCTTTCACACTGGAGCGTTGCGCTTAGGCCCCTTTCACACTGAGGCGTTGAAAAAACGCTAAAAAATCATGATTTTTTTACCGCGATTTTACCACGTTTTTACCGCGTTCGCGGTAAAAATAGCGCTAACGCATATGCGTTTTTACCGCGTTTTTACTGCAAAAGGATTATTTGGTATCCCACAATCCTCCACTCTACTGCGGCCCTGTGACCTTCTGGGTGTTTTTTACCGCGTTTTTACCGCGTTTTTACCGCGTTTTTACAGCGGTACTCATTCATTTCAATGGGGATAGGCGTTTTTACAGCGCTATTTTATGCGCCCCAAAGATGCTCCAAAGAAGCTGTTTGCAGGATTTTTTCCAATGCACAGCCAGAAAAACGCCTCAGTGTGAAAGCCCTCAGGGCTTTCACATTGAGAATGCTGGGGCAGGATTATTTCAGGCATCTTTAGAGCGCTATTTTTAACGTGAAAACGCGGTAAAAATGCCTCAGTGTGAAAGGGGCCTCAGAGGAGGGTAAAAAAACTCCTGCAAGCCGCATCTTTGAGGCACAATAGGAGCGGTAAAAATACCGCTCCTATAGCGCCTCTGCCCATTGAAACCTATGGGGTAGAGCCTCCAAAACGCCCACAAAACGCTGCAAAGAGGCGTTATTGCGGGCGTTTTTAACCCTTCTTCGGCCGCTAGCGAGGGTTAAAATCACCCCGCTAGCGCCTGCAAATCGCGGCAAAAACGATGGTATAGCAGCGCTAAAAATAGCGCCGCTATTCCGCCAGCGCATCCAGCGCTTCAGTGTGAAAGTAGCCTTAGAGACCAGACTATATATAGTAAAGTAAATGTACTGTATTAATAGAAAAACAAAAGAAATCCAAACACCAGCACACAGCTAACAAAGATATACAGTGCCTGGTTTAGATCAAAGCATATTCATGTGTTAGAATGGCCCAGTCAAAGTCCAGACCTAAATCCAATTGAGAATCTGTGGCAAGACTTGAAAATTGCTGTTCACAGACGCTCTCTATCCAATCTGACAGAGCTTGAGCTATTTTGCGAAGAAGAATGGGCAAAAATGTCACTCTCTAGATGTGCAAAGCTGGTAGAGACATCCCCAAAAAGACTTCTTGTAGCTGTAATTGCAGTGAAAGGCGGTTCTACAAAGTATTGACTCAGAGGGGATGAATACAAATGCACGTCACACTTCTCACATATTTATTTGTAAAAAAAATTGAAAACCATTTATCATTTTCCTTCCACTTCACAATTATGTGCCACTTTGTGTTGGTCTATCACATGAAATCCCAATAAAATACATTTACATTTTGCTAATGCTAAAGTGAATGATTACCTGGGTTCCATCTGAGGTTGAGCTCAGGTAACTCATAAAAAGAGCCACTTTTTTGTACTTTGTGAAAAGTTTTGAACTCACCAGAGATAAGGAACCTTGTTGCAAGAGCTTACATATTTTATCCACAATAAAACCTAAGTAATACCTTACAATGTTGTATGTTCCAATCCTCTGATTTAAATGGTAAATTTAAGATGCCTACCAGCATGCCTTCTTAATGAATAGCATAGGCAATGCTAAGAGGCCGTGTTTGAGCATAATGCAAGAATAATTAAATTCCTCGTTTTGTATTTAATACGCTGCATAAAAATGAATCCTAAACCATCCAAAGGGCACACCATGTTTGTATGCTCCATTTTCAGGCATACTCCTAAAGGAAGTATAGAGTCTTTTCTAGGATTTTAAGTGTGTAGCGGGGTCCTCAAATTGATGGGATACACCTGGGGAATAGTGTGACCCAGGTGTATAATTGTGTTAGGGTTCAGACCCCTTTTTGTTTCGTGGAGGATTGGAGGATGTAGTATTCTCCTTTGCCTGTGGGTGGCGGGGTACCCACAGGCTTCAGGTAGAATCATCTCCTGCAGTGCTCCCTGTTTTGTCCCTTCCCGGAGATGGTATGGCTGGGGCGGGGAACCCGCCGGGCCGTTGATGGGAGGAGATAAAAGGGGGAGAAGCCCTTACCACGAGGTCTTGCGGAGAAGGAGGTCCTCTGAGGAGGAGGGTTGCGGTCCGCACCCAGGCCCCTCAGGCCTGGGTGCTGGAGATCCAGGAGTCTGGTCCAGGTGCCCATGGCCTGGTCCGGAGTCATGTTGGCATCCATCCCAGGCACCTTTAGCCTGGGGTGAGGTACTATCAAGGAGGCCTGGGGCCCAGTACCTTCGACTGGGTCCCGCTAGGGTGGACTGTCCGAGGGTCCCTGAGCGGAGGGACTCGTATCTGAGGTGAGGAGGCCAGAGAGGTTACCCACTGGAGACCCGGAGCAGCACCAACCCGGTGACAGTGGGCCTCTGGGAACTCTCTTGGGAGGACACATCCCCCTGATAGGGGCCACAGCGTATCGAAGAGGGCTCCATTGCTGTTCATAGGGGTTGCTGGAAGAGACCCCATCTTTCCTATTCTGTAACAGCCGGATTGGCTTAGGCGCCGCTGGTCATAGTACAGTGGCATAGAACTTAAACTTTAGGAAGTGCCTCGATCTGGTCGCCCCACCGTTGGCAAGGTTATAGGTCCCAACCAGTTTGCTGCAAAAGAACTGTTTATTGTGCTTTGCTTATTGGAGTGTCAATTAAACAAGTGTTAGACCTTTCTTCGGTGTGCGAACTCCAGTTACTGGAAGCAAAGGGGAGGCTGGTGAGCTTGCAATTACAGACTCAGTGCATTCACAGAACACACCGGCCCGAGGAAACATCAGTAAGTGGCCTTCACCTCCCTACTACAATGGGGAGGACATGGGCCGTGGCGCATCTCACTCTCACAACCCAGGAACCCCTAGACATGAGTTGGTGTGCAACCGATAAAGATGGAGAGAGAGTGGGGCCGCTACACGTGTTTAATTGAATGTGATCAGCATACAAGTTCTCATTAGTGTGCCCTCATTTTATATGCAGATTGTGCTTCCCATTTAGGCTGGTCGTACCAGGACAACATTTTTGAGAAGATTCTTAGCATATTCTTTGGCTATTCAAAGAACATTCAGAGTCAGAAAAATATGTGCATCCAAGTGAACTTAAAAACGGGCATCAGCTGGTCAGCTTAACCACTTAAGCCCCGGACCAATACGGGCCATTATGACCAGGCCCCTTTTTGCGATTCGGGACTGCGTCGCTTTAACTGACAATTGCGCAGTCATGCGACGTGGCTCCCAAACAAAATTGGCGTCCTTTTTTTCCCACAAATAGAGCTTTCTTTTGGTGGTATTTGATCACCTCTGCGGTTTTTATTTTTTGCGCTATAAACAAAAATAGAGCGAAAATTTTGAAAAAAATTACATATTTTTTACTTTTTTCTATAATAAATATCCCCCAAAAATATATAAAAAAACATTTTTTTTCCTCAGTTTAGGCCGATACGTATTCTTCTACATATTTTTGGTAAAAAAAAAATCGCAATTGGCGTTTATTGATTGGTTTGCGCAAAAATTATAGCGTTTACAAAATAGGGTATAGTTTTAAGCCATTTTTATTATTTTTATTTTTTTTACTAGTAATGGCGGCAATCAGCGATTTTTTTCATGACTGCGACATTATGGCGGACACATCGGACACTTTTGACACATTTTTGGGACCATTGTCATTTTCACAGCGATCAGTGCAATAAAAATGCACTGATTACTGTGAAAATGACACTGGCAGTGAAGGGGTTAACCACTAGGGGCGCTGAAGGGGTTAAGTGTGCATAGGGGCGTGTAACTGTGGGGGGGCGTGGCTACGACTGACACGTCACCGATCTCCGCTCTGATTAAACAGAGCGGAGATCGCTGACATTGTCAGTAGAGGAGCGGGGAGATGTTTTGTTTACACTAACATCTCCCCGCTCCGAGCCTCCGTGAGACGATCGAGGGGATCCCCGTGGCGATGGAGTCCGCGGGACCCGCGGTCCCACTCACAGGGAAGGCAGGGGGGTCGCGAACGCGCCGCCGGCGGCGCGCGCGCGACCCCAACGTCGGCAGTTAAAGGGCCACGTACAGGTACGTGATTGTGCTTTTACGAGCCATTCTGCCGACGTATATATACCGTGAGCGGTCGGCAAGTTGTTAAAGAATCCATAATGATTTAAAGCTGATAAAACTGAAATAATTTCTTTCAGTTGGCCAAACAATCCCCCCTATTCCAGGCTTGGATATGAAAATGGGAAATCTTTCAACAGAACTCTATCTAAAGGTACTCCTAGACAGAGATCTATATTAAAGAAGGAGCATGTATAGTCGTAATGGACGTCTGCTGGCAATTACTTGTGCAGGAAAATGTGTTCACTTGGATTTCTCAGTGGAGGATTTGCCTTTCATGGGGAAACCCCATGTTGTGATAGAGCTGCCAATGTTTTTTTACCAAGCCTGATCAATGATTCCTGGACGAAGGTAGAGAGATCTGCGTCCAGAGCCTCATATCCAACCTTTTCTTAGAAATACAGTGGGGAAAATAATGATTTGATTCCCTGCAGATTTTGTCAATTTGCCCACTTACGAAGAAATGAAGGGCCTATAATTGTATAAAGGTGTATTTTAAATGATAGAGACAAAATATCAACCGAAAATCCAGAAAAAACATGAAACAAATGTTATAAATTTAGTTGCAGTTCAGGGAGTAAATAAGTATTTGATCACCTACCAACCAACAATAATTCTGTCTCCCACAGATTGGCTACAGTATGTTCTCATGTGGTACACAGATAGTCCTGTCAATTTAAGAAGGTGCTCCAAACGACAATTCGTTATGTGTATGAAAAACACCTGTCCACAGAATCTCTTTCTTCCATTCAAACCTCACCTCACCATCGAAAGATTTGTCAAAGGACATCAGGGACAAGATTGTAGACCTGCACAAGGCTGGAATGGGCTACAAGACCATCAGCAAGAAACTTGGTGAGAAGGAGACAACTGTTGGAGCCATTATTCGCAAATGGAAGTTATACAAAATGACCATCAATCGCCCTCCGTCTGGAACTCCATGCAAGATTTCGCCTCATGGGGTGAGGATGATCATGAGAAAAGTGAGGGATCAGCCCAGAACTACATGGGAGGAGCTTGTGAATGATCTTAAGGCAGTTGCGACCACAGTCACCAGACAAACCATTGGTAACACAATACGTCGCCATGGATTGAAATCCTGCAGCACTCTCAAGTCCCCCCTACTCAAGAAGGCACATGTACAGGCCTATCTGAAGTTTGCCAATGAACATCTAAATGATTCAGAGAAGGATTGGGAGAAAAAGCTGTGGTCAGTCGAGACCAATATTGAGCTCTTTGCCATTAATTTGACTCGCCGTGTTTGGAGGAAGAAAATGCTTACTATGACCCTAAGAACACCATCCCTACAGTCAAGCACGGAGGTGGAAACATGATGCTTTGGGGCCGTTTCTCTGCTAAAGGTACAGGCCGACTTTGCCGCATGAGGGGCCAATGTATTATAAAATCTTGGATGAAAACCTTCTTCCCTTATCCAGAACACTGAAAATGGGTCGTGGATGGGTCTTCCAGCATGACAATGTCGCAAAACATACCAAGTGGCTCAAGAAGAAGCACATTAAGGTCATGGTATGACCTAGCCAGTCTCCAGACCCTCATCCTAGCGAAAATTTATGGAAGAAGCTGGAACTTCGAGTTGCCAATTGACAGCCAATGAACCTCAAGGATTTAGAGAAGATCTGTAAAGAAGAGTGAACCAAAATCCCTCATGTGTGCAAACCAGGTAACCAACTGCAAGAAACGTCTTATCTCTGTGCTTGCCAACAACGGTTTCTCCACCAAGTACTAAGTCATGTTTTGCTTGGGGATCAAATACTTATTTTATTCACTGAACTGCAACTCAATTTATAACATTTGTATCATGTGTTTTTCTAGATTTTTGGTTGATATTCTGTCACTAGAATTTAAAATACACCTATGATAAATATAATAGACCCTTCATTTCTCCGTAAGTGGGCAAGCTTATAAAATAATTATTTTTCCCACTTTATGTGATTGAAAAGAACTCCCTGTCTGTTCATCTACCAAGTGCAGCTAGAGCCTGCTAAGCGACTACCCTACCCGCAACTGGCTAGTGGATCTCCACTGACAATGAAACAAAGGGAATAGAGGATTTGACCTCCTCCCTAAACACCAGGATGAAAAATTCAAGAATATTTGGTTTTATTGGCATGACTTTTAATTTACTGCAATGCAAAGGTCTTATATCAGGCTGTGGTCAAAATCCAACACTACAAAAATAAAATCGAGAAAACCAGAGCAACCTTCCAATTTCCTTTCCCAACACATATAACTCTTCCATCCACTGTATACCTCCCCTCAGGGCCGGCCCTACCATGGGACCCAATGGGACCATGGTACCAGGCGGCATTTAGGAGGGGGCGGCAGTCCGGCCGGCAACATATTTTTAACAGACTTACTTCCGTCGGGCAGAGAGCAGAGCGGAGGCTGAGCGGATGCTGGTCGGCGGTGCGCTGTGCCTGTGCGGTGCCGCTGTCTCCTGCACTGGTTGCTAAAATTGCCTGCCGAGTCCCGACCGTCGCCTAGCAACCAGGGACGTCAGGAGGCCGCGGCCGCCCCAGCATTCACAGCGCTCAGCCTCCGCCCACACACCTCATCCATCTTCCATCTCCTGTGTGAGGGTTGGATTTCAGTGTGGGTCTGAGGAAATCTTCCTGTGCGGCTGTGGCTGTGCCCTGGACAGTGACAGTGTGAGCTGAGCCTCGGCAGCCTCTCTGGAAAAACGGGTGAGTTAGGTGGGATTTTTAATGTGGATGGCTGATGATGATCTTTGTCTTGTACCCATGTTTTCCCTGTAATTTAAAGCAAAACTTTATTCTTTTAAACACTTTGCGCCCACGCTATAGACAAAAGACGTCTACAGCGCGGGCCGCGCGGCGCTCAATTTCCGGGAGGGCGTCCATGGACGCCCTCCTGTTTACTTCCGCGATGTGCGCCATCGGGGAAAAGCTGTGCCCGCCGTGTCACGCGGGTGCCGATGCGCTTGCCTGGCGGCCGCGATGTCTGCCAGGTACCCGCGAACGGCAGTCACAGAGCCAAGGACGTGGATCTCTGTGTGTAAACACAAACATCCACGTCCTGTGAGGGAGAGGGGACCGATGGTGTGTCCCTGGTACATAGGGACAACCATCGGTCACCTCCCCCAGTCAGTCCCCTCCCCCCCACAGTAAGAATCACCTAGCAGGGAACATATTTAACCCCTTCCTGCCAGTCACATTTATACAGCAATCAGTGCATATTTATAGCACGGATCGCTGTATAAGTGTGAATGGTCCCAAAAATGTGTCAAAAGTGTCCGCCATAATGTTGCAGTCATAATAAAAATCGCAGATCGCCGTCATTACTAGGAAAAAAAAATAATTTAAAAAAAATTTCATTCTATCCCCTATTTTGTAGGCGCTATAACTTTTTAAATGACATTTAATTATCATGATATAAAATAATGAATGTGGGGGCGTTTTGGTGGGCGTGTTTTTTTTTTTGGAGGGGGGGCAGCATTTCATTCTTGGTCCCAGGCAGCACCATGTCTTGGGCCGGTGCTGCCTCCCCTCCTCTTTTTTTATTGCTTCCCAACTTTTTAATTACGGTACTTCTTTTAAATGCTACAAACCATGAGTTCACCTGGGCCTATGCCCACACTGTTCCGCAGGCTAGTACTTACCAAGATAAAGAATGGGTTTGAGACAATACATCTCAATGCAGTTTTCGCTATTTCACATTGTGTTACTTACTAAAAAGGCAAGTTACCGTATTTATCGGCGTATAACACGCGCCGGCGTATAACACGCACCCCAAGTTTAGCAGGGAATTTTAGGGAAAAAAACTTTTAGGAGGGAAGTTTAAGAAATTTTTTTTTTACATTTAAATGCAGCCTTACCAGTGTCATTTGCAGCCTTGTCACAGTGCAGCCTTGCCAGTGACCATTGCAGCCTTGCCCAGTGTCCAGTGCAGCCTTGCCAGTGTCCAGTGCAGCCTTGCCAGTGTCCAGTGCAGCCTTGCCAGTGTCCAGTGCAGCATTGCCCAGTGTCCAGTGCAGCATTGCCAGTGTCTAGTGCAGCCTTGCCAGTGTCCATTGCAGAATTGCCCAGTGTCCAGTGCAGCATTGCCAGTGTCCAGTGCAGCCTTTGCCAGTGTCCAGTGCAGCCTTGCCAGTGTCCAGTGCAGCCTTGAATTTAAATTTTGCGCCGCCGAGATCGCCGCTGATACAGGGCGGAGCGCGGCGAACGCCGCTGAGAACGCAGGGATGGGCGGAGCCGAGATACACATAGCCGAGTGTATTCGGCTATACTCGGCTTTTCTCGGCTTCGCTCACAGTCACGCCGAGTCCCGCCCTATGATGGACATATCACAGGTCCAATGGCGGGACTGGGCGTGACTGTGAGCGGAGCCGAGAAAAGCCGAGTATAGCCGAATACACTCGGCTATGTGTATCTCGGCGGCGATCGCTCCGCTCCGCTCACAGTCAGCGGAGATCGCCGGGGATAGGTGAGTATCGGCGTATAACACGCACCCACGATTTTCCCCTGATTGTAAGGGGAAAAAAGTGCGTGTTATACGCCGATAAATACGGTAATTATTGTAGATGTAAACCCACTCACTGAAGTCACATATATGCCTTAGGACGTTTATTTTAAAATATGTTTTCAAAATTTCTAAATCTGTAGCTTTCATTTTTTATTATTGAAGGATAAAGGCTATTTTTATTTCAAGTACACACAGAAAAGAGTTGCATAAAGCATCACAGTATCAAAAATATTAGACACTGTACATACAGACACCATATGCTGAGAATGAAGGCACGACACCCCCACATTATGACCTAAAACGCATCTGAATAAGGTCTGCTGGTGCAATACTTTAACCACTTGCCAACCCCCTCCTATAGTTTATTGCTACAGTGCTGCTTGGCTGTGCAGAATCACGTAAATACACGGGTAGGGGGTGTGTCATTTGCTACAGCACAAGCCAATCAGTTATACAGCTTCAACTCTGTTCCTGTGTGCTGTGTGAAAGGGGGTATCTCTTCCCTCCAATCAGCTCTCAGAGCTCTCCTTACTGAGCTCTGCAGAATGTAACTGCCTGACATCTGCTTTCTGAAAGCTCAGATGAGCTTTATAAATTCTGGACTTTGAACAGCTGTAGAGAAGAGAAGACCACAGATAAACAGGAACAACTTATGTGGGAGGGTTTGTTTCATCTGTGTTCTTTGTGTATCACCTGAAACCAGTCACTTCACTGGGTATACAATAGGGTTTACAACCACTTTAAGCCTCATGAAATATCTGATGATCCTGCCATGAAGGTCCTTGTTCAGTCCCTATCTGTTATACAAAAGTGAAGGTCATCAGAAGCACCCATGAAATTTGCCAGACAGGACACACACATATATAGACCATACAGGAGCCATACATATAAAGGCCATATAGGAACCCACCATACATATACAGGCCACCCAGGAGCCATATATACCTCCTCTGGCTGTAGAACATAGCTTTCCCATCAGAAATGGTAGATATACACTGTTTTATTCACAATGAAATATATATAATATAAAAAGATGATTTAAAATATAATCTGTATTTTTCTTTTTCACATAGACAAAAATTCCCTTGAAGAAGACCAATAATTAGAAAGGTCGAAACGCATAGGGTTATCACTTTATGGCTACAGTGTACCCATCTTCTGGTGGCTCCTTCCAGCAGGATAATGCACCATGTCACAAAGCTCAAATCATCTCACTACTGGACAATGAGGTCACTGGACTCCAATGGACTCCACACTCACCAGATCTCATCCAATAGAGCACCTTTGTGATGTGTTGGAACGGAAAATTCACATCATGGATGTGCAGTCAATAAATCTGCAGCAACTGCGTGATGCTATCATGTCAATATGGACCAAAATCTCTGAGGAATGTTTCCAACACTTGTTGAATCTATTTCACGAAGAATGAAGGCAGTTCTGAAGGCAAAAGGGGGTCCAACCCGGTACTAGCAAGGTGTACCTAATAAAGTGGGCGGCGATTGTACACGGCATAACTAAATGTTATCAAGTTTGCATTTAGATCTACTTTACCCATTGCACTAAAATGCAGAGGTGTAAATGCAGCCTTACAAAATCCTACGGCAAACAAAACAGTTGCCATATCTGTATTTCAACCACGTATTTACCTGTTTGCCTGCAGTTCAGATACAAGGATGGAGTTTTGCTCGGCAATATGCTTCTATGTGCAATCTGGTCGATTACAGTTACCCCCCTACAGCATTCATATTTAACTGAATATAAAAAACTACTAACGGAAAACACTGACATTTTCAGAGATGAAGCAAGCTAACCAGGCTTTGCAGAATATTAAAAACTAAAGCATTTATTCCCTGAGCCATCATAGGCATCTGATGCTTTGCCCACATTTAGGATAACAAATTTGGAGCCAAGTTGCTGGAACTGGAAAAAAGCCTAAATGGTGCTGAGCTTAGACTCTGCAGCTCTAAGTGCCCATTCTACATTATTGCATTGTAACAATATGAGCCACACAATAATGAAGAGCAATTCACCTTACATTGCTTTTGTGCAATGTAGTCCCATTCATTTTGAATGGCACCCCAACGAACCTTGCAGATGGACATGCTTTGCAGCTCAATGGTGCTCCCGAAGGTGTAAAGTGGTGGCTAGGCCACTATAGGGTTCTATGGTTACTGCAGGGCCGTCTTTAGGCAGGGCAAAAGGGGCATCTGCCCTGGGCCCTGTCATTGTTGTGGGGCCCAAAGCAGCTGCCTCATACTTGTCAACTATCCTGGTTTAAATTCCCTTGTCCCTTGACGTTTTAGTCCTGTGCTGTGTCCCAATATCTCAGTGTGAAGTGCTGCGACTAATGCTGCCCAGCTCTGCCCTATTGTTGTGTACGGGTGGCTCACCTGCAGACCCTGTGTTTACATGTAAATAACCGCCATTCATATGTAAATAGCGTCGTCATTCATATGTAAATTGTGACGGCCAGTGGCATTGATATGTAAATAAATGTGGCATTCATATGTATATCATGCCCCCCTGCGGTCATATCCACCATCACCTATACTGAATGCTGCCCACTGGGGAGGTAAAGAGGCATGATTGAAAGTCCTGCTCACCTCCCCAGTCCATGGTGTGCAAGCAGTGAGGAGATGTGCTGTAACCTCTAGTAACCAATCAGTGAGCAGTATTACTGTACAGTAATCTCTAGCAATCTCTAACAACCAATCAAAAAGCAGAAATCATGTGTCCTAACCTCTAGCAACCAGTCAGTAAAAGGTAATGGTATGCTGTAACCTCTGGCAACCAATTGCAATTGCTGCCTGATCTGATACAGCAAACTGATTTTGAGTCTAGC
Source organism: Rana muscosa (assembly GCA_029206835.1). Classification (NCBI taxonomy): domain Eukaryota; kingdom Metazoa; phylum Chordata; class Amphibia; order Anura; family Ranidae; genus Rana; species Rana muscosa. Next base: position 52,797,162 of record CM055128.1, on the reverse strand, counting down.
TGCTATTTATTGTACGTCTCAGAGAAAGTGGAGAGCGAAATTGCATGGAAGAGGGGTCCCAAAAATGTTTTTGCCCAGAGTCCAATCAATATTAAAGACGGCCCTGGGTTACTGGCTAGTATTGGTTCACAAAGGGGGGTTTATCATGGTTACAGAAGGGAAGAGTCAAAGATGGGCAGGAGGTATTTGTCTATCCAGAGCGGCCATACTTTAGTGCCTCCATGTTTTTATGTATCATGATCTGAGGGATCACATTTTTAGTTTTTGGCAAGTCAGAGTCTAGGTCTCTTCCATGCCCTAACTAAAGTTTGGATGGGTTGGGTTAGGTAAGAGATGAATTGCGTGTTAATGATGTCAGGAGCAAAGGTCTGATATTTAAAGTGAAACTCCACTCTTCCAATCAACATTGATTCTTTTTAATCCCCATGCTGCTAGCATTAGTAAAAAGATAGAAAGATATACTTGTTTTAAGCTTTTTTTTTTTTTTTTTTTTACATTCCTTCAGTTACTTCTGGGTTTCTTGCCTAGGCAAATTATGTCATACATCTCAGAAGTCTTCAGGATGGCAGGAGAGGAGCAGGGGTTTTCTCAGCTAAGCACACTCCTTGCATGCATGCTTAAGCTAAGGACAGATGGATTCCAGGAAGTAAATGCTACATGAATCATCTGCCTTTACTCAAGATGGCCACCGCCAGAAAGACTAGGGGTGTTTCTCAACAAAGTAAAGCATGGAGACTTGGATGGATAGGGGAGTTTGCTTTGAATATTAAAAGTCAATAAAATAGTGGTTTTGGTTTGTGGTGCTCAGATGTAGTGAGGATCGGCTTTATTCACTTTGTTGGTGAATGGGTAGGGGTACGATGTACCCCATATTCATTCACATGGGGGGGCAGGATCTGGGGGCCCCATTGTTAAAGGGGGCATATAGATTCCGATAAGCCCCCCACCCGCAGACCCCCACAACCATATCCCACGGTTGTGGGGAAGAGGCCCTTCTCCCCATCAACATGGGAACAAGGTGATTTGGGGTGTCAGGGGCAGAGCCCCCCCACACCCAAGGCACACCCCCATGTTGAAGGAATGTGGTCTGGTAAGGTTCAGGACTGGGGGGGCGCTCACCTGCTGGGCTACATGCTCGGATAAGGATCTGGATCTGGTATAGATTTGGGGGGGGGGGGGGACCTACACCAATTTTTTTTTTTTTGACGTGGTTTCCCTTAGAATCCATACCAGACCCAAAGGGCCTGTTTGGGTATTCAACAGTATTGGGTCCCGACAGCTGTTAAATACAAGAGATGGAAGGGAAATTGCATGGATGGAGGAATTAGAATTTATTAGAAATATTTGAGTGTATGACTAGCTTTAATTCTTACAGCAAATATGGATTGAATTGATTACAGATGTCCTTGGGTGGCAATCAAACACCCATCTATAACGATATTACAGCAAATAAACATCTCTTTTTTTACAGAAACTTCCTACCAGTTGCTGGAACTGTATTCTATTGCCCTTTAAATAATGTATTAGGTAGAAGATTTTAAAGCTATGCAAAAATGTCAGGACTAAAACTTCCCCAAAATCTGATTACCGTATATATTCAGTGACAGCCACTAATCTCTCTGTGGCATCTATGTTGTATAAAAAAAATGCCAATAGATAGGGAATGTTGCCATCTTCTGTCGGGGGCCAGCTAACGAAAGGTTAACCTCACTAGACAATACTGAAATATGGCACATTGGTGCCTACTGGTGCATGTGCATGCCCTTCCCAGGCTCGGATTACATGCCGACAGCCCCATAGATCTCCCTGTTATATGAGCTGGTGGTATAGATTGTGGGTTATGCTTGGCAGCTTTTAATGCTGGTAAGAGAGATTTACAGGGGCGGTTGTGTTCTCCCCGGTGTTGGTTGGACCACTGCCTGCTTTACAGAGCATAGGAAAAAAGCAGGAAGCCTTGGAAACCACTAAAAACCCCTCACATTACCATCCTGCGCACACTCACGTAGATAAAAAAAAATTTCCACAGTATATTCCATTTAAGGCAACAGAATAATGTCGATTCCTGCATTCAAATTGGTCAAGTTAGCTTAAATGCAAAACCTCCAAGTACAGGAGCACACCGTCGATTTTAAGGAGCTGTATTACACTACTAGAATCAGTAAGAACAGCGATCGATTGCTACACAAATAGGACACGTGGCTCCCTATGGTGTGAACTACACAAGCAGCAAGTGATAACAATTACTAAGACTAGGTGTGTAGTTGACACCATAGGGTGCCATTTGTTCCATCTGTGTAGTGAACAATGGCTACATTTATTGATTCATTACTAATGATTTTAGAAGCATAACTGAGTTACTAGTCAAAGTACCCATCCTCTACAACAGGGGTCTCCAAACTTTTCAAACAAAGGGCCAGTTTATTGTCCTTCAGAATTTAGGAGGGCCGGATTGTGGCCAGTGGGTGTAGAAAATGTCCCATGCCCAGCATTGGTGAGAATAAATATGGTCTCAGGGTTGGTGGTCAGTAGGAGAAGTAGTGCCCCTATCAGTAGGAGGAATAGTATCCCATCATTGGTATCAGTGGAAGAAATAGTGCCCCAAGGGCCGGATAAAGGCTAGCAAAGGGCCACATCTGGCCCTCGGGCCGCAGTTTGGAGACCCCCGCTCTACAAGATACTGGTGCTAAAATCTTAAAGTTCCCCAGTCAAAGCTCTGGGTTACATTGGAACAAAGACTTTGTTGAATAGCATATAAAATAAGACTCGGAAAGACAGATAATAAAATTATAGATTGGATAAGACAAATATTTCCAGTTTGATTTTGGTACATTTGGGTTCTTCTAAAGAAAGGGTTCTCAACCTTGATCCACGTAAAGACATCTGTTTCAGCTATTGAATGTAAGCCATTTACTGCCCGTAACACAGTTAAAATGGAACTGAAGTCAAAAAGTACAGATTTGCTCTATTATCAGGAACATCTTGACATTCTAATTGTGCCTAAGCAGTACCATGAGAAATCTACCTTATTTCTTGAAATTTTCCTCAGAAATAGAGGTGTACTACATGTACAGTGCCTTAAAGAAGTATTCATACAACTTGAAATTTTCCACATTTTGTCATGTCACAACCAAAAACGTAAATTTATTTTATTGGGATTTTATGTGATAGACCAACACAAATTGGCACATAATTGTGAAGTGGAAGGAAAATGATAAATGGTTTTCAATTTTTTTTACAAATAAATATGTGAGAAGTGTGGTGTGCATTTGTATTCATCCCCCCCGAGTCTATACTTTGTAGAACCGCCTTTCACTGCAATTACAGCTGCAAGTCTTTCAGAGGCGGCTCTAGGCTTTGTGAGGTCTTATGCCACGTACACACGACCGTTTTTCATGACGAGAAAAATGCCATTTTTTTATTTGGTCATTAAAAACGATTGTGCGTGGGCTCCAGAGCATTTTTCACGACGTGAAAAAAGCGCATTAAAAATTTGGAACATGCTCTAATTTTTCTTGTCGTTTTTCACGGCCGTGTGTACGCTTTAATGACGTGAAAAAAAGGCGCATGCTCAGAAGCAAGTGATGAGACGGGAGCACTCGTTCTGGTAAAACTAGCGTTCGTAATGGAGATAGCACATTCGTCGCGCTGTAACGGACTGAAGAGCACGAGGCTGAAAAGCGCGAATCGTCTCTCACCAAACATTACTAACACGAGGATCAGCAAAAGCAGCCCAAAGGGTGGCGCCATCCCAATGGAACTTCCCCTTTATAGTGCCGTCGTACATTTCGCGCTTTGCTCAAGCATTTTTTTTCATGATCTTGTGTAGGCAAGGCAGGCTTGAGAAGAATCACGTCGAGAAAAACATAGTTTTTTTCAATGACATAAAAAACGGTCGTGTGTACGCGGCATTAGGCAAAACTTAGACACGAGGCCCCACTCACGCCCATTATAGAAAAAAATAATTCAAGCAATGGAAATTAACTATATAAGGAGGGTACGGGGGGGGGGGGGGGACTTGGGTAAGTGGACACAGTACAGGGGGGAGCAGGAGGGCACAGTACATTCTTTAAGGAGTGTTTGAGAGCGTTTAGCATTTTTACTGCCAGAAAACTCTTCTCAAAAACGCAGATCAGTAGGGGTTTTTTCTCTGCCTCTGAGGCCTCATGCCCACGGACGTTTTTACAGCCACGTTTTTAACAGCTTAAAAACGCCTGTCCATGTTATTGTATACATTTTTTGACCGTATTTTTTTCGAAAAAAAAACGCCGGAGCTTAAAAACGCAATTGCGGCGTTTTTGCACGTTTTTTAACGCTTCGCATTTTTTATGCCTAACGCCGACACCGAGGAACACACTGGTCCTGGTTTTTTTTACAGCTTAAAAACGCCTATGCTATTTGCAGCTCAAAAACGCCTAGGTGGGCATGAAGCTATAGACTAACATGGACAGGCGTTTTTAGGCTGTAAAAAACGCTCAAAAACGCGGCTGTAAAAACTTTCGTGGGCATGAGGCCTTAACGCTGAGCTTAAAATATGCCTCTAAATGTCCTAATGTGCATGAACACATACGATCACATTAAGCTGCTTCTACAGGCAAAACTCTAAGCTCCTATAGAAGCAGCGTTTTTTTTTAAGTGTGCATGGACCCTAAATCATATAGAATTTCAGAAAATAAACTCTCCAGCGCTCATCCACAGTGCTCCAGGAGACAATAATAAGGTGCGCAATGCTTCTTCAGGTGAAGCCCCCCACAGATCGGGAAATCCCCAATCAATTGAAAAAAACACACAAGAGGGCGCAACTCCCTCCTGAATTACCACCATACAATTTATTAAATTCCAAATAGAGGACGAGGGCATGACCCCCAAAATGCTTTAGCTCCTCCATCTGATGATTTTGTGATGACACCTACTGCTCAAGGCTGAAGCACATGAGTTATAAGCCAGTTGATCTTTTATGTTTGTGAGTATCCATTTGCTATTTTAAATTTAATAAGTATGGTTGAAATGCACGAGGAGTTGCACCCTCTTGTTTATTTTTTGCATATTGAATTTCAAACTAAATACAAATGCAGGCTTTCTTCTGGATTCTAAGAGGATCCTAGCACTGGACAACCAAAGAGAAGTGTCCATGTCACGTAAGAGGTGACATGAACACCCAAAAGAAAAAACTTGTAGAAAGATAAACGTGACCTTCTGTAGGTTTAGATGTGACCTAAACATGAACGTGATTTAGTTGAGTAAATAGGGTATGTAAGTAGGGATGAGCTTCGATTTCAAGTCGAACATGAATTCGACTCGAACATCGGCTGTTTGCTCGTTCGCCCAATTTCAAACATTATGGGCCGTTCGCACCAAATTCGAGCGGCGCGTCATTGCCCATAATTCACTGCGTCATCGCAGTGCATTGCTGGCTGTTTGGCCGGGCATGCGTTATGACCCACATGCTTTGGCCAATCACAGCGCCGTCAGCACAGAGAGCCATAACTGGCCAAACGCAGGGTGCCTTTGGCCAATCATGGCTCAGGGGGACTAAGTACATGCCCCACACTATATAAGGCCGTCATTTTATTTCAGTTAGCTAGATTGAGCAGGCAGTTGATTTAGTTAGATTCAGTATATTTAGTATATATATGCATTCCAGGCTTTGCATATATATATATATACTGTATACAGTTTAGCTAGATCTCACTGCAGAGCGTTCCTAGAGTTCTCTTCCTAATTATACTACAGGCAGGCAGTTGATTCAGGTAGCTGCAGTTTATTCAGTACTATATTCTGTGCACAGTGTTCAGCTAGATCTCACTGCAGACCATTCCTGTTGTTCTCTTGCTAATATACTACAGGCAGGCAGTTGATTCAGTTAGGTGCAGTATATAAAGTACTGTATTCTGTGCACAGTGTTCACCTAGATCTCACTGCAGACCATTCCTGTTGTTCTCATCCTAATATACTACAGGCAGGCAGGTGATTCAGTTAGCTGCAGTATATTCAGTATATATATATACATCCCAGCTTTGTGCAGCTACATCTCACTGCAGGCCATTCCTGGTGTACTTATTCAAATACATCAAATACAGTATGTCTGGAAGGCCAACAAGGAGAGGCAGACACTCACAGGCCACTAAAAGAGGGCATGCAGGCTCTGTGTCTAGAGGCAACAGTGCTGGTCGTGGACTTTTTTCCAGCAGCTGGCCATGTTGAGCCACAACATGCAGAAGAGTTGGTAGAGTGGATGACCAAGCCGTCCTCATCCTCCTCATCCTCTGTCACCCAGGCTCAGAGTACCTTGGCTGCCAATACAGGTGCCAAAGTGGCCTATTCCATCGGCTCGAGGTCATCACTTACTCCTTCCCTAGCCCCACCATCATGCACGGAGGAGTCCCCCGAACTGTTCGACCACAGTGTTGGGTACATGCTGCAGGAGGATGCACAGCGTTTTGAAGGCTCTGATGATGGTACCCAGCTTGAGGAAGGCAGTAACGTGAGCCAAGAGAAAGGGGGTGCCCAAGAAGGACAACAAACTGGCAGTCATGTTCCCCCAGCTGCAGCATACTGCCAGGTTTTCTCCAGTGACGAGGAGGGAGGGGATGATGAGGTCACTGACTCTACGTGGGTGCCTGATAGGAGGGAGGAGGAGGAAGAGGAGGGGGGGGGCTTAGCAAGCACTCAGGCAAAGAGATGCCATGCGGTGCTTGAGCTGGTGTGCTTAGGGGACAGGAGCCACACTGGGGCAGAGATTCTGTCAGCTCTGCAGGGGCAGGCTCAGAGGTGGTTGACGCCACGCCAGCTTTAGCCAAGAATGGTGGTTTGCGACAATGGCACCAACCTCCTCTGCTCCCTCCGACGGGGACAACTGACCCATGTGCCCTGTTTGGCTCACATCCTTAACTTGGTGGTGCAGCAGTTCTTGTGCAGGTACCCGGGCTTACAGGATCTCCTGAAGCAGGCCAGGAAAGTCTGTGTGCATTTCCGCCAGTCATATAATGCCAGTGCTTGGCTGGCTGACCTCCAAAAGGAATATAACCTGCCCAAGAACCGCCTAATCTGTGACATGCCCACCAGATGGAACTCAACGTTGGCCATGCTGCAGCGGCTGCACACGCAGCAGAGGGCCATCAATGAGTACCTGTGCGACTACGGCACCAGGAGAGTGTCAGGGGAGCTCATGTTCAAGAATGCATACACTGTCATGTCACCATTTGAGGAGGCCACGAGGATTGTGAGCAGTGACAGTGCATGCATCAGTGATACTGTCCCCCTTGTGTACCTGTTGGAGCACACGCTGCATGGAATAATGGACAGGGCACTTGAGGCAGAACAGAGGGAGGAAGAGGAGGACTTCCTTACCTCTCAAGGCCCCCTTTATCCAGACAGTGTTCCTGCGCCCGCGGATCACACAGGAAGAGGAGGAGGAGGATTGTGTCAGCATGGAGGTTGAGCCTAGCACTCAGCATCAGCAGCAGTATTCAAGGGATCGTTTACAGTCCCCAGAAACCCATGGACTTGTACGTGGCTGGGAGGAGGTGGCTGCGGATCATGTCGTCCTTAGTGACCCAGAGGATACCGGACCGAGTGCCTCAGAAAACATACGCTGCACGTCCTCCCTGATCCTGCAAAGCCTGCGAAAGGACCCTCAGATTCGTGTGATCAAGGAGAAGGATCATTACTGGCTGGCAACCCTTCTTGATCTAGGTTACAAGGGTAAGGTTGCGTAACTTTGTGTCATGGATATGCATTAATGTCTGTCTGCCATCTTACCTTTCCTCCTCATGTGTTCATCTTAGAGACCAGACCCCCTTCACCTGGCTTCCTTTATAATCTCCTCCCAGCCAGACTCCACCCCAGGCCCTATCACAGGACACTATATTAACCTGTGCACTGCAAGCCTGCTTTGCTGATCAACGTGTTTGTTAGGCATTGTGTGTTTGGGTTCCTGCCTGCCGTGTGCTACGTCTGTCTCTCTGTTACGTTATTGGCTTGTCCCCGACTATCCCTGTCTGCTCGTGACCCTTGACCTTCGGCTTGTCTTTCGTTATCCTTGTCTGCTTGTGGCCCTTGACCTTCAGCTTGTTATTCGTTACTCTTATATCTTGTGCTGCTGCTTCCCCTCTTGCCCCCTTATCCTACGGGGCGTGAGCTAGGAGACTCTAGGGGCCGCGACCTGGACCCAGCCTGCAGCATAACATCCTCACCACTAGAGGCTCTGGAGAAGACCTGCTGGGTCTTAGACTCTGCGCCCTGGGGAATCTTGGCTCTAGCCTCCTATAGGAACCCGGTTGTGCTCCTCTGGTCCCGCTTTCCACAACCACCCAGTTTCCTATCCGCAGCAGTCAGCCATAGGGTTCACTACCTTGCGGTGCACTCCTGTCCCCCTACGGTGTGCATCTGTCACCTGGCCATAGGTGACCTGACACTTATCCTGCCCTCGCAGAGGGAGCAGAGGATGAAACATCTTCGGGAGGCCTTGCAGAAAGGTTTGTGCAACGCGTTTCCAGAGCCTGGGAGGTTACAATTTCCTGGTCCTGGTCCTAGACAACATGTTGCTGAGGCTTTGGTCAGTCACAGAAGGAGCGGTGGAGAAGGTGGCCATCTGACCGATGCGTTCAGACAATTTTTTAGTCCGCAGCCCCAAGGTCTGATCGGTTCCAGCAACCATCGCCAGCGTCTGATTTACATAGTGCAGGAATACCTAGGGGCAAGATCAGACTTGGAGACCTTTCCAAACGACAATCCTCTGGGTTACTGGGTCTTGAGGATGGATCACTGGCCAGAGCTTGCACAGTATGCAATTGAGCTACTGGCCTGTCCTGCATCCAGCGTTCTTTCGGAACACACATTCAGTGCTGCTGGAGGCTTTGTAACCATTTACAGGATGCGCCTGTCCACCGACTCGGCCGATCGGCTCACCTTCATAAAAATTAATCAGTCTTGGATCACCAGCTACCAAGCACCTGATGCTGATGTAACCAAATAATTTTTTTTATGAATGTTAGATCCCTTCAAGACTGCAGTGCCTATGCTGATGCTGAGTGACTATCCTGTTATGCTGAGTGACTATCCTCTTCCTCCTCAATGTTCATGTTGATAGCTTATAAGAACATTTTTGGTTCTGGGCACCACCACCAGTGGCTAAGGCCCAATTTTTCTGCCCCTGTTTAACAGGGGCGTGTAATTAAAATTTTTGCTGTAATACTTTTGCAGCAGGGCTCATTCCTGCGCTCCAACTAGAGTATCTGTGAGGGGTTGCAGTGTTGTGGCACCAGCACCAGTGCCTAATTTTTCTGCCCCTGTTTAACAGGGGCGTACAATTAAAATGTTTGCTGTAATACTTTGCAGCAGGGCTCATTCCTGCGCTCCAACTAGAGTATCTGTAAGGGGTTGCAGTGTTGTGGCACCAGCACCAGTGCCTAAGGCCCAATTTTTCTGCCCCTGTTTAACAGGGGCATGTAATTACAATTCTTGATCTAATATTTCACAGCAGGGCCCATTCTTGCGCCCACCAAGAGTAACTGTGGGGGCTTACAGTGTTGTGGCAACACCACCACACCACCGCCAAAGGCCAAATTTTTCTGACCCTGTTCAACAGGGGCATGTAATTACAATTTTTGATCTAAAATCTCACAGCAGGGCCCGTTCCTGCTCCCACCATGAGTAACTGTGAGGGCTTACAGTGTTGTGGCAACACAAACACCCAAGGCCCAAATTTCTGCAGAGTATATAGGGCAGGCCCCTACTTTCAAACATCCGACTTACAAACGACTCCTTCTTACAAACTGAGGGAGACAACAGGAAGTGAGAGGAAATCTACCCCTAGGAAGGGAAATTCTCTCCTGTAAGAGCTAATATGGGGAAAAAGGTGTCTACACTGATGCTTTATCACCAATCCTTGTTTCTCTAATAACCTCAAATTTTCAAAATCCAATTGTCATTGGGACAGAAAGTGAGGTGAAATCTTCTCAACAGGGGCACAGACAGCAAAACAAATGTTACAGGGGTGATAACCCTTCCCTATGTTTTCCAAAAAGCTTAAAAATAGATTTTTTGGCTGGAGCTACACTTAAAAATGTACCTGTTCCAAATTACAAACAGATTCTACTTAACAAACCTACAGTCCTTGTCTTGTTTGCACCGCCTGTATACTGCTGTTCAGAGTATATAGGGCCTGGGGGCCCCACACATTTTTTTTTATTTGGGTGCAGGGTTCCCCTTAATACCCATACAAGACCCAAATGGGCCTGGTAATGGGCTGGGGGAGGGGGGGTACCCATGCTGTTTTTCTCAATGATTTTCATCCATATTGTCGGGACCAGACATTACATTAAAGCCACAAGCAGTTTTAAATGACTTTTATTCTTTTAGAAATGTCATTTTGTGCAGGGACAGTTCTAAACACGGGAAACATGCGCCCCTTTACGGGCTTACTATAGACACCCCCCAGGCACGATATTTAAAGGAATATTTCACTTTTATTTTTTCACTTTAAGCATCATTAAAATCACTGCTCCCGAAAAAACAGGCGTTTTTAAAACTTTTTTTGCATTGATACATGTCCCCTGGGGCAGGACCAGGGTCCCCAAACGCTTTTTAGGACAATAACTTGCATATTAGGCTTTAAAATTTGCACTTTTGATTTCACACATTCGAGTCCCATAGACTTTAACGGTGTTCGAAAGTTCGCGCAAACTTTCGGTCTGTTCGCATGTTCTGGAAGCGAACCGAACCGGGGGGTGTTCAGCTCATCCCTATATGTAAGTATGATATTTCTTTTGTCAGCACTTAGTCAGAGGGCAGTTGGGGAGTCTGGAATTTTTTGGTAAACCAATTTTTTCACTGGGTACTAATGAGATGCTGATAATACGGTTTCAGTTGGATACTGGTGAAGTTGGTTACAATATGGCTTCTTATATCTCCTACAATTTTTTGGGTGGGATTTATCCGTTAGAGAAAGTGCCCAGTGGCGGCCAGACAAATTTTTGGGTCCCTGATGCAACTACTGATCAAGACAATGCACTGTGTATCAATTGATGGCTGGATAGACGTTAGAGATATCCAGGTCTATGTGACAATGAGAGGGTTCCCAGCAACCATCTGTTCTATATGTAGTACAAATGGTTTCTTAAGTACCAGAGGGTCAGCTGCACAGTCTTCACAAATGGTACATCCCACCTGGAAATGACTTTCACTCCCATTGTGTAGTCTACTTTGTCTCTTCTTTATTCTCTCATGCTCAAAAATCTATCAGAGAAAAAGTGAAAGCCGTTCCATGTCTGAATAGTGAAACTTGAACAAAAGAAAGCATAAAAGATATTTTGGAGACTTTCTCAAGGTGACAGACTAGGGACAAACAAGGTGTCTCCAATATAGTCATTTTTATGCTTTCTTTTTCTGGCGATATTGTGATTACAACTAGGACCTAAAGTAAAGATTTGAAGTCTTTAACTCCTGGTGTATTGGCCATTTTTGCTATTTTGGATTCTCACAGTATCGTTTTTAACTGGGAAGGCAAATCAAAGATCTAGATAGAAGAAGCTGGTAAGGGTTTCAACCTACCAGCATCTAAATAACCTACACTTAGATATCAGTTTTTGGTAGTCTGGCACTTTAAATAACCTCATCTCTTGATATGCCGACATTCAACTTTATTGCAGAAAGTAACAGAGCTGACTTTGTGATATCAAGCTGGAGGAAATGGGATCTAGCAAGGATAGGAGACTGTAGGAACCTGCGGTCAATTATAAATATATGGAGGCAGCGATTAACCCACTTGCCTACTGTTTTTTTTTATACCCCTATCCTGACCAGGCCAATTTTAAGCTTTCAGTGCTGTCGCACTTTGAATGACAATTGCGCGGCCATGCTACACTGTACCCATATGAAATTTTTTATCTTTTTTGAGACAGATATAGCTTTCTTTTGGTGGTATTTAATCACCACTGGATTTTCAATTTTTTGCTAAACAAGAACAGAACATTTAAAAAAATAAAAATAAATTCTTTGTTTCTGTTATAAAATTTCGCAAATAAGTACCGTATTTATTGGCGTATAACACGCGCCGGCGTATAACAAGCACCCCAAGTTTAGGAGGGAATTTTAAGGAAAGAAACTTTTAGAAGGGAAGTTTAAGGAAAAAAAATGAAATTTAAATGCCCATCAATGCAGCCTTATCAGTGTCCATCTGCAGCCTTGTCCATCATTGCAGCCTTGTCCAGTGTCCATCTGCAGCCTTGCCCAGTGACTTTACAGCCTTGCCCAGTGCGTTTTCAGCATTGCCCAGTGCCTTTGCAGCCTTGCCAGTCTCTTTGCAGAATTGCCCTGATTTAAAATTGGCGCCGATTTCCACTGACTGTGAGCGGAGAGGAGCGAGGGGAGCCGAGATACAGAAAGCCAAATGTACTTCGGCTAGACTCGGTTCTGCTCACAGTCCCGCCCATCTTCCCTGATTGCGAGAGGAGAGGAGCAAGCGCTGCTGACATACAGAAAGCCGAGTGTACTTAGGCTAGAGGACTAAGAGGGGCGGGACTGCGAGAGGAGCCGAGACTAGCCAAAGTACACTCGGCTTTTTGTATGTCAGCGGCGCTCGCTCCTCTCGCAATCAGTGGAGGTGGGCGTGACTGCGAGAGGAGCCAAGTGTACTTTGGCTTTGTGTATCTCGGCTCCGCTCGCTCGTTTCCTCACAATCAGTGGGGGATCGGCGTATAACACGCACCAACGATTTTCCCCTGATTTTAAGGGGAAAAAAGTGTGTGTTATACGTCGATAAATACGGTAGTTTTTCTTCACTAATATGCATTGATGAGGCTGCACTGATGGCCACTAATGAGGCGGCACTGATGGGCACTAATATGCTGCACTCATGGACACTGATTGGCACTGATGGGACTGCACTGATAATTAGTGCCCTGATTATCAGTATAAATGTCCCCTATCGCAGGATAACTGGTTATCGGCTTTCCTTTCCTCACACAGTATCAACGCTGAAGAAAGACACTTGTTTACATGTGATTGGCTGTGATTGGACACAGCCGATCACATGGTAAAGGTCTGCTGTGATTGGCCCTTTATCTTGATCTGTGTTTAGCTGTTTCTAAAGAACACATTAATCACAGAGTGTGCAGGGGGGCAGGGTTCTGGGACATCAATAGACGCTCTCCCAGAACTGGACGACCGCGCTGTACTTTTCCTAGCGTGGTCGGCAAGTGGTTGATGGTTATAGTGCAGAATTCATTTGTGTATTTTATATCTGCCTAGAGCTAAGCTTTAAAGTGTATTTCTAGACAAAAATGTTACTTAATTTTGCATAAGAAACATTGATATCTGTGTCCCCACTGGAAACAGGAACAGTGTTAGGAACTAAAAAACATTTACAGTTGTCAACAGAACAGGAAGTGAGGGGAAATATTTCAATGGGGACACCCATTCCAGTGATAACAGGATCTCTTTGGAATTTTTTTGTCTCACTTGTTGTGTCTCCCCAACCAGATGCAGACAAAAAAAGACTTAAAGTCAAAACTTTTTTTTATTAGTTTTAAATAGTGTAGTGGTGATTTAAAACCCCTGTCAAGTTTTTATTGCTGATGTACGGGGAGGAAAGCGCCAGACATTAATGTAGAGTCCAGAAACAAGATTTATTGGCAGTACTGTTCAATAAAAGCCAAGCTGCTAAAACTGCCGCCTGAATCACTTTCTTTTAAACGCGTATCTGCAAAAATCTTTATTGTAATCAATCCACACTACACAAGTCTAGCATCTGTTTTTCTTTTCTTTCCAAGTCAAGCCCTGATGAAGAGAGGCGCTTTTAAGCCCTTGAAATGCATTGGCTTTTATTGAACATTACTCACAATAAATCCCCTTTCTAGACTCTAAGAAAATGAGTTTGGCACTTTCCTCACCACTATACACAAAACACAAAAAGTCATTTTACAGCTGTCACTTCTTGGAGAGCTACCTATATGAGAATACCCATTCTTCAGCCTCTAGACCTGGGTTCTAGCACACTAGAACTGGAACAGGTAGGAAATCTTTTAATTGGAAACTTGATTAGCTAGAAAATGTTCGAGGGGGGATTTCCCTCACTGTTGTATCTACAGGACAGGAAGTCAAGGGAAGTCTCCCCAATGGGACATAGACAGCAAAAAAAAAAAAATCCCTACTCTATTCAAAATTTTTAAAATGTTTTGGCTTTATATATACTTTAAAAAAACAACATGGTTAGAGATACACATTTACACATTTATTTAACTTAAAATGCATTACCTACCAAGGATGTATTACACCATTGGTCCTTTACCACTGTCTGGGTCTTCTTACATTAAAAACAAAACAGATATATAGTTACATCCTGAAATGCACCTGTCAGTTTCCATATGATCTCACATTACATTAAACTCTGGGCTGTCAACCTTTCCAAAGACTTGGTTGCCCCCACTGACAATGCAGAGCCAGTCTGTATGTACCAACTGCAGACATGAACAATCATTTGGAATGCACAGCTTGTATGTTGTGCAAGTGATCCCCCACCTCTATCCTCTCCTCTCCCCCTTTCCGCCAGCCCATTGTCTGTACACAGTTGCAGATTCACGGTAATAAAATATTAATAGGGGATTTTCGGTACACAGAGTGTCTTATTCTCCCGGCAGAGTCAGATCCTTCGTACAATAAACGCAAACCCCACAGAGGGTCTGATTAACATGCTGCCGGCATTACAGGAACCCATACAGGCATCTGATTATGAGAGCAGATCAGATGTAGATAGGAGAAAACCGCACTGCCTTTCCTTAACCCGCTCACCGCCTGAGAGGAGCCTGAATGAACTCTGAGCGTGCATTGATGTTCAACAAGCAGGAGGTTGCCAGATACAACAGAAACCTGTCATTGTATGACTATACAGGAGCTGAGGTCATAACTGGACATTACAAACACCCATCACTGGTCTGATCCTGTTTCGATAACACATATTCATGACATCACTAAGAAAAAGATAACCAATGTGAATAAAAAATCAACAATACACAATTATGGGGCGTATTTAGAAAAAAAAGTCACGCCTTGCCCGCATTCTCCACCACTTTGTGTGGAAGTTATAACATTTTGCATTCTTAAGGGCTTGTTCATACCGGCGCTCTCGTTAAACCACGGTGTGTGCTGAGAAAGGAGTGTTGCCGATGGCGTTGCAATAACACATCTCACTGTTTACTTTTTTCTTTTTCAACTTTATTGAAATGTCTCAAAATGATTGTTCATTCATCTTTATTTACAACAGCAAGATGCGATGTGATGTACTGCATCGCAGCACAATCAGCTAAAAAAAAGTAGAGCATGTCCTACTTTTTTTTTCAGCTGCGTAGTGGTTTGAACTGAACTCGTAGAACTTAAAGGGGTTGTAAATAAAAATTGTTTTTTTGTTTAAAATAACAAAATGTTATACTTACCTCCAGTGTGCAGCTCGTTTTGCACAGAGTGGCCCCGAACCTGGTCTTCTGGGGTCCCTCGGCAGCTGTCTCGGCTCCTCCCCACAAGAACTCACCACCTATATGCGAGCGAGCGAGCATGGTGGCGAGTCCTTGCGGGCGTGCTCCAGTGATACAGCCGGCGGCTATAGCCGCTCACTGTATCACTCGGCCCCGCCCCCTGGTGCACCACGTCATTGGATGTGATTGACAGCAGCGCGAGCCTATGGCTGCGCTGCTTTCAATCCATCCAGTGTAGCCAATCAACGGCCAGGCTCAGAAACGAGGAGGATGACGGGGGCGAGCGCGGGACTTTTGAGGGCTCAGGTAAGTAAAATGGGGGCTTGGGGTGGGGGGCGGTATTGTCGGATGTTTTTTCACCTTAATGCATAGGATGCATTAAGGTGAAAAAATGTTTACCTTTACAACCCCTTTAAGGCAAATTATCTTGTCTATGCGTTGGGCAAGGCTGCCCAGAGCAGCCCAATGCATATGGTGTACATGGGCCCTTAGAGTGTAAAACAGTTTACACCACTTTATGTAAATATGGATATTAGGTTACATTTTTCATTTGCAGTTTGTTCAAAGTGTGGCAAATACATACAGCAAGTTTCAGCAGGATCGACCATCATGGATTTTCACAGGAATTAATGGTGCGTGGCTGACAAAATCAATGATTTGTGATATAAAAGGATATTAAAGGCAGATTTTAATTTTTTGGGGATTAAAAATAACAAACATGTCATACTTACCTGTTCTCTGCAGTGGTTTTGCACGGAGCAGCCCAGATCCTCCTCTTTTTGGGTCTCCCGCCAGCACTCCTTGCCCCTCGCTCCTGCCTAGTGCCCTTATAGCAAGCAGCTTGCTATGGGGGCACCCAAGCAGGCTCGCTCCCGAGCCGCTGCTCTGTGTGTCCATTCACACACGGAGAGCAGCTCGGCCCCAACCCCTGCTCTCTACTCATTGGCTCACTGGCTGTGATTGACAGTAGCGGGAGCCAATGGCTAGTGCAGCTGTCTCAGCCAATGGAGGAGGGAGAGTCCCGGGAGAGCTGAGGCACATCGCTGGACTGAGATGGGGTTTAGAATGCATGAAGTATAAAAAACCTTGAGCCTTTAAACAGAATGAATGTTTAAATCAGGGCTGGTGAATGTGATGCTGGCCACACAGCGTATCTCACCAATGCTGGCCATTCATGCAATGATAAATTATTACAGATATGATCTTTGACACAACAAAGAAAAGGTCTATTGTCCCTTTTCAATAAAGATGATTGTTTATAAATTGAAAAAGACTGTTAAGAACAGCTGGTTTCCAATCATTGAGGTTGATCTTGAAGCTGAGTTTAGAATCTTGGCTCTATAAATTGAGGATGGATTCACACTGGTGTTCCCACTTTTTTTGAGAGTTTCCACTCATCACACATAAGGCAGCCCATTCACTTGAATTAGATGTCCAAAGCACAACAAATGCCCCAAAGATGCTCCAGAAAATTTATTGGTGCGTGGCGCGTGGCGCAGTTTTTCACTGCGCGTTTGTAGCACGTTTGCAAAACAGGCTTCTGCTACCCACGTTTGGGATGGAATTACCAATAAATGGCACCGCAAGTGCACGTTGCGTTTCTTCTATGTGCTTTCTCACGCGTTCCAGAAATGCCAGGTGTGAATGGAGCCCAAAGCTTGGTACACACGATAAGAATATCAGATGAATGATCGTCTGTTTTTTGTTTTTTTGCATGCGAATCTCATATCGAAACAAATAGGTTACTAGAGTTATGAAAATTCTCGTAAGACAGAATACAACGTCCCACTATGATGTAATGTATTATATTGTAATGTACTGTATTCTTTCGTTTCTGAGCATTCGCGTCTTGGTCACTCGATTTCTTTACCGACAAATACTGTACTGATTAAACGAAAATCGTTCGTTCTGCTATCTCAGTGTTTCTCAACTCCAGTCCTCAAGGTTCCCCAACAGGTCATGTTTTCAGGCTTTCCATTATTTTGCACAGGTGATTTAATCAGTTTCACTGCCTCAGTAATTACCACAGCTGTTTCATCTGAGGGAAATCCTGAAAACATGACCTGTTGGTGCGCCTTGAGGACTGGAGTTGAGAAACACTGTGCTATCTTATAAGAAAAAAATTCAGATAATTTTGCATGAACTGCCATGATCGGCTCTCGAAAGTCTGTGTACTAACGAATAGATTATCGGACAATTGGTCCGGTTTTTTATGTCTGATTTTCTCATCAACTAGGCATTAGTGAAGAGTCTCTTTAATTATCCAATCATCTGAAAAGCTAGTTACAGTTTTTTTTTTTATCTGCACATGATCGGGTGCTAAAAATGAACACCGTTACAACTTCTTGATTGAAGATTCTCATTTCCTTTCGAAAATCAGCCTCATGGTATGAAAGCATTGTATTTTTACATGTATGACCTACACGAGACCTGGACTTTCTATGGAAGAATGTGACTCGATGAAACAGATGAGATAATGCAGAGAGTAATAACACTTTATAAATATACAGCCTATATATATATATATATATATTTATTTTAAAGGGTTAGTCCACCTTTTCTCAAAAAAATTAAAACATGAACTGACTTACAACACCCTCCCCACCCCTCTGATCCCCACTGCATATACCGTATTTGCCGACGTATAAGGCGACTGGGCGTATAAGACGACCCCCTAATTTTCCAGCTAAAATTTTGGTTTTGGGATATACTCGCCGTATAAGACGACCCCCTTCCGACTAATCATGCCTCACCTCACTGTGCCATTACATGCCTCACTGTGCCATTACATGCCTCACTGTGCCATTACATGCCTCACTGTGCCATTACATGCCTCACTGTGCCATTACATGCCTCACTGTTCCATTGCATACCTCACTGTGCCATTACATGCCTCACCTCGACGATCCCATACCTTATCCCTGTATGCAGAGTCAGTCAGACCGCGGGCGTCCATTGTTCAAAAGCCACGCCTCCTCCTCGTGCTGTTCCTAGATAGGCGGAACACTCATTTTCCCAGCAGAGCCTCTGTTCAGTGTTCCGCCTATCACGGATGCCCTCTCGTCCGAGGCCGAGGATGAGAAGACGTCCGTGATAGGCGGAACACTGAACAGAGGCTCTGCTGGGAAAATGAGTGCTCCGCCTATTACGGAACAGCACAAGGAGGAGGCGTGGCTTTTGAACAATGGACGGCCGCGGTCTGACTAAGACTCTGCATACAGGTACCGGCGTATAAGACGACCCCTGAGTTTTGAGGCATATTTTTAAGCATAAAAGGTCGTCTTATACGCCGGAAAATACGGTACCTTATGATCCCCATCGTCCGACGCCCTCTTGAAGCAGTGCACCACGTTGAGTTAAATGTAGAAACAATTAGAATTTTATTGTAAATATATAAGTTGCGCTTGAAGTGAACTAGTGGCATCAAGATAATGGAAATATTTGACTGGTGAGAAGAACATACACAAAATACATTGAGTCCATGTATACTAAAAAAGAGCACTGATGGGGAGAAAATAGGGCCCAATAAGAAAAAACAAAGTCCAGGGTTCATCCACCATCACCAAAGAGGGGAAGAGGAGGGTGAAGAAGAGATGTATGAGAGTCCCCGATTGGAAATCGTTCTCACTTTGTGAGTGGGTTCTCTTACCAGATACGGTGGACCCCCTTAATAGCAAGGTCGTACGCGCAAGCAAATACAGCCTTCTGCAGGGACATTTCTTATTGGACCCTATTTCTCCCCATCAGTGCTCTTTTTTAGTATACATGGACTCAATGTATTTTGTGTATGTTCTTCTCACTAGTCAAATATTTTCATTATTTTGACGCCACTAGTTCACTTCAAACGCAACTTATATTTTTACAATTTTGGTTCACCATAGAGATATTAGATTGTTTTTGTTGCAGCTGTCTTTTTCGTTTTTTGCTTATAGCGCGGTATTAACCCTTTATATTACACAATTTGAATTTTATATATGACAAGGGGATGGGGAGGCGGATGATCAAGCGGAAATAGGTCAGCAAATCTTTAGCGCCCAAATGTTCCTAATTTGTTGCTTTAGAAATATGCCTCATATGTCGAATAAGAGCACTGATTTACAACGATTGAATCCTGGGGATGTCTATTCTACCCCTGCCCTGAAATTCTACAGTCAGTAAACCACTGGATATTTTATAGAAAGCAGTCAATTGTGATCCTGTAAAATCACGACTTGTGTTTGGACATCATGTTGTGCTACGTACATCTGAATTATCCTACCCTTCCGTACAAGCTTTGCCCCTTGTGTCATGTACTTATGTAAGTAAAAAAGATCTTAAATTGTGCTAGTGGAAGCCCCATGGGGTCTGCTTTATATGCAAAGCTACTTTTCAACTGTGTAGACCACCAAACAAGAGAAAGGAGAGACAGAAAGATTATTTTTTTTAACAAGGTCTTTCTAAATTTCTCATTGTGAATTTAGCCACTAATGTTCACAAATAGACATTAACCAAATTAAGTAAACCAAAGAAGTAAAGATTATCACAATATCTACATTTTGAAGCTTGGTTCTGTTCTAAGCATTGACCCATTATGATAAATACAGCCATGTTCTGGACTAGACATAAAATCCAGTGCTGTCAGATCCTGGCCAGGAAGGCCCAGAGCTATGAGGAACGAATGAAGCGTAG
Source organism: Rana muscosa (assembly GCA_029206835.1). Taxonomy (NCBI): domain Eukaryota; kingdom Metazoa; phylum Chordata; class Amphibia; order Anura; family Ranidae; genus Rana; species Rana muscosa. Next base: position 52,777,027 of record CM055128.1, on the reverse strand, counting down.
GGCTGGCATGACAGGGTGGAAGGGGAACCAGGCAGCACAAAGTTCACATGTTCAAAGGGAGAGGTATAAAGTTTACTTACGTGATTGGTTGAGGAGATGGGCGTAGGAAAGTAGATTGCAGTAAGGGGTGGGACAGTAACATTTGGGAAGCCATCGGATGACGTCTCTCCCTTTCTCCCTGATATAGGGTATGTAGACAGGAATTACCTAGGTATTGTGATGGTGGTTGGGACCCCTTGGATGGGGTTTAAATCTGTTGGTGGGATACAAGTGGGGAACCATCGGTTGGTATGGTGTCCTCTGGTTGGGGTTGGTCCAATATTAGGGACCAGGTGGTGGTAGACCTGTAAGGTCTGTGAGCAAGTGTTAATGTCTCTTCTCTACTGATCACCAATGTAAGGAGACACTTCTCTGCTGATCATCAATGTAAGGAGACACTACTCCACTCATCACTAGTGTAAGGAGACACTTCTCTACTGATCACCAATATAAGGAGACACTATTATACTGATCACCAATATAAGGAGACGCTACTCTCCTGATCACCACTGTAAGGAGACACTTCTCTACTGATCCCCAATATAAGGAGACACTATTATACTGATCACCAATTTAAGGGGACGTTACCAGAGGCATTGCTAGGTGGGTGCAGGGGGTGACACCCGCCAGGTGGGTAGCAGCACCTCTAACACCGCCCGCTGCCCTGATTAGCTGTGCCTCGCGCCGCTGTGTACCTCAGCGGCGCGGACCGAAGCCGCATCCTCCTCTCTGTTTACATTCACAGAGGAGGAGGAGCCTGTGCTCGAGGGACACACAGTGTGTGTATCTGTCAGCGCTGTTCTGTAAGTAAGGTAGGTATGTAAGGGGGGGCATCTATATTGCTGGGGGCGGGGGGTCTGTACTACTGAGGGGGGTCTGTAATGCTGGGGGATCTGCACTGGGGGGAGTGTCTGTACTGAGGGGGGTTCTGCACTAGGGGGGTGTCTGTACTGAGGGGGGTCTGCACTGCTGGGGGTGTCTGTACTGAGGGGGGTCTGCACTGAGGGGGGTGTCTGTATTGCTGGGGGGAATCTGCAATGAGGGGGGGTATCTGTACTGAGGGGGGTGTCTGTACTGAGGGGGGTCTGCACTGAGGGGGATGTCTGTACTGAGGGGGATGTCTGTACTGCTGGGGGGGTTTGCACTGAGGTGGGGGTGTCTGTACTGATGGGGGGTCTGCACTGAGGTGAGGGGTGTCTGTACTGATGGGGGGATCTGCACTTGGGTGGAGGTGTCTGTACTGATGGTAGGTCTGCACTTTTGTGGGGGTGTCTGTACTGATGGGGGGTCTGCACATGGGTGGGGGAGTCTGTACTGATGGTGGGTCTGCACTGATGGAGGGGTCTATACTGAGGGGGAGGTCTATACTGAGGGAGGGGGTCTATGTTGAAGGAGGGGTCTGTACTTAGTGGGGGGGTCTGTACTGAGGGAGGGGGTCTGTACTTAGTGAGAGGGGTCTGTACTGAGGGAGGGGGGTCTGTACTGCAGAAGGGGGGTCTGTAGTTAGTGGAGGGGGGTCTGTACTGCGGGAGGGGGGTCTGTAGTTAGTGGAGGGGGGTCTGTACTGTGGGGGACTATAGTTGGTGGGGGGTGACACCATTTTTTTTTCGCACCGGGTGACACCAACCCTAGTGACGCCACTGGACACTACTCTACTGATCTCCAATATAAGGAGACACTTCTCTACTGATCCCCAATATAAAGAGACACTTCTCTACTGATCACCGATATAAGGAGACACTTCTCTACTGATCACAGATATAAGGAGACACTTCTCTACTGATCAACGATATAAGGAGACACTATTATATTGATCACCAATATAAGGAGACGCTACTCTTCTGATCACCAATATAAGGAGACACTTCTCTACTGATCACCAATATAAGGAGACACTTCTCTACTGATCACCAATGTAAGGAGATACTATTATACTGATCACCAGCATAAGGAGACACTCCTCTTCTGATGACCAATATAAGGAGACACTTCTCTACTGAGCTCGGATATAAGGAGACACTAATACACTGGTCACCAATGTAAGGAGACACTTCTCTACTGACCAACAATGTAAGAGTACAGTTCTCCCACTGGTTAACAGGGCAAGGGCACACTTCTGCCACTGACCACCAATGTAACAGGGCCCCTCTCCCACTGACCACCAATGTATGGGGGAATCTTCTATATTGACCACCAATTTAAGGGGGCATTTCTTCATTGAACATCTGTGTAAAAGAGTACTACACAGATTATCAATGTAAGGGGGTACTTATAGATAGTTGCGAAAGTTGGATAAAGACACCAGCCCAATGACCACCAAGGTATGGGGCACATCCTCAGGACCAGGTCATGAAGTATCAATTACTGCTAAATATACAAGAATTTAAATCAGTTTGTTGCATACATTCACCGGCCACTTTATTAGGTACACCTGTTCAATTGCTTGGTAACACAAATTGCTAATCAGCCAATCACATGACAGCAACTCAATGCATTTAGGCATCTAGACGTGGTGAAAATAACTTGACGCCCCTTGTTTTGTGCCTGCCAGGGTTACAGGTAAGCAGCATTGCTCCTCCCCCTAGTATATATTGTTATTGACATCACTGCATGAGACTGTATTATTTTTTGGTCAATTGTACTGTTATTGATCAGTTGTCAATCAACTTACAGATATTCTCCTGACGAAGCGGCATTAGACAGCGAAACTAGTTGAGATGCTATATGTGATTAACTATCCCACTGTGATCCTCCCCTTTTGGGGACCATTATACTGGTGATACACATGGATTGTTACCATGCTTTTAATCTGTATCTGAGTATATGTTGTCTTTTATTGATTTTGTATTAATAAAACTTTATATATTTTTCTATATACTTGTTCATACGTTTGAATTTATCTTAGCTTAACCACTTGCTGACCAGCCGCCGTCGTTATACGGCGGCAGGTCGGCACGATCCCGTGAACCGTCGTAGCTGTATGTCAGGAAAGGCATGCCAGCAGTCAAGATGGCGATAGCGGCGCTTCGGCGCGCGCTGGTGCGCACGTCCGCATTAGCGACACATTGGCATGCGCTGGTATTTGCATTCCGCGTTAGTGGCGCACGAGCATGCGCGGGAGCGCGCAGTGACGGCTCTTGGCGCCAAACGGGGCTATTTAAAGGGACTGATGCCTGGGCTCCTTGCTGTCCGATCTACAGCATTACCTGAGACCTCTGATCCCTGTTTACCTGTATCCTGCTCCAGCTGACTTTACCTGGCTTGCTTTGACCATCCCTGCTTATCTGCCTGCATCTGACCTCGGCCTGTGTAGACTACGTCCCTGCCTGCTCCTCCTGCCACCTTGCTGTCAGCCTGTTGCCGAACCTGCCTGTACCTGAGACAACGTCCTGTCTACCCCGTCTGCTACCTCGCTGTCAGCCTGTTGCCGAACCTGATTGTACCTGAGACCACGTTCCTGTCAACCCCATCTGCTATCCTGCTGCCAGCTAGTGCCTAAACCTGATTGTACCTGATCCTGCTCCAGTGTTCACCTGCCTTGGACCGGTGTACCCACTCTTCCAGTCCATCTGACCGCACCTGCCTGAGATCCCGTTTCCAGTCTGACAGCTGGTCCCAGGTCCGTTCCAGTTCCTGCTCCAGTTACGGTCCAACTCGTCTACCAGCAACCTTGCCAGGCTCTCGTGCGACTCTGCACTCCTGCGCCTCCTGTCTTCACGACCAGGGGCCTTGAGTGAGAGGTGTAAGAGAGGCCTCCATCTGCATACCAGACTCTTCCACCAGGTACGTGACACCCTTTAAGCGGGATAGCAGGCGTGCGCCCGCTACATCGCCAGGGTGCCGATGCTCGTGACCGGTGGTCCAGATGACTGCCGGCCGTGGGCACGAGAGGCAGAACAGGGACGTATGTATGTAAACACACAAATCCCTGTTCTGTTCTGTGAGGAAAGACATTTCCTCTAGGTCAGTCCCATCCTCCTACAGTTAGAAACACACGAGGGAACAAAATTAACCCCTTGATCGCCCCCCTAGTGTTAACCCCATTCCTGCCAGTGACATTTTTACAGTAATCATTGCATTTTTATAGCACTGATGGCTGTATAAATGCCAATGGTCCCTTAAAATGTGTCAAAAGTGTCCGATGTGTCCGCCACAATGTCACAGTCCCGAAAAAAATCGATGCTATAAATCTATCCCCTATTTTGTAGACGCTATAACTTTTGCGCAAACCAATCAATATACGCTTATTGCGATTTTTACCAAAAATATGTAGAAGAATACGTATCGGCCTAAGCTGAGAAAAAATTTACTTTTTTTAAAAAAAAACTGGGGATATTTATTATAGCAAAAAGTACAAAATATTGTGTTTTTTTATTTTTTTTGTTAACAAACTGCTTTTATTTGGTACAAAAAGAGTTGTCATATGACAAGATATTGTGTTTTTTTAACATTTTTGCTCTTTTTTTGTTTATAGCGCAAAAAAAAAAAAAAAAAATCGCAGAGATGATCAAATACCACCAAAAAAAGCTCTATTTGTTGGGTGAAAAAGGACGTCAATTTTGTTTGGGTACAGCGTCGCACGACTGCACAATTGTCAGTTAAAGCGACGCAGTGCCGAATCGCAAAAAATGGCCTGGTCATTAGGCAGCCAATTCTTCCGGGGCTGAAGTGGTTAATTTGTACCGAGATAGTGAGATAGGTTTGGTTTAGGACCAAGCTCCCGATCTCTATATCGCAACATTTTTGGATGATGGTACAATTTTCCACATTTCTTTTATTACTATCATGGTTATAGAGGCTACATTTATTTCTCTGTTTATCGTATGAGTTGGTAGGAGCGTTACAAACACATGAGCATGGCTCTCTCTCTCCCATGCATGCTCTGCCAGTCATCAAACCCCTTAGTGCTAATCCGCAATGAGAAGATCACTAGGCATCTAAGACCCAACACTTTGTGAACTCATCAGCTGCAGTCAGAAGATAACTGGTCATTAAACGGAGACCCGGCACTGACTAATCCTGCTAAAATAATCCATAGATGGAAGATTACTGCATATTATCTAAAAAAAAATCAAGCACTTCCCAACCCTGTTCTAATCATTTGCAGTTAGAGGATCGCTGGCCATTAGATATAAATGACGGCAATCATAAAAGCTCCACTAATCATAATGCCGCGTACACACGACCGTTTTTCATGGCGTGAAAAATGCCATTTTTTAAATTGGTCATTAAAAACGATCGTGTGTGTGCTCCAGAGCATTTTTAACGACGTGAAAAATGGCCTCAAAAAAATTAGAACCTGCTCTATTTTTTCACGTCGTGAAAAACGGCCGTGTGTATGCTTTTACGAGGGTAAAAAAAATGCGCATGCTCAGAATCAAGTATGAGACGGGAGCGCTCGTTCTGGTAAAACTAGCGTTCGTAATGGAGATAGCACATTCGTCACGCTGTAACGGACTGAAGAGCATGAGGCTGAAAAGCGCGAATCGTCTCTCACCAAACTTTACTAACACACGGATCAGCAAAAGCAGCCCAAAGGGTGGCGCCATCCGAATGGAACTTCCCCTTTATAGTGCCGTCGTTCGTGTTGTACGTCACCGCGCTTTGCTCGAGCATTTTTTTTCAGGATAGTGTGTAGGCAAGGCAGGCTTGAGAGGAAACACGAAAAATCACGTCGAGAAAAACGTCGTTTTTTTTTCAATGACATTAAAAACGGCCGTGTGTACGCGGCATTAGAGTCCAAGAACTGTGTCTGATTCTTCTATCCCGTGGTCAGACAGACAATCACCAAGCATTAAACGAAGGCTTCGCACCGTCTCAACCTACTTTCTAAAGCAGCCAATATAAAAATGTAGCCATAGTCAAGTGTCACAGATATATTTCTGCCTCATTTATCACCTGGAAACTGTATTCCAACGATATGCTCAATTGGCTTTTTACAGATGATACTGATTAGGAGCGCAGAACACCAAACGGCTGATAGGATCTGACCTTTTTTTTGTATAGGCCTGGCAATGGACCAGATAGGGGTAGGAGAAAGATCCGAGATGATTAGGCTTTCAGGGCTAAAAAGGCCATAGAGGCTCCAGCCCTGCCAGGAAGTCTTCTGCTAAAGTCACTTTGAGATCTGCTCCATCCCCGAACAATATCTGCGGAGCGTAATTTATGTTGTAGCGTTTCAGATGAAGAGCGTTATTCCTCTTGGTCCCTGGCGCCCTCTACTGCCAGACTAATCTATGATTCGCATAGCCGGCTGTACCTAGAAAACACAGGCGTGCCCTCATGGTGCAGAACTGATAAATAACCAAAGCAAAGGGTAATAATAAATGAAATGGCATGGGTGTCCTTCACATATAAACCTGTTATATTTATTCGTTTGGCTAGTCTCCTTAATAGCCCCAAGTCACAGGTCTTTTATACACACATCGCGTTGTCTTTTATACTCTTCTTTTTCATTACTAAATATGACATTTTCATCCCATTTTGATTTATTCTGGACTACTAGAGAATCAAAAATGCAGACACCCCAATGGTTATTATAGTTGAATAATTATAATACTTAAAGCGGGATTCCACCCGCGATTTTTATTTTTTTTAAAGTCAGCAGCTACAAACACTGTAGCTGCTGACTTTTAATAACCCTTTCATGTCTAAAGCCTCGTACACACCACCGAGTTTCTCGTCGTAAAAAACCTGTCGATTTTCTCGACGAGATTCTTGTCAAGCTTTCCTTGCATACACACTGTCAATTCCAAATCTCGTTGTTGTTCTGCGCGGTCACGTACAGCACGTACGACGGCAGTATAAAGGGCAAGTTCGATTTCAATGGCGCCACCCCTTGGGCTGCTTTTGCTGATCTTGTGTTACCGCGTGTTAGTAAAAGTTTAGGGAGAGACGATTCGCGCTTTTCAGTCTTCGTGCTTTCAGTTCGTTACAGCGTGACGAATGTGCTATCTCCATTACGAACGCTAGTTTTACCAGAAGGAGCGCTCCCGTCTCATACTTGATTCTGAGCATGCGCAATTTTTTAAGACTCGGAAAAGCATACACACGACCGGTTTTCTCGTCGCAAAACAGGCCGACAAGAATTCCGACGAGAAAAACAAGAATCCTGACAAAAAAATAGAGAGCAGGTTCTCTTTTTTTGTCGTCGAGATTCCCGGCAGTTTTCTCGACGAGAAACCATACACACGAACGGTTTTCTCGGCAAGAAAGCTCTCCCAACAGTTTTCTTGTCGTTTTTTGACCAGAAACTCGGTCGTGTGTACGAGGCTTTAGCCTATTTCTGACATTTGGTGTTTATAAGTAAAAATGCGTATTTTTTGCTAGAAAATTACCTAGAACCCCCAAACATTATATATATTTTTAAGCAGAGAATCTAGAGAATAAAATGGCGATTGTTGTAATATTTTATGTCACACGGTATTTGTGCAGCGGTGTTTTAAACACAACTTTTTGTGAAAAATTTACTTTCATGAATAAAAAAAAATTAAAAAGTAAAGTTAGCCCAATTTTTTTGTATAATGTGAAAGATGATGTTACGCCGAGTAAATAGATACCAAACATGTTATGCTTTATAATTGCATGCACTCGTGGAATGGCGACAAACTACGGTACCTAAAAATCTCCATAGGCGACGATTTAAACTTTTTTTACGGTTACCAGGTTAGAGTTACAGAGGAGGTCTATTGCTAGAATTATTGCTCTCGCTCTAACGATCAAGGCAATACCTCACATGTGTGATTTTAACACCGTTTAAATATGCGGGTGAGACTTCCGTATGCGTTTTCTTTGCCGCGCAAGCTCGCAGGGAGGGGGGCGATTTAATTTTTTTTATTTTTTTTTCTTATTTATTTTTATAATATTAAATTGTGTTTTTTTTTTTTTTTTATATATATTTTTGATCACTTTTATTGCTGTCACAAGGAATGTAAACATCCCTTGTGACAGTAATAGATGGTGACAGGTACTCTTTATGAAGGGATCGGGGGTCTAAAAGACCCCCAATCCCTCCTTTGCACTTCAAAATATTCAGATGGCCGAAAACTGCGATTCTGAATACTGTGTATTTTTTTAAATCCGGCGCCATTGGCAGCCGAGTAACCCGGAAGTGACGTCATGACGTCGCTTCTGTGGTTACATTGCGGAGACCGAATCGAAGCCGTGTACGGCTTCGTTCCAGTCTGGGGCTAGGCACTGGAGTCGGCGGATCGTAGATCAGGTCTCTGGTGGGACGGGAGGCCCGGTAAGAGCGGCGAGAGGCGGCGGGAGGGGGGGATGTCCCCTCCTGCTCCTCCGGTATAACAACCGAGTGGCTTTTAGCCGCATCGGTTGTTATGCCTGGATAGCCAATTGCCAGGCTCTAAACAATGGTACTGGGATCATGCCTGCAGCTGCAGGCATGATCCCGGTATAACCCCCGAAAGCCGAGGCCGCATATGTACGTACGCTCGGCGGGAAAGGTATAAGGACACATACCTGTCCTACTCGCCCGCGATGTCAGTCTCCCAAGGCCAACCCCCTCGATCCTGGCAGGTCCCGGCGCCGCCATCCTCACTAAGGGAAACAGGCAGTGAAGCCTTGCAGCTTCACTGCCCGTTTCCTACTGGCGCTTTGTGAATGGGTGGCGCTTTGTGAATGGGCGGCTGCTCTCTGGGATACACACAGTTCCTAGAAGGCAGTGTGCCCCATTCACCAGAAGACACCGCAAGTCGGCAGAGGAAGAAGACCTGCCAAGGACTAGGAAGAGGCAGATTGGGAAGTTCCGCATAGCAACCGCCTGTTCTGGTAAGTAAAAATGTATTTTTTTTTTGCTATTTTTTTGCAGGATTTTCGTATTTTTTTTTTTTTAGGGTGGAACTCCACGTTAACCACTTTTTTTTGCTAGAAAATTACTTAGAACCCCCAAACATTATATATATTTTTTTCTAACACCCTAGAGAATAAAATGGCGGTCGTTGCAATACTTTTTGTCACACCGTATTTGCGCAGCGGTCTTACAAGCACACTTTTTTGGGAAAAAATACACTTTTTTAAATTAAAAAATAAGACAACAGTAAAGTTAGCCCAATGTCTTTTTATATTGTGAAAGATAATGTTACGCCGAGTAAATTGATACCCAACATGTCACGCTTTAAAATTCCGCCCGCTCGTGGAATGGCGACAAAATTTTACCCTTAAAAATCTCCATAGGCGATGTTTAAAAAATACGACAGGTTGCATGTTTTGAGTTACAGAGGAGGTCTAGGGCTAGAATTATTGCTCTCACTCTAATGCCGCCTACACACGATCGGACATTCCCGACAACAAAACCGTGGATTTTTTTCCGACGGATGTTGGCTTAAACTTGTCTTGCATACACACGGTCTCACAAATGTTGTCGGAAAGTCCGATCGCCAAAAACGCGGTCACGTACGACGGCACTTTAAAAGGGAAGTTCAATACCAAGTGCGCCACCCTTTGGGCTCCTTCTGCTAAGCTCATGTTAGTAGAAGTTTGGGGAGAGACGATTTGCGCTTTTCAGCCTCATGCTTTTCAGTCCGTTACTGTTTTTCAAACTTGCTTACGGGTTTGTATCTGTTTTTCAGTGCATGTAGTCAATTCTAAATAAAAAAGAAAATAAAAAAAACAGGAGATCTTCATTAAAAAATAAATAAAAAAAGATGGAGATCTGGCTAAACAAAATAAAAAGATTATTCAGGAGATCACGAGAAATAATAAAGAAATCAGTTTGTCAGAACTCTGTGTGAATCTCAGCAGCAAAACAACTTCATTATTCTAACAATATAAAGAAGAAGAGAATGCGCTGCATTAAAAGATTGAAAAATTAGCAGCGTGACGAATGTGCTATCTCCATTACGAACGCTAGTTTTATCAGACCGATCGCTTCCGTCTCGTACTTGATTCAGAGCATGCGTGGAGTTTTGTGCGTCGGAATTGTCTATACACGCTCGGAATTTACGAGAATTTAGGCGATCGCGTCCGTTCCCGTGTGTGGTATGGAGTGAGGGGAAGATGGCCCTCACCCATCTCCATACCATTGCAGGGCGGAAGCGACGTCAAAACTTCACTTCCGCCCATAGCTAAAAAATGTTTATTTTTTCGCATTTTTGTGTAAATATGAGATGTGAAGTCTTTTTGACCCCAGATCTCATATTTAAGAGGTCCTGTCATGCTTTTTTCTATTACAAGGGATGTTTACATTCTTTTTAATAGAACTAAAAGTGACCCTTTTTTTTTTTTTTTTTTTTTTTTAAAGAACAGTGTAAAAATAAAAGGTAAAATTAAAAAAGAAAGAAAATTAAAAGCACCCTGTCCCGCCGAGCTCGCGTGCAGAAGCGAACGCATTCGTGAGCAGCGCCACATATGAAAACAGTGTTCAAACCACACATGTGAGGTATCGCCGTGGTCGTTCGAGCGAGAGCAATAATTCTAGCCCTAGCCCTCCTCTGTAACTCAAAACATGCAACCTGTAGAATTTTTTAAACGTCGCCTATGGGGATTTTTAAGGGTAAAAGTATGTCGCCATTCCACGAGCGGGCGCAACTTTGAAGCGTGACATGTTGGGTATCAATTTACTCGGTGCAACATTATCTTTCACTATAATTGCGCTAACTTTACTGTTGTCTTATTTTTTAATCCAAAAAAGTGTATTTTTTCCCAAAAAAGTCCGCTTGTAAGACCGCTGTGGAAATACGGTGTGACAAAAGCCATTTTGCAACGACCGCCATTTTTTTCCCTATAAAAAATAAATATATATATATATATATATATATATATAATGTTTGGGGGTTCTAAGTAATTTTCTAGCAAAAAAAATATGTTTTTAACTTGTAAACATCAAATCTCAGAAAGGGGCTCGGGGCTGAAGTGGTTAAAGAGGAAATCTCACGTATTTTTTATTACAGCGTTCTGTCCCCCAGGGGATGAAGTACATCTTTCTGAATGCTGCAGAAGGCTAACTATGTGGTTAGACAGGATGACCTGCCTCCCCCCCCCCCCTCTCCACAGCTGTCTGACAACACAGCTAGCAAAGAGATGTCTGGACTGATAGCCAGCGCCTGCCTCGGGCTCTAAGCGGTGCCATGAGGAATGCAGAAGAATGGGAGGCTGACATGCCCTTTGCATTCCTCTTGATGGCACCTGTCTCTGGCAAGTGCTCAGGGATGGAGACAAGCGCCTGCTATCAATGCAGTCATCTCCTTGCTAGCTGCGTTGTTAGATGTCCATGGAAAGGGGGGGGGGGGGGGGTCCTGTCTGACCACATAGCTAGCCTTTCATATCATAGGAAAAGATTAGACAAAGTACAGAACATTCAGATAAAAAAAAAAAAAAACACAAGACCTCTTTAAAGCTGAACCCCCAGGCAGATATAAAAATACATCAATTAATGCAGTTACGTATTTATTAACAAAATCATTAAAAAAAAAAATAGCAAAATTATTATAGCGCATATCATTGCGGCACTTATCATTTTGTAATTGAATGTTATTAAAAATGACCTTTCCTTTTCAATCTGCAGCCAATGTAATCTTCTGAGAATACATTGCAATATGGCCACCTGAAGTTGTGTACTGACCACTCCCCAGAAACATCATTTCCTGCTTGTGTGATTGGCGCACCAATATTCCCAAAAGTGCCTAAGATACAAGTCAGATATCAGGCATCCCCTGCAACAAAAATGTCATTTTTGGAGAGATACTTTCAATAGGAACACCACTAAAAGGATGCAGGCCCAGCAGATTTCCTCATTAGAGCACTGCAGCTGCACACCTGAGAGATAATTATGAAACCACTCCCATTAGACCCACTCAGAACAGAGGCACAGACAAACACACATGGATTACTTCGGAATAACAACAGACAGGAATCTGCAAAGTTTGTTATAATCCTTGTAATGTACAGAGATCACCCAGAGGGGAATGTTTTTTTCTCAACAAAAGTAGAGTTACGCTTTAAATGTATTTTATTACAACTAGTATGATTACCTGAACGTATTTTCATTTCAGCCGTTTGTAACCCCTTGTACACTAGCACTCAGACTGGAAGAGGCCGGAGCGGTGCTTGGGGCTAATCAGGTTTCCAGAATTCACATGTAATAACAAAAAAAAAATGCTGACAGAAGCACAGAGCAGAGAGATAACCTCATCAATCTGTTGCTTTTCCTGCACTGTCCAATAACAAGGCTGCGACAAGGAGGTGACATCACTTAACCTCCCTAGCGGTAATCCCGAGAGTGGCCCTGGGTTAATTTTCAGCACCAAAAGCGATAACCCCGAGCAGGGTGAATTTGATTTAGGCCGCATTCACACCTGAGCGTTTCAAAGTTGCAAGTTTTTACCACGATTTTGTACAGGTCACCAGTGTAAAAAGCAGAAAAACGCCTGTAACCTGCCCCAAAGAAGCTCATGTTGTTTTTTGAGCTTAATGCCGTGTACACACGACCGTTTTTAATGACGAGAAAAATTGAATTTTTTTAAATGGTCATTAAAAACGATTGTGTGTGGGCTTCAGAGCATTTTTCACGACGTGAAAAACGGCCATGAAAAAATTGGAACATGCTCTAATTTTTCTCGTCGTTTTTCACCTCGTTGTTTTTCTCGTCATGAAAAACGGCTGTGTGTATGCTTTAACGACGTGAAAAAAAACACGCATGCTCAGAATCAAGTGATGAGACGGGAGCGCTCGTTCTGGTAAAACAAGCGTTCGTAATGGAGATAGCACATTCGTCACGCTGTAACGGACTGAAAAGCACGAGGCTGAAAAGCGCGAATCGTCTCTCACCAAACTTTACTAACATGTAGGGTGGCGCCATCCGAATGGAACTTCCCCTTTATAGTGCCGTCGTACGTGTTGTACGTCACCGCGCTTTGCTCATTTTTTTCAACGATAGTGTGTAGGCAAGGCAGGCCTGAGAAGAATCATGTCGAGAAAAATTCTGCTTTATTCAATGACATTAAAAACGGTCGTGAGTACGCGGCATAAGGCTTTTTTCAGGTGTTTTGCTTCAGGTGACAAAATGCTCAGATGTGAACAGGCGCCATTTAAATGAATGGGATTTTGCTTGTTGGGCGTTTTTTTCCGGGCATTTTACGAGCTGAAAACGCTCAAGTGTGAATGCAGCCTTAAATCAAGTCGATTTATATCACAATTTAAATCACCAGTAAAAAGGCTTGATTTAAATCATAATTTTTAAAGAGCAACTTTAATCTCTGTCCCGCAGCGGCTCCTCCTCTGATTGCTGTTGACTCACCGACAGTCCCATTCACTTTAATGGGACGGCTGGTGATGCGGAAGTGACACAACAAGGTGAGGGACGTGGTGGCAGCAGGTGAGTGGATGCCCGCTAACAGGCGCTGCTACGATGGGTCTGAAATGGTGGGTGCTCTTTAAATGTAAGGACTCATTGTTGCTGGTAGTTAGAATCTTTAATATTTGTAAACAAGATGAAGGTTTCCTATTTAGAATAATAAGTTGTCAGGTTAGTAAAACAGCGATATCAGAACCGATTCAATCATACAGTTTGTAGTGTACATAGATTTGCAAAACAATGGGATAAAGGAATATTCCTGAACTTTGTTTTATATCATGGTTACTGTGACAGTGTGTGAATGCATCAATGCAGTGCATGTTATCTCAGCTAGCAGAGCTTGGATTCATTGAATGAGTTTACCAAAAATGTAAATATTGCAGAATATACAGCCTCATGCTACATAACTAAGCTCCATTTCATGCTGAATAAACAAAATTATTACTGTATCTTAAATACAAAACAATTTTTAGATAGATTTTTACTCCAAAAGCATTTTATTAAAATAAATGTGATAAAAATCAATGATTTAAATATTTTTTTATTTTTTATCATTGATTTATATCCACCCTGACCCTGAGCCACACTCGGGATTACACAGCAGTATCCAGGTACAGTTACTTACTTTGTCCCTAGGATCCTGCGATGTCCTCCCGCTGTATCCTCTGGCCGGATCCTCCGCCCGATGTATCAGTGTTCCGGGCTCTGTTCCCTGCGAGCGTCGAAACGCATGGGGGCGGAGCCCGGCGGCAAATTCAAAAAAGTAAAAAAAACATAACACATACAGTACACTGTAATCTGTAAGATTACAGTACTGTATCAAATAATTTCACCTCAGTTTTATCCCTAGTGCTTTGTCCAGTGCCCTGCATGCACTTTTATATTATAAATACTGTTCTTTCTGCCTGGAAACTGGAGATTGTCCATAGCAACCAAAGTGTCCCTTTACGTCAACAGTGGTTTTAGACCAGCTAGAAAACAGCGATAATGAATTAGAATCACTTGCAGAATTGGGCGATAGCGATTAGTGGGGAAATTCGTCATTAGACACTGAAAGTGGCGACAGCGACAATTCTGCGACTGAGCTCAGTGATGTGCGAACTTGGTGCTCTATTGACTGCGGTACGGGTCACGCAGCGCGCAGAATCGTCGCTGTCACCACTTTCAGGGTCTGATGGCGAATTTCCCCACTAATCGCTATCGCCCAATTCTGCAAGTCATTCTAATTCACTATCGCTGTTTTCTAGCTGGTCTAAAACCGCTTTTGACGTAGAGGGACGCCTTCCATTGTGCTGATTGTGACGTCGGACTTTGTGCAGTCCCACGTTTCAAAATTTTTCATACCCGGATTTTTACTAAACCAATTTGCAGTGTCTAGTATTACAGTGACTAGTAATATTGCACCCTTGTTTTAGGCCCCTTTCACACTGAGGCGTTTTTACAGCGTTTTCGCGGTAAAAACAGCGCTGTAAAAATGCCTGAAATAATCCTGCCCCATCATTCTCAATGTGAAAGCCCTGGGGGCTTTCACACTGAGGCGTTGTGCTGGTTGTGCATTGGAAAAAATCCTGCAAACAGCTTTTTTGGAGCATCTTTGGGGCACATAAAATAGCGCTGTAAAAACGCCTATCCCCATTGAAATGAATGAGTACCGCTGTAAAAATGCGGTAAAAACACGGTAAAAAACACCCAGAAGCTGTGGGAAGGTCACATGACTACAGTAGAGTGGAGGATTGTGGGATACCAAATAATCCTTTTTACCGCAAAAACGTAGTAAAAACGCATATGCGTTAGCGCTATTTTTACCGCGAACGCGGTAAAATCGCGGTAAAAAAAAACTCATAATTTTTTTGCGTTTTTTCAACGCCTCAGTGTGAAAGGGTCCTCAGTGTTTTTGATTTGATTACATTATTGAATAAAATGTATTATTATTATATTATTATTTTTTATAATTATTTATAGTTATTTATTATACAGATAAGTAATATACAGAGCAAGCACTCTTAGGCTGGTTTCACACTGGGGCGGTGGGGGCGGTGGCGGTATAGCGCCGCTATTTTTAGTGGCGCTATAACGTCGGTATTGTTGAGCTATTCGGCCGCTAGCGGTGCGGTTTTAACCCCCGCTAGCGGCCAATAAAGGGTTAATACTACCCGCAAACCGCGGCTACAGCCGCGGTTTGCGGGCGGTGTTACCGCGGTATCCCATGCATTTCAATGGGAAGGAGCGGTGGAGGAGCAGTAAACACACCGCTCCTCTCACCGCTCCAAAGATGCGGCTAGCAGGACTTTTTTTACCGTCCTGCTAGCGCACCGCTCCAGTGTGAAAGCCCTCAGGGCTTTCACATTGGAGAGAAAGGAGCCGCTGTTTAGGCTCGGTTTGCAGGCGCTATTTTTAGCTAAATAGCGCCTGCAAACCGCCCCAGTGTGAAAGGGGCCTTATAGAGTTATTGTTCAATGGCACCTACACCCCGGTAGAAAAATGTATTAAAAAAAGCCCTTTTGGGGAAAATGTATGGGATTTTTTGGGTGTGCTCATTGAAATGTATACAGTATAACAAACAAAACATAGAAGAGAAAAGAATTCATAAAAATATCTATATTTAATTCATGAAATACATGGTATAAAAATTGAAAGGAAAGAAAATACAACAAAGTGCATTCCTTCCCTGAAAGTCACAGGCTTGCAATCCTACATGTTTCGCCTAGATTAGGCTTCTTCAGGGACGCACAGGGACTTTAATTTATCTCCAAACTCCTGGAGATCCTCATGGGCAACGAAGAGTGTCACCTGACACGAGGCAGAGGACACAAGTGTATGAAGATAGAGCGTCTAAGTTCACATGCATCAATGCTCAACCATGTGTGTGTGAGTTGACAAATGAGGGTCCGTAAATGAGGATATCAGGACAAATACTAATGGGAATCTAGCATGTTTGGAAAAACGTTCATTGTATAACCTGGGAGCCTTGAGTGCACATAGCATCGGATATTCAGTCCACAATCGAGAACAATAAATACAATTCGATCCGAGGTTGCATACACCATACCATGGTGTTGGTGGTCAAAGTATATTGAAAAAGACCATGTGAGGTCACACCATGTGATGTGACCACGTCCCTGTTGAGACGAAACGTTGGGTAAGCGACGTTCTGACGTCACCGCGTCATACGCTAGACCCGGAAGATACGGGCAGCTAGATCGAGGAGCCGGCCGGCTCGATCGTTTTCATATGCTTCTTTTCATCTCACTTCTGTAAGTGTGTATTTTTTATTATTCTAATTAAAAGTCTAAAGGATTTTATGCTATGCGAGCCTTCTTTTCATTTATGGGGCACATCCTGAATGATTACCTTACACGAGTCATCCATGCAAGTAGCGCTGCCTGCTGAGGCCACCTTTTAACTGGGATTATCTGTCTATGCGCCAACTGATCTCCTGTAATTAAGAGATCATGTACATTTGGTAAGCGGCAGTGTGTTATTAAGGTGGAAGCACTTTTCTATCATCACTTCTTCTGGATGCTGTTGGTTTATTTGCACAGTGGAGATCCATTTTGACTTATATGGACTATATGCAACTTTATACTTGGTTTTTATACACCACATATGGACTGCAAGTTCGTCTTTTTTGCACCTTAGGTCTTCATTGACCCCCAAACATTGATTATTTGTGTCAATTTATTGTCATATTATTTATTTTGTCACTTTCACATTCGTATTAGCGCAACTTTTTTATTCTTCCATTTTGTATAGTGTTTGTATAACATTTTTAGTTCCCATTTTTTTCCCCTTTTTCACTCCGTACTTTGAACAAGCGCAGTTATGCCACGTACACACGATCATTTTTCCCGTCGGGAAAAATTACATTTTTTCCTTTGAACGAGAAAAACGATCGTCCGTGGGCTTTTTGCAGTTTTTCTCGATGGGAGAAACGGCAATAATCACGACGAGAAAAATTAGAACATGCTTTAATTTTTCTCGTCGTGATTCCTGTCATTTTTTTCCGCGGAAGTTTTCCCATAGGGAAACACTGCCGCGGAGCCTACACACGGTCGTTTTTCTCGCCAAGAGAAAAGATGACGGGAAAAACGGCCGTGTGTGGGGGAACAAGCCGTTCCCTTGTTTTTCCTGTCGTGATTCACGGCGGTGTTTTCACCGCCGTGAATCACGATCGTGTGTACGCGGCATAACTTTTTATTGACAGTGTATGTATTGGCGGGTGAGAAAGTGGTATATATATACTGCTCTGAGCGGTGGAAAAAGGGGCGTTTGGTGGCTCAGTGGCTTAGGGGTTAGCAAGTATGCCTTACAGCACTGGGGTCCTTGGTTCAAATCTTGGACAGGACACTATCTGCATGGAGTTTGCATGTTCTCCCTGTATGGGGTTTCCTTCTAACTCCGAAGATTTTCTGGTAGGTCAACTGGCTCTTGTCTAAATTGGTCCCAGTATATGTGCATAAATCAGCTATGCACATCTGTTACCACATGCTGAATGTCAAGCCAGAGCATTTGGGGATGGTTGAGGAAAGACCTTGTGACCTAACTCATAAGGAAATCACCAAGAACATTCTATGTAAAAATGGCTCTCAAGTAAGATGAAAACCTGGTGCAACTGTGCGTGGTAGCCAACCAGCGTCTAACTTCAGCTTGTTCCAGTATTGCCGCGTACACACAATCGGACATTCCGACAACAAAACCGTGGATTTTTTTCCAACAGATGTTGGCTCAAACTTGTCTTGCATACACACGGTCACACAAATGTTGCTCGGAAATTCCGAACGTCAAGAACGCGGAGACGTACAACACTACGACGAGCCGATGAGAAAAATGAAGTACAATGATTCTGAGCATGCGTCAAATTGATTCCGAGCATGCGTAGAATTTTTGTGCGTTGGAATTGGATACACACGATTGGAATTTCCGACAACAACTCTTGTTGTCGGAAAAATTGAGAACCAGCTCTCAAACTATTGTTGTCGGAAATTCCGACAGCAAATGTCCGATGGAGCCTACACACGGTCGGAATATCCGACCAAAAGCTCACATCGAACATTTGCTGTCGGAAATTCCGATCGTGTGTACGCGGCATAAGTTTGCATAATAAAACCTGGAAGCTGTTTGGTTTCTATGTAGAGCTGCACCAGATTTTGCAGTTTTAGTAGACCAACCCCATGGTGCCCAGAGAGCTGACTCATAGCGTTGGCAAGAGTGGAACACAACTAATGCATAGAAAAAGTGGTGTGATGAAGGTGGAAGGTTCCATATACTGCTGCAGGAGGGGGGTGTACATGATATTGTATTGTAGTGTATATTGTATACTGCTGTGAATATATCTGAACTGGCTCCCTAGGAGCCCCTGAACCCAGCCTCCTAATATGCAGATGGTGACTTTCTGCGCATGAGAGGGTTTCATCTGTGGAACAATTTCAAAGGAACCCGTCAGGTCAGAAATACAGGAGCTGCTATGGCTGAATTGTTTTTAAAGGTGCAAGCGCCAGAACTGTTTTTATACTTGACGTATGTCTTGGTTAGTCACTGGATGGATGGACACCTGATATACATTTGCTTTTTCCAAACTCAGTAATCTAAAGCAAAGATGTAAATTACAGCCCTGGGACAAACATCTTTAACACAAGTCCGCTTTCATTATTCTAATCTGACAAATTACCTTTAGGAAAGCTTTTGTTCTTTTAAAGAATCATTTTAATGATCATTTAAATACACCTTGATATTTAAGACAAAGCCTGTGCTATTTGATGATTCTCTTATGATCTTACTTGAACAAAATATCAATTTGTTTATATACTTTTGATATCATTTATATTCCTGCATTTGTCTCTTTGATATTAGTAGTGTCCCTGTATTTTATAGGGATATTCTTCATCTTCTGTAATTTGGATGAGTAATTAGCTTTGTATGTTTTATGCCTTTTATTATTCACAATATGTTAATTGTCCTCATATCTTTTATAATTTATTGTTCTTGTACTATAAAAAAAAAAAAAAAAAAGTGAAATCTAAAAAAAGAAAAGAAAACTTTGTACTACCGGTGTATACCACATATATTAGAACTACAAATTGCAAATCTTTAGCCATGACAGTTTAAATGATAAATTAGCAGTGGACTGGTAATACTGGGAATGGGGGATACCCAAAAATTGGTCCCTGGGCCAACCAATACCGACCCATCTTTGTTTTCTCCTGTTTGCTGGTCTGTACAGTTGAGAAGTGTCTCTGCATATAAGGCAGACAGGAAACTGTCTCCAATAGTACATTCCAGCAGTAGTTTTTATTAAAATGTACTGTATATAGCCAAGATATATTTTAGTTTTGGGTAGAGTAGGGAAGGGTTACAAAACCATTGCCAATTTAGGCCCCTTTCACACTGGTGGAGTCTGCCAGCAGATCCGCCTGCCTAGCAAGGGATCTCTCTGATGAGACACAGCCCGCTTTCCTCTATGGGTGGTCGGATGTAAATGGACCACCTGTCCGTTTCTATCCAACTGTCATCCAATCCGATCCGCCAGACGGATGAAGAAGCAGACCGTCCGTTTTGAGCAGACAGCATCGGATCGGATGATAACGGGTGTCAACGGACACATGTCTGTTGACACCTGCCACTCCATAGAGGGCAATGGATGGTCTGATGGGGTCCATCTAACTGACAGACGGACCAGATCGGTCCAACCGTGTGAAAGGGACCTTCGTTTTTACTGTCTCTGTAGCATTGTGGAGATTTCCCTTCATTTTCTGTCTCAGAAATGCAACAAGAAGTTAGAAATCTCCCAAGGTGAAGGGAATTACCCTCTTGGGCTACATACACACCGGTGATTTAGACTGGTGTGAATTGTAGCGGCAGGAATCTTCTGCGGCTCTGAGCATCTAGGTGCGGCCGACGCGGCCGCCGGCCCTATTCACTATAATGACAGGTCAGGTAAAAACCTAACAAAGGGTCTAACTCTTCCTTACTCTATCCACAACTAAGGTTTTGCCTAGTATTACATATTTGTTCAGTTGAATCGGACTCTCTGTAATTCTAGCTTTCTGGGCTTAAAGCCTTTTTCCACAGAATTTTCCAGGTGATATTTTTATGATGTAGGTCGCCATGCCAAGAGTCAATTACCTATGGAGTTTGGGAGGAAACCAGAGGGCCCGGGGGAATCCCACACAAGCACAGGGAAAACATGCAAATTCCATGACAACTCATGTCCTAGCCAAGATTTAAACCATGGATCCTGATGCTGCAAGGCTAACCACTAAGCCACTGGGCTACAATTTTGCCTAGAGATACACTTTAAAGGAGCTCGTTTGGCTGTACTTCTCTTGTGGATCACAGGAGTGCAGTCCGTTGTGCATTCCTGTGACCTGTTTTCAGCCAACAGCGGGCTGAAGCCTGCTGTCGGCTGACATCACAGAGCTGGTCCAGACTGGGGAAAGATCGTGACCATATTGTCGGGATCCACCCAGGAGCCTGGACCAGACTCTCAGTGAGCACTGGAGGAGCAGAGCAAAGAGCCAGTGACTGGCAGTCACCGTCTCTCTGCTCACGGAGCTCTGAGAACCAATCAGCGGTTTTTGATCGCTCAGTCTTAGAGCCGGCGGGGGACAGATGCAGCATCCACCTAGGTAAGTATAAATATTACAAGAAAAATGTCCAAACTTCTCTTTTAATATAGCTTGGGACAAACTACATCTTGTTAGCCTCTGGTTCATGCCATT
Source organism: Rana muscosa (assembly GCA_029206835.1). NCBI lineage: Eukaryota > Metazoa > Chordata > Amphibia > Anura > Ranidae > Rana > Rana muscosa. The sequence goes on along the minus strand of CM055128.1, from coordinate 52,755,961 downwards.
AGGGCAAAGTACCTAAGATATCCTATTTCCCAAAATGCAAGAGGCCCAATGTCAGACATCTCAAGACAGCACATAATATTCACGGCCTTTTAAATTTCCAATCTTCACACAACTTCACCTTAAAAAAAAAACACTTGTTAGCCAATTCCATTTAGCCACTTACAGTTAATTAATACATTTATATTACATTAATGTCACTGTATGCACACACACTAAGAGGCATATTTATAAAGCTACAAATCTGACATTCACTGCACATTTTAAATGTCAAGAATTGATTCACCACCAGTGAATGCTTAGTGCAAATACCATTCACTGATTTAAAAATATGCTCCTGCGTCCTCACTAAATTCACAGTCCTTGTGATTTCACTCTTTGGAACTTTCTGCACCTTAGTTACACTTCGACACTTGTATCCATGTATGCTTTGGTCTGTCTCTATGATTCCTCATCCCTATGTAAGGAGTTAAGAGTGCTGCTTTCTGTAGGTACGTTACACTCCAATTTAAATATAGAAAGTCATGCTACTACAACCCCTTCCCCCATTTTAACATTTTTATCGCTGGCACAATTGCTGCAATTACACCTACAGAGTGACTGCATGCAAATTGTAATACTTTGTAGCAAACCATTTACACGTATGCAGAGAAGAAAAGAGGGATGAATAGGATACACAGAATGGCTAATCGAATGCTGAAGAGATAGATAGATAGATAGATAGATAGATAGATAGATAGATAGATAGACAAAAACTAGAAAGAGAAAAAAATAGAGAGAGCGATACCAATAGACAGACCCAACAGATACACAGAGAAAGAAAGAGAGGGAGAAATAACAAGAGAGGGGGGGGGTGGGCGATCAATAGATAGATAGGTAGGACAATAGACAGACCCGCTAATAGCGAGAGAGAGACCAACAAATAGTTGGAGAAAAAGAGTGAGAAAGATGGGGGGGGGGGCAGATTGATAGATAGATCGGTCGATTAACAGATACATGGAGAAAAAGAGAGGGGGGAGACCAATATATAGATAGATGGGTAGTTCAATAGATATACCAACTGATAGATAGATAGATAGATAGATAGATAGATAGATAGATAGATAGATAGATAGGACAAAAAATACAAAATAGAGAGAGAGAAGACCAATAAACAGACCCAACAGATACACAGAGAAAGAGGGAGAGAAAAAGAGATGCGGGGGGGGAGACCAATAGATAGATAGATCAATAGATTGTTCGATCAACAAATACATGGAGAAAAAGAAAGGGGAAAGATAAATAGATAGGTACTGTAGGGCAATAGACAGATAGACAGATAGATAGATAGACCGATAGATAGATAGACCGATAGATAGATAGATAGATAGATAGATAGATAGATAGATAGATAGATAGATAGATAGATAGATAGATAGATAGACAAAAAATACAAAAGAGAGAGAAGACCAATAAACAGACCCAACAGATACACAGAGAAAGAGAGGGAGAGAAAAAGAGAAGGGGGGGACCAATAGATAGATAGATCAATAGATCGTTCGATCAACAAATACATGGAGAAAAAGAAAGGGGAAAGATAAATTGATAGGTACTGTAGGGCAATAGACAGATAGACAGATAGACAGATAGACGGATAGACAGATAGACAGATAGACCGATAGACCGATAGACCGATAGACCGATAGATAGACGGATAGACAGATAGATAGATAGACCGATAGATAGATAGATAGATAGATAGATAGATAGATAGATAGATAGATAGATAGATAGATAGACAGATAGATAGATAGATAGATAGATAGATAGATAGATAGATAGATAGACAGATAGACAAAAAATACAAAATAGAGAGAGAGAAAACCAATAAACAGACCCAACAGATACACAGAGAAAGAGAGGGAGACCAATAGATAGATAGATCAATAGAACGTTCGATCAACAAATACATGGAGAAAAAGAAAGGGGAAAGAAAAATAGATAGGTACTGTAGGTCAATTGACAGATAAACGGATGGATAGCTAGATAGATAGATAGATACATAGATAGATAGATACATAGATAGATAGATAGGATAGACCAACAGATACATGGAGTAAAAGAGAGCGAGAGGGGAGAAGACATATAGATAGGCAGATGGATAGATAGATAGATAGATAGATAGACAGACAGACAGATAGATGTCAACAGATAGACCGATTGTTACACAGAGAAATAGAGAGACTAATTGATACACAGAGAAAGAGAGAGAGAGAGAGAGAGATATAGATGGATAAAGAGAATACATAGATAGACTAGACAACAGATACACCAAGAAAAAAAATACAGAGAGAGAGCAAGACCAAAAGATAGATTGATAGATAGATAGATAGATAGATAGATAGATAGATAGATAGATAGATAGATAGATAGATAGGATAGATAGACACTCTATAGGTAGACCAATAGAAAGAGAGGTGATAGATAGACCCATAAACAGATTTTTTTTCCATTTTCGAAATAGAAACTCATGTCTTTATCAATCTATACAGAAATACAGGAATGTCATTCCATACATGGTCACTTATAAACCACTTACATTTATAAAAGGCACGCACAGAAATCACATAGTGACATTAATTATCATCAGTACCAATTACACCAAGATAGAGGATTAGAATCTCCACCATAAAGCCAGTATTAATCACATGACCGCGTTCACTCTAATATCAATCAGCACACGTTTGCTGCACTATCCCAATCAATCACCCTTCAGCACAAAAAACTTTGCCTTTCCCATCAATTATCCTGTTTTTATTACACAGTCCTCATCACTCACTATAATATTTAGCAGATGGTCAATAAGGACTCTTTTTACTGTACTACCAGCATCAGTCACTAAGAGAGCCCATTATAGTAATTCTTACTTACTTAGCATACAATGAATATGTGTCGTGATAGTTGTAATACTGAGAGGGCTAACCAGAATATCTTACTAATAATATATAGGTATTATTACGACAGGAACCTTAATTGATAAATTCTGGTATCATAGTTGGCATCAACCTATCATATTCAAAACAGCATCCGCCAAGTTTTTATAACCATAGACCTCTGTGTTTACTTACATTACAATGCATTCATTTTATTATTTATGTATTGCTTATTTAAAAAATATAAATAATATATTATATCATTTGTATATTTGTATTTATTTATTTTTATATGTGTACTCTATTATCCCACTACAAACACTCTTCCTCTGCTATTGCATATGTCCACACATTATTGCAAGTCAATATTTACATTTGCTATTGCTCTCTATTTTGATTGTCTGTTATGAGACCAAGATTAATCACAGTCAACTACAATGCCAAACTTCTTGATGTATAACAATCACCATCAGATTTACCAAAACCGCCAGCCAGTTTTAATCCTGCAATAGAACATTTTAAATCCCCATTGCCCCATTATATATGGGATGTAATGACCATAAATAATCGTGGGATTTGAAAAGATGGCAGTTCTTATAAGACAATCAATAGCAATCATTCTATTGTCTATCGTCGGCTCGTCCATCCAGTATTTCTCATAAACTGAAGCTTCCATTCCTAGTGTACGGAACATCTGGAAGGAAGTCTTATGTTTGTACACATATTGCAAGTGACATTATTATCTTGTATATGATATAGCAGCTCAGGAATAAAAAGACTATACTAATAGCCGCATCCCTGCAAGAAGCCAAGTTACATTAACACATCACCACAGTGGTCACTAATGTTATCAGACAGCAGATACGGTCTTATAGGCATCATTTAAAAAAAAAACAAAAAAAAAAAACATTTATTTATTCATTATTTAAATCAGAGACCCATCCCCAGCCTTAAAGCCCCCAGGTCCCAACTTGCATAACTTACATCATCATTAGATGAAATGCTAATCAACCCTTGTTAATCATTTGGAAACATGACTACATACATTTTTTTTCTAGCAGATCTCCTAGCTATGAATATGTTTAAAATATTAACATAGCAACTGTTAGGCACAACCCCATCACCTACAAAATGTGGTTTGCAATACAAGGATAAGATGTGTTCCCCCGAGACCTGGAAAAACAAATAAAATAAATGATATTGTGGCTACAGAGTTGCATATGAAAAGCCCCTCTATGGAATCTATCACTCCAACCTGAGGTTAGTAAAAAAAAAAAAAGCATGCAATTTGAATCCTACATTCTGAGAGCATCATCTGGGCTGTCAGTGTTATAGATCACATCTAATATCCCAAGATTTTGGAAAACCAATGACCATCAGCTACTGGAGGCCACTGGGTGAAGATGCAGGCACTGACACCCCAGATCAATCACTGTGGAGCACCCCAAAACAAAGGTCCCCCAATAAAACACCTCTACAGAAAGCATAACTAGTTGCAGATCTGATATGTCCATGTTACAGCTCACGGTAACCATCTCAAGCATTTGGAAAAAGGCATGACTATCAGCTAATGGAGCCCTATGTGTAAAGATACAGCCAAGTTCTTTATTGTGGTGCACCCCAATACAAAGACACCCCATGAATCATCACTCCAGAAAACAGAACTAATAGCAGATCTGAGATGTTCATGTTACAGTTCACACTAAACACCCCAAGCATTTGGAAAAAGAATGACCATCAGCTACTGGCGCCCATATGTTAAGCCATGGGCAATGACACTCCAAGTCTTTTACCATGGAGTACCCTAATACAAAGATTTCCCATTAAACATAATTACAGAAAATAGAACTCATAGGAGTTTTGAGATGTCCATTATAGTGATCACACTTAACACCCTAAGTATTTGGAAAAGAATGACCATCAGATACTTGAGCCCTATATGTTAAGTCATGGGCAATGAAACTCCAAGTCATTTACCATGGAGAACCCCAATACACAGACATTCCATTAAACATCCTTCACTTCAGAAAACAGAACTAATAGGAGATCTGAGATGTCCATGTTAGAGCTCACACTAAACACCATAAGTATTTGGAAAAGGATGACCATTGGATACTGGAGCTCTATATGTTACATGGGCAATGACACTCCAAGTCCTTCACCATGGAGCACCCCAATACATCCTATGAATCATCACTTCAGAAAACAGAACTAATAAGAGATATGAGATGTCCATGGTACAGCTCACACTAAACACCCCAAGCATTTAGAAAAGGATGACCATCAGCTACTGGAGCCCTATATGTAAAGCCACCATGGAGTACCCCAATACAAAGACATCCCATGGAGAACCACTCCAGAAAACATAACTAATAAGAGATCTGGGATGTCCACGATATAGCTCACAGTAAGCACCCCAAGTATTTGGTATTAAGTTGACTGTCAGCTACTGAAACCACTTCATGTAAAGCCACTATGGAGCACCCCAATACAAAGACATCCCATGGAGCACCACTCCAGAAAACATAACTAATAAGAGATCTAGGATGTCTATGTTATAGCTCACATTAAGCACCATAAGTATTTGGAAATAAGGTTGACCATCAGCTACTAAAGACCTTCCTGTAAAGCCACAGGCAATGACATCCAAGGTTCTTCACTATTGAGCACCCCAATACAAAGACACCCTCATAGAGGACCACTCCAGAAACCGATAGAGGGCCTGACAGGTATACATTTCACACCTAACATGCCAAGCATTTGGAAACGAATGACCAACAGCTCCTGAAGCCCCATGTGTAAAACCACCATGGAGCTCCCCAAAACCCTTACACCCCACAGAGCAGCACTCTAGAAACTATAACTAACAGCAGATCTGAGCTGTCCATATTAAAGCTCACATCAGATATCTCAAGCATTTAGAAAAAGAATAACCACCAGCTCCTGGAGCCCTACATTAAAAGCTACAGGCACTGACACCCCAAGTTCTTCAGCATTAAGCACCCCAAGACAAAGACACCCAATAGAGGACCACTCCAGAAAAAATAACTAATAGGAGATCTGACAGGTCCATGTTACAGATCACATCAGATATCTGAAGCATTTAGAAAAAGAAGAACCACCATCTCCTGGAGTCCTACATTTAGGGCTATAGGCACTGACACCCCAAGTTCTTCACCATTAGGCACCCCAAGACAAAGACACCCAATAGAGGACCACTCCAGAAAACATAACTAATAGGAGATCTGAGAGGTCCATGTTACAGATCACATCAGATATCTCAAGCATTTGGAAAAGGATGACCAACAGCTACTGGACCCCTAAATCTAAAGCCATGGGGGAGCACCCCAATACAAAGACACCCCACATGAGCACCACTTCAGAAAACAACTAATAGGAGATCCGACAGGTCCATGTTACAGATCACACTAAACATCCCAAGCATTTGGAAAAAGAATACCCATCAGCTACTGGAGCCCTACAGGTAATGCCATGGGCAATGACACCCCAGGTTCTTCACTGTGGAGCACCCCAATACAAGGACACCCCCATAGAGGACCACTCACCTAGAGGACAGCTGACAGCACATGACAAGTGACCCTAAACTGATGTCCAATAATCCCATTCCCCATTATAACTGTCCTTCCATATAACTCTAGCTAGACACAACTGAGACCCCCAAAACTCAGACCCCCCCCCCCCCCCCCAGAAGAGGAGTCCAGTGAAGATGTGACATACCATCGGAGGTGCTGTCTTTGTCTCCCAGGCTGAGGTGGATGTAGACCCCCAGGCAGTGCAGGACCCCCAGGCTCAGTCCCCAGGCTCCCATGGTGTTGTCACCTGGGGGGCTCCGGCCGCTCTCCCACTGCAGGATGCGCTCAGCGCGGAGGGATCTGCTGGTGCTGTGAGCTCAGGCTGGCGGAGGGATCAGGCTCTGCACAAAAAAATTCCCGTTCCGGAGCCAGTACCCGGTGTAGGAGGGAGAGGGGGGGGGGGGGGTCACCGAATAAGGGAGGAGCGCGGTGCGGGGACAGCTCAGCACACCCGGGGGAGGGGGAGAGGACGAGGAGGATACGGTACTGAATTCACTAACGTGGTGCTGAAACAGCTCCGTGCTCACCGCCCGCCCGCTGTGCCCGTCTGATGAGTGTCAGCCTTGTGGTCCACACTGAGAGTCATCCCCCCACAGTCATTCCCCCCACAGTCCTCCTATCCCAGGGACATCCTACTGCTGATCTCATAGACTTCTACTGCTCATGATCTACAAATCCTCATACCTACAACTTTGTACGTGACAATATTATTTTCATTATCTTTAAATTCACTTAATAATAACAGAAAAAATTGTGAAAATTGTGGTGTCCCCTAACACTAGTGGTGGCATTCTCTAACACTAGTGGTGGTGCCTCAGAAACACTAGTCGTGGTGTCCCCTAACATTAGTGGTGGTGTCCCCTAACATTAGTGGTGGTGTCCCCTAACACTAGTGGTGGTGTCCCCTAACACTAGTGGTGGTGTCCCCTAACATTAGTGGTGGTGTTCTCTAACATTAGTGGTGGTGTCCCCTAACATTAGTGGTGGTGTCCCCTAACATTAGTGGTGGTGTCCCCTAACATTAGTGGTGGTGTCCCCTAACATTAGTGGTGGTGACCGCTAGCATTAGTGGTGGTGCCTCCTAACACTAGTTGTGGTGTCCCCTAGCATTAGTAGTTGTGTCCCTTAACACTATTGGTGGTGTTCTCTAACATTAGTGGTGGTGTCCCCTAACATTAGTGGTGGTGTCCCCTAACATTAGTGGTGGTGTCCCCTAACATTAGTGGTGGTGTCCCCTAACATTAGTGGTGGTGACCGCTAGCATTAGTGGTGGTGCCTCCTAACACTATTGGTGGTGTCCCCTAACATTAGTGGTGGTGTCCCCTAACATTAGTGGTGGTGTCCCCTAACATTAGTGGTGGTGTCCCCTAACACTAGTGGTGGTGTCCCTTAACATTAGCGGTGGTGTTCTCTAACATTAGTGGTGGTGTTCTCTAACATTAGTGGTGGTGTCCCCTAACACTAGTGGTGGTGTCCCTTAACATTAGCGGTGGTGTTCTCTAACATTAGCGGTGGTGTTCTCTAACACTAGTGGTGGTGTCCCCTAACATTAGTGGTATTAGTGGTGGTGTTCTCTAACATTAGTGGTGGTGTTCTCTAACATTAGTGGTGGTGTCCCCTAACATTAGTGGTGGTGTTCTCTAACATTAGTGGTGGTGTCCCCTAACATTAGTGGTGGTGTCCCCTAACATTAGTGGTGGTGTCCCCTAACATTAGTGGTGGTGACCGCTAGCATTAGTGGTGGTGCCTCCTAACACTAGTTGTGGTGTCCCCTAGCATTAGTAGTTGTGTCCCTTAACACTATTGGTGGTGTACCCTAACATTAGTGGTGGTGTCCCCCAACATTAGTGGGGGTGTCCCCTAGCATTTCTGGTGGTGTGCCCTAACACTAGTGGTGGTGTCCCTTAATACTATTGAGGGTGTTCCCTAACACTAGTGGTGGTGTCCCCTAGCATTAGTGGTGGTGTCCCCTAACACTAGTGGTGGTGTCCCCTAACACTAGTGGTGGTGCCCCTTAACACTTTTGGTGGTGTCCCCTAACACTAGTGGGGATGTACCCTAACACTAGTAGTGGTATCCCCTAACACTATTGGTGGTTCTCTCTAACACTATTGGTGGTGCTCTCTAACACTATTGGTGGTGCTCTCTAACACTAGTGCTGTTGCTCTCTAACACTTGGTGGAGCTCTCTAACACTATTGGTAGTGCTCTCTAACACTAGTGGTGGTGTTCTCTATTACTATTGGTGGTGTTCTCTGACACTATTGGTGGTGTTCTCTAACACTAGTGGTGGAGCTCACTAACACTATTGGTGGTGTTCTCTAACACTATTGGTGGAGCTCTCTAACACTATTGGTGGTGTTCTCTAACACTATTGGTGGTGCTCTCTAACACTATTGGTGGTGTTCTCTATCACTAGTGGTGGAGTTCACTAACACTATTGGTGGTGTTCTCTAACACTATTGGTGGAGCTCTCTAACACTATTGGTGGTGTTCTCTAACACTATTGGTGGTGCTCTCTAACACTATTGGTGGTGCTCTCTAACACTATTGGAGGTGTTCTCTAACACTATTGGTGGTGCTCTCTAACACTATTGGTGGTGCTCTCTAACACTATTGGTGGAGCTCTCTAACACTAGTGGTAGTGCTCTCTAACACTAGTGGTGGTGTTCTCTAACACTATTGGTGGAGCTCTCTAACACTATTGGTGGAGTTCTCTAACACTATTGGTGGTGCTCTCTAACACTATTGGTGGAGCTCTCTAACACTAGTGGTGGTGCTCTCTAACACTATTGGTGGTGTTCTCTGACACTATTGGTGGTGTTCTCTAACACTAGTGGTAGTGCTCTCTAACACTAGTGGTGGTGTTCTCTAACACTATTGGTGGAGCTCTCTAACACTATTGGTGGAGCTCTCTAACACTATTGGTGGTGCTCTCTAACACTATTGGTGGAGCTCTCTAACACTAGTGGTGGTGCTCTCTAACACTATTGGTGGTGTTCTCTGACACTATTGGTGGTGTTCTCTAACACTATTGATTGTGCTCTCTAACACTAGTGCTGGTGCTCTCTAACATTTGGTGGAGCTCTCTAACACTAGTGGTGGTGTTCTCTAACACTAGTGGTGGTGCTCTCTAACACTATTGGTGGTGTTCTCTGACAGTATTGGTAGTGCTCTCTATTACTAGTGGTGGTGTTCTCTATTACTATTGGTGATGTTCTCTGACACTATTGGTGGTGTTCTCTAACACTAGTGGTGGAGCTCACTAACACTATTGGTGGTGCTCTCTAACACTATTGGTGGTGCTCTCTAACACTATTGGTGGTGCTCTCTAACACTAGTGCTGTTGCTCTCTAACACTTGGTGGAGCTCTCTAACACTATTGGTAGTGCTCTCTAACACTAGTGGTGGTGTTCTCTATTACTATTGGTGGTGTTCTCTGACACTATTGGTGGTGTTCTCTAACACTAGTGGTGGAGCTCACTAACACTATTGGTGGTGTTCTCTAACACTATTGGTGGAGCTCTCTAACACTATTGGTGGTGTTCTCTAACACTATTGGTGGTGCTCTCTAACACTATTGGTGGTGTTCTCTATCACTAGTGGTGGAGTTCACTAACACTATTGGTGGTGTTCTCTAACACTATTGGTGGAGCTCTCTAACACTATTGGTGGTGTTCTCTAACACTATTGGTGGTGCTCTCTAACACTATTGGTGGTGCTCTCTAACACTATTGGAGGTGTTCTCTAACACTATTGGTGGTGCTCTCTAACACTATTGGTGGTGCTCTCTAACACTATTGGTGGAGCTCTCTAACACTAGTGGTAGTGCTCTCTAACACTAGTGGTGGTGTTCTCTAACACTATTGGTGGAGCTCTCTAACACTATTGGTGGAGCTCTCTAACACTATTGGTGGTGCTCTCTAACACTATTGGTGGAGCTCTCTAACACTATTGGTGGTGTTCTCTGACACTATTGGTGGTGTTCTCTAACACTAGTGGTAGTGCTCTCTAACACTAGTGGTGGTGTTCTCTAACACTATTGGTGGAGCTCTCTAACACTATTGGTGGAGCTCTCTAACACTATTGGTGGTGCTCTCTAACACTATTGGTGGAGCTCTCTAACACTAGTGGTGGTGCTCTCTAACACTATTGGTGGTGTTCTCTGACACTATTGGTGGTGTTCTCTAACACTATTGGTGGTGTTCTCTAACACTAGTGGTGGTGCTCTCTAACACTATTGGTGGAGCTCTCTAACACTAGTGGTGGTGCTCTCTAACACTATTGGTGGTGTTCTCTGACACTATTGGTGGTGTTCTCTAACACTATTGATTGTGCTCTCTAACACTAGTGCTGGTGCTCTCTAACATTTGGTGGAGCTCTCTAACACTAGTGGTGGTGTTCTCTAACACTAGTGGTGGTGCTCTCTAACACTATTGGTGGTGTTCTCTGACAGTATTGGTAGTGCTCTCTATTACTAGTGGTGGTGTTCTCTATTACTATTGGTGATGTTCTCTGACACTATTGGTGGTGTTCTCTAACACTAGTGGTGGAGCTCACTAACACTATTGGAGGTGTTCTCTAACACTATTGGTGGAGCTCTCTAACACTAGTGGTGGTGCACTCTAACACTAGTGGTGGTGTTCTCTAGCACTATTGGTGGAGCTCTCTAACACTAGTGGTGGTGCACTCTAACACTAGTGGTGGTGCACTCTAACACTATTGGTGGTGTTCTCTAACACTATTGGTGGAGCTCTCTAACACTAGTGGTGGCGCCCTTAACACTATTGGTGGTGTTCTCTAACACTATTGGTGGTGCTCTCTAACACTATTGGAGGTGTTCTCTAACACTATTGGTGGAGCTCTCTAACACTAGTGGTGGTGCACTCTAACACTAGTGGTGGTGTTCTCTAGCACTATTGGTGGAGCTCTCTAGCACTATTGGTGGAGCTCTCTAACACTATTGGTGGAGCTCTCTAACACTAGTGGTGGTGCTCTCTAACACTAGTGGTGGTGTTCTCTAACACTAGTGGTGGTGCTCTCTAACACTATTGGTTATTGGTGGTGCTCTCTAACACTATTGGTGGAGCTCTCTAACACTAGTGGTGGTGTTCTCTAACACTAGTGGTGGTGCTCTCTAACACTATTGGTGGTGTTCTCTGACACTATTGGTGGTGTTCTCTAACACTATTGGTGGTGTTCTCTAACACTAGTGGTGGAGCTCACTAACACTATTGGTGGTGTTCTCTAACACTATTGGTGGAGCTCTCTAACACTATTGGTGGTGTTCTCTAACACTATTGGTGGAGCTCTCTAACACTAGTGGTAGTGCTCTCTAACACTAGTGGTGGTGTTCTCTAACACTATTGGTGGAGCTCTCTAACACTATTGGTGGTGTTCTCTGACACTATTGGTGGAGCTCTCTAACACTATTGGTGGTGCTCTATAACACTATTGGTGGAGCTCTTTAACACTAGTGGTGGTGCTCTCTAACACTATTGGTGGTGTTCTCTGACACTATTGGTGGTGTTCTCTAACACTATTGGTGGTGTTCTCTAACACTAGTGGTGGTGTTCTCTAACACTATTGGTGGTGCTCTCTAACACTATTGGTGGTGTTCTCTGACACTATTGGTGGTGTTCTCTAACACTATTGGTGGTGTTCTCTAACACTAGTGGTGGAGCTCACTAACACTATTGGTGGTGTTCTCTAACACTATTGGTGGAGCTCTCTAACACTTGGTGGAGCTCTCTAACACTATTGATTGTGCTCTCTAACACTAGTGGTGGTGCTCTCTAACACTATTGATTGTGCTCTCTAACACTAGTGGTGGTGTTCTCTAACACTATTGGTGGTGCTCTCTAACACTTGGTGGAGCTCTCTAACACTAGTGGTGGTGTTCTCTAACACTAGTGGTGGTGCTCTCTAACACTATTGGTGGTGTTATCTGACAGTATTGGTAGTGCTCTCTATTACTATTGGTGGTGTTCTCTAACACTAGTGGTGGTGTTCTCTAAAACTATTGGTGGTGTTCTCTAACACTATTGGTGGTGTTCTCTAACACTATTGGTGGAGCTCTCTAACACTATTGGTGGTGTTCTCTAACACTATTGGTGGTGCTCTCTAACACTATTGGTGGTGCTCTCTAACACTATTGGAGGTGTTCTCTAACACTATTGGTGGAGCTCTCTAGCACTATTGGTGGAGCTCTCTAACACTATTGGTGGAGCTCTCTGACACTAGTGGTAGTGCACTCTAACACTAGTGGTGGTGTTCTCTAGCACTATTGGTGGAGCTCTCTAGCACTATTGGTGGAGCTCTCTAACACTATTGGTGGAGCTCTCTAACACTAGTGGTGGTGCTCTCTAACACTAGTGGTGTGTTCTCTAACACTAGTGGTGGTGCTCTCTAACACTATTGGTTATTGGTGGTGCTCTCTAACACTATTGGTGGTGCTCTCTAATACTATTGGTGGAGCTCTCTAGCAATAGTGGTGGTGTTCTCTAACACTAGTGGTGGTGCTCTCTAACACTATTGGTGGTGTTCTCTAACACTATTGGTGGTGCTCTCTAACACTAGTGGTGGTGTTCTCTAACACTAGTGGTGGTGCTCTCTAACACTAGTGGTGGTGTTCTCTAACACTAGTGGTGGTGCTCTCTAACACTATTGGTGGTGTTCTCTAACACTAGTGGTGGTGCTCTCTAACACTAGTGGTGGTGTTCTCTAACACTATTGGTGGTGTTCTCTAACACTAGTGGTGGAGCTCACTAACACTATTGGTGGTGTTCTCTAACACTATAGGTGGAGCTCTCTAACACTATTGGTGGTGTTCTCTAACACTATTGGTGGAGCTCTCTAACACTAGTGGTAGTGCTCTCTAACACTAGTGGTGGTGTTCTCTAACACTATTGGTGGAGCTCTCTAACACTATTGGTGGTGTTCTCTGACACTATTGGTGGAGCCCTCTAACACTAGTGGTGGTGTTCTCTAACACTATTGGTGGAGCCCTCTAACACTATTGGTGGTGCTCTATAACACTATTGGTGGAGCTCTCTAACACTATTGGTGGTGCTCTATAACACTATTGGTGGAGCTCTCTAACACTATTGGTGGTGTTCTCTGACACTATTGGTGGTGTTCTCTAACACTATTGGTGGTGTTCTCTAACACTAGTGGTGGTGTTCTCTAACACTATTGGTGGTGCTCTCTAACACTATTGGTGGTGTTCTCTGACACTATTGGTGGTGTTCTCTAACACTATTGGTGGTGTTCTCTAACACTAGTGGTGGTGCTCTCTAACACTATTGATTGTGCTCTCTAACACTAGTGGTGGTGCTCTCTAACACTATTGGTGGTGCTCTCTAACACTTGGTGGAGCTCTCTAACACTAGTGGTGGTGTTCTCTAACACTAGTGGTGGTGCTCTCTAACACTATTGGTGGTGTTCTCTGACAGTATTGGTAGTGCTCTCTATTACTATTGGTGGTGTTCTCTAACACTAGTGGTGGTGTTCTCTAAAACTATTGGTGGTGTTCTCTAACACTAGTGGTGGAGCTCACTAACACTATTGGTGGTGTTCTCTAACACTATTGGTGGAGCTCTCTAACACTATTGGTGGTGTTCTCTAACACTATTGGTGGTGCTCTCTAACACTATTGGTGGTGCTCTCTAACACTATTGGAGGTGTTCTCTAACACTATTGGTGGAGCTCTCTAACACTAGTGGTAGTGCACTCTAACACTAGTGGTGGTGTTCTCTAGCACTATTGGTGGAGCTCTCTAGCACTATTGGTGGAGCTCTCTAACACTATTGGTGGAGCTCTCTAACACTAGTGGTGGTGCTCTCTAACACTAGTGGTGGTGTTCTCTAACACTAGTGGTGGTGCTCTCTAACACTATTGGTTATTGGTGGTGTTCTCTAACACTATTGGTGGAGCTCTCTAATACTATTGGTGGAGCTCTCTAACACTAGTGGTGGTGTTCTCTAACACTAGTGGTGGTGCTCTCTAACACTATTGGTGGTGCTCTCTAACACTATTGGTGGTGTTCTCTGACACTATTGGTGGTGCTCTCTAACACTATTGGTGGTGTTCTCTGACACTATTGGTGGTGTTCTCTAACACTATTGGTGGTGTTCTCTAACACTAGTGGTGGAGCTCACTAACACTATTGGTGGTGTTCTCTAACACTATTGGTGGAGCTCTCTAACACTATTGGTGGTGTTCTCTAACACTATTGGTGGTGCTCTCTAACACTATTGGTGGGGTTCTCTAACACTATTGGTGGTGCTCTCTGACACTAGTGGTGGTGTTCTCTAACACTAGTGGTGGTGCTCTCTAACACTATTGGTGGTGTTCTCTGACACTATTGGTGGTGTTCTCTAACACTATTGGTGGTGTTCTCTAACACTAGTGGTGGTGCTCTCTAACACTATTGGTGGTGTTCTCTGACACTATTGGTGGTGTTCTCTAACACTATTGGTGGTGTTCTCTAACACTAGTGGTGGAGCTCACTAACACTATTGGTGGTGTTCTCTAACACTAGTGGTGGAGCTCACTAACACTATTGGTGGTGTTCTCTAACACTATTGGTGGAGCTCTCTAACACTAGTGGTGGTGTTCTCTATTACTATTGGTGGTGTTCTCTGACACTATTGGTGGTGTTCTCTAACACTATTGGTGGTGCTCTCTAACACTATTGGTGGTGTTCTCTAACACTATTGGTGGTGCTCTCTAACGCTATTGGTGGTGCTCTCTAACACTATTGGTGGTGTTCTCTAACACTAGTGGTGGTGTTCTCTAACACAACACTATTGGTGGTGCTCTCTAACACTAGTGGTGGTGTTCTCTAACACTATTGGTGGTGCTCTCTAACACTAGTGGTGGTGTTCTCTATTACTATTGGTGGTGTTCTCTGACGCTATTGGTGGTGCTCTCTAACACTATTGGTGGTGTTCTCTAACACTATTGGTGGTGCTCTCTGACACTATTGGTGGTGCTCTCTAACACTATTGGTGGTGCTCTCTGACACTATTGGTGGTGTTCTCTAACACTATTGGTGGTGTTCTCTAACACAACACTATTGGTGGTGCTCTCTAACACTAGTGGTGGTGTTCTCTAACACTAGTGGCTGTGCTTAGTGCTCTCTGACACTATTGGTGGTGTTCTCTAACACTATTGGTGGTGTTCTCTAACACTAGTGGTGGTGCTCTCTAACACTAGTGGTGGTGTTCTCTATTACTATTGGTGGTGTTCTCTGACACTATTGGTGGTGTTCTCTAACACTATTGGTGGTGTTCTCTGACACTATTGGTGGTGTTCTCTAACACTATTGGTGGTGTTCTCTGACACTATTGGTGGTGTTTAGTGATGAGCCGAACACCCCCGGGTTCGGTTCGCACCAGAACCCGCGAACGGACCGAAAGTTCGTACGAACATTAGAACCCTATTAAATACAATGGATGCGAACGTTCGAATTCTAAAGTGCTAATTATAACGACTATTATGCATGTTATTGTCCTAAAAAGGGTTTGGGAACCCGGGTTGTGCACCAGGGGACATGTATCAATGCAAAAAGAAGTTTTAAAAACGGTCGTTTTTCGGGAGCAGTCATTTTAATGATGCATAAAGTGAAAAAAAAAAAGTCAAATATTCCTTTAAATATCGTACCTGGGGGGTGTCTAAAGTATGCCTGTGAAGTGCCACGTGTTTCCCGTGTTTAGAACTGTCCCTGCACAAAATGACACTTCTAAAGGAAAAAAAAGCCATTTAAAACTGCTTGCGGCTTTAATGTAATGTCTGGTCCCGGTAATATGGATGAAAATCTTTAAGAAAAATGGCATAGCTACCCCATGACCCCCCCCCCCCCCTACCCCAGCCCATTACCAGCCCCTTTGGGTCTTGTATGGATATTAAGGGGAACCCCGCACATAAAATAAAAAAGGCCCTATATACTCTGAACAGCCGTATACAGGCGGTGCATACAAGACAGGGACTGTAGGTTTGTTCTTATGTAGAATCTGTTTGTAATTTTGAACAGGTACATTGTTTAAGTGTAGCTCCAGCCCAAAAATCTATTTTTAAACTTTTTGGAAAACATAGGTAAGGGTTATCACCCCTGTAACATTTGTTTTGCTGTCTGTGCCCCTGTTCAGAACATTTCACCTCACTTTCCGTCCCAATGACAACTGTTTTTGAAATGTGGTGTTTTTCTTGAAACAAGGATTGCTGATAAAGCATCAGTACAGAGGAGACACCTTTCTCCCATATTTATTCTTACAGGAGAGAATTTTCCTTCCTAGTGGTAGATTTCCTCTCACTTCCTGTTAGACATGTGCACTGCCAAAAAATTCGTTAGTTTTAGTTTTCGTTTTATTCGTTTTTGTTTTTTTTTCGTTTTTCGGGTCATTCGTTATGATTGCAATTCGTAAATTCGTAAATTTGTACATTCGTAAATTTGTACATTCGTAAATTTGTACATTCGTAAATTTATACATTCGTAAATTTGTACATTCGTAAATTTGTACATTTGTAAATTTGTACATTCGTAAATTTATACATTCGTAAATTCGTACATTCGTAAATTTATACATTCGTAAATTTATACATTCGTAATTTCGGAAATTTGGAAATTCGATATTTTCGAAAACCCGAAAATTTGAAAATCTGAAAAAATAACTATTAAATTATAGTTGTAATTTCCTTTCAAATTTGGCTGTTAGCGAACGTAACGAATACAAATTTATCTGAAGTTACGCATAACCTGAAATAACAAATGCCGCATCTAAACAAATGGAACGGAACAAATTAATAATAATAATAATAAAACGTTTTTATTATTATTATTGTTATTTATTATTATTATTAATTCATTACGTTCCATTCGTTTAGATACGGCATTCATTATGTCGGAAAACAATTCGTAACTTCGTTAAGTTCACTAACAGCCAAATTTGAAAGGAAATTACAATACCTATAATTGAATAGTTAGTAATAGTTAAGTTATTAGTTAATTATTATTTCAGATTTCCGAATTTACTAATTTACGATTGTACGAATGTACAAATTTACGAATGTACGAATATTCGGAAATTCGTAAATTCAAATTTACGAATTTCCGGATAGTTGTACATTCGTAAATTCGTGCATTGGTAAATTCGTATATTCGTAAATTCGTACATTCGTAAATTTGAATTTACGAATATTCGTTAAAATTCGTTAAATGAGTTTTCGTTAATTCGGATATTTCCGAATTAACGAATTAGTCGAAATTCGTTAAAAAACGAATTGCACATGTCTACTTCCTGTTGTCTTCTTGCGTTTGCAAGTAGGAGTCGTTTGTAAGTTGGATGTTTGAAAGTAGGGACCTGCCGTATATACTCTGCAGAAATAGGCCCCTTAGTTGTTGGTGTTGGCACAACACTGTAAGCACTCACAGTTACTCTTGGTTGGTGCTGGAACGCCCTGCTGTCAACTATTATATCAGGAATTTTAATTACATATAATTGTTGAACAGTGGTAGTAAAAATTGGGCCTTTGATGGTGGTGCTGGTGCCACAACACTGTAAGCCCTGACAGTTACTCTTGGTGGGTGCAGCAATGGGCCCTGCTGTGAATTATTAGATCAAGAATTGTAATTGCATGCCCCTGTTGAACAGGGGCTGAAAAATTGGGCCTTTCGTGGTGGTGGTGGTGGTGGTGGTGTTGCCACAACACTGTAAGCCCTCAGAGTTACTCTTGGTGGGTGCAGGAATGGGCCCTGCTGTGAATTATTAGATCAAGAATTGTAATTGCATGCCCCTGTTGAACAGGGGCTGAAAAATTGGGCCTTTCGTGGTGGTGGTGGTGGTGTTGCCACAACACTGTAAGCCCTCAGAGTTACTCTTGGTGGGTGCAGGAATGGGCCCTGCTGTGAATTATTAGATCAAGAATTGTAATTACATGCCCCTTTTGAACAGGGGCTGAAAAATTGGGCCTTTCGTGGTGGTGGTGGTGGTGGCGTTGCCACAACACTGTAAGCCCTCAGAGTTACTCTTGGTGGGTGCAGCAATGGGCCCTGCTGTGAATTATTAGATCAAGAATTGTAATTACATGCCCCTTTTGAACAGGGGCTGAAAAATTGGGCCTTTCGTGGTGGTGGTGGTGGTGGCGTTGCCACAACACTGTAAGCCCTCAGAGTTACTCTTGGTGGGTGCAGCAATGGGCCCTGCTGTGAATTATTAGATCAAGAATTGTAATTACATGCCCCTTTTGAACAGGGGCTGAAAAATTGGGCCTTTCGTGGTGGTGGTGGTGGTGGTGGTGGCATTGCCACAACACTGTAAGCCCTCAGAGTTACTCTTGGTGGGTGCAGCAATGGGCCCTGCTGTGAATTATTAGATCAATAATTGTAATTGCATGCCCCTGTTGAACAGGGGCTGAAAAATTGGGCCTTTCGTGGTGGTGGTGGTGGTGGTGGTGGTGGTGTTGCCACAACACTGTAAGCCCTCAGAGTTACTCTTGGTGGGTGCAGCAATGGGCCCTGCTGTGAATTATTAGATCAAGAATTGTAATTACATGCCCCTTTTGAACAGGGGCTGAAAAATTGGGCCTTTCGTGGTGGTGGTGGTGGTGGCGTTGCCACAACACTGTAAGCCCTCAGAGTTACTCTTGGTGGGTGCAGCAATGGGCCCTGCTGTGAATTATTAGATCAAGAATTGTAATTGCATGCCCCTGTTGAACAGGGGCTGAAAAATTGGGCCTTAGGCACTGGTGGCACAACACTACAACCCCTCACAGATACTGTACTTGGAGCACAGCAATGAGCCCTGTTGCAAAGTATTGCTTCAAAAATTGTAATGACACGCCCCTGTTAAACAGGGGCTGAAAAATTGGGCCTTAGGCACTGGTGCCACAACACTCCAACCCCTCACAGATACTGTACTTGGAGCACAGCAATGAGCCCTATGGCAAATTATTGCTAAAAAAATTGTAATTACACGCCCCTGTAAAACAGGGGCTGAAAAATTGGGCCTTAGCCACTGGTGGCGGCACCCATAAACAAAAATGATCTTCCAAGCTATCATCATCAATCGTATCATTGAGGACTCGGAGGAGGAGGATAGCCAGTCAACATAACAGCACATGCACTCAGCATCAGCATCAGTCTTGAAGGGATGTGACATGTTAAAATCAATTAGTCTGTTATATCAGCATCAGGTGTGTGGTAGCTGGTGGTGATCCAAGACTGGTTCATCTTGATGAAAGTCAGTCGATCAACCGAGTCGGTGGACAGGCGCACCCTGTGATCCGTGACAAATCCTCCAGCAGCACTGAATGTGCGTTCCGAAAGAACGCTGGATGCAGGACAGGCCAGGAGCTCAATTGCATACTGTGCAAGCTCTGGCCAGTCATCCATCCTCAAGACCCAGTAAGCCAGAGGATTTTCGGTGGGGAAGGTGTCCAAGTCTGACCTTGCCCCTAGATATTCCTGCACCATGTTTATCAGACGCTGGCGATGGTTGCTGGAACCGATCATACTTTGGGGCTGCGGACTAAAGAATTGTCTGAACGCATCGGTCAGACGGCCACCTTCCCCACCGCTCCTTCTTTGACTGGCCGAAGCCTCAGCAACTCGTTGTGCAGGACCAGGAGTTTGTAACCTCCCAGTCTCTGGGAACGCGTTGCACAGACCTTTCTGCAAGGCCTCCCGGAGTTGTCTCATCCTCTGCTCCCTCTGCGACGGTAACATAAGGTCCGCAACCTTACCCTTGTACCGTGGATCAAGGAGAGTGGCCAGCCAGTAATGGTCCCTCTCCTTGATCCGAAGAATACGAGGATCCTTCCGCAGACTTTGCAGGATCAGGGAGGCCATGCAGCGTAGGTTTGCTGAGGCATTCGCTCCGGAGTCCTCTGGGTCACTAAGGACGACATGATCCGCAGCCACCTCCTCCCAGCCACGTACAAGTCCACTGGTTTCTTGGGACTGTAAATCATCCCTAAAAGACTGCTGCTGATGATGCTGAGTGCCAGCCTCCACCTCCATGCTGACACAATCCTCCTCCTCCTCCTCCTCCTCCTCTTCCTGTGCGATGGGTGGGACAGAAGGAACACTGTCTGGGTAAAGGGGGCCTTGAGAGGCAAGGAAGTCCTCCTCTTCCTGCCTCTGTTCTGCCTCAAGTGCCCTGTCCATTATTCCACGCAGCGTGTGCTCCAACAGGTGGACAAGAGGTACAGTGTCACTGATGCATGCACTGTCACTGCTCACCATCCTCGTGGCCTCCTCAAATGGTGCCAGGACAGTGCATGCATCCCTGATCATGCCCCACTGGCGTGGAGAAAAAAAACCAAGCTCCCCTGACCCTGTCCTGGTGCCGTAGTCGCACAGGTACTCATTGATGGCCCTCTGCTGCGTGTGCAGCCGCTGCAGCATGGCCAACGTTGAGTTCCACCTGGTGGGCATGTCACATATAAGGCGGTTCTTGGGCAGGTTCAACTCCTTTTGCAGCTCAGCCATGCGAGCACTGGCATTATAAGATCTGCGGAAATGCACACAGACTTTCCTGGCCTGCCTCAGGACATCCTGTAAGCCCGGGTACCTGCCCAAGAACCGCTGCACCACCAGGTTAAGGACGTGAGCCACACAGGGCACATGGGTCAGTTGTCCCTGTCGGAGGGCGGAGAGGAGGTTGGTGCCATTGTCGCAAACCACCATTCCTGGCTTAAGCTGGCGTGGCGTCAACCACCTCTCGGCCTGGCCCTGCAGAGCAGACAGGACCTCTGCCCCAGTGTGGCTTCTGTCCCCCAAACACACCAGCGCAAGCACGGCATGGCATCTTTTTGCCTGCGTACTTGCGTAGCCCCTTGAACGCCTACGGAGCACCGCTGGTTCCGAGGACAAACCACAGGAAGAGGCCATGGAGGAAGAAGAAGAGGAGGGGGTGGAGGAGAGAGGTGTGTCACAACCAGTAGTAGCATTTTGGAGGCGTGGCGGTGGAACAACCTCCAACACTACTGCACCTTGTCCTGCATCCTTCCCAGCTGCCAAAAGAGTGACCCAATGGGCCGTGAAAGAAAGGTAACGTCCCTGTCCATGCCTGCTGGACCATGAGTCAGCAGTAATATGCACCTTACCGCTGACCGCCCTGTCCAGCGAGGCCAAGACATTGCCTTCCACATGCCGGTAGAGAGCCGGAATAGCCTTCCGTGAGAAAAAGTGGCGTTTGGGAACCTGCCACTGAGGAACCGCACATTGCACAAACTCACGGAAGGGGGCCGAGTCTACCAACTGAAAAGGCAGCAGTTGAAGCGCTAGCAATTTAGCCAAGCTAGCATTCAACCGCTGGGCATGTGGATGGCTGGGACTGAACTTCTTTCGACGGTCCAGCAGCTGGGGCAGGGAAATTTGCCTGCTAGAATCGGACGTCGGTGTACTGCTAGCAGAGTGGCCGCAAGTACTTGGCTGTGACACACCTAATTCTACACCTTCATTCCTCTCAGTGCATGTTTCAGAGAGGACTGAAGTTATAGTGGGGTTGGAGATCCCAGCTGATGCGGTGCAAGGAGAGGTCCGCTTTGTTCTTTGGTGTGGGTCTTTGAGGTAGGCTTGCCAACGAGCTGCATGGCAGGTCAACATATGTCTGGTCAGGCATGTGGTACCCAAGCGGCTGATGTTTTGGCCACGCGATATACGCTTGAGACATATGTTGCAAACAGCAGCTGTGCGATCTGATGCACTAGCCTCAAAAAAGGCCCACACCAAAGAACTTTTTGAATGACTGGCAGAGGCAGCGCCCTGCACAGACGGAGCTCTGCGGTGTGATTCCGTCGGTGTACTGCCCTTACGCTGGCCACCAAAGGGCATCCTGCCTCGTTGGAGATGTGCCTCCTCCTCATCCTCCTCCTCCTCCTCTCTCCTATTAGGCACCCACGTGGAGTCAGTGACCTCATCATCCCCTCCCTCCTCATCACTGGAGCCAATCTGGCAGTATGCTGCAGCTGCTGGAACATGACTGCCAGATTGGTGTCCTTCTTGAGCATCCCCTCTGTCTGCTCTCACGCTACTGCCTTCCTGTAGCTGGGTTTCATCATCAGACCCTTCGAAACGCTGGGCATCCTCCTGGAGCATGTACCCAACACTGTGCTCAAACAGTTCGGGGGACTCCTCAGGAGGAGGACATGGTGGGTCTAGGGAAGGAGTGACTGATGATGAGTCTGACATTGATACCAGGGAAGAGGACGCTTTGGCAGCTGCTTTTCCAGTACCCTGAGCCTGGGTGAGAGAGGATGAGGAGGAGGAGGAGGGCTTGGTCATCCACTCTACCAAGTCTTCGGCATGATGTGGCTCAACATGTCCAGCTGCCGAAAAGAAGGACAAGCGTGTCCCATGGCCATGTGCTGATGACAATGCACCGCGTCCACGACCAGCACTGTTGCCCCCAGACACAGAGCCTGCTTGCCCTCTTTTATTGCCTCCTGACTGTCTGCCTCTCCTTGTTTGCCTTCCAGACATTCTAATAGATAGCCTGCAGGGAGATGGGAAAAAAGCAATAAGGGCTACCTTCAGGTGTCCTTCTCTGTCCCTTTACTTAAGGATTTCTAAATATGGTTGAGGATGATTGCTTTTGCACAGAATAGCACAACGACAATTTCCCTGACTGTCCAAAAAAACAAGGATTTCAAAGATGGTTGATGAGGAATGCTTTAGCACACTATAGCACAAGGAGAATTTCCCTCACTGTCCTTCCCTGTCCCTAGAAACAAGGATTATCACAGTGAAAGAAACTGACACTCTTCCTACCTATAGTTTTCTGTCCCTAGAAAAAATGTTTTTTTAAAGCACACTATAGCACAAGGAGAATTTTCCTCACTGTCCTTCCCTGTCCCTAGAAACAAGGATTATCACAGTGAAAGAAACTGACACTCTCCCTACCTATAGTTTTCTGTCCCTAGAAAAAATGTTTTTTTAAAGCACACTATAGCACAAGGAGAATTTCCCTCACTTTCCTTCTTTGTCCCTAGAAACAAGGATTATCACAGTGAAAGAAACTGACGCTCTTCCTACCTATAGTTTTCTGTCCCTAGAAAAAATGTTTTTTTAAAGCACACTATAGCACAAGGAGAATTCCCTCACTGTCCTTCCCTGTCCCTAGAAACAAGGATTCGCACAGTAAAACACACTGACACTCTCCCTACCTATAGTTTTCTGTCCCTAGAAAAAATGTTTTTTTAAAGCACACTATAGCACAAGGAGAATTTCCCTCACTTTCCTTCTTTGTCCCTAGAAACAAGGATTATCACAGTGAAAGAAACTGACACTCTTCCTACCTATAGTTTTCTGTCCCTAGAAAAAATGTTTTTTTAAAGCACACTATAGCACAAGGAGAATTCCCTCACTGTCCTTCCCTGTCCCTAGAAACAAGGATTCGCACAGTAAAACACACTGACACTCTCCCTACCTATAGTTTTCTGTCCCTAGAAAAAATGTTTTTTTAAAGCACACTATAGCACAAGGAGAATTCCCTCACTGTCCTTCCCTGTCCCTAGAAACAAGGATTCGCACAGTAAAACACACTGACACTCTCCCTACCTATAGTTTTCTGTCCCTAGAAAAAATGTTTTTTTTAAAGCACACTATAGCACAAGGAGAATTTCCCTCACTTTCCTTCCCTGTCCCTAGAAACAAGGATTATCACAGTGAAAGAAACTGACACTCTTCCTACCTATAGTTTTCTGTCCCTAGAAAAAATGTTTTTTTAAAGCACACTATAGCACAAGGAGAATTTCCCTCACTTTCCTTCTTTGTCCCTAGAAACAAGGATTATCACAGTGAAAGAAACTGACACTCTTCCTTCCTATAGTTTTCTGTCCCTAGAAAAAATGTTTTTTTACAGCACACTATAGCACAAGGAGAATTCCCTCACTGTCCTTCCCTGTCCCTAGAAACAAGGATTCGCACAGTAAAACACACTGACACTCTCCCTACCTATAGTTTTCTGTCCCTAGAAAAAATGTTTTTTTAAAGCACACTATAGCACAAGGAGAATTTCCCTCACTTTCCTTCTTTGTCCCTAGAAACAAGGATTATCACAGTGAAAGAAACTGACACTCTTCCTACCTATAGTTTTCTGTCCCTTGAAAAAATGTTTTTTTAAAGCACACTATAGCACAAGGAGAATTCCCTCACTGTCCTTCCCTGTCCCTAGAAACAAGGATTCGCACAGTAAAACACACTGACACTCTCCCTACCTATAGTTTTCTGTCCCTAGAAAAAATGTTTTTTTAAAGCACACTATAGCACAAGGAGAATTTCCCTCACTTTCCTTCCCTGTCCCTAGAAACAAGGATTATCACAGTGAAAGAAACTGACACTCTTCCTACCTATAGTTTTCTGTCCCTAGAAATTTTTTTTTTTAAAGCACACTATAGCACAAGGAGAATTCCCTCACTGTCCTTCCCTGTCCCTAGAAAGAAGGATTATCACAGTGAAAGAAACTGACACTCTTCCTACCTATAGTTTTCTGTCCCTAGAAAAAATGTTTTTTTAAAGCACACTATAGCACAAGGAGAATTCCCTCACTGTCCTTCCCTGTCCGTAGAAACAAGGATTCGCACAGTAAAACACACTGACACTCTCCCTACCTATAGTTTTCTGTCCCTAGAAAAAATGTTTTTTTAAAGCACACTATAGCACAAGGAGAATTCCCTCACTGTCCTTCCCTGTCCCTAGAAACAAGGATTCGCACAGTAAAACACACTGACACTCTCCCTACCTATAGTTTTCTGTCCCTAGAAAAAATGTTTTTTTAAAGCACACTATAGCACAAGGAGAATTTCCCTCACTTTCCTTCTTTGTCCCTAGAAACAAGGATTATCACAGTGAAAGAAACTGACACTCTTCCTACCTATAGTTTTTTGTCCCTAGAAAAAATGTTTTTTTAAAGCACACTATAGCACAAGGAGAATTCCCTCACTGTCCTTCCCTGTCCCTAGAAACAAGGATTCGCACAGTAAAACACACTGACACTCTCCCTACCTATAGTTTTCTGTCCCTAGAAAAAATGTTTTTTTAAAGCACACTATAGCACAAGGAGAATTCCCTCACTGTCCTTCCCTGTCCCTAGAAACAAGGATTCGCACAGTAAAACACACTGACACTCTCCCTACCTATAGTTTTCTGTCCCTAGAAAAAATGTTTTTTTAAAGCACACTATAGCACAAGGAGAATTCCCTTACTGTCCTTCCCTGTCCCTAGAAACAAGGATTCGCACAGTAAAACACACTGACACTCTCCCTACCTATCCTTCTCTTTCCCTAAACTAAAGGAATCCAGGTTAAGCAAGAAAAAAATAAATGTCACTGTCCCTGCCTATGCTTCTCTTTCCCTGCTCCGGAACACACTACACTAGGCCGCCGTGCTGGCGGCCTTTTATAGTGTGGGGCGTGTACTAAACGCCCTCAGCAATAATTGGCCACAGGCATCCTGCCTGTGGCCAATCATTGCTCTCCTCGCTGCCGGCGCTGTGATTGGCCAAGCATGCGGGGTCACAGTGCATGCTTGGCCAATCACAGCGCCTGGATGACACTGCGATGGCGTAGTGCATTGTGGGCCGTTCGCGTCACTCGAATTTGGCGCGAACGGCCCAAATCGTTCGATCTTCGTCGAACGATCGAACAGCCGATGTTCGAGTCGAACGTATGTTCGACTCGAACACGAAGCTCATCCCTAGTGGTGTTCTCTAACACTAGTTGCAAACCTACATGGCTTAGGAGATATTCACCCTGAATGCAGCCATTGACGTCAGCGGCGCATGCGCAGTGAAGGTCCGGCGAAGGACTCCCACGCGCATGCACGGGAGTAACGTTATCGCGGCTCCAGCCACTCACAGCGCCGGGGCCAACGACCCCGGAAGAAACAGCGAGGCGACATGCCAGCTCCCTCAGCGCTGACCGGGTCGGGCTGCGGGAGCTTCGTTCTAAGGTAAGTATTTCATAATGTGCTAGTATGTGATGCATACTAGCACATTATGCCATTGTCTTGCAGGTTTTTTTTTCCTTCAGCGGTTTACTACCACTTTAATTTGTCCTGGTGACCTCTTTCACCAGGGCAGAAAATAAAGTGAAACTAAAGCCAAACCTTTTTTTTTTCATTGCTTTCATTTTGTGAGAGAGGGTTATGACCCTGTCATTTTTTGCCATCTGTGTATAGGAAGTGAGAGGAAATGTCTCCAAATGAGGAAAATCCATGGATGTCAACAGAAATAGTGCCCCTATTGGAACATTTCCCCTTTATTTCTGTTCTGGTGACAACTAAAAATTAAAACATTTTGTTCACTTTCAGTAATAATGGTTACCAGGAAAAATAGGAAAGCTGAATCTCCCAAAGGGTTAACCAGACACCAAAAAAAGCCTAATAGGATGTATCAATCCCGTTCTACTAAAGATTTTTATTGGGAAATCCCAAATGTTGCGTTGTCACTAGAACAGGAATATAAAGGAAATCTTCCAATGTGGACACTTGTCCCATGACAACTGCCTAGGAATTTCTGTCACCTCGTTCTGTGTCCACAGGTCAGGAAATAAAGCCAAGTCTCCCTAATTGGTCATTGATGATGAAAAATCTGCCCAAAGTTATTGGCCCTGGAGTCGCAGCTCAAGGAACATCTAACAATCCTTGGAGGAACACCAGGGTTCCACAGAACCCTAAGTGAGAATCCCTGCTTTAGATATACTTTAACCGCTTGCCGACCACGTTATTTATACAAAAGACGGCTACAGCACGGTTGTCCTGTTCTGAGAGGGCATCCATGGGGCATCCCCTGGGGCGCACATCGGGCACAGCTGATCACAGATCGCAGTAAAGGGCCAATCACAGCGGCTTTTTATCATGTGATCATCTGTGATCACATGTAAACAGACTTGCTGGTTATCGACAGTCCTTTCCTCACACCCTGTGCCTGCATGAGAAATGGAGAGCCGATAACCGGCAAGGCTGTCAGTACATTGTTTTTACTGATAATCAGGGCACTGATCATCAGTGCAGCTCCATCAGTGCAGATCAGTGCGTGCAGCTTATCAGTGCCCATCAGTGCCGCTAATCAGTGCCCATCAGTGCAGCCTTATCAATGCCTCCTCATCAGTGCCACTGTCAGGTCACCTGAGGCCAGGTGACAGATGCACACCGCTGGGGTCAGGAGTGCACTGCTAAGGTAGTGGACCGTATGGCTGACTGCTGCGGATAGAACACTGGGTGGTTAAGGAAGGCAGGTCCACTGGAGCACAAACAGGGATCCCACAGGGAGCTAGAGCCCAAGATTCCCCAGGGTGCGGAGTCTAAGATCCAGCAGGTGTTCACCAGAGCCTCTAGTGGTGAGGATGGACTGAGCTGCAACTGGATCCAGGTCGTGGCCCCCAGAGTCCCCTAGTTCACGCTCCGTAGAGTATAGAGGATAGAGGGGAAGCAGCAGCTCAGGATACAAGAGATAGTGAGGGGACAAGCCAAGGTCAGGGCGACAAGCAGACAAGGATAAACAAAGGACAAGCCAAAGGTCAAGGTCACAAGCAGACAGGGATAGTCGAGAACAAGCCAAGATCGGTAACACAGAGACAGACGTAGCACACGGCAAGCAGGAACCCAAACATACAATGCTTAACAATACACAATGCTTAACAAACAACATTGATCAGCAAGGCAGACTTGCAGTGCACAAGTTAATATAGAGTTCTCTGATAGGGCCTGGGGTGGGGCCATGCTAGGAGGAGAGATTATTTAAACAGCCAGGTGAGAGTGTCTGGCCTCTCAGGTGAACACATGGAGAGGAAGGTAAGCTGACAGACAAACATTACTGCATATCCATGACAGCCACTGATCAGTGCCGCTAATCAGTGTCCATCAGTGCAGCCTTATCAATGCCTCCTCATCAGTGCCACTTATCAGTGCAGCCTCATTAGTGCAGCTTATCAGTGTCGCCTCATCAGTGCCCTCAGTGAGGCCTCATCAGTGCAGCCTATCATTGCCCATCAGTGTAGCCTCATCAGCGCACATCAGTAAAGAAGAAAAATTACTTATTTGCAAAATGATATAGCCAAAACGAAGAAAAACTATTTTTTTTTTCAAAATTCTCGTTCATTTAGCAAAATATAAAACACCCAGTAGTGATTAACCTGTTCACGACTGCCTCACGCACATATACTGTGGCAGGGCAGCTGCTCTGCGCCAGATCATGTACTAGCTGTGATTGGACACAGCGAGAGTCATTTAGTGGGTCCGGCGGAGGCGATGCCCGCCGGGACCCGCCGATCGTTCAGAAGATAGACAGAATGGCAGTCTGTCTATGTAAACAAGGCAGACCGTCGTTCTGTAACAAGGGAAGGCAGAGATCATGTGTTTGTGCTAAGCACAAACACAGATTTCTACCTTCTCACAGTGCAAGCACCCCCCACACAGTTAGCAAGCACTCCCAGGGTACACATTTAACCCTTTGATCGCCCCTGATGTTAACCCCTTCCCTGCCAGTGTCATTAGTACAGTTACAGCGCATATTTTTTTAGCACTGATCACTGTATTAGTGTCACTGGTCCCCAAAAAGTATCAAAAGTGTCAGTTAGGTGTCCGACTTGTTTGCCGCAATCTCGCAGTTCCGCTATAAGTCACTGATCGCCACCATTACTATTAAAAAAAAAAAAACTGAAAAAAGAAAAAGAAAAAAATATCCCACAGTTTGTAGATGCTATCAATTTTGTGCAAACCAATCATTATATGCTTATTCAGATTTTTTTTTTACTTAAAATATGTAGCAGAATATATATTGGTCTAAATTGATGAAGAAATTCAATTTTTTTAAAAAACTTTTGTGGGTATGTTTATATAGCAAAAAGTAAAAAAATATTGTGTTTTTTTCAAAATTGTCGGTCTTTTTTTGTTTATAGAGTAAAAAATAAAAACCGCAGAGGTGATCAAATACAACCAAAAGAATGATTTGTGGGGGAAAAAAAGGACAAACTTTTTTTGAGGTAAATCGTTGCATGTTCACGCAATTGTCAGTTAAAGTATCACAAAAAAATGGACTGGTCATGAAGGGGGGTAAACCTTCCGGAGCTGAAATGGTTAAATACCACCAAAAGAAAGCTCTATCTGTAAAAAGATTATTATTTATTTTTTTAAATGTTATATGAATATAGTGTTGCATGACAACGCAATTGTCAATCAAAGTGCAAAAGCACGGAAAGCTGAAAATTGGCCTCGGCAGAAAGGGGGTGAAGGTGCCCAGTTAGGGTGACCACATTTCCAAACTACCATTCAGGGACACCCCCCCCCCTTTCCCAAAGATCAGCTTGTGCTGTAACGAATCACAGTACAGTGATTGGACACAAGAGGCGGGATTTATGATTTCTCCAATCACAAGCAGGGGGCGGGGATTGTGCTCCTCCAGGCTTTCCTGGCCAGGACAAGTACTGTCAGTGAGTAAAGCGGTGATATGGCAGCCTTTTTTGGGGGCATCAGTTTGGCCCGGGGGGGGGGGGTGGCTGTGTCAGTTTCATTCCGGGACACTGTATTGTCCTGGAATTAATGTGCCCGGGATAGATCTGCAAAATGCGGGACTGTCCCGGGCAATCTGGGACACGTGGTCACCCTATGCCCAGTATTAAAATGGTTAAACTATAATGAACTTTTCTTTGAATATCATCCTTGCACCCACTAAGGATATGTGTGAATGAAGAAGAAGCTAGCACCTAGCAAACACTTTCACATTTTTAGACCCGTCAGACCTCAAGTTTTAGCACCCCGTGTACTGGTTATTATTATAGCACTTCACGTGTAAACTGCACTGTAAATGTCGGATATACCACATGAGAGCTTGTTGAGCGGATTATATGCTCAGGAAGTGCTCTAAGTCATATTGACTTTTCCTCCCTCTGAGGATTTAGGTTATACCTATTGTGGCAATCTGTAGTACCTTCACTTTCAGTGGCAGTTTTGCTGCTCATAATTGTGGTGTATGTATTAGCTAAACATTTGTTGGGGGATTAGTAATGTGTGTATGTTTACACCTTTAAATGGGATCTGTAGGGTATGAAATAACACATTCGAAGAAAGGTGGAAGAACCGTGAGTAGCAACCAAGTCACAGTTGTCATTTTATATCACGCGCTTAAAAACCATTTATTTCTCTGTTTTAAATCAGCCTCGGTCAATCTAGATGCAAAGTGCAATGCTCTAAGTGCAGTGACTGGCACCCACCAATCAGAAATCATCTTTATTTTTTTGACTATTCCAGTGTGATGAGAAGTGATTTTTTTTTCGTATGGGTTGTTTCCTGACCTCTTTACACTTAAAGGCACTATATAACTTTTCCATATGCACCCTGTGTTTTTCACCTGCATAAGAGGTACACTGATCATGTAGTATCATGGTGTCATTTGTTGGTCTGTACGCACCGCCTAAAGTAGAGTGTGACGGACTGCCTGGCAACCTGCCTGGGTGCCTCAGCCAAGCTTCCTCCATTTTGAAACCAGGAACCAGGTATTTTAAGTAAAAAATACACCCAAGAACTAGACGACACCAGCTTAGGTGCAAACTGGAAATCTTTATTGAAAATTCACACAGAATTTATGCTAGGGATTAACCGATGCCATTTTTCTAACACAGAGTATGAGTACCGATACTTTTTTTTAAAGTTCTTGCCGATACCAATTACCGATACCTATTGCCTAGGAAGAGTAGGTAGAGGGGTGGTTTGGGAGGTGGTGGTAGGGGGGGGGATTGTTAGGGAGGTAGGTGAGGCTGGAGTGAGGGCAGGGTGGGAGGGGAGAGGGAGTAGAGGGGTAAGTGAGGGCAGGTTAGTTGAGGGTGGGGTGGAATAGGGATTGTGAGGTGAGAGAGCTGGGATGGAAGAGACTGATCGCTGGGGGGAAGAGGATGGGGATAGGAGGATCATTGGGAGATATGGGGGCAGAGGTGACAGCTGGTGGAGGGATGGAGGGGGCAACAGGCAGAAGTGACAGCTGGCAGGAGGGGAGCAGGAGGCGGAGATGGCACCCACTAGAGATAGTAGCTGGCCAGAAGGGAGGAGGAGGAGGGAATGGAGAGATTGATTCCGCTATATGCAGCCGCCCCTGCCGCTCTTCCTATCCAGCTGCGTTCTGCTTCCCCCCACCCCCCCATATGCTCTCCATCCCTTCGTGCTCTCCCCACCTCGAGCAGCTCTGCCAGGTTCCCCCCTTCCCACCAGGTGTTACCAGGGGATCTGTCATGATGGAGAGCAGGGAAGGGGCTGGTAAATGTGTCATTTACCAGCCCCTTCTTTTTCTGAATGGAGAGTCAGTGATCCGTACCGATCACTGACTGTCAATTCATAACAGAAACATAGTAAACTGTGTTTACTGTGCTTCAGTTTGTGAATGTTCATTCATTCTGTGCTGCTGAGGCTGCAGTAAAGGATATTGAGAAGGAGATTGTTTCTCGGTCTCAAAGGTGGAACATCAGAGGTCTGATTAGACCCCTGATATTTCACCAAAGCCCCCCAACGAGGCTCATAAAAAAATGGTAATAAAAAAACAATAACAAATAAAATAACAAAAATAAAAAACAACTGACACCAGTGGCAGAACTACCAGGGTCACAAAGGTCGTTCTTGCCACCTGGCACAGAGGGAGGGGGCCCGGGGGTCAGGGGCCGTTTATGATTTCTTGCACCAGGAACCTGAATTTTCTAGTTACACCACTGCTTTACAGCCTATATCAAGCCTTTTTTTTATTTCTGTCTGCGACCCCCCTTAGGGATATTTGCTCTCATTTACTGTAACTGTGAGGCCAGTAGAAGAAATGAGAAGGATGTGCCTGTCATCAGGATATGAACACACAGACAGCAATAAAACCATTTTCAGCAATTACCCTTCATAATTCTATTACTTGTTTTGTAAGTGACCCTATTGAGGAGATTTCCCTTGACAGCAAGTGCAGGGAAACCTCAACCAGGCAATCAATGAACAGACAGCAGCTCTTACTATTTAATTTCCCATCCTAAATCAAAATATCAAGGGCTGTGACTAAAACTGGGCTTTAGGGCCTATCAGATACAGATTGTTATTATTATTAATATATTAATTTAGCGCTATTCCCCGAAGGAGCCATTGATAGATTTGGGCCCTCTGCTCTTCCTTGGCCCAAAGCGCGGAGCCCCAGCCCTGCTGATATAACCCGATTACCTTCAATGGGGAGTCTCCCTGCAGTGACACAAGAAGAATACACATCAGCTATGATAAAATAAACGGGTTGTATTGGTAGAAGTTTAATGGCAAAGCAATGCAACAGTTTAAATGTTGGCCATTAACACACAGTGAATCAACACACTACCAATAACGTACAGTCAAATACCCTTTAAAGTGTGGCCACCTATGTCCTGGAGGACCAAGAGCATAAACAATAGCCCTCTGACTGGGAGACCACTCAAGTGAGATGTATAAGGATAGCAAGGAAACAACTGGCTAGCTCACTTGTAGGCCCTCAGTTAGGAGAGTGTAGGTTTAAGTCTAACAATCTATTAGACCTCCTGCACATCAGTAATACTAAATGAATAGGCCCAGAGTATAAAAACAGTTTGAAAAAGGTTGAGGCTTCTGCCGGCTAAGTTGGGGCCCATACATTGGCGTGCGATGTAAGGTGCTGTTCCCTTAAGAAGTGCAGCTAATAGAACAATTTACTTGAAGATTCAGAGTTACTGGCGTAGGTCTCATTAAGAGCTGAAGATGTTGGGACTGCATGCTTTTAAGATATGAAGTTGTTGGCCAGAGTCACTTTAAGATAATGGAACAGTCGCCAGTGTGGTTCACCTCAAAAGGCAAGTTTAAACTCGAACAGCAAAAGCACCCTCTCCAAATGGCTCGAGCCAAAGTAGATGCAACTACAGGGACACATTCTGCCTAGCATAAAGCAAAGGGTTGACTCAGTTCAGCAACTTGCAGGCAGTGGCCCTGACAGAAAACAAGGAATGACATCTTACAGCAAAAAAGAACAAAGATATATTTGTCTCTACTGTAGGCCAACATTGAAGAATGTAGTCTCGGCAAGCCTGAATGGCAATAAAGACTAAATGCACCTGGTAGCTTTGATGTGTGGGTCAACAACCTTCTCATCCAGTCTTTCTGCAAGAACTCAGTGAAGCGACGATCATCTGAAGATGTGGCTGTGGTATTTGCGACCACAAAATAAAGTGAAAAGCCACGGAAGACACAAGGGGACTTGGAGAGAGACGCTACAGAGGGAAGTAGTGTGTGAGAATTTGTGCCGAGCCATGCTGTTCCAGACCAGGCCGAGCTGTTCCAGAATGTCCAGCAAAGTTTTGGAAGCTGGGAAGGAGACTGGTAAGCTGAACACTGCGTGGAGAAGGCTACTGAATACCTGCACCCCCCTTCCCACCCAGCAGCGTTCTTCACGCAGTATGTGGCTTAACAGTCTCCTTCTCAGCTTGGCCTGGTCCAGAACAGCATGGCTCGACACAAACTCTCACCCACTTCCCTCTGTAGCGTCTCTCTCCAAGTCCCCTTGTGTCTTCCGTGGCTTTTCACTTTATTTTGTGGTCACAAATACCACAGCCACATTTTCAGATGATCGTCGCTTCGCTGAGTTCTTGCAGAAAGACTGGATGAACGTCTCTCTCCAACTCCCCTTGTGTCTTCCGGGGCTTTTACTTTTTTTTTTTTTTTTTTGCAAATTCTTTATTTATATGAAAGAATAAAGTATCCAACAGAACATAATACAACACAAGGAAGGGGAGTTACTCACCAAATAAAAATATAAAAAAAGGAAAAAACAATTCAAGTAGACAGAGCAATAGGCTTTTCCTTTTTTTTTTATCCGCCTTCCCCATGGCAATTGATCATGGGCTCTGTAGTTCACCTTCAGCTTTACTGTGAAGAAATTTCTGCTTTCAGCCTACAACTCCCAGAAGTCTCTGAACACCTGTATTAAGGCTAAGGCATGTAAAAGTACTGAATGCTGCCATCTTGTGCAAAAATAAAGTTCTGCATTCTCTTCTTTAATAATTATTTTTTTTTTTTAATGTACAATATCTGTTTGGTAATCAATATAAAATCTTACGGCGATTATTTTATAAAACAGATTCTTGACCCAGACTAGGGTCATACTTGTGCATTAGCATTTTCATGTGGTTTTCATGCCTTATTTATGCACTCCTATTGAAGTCTATGGGGCCAAAAGCACACTTGCCAAAAAGAAACTCCTGCACCTTTTACCAAGTCACACTTCCATAGGTGTGAAAGAGCCCCATAGACAATAATGTCTAATGATTCCTCTTGTTGTACTTTGTTGCACGATGGCCAATGCATGGCAAATCACACAGCAGGACTTAAGCCACGTACACATGGGCCGAATGGCCGGTTTCGATTGAATTAATTTCTATTGAATTCACACTCGACCCATGCATACAGCAGCCGGTCCGACAGAAGCCGGTCCTTTGGCTGGCTTCTGTCGAGTGGCTTGACCAAAAAAGGTCTGCTAACCGGCTCCCGATCTGCGCTCTCAGCCATTGGCTGAGAGCGCTGATCGCAGTGTCTTGGCGGGGGGCCTGTTAGAACACAATAGAACAGCGGACGGGGGAGATCGCTGTTCTAACATCGAATTGCTGGTACAACGGCTCCGATCTGAGCTGTGAGTTTTTTTTTTTTATAGCCCGTTGGGTTGAACGAAAAAAAACTAGCAGTGTGTACTAGGCTTAAGACTACTTTAATGCTGGCTTAGTCTGTCTATTCATTGAAAATAGGTTTATGTAATGGATTAGGGTGGAGCTGGTTGTCTGTTGTTTTATATTCTAGAAAGAACACTGCTAATCATAAAAACGTATAACTGGGAAACCTGCTTAGAAACACTGTCTGGTCTGATAGGAGAAAAAAGGATTATAGGGACTGTAAAGGTAAATGTTTCTTGACATATGTAGGAGAAAATAGCTAAAAACAATGAAAGCAGCTATCAGGACCATATAATAGCCCCCTAAATATACCGAATATACTCGAGTATAAGCCGACCCGAGTATAAGCCGAGGTACCTAATATTACCCCAATAAACTGGGAAAACGTATTGACTTGAGTATAAGCCTAGGGGGGGGGGGGAATGTGCCCATTGCCACCTCACTGTGCCAATTGCCCAACCTTACTGTACCCATTGCCACCTCACTGTGCCACCTCACTGTGCCCATTGACACCTCACTGTGCCACCTTACTGTGCGCATTGCCAGCTTACTGTGCCCAACCTCACTGTGTCCATTGCAGCCTCCCTGTGCCCGAGTCAGTGTACCTGAAAATCTTGTTATACTGCGGCCGGCGTCCATTGTTTAAATATCGCGGCTTTCTCCTGGTCTTGTTCCGTGATAGGTGTTTCCAGCAAACACTGTGTTGAGTGTTCCGCCTATCACAGAGATCCTCTCATTCTCGGACTCCGTTTCCCAGCAGGCACTGTGTTCAGTGTTCCGCCAATCACGGACGTCTTTTCATCCTCGGACAAGAGAACGTCCATGATAGGCGGAACACTGAACACAGTGTTTGCTGGGAAACGGAGTCCGAGAATGAGAGGATCTCCGTGATAGGCGGAACACTCAACACAGTGTTTGCTGGAAACGTCTATCACGGAAGGGACCATGAGAAAGCTGCGATATTTAAACAATGGACGCCGGCCGCAGTATAACAAGATTTTCAGGTACTGACTCGAGTAAAAGCCGAGGGGTGTACTTTCAGCCCTAAAAAAAGTGCTGAAAAACTCGGCTTATACTCGAGTATATACAGTAGGCTTGTATTATTGTGATGGACATTCATTCTTCCCTTCCTCTATAAGACATAGGCTAGGCCATTATCTTTGATTGGAAAGTTATTTGATTATATGCAATATAGGCAATCCACTTTAAGTATATGTAAGCCCTAACAATAAATCGTATTTGCTCTCCATTTATCTGTTAGATTTAAAAATTAACACATTTTGTTATATTTTTTCAATACGTGCAGAAATATATCTGTTGATCCTGCCAGGAATCCAGCTCTGTCCTGCGTCCTGTGCACTCTGCACCGTTATTTCAGTGCTATACGGAAGTGTGCTAGGACTGCAGAACACCTCCCTTCTATGTTCCCTTCCTGTTCCACAGCTTCCGGACTGGGCATTCTCTACGGCCGCGCTCCCAGCTCAGTAGAACTTGTGAGTTCTGAAGGGATGGACAACACCATCCTCCCTTCATCTATTATTATTTTCCATTTTCGGTTTATGACCGGTCTACTTTGATACATTTGTGTCTCTTTGTAGATTCATTATGCATCCGCCCCTGAAGATTGGACACAATTCCATGAAACGCGTCGGGCTTATACAGATGCACAAGGCTTTATTCATATGTTCTTTGGATTAGGCTGTTACTTCAACAATACTGTTTTTCTTTAGTTATTTCTATCATGGAGGACATTTATTTTGTCCATGTACAACAGTTAGACCCCTTTCACACTGGGGCGGTTTGCAGGCGCTATTGCGCTAAAAATAGCGCCTGCAAACCGACCCTAAACAGCGGCTGCTGTGTCTCCAATGTGAAAGCCCCGAGGGCTTTCACACTGGAGCAGTGCACTAGCAGGACCGCTCCAAAAGTCCTGCTAGCCGCATTTTTGGAGCGGTGTGTTTACCGCTCCTCCACCTCTCCTGCCCATTGAAATCAATGGGACAGCGCGGCTATACCGCCCGCAATGCGCCTCTGCAGAGGCGCATTGCGGGCGGTATTAACCCTTTTTCGGCCGCTAGCGGGGGTTAAAGCCTCACCGCTAGCGGCCGAATACCGCCGCAATTCCGACGGTAAAGCGCCGCTTTCCCGCCACCGCACCTCCCGCCCCAGTGTGAAAGGGGCCTTATGGTTTTTAACATGCTACTTATTCATATACATGGTTTGTAACATGATGTATCTCTGTTATGCATGTAC
The DNA here is from genome assembly GCA_029206835.1 of Rana muscosa. Lineage (NCBI taxonomy): Eukaryota > Metazoa > Chordata > Amphibia > Anura > Ranidae > Rana > Rana muscosa. The sequence goes on along the minus strand of CM055128.1, from coordinate 52,718,530 downwards.
TGTTTGTGAGGTACCTACGCGATCATGGCAAACAAATTATTTAATAAATACGTGTTTTTATATTCGACCCATTTTGACTAGGCACAATATATACCTCATTCAAAGACTCCCCACCCTTTCTTTTGTACATGTTAGGAAAAAGAGGAGAGGGGGAAGTGTTTTATAGTCCCGGTTCACTTCCTATCCTAGGATGACAATGCTTTTCTTCCATGGAAATAGCACAGTTAATTAGTGTTGTCACGCTAGGACATGAAAATAGAGAGAGAAAAAAAAATGTAAAAGAAAACGAATGCAGCCACTATATGCAAGGACTGGTAAGCTGCAGTATATTACATTTTTGTCCTTGGATTTGGATATACTTTAGCAAACAACTCCAGGAATCTGAACAATGACCAGTGAGTGCTATTGCTGTATATTACATTTTTGTCCTTGGATTTTGATATACTTTAGCAAACATCTCCAGGAGCCCCCCCCCTCCTGAGCCGTACCAGGCTGCATGCCCTCAACATGGGAGCTTTGGGGGGGCTGGCGAATGCGCCAGCCAGCCACACACATGGGGTTTCCTGCCATGCAGGCGGCACGTGCGTGAGCCTCCGGCGGCGCTCACGCACCCTCTGGTGGCTCTCCTGGGCGAAGCCGTATATATACGGGATTTTGCCCAGGAGAGCCATTCTGCCGCAGTATATCTGCGTGAGCTGGTCGGGAAATGGTTAAGGTAAAACTTTCTATTAGTCATGGGTTGGTTCTAATGGTGCTTGTGTCTTAAGAAGATGCCTTTAGGATAAGATATTTGCGGTAGTTCTACCCCGCGTGAGCATGTGAACCAGAACACCTTGCATGCAGTGATTGGTACGTTATTGGATACGGTTCACTTCTGTCACCTTACCAGGAAGAGCAGACCCTGTGGGGCTTCCTGCTGTCCCCTCCACTGCAATACCAAGGATTCCCTGCTCTGTTGATCTTTTATTGAGCTGTTAACATGTATTGAGTTTACTAATGAGGACAAATGTCAGCACTGACTGCGTCTGAGCTATGTGGGGACCAAGTCTCCAGCTGGAAAACAACATCATCTATTATCCATGGTCTAAATGCCTTGCTAATATTCCCTACCGCAGGGCAAACAGCAGAAATGTGCAATCACCCCCAGAAAATGGAGATTTTAGCTTTCAATCAACTGTCCTTTCCGATCTGTTAAAAACTAATTTTGGATTGGATGCTCAGCACTGCTCTTTGTATGTTCTCATTAAAATAAGGCTGGGTGATGAACTTTAATGGATTTCAATCCTACAGATATTGTATACAAGTTGTTCCCTTGCTTTGACTTGCAATATATTTAAAGCCAAAATGTATTTTTATAATGTTAAATTGTAATTTAATCCAGACTAAAGCCTCGTACACACGGTCGGACTTCCATCGGACTTTTCCGTGGATTTTTGTCCGAAGGGAGTTGGCCGGGCACACCCATAGCATACACATAGCAGGACTTTTCTGCAAACTTTGCCAAAACTTTCCCAACATCACGTGGTTTTTCTGCTCTTTTCTGCTCTTTACCGCCACCCTTTTGTCAACTTCTGCTATTGTTGGTTGATTTTAACATTGGTTCTGGGCATGCGTGTTTGTACTTTTGTTGCCGAAAAGTTTGCCCGTTTGCAGAGCGAACTTTTGTCCGATGGAGCGTACACACGGTCGGATTTTTGGGAAAACATGCTCATTTTGAAGTTTGTTGGCAAAAAGTCCGACCGTGTGTACGAGGCTTTAGAAACACTTTAATTACATGCACTATAACAGAGTGTGCATACTCACAAAGCCACTAAAGCATTCAATTTGTGTAGAATGAAATCAACCTGGTTGATCCTGCCTTCAGCTGTCCCTCCCATATTTGCTGGGCCCTCATTGCAGGCGGAGATTGCTTAGACCAGCTGGTGTCCTCTACTGAGCATGCTCCCATTTCAGTTCCCTTCTAAGCTCTTCTTTTCTTCCTTTTTATCATCTGTGCCGCCCACATAACTATAGAGTCACATACTGTACGTATAAACATAAACTTAAAGTATAACTAGGAGGTAAAACATTTTTTTTTTTTTAGCTTTGGATGGAGTGGAGAGGGATTAGAACATCTGTCAGTTTTTAGTACTGTCTGTTCCCCCCTTAGGGAGATTCACCTTCTCTATTTATCCTCTTTACCATTATTATTTTTAGGACCGCCATTGGGGGTCTTTGGTGAAATATCAGGGGTCTGAACAGACCCCTGATGTCTTACTTTTGAGACAAAGAAAGGGACTGAGGACAAATTAATCGGTCCCTTTCTCTGTAGCCTCAGCTGCACAGAATGAACAAACAGGAAAATCTCTGTACAGAGCTTCCCGTTCATTCATAAACTGAAGCATAGTAAATTTACTATGCCTCAGCTACGAATAAATAAAAGAAAGAGTCAGTGATCGGTACTGATCATTGACTCTATTCATTAAGACCCGGAAAGGGCCGGTAAATGACACATTTACCTGCCTCTTCCCGTCTTTCCATCCTGACGGATTGGGGGTGGGGGGGGGCGCAGGGAAGCACACAGGTGACAGCTGTACAGCGATAGGGAGGTGACGGGAGTGGACTCCATTTCCCTCCTGCAGCTGCAGAATGTCTGCGGGACGGAGAGGAGGAGAAGCGGGCATTCAGTGGCTACATGGAGGGATCGGTTCCTCTACATGCCGCTGCCCCCACCACCTACGCAGGTGTACAAGGGGTGGGGGGGTCGCACGGGCCCCTGGAACATGGAGCCGGGTTGCAATGGCAACCCCCGTTCGTACGCCCCTGGTGTATACCCAGCTTAAAGTGTTACTAAACCCACAACAGTAAAATCAGACTGTATATGCAGAATAGCATGCTTCTTATACTCACTGTGGAACCTAAGGGGTTAAAAAGGCTGTTTGATCCTGTATGCACAGATCCTCCCCCTCCTGCACTGTCTATCTGGGGAAGGCCAGCTAACACAGGCAGAGTACCCGACCTGCACATGCTCAGTTGTGTCTTTTATGCTGGAGAGAACATTTCCTTGCCAGGTCACATGATATTGACATCCCACATGTGGGCGTGTATACAGGCTATAGTGGAAAACTCCTCCTACCTGAACTCTCAGCTCTGGACAAACTCTGCAGTTTATCACGTAACTGTGGTATACAGATCAGCCAAAAGGGTATGTAGTGGCAATATTTGAAGGTAAAAAGAAGATTTATAAGCTGTGGGGGGGATTATTTTCATATTACTGGGTTTAGTAACACTTTTTAGGTCTAGCAGGAAGTCAGAGGAGAGATCTCCAAAAGTGAAGAGATATCCTCGCTTAGATGTTGTGTCACCAGAACAGGTTTACCCTTTGAGAGATTTACCTTCATTTCCTGTTCCCATGACTACTCAAAAATGTCAGATGTCCCATCACTTTCTGTAATGGAGATAACAGTCACCAGAGCCAACCGTGAGAGTGAATGTCCCCAACAGAGACACAGACAAATCAGAAAATACCTTAACAGCACAGTTTAGCAGAATTTATAGCCAGGAGGACATCAAGCTTAGTGTCTACTGGGACATATATTCAAAACCTGCCAGGCTCATGTTAAGGAAAAAGTCTCACTTTGATTTGATGTAATATTCCCCCAGGGTACAAAGTACATATAGTATATATTTGTACTGGCATGTCCTACGCATGTTTGCCCATGTCTCCTATGGGCTGTCTACAGGGCTGTCTTAATAGTGTCATGGGCCCCTGGGCAAAGTAATGCCCTGGGGCCCCTACCAGCCTGGCCCAATTTACGCACCTACTCTCACAGTATAAACTCTAGGGGGAGTCAGGAGGTCACAATACTGGGATCAGGAGGGCACAGTACAGGTTCTGGGATGCTGCCCGGGACATGGCCATCCCGGGACAGCTTAGTAAAAAGCGTGACTGTCCCACATGCACCTGGGGCCCCTAGGCAGAGCCCAGGGGGGCCCATGCATTAATACAGCCCTGGCTGTCTAAGATAGCAAGGAGCTGGCTGCTTTGAAAGATGGCACTTTTTTCTGTCTCCAAGCAACTTGTCTGCTTTCCTGGTAACATTTTACCTGACAAGCCCCCCTCCCCTGCATTCTTGGTGATGGACTAGTCTCGGGCAGGTGCTTGGAGACAGACTCCTTGCTAGCTGTGTTGTTGGAGGGCCATGGGGAAGGAGGGGCATTCTGTCCAACCTCATAGCCAGCCTTAAAGCGGAAATTTACCCATTAGGGAAAGTTTTGTTTGTTTGCACCCCCCCCCACTCCACTGCCACATTTGGCACTTTTTGGGCGGATAACTGGTTTTGAGGGGTACCCACTCCCTCCCACTTCCGGTAAGATCGCTGTGGTGATCTGAGTGGAGGTTCAGCCATCTCTACTTCCTCTGCTGCCTTCTGGGACACATCACAGGTCCCAGAAGGCTGTGGAACCATTCACAAAGCAATTCAGTAGGAATCCAGCATTTTATTCTACCAGTGGCAGTGGTGGTGCGTCCATAGTGGGCGCAGGAGCGCCGCCCCCTCTCGCTCCTGTGCCCACTCACAATAACAATACATAGGTTCATGCATTGCATGAACCTATGTATTGTCGCCGCCGCTGCCGCCCACTATTCAGATGGCCGGCCCCCTGTTGAGCGCCGGCCATCTGAATAACAGCGGCTGGTTGGTGTTTGGAAGTGCCTATCAGAGCCAGCGGCTCTGATAGGCTTCCCGATTACAACCTGAGGGCTCTAATTGGCTTCCAAATAGTTAACCAGAGGACGCACGGGGGGTGCGTTCCCTGGTTAAAACTGACAGGCGTTTCAGCCAATCAGGTTTACTGGGTCTGGTTACCAGTAACCTGATTGGCTGAAACGCCATTGAGGGCGGGAGAAGACATCGGGGACGGAAGAATGACAGTGCTGACCAGAGGAAGGTAAGTGCAGGCCTGGGGACAAACTGGCTGTATTTGGGGGTAAACTGGCTGTATTTGGGGGACAAACTGGCTGTATTTGGGGGACAAACTGGCTGCATTTGGGGACAAACTGGCTGCATTTGGGGGGAAACTGGCTGTATATGGGGACAAACTGGCTGCATTTGGGGACAAACTGGCTGTATACGGGGACAAACTGGCTGCATTTGGGGACAAACTGGCTGTATACGGGGACAAACTGGCTGTATACGGGGACAAACTGGCTGCATTTGGGGACAAACTGGCTGCATTTGGGGGGAAACTGGCTGCATTTGGGGGGAAACTGGCTGTATACGGGGACAAACTGGCTGCATTTGGGGACAAACTGGCTGCATTTGGGGGGAAACTGGCTGCATTTGGGGGGAAACTGGCTGTATACGGGGACAAACTGGCTGCATTTGGGGACAAACTGGCTGTATACGGGGACAAACTGGCTGTATACGGGGACAAACTGGCTGCATTCTGGGACAAACTGGCTGCATTTGGGGGGAAACTGGTGGCGTTTGGGCACAGTGGCTGCGTTTAATGGGCACAGTGGCGGCAATTGATGTTTTTTTTTTTTTCAGTTTGTTTGCGCCCCCCCAAAAATTTTGAGCACCAGCCGGCACTGACCGGAGGACAAGGTTCCCCACCAGCAGAACACAATAGAGCTTTGGGAAGAACCAACACTGACTGAATCAAGCAATTTTTCTTTTCTTCAACCACGGGTAATATATGTCCTGCCTTAGTCAGCACTTAGGCCCCTTTCACACTGGGGCGTTTTTCATGCGGTTTAGCGCTAATAATAGCGCTATTATACCGCATGAAAAAATCATGCCCTTTAGCCTTCAATGTGAAAGCCCGAAGGCTTTCACACTGAAGCGGTGCGCTAGCAGGACCGCTCCAAAAGTCCTGCTAGCCGCTTCTTTACAGCGGTAAAGGAGCGGTGTGTACACCGCTCCTTTACCACGGTCTCCCATTGAAATCAATGGGACAGCGCGGTAATACCGCCCGCAAAGAGCGGCAATAGCCGTGGTTTGCGGGCGGTATTAACCCTTTTTCGGCCGCTAGCGGGGGTTAAATTTACCCCCCTAGCGACCGCATACCGTGGTAAGAACGACGGTATAGCAGCGCTGAAAATCGCGCTGCTATACCGCCACCGCTCCTGCCCGCCCCAGTGTGAAAGGGGCCTTAGGAAGATGAGACAAAGCACTACATGTTCTTTGTCCCCTGGGGAACTGACCATATTAATAAAAAATAAAAATGAGACTTGGACAATCAGCACCAAACCTCTAGATCCTGGGGAAGACAATAGCAATGGTCATATGTTAACTTATTTTGATTTGCTCTCCCATACTTATATGACAACTGCAGTTATTCATTTCATGTCTAATGCCGCGTACACACGATCGGAAATTCCGACAAGAAAAGACCAATGTGAGCCTTTGGTTGGAAATTCCGACCGTGTGTAGGCTCCATCGGACATTTTCTGTCGGAATTTCCGATCGTCTGTATGCAATTCCGACGCGCAAAAAAACACGCATGCTCAGAATCAAGCAGAAGCGCCAAACTGCCTATTGAACTTCATTGATCTCGGCTCGTCGTACGTCTTGTACGTCACTGCGTTCTTGACCTTCGGAATTTCCGACAAGATTTGTGTGACCGTGTGTGTGCGCAACACAAGTTAGAGCCAAAATTGCGTCGGAAAAAAAATCCAAGTTTTTCTTGTCGGAATTTCCGATCGTGTGTACGCGGCATAAGTTTTTCATTGGCCCTATTCAAGGTTAACAATGAAAGAACATTAGTCTGCAATTGACTTGTGTACTTCCACCTTTGGAAACCACCAATTATTATATCCAGCCTATTTCTAACCACAGGGCAACACTTAGCATTCCGTATACATGGTGAAGTAACTCTGTACACTTCAGAACAGCATTGAGGGTTGAATAAAGCAAACATTCTAAATATATACACTCACCAACCACTTTATTAGGGACACCTTTCTAGTACCGGGTTGGATCTCTTTTTGCCTTCAGAACTGCCTTCACTCTTCGTGGCAGTGGCGGCTGGTGCTCAAAATTTTTTGGGGGGCGCAAACAAACTGAAAAAAAAAAATAATCAATTGCCGCCACTGTGCCCATTAAACGCAGCCACTGTGCCCAACCGCCACCAGTTTGCCCCCTCAAATACAGCCAGTTTGTTTCCATATACAGCCAGTGTGCCCCCATATATATACAGCCAGTGTGCCCCCATATACAGCCAGTGTGCCCCCATATACAGCCAGTGTGCCCCCATATACAGCCAGTGTGCCCCCATATATATATATAGCCAGTGTGCCCCCATATACAGCCAGTTTGTCCCCATATATATAGCCAGTGTGCCCCCATATACAGCCAGTGTGTCCCCATATATATAGCCAGTGTGCCCCCATATACAGCCAGTTTGTCCCCATGTACAGCCAGTTCCCCCCAAATGCAGCCAGTTTGTCCCCCATATACAGCCAGTTCCCCCAAATGCAGCCAGTTTGTCCCCCATATACAGCCAGTTCCCCCCAAATGCAGCCAGCGTGTCCCCCATATACAGCCAGTTCCCCCCAAATGCAGCCAGTTTGTCCCCCATATACAGCCAGTTCCCCCCAAATGCAGCCAGCGTGTCCCCCATATACAGCCAGTTCCCCCATATTCAGCCAGTTTGTCCCCCATATACAGCCAGTTCCCCCCAAATGCAGCCAGCGTGTCCCCCATATACAGCCAGTTCCCCCAAATGCAGCCAGTTTGTCCCCCATATACAGCCAGTTCCCCCCAAATGCAGCCAGCGTGTCCCCCATATACAGCCAGTTCCCCCATATTCAGCCCGTTTGTCCCCCATATACAGCCAGTTCCCCCCATATTCAGCCAGTTTGTCAACCATATTCAGCCAGTTTGTCCCCCATATTCAGCCAGTTTGTCCCCCATATTCAGCCAGTTCCCCCCATATTCAGCCAGTTCCCCCCATATTCAGCCAGTTTGTCCCCCATATTCAGCCAGTTCCCCCCATATTCAGCCAGTTTGTCCCCCATATTCAGCCAGTTCCCCCATATTCAGCCAGTTTGTCCCCCATATTCAGCCAGTTTGTCCCCCATATTCAGCCAGTTCCCCCCATATTCAGCCAGTTTGTCCCCCATATTCAGCCAGTTCCCCCCATATTCAGCCAGTTTGTCCCCCATATTCAGCCAGTTCCCCCCATATTCAGCCAGTTTGTCCCCCATATTCAGCCAGTTCCCCCCAAATGCAGCCAGTTTGTCCCCCATATTCAGCCAGTTTGTGCCCCATATTCAGCCAGTTTGTCCCCCATATATAGCCAGTTCCCCCCATATTCAGCCAGTTTGTCCCCCATATTCAGCCAGTTTGTCCCCCATATTCAGCCAGTTTGTCCCCCATATTAAGCCAGTTTGTCCCCCATATTCAGCCAGTTCCCCCCATATTCAGCCAGTTTGTCCCCCATATTCAGCCAGTTCCCCCCATATTCAGGCAGTTTGTCCCCCATATTCAGCCAGTTTGTCCCCCATATTCAGCCAGTTCCCCCCCAAATTCAGACAGTTTGTCCCCCATATTCAGCCAGTTTGTGCCCCATATTCAGCCAGTTTGTCCCCCAAATGCAGCCTGCCCCCCCCCCCAGCCCTGCACTTACCTTCCTCGGTCCGCGCCGTCCTCGATGAGAACTCTCGCCCTCGATGTCGCTTCAGCCAATCAGGTTACCGGTAACCAGATCCGGTGAACCTGATTGGCTGAAACCTCCACACAGTCTTTTCCAAGGAACGCCCCCCCGTGCGTACCTGGGAGCAGTTTTTGGAAGCCGAATACAGCGTGAGAGCTGTATTCGGAAAGCCTATCAGAGCCGCTGGCTCTGATAGACACTTCCAAGCCACACCCACCGCCGGCCACCGCTCTAATTCATATGGCCGGCGCTCACCAGGAGGCCGGCCATATGAATAGTGGGCAGCGCGGCAGCGGTGACAATACACAGATTCATGCAATGCATGAATCTGTGTATTGTCTTTCAGTGGCGGTGCGGGAGCGAGAGGGGGCGGCGCTCCGGCGCCCTCTATGGACGCACCGCCACTGCTTCGTGGCATAGATTCAACAAGGTTTTAAAAACATTCCTCAGAGATTTTGGTCCATAGTGACATGATAACATCACAAAGTTCCTGCAGATTTGTCGGCTGCACCTCCATGATGCGAATTTCTCGTTCCACCACATCCCAAAGGTGCTCTATTGGATTGAGATCTGGTGAGTGTGGAGGCCATTGGAGTACAGTGACCCCATTGTCATGTTCAAGAAACCAGTGGTGAGATGATTGGATCTTTGTGACATGGGGCATTACCCTGCTGGAAGGAGCCATCAGAAGATGGGTACACTGGAGTCATAAAGGGATGGACATGGTCAGCAACAATACTCAGGTAGGCCGTTTAAACAATGCTTTCGTACTAAGGGGCCCAAAGTGTGCCAAGAAAATATCCCCCCCCCCCCCACACACCATTACACCACCACCACCAGCCTGAATCATTGATACAAGGCAGGATGGATCCATGCTTTCATGTTGTTTATGCCAAATTCTAACCCTTCCATGGATGTCGCAGGTAAAATCGAGACTCATCAGACTAGACAACGTTTTTCCAATCTTTTATTGTCCAATTTTGGCGAGTCTGTGTAAATTGTAGCCTCAGTTTCCTGTTCTTAGATGACAGGAGTGCCACCCGGTGTGGTCTTCTGCTGCTGTAGCCCATCTGCTTCAAGGTTTAATGTGTTGTGCATTCAGAGATGGTTTTCTGTATACCTTGGTTGTACAGAGTGGTTATTTGAGTTACTGTTGCCTTTCTATCATCTCAAACCAGTCTGCCCATTCTCCTCTGACCTCTGACATCAACAAGGCATTTTCCTCCACGCAACTGCCGCTCACTGGATATTCTCTCTTTTTCGGTCCATTCTCTGTAAACCCGAGAGATGATTGTGTGTGAAAATCCCAGTAGATCAGCAGTTTTTGAAATACTCAGACCAGCCCGACTGGCACCAACAACCATGTCACATTCAAAGTCACTTAAATCCCCTTTATCCCCCATTCTATTGCCGCGTACACACGATCATTATTCACGGCGGTTTAAAAACCGCCGTGAATAATGACATTTTAAACGAGGGAACAGCTTGTTCCCCACACACGGTCATTTTTCTCGTCATTTTTTAAAATGACAAGAAAAACGATCGTCTATGGGCTCCGCGGCAGTGTTTCCCTATGGGAAACACTGCCGCGGAAGAAATGTCAGGAAAAACGACGAGAAAAATTAGAGCATGTTCTAATTTTTCTCATCGTGATTAATGCCGTTTTTCCCGTCGGGAAAAACGGCAAAAAGCCCACAGACGATTGTTTTTCTCGTCCAAAGGAAAAAATTACATTTTTCCCGACGGGAAAAATGATCGTGTGTACGCGGCATGATGCTTGGTTTGAACTTCAGCAAGTCGTCCTCACCACGTCTAAGATGCCTAAATGCATTGAGTTGCTTCCATGTGATTGGCTGATTAGCAATTTGTGTTACCAAGCAATTGAACAGGTGTACCTAATAAAGTGGCATCAAGTTAAACTCTATGGTCCACCACCCTCAATATGTATTGACTGGTGCATATGAATGCCAGCCTAGCTTGCACATACACCTGGGTAACAAATTATGACCTTCTTGGAAGAAAAAAATGACATTTTAGAAATAATCTACATTGCCTCCTCTGTAAACATGAAAACATATTAGGTCCAAAGGCAGATAGGGAAAGGGAGCTCAAGGATAGTGATGAGCCGAACACCCCCGGGTTCGGTTCGCACCAGAACCCGCGAACGGACCGAAAGTTCGAACGAACATTAGAACCCTATTAAATACAATGGATGCGAACGTTCGAATTCTAAAGTGCTAATTATAACAACTATTATGCATGTTATTGTCCTAAAAAGGGTTTGGGAACCCGGGTTCTGCACCAGGGGACATGTATCAATGCAAAAATAAGTTTTAAAAACGGTCGTTTTCCGGGAGCAGTCATTTTAATGATGCATAAAGTGAAAAAAAAAAGTCAAATATTCCTTTAAATATCGTACCTGGGGGGTGTCTAAAGTATGCCTGTGAAGTGCCACGTGTTTCCCGTGTTTAGAACTGTCCCTGCACAAAATGACACTTCTAAAGGAAAAAAAAGCCATTTAAAACTGCTTGCGGCTTTAATGTAATGTCTGGTCCCGGTAATATGGATGAAAATCTTTAAGAAAAATGGCATAGCTACCCCATGACCCCCCCCCCCCCTACCCCAGCCCATTACCAGCCCCTTTGGGTCTTGTATGGATATTAAGGGGAACCCCGCACATAAAATAAAAAAGGCCCTATATACTCTGAACAGCCGTATACAGGCGGTGCATACAAGACAGGGACTGTAGGTTTGTTCTTATGTAGAATGTGTTTGTAATTTTGAACAGGTACATTGTTGAAGTGTAGCTCCAGACCAAAAATCTATTTTTAAACTTTTTGGAAAACATAGGTAAGGGTTATCACCCCTGTAACATTTGTTTTGCTGTCTGTGCCCCTGTTCAGAACATTTCACCTCACTTTCCGTCCTAATGACAACTGTTTTTGAAATGTGGTGTTTTTCTTGAAACAAGGATTGCTGATAAAGCATCAGTACAGAGGAGACACCTTTCTCCCATATTTATTCTTACAGGAGAGAATTTTCCTTCCTAGTGGTAGATTTCCTCTCACTTCCTGTTGTCTTCTTGCGTTTGCAAGTAGGAGTCGTTTGTAAGTTGGATGTTTGAAAGTAGGGACCTGCCGTATATACTCTGCAGAAATAGGCCCCTTAGTTGTTGGTGTTGGCACAACACTGTAAGCACTCACAGTTACTCTTGGTTGGTGCTGGAACGCCCTGCTGTCAACTATTATATCAGGAATTTTAATTACATATAATTGTTGAACAGTGGTAGTAAAAATTGGGCCTTTGATGGTGGTGCTGGTGCCACAACACTGTAAGCCCTGACAGTTACTCTTGGTGGGTGCAGCAATGGGCCCTGCTGTGAATTATTAGATCAAGAATTGTAATTACATGCCCCTGTTGAACAGGGGCTGAAAAATTGGGCCTTAGGCACTGGTGGCACAACACTGCAACCCTTCACAGATACTGTACTTGGAGCACAGCAATGAGCCCTGTTGCAAAGTATTGCTTCAAAAATTGTAATGACACGCCCCTGTTAAACAGGGGCTGAAAAATTGGGCCTTAGGCACTGGTGGCACAACACTGCAACTCCTCACAGATACTGTACTTGGAGCACAGCAATGAGCCCTGTTGCAAAGTATTGCTTCAAAAATTGTAATTACACGCCACTGTTAAACAGGGGCTGAAAAATTGGGCGTTAGGCACTGGTGGCGGCACCCATAAACAAAAATGATCTTCCAAGCTATCATCATCAATCGTATCATTGAGGACTCGGAGGAGGAGGATAGCCAGTCAACATAACAGCACAGGCACTCAGCATCAGCATCAGTCTTGAAGGGATGTGACATTTTAAAATCAATTAGTCTGTTATATCAGCATCAGGTGTGTGGTAGCTGGTGGTGATCCAAGACTGGTTCATCTTGATGAAAGTCAGTCGATCAACCGAGTCGGTGGACAGGCGCACCCTGTGATCCGTGACAAATCCTCCAGCAGCACTGAATGTGCGTTCCGAAAGAACGCTGGATGCAGGACAGGCCAGTAGCTCAATTGCATACTGTGCAAGCTCTGGCCAGTGATCCATCCTCAAGACCCAGTAAGCCAGAGGATTTTCGGTGGGGAAGGTGTCCAAGTCTGACCTTGCCCCTAGATATTCCTGCACCATGTTTATCAGACGCTGGCGATGGTTGCTGGAACCGATCATACTTTGGGGCTGCGGACTAAAGAATTGTCTGAACGCATCGGTCAGACGGCCACCTTCCCCACCGCTCCTTCTTTGACTGGCCGAAGCCTCAGCAACTCGTTGTCCAGGACCAGGAGTTTGCAACCTCCCAGTCTCTGGGAACGCGTTGCACAGACCTTTCTGCAAGGCCTCCCGGAGTTGTCTCATCCTCTGCTCCCTCTGCGACGGTAACATAAGGTCCGCAACCTTACCCTTGTACCGTGGATCAAGGAGAGTGGCCAGCCAGTAATGGTCCCTCTCCTTGATCCGAAGAATACGAGGATCCTTCCGCAGACTTTGCAGGATCAGGGAGGCCATGCAGCGTAGGTTTGCTGAGGCATTCGCTCCGGAGTCCTCTGGGTCACTAAGGACGACATGATCCGCAGCCACCTCCTCCCAGCCACGTACAAGTCCACTGGTTTCTTGGGACTGTAAATCATCCCTAAAAGACTGCTGCTGATGATGCTGAGTGCCAGCCTCCACCTCCATGCTGACACAATCCTCCTCCTCCTCCTCCTCCTCCTCCTCCTCCTCCTCCTCCTCTTCCTGTGCGATGGGTGGGACAGAAGGAACACTGTCTGGGTAAAGGGGGCCTTGAGAGGCAAGGAAGTTCTCCTCTTCCTGCCTCTGTTCTGCCTCAAGTGCCCTGTCCATTATTCCACGCAGCGTGTGCTCCAACAGGTGGACAAGAGGTACAGTGTCACTGATGCATGCACTGTCACTGCTCACCATCCTCGTGGCCTCCTCAAATGGTGCCAGGACAGTGCATGCATCCCTGATCATGCCCCACTGGCGTGGAGAAAAAAAACCAAGCTCCCCTGACCCTGTCCTGGTGCCGTAGTCGCACAGGTACTCATTGATGGCCCTCTGCTGCGTGTGCAGCCGCTGCAGCATGGCCAACGTTGAGTTCCACCTGGTGGGCATGTCACATATAAGGCGGTTCTTGGGCAGGTTCAACTCCTTTTGCAGCTCAGCCAGGCGAGCACTGGCATTATAAGATCTGCGGAAATGCACACAGACTTTCCTGGCCTGCCTCAGGACATCCTGTAAGCCCGGGTACCTGCCCAAGAAGCGCTGCACCACCAGGTTAAGGACGTGAGCCACACAGGGCACATGGGTCAGTTGTCCCTGTCGGAGGGCGGAGAGGAGGTTGGTGCCATTGTCGCAAACCACCATTCCTGGCTTAAGCTGGCGTGGCGTCAACCACCTCTCGGCCTGGCCCTGCAGAGCACACAGGACCTCTGCCCCAGTGTGGCTTCTGTCCCCCAAACACACCAGCGCAAGCACGGCATGGCATCTTTTTGCCTGCGTACTTGCGTAGCCCCGTGAACGGCTACGGAGCACCGCTGGTTCATAGGACAAACCACAGGAAGAGGCCATGGAGGAAGAAGAAGAGGAGGGGGTGGAGGAGAGAGGTGTGTCACAACCAGTAGTAGCATTTTGGAGGCGTGGCGGTGGGACAACCTCCAACACTACTGCACCTTGTCCTGAATCCTTCCCAGCTGCCAAAAGAGTGACCCAATGGGCCGTGAAAGAAAGGTAACGTCCCTGTCCATGCCTGCTGGACCATGAGTCAGCGGTAATATGCACCTTACCGCTGACCGCCCTGTCCAGCGAGGCCAAGACATTGCCTTCCACATGCCGGTAGAGAGCCGGAATAGCCTTCCGTGAGAAAAAGTGGCGTTTGGGAACCTGCCACTGAGGAACCGCACATTGCACAAACTCACGGAAGGGGGCCGAGTCTACCAACTGAAAAGGCAGCAGTTGAAGCGCTAGCAATTTAGCCAAGCTAGCATTCAACCGCTGGGCATGTGGATGGCTGGGAGTGAACTTCTTTCGACGGTCCAGCAGCTGGGGCAGGGAAATTTGCCTGCTAGAATCGGACGTCGGTGTACTGCTAGCAGAGTGGGCGCAAGTACTTGGCTGTGACACACCTAATTCTACACCTTCATTCCTCTCAGTGCATGTTTCAGAGAGGACTGAAGTTATAGTGGGGTTGGAGATCCCAGCTGATGCGGTGCAAGGAGAGGTCCGCTTTGTTCTTTGGTGTGGGTCTTTGAGGTAGGCTTGCCAACGAGCTGCATGGCAGGTCAACATATGTCTGGTCAGGCATGTGGTACCCAAGCGGCTGATGTTTTGGCCACGCGATATACGCTTGAGACATATGTTGCAAACAGCAGCTGTGCGATCTGATGCACTAGCCTCAAAAAAGGCCCACACCAAAGAACTTTTTGAATGACGGGCAGAGGCAGCGCCCTGCACAGGCGGAGCTCTGCGGTGTGATTCCGTCGGTGTACTGCCCTTACGCTGGCCACCAAAGGGCATCCTGCCTCGTTGGAGATGTGCCTCCTCCTCATCCTCCTCCTCTCTCCTATTAGGCACCCACGTGGAGTCATTGACCTCATCATCCCCTCCCTCCTCATCACTGGAGCCAATCTGGCAGTATGCTGCAGCTGCTGGAACATGACTGCCAGATTGGTGTCCTTCTTGAGCATCCCCTCTGTCTGCTCTCACGCTACTGCCTTCCTCTAGCTGGGTTTCATCATCAGACCCTTCGAAACGCTGGGCATCCTCCTGGAGCATGTACCCAACACTGTGCTGAAACAGTTCGGGGGACTCCTCAGGAGGAGGACATGGTGGGTCTAGGGAAGGAGTGACTGATGATTTGTCTGACATTGATACCAGGGAAGACGACGCTTTGGCAGCTGCTTTTCCAGTACCCTGAGCCTGGGTGAGAGAGGATGAGGAGGAGGAGGAGGGCTTGGTCATCCACTCTACCAAGTCTTCGGCATGATGTGGCTCAACATGTCCAGCTGCCGAAAAGAAGGACAAGCGTGTCCCATGGCCATGTGCTGATGACAATGCACCGCGTCCACGACCAGCACTGTTGCCCCCAGACACAGAGCCTGCTTGCCCTCTTTTATTGCCTCCTGACTGTCTGCCTCTCCTTGTTTGCCTTCCAGACATTCTAATAGATGGCCTGCAGGGAGATGGGAAAAAAGCAATAAGGGCTACCTTCAGGTGTCCTTCTCTGTCCCTTGAAACAAGGACTTTCACAGTGAAAGAAACTGACACTGTCCCTACCTAGAGTTTTCTGTCCCTAGAATAAATGTTTTTTTTAAGCACAATATAGCACAAGGAAAATTAACTCACTGTCCTTACAGGTCCCTGGAAACAAGGACTTGCAGAGTGAAAGAAACTGACACTGTCCCTACCTAGAGTTTTCTGTCCCTAGAATAAATGTTTTTTTTAAGCACAATATAGCACAAGGACAATTAACTCACTGTCCTTACAGGTCCCTGGAAACAAGGACTTGCAGAGTGAAAGAAACTGACACTGTCCCTACCTAGAGTTTTCTGTCCCTAGAATAAATGTTTTTTTTAAGCACAATATAGCACAAGGACAATTAACTCACTGTCCTTACAGGTCCCTGGAAACAAGGACTTGCAGAGTGAAAGAAACTGACACTGTCCCTACCTAGAGTTTTCTGTCCCTAGAATAAATGTTTTTTTTAATCACAATATAGCACAAGGAAAATTAACTCACTGTCCTTACAGGTCCCTGGAAACAAGGACTTGCAGAGTGAAAGAAAAAAAACACTCTCCCTACCTACAGTTTTCTGTCCCTAGAAAAAATGTTTTTTTTAATCACAATATAGCACAAGGAAAATTAACTCACTGTCCTTACAGGTCCCTGGAAACAAGGACTTGCAGAGTGAAAGAAACTGACACTGTCCCTACCTAGAGTTTTCTGTCCCTAGAATAAATGTTTTTTTTAAGCACAATATAGCACAAGGACAATTAACTCACTGTCCTTACAGGTCCCTGGAAACAAGGACTTGCAGAGTGAAAGAAACTGACACTGTCCCTACCTAGAGTTTTCTGTCCCTAGAATAAATGTTTTTTTTAATCACAATATAGCACAAGGACAATTAACTCACTGTCCTTACAGGTCCCTGGAAACAAGGACTTGCAGAGTGAAAGAAACTGACACTGTCCCTACCTAGAGTTTTCTGTCCCTAGAATAAATGTTTTTTTTAATCACAATATAGCACAAGGAAAATTAACTCACTGTCCTTACAGGTCCCTGGAAACAAGGACTTGCAGAGTGAAAGAAACTGACACTGTCCCTACCTAGAGTTTTCTGTCCCTAGAATAAATGTTTTTTTTAAGCACAATATAGCACAAGGACAATTAACTCACTGTCCTTACAGGTCCCTGGAAACAAGGACTTGCAGAGTGAAAGAAACTGACACTGTCCCTACCTAGAGTTTTCTGTCCCTAGAATAAATGTTTTTTTTAAGCACAATATAGCACAAGGACAATTAACTCACTGTCCTTACAGGTCCCTGGAAACAAGGACTTGCAGAGTGAAAGAAACTGACACTGTCCCTACCTAGAGTTTTCTGTCCCTAGAATAAATGTTTTTTTTAATCACAATATAGCACAAGGAAAATTAACTCACTGTCCTTACAGGTCCCTGGAAACAAGGACTTGCAGAGTGAAAGAAAAAAAACACTCTCCCTACCTACAGTTTTCTGTCCCTAGAAAAAATGTTTTTTTTAATCACAATATAGCACAAGGAAAATTAACTCACTGTCCTTACAGGTCCCTGGAAACAAGGACTTGCAGAGTGAAAGAAACTGACACTGTCCCTACCTAGAGTTTTCTGTCCCTAGAATAAATGTTTTTTTTAAGCACAATATAGCACAAGGACAATTAACTCACTGTCCTTACAGGTCCCTGGAAACAAGGACTTGCAGAGTGAAAGAAACTGACACTGTCCCTACCTAGAGTTTTCTGTCCCTAGAATAAATGTTTTTTTTAATCACAATATAGCACAAGGAAAATTAACTCACTGTCCTTACAGGTCCCTGGAAACAAGGACTTGCAGAGTGAAAGAAACTGACACTGTCCCTACCTAGAGTTTTCTGTCCCTAGAATAAATGTTTTTTTTAATCACAATATAGCACAAGGACAATTAACTCACTGTCCTTACAGGTCCCTGGAAACAAGGACTTGCAGAGTGAAAGAAACTGACACTGTCCCTACCTAGAGTTTTCTGTCCCTAGAATAAATGTTTTTTTTAAGCACAATATAGCACAAGGACAATTAACTCACTGTCCTTACAGGTCCCTGGAAACAAGGACTTGCAGAGTGAAAGAAACTGACACTGTCCCTACCTAGAGTTTTCTGTCCCTAGAATAAATGTTTTTTTTAATCACAATATAGCACAAGGAAAATTAACTCACTGTCCTTACAGGTCCCTGGAAACAAGGACTTGCAGAGTGAAAGAAACTGACACTGTCCCTACCTAGAGTTTTCTGTCCCTAGAATAAATGTTTTTTTTAATCACAATATAGCACAAGGACAATTAACTCACTGTCCTTACAGGTCCCTGGAAACAAGGACTTGCAGAGTGAAAGAAACTGACACTGTCCCTACCTAGAGTTTTCTGTCCCTAGAATAAATGTTTTTTTTAAGCACAATATAGCACAAGGACAATTAACTCACTGTCCTTACAGGTCCCTGGAAACAAGGACTTGCAGAGTGAAAGAAACTGACACTGTCCCTACCTAGAGTTTTCTGTCCCTAGAATAAATGTTTTTTTTAATCACAATATAGCACAAGGAAAATTAACTCACTGTCCTTACAGGTCCCTGGAAACAAGGACTTGCAGAGTGAAAGAAACTGACACTGTCCCTACCTAGAGTTTTCTGTCCCTAGAATAAATGTTTTTTTTAATCACAATATAGCACAAGGACAATTAACTCACTGTCCTTACAGGTCCCTGGAAACAAGGACTTGCAGAGTGAAAGAAACTGACACTGTCCCTACCTAGAGTTTTCTGTCCCTAGAATAAATGTTTTTTTTAATCACAATATAGCACAAGGAAAATTAACTCACTGTCCTTACAGGTCCCTGGAAACAAGGACTTGCAGAGTGAAAGAAACTGACACTGTCCCTACCTAGAGTTTTCTGTCCCTAGAATAAATGTTTTTTTTAAGCACAATATAGCACAAGGACAATTAACTCACTGTCCTTACAGGTCCCTGGAAACAAGGACTTGCAGAGTGAAAGAAACTGACACTGTCCCTACCTAGAGTTTTCTGTCCCTAGAATAAATGTTTTTTTTAATCACAATATAGCACAAGGAAAATTAACTCACTGTCCTTACAGGTCCCTGGAAACAAGGACTTGCAGAGTGAAAGAAACTGACACTGTCCCTACCTAGAGTTTTCTGTCCCTAGAATAAATGTTTTTTTTAATCACAATATAGCACAAGGACAATTAACTCACTGTCCTTACAGGTCCCTGGAAACAAGGACTTGCAGAGTGAAAGAAACTGACACTGTCCCTACCTAGAGTTTTCTGTCCCTAGAATAAATGTTTTTTTTAAGCACAATATAGCACAAGGACAATTAACTCACTGTCCTTACAGGTCCCTGGAAACAAGGACTTGCAGAGTGAAAGAAACTGACACTGTCCCTACCTAGAGTTTTCTGTCCCTAGAATAAATGTTTTTTTTAAGCACAATATAGCACAAGGACAATTAACTCACTGTCCTTACAGGTCCCTGGAAACAAGGACTTGCAGAGTGAAAGAAACTGACACTGTCCCTACCTAGAGTTTTCTGTCCCTAGAATAAATGTTTTTTTTAAGCACAATATAGCACAAGGACAATTAACTCACTGTCCTTACAGGTCCCTGGAAACAAGGACTTGCAGAGTGAAAGAAACTGACACTGTCCCTACCTAGAGTTTTCTGTCCCTAGAATAAATGTTTTTTTTAAGCACACTATAGCAGAAGCACAAAACACACTGACACTCTCCCTACCTATCCTTCTCTTTCCCTAAACTAAAGGAATCCAGGTTAAGCAAGAAAGAAATAACAGTCACTGTCCCTGCCTATGCTACTCTATCCCTGCTCCGGAACACACTACACTAGGCCGCCGTGCTGGCGGCCTTTTATAGTGTGGGGCGTGTACTAAACACCCTCAGCAATAATTGGCCACAGGCATCCTGCCTGTGGCCAATCATTGCTCTCCTCGCTGCCGGCGCTGTGATTGGCCAAGCATGCGGGGTCACAGTGCATGCTTGGCCAATCACAGCGCCTGGATGACACTGCGATGGCGTAGTGCATTGTGGGCCGTTCGCGTCACTCGAATTTGGCGCGAACGGCCCAAATCGTTCGATCTTCGTCGAACGATCGAACAGCCAATGTTCGAGTCGAACGTATGTTCGACTCGAACACGAAGCTCATCCCTACTCAAGGATACTGATTGCAAAAACCTTTCCACCAGATCTGAAGCCACGGGTGCTGGCAATGCATAGGACAGTGATGGCGAACCTTGGCACCAAAGATGTTTTAGAACTACATTTCACATGATGCTCAACTACACTGCAGAGGGCATGGGCATTATGGGAAATGTAGTTCCAAAACATCTGGGGTGCCAAGGTTCGCCATCACTGGCATAGGATGATGCAAAGTGAAGGAAGAATTTCTGGACAGCCGCACTCCAAACAACTTGTTGCTTTTATTGTAGATAAAAAATACACAGGATATATGCCACAGCAAACAGGGTACAAGCTGACGCGTTTCGCACTAAAACTTAGTGCTTAACCACTTAAGACCCGGACCAATACGCAGCATAATGACCAGGCCCCTTTTTGCGATTCGGCACTGCGTCGCTTCAACTGACAATTGCGCGGTCGTGCGACGTGGCTCCCAATAAAATTGACGTCCTTTTTTCCCCACAAATAGAGCTTCCTTTTGGTGGTATTTGATCACCTCTGCGGTTTTTATTTTTTGCGCTATAAACAAAAATAGAGTGCCAATTTTGAAAAAAAATCAATATTTTTTTACTTTTTGCTATAATAATTATCCCCAAAAATATATAAAAAAACATTTTTTTTCCTCAGTTTAGGCCGATACGTATTCTTCTGCATATTTTTGGTAAAAAAAAATTGCAATCGGCGTTTATTGATTGGTTTGCACAAAAGTTATAGCGTTTACAAAATAGGGGGTAGTTTTATGGCATTTTTATTATTATTATTTTTTTTTTAGTAATGGCGGTGATCAGCCTTTTTTTTCGTGACTGCGACATTATGGCGGACACATCGGACACTTTTGACACATTTTTGGGACCATTGTCATTTTCACAGCGATCAGTGCTATAAAAATGCTCTGATTACTGTGAAAATGACACTGGCAGTGAAGGGGTTAACCACTAGGGGCGCTGAAGGGGTTAAGTGTGCCTAGGGGAGTGATTACTACTGTGTGGGGGCGTGGCTACGAGTGACACGTGACTGATCTCCGCTGTGATTACACAGAGCGGAGATCGGTGACATTGTCAGTAGGGGAGCGGGGAGATGTTGTGTTTACACACACATCTCCCCGCTCCGAGCCTCCGTGAGACGATCGCGGGGATCCCCGCGGCGATCGAGTCCACAGGACCCGCGGTCTGACTCACGGGGAAGGCAGGGGGGTCGCGAGCGCGCCGCCGGCAGCGGGCAGTTAAAGGGGAAGTACAGGTATGTGATTGTGCCTGTACGAGCCATTCTGCCGACGTATATATACAGTGGCTGGTCCTTAAGTGGTTAATCATAGCCTTAATCAAGCTATGATTAACCACTTAAGCCCCGGACCATTTGGTAGCTAAAGGACCAGAGGTGAATTCTGAATTTAGCACTGCGCTGCTTTAACTGTAAATTGTGCGGACATGCAATGTTGTACCCAAACAAAATTTGCGTCCTTTTCTTCCCACAAATAGAGCTTTCTTTTAATGGTATTTGATTGCCTCTGCGATTTTTATTTTTTGCGATATAAACGGAAAAAGACCGAAAATTTTGAAAAAAAATGATATTTTCTACTTTTTGTTATAAGAAAAATCGAATAAACTCAATTGTAGTCATACATTTAGGCCAAAATGTATTCAGCCACATGTTTTTAGTAAAAAAAATGTCAATAAGCGTATATTTATTGGTTTGCGCAAAAGTTATAGCGTTTACAAACTAGGGTACATTTTCTGGAATTTACACAGCTTTAAATTTATGACTGCCTATCTCATTTCTTGAGGTGCTAAAATGACAGGGCAGTACAAAACCCCCCCAAATGACCCCATTTTGGAAAGTAGACACCCCAAGGAAATTGCTGAGAGGCATGTTGAGCCCATTGAATTTTTTATTTTTTTGTCCCAAGTGATTGAATAATGACTAAAAAAAAAAAAAAAAAAAAATTACAAAAAGTTGTCACTAAATGATATATTGCTCACACATGCCATGGTTATATGTGGAATTTCACCCCAAAATACATTTTGCTGCTTCTCCTGAGTACGGGGATACCACATGTGTGGGACTTTTTGGGAGCCTAGCCGCGTACGGGACCCCGGAAACCAAGCACCGCCTTCAGGATTTCTAAGGGCGCAAATTTTTGATTTCACTCCTCACTACCTATCACAGTTTCGAAGGCCATAAAATGCCAAAATAGCACAAAACCGCCCCAAATGACCCCATTTTAGAAAGTAGACACCCCAAGGAAATTGCTGAGAGGCCTGTTGAGCCCATTGAATATATTTTTTTTTGTCCCAAGTGATTGAATAATGACAAAAAAAAAAACAAAAAAAAAAAATTACAAAAAGTTGTCACTAAATTATATATTGCTCACACATGCCATGGTTATATGTGGAATTACACCCCAAAATACATTTTTCTGCTTCTCCTGAGTACGGGGATACCACATGTGTGGGACTTTTTAGGAGCCTAGCCGCGTACGGGACCCCGAAAACCAAGCACCGCCTTAAGGATTTCTAGGCACAAATTTTTGATTTCACTCCTCACTACCTATCACAGTTTCGAAGGCCATAAAATGCCAAAATAGCACAAAACCCCCCAAATGACCCCATTTTGGAATATAGACACCCCAAGCTATTTGCTGAGAGGCATGGCGAGTATTTTACAGCTCTCATTTGTTATTGAAAATGAAGAAAGTAAATATATATATATATATATATATATTTTTTTTTTTTCAATTTTCAAAACTTTGTGACAAAAAGCGAGATCTGCAAAATACTCACAATACCTCTCAGCAAATAGCTTGGGGTGTCTACTTTCCAAAATGGGGTCATTTGGGGGGTTTTGTGCTATCTGGGCATTCCATGGCCTCCGAAACTGTGATAGGCAGTGAGAAGTGAAATCAAAAATTTACACCCTTAGAAAGCCTGAAGGCGGTGCTTGGTTTTTGGGTGTCCCGTACGTGGCTAGGCTCCCAAAAAGTCTCACACATGTGGTATCCCCGTACTCAGGAGAAGCAACAGAATGTATTTTGGGGTGTAATTCCACATATGCCCATGGCATGTTTGAGCAATATATCATTTAGTGACAACTTTGTGCAAAAAAAAAATACACTTTTTTTAATTTTAATGCACTAAAACACACTATATTGCCCAAATGTTTGATGAAATAAAAAAGATGATCTTAGGCCGAGTACATAGATACCAAACACGACATGCTTTAAAATTTCGCACAAACGCGCATTGGCGACAAACTACATACATTTTTAAAAGCCTTTAAAAGCCTTTACAGGTTACCCCAGTAGATTTACAGAGGAGGTCTACTGCTAAAATGATTGCCCTCGATCTGACCTTCGCGGTGATACCTCACATGCATGGTGCAATTGCTGTTTACATATGACGCCAGACCGACGCTTGTGTCAGTGTAGTGTTGTGTGCACTGACCTGATATCTTCTCTTGTACGGCGCTCGGTATATGTGAGCGACGCACCAGAGATGACATCACTTCCTCCTGCTCCCTCTGTCTGACACAGACAGAGGGGGCATTTCCATTCGCCGGGAGCGATCGCGAGGGGGTGGCCAGAAACGAATGGCTGCCCCCTCATCCCGGAACGCTCCCGGACACTTAGCCACCGCTCACTGTATAGGAGGGGGGTCCGATCGGACCCCCCAACTGTACAAAGGCAATCACGTATGCTCTACGTGATTGTGCCTGTCGGTGCCATTCTGCCGACGTATATATACAGTGAGCGGTCGTTAAGTGGTTAAGCACTACGAAACGCGTCAGTTTGTACCCTGTTTGCTGTGGCATGTATCCTGTGTTTTTTTATCTACAATAAAAGCAACAAGTTGTTTGGAGTGCGGCTGTCCAGAAATTCTTCCTTCACTGTGCATGAAAACATATTAGCTGTGTTATGTTCCAGTTCAGGAATTTGGGTTTACACACTCCATGCTGCTGAGCTTAGCTATTGATTGAGGTAACTCTGAACTGATAAGATCTACTTCTCCTTCTTCGCAGTATGCTGGACATGTGTTGTGCAATGTAAGAAATCTTCAATGTCATGTGACCTGTGCTGATTGGGGACCTCTCTGTTTCACATGACATGTAAGGCCTTGAGGGCACCATGAAACAAGCTGCCATTATAGACGCTGATAACAGTCACGTAAGGCAATAACAAAAGACCATGTCTGGTTGTACCAGAAGTCTTGAAATCAGATATCATCTAATGCCTATTTAGGACCATAGGCGAGCGTAGGGGGTGTGCCAGGTGTGCCTGGGCATACCCTAGTCACTCTGTGCAGTGCCAATTTCCCCTAGTGCCTGGGCTTCCCTCTGTGTTGCGCCCCTCCCCACAGTGCTGCTGGTCTTTCCTCTCCTCTCCCCCTGGCTGTTATGGGGGATGTTTCAGGATGGAGAGCAGGAGAAGGGGCTAACCCATGGGTCCTCAACCTGTGGCCCTCCATCTGTTGTGGAACTACAAGTCCAATGAGACATTGCAAGCTGCGGACAGTTACAAGCATGACTCCCAAAGGCAGAGGCATAATGGGACTTGTAGTCCCGCAACAGCTGGAGAGCCACAGGTTGGGCACCCCTGGGCTCGCCAATATGTTATTTACTGGCCCCTTCTTTTTCTAAATGAACATACTCACTCTCTGCGTTCATTCATAGCTGAAGCATATTAAAGTGGTTGTAAACCCTTATAAAAATTTTTTTTTTTTAACCACTTAACGACCGCCCACTGTAAATATACGTCAGCAGAATGGCACCGACAGGCAGAATCACGTACATATACGTGATTGCCTTTGTATAGTTGGGGGGTCCGATCGGACCCCCCTTCTTTACAGTGGGTGGTCGTTTTACCTTCGGGAGCGATCCGGCATGAGGGGACGGCCGTTCGATTCCGGCCACCCCCTCTCGATCGCTCCCGGCGAATGAGAGAGCTTCCCCTGCCTGCCAGGAAGGAGGAAGTGATGTCATCTCTCCTGCGGCGCTCACATATACCGAGCGCCGTACAGGAGAGGATGCAGGTTAGTGCACACAACACTACACTGACACCAGGACACATAGGCACATAAATCGCCCCCCCCAGGCCCCCCCAGACACCCCCAGATCACCCCCCAGCCCCCAGTCACAGTGTCACTGATTGCAGTGACCATTTATTTAGTGATCACTGCAATCAGTGACATTTGTGACTGTAAAAGTGTCACCAAAGTTTAGTCTTAGGTCCAGTGTAGCCCCCTAACCCCCCCTAATAAAGGTTTAACCCCCTGATCACCCCCCAGATAACCCTTTCACCCCCTAGCACCGCCGTCGCTATGCGATCATTTTTCTGATCGATGTCTTAGCGTCGGTGATGCTGATCGGTAGCCAGTAATTTTTTTTAGGTTCGCCGCAGGTTTTTATAGCGTCGGGTACCCCCATATATTACCTAATAAAGGTTTAACCCCCTTGATCGCCCCCCAGGTAACCCTTTCACCCCCTATCACCACTGTCACTAGGCGATAATTTTTCTGATCGATGTCTTAGTGTCGGCGATGCTGATCGGTAGCCAGTAATTTTTTTTAAGTTCGCCGCAGGTTTTTATAGCGTCGGGTACCCCCATATATTACCTAATAAAGGTTTAACCCCCTTGATCACCCCCCAGGTAACCCTTTCACCCCCTAGCACCGCCGTCGCTATGCGATCATTTTTCTGATCGATGTCTTAGCGTCGGTGATGCTGATCGGTAGCCAGTAATTTTTTTTAGGTTTGCCGCAGGTTTTTATAGCGTCAGGTACCCCCATATATTACCTAATAAAGGTTTAACCCCCTTGATCGCCCCCCAGGTAACCCTTTCACCCCCTATCACCACTGTCACTAGGCGATAATTTTTCTGATCGATGTCTTAGCGTCGGCGATGCTGATCGGTAGCCAGTAATTTTTTTTAGGTTCGCCGCAGGTTTTTATAGCGTCGGGTACCCCCATATATTACCTAATAAAGGTTTAACCCCCTTGATCACCCCCCAGGTAACCCTTTCACCCCCTAGCACCGCCGTCGCTATGCGATCATTTTTATGATCGATGTCTTAGCGTCGGTGATGCTGATCGGTAGCCAGTAATTTTTTTTAGGTTCGCCGCAGGTTTTTATAGCGTCAGGTACCCCCATATATTATCTAATAAAGGTTTAACCCCCTGATCGCCCCCCAGGTAACCCTTTCACCCCCTATCACCACTGTCGCTAAGCAATCGTTTTTATGATCGTTGTCTTAGTGTCGGTGATGCCGATAGGTAGCCAGTAATTTTTTTTTAGGTTCGCCGTCAGGTTTTTATAGCGTCAGGTACCCCCATATATTACCTAATAAAGGTTTTAACCCCCTAATTGCCCCTAGTTAACCCTTTCACCAGTGATCATCATATAAGTGTTACGGGTGACGCTGGTTAGTTAGTTTGCTTTTTATAGTGTCAGGGCACCCGCCGTATATAACCCAATAAAGGTTTAACCCCCTGATCGCCCGGCGGGTGATATCAATTAGGTTTTAGCGTCAGAGAGGGTCTGCGTCACACCCCAGGCAGCGTCAGGTTAGTGCCAGTAGCGCTAACACCCACGCGTGAAGCATACACCCCCCTTAGTGGTATAGTATCTGATCAGATCAATATCTGATCTGATCAGATCTATACTAGCGTCCCCAGCAGTTTAGGGTTCCCAAAAACGCAGTGTTAGCGGGATCAGCCCAGATACCTGCTGGCACCTGCGTTTTGCCCCTCCGTCCAGCCCAGGCCACCCAAGTGCAGTATCGATCGATCACTGTCACTTACAAAACACAACACACATAACTGCAGCGTTCGCAGAGACAGGCCTGATCCCTGCGACTCTGCGACTCCAGTGCTGTAGGAGGTGATTTCACCACCACAGTTAAAAAAAAAAAAAAGCATATATGCCGAAGCATTGGGGCAGCAGGGGCGGAGGAGGATTTTGCTCCTAATGCCGCGTACATACGGTCAAAATTCCGACGGAGGCTTGCCCGTGGAAAAGTCTGACCATGTGTACGCGGCATAACTTTTGCGAGAAGATGCCCCCATGCTTCGGCATATATAAATGGTGCATGTATGCCCATCATTAGAAGTGGGTGGATGAAGGGCGGTATTCTAATGGTGGGCATACCCACCGATCAATCTCTTTTTTCGTTCAGCCAACAGGCTGCATGAAAAAAAAGATTACAATACATGTCCAACAAGGACCAGCAACGTACTGGTATGTTGCTGGACTTTGAATGTTTATACCAGAATGATGCCTGCAGGTTTAGGTATCATCTTGGTATCATTCTTTTCAGCCAGCAGCCGGCTTTCATGTAAAAGCAATCCTAGTGGCTAATTAGCCTCTGGACTGCTTTTACAAGCAGTGGGAGGGAATGTCCCCCCCCCCCGGATATAAAAAGCGCCATTGGGAAATTGGGAAAGCATTTTATCACACCGATCTTGGTGTGGTCAGATGCTTTGAGGGCAGAGGAAAGATCTAGGGTCCAATAGACCCCAGTTTTTTCAAAAAAGAGTACCTGTCATTACCTATTGCTATCATAGGGGATATTTACATTCCCTGAGATAACAATAAAAGTGATAAAAAAAAATATGGAAGCAACAGTTTAAAAATAAAATAAAAAAGCAAAATTAATAATAAAAAAAAAAAAAGCACCCCTGTCCTGCCCTGCTCTTGCCCAATGGCGAACGCAAGCGTCGGTCTGGCGTCATATGTAAACAGCAATTGCACCATGCATGTGAGGTATCACCGCGAAGGTCAGATCGAGGGCAGTAATTTTAGCAGTAGACCTCCTCTGTAAATCTAACGGGGTAACCTGTAAATGCTTTTAAAGGCTTTTAAAAATGTATGTAGTTTATCGCCAATGCGCGTTTGTGCGAAATTTTAAAGCATGTCGTGTTTGGTATCTATGTACTCGGCCTAAGATAATCTTTTTTATTTCATCAAACATTTGGGCAATATAGTGTGTTTTAGTGCATTAAAATTAAAAAAAGTGTATTTTTTTCCCCAAAAAATGCGTTTGAAAAATCGCTGCGCAAATACTGTGTAGAAAAAAAAATGCAACACCCACCATTTTATTCTGTAGGGCCTTTGCTTTAAAAATATATATAATGTTTGGGGGTTCAACATAATTTTCTTGCAAAAAAAAATATGTTTTCATGTAAACAAAAAGTGTCAAAAAGGGCTTTGTCTTCAAGTGGTTAGAAGAGTGGATGTAAGCTTCCTAATGTTGTGTATAAAATGCCAGAACAGTTCAAAACCCCCCCATTTTGGAAAGTAGACACCCCAAGCTATATACTGAGAGGCATGTCGAGTCCATGGAATATTTTATATGTTGACACAAGTTGCGGGGAAAAAAAATTTTTTTTTTTTTTTTTTTGCACAAAGTTGTCACTAAATGATATATTGCTCAAACATGCCATGGGCATATGTGGAATTACACCCCAAAATACATTCTGTTGCTTCTCCTGAGTATGGGGATACCACATGTGTGAGACTTTTTGGGAGCCTAGCCACGTACAGGACCCCAAAAACCAAGCACCGCCTTCAGGCTTTCTAAGGGTGTCAATTTTTGATTTCACTTCTCACTGCCTATCACAGTTTCGGAGGCCATGGAATGCCCAGATGGCACAAAACCCCCCCAAATGACCCCATTTTGGAAAGTAGACACCCCAAGCTATTTGCTGAGAGGTATTGTGAGTATTTTGCAGATCTCGCTTTTTGTCACAAAGTTTTGAAAATTGAAAAAAAAAAAGAAAAAAAAAAAATGTTCTTTCTTCATTTTCAAAAACAAATGAGAGCTGTAAAATACTCACCATGCCTCTCAGCAAACAGCTTGGGGTGTCTACTTTCCAAAATGGGGTAATTTGGGGGGGTTTTGTGCTATTTTGGCATTTTATGGCCTTCAAAACTGTGATAGGTAGTGAGGAGTGAAATCAAAAATTTGCGCCCTTAGAAATCCTGAAGGCGGTGCTTGGTTTCCAGGGTCCCGTACGCGGCTAGGCTCCTAAAAAGTCCCACACATGTGGTATCCCCGTACTCAGGAGAAGAAGCAGAATGTATTTTGGGGTGCAATTCCACATATAACCATGGCATGTGTGAGCAATATATCATTTAGTGACAACTTTTTGTAATTTTTTTTTTGTCATTATTCAATCACTTGGGACAAAAAAATAAATATTCAATGGGCTCAACATGCCTCTCAGCAATTTCCTTGGGGTGTCTACTTTCTAAAATGGGGTCATTTGGGGGGGTTTTGTACTGCCCTGCCATTTTAGTACCTCAAGAAATGAGATAGGCAGTCATAAATTTAAAGCTGTGTAAATTTCAGAAAATGTACCCTAGTTTGTAAACGCTATAACTTTTGCGCAAACCAATAAATATACGCTTATTGACATTTTTTTTACTAAAGACATGTGGCTGAATACATTTTGGCCTAAATGTATGACTAAAATTGAGTTTATTCGATTTTTCTTATAACAAAAAGTAGAAAATAAATTTTTTTTTTTAAATTTTCGGTCTTTTTCCGTTTATATCGCAAAAAATAAAAATCGCAGAGGCAATCAAATACCATTAAAATAAAGCTCTATTTGTGGGAAGAAAAGGACGCAAATTTCGTTTGGGTACAACATTGCATGTCCGCACAATTTACAGTTAAAGCAGCGCAGTACAAAATTCTGAATTCACCTCTGGTCCTTTAGCTACCAAATGGTCTGGGACTTAAGTGGTTAAACTACCTGTAAAAGAAAGGCATAATGAGCTAATATGACTAGCATAATATGCTCATTATGCATCACTTACCTTAGATCGGGGCCCCCGAAGCCGTCCTCCTCTCCCTCTTCAGCCGCAGCCATCTCTGCGGCGATAGCCAGAAGGTTACTTCCGGGTATCGCCGCTCCAGCCAATCATTTGGCCGGAGCGGCGGAGACGTCACTCTGCGCATGCGCGCGGGAGCCATCACATTCGGCTACGCCCAGCGATTGCTGGGAAGTAGCCAAATTTGTGAATGGGATTAACCCCATGAATGCGCCGTTGTGTACGGCGCGCATGCGCCGTAGACAGCGGCGCTTCTGTCATTTAACTAAATATCTCCTAAACCGTGTAGGTTTAGGAGATATTTCTTGCACCTACAGGTAAGCCTTAATCTAGGCTTACCTGTAGGTGCAAGTTGTCAGAGTGGGTTTACAACCACTTTAAACTGTGATTACTATGCTTCAATTTGTGAATGAACAGGAATCGGCTCAGGACAGAGCACTTCCCATTCATTCCCTGTGCAGTGCAGCTGAGGCTGCAGAGAAAGGGGTGTGTTTTTGAGCTTTGGGGTGCACACCCTAATACAATAGGCTGCGCACGCCTATGTTTAGGACTTATTCACACCATCCTCGTTGGCTTGTGTTGGGCACCGTTGCCCAATGCACACCCAATGCATAGGAAAGGCAATTTGCCTTATGTCCTATTGTTTCTGTTCACACCAAGGTGACACTTTGGTGTGCTTTGAAAAAAGCAGAACAGGTTGCATTTCATAGGTAGCATGCTGTGATGCGCTACAATGCATCCAAACCCGCTGAAGTGCGTTGAGATGAACAGAATTACGTTTTGTGGCATTTCAATAAAGTTTAAGTGGTTGTAAACCTTTACATAAACCCAGTGAAGTGACAAATCTCAAGTGATACACAGAGATGATACAAATCCTCCTGCATAAGTTGTACCTGTTTATCTGCAGGAGGGAAGATGGGACAAAGTACTACATGCACTCCATCCCCTGAGGGACAGAACACTGTAATAAAAACTAAATTAGACTTCTTTTCTAAAGTGGTTGTAAACCTCAGATATGAAATATAAACAAACCATATCCATCTATAGTGTGTCTGTAGGTGTCATTACCGTATGAGTCACTTCTGACAAGTTTCCTGACAGCAAAAAGCTCCAGCACGCAGCCTGTGATTGACAGTCTCAGCTCTGTTCCTGTGTGATGTGTGAAGGGGGGGGGGGGCATCCTGTTCCTCCTATCAGCTCTCAGAGCTCTCCTCGCTAAGCGCTGCAGTCATTTCAGCTCTCTGCCCCCTGTTTTTTGACAGCCCAGACAAGCTTTAAAGCGGACCTTCAGTTCTTTCCATCTATTAAAGTGGTTTTAAACCATTTACAACCACTTTTTGCTACAGGTAAGTCTATAATACGGCTTACCTGTAGCTACCCAGGATATCTCCTAAACCTGTATGGTTTAGGAGATATCCCCTGTCCCTTGCATGTCCCGATGTCATTGGCACATACGCACTGGAGCAAACAGAAGCAATGGCTCGTATGTGTCGTTGCTTCAGTCAGTGTGCCGTTACCGGCGGCTCCCGCGTGCATGCGCGTGAGTGACGTCATCGCGGCTTCGGCCAATAGCAGCGCCGGAGCCACGATACCCGGAAGTAACCCCCGGGAGAGATGTCGCCGGCCGGAGGGGGGTACGAGGACGGCTGCAGGGGCTTCGATGTGAGGTAAGTAATTCATAATGAGTTAATATGCTATGCATACTAGCTCATTATGCCTTTGTCTTGCAGGGTTTTATTTTTATAGGGTTTACAACCACTTTAATAGGAACTGCTCACATAATTTGTAATAAAAACATCTTTGCCATTCTGAAGCTTCCCTCCAACCACTTTGTATATTATTTTATATATACTGTGATTCTGTACTTGCCAAATATGCTGCAGAAATCGCCCTCCACAGAGTCTAGCTGCAGCCATTTTAACTTTGGGCAGCTGAAGCTGCTGCCTGTTCACTTCCTGGATTCATACAGACACACAGAGGCACACCTCCAGCTCTGCAGCTCTCATTGGCCCTCTTATGACTCATTCCCCGCTCACTTCCTGGCAAACTCTCACCAGAGAGAGAGAGAGAGAGAGCTGTGCATGATGTCATAAGCCTAGGCCAATGACCAGACAAGAAACAGGAAGTGGGCTGTATAAGGTATTTACTGGCAGAAAAAAAAATGTTTTACTATCCAAAGTTAAAACAACAAGGGCAGAAGATTTAATAGATGGAAAGATGAAAAAATGACTGAAGGTCCGCTTTAATGGCACCCCAAAGGCAGGGAAACGTACCTGACCCAGAGCCAAAATGTGGTCCTTGAGACAAAACACCCATGGGGGGGGGGACCCCATTCAAGTGAAGGGATTGCCCTATGCACGGCACATGGAAACGCAAGTAAATTTTGCTTAAAAAAATCGCAAGCGCAAATGGGAGTTCCCACTATGCAGGTTGTGAATGGGGGGCCTAAAAAGTAAACAGCTCTGAGCGAAGTTAGGCAGAACTCATTCTGGAACTGCTGTACCTAACCCTAGCACGTTCCTGCAACGCACAGAAAACATGCATTCCTCTGGGGGGGGCACAGCGATGCTATTAAATCTCAATGGCACCCCAACGCATACTTGCTAATGTGTGTGCTAAATCGAGCGCTAAATGTTTGGTAACAAGGTACCATGGCGTGCAGTGATTTTAAAAACAAATTGCTGGCACTTCCATGGTGTGATTTTCATGATTTATAAGTAGTGATTCAGGCTGACCTAAATAAGACGTGCAAAAATGCATGTGAACCATCGCACCTGTATAGGTGTGAACGGAGCCTGTACTCCGGGGAGTCTCTACCAATAGGCAAACAAGGCGTTTGCCTTGGGCGGAATTCTTCAGGGGGCGGCGCCTCCTCACATTTTTGTAAATATTTTATTCTATCTTTTCATGTGACAACACTGAAGAAATGACACTTTGCTACAATGTAAAGTAGTGAATGTACAGCTTGTATAACAGTGTAAATTTGCTGTCCCCTCAAAATAACTCAACACACAGCCATTAATGTCTAAACCGCTGGCAACAAAAGTGAGTACACCCCTAAGTGAAAATTTCCAAATTGGGCCCAAAGTGACAATATTTTGTGTGGCCACCATTATTTTCCAGCACTGCCTTAACCCTCTTGGACATGGAGTTCACCAGAGCTTCACAGATTACCACTGGAGTCCTCTTCCACTCCTCCATGACGACATCACGGAGCTGGTGGATATTAGAGATCTTGCGCTCCTCCACCTTCCATTTGCGGATGCCCCACAAATGCTCAATAGGGTTTAGGTCTGGAGACATGCTTGGCCAGTCCATCACCTTTACCCTCAGCTTCTTTAGCAAGGCAGTGGTCGTCTTGGAGGTGTGTTTTGGGTCGTTATGTTGGAATACTGCCCTGCGGCCCAGTCTCTGAAGGGAGGGGATCATGCTCTGCTTCAGTATCTCACAGTACATGTCGGCATTCATGGTTCCCTCAATGAACTGTAGCTCCCCAGTGCCGGCAGCACTCATGCAGCCCCAGACCATGACACTCCCACCACCATGCTTGACTGTAGGCAAGACACACTTGCCTTTGTACTCCTCACTAGGGATGAGCTTCGTGTTCGAGTCGAACATACGTTCGACTCGAACATTGGCTGTTCGATCGTTCGACGAAGATCGAACGATTTGGGCCGTTCGCGCCAAATTCGAGTGACGCGAACGGCCCACAATGCACTACGCCATCGCAGTGTCATCCAGGCGCTGTGATTGGCCAAGCATGCACTGTGACCCCGCATGCTTGGCCAATCACAGCGCCGGCAGCGAGGAGAGCAATGATTGGCCACAGGCAGGATGCCTGTGGCCAATTATTGCTGAGGGTGTTTAGTACACGCCCCACACTATAAAAGGCCGCCAGCACGGCGGCCTAGTGTAGTGTGTTCCGGAGCAGGGATAGAGTAGCATAGGCAGGGACAGTGACTGTTATTTCTTTCTTGCTTAACCTGGATTCCTTTAGTTTAGGGAAAGAGAAGGATAGGTAGGGAGAGTGTCAGTGTGTTTTGTGCTTCTGCTATAGTGTGCTTAAAAAAAACATTTATTCTAGGGACAGAAAACTCTAGGTAGGGACAGTGTCAGTTTCTTTCACTCTGCAAGTCCTTGTTTCCAGGGACCTGTAAGGACAGTGAGTTAATTGTCCTTGTGCTATATTGTGCTTAAAAAAAACATTTATTCTAGGGACAGAAAACTCTAGGTAGGGACAGTGTCAGTTTCTTTCACTCTGCAAGTCCTTGTTTCCAGGGACCTGTAAGGACAGTGAGTTAATTGTCCTTGTGCTATATTGTGATTAAAAAAAACATTTATTCTAGGGACAGAAAACTCTAGGTAGGGACAGTGTCAGTTTCTTTCACTCTGCAAGTCCTTGTTTCCAGGGACCTGTAAGGACAGTGAGTTAATTTTCCTTGTGCTATATTGTGATTAAAAAAAACATTTTTTCTAGGGACAGAAAACTGTAGGTAGGGAGAGTGTTTTTTTTCTTTCACTCTGCAAGTCCTTGTTTCCAGGGACCTGTAAGGACAGTGAGTTAATTGTCCTTGTGCTATATTGTGCTTAAAAAAAACATTTATTCTAGGGACAGAAAACTCTAGGTAGGGACAGTGTCAGTTTCTTTCACTCTGCAAGTCCTTGTTTCCAGGGACCTGTAAGGACAGTGAGTTAATTTTCCTTGTGCTATATTGTGATTAAAAAAAACATTTATTCTAGGGACAGAAAACTCTAGGTAGGGACAGTGTCAGTTTCTTTCACTCTGCAAGTCCTTGTTTCCAGGGACCTGTAAGGACAGTGAGTTAATTTTCCTTGTGCTATATTGTGATTAAAAAAAACATTTATTCTAGGGACAGAAAACTCTAGGTAGGGACAGTGTCAGTTTCTTTCACTCTGCAAGTCCTTGTTTCCAGGGACCTGTAAGGACAGTGAGTTAATTTTCCTTGTGCTATATTGTGATTAAAAAAAACATTTATTCTAGGGACAGAAAACTCTAGGTAGGGACAGTGTCAGTTTCTTTCACTCTGCAAGTCCTTGTTTCCAGGGACCTGTAAGGACAGTGAGTTAATTTTCCTTGTGCTATATTGTGATTAAAAAAAACATTTATTCTAGGGACAGAAAACTCTAGGTAGGGACAGTGTCAGTTTCTTTCACTCTGCAAGTCCTTGTTTCCAGGGACCTGTAAGGACAGTGAGTTAATTTTCCTTGTGCTATATTGTGATTAAAAAAAACATTTATTCTAGGGACAGAAAACTCTAGGTAGGGACAGTGTCAGTTTCTTTCACTCTGCAAGTCCTTGTTTCCAGGGACCTGTAAGGACAGTGAGTTAATTTTCCTTGTGCTATATTGTGATTAAAAAAAACATTTTTTCTAGGGACAGAAAACTGTAGGTAGGGAGAGTGTTTTTTTTCTTTCACTCTGCAAGTCCTTGTTTCCAGGGACCTGTAAGGACAGTGAGTTAATTTTCCTTGTGCTATATTGTGATTAAAAAAAACATTTTTTCTAGGGACAGAAAACTGTAGGTAGGGAGAGTGTTTTTTTTCTTTCACTCTGCAAGTCCTTGTTTCCAGGGACCTGTAAGGACAGTGAGTTAATTGTCCTTGTGCTATATTGTGCTTAAAAAAAACATTTTTTCTAGGGACAGAA
Source organism: Rana muscosa (assembly GCA_029206835.1). NCBI lineage: Eukaryota > Metazoa > Chordata > Amphibia > Anura > Ranidae > Rana > Rana muscosa. The sequence goes on along the minus strand of CM055128.1, from coordinate 52,682,866 downwards.
AACTCTAGGTAGGGAGAGTGTTTTTTTTTTTCACTCTGCAAGTCCTTGTTTCCAGGGACCTGTAAGGACAGTGAGTTAATTGTCCTTGTGCTATATTGTGCTTAAAAAAAAACATTTATTCTAGGGACAGAAAACTCTAGGTAGGGACAGTGTCAGTTTCTTTCACTCTGCAAGTCCTTGTTTCCAGGGACCTGTAAGGACAGTGAGTTAATTTTCCTTGTGCTATATTGTGCTTAAAAAAAACATTTATTCTAGGGACAGAAAACTCTAGGTAGGGACAGTGTCAGTTTCTTTCACTCTGCAAGTCCTTGTTTCCAGGGACCTGGAGAGACATTGAGTGAATTGTCCTTGTGCTATATTGTGATTAAAAAAAACATTTATTCTAGGGACAGAAAACTCTAGGTAGGGACAGTGTCAGTTTCTTTCACTGTGAAAGTCCTTGTTTCAAGGGACAGAGAAGGACACCTGAAGGTAGCCCTTATTGCTTTTTTCCCATCTCCCTGCAGGCCATCTATTAGAATGTCTGGAAGGCAAACAAGGAGAGGCAGACAGTCAGGAGGCAATAAAAGAGGGCAAGCAGGCTCTGTGTCTGGGGGCAACAGTGCTGGTCGTGGACGCGGTGCATTGTCATCAGCACATGGCCATGGGACACGCTTGTCCTTCTTTTCGGCAGCTGGACATGTTGAGCCACATCATGCCGAAGACTTGGTAGAGTGGATGACCAAGCCCTCCTCCTCCTCCTCATCCTCTCTCACCCAGGCTCAGGGTACTGGAAAAGCAGCTGCCAAAGCGTCGTCTTCCCTGGTATCAATGTCAGACAAATCATCAGTCACTCCTTCCCTAGACCCACCATGTCCTCCTCCTGAGGAGTCCCCCGAACTGTTTCAGCACAGTGTTGGGTACATGCTCCAGGAGGATGCCCAGCGTTTCGAAGGGTCTGATGATGAAACCCAGCTAGAGGAAGGCAGTAGCGTGAGAGCAGACAGAGGGGATGCTCAAGAAGGACACCAATCTGGCAGTCATGTTCCAGCAGCTGCAGCATACTGCCAGATTGGCTCCAGTGATGAGGAGGGAGGGGATGATGAGGTCACTGACTCCACGTGGGTGCCTAATAGGAGAGAGGAGGATGAGGAGGAGGCACATCTCCAACGAGGCAGGATGCCCTTTGGTGGCCAGCGTAAGGGCAGTACACCGACGGAATCACACCGCAGAGCTCCGCCTGTGCAGGGCGCTGCCTCTGCCCGTCATTCAAAAAGTTCTTTGGTGTGGGCCTTTTTTGAGGCTAGTGCATCAGATCGCACAGCTGCTGTTTGCAACATATGTCTCAAGCGTATATCGCGTGGCCAAAACATCAGCCGCTTGGGTACCACATGCCTGACCAGACATATGTTGACCTGCCATGCAGCTCGTTGGCAAGCCTACCTCAAAGACCCACACCAAAGAACAAAGCGGACCTCTCCTTGCACCGCATCAGCTGGGATCTCCAACCCCACTATAACTTCAGTCCTCTCTGAAACATGCACTGAGAGGAATGAAGGTGTAGAATTAGGTGTGTCACAGCCAAGTACTTGCGCCCACTCTGCTAGCAGTACACCGACGTCCGATTCTAGCAGGCAAATTTCCCTGCCCCAGCTGCTGGACCGTCGAAAGAAGTTCACTCCCAGCCATCCACATGCCCAGCGGTTGAATGCTAGCTTGGCTAAATTGCTAGCGCTTCAACTGCTGCCTTTTCAGTTGGTAGACTCGGCCCCCTTCCGTGAGTTTGTGCAATGTGCAGTTCCTCAGTGGCAGGTTCCCAAACGCCACTTTTTCTCACGGAAGGCTATTCCGGCTCTCTACCGGCATGTGGAAGGCAATGTCTTGGCCTCGCTGGACAGGGCGGTCAGCGGTAAGGTGCATATTACCGCTGACTCATGGTCCAGCAGGCATGGACAGGGACGTTACCTTTCTTTCACGGCCCATTGGGTCACTCTTTTGGCAGCTGGGAAGGATTCAGGACAAGGTGCAGTAGTGTTGGAGGTTGTCCCACCGCCACGCCTCCAAAATGCTACTACTGGTTGTGACACACCTCTCTCCTCCACCCCCTCCTCTTCTTCTTCCTCCATGGCCTCTTCCTGTGGTTTGTCCTATGAACCAGCGGTGCTCCGTAGCCGTTCACGGGGCTACGCAAGTACGCAGGCAAAAAGATGCCATGCCGTGCTTGCGCTGGTGTGTTTGGGGGACAGAAGCCACACTGGGGCAGAGGTCCTGTCTGCTCTGCAGGGCCAGGCCGAGAGGTGGTTGACGCCACGCCAGCTTAAGCCAGGAATGGTGGTTTGCGACAATGGCACCAACCTCCTCTCCGCCCTCCGACAGGGACAACTGACCCATGTGCCCTGTGTGGCTCACGTCCTTAACCTGGTGGTGCAGCGCTTCTTGGGCAGGTACCCGGGCTTACAGGATGTCCTGAGGCAGGCCAGGAAAGTCTGTGTGCATTTCCGCAGATCTTATAATGCCAGTGCTCGCCTGGCTGAGCTGCAAAAGGAGTTGAACCTGCCCAAGAACCGCCTTATATGTGACATGCCCACCAGGTGGAACTCAACGTTGGCCATGCTGCAGCGGCTGCACACGCAGCAGAGGGCCATCAATGAGTACCTGTGCGACTACGGCACCAGGACAGGGTCAGGGGAGCTTGGTTTTTTTTCTCCACGCCAGTGGGGCATGATCAGGGATGCATGCACTGTCCTGGCACCATTTGAGGAGGCCACGAGGATGGTGAGCAGTGACAGTGCATGCATCAGTGACACTGTACCTCTTGTCCACCTGTTGGAGCACACGCTGCGTGGAATAATGGACAGGGCACTTGAGGCAGAACAGAGGCAGGAAGAGGAGGACTTCCTTGCCTCTCAAGGCCCCCTTTACCCAGACAGTGTTCCTTCTGTCCCACCCATCGCACAGGAAGAGGAGGAGGAGGAGGAGGAGGAGGAGGAGGAGGAGGATTGTGTCAGCATGGAGGTGGAGGCTGGCACTCAGCATCATCAGCAGCAGTCTTTTAGGGATGATTTACAGTCCCAAGAAACCAGTGGACTTGTACGTGGCTGGGAGGAGGTGGCTGCGGATCATGTCGTCCTTAGTGACCCAGAGGACTCCGGAGCGAATGCCTCAGCAAACCTACGCTGCATGGCCTCCCTGATCCTGCAAAGTCTGCGGAAGGATCCTCGTATTCTTCGGATCAAGGAGAGGGACCATTACTGGCTGGCCACTCTCCTTGATCCACGGTACAAGGGTAAGGTTGCGGACCTTATGTTACCGTCGCAGAGGGAGCAGAGGATGAGACAACTCCGGGAGGCCTTGCAGAAAGGTCTGTGCAACGCGTTCCCAGAGACTGGGAGGTTGCAAACTCCTGGTCCTGGACAACGAGTTGCTGAGGCTTCGGCCAGTCAAAGAAGGAGCGGTGGGGAAGGTGGCCGTCTGACCGATGCGTTCAGACAATTCTTTAGTCCGCAGCCCCAAAGTATGATCGGTTCCAGCAACCATCGCCAGCGTCTGATAAACATGGTGCAGGAATATCTAGGGGCAAGGTCAGACTTGGACACCTTCCCCACCGAAAATCCTCTGGCTTACTGGGTCTTGAGGATGGATCACTGGCCAGAGCTTGCACAGTATGCAATTGAGCTACTGGCCTGTCCTGCATCCAGCGTTCTTTCGGAACGCACATTCAGTGCTGCTGGAGGATTTGTCACGGATCACAGGGTGCGCCTGTCCACCGACTCGGTTGATCGACTGACTTTCATCAAGATGAACCAGTCTTGGATCACCACCAGCTACCACACACCTGATGCTGATATAACAGACTAATTGATTTTAAAATGTCACATCCCTTCAAGACTGATGCTGATGCTGAGTGCCTGTGCTGTTATGTTGACTGGCTATCCTCCTCCTCCGAGTCCTCAATGATACGATTGATGATGATAGCTTGGAAGATCATTTTTGTTTATGGGTGCCGCCACCAGTGCCTAACGCCCAATTTTTCAGCCCCTGTTTAACAGGGGCGTGTAATTACAATTTTTGAAGCAATACTTTGCAACAGGGCTCATTGCTGTGCTCCAAGTACAGTATCTGTGAGGAGTTGCAGTGTTGTGCCACCAGTGCCTAAGGCCCAATTTTTCAGCCCCTGTTTAACAGGGGCGTGTCATTACAATTTTTGAAGCAATACTTTGCAACAGGGCTCATTGCTGTGCTCCAAGTACAGTATCTGTGAAGGGTTGCAGTGTTGTGCCACCAGTGCCTAAGGCCCAATTTTTCAGCCCCTGTTCAACAGGGGCATGTAATTACAATTCTTGATCTAATAATTCACAGCAGGGCCCATTGCTGCACCCACCAAGAGTAACTGTCAGGGCTTACAGTGTTGTGGCACCAGCACCACCATCAAAGGCCCAATTTTTACTACCACTGTTCAACAATTATATGTAATTAAAATTCCTGATATAATAGTTGACAGCAGGGCGTTCCAGCACCAACCAAGAGTAACTGTGAGTGCTTACAGTGTTGTGCCAACACCAACAACTAAGGGGCCTATTTCTGCAGAGTATATACGGCAGGTCCCTACTTTCAAACATCCAACTTACAAACGACTCCTACTTGCAAACGCAAGAAGACAACAGGAAGTGAGAGGAAATCTACCACTAGGAAGGAAAATTCTCTCCTGTAAGAATAAATATGGGAGAAAGGTGTCTCCTCTGTACTGATGCTTTATCAGCAATCCTTGTTTCAAGAAAAACACCACATTTCAAAAACAGTTGTCATTAGGACGGAAAGTGAGGTGAAATGTTCTGAACAGGGGCACAGACAGCAAAACAAATGTTACAGGGGTGATAACCCTTACCTATGTTTTCCAAAAAGTTTAAAAATAGATTTTTGGTCTGGAGCTACACTTCAACAATGTACCTGTTCAAAATTACAAACAGATTCTACATAAGAACAAACCTACAGTCCCTGTCTTGTATGCACCGCCTGTATACGGCTGTTCAGAGTATATAGGGCCTTTTTTATTTTATGTGCGGGGTTCCCCTTAATATCCATACAAGACCCAAAGGGGCTGGTAATGGGCTGGGGTAGGGGGGGGGTCATGGGGTAGCTATGCCATTTTTCTTAAAGATTTTCATCCATATTACCGGGACCAGACATTACATTAAAGCCGCAAGCAGTTTTAAATGGCTTTTTTTTCCTTTAGAAGTGTCATTTTGTGCAGGGACAGTTCTAAACACGGGAAACACGTGGCACTTCACAGGCATACTTTAGACACCCCCCAGGTACGATATTTAAAGGAATATTTGACTTTTTTTTTTTCACTTTATGCATCATTAAAATGACTGCTCCCGGAAAACGACCGTTTTTAAAACTTATTTTTGCATTGATACATGTCCCCTGGTGCAGAACCCGGGTTCCCAAACCCTTTTTAGGACAATAACATGCATAATAGTTGTTATAATTAGCACTTTAGAATTCGAACGTTCGCATCCATTGTATTTAATAGGGTTCTAATGTTCGTTCGAACTTTCGGTCCGTTCGCGGGTTCTGGTGCAAACCGAACCCGGGGGTGTTCGGCTCATCACTACTCCTCACCTGGTTGCCGCCACACACGCTTGACACCATCTGAACCAAATACGTTTATCTTGGTCTCATCAGACCACAGGACATGGTTCCAGTAATCCATGTCATTAGTCTGCTTGTCTTCAGCAAATTGTTTGCAGGCTTTCTTGTGCATCATTGTCACGTACCTGACGGTGACGAGCCCGGATCTGCAGAGGGAGGCCTCTCTTACGGCTTCCACCGGCGGCCCCTGGTACTGAAGACAGGAGGCACGGAGGTAGAAGGGGTACGAGTGCCTGGCAGGATGGATCAAGGTAGAGTAGAGTCTGAAGACTGGGACGGATCCAGGCACCCAGGAAGTATGGCAGGCTGAACCGGAACCAGGAACACAGCAACTGGACTGGAACTGAAGAGACTGGCTGGACTGGAACCAGGATACAGCAACTGGACTGGAACCAGGAACAAGCAACTGGACTGGAACTAGGAACAAGCAGCTGGACTGGAACTTATGAGGCTGACTGGACTGGAACCAGGACACAGCAACTGGAGAGATTGGTCGGACAAGCCGGGTCGGTAGTATTGGCTGACGGCAAGGTACTGGAGGATCAGGCAGAAGATTGGTCAAACAAAGCCGGGGGTCAGAGGCAGGCAGGAAACTGGAAGGGTCAAGGCAAGCCGGGTCGGATGCAGGTAAATACACAAATCAGGTCTCTTTGGGTACTACACGCTGTAGAGCAGACAGCAGGGACTGTCTGTCACAGGCATGTTTAAATAGCTCTTCTGGCGCGCTTTGTGGAGCGTGCGCGCGCCCCCGCTAAGCGCGTGCGCACGTGCTCGCCATCGCGCGCGCGTGCCCGTGCGCGTGGACGTGCCCGAGATTCGGAATCAGGAAGTCCAGGAATCCTGTAGCTGACAGGATTTCTATGACATTGCCCCCCCCCAAGGGGCAGCCTCTGGATGCCCAGCCGGGTGAACCTTCCAGGGTGAGTCCTTTTGAAAGCCTGTATCAAACTCCTGGCATGGATATTCTCCTCGGGTTCCCATGAGTTTTCCTCGGGTCCGTAGCCCTTCCATTTAATTAGGAATTGGTTCTGGTTATTTCTTCTCCTGAAGTCCATGATAGCTTCTACTTCGAATTCCTGCTCACCGTCAATAATGATCGGATCAGGGTGATCCGGCTTCCGATCTGGAAACGGATTAGAGACTGTGGGTTTTAGGAGAGAGACATGAAAAACTGGATGGATTCTAAGAGAGTCAGGAAGTTCCAATTCATAAGCTACTTCATTAATTTTCCTCTTAACAGGGAATGGACCTAAAAATTTGGGGCCCAGTTTTTTAGAAGGGCATGCCATTCTTAGGTTTGTGGTAGATAGCCATACTTGGTCGCCGGGTACCAACACTAATTCACCCCGTCTCTTCTTGTCATAAATTGTCTTGTTGCGTTCTTGAGTCTTGGTCATGGTCTCTTGTAAAAGCTGGTTATTGACCGAGAAAAAATTTAACTTTTCCTGGACTGCAGGTACAGGACACTCAGGAAGGGAGTTAGGCAGAAAAGTAGGATGAAAACCATAGTTTGCAAAGAAAGGAGTCTGGCAGGTAGCGGAGTGGATGGAATTGTTATACGCAAACTCGGCCAACGGAAGTAGGGAAACCCAGTTGTCCTGAGCAAAAGAGGAGAAGCATCGCAGGTATTGCTCGAGCGTCTGATTCGTTCTCTCCGTCTGTCCGTTGGTCTGTGGATGGTAAGCAGAGGAAAACGACAATTCGATTTTCAAGGTTTTGCAAAGGGATCTCCAGAATCGAGAGGTAAATTGAACCCCGCGATCGGAAACAATATTGGCTGGTACCCCGTGGAGTCTGACTATTTCTCTGATGAATACCTGTGCGGTTTCAGGAGCGGAGGGAGTCCCTTTCATAGGGATGAAGTGTGCCATCTTGGACAGACGGTCCACAATAACGAAGATGGTGGAATGGTTCTCGGCCGGGGGTAACTCGACAATGAAGTCGATGGACAACATTCTCCAGGGCCTATCTGGAACGGGTAAGGGTTTTAGTAGTCCCCAGGCCTTGGATCTGGAACCCTTGTTTCGGGTACAAGTTGTACAAGAATCTACAAACCTCCTACAGTCTTCACGTACTCGAGGCCACCAGAAGGTGCGCTGTACCAGGTCAGTGGTCTTGGCAACGCCAAAATGCCCGGCCAGGGCGTGGTCGTGGCAGAGTTCTAATGCGGTTACTCTTAGTTTCTCAGGTACGTAGATTCTGTCTTGGTACCACAATAGTCCATCCTTAACCTGCAATTCCGGCTCGGAGAACTGTCTCTGCCCGGTGGAAGCTTGTTTGATTTGAGTGAACAGGTTCTCCTGTAGAAGAAGGAAATTTCCGGGGGCAAGGATGGTATCAGGCGGAGAAGTCTCCTTGGACTTATGGAACATCCGAGACAGGGCGTCAGGCTTAATATTCTTGGCCCCAGGACGATAAGTAACATGAAAAGAGAACCGGGAGAAGAAGAGTGCCCACCTGGCTTGCCGTGGATTCAATCTTCTCGCGGCTTTCAGGTACTCCAGGTTCTTGTGGTCAGTGAATATTAGGATCGGATGAGCCGCGCCCTCCAGCAGGTACCGCCATTCTTCTAGTGCAGACTTGATCGCTAGTAGCTCCCGATCCCCCACGCCGTAGTTCCTCTCTGCTGCAGAAAGCTTGCGGGAGAAGAAGGCTACTGGGTGGAGCAAGGCTTTGACTCCCTGTCTTTGGGACAGTATTGCTCCTACCGCTATTTCGGAGGCGTCTACCTCAAGTACGAATGGTAGTGAGGAGTCTGGGTGTTTCATCAAGATAGAGGCTGAGGTAAATAGGGCCTTCAGGCGTTCAAAAGCTTCTTGGGCTTCAGGAGACCAGTGAAAACGTGTTCCTTGCTTGGTGAGTTGAGTAATGGGTGCGATAATAGCTGAAAACCCCCTGATGAACTTGCGGTAGAAGTTGGCGAATCCAACGAAACGTTGGATTCCCTTCTTGTCCACCGGTTCTGGCCAGTCCAGGATTGCGGTAATCTTTTGAGGATCCATCTTGATGCCCTCGCTAGAAATGATTAACCCCAGAAATGATATACTCTCTTGCTCGAACTCGCATTTTTCGGCCTTCGCATACAGGCCATGCTGGCGGAGCCGACCCAACACATTTTTGACATGTCTGCGATGAGAATCAAGGGAGGAAGAAAAAATTAAGATATCATCAAGATAAACAATAACAAAGAGGTCTAGGAAGTCCCGTAGAACATCGTTGATAAAATACTGGAAAGTGGCAGGGGCGTTACACAACCCGAATGGCATTACCAAGTACTCAAAATGTCCATACCGGGTACGGAAGGCGGTCTTCCATTCGTCACCTTCTTTGATACGGATCAAGTTGTAGGCTCCGCGGAGGTCAAGTTTGGTAAAGATGGTGGCAGTACCTAGTCTCTGAAATAACTCTGGTACCAGGGGGAGAGGGTAGCGATTTTTTACTGTAATTTTATTCAATTCCCGGTAATCCACACAAGGTCGAAGGGTGTGGTCCTTTTTCTCTACAAAAAAGATGCCTGCGCCTGCTGGGGATGTGGAAGGGCGGATGAACCCTTTTTGCAAGTTCTCATCAACATAATTTTTTAAAGCCCCTTGTTCCACCTCCGTTAAAGGGAAGACTCTACCGAACGGAATCTTTGCTCCAGGAAGTAAGTCGATGGGGCAATCGTAGGCCCGATGGGGTGGTAGAGTCTCTGCCTTTTGTTTACTAAATACGTCAAGAAAGTCGTGGTAAACTTCTGGGATGGATTGACGGGTGCCATCTTCGGTGTCAATGCATAGTAACGAGGCCGGCCCAGGAGGTTTATATGAGCCACAGGACTGTTGGCAATAGGAAGAAGGAAAGGCAACTATTCCCGTAGTCCAGTTGATAGTGGGATTGTGGGCTTGTAACCAAGGCATACCAAGGATCAAGGGAAACAACGGGGAAGAGATGATGTTCAGACACAAGCATTCTTGGTGGGTTCCAGAGGTGGTAAAGATGGTAGCGGGTATAGGAGTGGTCTCCTGGGTCACAGGTCCGGACTTAATGACGGAACCATCAGCCAGATGGACACGAAGTCCGTGGGTCTTGGTACGAAGGGGAATTTGGTGTTTAATGGCAAAGGCTGAGTCCATAAAGCAGCTGCATGCTCCGGAATCAATAATGGCGGGTACTTGCAAAGTCCTTCCTGGGAGCTGTAATGAAACAGAGAGGGCAAGGTGAGATGTGGTTTTGGCTTGTAGGTTAGTCATGTTAGAAGAAACTGAAAGAAACTTACGAAGCTTCAGGGGACAGGTTCTAACGAAATGTCCGGGGTCCCCGCAGTACAGGCACAGATTATTTATTCGGCGGCGCTGGCGTTCCTCAGGAGCGAGGGATGGACGAAGGAGCCCGAGCTGCATTGGTTCAGGCGTGTCAGATGTGGGAGTTGGAGGTGTAGCAGGAGCCGAGTACAGGTGACTAGGAGCCCGAGGAAGCATCCAGGTTGGACGGGAGAAGCCAGTGGTCCTCTCAGCCCTCCGTTCCCTCAGACGTCGGTCAATCTGGATGGTTAGATCAATCAACAGGTTGAGTGTCTGTGGTACACCAACTCTAGCTAGCTCGTCCTTCAAGGAATCGGAAAGTCCTAAGCGAAACTGATGGCGGAGGGCGGCATCATTCCAATTGGTATCCGCACTCCACCGCCTGAATTCTGCCACATAGTCCTCCGCTGGTCTGCGTCCTTGTTGAAGGGAACGCAAGGCGGCTTCTGCGGTTACTGAGAGTTGGGGATCTTCGTATAGCTGGGCCAGGGCATCGAAAAAAGCAGCGAGGTTGTTTAGTGATACATCCTTCTGTTCAAAGAGACGGTGGGCCCAGCTCTGAGGGTCTCCAGCGAGCAAAGAGACCACAAAGCCCACCTTGTTGGCCTCTAGAGAAAAGGTACGGGGCTGTAGGGCAAAATACAGTTCACACGAATTCCGGAAGGCCCTAAACTTGCTCCGATCCCCGGAAAATCTTTCGGGTGTAGGAACCTTAGGTTCAGGAGGAAGCATGACCACTGTGGGTGAGGAACTTGTTCCGGCTGTGGAAGCAGAGGCGTGGGGCCCCTCTTGGATGGCAGAGGGATTGGTGAGGACCCGCACTTGTTCTTCCAAGCGGGTGTATCCTTGTTGAAGACTCTTGACTGCTTCAGACAAACCTGCCAGGTGCCGACAGAGTTCCTCCATAGGTGAGGCTCCCTGCCCGGGCTCAGACATGGCTGTCTGCTACTGTCACGTACCTGACGGTGACGAGCCCGGATCTGCAGAGGGAGGCCTCTCTTACGGCTTCCACCGGCGGCCCCTGGTACTGAAGACAGGAGGCACGGAGGTAGAAGGGGTACGAGTGCCTGGCAGGATGGATCAAGGTAGAGTAGAGTCTGAAGACTGGGACGGATCCAGGCACCCAGGAAGTATGGCAGGCTGAACCGGAACCAGGAACACAGCAACTGGACTGGAACTGAAGAGACTGGCTGGACTGGAACCAGGATACAGCAACTGGACTGGAACCAGGAACAAGCAACTGGACTGGAACTAGGAACAAGCAGCTGGACTGGAACTGATGAGGCTGACTGGACTGGAACCAGGACACAGCAACTGGAGAGATTGGTCGGACAAGCCGGGTCGGTAGTATTGGCTGACGGCAAGGTACTGGAGGATCAGGCAGAAGATTGGTCAAACAAAGCCGGGGGTCAGAGGCAGGCAGGAAACTGGAAGGGTCAAGGCAAGCGGGGTCGGATGCAGGTAAATAAACGAATCAGGTCTCTTTGGGTACTACACGCTGTAGAGCAGACAGCAGGGACTGTCTGTCACAGGCATGTTTAAATAGCTCTTCTGGCGCGCTTTGTGGAGCGTGCGCGCCCCCGCTAAGCGCGTGCGCGCGCACGTGCTCGCCATCGCGCGCGCGCGTGCCCGCGCGCGTGGACGTGCCCGAGATTCGGAATCAGGAAGTCCAGGAATCCTGTAGCTGACAGGATTTCTATGACAATCATCTATAGAAGAGGCTTCTTTCTGGGACGGCAGCCATGCAGACCAATTTGATGCAGTGTGCGGCGTATGGTCTGAGCACTGACAGGCTGACCCCCCACCCCTTCAACCTCTGCAGCAATGCTGGCAGCACTCATACGTCTATTTCCCAAAGACAACCTATGGATATGACGCTGATTCTCAGAGAGTTCTTTGCCATGAGTGAGAGCGATAACACCAAATTTAACACATCTGCTCTCTATTTACACCTGAGACCTTGTAACACAAACGAGTCTAATGCCACCGGGGAGGGAAAGTGGCTAATTGGGCCTAATTTGGACATTTTCACGTTGGGGTGTACTCACTTTTATTGCCAGCGGTTTAGACATTAATGGCTGTGTGTTGAGTTATTTTGAGGGGACAGCAAATTTACACTGTTATACAAGCTGTACACTCACTACATTACATTGTAGCAAAGTGTCATTTCTTCAGTGTTGTCACATGAAAAGATATACCGTATTTATGGGCGTATAACACGCACCCTAACTTTAGGAGGGAAGTTTCAGGAAAAAGACTTTACACAGCCCCCCTGAGTATAACACGCAGGCACAGTCTACCCTCTATTTTCAGGGTAAAAAAGTGAGTGTTATACGCCAATAAATACAGTAATAAAATATTTACAAAAATGTGAGGGGTGTACTCACTTTTGTGAGATACTGTATATATGGCACTTGAACGAATCATGTCTCATGCTGCAATCACACCTTGGTGATTCTGCCCGCGATTTCAAAGCGCCGAGGTGTGAATGACAAATCACAGAACGCACATTTGAGATGCCATTCATTTAAATAGCATCTAAAATAACAGCAACCCTAGCCGTGGTATAGAGTTCTTGTCTCGGGGTCTCATGGGGAAGCTGCACAGTCATTCACAGTGACATCAGCGGCTTCCTCATCAGACCCTGAGGCTGCATTCACATCTCAGCGCTTTGAATCGCGGGCAGATTTGACGCGATTCTGCCCGTGATTTCAAAGCGCTGAGGTGTGAATTACAAAACGCAGAACGCACATTTGAGATGGCATTCATTCAAATGGCGCCTAAAATCGCGATGCGGTTCTGCCGCAATTGTCACGCGATATATCGTGCTGCAATCACGGCAACCCGCATCGATTGAAGCATGTTGTCCAAAAGTAGCTCCTGAACTTTTTTTTGGACGATAAGCATCACGCGATGTGGGTTGCCGCAATTGCAGCGCAATCAGCTTCCAGGTTTTATTGTCAAAGCTTAACCACTTGCCGCCAAATCATGTACCTGTACATTATTGGATCCAAGTGGTTGTACCGGGGTGATGCCTGCAGCTCTACCGTTTTTTAGAGCCGATAGTCGGCTTTCTTGTGATAACAAGTGATGCGGCTAAGCAGCTGCTCGGCTGTTATTACAAGCAGCGGGAGGGGACGCTTTACACGGCTCGCTGGGCTCTCCGGTCCCCAGGGGAGGGCTGGTGGCCTTAGGCCTGGGGGGCAAGTGCAGTCAAGTGGCCCATTGAACCGCCGAATCAGCTCATCATCCATGGCCCACCTGGTTTTTCAATGCAGCCTCACCAGTGCCCATCAGTGCAGCCAACTCCAGTGCCCATCAATGCAGCCTGATCACTGGGGCAGGTTACATGGGGTGTATGAGGGGGACATGGGGGGTCAGATAGGGGTGTAATGGTCTCTCACCTCAGCGATCTCAGCCCAGCAGGTCCTTGCATGCCGTGGTCTCCTGGGGGGGTAATGCTCCTGATCCTGGGGTCAAGTTGCAGCCAGCGCCCAGCCCTGCAGCCCTGCGTCCCGACTCCCTGGCAAGCCCTGCCTCTGCCTGCTTCCAAGAATCCGGTCCCAGGGAGTTGTAGCTTCCTCTGTGCTGCTGTGTTTTCCACCCACCAGAAGCTTGAGTGCGGACTACAAATCCCTGAATGCAACAGCTAGTGGTCGGCCGCCATGGCCATGCTCCCGGCCCGACTTCCTAGACCAGAATAAAAAAGAAAATGGTGGCGGGCAGCGGTTGCCGGCCATTTTGAACATAAGTTAGGGCGGCCTGGGAGGCAATTGCCACCCTGCCCCCTGGCCCAGCCCTCCCCTGCCCGTCCCACTGGGAGACCCGAGCCACCATCCCCTGGCTGGCCGGAGACCCGAAGAAAGCTGGAATCGGCTTTGATTGGGTCTCGGATGTAGTAACATGGAAGCGGCGTCACTACGTCACTTCAGATTTACTCGGCAGCTAACGGCACCATTTAAAAAAAATCGACAGTATTCAAAAACGCTGATATTGACGCTTTGAATACTTTTAGGTGCAGAGGAAAGGTTTGGGCTCTTTTAGACCCCCCAGATCCCTCCATAAAGAATACTGTACCTGACACTGCCTATTACTGTCACAAGGGATGGTTACTTGTGACAGTAATAAAAAGTGATCAAATTTTTTTTTTTTTTTAAAGTGCCCCATCCCTCTGTGCTCACATGCCGAAGCAAACGCATATGTAAGTCGCGCTCGCATATGTAAACAGTGTTCAAACCACATATGTCAGATATCGCTGCTATCGTTATAGAGAAGGTCTAATTCTAAACAGGAAACAGTTAAAAAAAATCAAAGCAGCACCTATGGAGATTTTTAAGTAACATCGTTTGTCGCCATTCCATGAGTGTGCGTAATTTTAAAGCGTGACATGCTGGGTATCTATTTACTCAGCGTAACATCACCTTTTCAGATTGTACCAAAAAAAAAAAGGGCTAACTTTACTGCTTCGTTTTTTAAAATTCATTAAAGTGTATTTTTTCCCCCAAAAATTGCGTTTGACATAAAATTTTGCAACGACCGCCATTCTATTCTCTAGGGTCTCTGCTAAAAATATATATATTCATAGTGTTTGGGGGTTCTAAGTAATTTTTGAGCAAAAAAGACGGTTTTTATATTTTTAAAGGTAACTTTATTGTACACAAATTACTGTACATGAGTACAAAAATAAAAGAGAACACAAAAACATAGCAAACAGTGCTCAGATATCACTATATAGAATACATAGTATGTGCATCCAGTACATGTAGATCAAGTATTTCAGGAACAAATGCGTAACCCAAACTCCGCTGCAAACCTGAATTATAGAGCATCAATATATCGGTGCATACAATTACATTAGTCAAGAAAAAGTGAAAAACGATCCACAATAGGTCCCTAGCTCTGATCGGTGCATTAAGTATTAGGTGGTAGGCTGAACTGACCCACAAGTCCCAGATTTTATGAAACTTACGAGGGAAACCTCTGGCTTCATATGTCAATTTATACAGCGGGAGTGTCTGATTAACTAGCATAAGCCAAAAAGCTATGATAGGGGGATTCCGGGACTTCCAATGCATATTGATAGATTTTCTAGCATAGAACAGAACTAAACGTAGGAAAAGTTGGGAGTTTTTAGAAAGGGATTCGTCGTCAATGTATCCAAAGAGGCATCTCAATCACTTTCCACCTGCCGTATAGTAAAATGACGTCGGCAATGTGGTTGTGTTATCCTGATCGGACGTCATTCTATGTGATCAGGATAACAAGCCGCTGCGGGCCCCCGGGGGCGCGCATCGTGGCGATCGTTGTTGCGGCGTGTCAGTCTGACACACCGCAAGTCCGATCTCTGATGGAGACTCTTTACTACGTGATCAGCCGTGTTCAATCATGGCTGATCATGATGTAAACAGGAAGAGCCGTTAATTGGGTTTTCCTCACTCGCGTCTGGCAGACGCGAGTAGAGGAGAGCCGATCGGCAGCTCTCCTAAAAGGGGGGGGGTCTGCACTGTTTATCAGCACAGCCGCCTCACGGATGCCACCCAGGACCACCAGGGATGCCGCCAGGACCACCAGGGATGGCCACCACTGATGACCACCAGGGATGGCATCCCTGGTGGCCATGGGTGGCAATGTGTGCCCACATATGATGCCAATGTGTGCCCTCACATGATGCCAATCAGTGCCCACCAGCAATACCTTCCAGTGCCTCCTAATCAGTGATGCCCATCAATGCCATCAATCAGTGTCAATCAGTACCACTCATCAGTGTCCATCAGTGCCACCTATCAGTGCGCATCCATGCCCATCAGTGCCCACTTATCAGTGCTGCCTATCAGTGCCATCCATAAATACCCATCAGTGCAGCCTTTCAGTGCCCATTAGTGTCGCCTATCAGTGCCCATCAGTGCCACCTATCAGTGCCCATCAGTGCCACCTATCAGTGCCCATTAGTGTCGCATATCAGTGCCCATCATCAGTGCCACCTCATTAGTGCCACCTCATCCGTGCTCATCAGTGCCACCTTCTCAGTGCCCGTCAGTGCAGCCTCATCAGTGCCCATCAGAGAAGGAGAAAACATACTTATTTACCAAATTTTATAACAAAAACAAAGAAAAAAATATTTTTTTCCAAATTTTCTGTTTTTTATTTATTTAGCAAAAAATTAAAACCCCAGAGGTGATCAAATACCACCAAAATAAATCTCTATTTGTGGGAACAAAATGATAAAAATGTAGTTTGGGTACAGCGTAGCATGACTGCACAATTGTCATTTAATCAGCACTGAAGGCTGAAAATTGGCTTGGGCAGAAAGGGGGGAAAGTGCCCGGTATTGAAGTGGTTAAGGGGTTACAGATTTTTGGTATTTGGGTAATTGAACTGATAAAAGCAGTGACCTACAACCAAAACACTCTAACCTGCAGACATTCCCATACTATATGATAAAATGTGCCCTCAGCTGAGGAGCACTTAGAGCAGGTGTCCTGTCGAGAAGTGCCCCCAATCGAATAGTATCTGTGCATGCGCAAGACGGAGCCCCACTCCAGCTGAGTTGCCGATCAGCTGGAGTGACGTGACCAGGGCGCAAGCGCACATCGTAGGAGGTACCTCTCAATGGGAGATACCATTTCACGGGCACAATTGAAACCTATACAAACAGCGGGGGGAGACCATAGTTCTCACATTGTGCCTGGCTGTTGCGGGGCGGCTTCACAGTGTGCTGATGGTCCGGTTTTGTCTGTGTTACAGGACGGGTTTGCTGTGTTGAATGGCCGGTTTTGTCTGTGTTGCAGGACGGGTTTGCTGTGTTGAATGGCCGGTTTTGTCTGTGTGAAATGACGGGTTTGCTGTGTTGAGCGGCCGGTTTTGTCTGTGTTGCAGGGCGGGTTTGCTGTGTTGAATGGCCGGTTTTGTCTGTGTTGCAGGGCGGGTTTGCTGTGTTAAATGGCTGGTTTTGTCTGTGTTGCAGAATGGGTTTGCTGTGTTGAGCGGCCGGTTTTGCCTGTGTGAAAGGGCGGGTTTGCTGTGTTGAATGGCCGGTTTTGTCTGTATGAAATGACGGGTTTGCTGTGTTGAGCAGCCGGTTTTGTCTGTGTTGCAGAGCGGGTTTGCTGTGTTGAGCGGCCGGTTTTGTTTGTGTGAAAGGACGGGTTTGCTGTGTTGAGCGGCCGTTTTTGTCTGTGTTGCAGTGCGGGTTTGCTGTGTTGAATGGCCGGTTTTGTCTGTGTGAAATGGCGGGTTTGCTGTGTTAAGCGGCCGGTTTTGTCTGTGTTGCAGGGCAGGTTTGCTGTGTTGAGTGGCCGGTTTTGCCTGTGTTGCAGGGCGGGTTTGCTGTGTTGAATAGCCAGTTTTGTCTGTGTTGCAGGACGGATTTACTGTGTTGAATGGCCGTTTTTCCCGTGTGAAAGGGCGGGTTTGCTGTGTTGAATGGCCGGTTTTGTCTGTGTTGCAGGGCAGGTTTGCTGTGTTGAGCGGCCGGTTTTGCCTGTGTTGCAGAGCGGGTTTGCTGTGTTGAGCGGCCGGTTTTGTTTGTGTGAAAGGACGGGTTTGCTGTGTTGAGCGGCCGGTTTTGTCTGTGTTGCAGGGCGGGTTTGCTGTGTTGAGCGGCCGGTTTTGCCTGTGTGAAAGGGCGGGTTTGCTGTGTTAAGCGGCCGGTTTTGTCTGTGTTGCAGGGCAGGTTTGCTCTGTTGAATAGCCAGTTTTGTCTGTGTTGCAGGACGGATTTACTGTGTTGAATGGCCGTTTTTCCCGTGTGAAAGGGCGGGTTTGCTGTGTTGATTGGCCGGTTTTGTCTGTGCTGCTGGGCGGGTTTGCTGTGTTTAGCGGCCGGTTTTGTTTGTGTGAAAGGACGGGTTTGCTGTGTTGAGCGGCCGGTTTTGTCTGTGTTGCAGGGCGGGTTTGCTGTGTTGAGCGGCCGGTTTTACCTGTGTGAAAAGGCAGGTTTGCTATGTTGAATGGCCGGTTTTGTCTGTGTTGCAGGGCGGGTTTGCTGTGTTAAATGGCTGGTTTTGTCTGTGTTGCAGAATGGGTTTGCTGTGTTGAGCGGCCGGTTTTGCCTGTGTGAATGGGCGGGTTTGCTGTGTTGAATGGCCGGTTATGTCTGTGTTGCAGGGCGGGTTTGCTGTGTTGAATGGCCGGTTTTGTCTGTGTTGCAGGGCGGGTTTGCTGTGTTGCAGGGCGGGTTTGCTGTGTTGATCGGCCGGTTTTGTCTGTGTTGCAGGGCGGGTTTGCTGTGTTGAATGGCCGGTTATGTCTGTGTTGCAGGGCGGGTTTGCTGTGTTGAATGGCCAGTTTTGTCTGTGTTGCAGGGCGGGTTTGCTGTGTTGATCGGCCGGTTTTGTCTGTGTTGCAGGGCGGGTTTGCTGTGTTGAATGGCCGGTTTTGTCTGTGTTGCAGGGCGGATTTGCTGTGTTGAATGGCCGGTTTTGTCTGTGTTGCAGGGCGGGTTTGCTGTGTTGAATGGCCGGTTTTGTCTGTGTTGCAGGGCGGGTTTGCTGTGTTGAATGGCCGGTTTTGTCTGTGTTGCAGGGCGGATTTGCTGTGTTGAATGGCCTGTTTTGTCTGTGTTGCAGGGCGGGTTTGCTGTGTTGAGCGGCCAGTTTTGCCTGTGTTGCAGAGCGGGTTTGCTGTGTTGAGCGGCCGGTTTTGTTTGTGTGAAAGGACGGGTTTGCTGTGTTAAGCGGCCGGTTTTGTCTGTGTTGCAGGACGGATTTACTGTGTTGAATGGCCATTTTTCCCGTGTGAAAGGGCGGGTTTGCTGTGTTGAATGGCCGGTTTTGTCTGTGTTGCAGGGCGGGTTTGCTGTGTTGAGTGGCCGGTTTTGTCTGTGTTGCAGGGCGGGTTTGCTGTGTTGAGCGGCCAGTTTTGCCTGTGTTGCAGAGCGGGTTTGCTGTGTTGAGCGGCCGGTTTTGTTTGTGTGAAAGGACGGGTTTGCTGTGTTGAGCGGCCGGTTTTGTCTGTGTTGCAGGGCGGGTTTGCTGTGTTGAGCGGCCGGTTTTGCCTGTGTGAAAGGGCGGGTTTGCTGTGTTAAGCGGCCGGTTTTGTCTGTGTTGCAGGACGGATTTACTGTGTTGAATGGCCGTTTTTCCCGTGTGAAAGGGCGGGTTTGCTGTGTTGAATGGCCGGTTTTGTCTGTGTTGCAGGGCGGGTTTGCTGTGTTGAGCGGCCGGTTTTGCCTGTGTTGCAGAGCGCGTTTGCTGTGTTGAATAGCCAGTTTTGTCTGTGTTGCAGGACGGATTTACTGTGTTGAATGGCCGTTTTTCCCGTGTGAAAGGGCGGGTTTGCTGTGTTGAATGGCCGGTTTTGTCTGTGTTGCAGGGCGGGTTTGCTGTGTTGAGCGGCCGGTTTTGCCTGTGTGAAAGGGCGGGTTTGCTGTGTTAAGCGGCCGGTTTTGTCTGTGTTGCAGGGCAGGTTTGCTGTGTTGAGCGGCCGGTTTTGTCTGTGTTGCAGGACGGATTTACTGTGTTGAATGGCCGTTTTTCCCGTGTGAAAGGGCGGGTTTGCTGTGTTGAATGGCCGGTTTTGTCTGTGTTGCAGGGCGGGTTTGCTGTGTTGAGTGGCCGGTTTTGTCTGTGTTGCAGGGCGGGTTTGCTGTGTTGAGCGGCCAGTTTTACCTGTGTTGCAGAGCGGGTTTGCTGTGTTGAGCGGCCGGTTTTGTTTGTGTGAAAGGACGGGTTTGCTGTGTTGAGCGGCCGGTTTTGTCTGTGTTGCAGGGCGGGTTTGCTGTGTTGAGCGGCCGGTTTTGCCTGTGTGAAAGGGCGGGTTTGCTGTGTTAAGCGGCCGGTTTTGTCTGTGTTGCAGGACGGATTTACTGTGTTGAATGGCCGTTTTTCCCGTGTGAAAGGGCGGGTTTGCTGTGTTGAATGGCCGGTTTTGTCTGTGTTGCAGGGCGGGTTTCCTGTGTTGAGCGGCCGGTTTTGCCTGTGTTGCAGAGCGGGTTTGCTGTGTTGAATAGCCAGTTTTGTCTGTGTTGCAGGACGGATTTACTGTGTTGAATGGCCCTTTTTCCCGTGTGAAAGGGCGGGTTTGCTGTGTTGAATGGCCGGTTTTGTCTGTGTTGCAGGGTGGGTTTGCTGTGTTGAGCGGCCGGTTTTGCCTGTGTTGCAGAGCGGGTTTGCTGTGTTGAGCGGCCGGTTTTGTTTGTGTGAAAGGACGGGTTTGCTGTGTTGAGCAGCCGGTTTTGTCTGTGTTGCAGGGCGGGTTTGCTGTGTTGAGCGGCCGGTTTTGCCTGTGTTGCAGGGCGGGTTTGCTGTGTTGAATAGCCAGTTTTGTCTGTGTTGCAGGACGGATTTACTGTGTTGAATGTCCGTTTTTCCCATGTGAAAGGGTGGGTTTGCTGTGTTGAATGGCCGGTTTTGTCTGTGTTGCTGGGCGGGTTTGCTGTGTTGATCGGCCGGTTTTGTCTGTGTTGCAGGGCGGGTTTGCTGTGTTGAATGGCCGGTTTTGTCTGTGTTGCAGGGCGGGTTTGCTGTGTTGAATGACTGGTTTTGTCTGTGTTGCAGGGCGGGTTTGCTGTGTTGAATGACCGGTTTTGTCTGTGTTGCAGGGTGGGTTTACTGTGTTGAATGGCCGGTTTTGTCTGTGTTGCAGGGTGGGTTTGCTGTGTTGAATGGCCGGTTTTGTCTGTGTTGCAGGGCGGGTTTGCTGTGTTGCAGGGCGGGTTTGCTGTGTTGATCGGCCGGTTTTGTCTGTGTTGCAGGGCGGGTTTGCTGTGTTGAATGGCCGGTTATGTCTGTGTTGCAGGGCGGGTTTGCTGTGTTGAATGGCCAGTTTTGTCTGTGTTGCAGGGCGGATTTGCTGTGTTGAATGGCCGGTTTTGTCTGTGTTGCAGGGTGGGTTTACTGTGTTGAATGGCCGGTTTTGTCTGTGTTGCAGGGCGGGTTTGCTGTGTTGAATGGCCGGTTATGTCTGTGTTGCAGGGCGGGTTTGCTGTGTTGAATGGCCAGTTTTGTCTGTGTTGCAGGGCGGATTTGCTGTGTTGAATGGCCGGTTTTGTCTGTGTTGCAGGGCGGGTTTGCTGTGTTGAATGGCCGGTTTTGTCTGTGTTGCAGGGCGGGTTTGCTGTGTTGAATGGCCGGTTTTGTCTGTGTTGCAGGGCGGGTTTGCTGTGTTGAGCGGCCAGTTTTGCCTGTGTTGCAGAGCGGGTTTGCTGTGTTGAGCGGCCGGTTTTGTTTGTGTGAAAGGGCGGGTTTGCTGTGTTGAGCGGCCGGTTTTGCCTGTGTGAAAGGGCGGGTTTGTTGTGTTAAGCGGCCGGTTTTGTCTGTGTTGCAGGACAGGTTTGCTGTGTTGAATAGCCAGTTTTGTCTGTGTTGCAGGACGGATTTACTGTGTTGAATGGCCGTTTTTCCCGTGTGAAAGGGCGGGTTTGCTGTGTTGATTGGCCGGTTTTGTCTGTGTTGCTGGGCGGGTTTGCTGTGTTTAGCGGCCGGTTTTGTTTGTGTGAAAGGACGGGTTTGCTGTGTTGAGCGGCCGGTTTTGTCTGTGTTGCAGGGCGGGTTTGCTGTGTTGAGCGGCCGGTTTTACCTGTGTGAAAGGGCAGGTTTGCTATGTTGAATGGCCGGTTTTGTCTGTGTTGCAGGGCGGGTTTGCTGTGTTAAATGGCTGGTTTTGTCTGTGTTGCAGAATGGGTTTGCTGTGTTGAGCGGCCGGTTTTGCCTGTGTGAAAGGGCGGGTTTGCTGTGTTGAATGGCCGGTTATGTCTGTGTTGCAGGGCGGGTTTGCTGTGTTGAATGGCCGGTTTTGTCTGTGTTGCAGGGCGGGTTTGCTGTGTTGCAGGGCGGGTTTGCTGTGTTGATCGGCCGGTTTTGTCTGTGTTGCAGGGCGGGTTTGCTGTGTTGAATGGCCGGTTATGTCTGTGTTGCAGGGCGGGTTTGCTGTGTTGAATGGCCAGTTTTGTCTGTGTTGCAGGGCGGGTTTGCTGTGTTGATCGGCCGGTTTTGTCTGTGTTGCAGGGCGGGTTTGCTGTGTTGAATGGCCGGTTTTGTCTGTGTTGCAGGGCGGATTTGCTGTGTTGAATGGCCGGTTTTGTCTGTGTTGCAGGGCGGGTTTGCTGTGTTGAATGGCCGGTTTTGTCTGTGTTGCAGGGCGGGTTTGCTGTGTTGAATGGCCGGTTTTGTCTGTGTTGCAGGGCGGATTTGCTGTGTTGAATGGCCTGTTTTGTCTGTGTTGCAGGGCGGGTTTGCTGTGTTGAGCGGCCAGTTTTGCCTGTGTTGCAGAGCGGGTTTGCTGTGTTGAGCGGCCGGTTTTGTTTGTGTGAAAGGACGGGTTTGCTGTGTTAAGCGGCCGGTTTTGTCTGTGTTGCAGGACGGATTTACTGTGTTGAATGGCCGTTTTTCCCGTGTGAAAGGGCGGGTTTGCTGTGTTGAATGGCCGGTTTTGTCTGTGTTGCAGGGCGGGTTTGCTGTGTTGAGTGGCCGGTTTTGTCTGTGTTGCAGGGCGGGTTTGCTGTGTTGAGCGGCCAGTTTTGCCTGTGTTGCAGAGCGGGTTTGCTGTGTTGAGCGGCCGGTTTTGTTTGTGTGAAAGGACGGGTTTGCTGTGTTGAGCGGCCGGTTTTGTCTGTGTTGCAGGGCGGGTTTGCTGTGTTGAGCGGCCGGTTTTGCCTGTGTGAAAGGGCGGGTTTGCTGTGTTAAGCGGCCGGTTTTGTCTGTGTTGCAGGACGGATTTACTGTGTTGAATGGCCGTTTTTCCCGTGTGAAAGGGCGGGTTTGCTGTGTTGAATGGCCGGTTTTGCCTGTGTTGCAGAGCGCGTTTGCTGTGTTGAATAGCCAGTTTTGTCTGTGTTGCAGGACGGATTTACTGTGTTGAATGGCCGTTTTTCCCGTGTGAAAGGGCGGGTTTGCTGTGTTGAATGGCCGGTTTTGTCTGTGTTGCAGGGCGGGTTTGCTGTGTTGAGCGGCCGGTTTTGCCTGTGTGAAAGGGCGGGTTTGCTGTGTTAAGCGGCCGGTTTTGTCTGTGTTGCAGGGCAGGTTTGCTGTGTTGAGCGGCTGGTTTTGTCTGTGTTGCAGGACGGATTTACTGTGTTGAATGGCCGTTTTTCCCGTGTGAAAGGGCGGGTTTGCTGTGTTGAATGGCCGGTTTTGTCTGTGTTGCAGGGCAGGTTTGCTGTGTTGAGTGGCCGGTTTTGTCTGTGTTGCAGGGCGGGTTTGCTGTGTTGAGCGGCCAGTTTTACCTGTGTTGCAGAGCGGGTTTGCTGTGTTGAGCGGCCGGTTTTGTTTGTGTGAAAGGACGGGTTTGCTGTGTTGAGCGGCCGGTTTTGTCTGTGTTGCAGGGCGGGTTTGCTGTGTTGAGCGGCCGGTTTTGCCTGTGTGAAAGGGCGGGTTTGCTGTGTTAAGCGGCCGGTTTTGTCTGTGTTGCAGGACGGATTTACTGTGTTGAATGGCCGTTTTTCCCGTGTGAAAGGGCGGGTTTGCTGTGTTGAATGGCCGGTTTTGTCTGTGTTGCAGGGCGGGTTTCCTGTGTTGAGCGGCCGGTTTTGCCTGTGTTGCAGAGCGGGTTTGCTGTGTTGAATAGCCAGTTTTGTCTGTGTTGCAGGACGGATTTACTGTGTTGAATGGCCGTTTTTCCCGTGTGAAAGGGCGGGTTTGCTGTGTTGAATGGCCGGTTTTGTCTGTGTTGCAGGGTGGGTTTGCTGTGTTGAGCGGCCGGTTTTGCCTGTGTTGCAGAGCGGGTTTGCTGTGTTGAGTGGCCGGTTTTGTTTGTGTGAAAGGACGGGTTTGCTGTGTTGAGCAGCCGGTTTTGTCTGTGTTGCAGGGCGGGTTTGCTGTGTTGAGCGGCCGGTTTTGCATGTGTTGCAGGGCGGGTTTGCTGTGTTGAATAGCCAGTTTTGTCTGTGTTGCAGGACGGATTTACTGTGTTGAATGGCCGTTTTTCCCATGTGAAAGGGTGGGTTTGCTGTGTTGAATGGCCGGTTTTGTCTGTGTTGCTGGGCGGGTTTGCTGTGTTGATCGGCCGGTTTTGTCTGTGTTGCAGGGTGGGTTTGCTGTGTTGAATGGCCGGTTTTGTCTGTGTTGCAGGGCGGGTTTGCTGTGTTGAATGACTGGTTTTGTCTGTGTTGCAGGGCGGGTTTGCTGTGTTGAATGACCGGTTTTGTCTGTGTTGCAGGGTGGGTTTACTGTGTTGAATGGCCGGTTTTGTCTGTGTTGCAGGGTGGGTTTGCTGTGTTGAATGGCCGGTTTTGTCTGTGTTGCAGGGCGGGTTTGCTGTGTTGCAGGGCGGGTTTGCTGTGTTGATCGGCCGATTTTGTCTGTGTTGCAGGGCGGGTTTGCTGTGTTGAATGGCCGGTTATGTCTGTGTTGCAGGGCGGGTTTGCTGTGTTGAATGGCCAGTTTTGTCTGTGTTGCAGGGCGGTTTTGCTGTGTTGATCGGCCGGTTTTGTCTGTGTTGCAGGGCGGGTTTGCTGTGTTGAATGGCCAGTTTTGTCTGTGTTGCAGGGCGGATTTGCTGTGTTGAATGGCCGGTTTTGTCTGTGTTGCAGGGCGGGTTTGCTGTGTTGAATGGCCGGTTTTGTCTGTGTTGCAGGGCGGGTTTGCTGTGTTGAATGGCCGGTTTTGTCTGTGTTGCAGGGCGGATTTGCTGTGTTGAATGGCCGGTTTTGTCTGTGTTGCAGGGCGGGTTTGCTGTGTTGAGCGGCCAGTTTTGCCTGTGTTGCAGAGCGCGTTTGCTGTGTTGAGCGGCCGGTTTTGTTTGTGTGAAAGGGCGGGTTTGCTGTGTTGAGCGGCCGGTTTTGCCTGTGTGAAAGGGCGGGTTTGTTGTGTTAAGCGGCCGGTTTTGTCTGTGTTGCAGGACGGATTTACTGTGTTGAATGGCCGTTTTTCCCGTGTGAAAGGGCGGGTTTGCTGTGTTGAATGGCCGGTTTTGTCTGTGTTGCAGGGCGGGTTTCCTGTGTTGAGCGGCCGGTTTTGCCTGTGTTGCAGAGCGGGTTTGCTGTGTTGAATAGCCAGTTTTGTCTGTGTTGCAGGACGGATTTACTGTGTTGAATGGCCGTTTTTCCCATGTGAAAGGGTGGGTTTGCTGTGTTGAATGGCCGGTTTTGTCTGTGTTGCTGGGCGGGTTTGCTGTGTTGATCGGCCGGTTTTGTCTGTGTTGCAGGGCGGGTTTGCTGTGTTGAATGGCCGGTTTTGTCTGTGTTGCAGGGCGGATTTGCTGTGTTGAATGGCCGGTTTTGTCTGTGTTGCAGGGCGGGTTTGCTGTGTTGAGCGGCCAGTTTTGCCTGTGTTGCAGAGCGCGTTTGCTGTGTTGAGCGGCCGGTTTTGTTTGTGTGAAAGGGCGGGTTTGCTGTGTTGAGCGGCCGGTTTTGCCTGTGTGAAAGGGCGGGTTTGTTGTGTTAAGCGGCCGGTTTTGTCTGTGTTGCAGGACGGATTTACTGTGTTGAATGGCCGTTTTTCCCGTGTGAAAGGGCGGGTTTGCTGTGTTGAATGGCCGGTTTTGTCTGTGTTGTAGGGCGGGTTTCCTGTGTTGAGCGGCCGGTTTTGCCTGTGTTGCAGAGCGGGTTTGCTGTGTTGAATAGCCAGTTTTGTCTGTGTTGCAGGACGGATTTACTGTGTTGAATGGCCGTTTTTCCCGTGTGAAAGGGCGGGTTTGCTGTGTTGAATGGCCGGTTTTGTCTGTGTTGCAGGGTGGGTTTGCTGTGTTGAGCGGCCGGTTTTGCCTGTGTTGCAGAGCGGGTTTGCTGTGTTGAGCGGCCGGTTTTGTTTGTGTGAAAGGACGGGTTTGCTGTGTTGAGCAGCCGGTTTTGTCTGTGTTGCAGGGCGGGTTTGCTGTGTTGAGCGGCCGGTTTTGCCTGTGTGAAAGGGCGGGTTTGCTGTGTTAAGCGGCCGGTTTTGTCTGTGTTGCAGGGCGGGTTTGCTGTGTTGAGCGGCCGGTTTTGCCTGTGTTGCAGGGCGGGTTTGCTGTGTTGAATAGCCAGTTTTGTCTGTGTTGCAGGACGGATTTACTGTGTTGAATGGCCGTTTTTCCCATGTGAAAGGGTGGGTTTGCTGTGTTGAATGGCCGGTTTTGTCTGTGTTGCTGGGCGGGTTTGCTGTGTTGATCGGCCGGTTTTGTCTGTGTTGCAGGGCGGGTTTGCTGTGTTGAATGGCCGGTTTTGTCTGTGTTGCAGGGCGGGTTTGCTGTGTTGAATGACCGGTTTTGTCTGTGTTGCAGGGCGGGTTTGCTGTGTTGAATGACCGGTTTTGTCTGTGTTGCAGGGCGGGTTTACTGTGTTGAATGGCCGGTTTTGTCTGTGTTGCAGGGTGGGTTTGCTGTGTTGAATGGCCGGTTTTGTCTGTGTTGCAGGGCGGGTTTGCTGTGTTGCAGGGCGGGTTTGCTGTGTTGATCGGCCGGTTTTGTCTGTGTTGCAGGGCGGGTTTGCTGTGTTGAATGGCCGGTTATGTCTGTGTTGCAGGGCGGGTTTGCTGTGTTGAATGGCCAGTTTTGTCTGTGTTGCAGGGCGGGTTTGCTGTGTTGATCGGCCGGTTTTGTCTGTGTTGCAGGGCGGGTTTGCTGTGTTGAATGGCCGGTTTTGTCTGTGTTGCAGGGCGGATTTGCTGTGTTGAATGGCCGGTTTTGTCTGTGTTGCAGGGCGGGTTTGCTGTGTTGAATGGCTGGTTTTGTCTGTGTTGCAGGGCGGGTTTGCTGTGTTGAATGGCCGGTTTTGTCTGTGTTGCAGGGCGGATTTGCTGTGTTGAATGGCCGGTTTTGTCTGTGTTGCAGGGCGGGTTTGCTGTGTTGAGCGGCCAGTTTTGCCTGTGTTGCAGAGCGGGTTTGCTGTGTTGAGCGGCCGGTTTTGTTTGTGTGAAAGGGCGGGTTTGCTGTGTTGAGCGGCCGGTTTTGCCTGTGTGAAAGGGCGGGTTTGCTGTGTTAAGC
The DNA here is from genome assembly GCA_029206835.1 of Rana muscosa. NCBI lineage: Eukaryota > Metazoa > Chordata > Amphibia > Anura > Ranidae > Rana > Rana muscosa. The sequence continues at coordinate 52,656,113 of CM055128.1, read as the reverse complement.
GGCCGGTTTTGTCTGTGTTGCAGGACGGATTTACTGTGTTGAATGGCCGTTTTTCCCGTGTGAAAGGGCGGGTTTGCTGTGTTGAATGGCCGGTTTTGTCTGTGTTGCAGGGCGGGTTTGCTGTGTTGAGCGGCCGGTTTTGCCTGTGTTGCAGAGCGGGTTTGCTGTGTTGAATAGCCAGTTTTGTCTGTGTTGCAGGACGGATTTACTGTGTTGAATGGCCGTTTTTCCCGTGTGAAAGGGCGGGTTTGCTGTGTTGAATGGCCGGTTTTGTCTGTGTTGCAGGGTGGGTTTGCTGTGTTGAGCGGCCGGTTTTGCCTGTGTTGCAGAGCGGGTTTGCTGTGTTGAGCGGCCGGTTTTGTTTGTGTGAAAGGACGGGTTTGCTGTGTTGAGCAGCCGGTTTTGTCTGTATTGCAGGGCGGGTTTGCTGTGTTGAGCGGCCGGTTTTGCCTGTGTGAAAGGGCGGGTTTGCTGTGTTAAGCGGCCGGTTTTGTCTGTGTTGCAGGGCGGGTTTGCTGTGTTGAGCGGCCGGTTTTGCCTGTGTTGCAGGGCGGGTTTGCTGTGTTGAATAGCCAGTTTTGTCTGTGTTGCAGGACGGATTTACTGTGTTGAATGGCCGTTTTTCCCATGTGAAAGGGTGGGTTTGCTGTGTTGAATGGCCGGTTTTGTCTGTGTTGCTGGGCGGGTTTGCTGTGTTGATCGGCCGGTTTTGTCTGTGTTGCAGGGCGGGTTTGCTGTGTTGAATGGCCGGTTTTGTCTGTGTTGCAGGGCGGGTTTGCTGTGTTGAATGACCGGTTTTGTCTGTGTTGCAGGGCGGGTTTGCTGTGTTGAATGACCGGTTTTGTCTGTGTTGCAGGGCGGGTTTACTGTGTTGAATGGCCGGTTTTGTCTGTGTTGCAGGGTGGGTTTGCTGTGTTGAATGGCCGGTTTTGTCTGTGTTGCAGGGCGGGTTTGCTGTGTTGCAGGGCGGGTTTGCTGTGTTGATCGGCCGGTTTTGTCTGTGTTGCAGGGCGGGTTTGCTGTTGAATGGCCGGTTATGTCTGTGTTGCAGGGCGGGTTTGCTGTGTTGAATGGCCAGTTTTGTCTGTGTTGCAGGGCGGGTTTGCTGTGTTGATCGGCCGGTTTTGTCTGTGTTGCAGGGCGGGTTTGCTGTGTTGAATGGCCGGTTTTGTCTGTGTTGCAGGGCGGATTTGCTGTGTTGAATGGCCGGTTTTGTCTGTGTTGCAGGGCGGGTTTGCTGTGTTGAATGGCCGGTTTTGTCTGTGTTGCAGGGCGGGTTTGCTGTGTTGAATGGCCGGTTTTGTCTGTGTTGCAGGGCGGATTTGCTGTGTTGAATGGCCGGTTTTGTCTGTGTTGCAGGGCGGGTTTGCTGTGTTGAGCGGCCAGTTTTGCCTGTGTTGCAGAGCGGGTTTGCTGTGTTGAGCGGCCGGTTTTGTTTGTGTGAAAGGACGGGTTTGCTGTGTTGAGCGGCCGGTTTTGTCTGTGTTGCAGGGCAGGTTTGCTGTGTTGAGCGGCCGGTTTTGTCTGTGTTGCAGGACGGATTTACTGTGTTGAATGGCCGTTTTTCCCGTGTGAAAGGGCGGGTTTGCTGTGTTGAATGGCCGGTTTTGTCTGTGTTGCAGGCGGGGTTTGCTGTGTTGAGTGGGCCGGTTTTGTCTGTGTTGCAGGGCGGGTTTGCTGTGTTGAGCGGCCAGTTTTGCCTGTGTTGCAGAGCGGGTTTGCTGTGTTGAGCGGCCGGTTTTGTTTGTGTGAAAGGACGGGTTTTCTGTGTTGAGCGGCCGGTTTTGTCTGTGTTGCAGGGCGGGTTTGCTGTGTTGAGTGGCCGGTTTTGCCTGTGTGAAAGGGCGGGTTTGCTGTGTTAAGCGGCCGGTTTTGTCTGTGTTGCAGGACGGATTTACTGTGTTGAATGGCCGTTTTTCCCGTGTGAAAGGGCGGGTTTGCTGTGTTGAATGGCCGGTTTTGTCTGTGTTGCAGGGCGGGTTTGCTGTGTTGAGCTGGCCGGTTTTGCCTGTGTTGCAGAGCGGGTTTGCTGTGTTGAATAGCCAGTTTTGTCTGTGTTGCAGGACGGATTTACTGTGTTGAATGGCCGTTTTTCCCGTGTGAAAGGGCGGGTTTGCTGTGTTGAATGGCCGGTTTTTGTCTGTGTTGCAGGGCGGGTTTGCTGTGTTGAGCGGCCAGTTTTGCCTGTGTGAAAGGGCGGTTTGCTGTGTTAAGCGGCCGGTTTTGTCTGTGTTGCAGGGCAGGTTTGCTGTGTTGAGCGGCCGGTTTTGTCTGTGTTGCAGGACGGATTTACTGTGTTGAATGGCCGTTTTTTCCCGTGTGAAAGGGCGGGTTTGCTGTGTTGAATGGCCGGTTTGTCTGTGTTGCAGGGCGGGTTTGCTGTGTTGAGTGGCCGGTTTTGTCTGTGTTGCAGGGTGGGTTTGCTGTGTTGAGCGACCAGTTTTGCCTGTGTTGCAGAGCGGGTTGCTGTGTTGAGCGGCCGGTTTTGTTTGTGTGAAAGGACGGGTTTGCTGTGTTGAGCGGCCGGTTTTGTCTGTGTTGCAGGGCGGGTTTGCTGTGTTGAGCGGCCAGTTTTGCCTGTGTGAAAGGGCGGGTTGCTGTGTTAAGCGGCCGGTTTTTGTCTGTGTTGCAGGACGGATTTACTGTGTTGAATGGCCGTTTTCCCGCGTGAAAGGGCGGGTTTGCTGTGTTGAATGGCCGGTTTTGTCTGTGTTGCAGGGCGGGTTTGCTGTGTTGAGCGGCCGGTTTTGCCTGTGTTGCAGAGCGGGTTTGCTGTGTTGAATAGCCAGTTTTGTCTGTGTTGCAGGACGGATTTACTGTGTTGAATGGCCGTTTTTTCCCGTGTGAAAGGGCGGGTTTGCTGTGTTGAATGGCCGGTTTTGTCTGTGTTGCAGAGCGGGTTTGCTGTGTTGAATGGCCGGTTTTGACTGTGTGAAAGGGTGGGTTTGCTGTGTTGAATGGCCGGTTTTGTCTGTGTTGCAGGGTGGGTTTGCTGTGTTGAGTGGCCGGTTTTGCCAGTGTTGCAGAGCGGGTTTGCTGTGTTGAGCGGCCGGTTTTGTTTGTGTGAAAGGACGGGTTTGCTGTGTTGAGCAGCCGGTTTTGTCTGTGTTGCAGGGCGGGTTTGCTGTGTTGAATGGCCAGTTTTGTCTGTGTTGCAGGGCGGGTTTGCTGTGTTGATCGGCCGGTTTTGTCTGTGTTGCAGGGCGGGTTTGCTGTGTTGAATGGCCGGTTTTGTCTGTGTTGCAGGGCGGATTTGCTGTGTTGAATGGCCGGTTTTGTCTGTGTTGCAGGGCGGGTTTGCTGTGTTGAATGGCCGGTTTTGTCTGTGTTGCAGGGCGGGTTTGCTGTGTTGAATGGCCGGTTTTGTCTGTGTTGCAGGGCGGATTTGCTGTGTTGAATGGCCGGTTTTGTCTGTGTTGCAGGGCGGGTTTGCTGTGTTGAATGGCCAGTTTTGTCTGTGTTGCAGGGCGGGTTTGCTGTGTTGATCGGCCGGTTTTGCCTGTGTTGCAGGGCGGGTTTGCTGTGTTGAATGGCCGGTTTTGTCTGTGTTGCAGGGCGGATTTGCTGTGTTGAATGGCCGGTTTTGTCTGTGTTGCAGGGCGGGTTTGCTGTGTTGAATGGCCGGTTTTGTCTGTGTTGCAGGGCGGGTTTGCTGTGTTGAATGGCCGGTTTTGTCTGTGTTGCAGGGCGGATTTGCTGTGTTGAATGGCCGGTTTTGTCTGTGTTGCAGGGCGGGTTTGCTGTGTTGAGCGGCCAGTTTTGCCTGTGTTGCAGAGCGGGTTTGCTGTGTTGAGCGGCCGGTTTTGTTTGTGTGAAAGGACGGGTTTGCTGTGTTGAGCGGCCGGTTTTGTCTGTGTTGCAGGGCAGGTTTGCTGTGTTGAGCGGCCGGTTTTGTCTGTGTTGCAGGACGGATTTACTGTGTTGAATGGCCGTTTTTCCCGTGTGAAAGGGCGGGTTTGCTGTGTTGAATGGCCGGTTTTGTCTGTGTTGCAGGGCGGGTTTGCTGTGTTGAGTGGCCGGTTTTGTCTGTGTTGCAGGGCGGGTTTGCTGTGTTGAGCGGCCAGTTTTGCCTGTGTTGCAGAGCGGGTTTGCTGTGTTGAGCGGCCGGTTTTGTTTGTGTGAAAGGACGGGTTTTCTGTGTTGAGCGGCCGGTTTTGTCTGTGTTGCAGGGCGGGTTTGCTGTGTTGAGCGGCCGGTTTTGCCTGTGTGAAAGGGCGGGTTTGCTGTGTTAAGCGGCCGGTTTTGTCTGTGATGCAGGACGGATTTACTGTGTTGAATGGCCGTTTTTCCCGTGTGAAAGGGCGGGTTTGCTGTGTTGAATGGCCGGTTTTGTCTGTGTTGCAGGGCGGGTTTGCTGTGTTGAGCGGGCCGGTTTTGCCTGTGTTGCAGAGCGGGTTTGCTGTGTTGAATAGCCAGTTTTGTCTGTGTTGCAGGACGGATTTACTGTGTTGAATGGCCGTTTTTCCCGTGTGAAAGGGCGGGTTTGCTGTGTTGAATGGCCGGTTTTGTCTGTGTTGCAGGGCGGGTTTGCTGTGTTGAGCGGCCAGTTTTGCCTGTGTGAAAGGGCGGGTTTGCTGTGTTAAGCGGCCGGTTTTGTCTGTGTTGCAGGGCAGGTTTGCTGTGTTGAGCGGCCGGTTTTGTCTGTGTTGCAGGACGGATTTACTGTGTTGAATGGCCGTTTTTCCCGTGTGAAAGGGCGGGTTTGCTGTGTTGAATGGCCGGTTTTGTCTGTGTTGCAGGGTGGGTTTGCTGTGTTGAGTGGCCGGTTTTGTCTGTGTTGCAGGGCGGGTTTGCTGTGTTGAGTGACCAGTTTTGCCTGTGTTGCAGAGCGGGTTTGCTGTGTTGAGCGGCCGGTTTTGTTTGTGTGAAAGGACAGGTTTGCTGTGTTGAGCGGCCGGTTTTGTCTGTGTTGCAGGGCGGGTTTGCTGTGTTGAGCGGCCAGTTTTGCCTGTGTTAAAGGGCGGGTTTGCTGTGTTAAGCGGCCGGTTTTGTCTGTGTTGCAGGACGGATTTACTGTGTTGAATGGCCGTTTTTCCCGTGTGAAAGGGCGGGTTTGCTGTGTTGAATGGCCGGTTTTGTCTGTGTTGCAGGGTGGGTTTGCTGTGTTGAGCGGCCGGTTTTGCCTGTGTTGCAGAGCGGGTTTGCTGTGTTGAATAGCCAGTTTTGTCTGTGTTGCAGGACGGATTTACTGTGTTGAATGGCCGTTTTTCCCGTGTGAAAGGGCGGGTTTGCTGTGTTGAATGGCCGGTTTTGTATGTGTTGCAGAGCGGGTTTGCTGTGTTGAATGGCCGGTTTTGACTGTGTGAAAGGGTGGGTTTGCTGTGTTGAATGGCCGGTTTTGTCTGTGTTGCAGGGTGGGTTTGCTGTGTTGAGTGGCCGGTTTTGCCTGTGTTGCAGAGCGGGTTTGCTGTGTTGAGCGGCCGGTTTTGTTTGTGTGAAAGGACGGGTTTGCTGTGTTGAGCAGCCGGTTTTGTCTGTGTTGCAGGGCGGGTTTGCTGTGTTGAATGGCCAGTTTTGTCTGTGTTGCAGGGCGGGTTTGCTGTGTTGATCGGCCGGTTTTGTCTGTGTTGCAGGGCGGGTTTGCTGTGTTGAATGGCCGGTTTTGTCTGTGTTGCAGGGCGGATTTGCTGTGTTGAATGGCCGGTTTTGTCTGTGTTGCAGGGCGGGTTTGCTGTGTTGAATGGCCGGTTTTGTCTGTGTTGCAGGGCGGGTTTGCTGTGTTGAATGGCCGGTTTTGTCTGTGTTGCAGGGCGGATTTGCTGTGTTGAATGGCCGGTTTTGTCTGTGTTGCAGGGCGGGTTTGCTGTGTTGAGCGGCCAGTTTTGCCTGTGTTGCAGAGCGGGTTTGCTGTGTTGAGCGGCCGGTTTTGTTTGTGTGAAAGGACGGGTTTGCTGTGTTGAGCGGCCGGTTTTGTCTGTGTTGCAGGCAGGTTTGCTGTGTTGAGTGGCCAGTTTTGCCTGTGTTGCAGAGCGGGTTTGCTGTGTTGAGCGGCCGGTTTTGTTTGTGTGAAAGGACGGGTTTGCTGTGTTGAGCGGCCGGTTTTGTCTGTGTTGCAGGGCGGGTTTGCTGTGTTGAGCGGGCCGGTTTTGCCTGTGTGAAAGGGCGGGTTTGCTGTGTTAAGCGGCCGGTTTTGTCTGTGTTGCAGGGCAGGTTTGCTGTGTTGAGCGGCCGGTTTTGTCTGTGTTGCAGGACGGATTTACTGTGTTGAATGGCCGTTTTTCCCGTGTGAAAGGGCGGGTTTGCTGTGTTGAATGGCCGGTTTTGTCTGTGTTGCAGGGCGGGTTTGCTGTGTTGAGTGGCCGGTTTTGTCTGTGTTGCAGGGCGGGTTTGCTGTGTTGAGCGGCCAGTTTTGCCTGTGTTGCAGAGCGGGTTTGCTGTGTTGAGCGGCCGGTTTTGTTTGTGTGAAAGGACGGGTTTGCTGTGTTGAGCGGCCGGTTGTCAGGGTCACCTGTGGCCAGGTGACAGATGCACACCGTAGGGGGACAGGAGTGCACCGCGAGGTAGTGAACCCTATGGCTGGCTTCTGTGGATAGGAAACTGGGTGGTTGTGGAAAGCGGGACCAGAGGAGCACAACCGGGATCCCAACGGAAGCGAGAGCCAAGATTCCCCAGGGCGCGGAGTCTAAGACCCAGCTGGTCTTCTCCAGGGCCTCTAGTGGTGAGGATGTTACGCTGCAGGCTGGGACCAGGTCGCGGCCCCTGGAGTTTCCTAGCTCACGCCCCGTAGGATAAGGGGAAGCAGCAGCACACGATAGAGAGAACCGAATAACAAGCCGAAGGTCAGGGGCCACAAGCAGACAAGGATAACGAAGAACGAGCCGAAGGTCAAGGGTCACGAGCAGACAGGGATGGTCGGGGACAAGCCAATAACGTAACAGAGAGACAGACGTAGCACACGGCAGGCAGGAACCCAAACACACAATGCCTAACAAACACGTTGATCAGCAAAGCAGGCTTGCAGTGCACAGGTTAATATAGTGTTCAGTGATAGGGCCTGGGGTGGAGTCAGGCTGGGAGGAGATTATAAAGGAAGCCAGGTGAAGGAGGTCTGGTCTCTAGATGAACACATGAGGAGGAAGGTAAGATGGCAGACAGACATTAATGCATATCCATGACAGTACCCTCCCTCTTACGAGGCCTCCCCCTTCCCCGCCTGGGCCCAGGTTTAGAGGGAAACTTCAGATGAAACTCCTTTAACAGACGAGGTGCAAAGACCTCAGATGCAGTGATCCAAGACCTCTCCTCAGGACCAAACCCTTTCCAATGAACGAGGTACTGAAGAACGCCTTTACAGAGTCGGGAGTCCAGAATTTGACTGATCTCGTACTCCTGATTATCCTCAGAGACAGGCGCCACGGTAGGAAGAGGACGAGAGAATTTATTGAGGACTAAAGGCTTTAGAAGAGCAACATGAAAGGAGTTAGTGATTTTAAGGCTCTTAGGAATCTGGAGTTTGAAACAAACCGGATTCAGTTTAGCAGTTACCGTGTATGGACCGATGAATCGTGGAGCAAACTTCAGAGAAGGAACTCGGAGCTTGATGTTCCTGGTAGAGAGCCAGACTTTGTCCCCTGGCTGAAGAGAAGGCGGATTACGCCTGCGGCGGTCGGCAAAGCCTTTGAATTTTTCAGCAGCTGCCCGGAGGGAATCATGAACGTGACCCCAAACGGAATTGAGAGACTCCTGAACCGAAGCCAAAGCTGGAATGTCTGGAGAACAGATCATAGGAAGAGGAAGTTGAGGGTGTTTTCCATAAACTGTGAAAAAGGGTGTCTTCTGCGAACTGGTATTCACATGATTGTTATGGGAGAATTCTGCCCACGGGAGTAGAGAGGACCAATCGTCATGGTGAGAAGACACAAAGGTGCGAAGAAAGACCTCTAACTCCTGATTAACCCTCTCAGTCTGTCCATTGGATTGGGGATGGTAAGAAGAAGAAAAATCCAAGACAATATTGAGGGATTTGCAAAAGGCTCTCCAAAAACGAGACGTGAATTGGACTCCCCTGTCGGAAACAATATGAGAAGGGACCCCATGTAGGCGGAGAATTTCTCGAATGAAAATGGGAACCAAGGCAGGGGCAGAAGGAAGACCAGGAAGAGGAACAAAATGAGCCATCTTGGAGAATCGATCGATTACCACCCAAATGACTGTATTATTCTCAGACAGTGGGAGATCGGTGATAAAATCCATGGCAATATGGGCCCAGGGTTCCTTAGGAATAGGCAAGGGCATGAGGAGACCAGCAGGAGCTTGTGTGGAGGATTTGGACTGAGCACAGACATGACAAGCTTTAACGTAGTCTTTGACGTCTGAGCGGAGATTAGGCCACCAGTAGTGACGACTGATGAGTAGGAAGGATCGGAGGAATCCAGAATGCCCTGCCACCTTGGAATCATGTCCCCAACGAAGGATCTTAGCTCTTAGCTCAGTGGGGACAAAGGTCTTACCAGGCGGAATTTTAGACTTCAGGGTGGTAGAGTGGGCAACAATGCATGAGGTGGGAATGATCGGCTCAGGTTCAGGGGCGGACTCCTCGTCCAAAGTGTCAAATGACCTAGAGAGCGCATCAGCCCGACCGTTGCAGGAACCAGGTTTGTAGGTAATCGTGAAATTAAAACGGGCAAAGAAGAGACTCCACCTGGCCTGTCTAGGATTCAGACGTTTAGCATTCTGTAGATACTGTAAATTCTTGTGATCGGTAAAGATCGTTATGGAGTGAGGGGAACCCTCCAAGAGATGACGCCACTCCTCTAACGCCAATTTAATTGCGAGAAGTTCCCGATCACCGATGGCATAATTCCTCTCTGCCTGAGAAAATTTTTTGGAGAAGAACGCACATGGTTGGCGTCTCTTCTCAAAGATTTGAAGAAGCACAGCTCCCACCCCCATTGAGGAAGCGTCCACTTCAATAAAAAATGCATTCCCAGGATTTGGTCTCCTCAAGAGGGGGCCAGAAACAAAGGCCTGTTTCAGGTTGTGTAATGCAGAGACAGCTTCGGGAGGCCAGTCTCTGGCATTCACACCCTTCTTGGTCAAAGCGATAATAGGCGCGGCAATGGAAGAGTAATTCCTTATGAACTGCCTATAATAATTAGTGAAGCCAAGAAAGCGCTGTGTGGCCTTGAGGCTAGCAGGAAGAGGCCAGTTGGTGATAGCCAAGACCTTCCCAGGGTCCATACGAAGCCCCGAACATGAGACAAAGCACCCCAAAAACAGGACCTCAGAACATTCAAAGGAACATTTCTCCAGCTTGGCATAGAGATTGTTCTCTCTAAGACGTTGAAGTACAGTGCGGACATGGTTTCTGTGGACGAGCAGATTTTCAGAAAAGATCAGAATGTCATCCAGATAGATGACAACAAACTGGTACAGCAGATCTCTGAAGATTTCATTGACAAAGTTTTGAAACACGGCTGGAGCATTACACAGACCAAAAGGCATCACCAGATATTCGTAATGCCCGTCTCTAGTGTTAAATGCAGTCTTCCATTCGTCACCCTCCCGTATTCGAATGAGATTGTACGCGCCTCTGAGATCCAACTTGGTGAAAATGGAGGCACCCTTCAACCTATCGAATAGCTCAGATATTAAGGGTAAGGGGTATCGATTTTTAATAGTAACCGCATTTAAACCCCGATAATCGATGCAGGGTCTTAAGGTACCATCCTTTTTGGCAACAAAAAAGAACCCTGCCCCTGCAGGCGATGAGGATTTCCGGATGAACCCTCTCTCCAGATTCTCTGCTACATACTCCGACATGGCCTGGGTCTCTGGGATGGACAGAGGGTAGGTACGACCCCTGGGTAGAGTTGCTCCGGGGACAAGATCAATAGCACAGTCAAAAGACCTGTGGGGAGGAAGCACCTCAGCTGATTTTTTACAGAACACATCCCGGTAATCGCTGTATGCGGCGGGAAGATCAGAAGAAACAGAAGTGGCAGCAACCGGAAGACTCTCCTTGGGGGTCACCTTGAGAAGACACGACGAGAAACATGAGGAACCCCAGGCCAGGATCTGCCCAGAGACCCAGTCCACATGTGGAGAGTGGAGCTGTAGCCAAGGGAGGCCCAATACAACTGGGGTAGAGGCCTTGGGTAGAATAAGAAAGGATATCCACTCCTGGTGGAGAATCCCTACCGACATCCTAATGGGTAGCGTCTGGAAGCGAATAGGGCCCCCTGGGAGAACAGTGCCATCAATTGCCGAGACTACCAATGGGGTAGTGAGAGGTGAAAGGGTAAGCTTCATAGAAGAAGCAGTTCTCCAATCCATGAAATTGCCGGCAGCCCCGGAATCCAGGTATGCAAGGGTTGACTGAGGAGAAGTGCCTACATGAAGGGACACCGGCAAGAGCAGGCGAGAAGGTGATGTTTCTGGGTCCAATACTCCACCTTCCAAATGTATTAGACCCGAGCGTTTCCCGGACGAAGCGAGCAGGAGTCACGAAAATGACCCTTGCCCCCACAATAGAGGCACAAGCCCAGAGTTCTGCGCCTAGCACGTTCTTCGGGGGTTAGTCTGGTCCGGCCCAGCTGCATAGGTTCTTCAGCAGGTAGAGGATGCTCCACGGAATGAAGGGAGGGGAGCTCAGACTGGCTAGGACCCAGAGAGTGCTGGCGTCTTTTTTCTAAGGACCTCTCTTGAAAACGAATGTCGATCTGGTTGCATAATGAAATTACATCGTCCAGACCGACGGGAATGGCTCTTCCCGCTAATTCGTCTTTCACTCGGTCAGGGAGGCCATGTAAAAAGGTAGCGACCAGGGCCTCATTATTCCAGCTCAATTCAGCTGTGTGGATACGGAACTGAAGAGCATATTGTCCCACTGAACTAGATTCTTGGCGAAGACGTAAGACAGCACTAGCCGCTGAAGAAGCCCGAGCCGGCTCTTCGAAGATATTACGAAAGAGCTTCAAGAATTCGGACAGACTGGAAACCACCGGATCGTTCCTCTCCCACAGGGGGGCAGCCCAGGCCAAAGCTTCACCGGAGAGGAGGGAAATGATATAGGCTACCTTAGCCCGGTCAGATAGGAAGCTTTGAGGCTGAAGCTCAAAATGAATAGTGCATTGGCTGAGAAACCCCCTGCAGGCCTTGGAGTCCCCAGAGAAACGGAACGGAGCTGGCAATCTTAGTGAGTGTGAGGCTGCGACTGGTGCGATAGGTACAGCCGCTGGTTGTACTTGGGGTTGCGGATTCGGGGTTCCCAAGGAGACCTGAAGCTGCTCGAATCGAGAAGCCAGATCCTGGAGGAATCGCATCACCTGGGTCTGATTTGATTCCTGGGTCTCAAGTCTGCGAACTATGCCCTGCAATGGATCATCCGCGGGAAGCGGGATGTCAGCCGGGTTCATGGCTGATCAAACTGTCAGGGTCACCTGTGGCCAGGTGACAGATGCACACCGTAGGGGGACAGGAGTGCACCGCGAGGTAGTGAACCCTATGGCTGGCTTCTGTGGATAGGAAACTGGGTGGTTGTGGAAAGCGGGACCAGAGGAGCACAACCGGGATCCCAACGGAAGCGAGAGCCAAGATTCCCCAGGGCGCGGAGTCTAAGACCCAGCTGGTCTTCTCCAGGGCCTCTAGTGGTGAGGATGTTACGCTGCAGGCTGGGACCAGGTCGCGGCCCCTGGAGTTTCCTAGCTCACGCCCCGTAGGATAAGGGGAAGCAGCAGCACACGATAGAGAGAACCGAATAACAAGCCGAAGGTCAGGGGCCACAAGCAGACAAGGATAACGAAGAACGAGCCGAAGGTCAAGGGTCACGAGCAGACAGGGATGGTCGGGGACAAGCCAATAACGTAACAGAGAGACAGACGTAGCACACGGCAGGCAGGAACCCAAACACACAATGCCTAACAAACACGTTGATCAGCAAAGCAGGCTTGCAGTGCACAGGTTAATATAGTGTTCAGTGATAGGGCCTGGGGTGGAGTCAGGCTGGGAGGAGATTATAAAGGAAGCCAGGTGAAGGAGGTCTGGTCTCTAGATGAACACATGAGGAGGAAGGTAAGATGGCAGACAGACATTAATGCATATCCATGACACCGGTTTTGTCTGTGTTGCAGGGCGGGTTTGCTGTGTTGAGCGGCCAGTTTTGCCTGTGTGAAAGGGCGGGTTTGCTGTGTTAAGCGGCCGGTTTTGTCTGTGTTGCAGGACGGATTTACTGTGTTGAATGGCCGTTTTTCCCGTGTGAAAGGGCGGGTTTGCTGTGTTGAATGGCCGGTTTTGTCTGTGTTGCAGGGCGGGTTTGCTGTGTTGAGCGGCCGGTTTTGCCTGTGTTGCAGAGCGGGTTTGCTGTGTTGAATAGCCAGTTTTGTCTGTGTTGCAGGACGGATTTACTGTGTTGAATGGCCGTTTTTCCCGTGTGAAAGGGCGGGTTTGCTGTGTTGAATGGCCGGTTTTGTCTGTGTTGCAGAGCGGGTTTGCTGTGTTGAATGGCCGGTTTTGACTGTGTGAAAGGGTGGGTTTGCTGTGTTGAATGGCCGGTTTTGTCTGTGTTGCAGGGTGGGTTTGCTGTGTTGAGCGGCCGGTTTTGCCTGTGTTGCAGAGCGGGTTTGCTGTGTTGAGCGGCCGGTTTTGTTTGTGTGAAAGGACGGGTTTGCTGTGTTGAGCAGCCGGTTTTGTCTGTGTTGCAGGGCGGGTTTGCTGTGTTGAGCGGCCGGTTTTGCCTGTGTGAAAGGGCGGGTTTGCTGTGTTAAGCGGCCGGTTTTGTCTGTGTTGCAGGGCGGGTTTGCTGTGTTGAGCGGCCGGTTTTGCCTGTGTTGCAGGGCGGGTTTGCTGTGTTGAATAGCCAGTTTTGTCTGTGTTGCAGGACGGATTTACTGTGTTGAATGGCCGTTTTTCCCATGTGAAAGGGCGGGTTTGCTGTGTTGAATGCCCGGTTTTGTCTGTGTTGCTGGGCGGGTTTGCTGTGCTGATCGGCCGGTTTTGTCTGTGTTGCAGGGCGGGTTTGCTGTGTTGAATGGCCGGTTTTGTCTGTGTTGCAGGGCGGGTTTGCTGTGTTGAATGACCGGTTTTGTCTGTGTTGCAGGGCGGGTTTGCTGTGTTGAATGACCGGTTTTGTCTGTGTTGCAGGGCGGGTTTACTGTGTTGAATGGCCGGTTTTGTCTGTGTTGCAGGGTGGGTTTGCTGTGTTGAATGGCCGGTTTTGTCTGTGTTGCAGGGCGGGTTTGCTGTGTTGAATGACCGGTTTTGTCTGTGTTGCAGGGCGGGTTTGCTGTGTTGAATGACCGGTTTTGTCTATGTTGCAGGGCGGGTTTGCTGTGTTGAATGACCGGTTTTGTCTGTGTTGCAGGGTGGGTTTGCTGTGTTGAGCGGCCGGTTTTGCCTGTGTGAAAGGGCAGGTTTGCTGTGTTGAGCTGCCGGTTTTGTCTGTGTGGCAGGGCGGGATTGCTGTGTTGAATGGCCGGTTTTGCCTGTGTGAAAGGGCGGGTTTGCTGTGTTGAATGACCGGTTTTGTCTGTGTTGCAGGGCGGGTTTGCTGTGTTGAATGACCGGTTTTGTCTGTGTTGCAGGGTGGGTTTGCTGTGTTGAATGACCGGTTTTGTCTGTGTTGCAGGGTGGGTTTGCTGTGTTGAGCTGCCGGTTTTGCCTGTGTGAAAGGGCAGGTTTGCTGTGTTGAGCTGCCGGTTTTGTCTGTGTGGCAGGGCGGGATTGCTGTGTTGAATGGCCGGTTTTGCCTGTGTGAAAGGGCAGGTTTGCTGTGTTGAGCTGCCGGGTTTTGTCTGTGTGGCAGGGCGGGATTGCTGTGTTGAATGGCCGGTTTTGCCTGTGTGAAAGGGCAGGTTTGCTGTGTTGAATGGCCGGTTTTGCCTGTGTGAAAGGGCAGGTTTGCTGTGTTGAATGGCCGGTTTTGCCTGTGTGAAAGGGCGGGTTTGCTGTGTTGAATGACCGGTTTTGTCTGTGTTGCAGGGCGGGTTTGCTGTGTTGAATGACTGGTTTTGTCTGTGTTGCAGGGCGGGTTTGCTGTGTTGAATGACCGGTTTTGTCTGTGTTGCAGGGCGGGTTTGCTGTGTTGAATGACCGGTTTTGTCTGTGTTGCAGGGCGGGATTGCTGTGTTGAGCGGCCGGTTTTGCCTGTGTGAAAGGACGGGTTTGCTGTGTTGAGCTGCTGGTTTTGTCTGTGTGGCAGGGCGGGATTGCTGTGTTGAATGGCCGTTTTTGTCTGTGTGGCAGGGCGGGATTGCTGTGTTGAGCGGCCGGTTTTGTCTGTGTGGCAGGGCGGGATTGCTGTGTTGAACGGCCGGTTTTGTCTGTGTGGCAGGGCGGGATTGCTGTGTTGAGCGGCCGGTTTTGTCTGTGTGGCAGGGCGGGATTGCTGTGTTGAACGGCCGGTTTTGCCTGTGTGAAAGGGCAGGTTTGCTGTGTTGAGCGGCCGGTTTTGTCTGTGTGGCAGGGCGGGTTTGCTGTGTTGAATGGCCGGTTTTGCCTGTGTGAAAGGGCGGGATTGCTGTGTTGAATGGCCGGTTTTGCCTGTGTGAAAGGGCGGGTTTGCTGTGTTGAGCGGCTGGTTTTGTCTGTGTGGCAGGGCGGGTTTGCTGTGTTGAGCGGCCGGTTTTGTCTGTGTGGCAGGGCGGGTTTGCTGTGTTGAATGGCCGGTTTTGCCTGTGTGAAAGGGCGGGATTGCTGTGTTGAATGGCCGGTTTTGCCTGTGTGAAAGGGCAGGTTTGCTGTGTTGAATGGCCGGTTTTGCCTGTGTGAAAGGGCAGGTTTGCTGTGTTGAGCGGCCGGTTTTGTCTGTGTGGCAGGGCGGGATTGCTGTGTTGAATGGCCGGTTTTGCCTGTGTGAAAGGGCGGGTTTGCTGTGTTGAATGGCCGGTTTTGTCTGTGTTGCAGGGCGGGATTGCTGTGTTGAATGGCCGGTTTTGTCTGTGTTGCAGGGTGGGTTTGCTGTGTTGAGCGGCCGGTTTTGCCTGTGTGAAAGGGCAGGTTTGCTGTGTTGAGCTGCCGGTTTTGTCTGTGTGGCAGGGCGGGATTGCTGTGTTGAATGGCCGGTTTTGCCTGTGTGAAAGGGCGGGTTTGCTGTGTTGAATGACCGGTTTTGTCTGTGTTGCAGGGCGGGTTTGCTGTGTTGAATGACCGGTTTTGTCTGTGTTGCAGGGTGGGTTTGCTGTGTTGAATGACCGGTTTTGTCTGTGTTGCAGGGTGGGTTTGCTGTGTTGAGCGGCCGGTTTTGCCTGTGTGAAAGGGCAGGTTTGCTGTGTTGAGCTGCCGGTTTTGTCTGTGTGGCAGGGCGGGATTGCTGTGTTGAATGGCCGGTTTTGCCTGTGTGAAAGGGCAGGTTTGCTGTGTTGACCTGCCGGTTTTGTCTGTGTGGCAGGGCGGGATTGCTGTGTTGAATGGCCGGCTTTGCCTGTGTGAAAGGGCAGGTTTGCTGTGTTGAATGGCCGGTTTTGCCTGTGTGAAAGGGCAGGTTTGCTGTGTTGAATGGCCGGTTTTGCCTGTGTGAAAGGGCGGGTTTGCTGTGTTGAATGACCGGTTTTGTCTGTGTTGCAGGGCGGGTTTGCTGTGTTGAATGACCGGTTTTGTCTGTGTTGCAGGGCGGGTTTGCTGTGTTGAATGACCGGTTTTGTCTGTGTTGCAGGGCGGGATTGCTGTGTTGAGCGGCCGGTTTTGCCTGTGTGAAAGGACGGGTTTGCTGTGTTGAGCTGCTGGTTTTGTCTGTGTGGCAGGGCGGGATTGCTGTGTTGAATGGCCGTTTTTGTCTGTGTGGCAGGGCGGGATTGCTGTGTTGAGCGGCCGGTTTTGTCTGTGTGGCAGGGCGGGATTGCTGTGTTGAACGGCCGGTTTTGTCTGTGTGGCAGGGCGGGATTGCTGTGTTGAGCGGCCGGTTTTGTCTGTGTGGCAGGGCGGGATTGCTGTGTTGAACGGCCGGTTTTGCCTGTGTGAAAGGGCAGGTTTGCTGTGTTGAATGGCCGGTTTTGCCTGTGTGAAAGGGCGGGTTTGCTGTGTTGAATGACCGGTTTTGTCTGTGTTGCAGGGCGGGTTTGCTGTGTTGAATGACTGGTTTTGTCTGTGTTGCAGGGCGGGTTTGCTGTGTTGAATGACCGGTTTTGTCTGTGTTGCAGGGCGGGTTTGCTGTGTTGAATGACCGGTTTTGTCTGTGTTGCAGGGCGGGATTGCTGTGTTGAATGACCGGTTTTGTCTGTGTTGCAGGGCGGGTTTGCTGTGTTGAATGACCGGTTTTGTCTGTGTTGCAGGGCGGGTTTGCTGTGTTGAATGACCGGTTTTGTCTGTGTTGCAGGGCGGGATTGCTGTGTTGAGCGGCCGGTTTTGCCTGTGTGAAAGGACGGGTTTGCTGTGTTGAGCTGCTGGTTTTGTCTGTGTGGCAGGGCGGGATTGCTGTGTTGAATGGCCGTTTTTGTCTGTGTGGCAGGGCGGGATTGCTGTGTTGAGCGGCCGGTTTTGTCTGTGTGGCAGGGCGGGATTGCTGTGTTGATCGGCCGGTTTTGTCTGTGTTGCAGGGCGGGTTTGCTGTGTTGAATGACCGGTTTTGTCTGTGTTGCAGGGCGGGTTTGCTGTGTTGAATGACTGGTTTTGTCTGTGTTGCAGGGCGGGTTTGCTGTGTTGAATGACCGGTTTTGTCTGTGTTGCAGGGCGGGTTTGCTGTGTTGATCGGCCGGTTTTGTCTGTGTTGCAGGGCGGGTTTGCTGTGTTGAATGACCGGTTTTGTCTGTGTTGCAGGGCGGGTTTGCTGTGTTGAATGACTGGTTTTGTCTGTGTTGCAGGGCGGGTTTGCTGTGTTGAATGACCGGTTTTGTCTGTGTTGCAGGGCGGGTTTGCTGTGTTGAATGACCGGTTTTGTCTGTGTTGCAGGGCGGGATTGCTGTGTTGAATGACCGGTTTTGTCTGTGTTGCAGGGCGGGTTTGCTGTGTTGAACGGCCGGTTTTGTCTGTGTGGCAGGGCGGGATTGCTGTGTTGAGCGGCCGGTTTTGTCTGTGTGGCAGGGCGGGATTGCTGTGTTGAACGGCCGGTTTTGCCTGTGTGAAAGGGCAGGTTTGCTGTGTTGAGCGGCCGGTTTTGTCTGTGTGGCAGGGCGGGTTTGCTGTGTTGAATGGCCGGTTTTGCCTGTGTGAAAGGGCGGGATTGCTGTGTTGAATGGCCGGTTTTGCCTGTGTGAAAGGGCGGGTTTGCTGTGTTGAGCGGCTGGTTTTGTCTGTGTGGCAGGGCGGGTTTGCTGTGTTGAGCGGCCGGTTTTGTCTGTGTGGCAGGGCGGGTTTGCTGTGTTGAATGGCCGGTTTTGCCTGTGTGAAAGGGCGGGATTGCTGTGTTGAATGGCCGGTTTTGCCTGTGTGAAAGGGCAGGTTTGCTGTGTTGAATGGCCGGTTTTGCCTGTGTGAAAGGGCAGGTTTGCTGTGTTGAGCGGCCGGTTTTGTCTGTGTGGCAGGGCGGGTTTGCTGTGTTGAATGGCTGGTTTTGTCTGTGTGAAAGGGCGGGTTGCAACACAGACAAAACCAGCCCTTCAACACATGCCGCCCTCCAGCAGCAGCGATGCACAATCAGTCTCCCCCCTCTGTTTGATTAGGTTTAAATTGTGCCTTTGAAAATGGTATCTCCCATCGAGAGATACCTCCTACGATGTGTGCATGCGCCATGGTTACATCAGCCCATCTGATCGGCAAATCAGCTGTTGTGCTATGACGTACGGCGCATGCGCAGTTCTTCCCGGGCACCATTCGATGGGGGGGGGGGGGGCACTTCTCGACAGAACACAGGCAGCAGAGGGAAATCTATTTAGCCGGAAGAGGAGACATGAACAAAATACAGATTTTAACTTGTAAGCAACAAATGTCAGAAATAGGCCTGGTCTTCAAGCGGTTAATGGAACAAGCTGAAGTTGGAAGCTGATTGGCTACCATGCAGAGCCGCACCAGATTCCTAGGACTCCAGTCTTAGTAAATCTCCAACATGTTGGAGGGTCGGGATCTCTCAGAGGGGGTCTTGGCTGTGAGTATTTTTGAGAACACGTAAAACAAAAGCCAAATCCCGAACCTCCAGCCGCTAATGTCTCTTTTCCTCTGTCCCCGTCCCCTGTCCCCCCCAAGCTGTCCCCACACCGCAGGATTTGCCCTTTCTCTGACAGATAAAATCGCTCTCCTGATATATTAGCGGCTCTGAGAGCTTTTTCCCGCTGAGCGTCCTCCGCTGGCGCTTCATTACTGGGAGTTCAGCACCTTGGACAGCTCTACACGGGGAAAGGCGAGACAGACGGGGGGCTGAGACTGCTGGTGACTGGCAGAGAGCGGAGATAATGACCGAGAGAGGAGAGGCGGCTCAGAGACAGCGATGGATGAAGACGTCTTCTCTCCCTCTATGTACAAAGATAGACACCCCTGACAGAGGGGGGCAGCGATGAGAGCGCACACGTCTTGTCTGACATCCATCTACAGGGAAGACGGACGGCTCCTGACACTCAGCAATACAGATGAAGAATGATTACTACACAGCGAGGAATGGAAGAGGATAATCAGAGAAAAATTATCCTGCTTAAACGTTACCTTCCCGGGATCCCCCCCCCCCTCATCATCAACATGCTAATGACATATTATGTATTTTATTTTAAACCCAGTGATGTCATCACTGGGTCTCTGCGCTGCTCTATGCAATGCAGGCAGATCATGGCTGGTGGGAGGGGCATGAAAACATCACAGCACTCTGCATCAGTACTCCACTCAAGTTCTGATAGAAGCAGGGTGCTGGCTCTCGGGAGGGGTTATGCAAATATCAAAATGCCCTGTCAGTCTAGAGCAGTGATGGTGAACCTTGGCACCCCAGATGTTTTGGAACTACATTTCCCATGATGCTCATGCACTCTGCAGTATAGCTGAGCATCATGGGAAATGTAGTTCCAAAACATGTAGGGTGCCAAGGTTCACCATCACTGCTCTAGACTGGGAGTGATTGCAGATTGTATTTGTTTGCACATTGTCATAGGCAGGGCTTTTTTTCTCTTAAAATAGGTGCAGGTCCCCCCCCCCTTCTGAGTAACCCCTTGTCTCCGCCCCTTACCAACCTTCGAGCACCGTCCCTTGGTTCCACCCCCCTACCTACCTTCCAGTAACGCCCCTTTTAGAGAATACAGACCCAAGAACCATTTTATGGTGCTATGTAGTCTGCTAATGAAAGGCAGTAAAATAGGTGCCCTGCAGCCAGCGACAATAAGTCCCCCAGCAAAAATTACCCGTAGCAATAATAGACCCACTCAGCAACAATAGATCTACCCAGCAACAATACATCTCCCCAGCAACAATAGATCACTCTGAGCAACTACAGATCCCCCAGCAACAATAGATCCCCACAACAAAATACACCAATCAGCAACAATAGATCCACCCGGCAACAATACATCTCCCCAGCAACAAAAGATCACTCTGAGCAACTACAGATCCCCCAGCAACAATAGATCTTCACAACAAAATACACCAATCAGCAACAATAGATCCACCCGGCAACAATACATCTCCCCAGCAACAAAAGATCACTCTGAGCAACTACAGATCCCCCAGCAACAATAGATCCCCACAACAAAATACACCCATCAGCAACAATAGATCCACCCGGCAACAATACATCTACCCGGCAACAATACATCTCCCCAGAAACAATAGATCACTCTGAGCAACTACAGATCCCCCAGCAACAATAGATCCCCACAACAAAATACACCCATCAGCAACAATAGATCCACCCGGCAACAATAGACCCCCACCAGCAACAATAGATCACTCTGAGCAACTACAGATCCCCCAGCAACAATAGATTCCCCACAACAAAATACACCCATCAGCAACAATAGATCCACCCGGCAACAATAGACCCCCACCAGCAACAATAGATACCTCTGAGCAACTACAGATCTGCACAACAAAATACAGCCATCAGCAACATTGGATATGGAAAAAGTAGTATTCCTGCGCTTAGGAGAGTTTATATATATATATTAGTGTGTAGAGCTGCAGCCTCCCTATTAAGATCCTACAAGAGGATCCAAGATAAATGGAACGAGAGTCAGAGAAACGACGGACAATGGAGACAAGCAGAATATGGCAACCCAAGAAACGTCAGGGAAACCAATCAAGAAAGAAATACAGCTTCCATACAAAGGAACCCGGGAAGAGAAAACGGAGTAGAGGATGCAGGGGAGGGAAGAAGAAAGCGCCCCAGAGAGTACTAGGAAAGGGCATCTATAATCTTAGTGATATAGAGCTCACAAGTCAGGAAATGAAAGTTTTAGACTTAGGGCTCAAATATGCGCCAGACAAGCCCCTCAATAAATTCAAAGTGATCATTGACCTTCAAAAATTCCTGAGAAAACTCAACCTCAAGAATCACTTTGCATTGAATAAAGATGACAGGATATTAGAAGAATCAGAATATGTGCAAACAAGGCTAAAGAACAACTCCGTCTCTAACCCCAACACCCCAGGGAACCAATACATAGGAGCATTCAGAAGAATGGTGGAAGATGATTTGAAGAACCTTGGCAAAAAGCACACTAAAACTAAAGATATTTGGAAGACAGTTAAAGAAATTGGGAAAAGGAATGAGGTCATAATAAGGCCAGCAGACTAAGGGGGTGGGCTGGTCATTTTAAACAAAAAAAGACTACGAGACGGAGATGGAGAATTTACTGAATATTGAAAAAACCTACAAAAAAACTAAAGGGGAACCCTAAACCAATATTTGAGAAGAAACTCAAAGAATTTGTAAAAAAAGGGGGTAACTATAGGCATTCTGAATAACAAAGAGGCAGAGGACTTAGTATCCAATTCTACAAAAACCCCGGTAATTTATTATACGCCCAAAATTCATAAAACACTTGTTAAACCTCCCGGAAGACCTATAATAAGTGGAATTAGTTCAGTGTTTTCCAGACTAGCGGAGTACCTGGACACATACCTCAAACCACTTGTTAAAGAAGGAAAATCATACTTACGTGATAGCTTACAGGTAATACAGGAAATTCAAGAGATAAAGGGCGCACAGAATTATCTACTGGCGACGGTAGACGTCAACTCCCTATATACCAGTATCATTCAGAAGGATGGATTACTGGGCGTGGAGAAAGCACTGCACGAAAACACAAGTATGAAACAACAACAAATACATTTTATTTTGGAAGGTTTACAACTTGCTATGGAATGCAATTACTTTTGGTACAATAAAGCTTTTTTTGTTCAAACTAAGGGGGTAGCGATGGGGGCACGTTATGCTCCAAGTGTGGCCAACCTCCTCATGAATATGTGGGAGGAGGAGTATATTTACAAGAGAAAACTCCCCCAAATTAAGCTGTACCGAAGGTACATAGACGACGTAATCATACTGTGGGACGGTTCAGTGGAAATATTCCAACAGTTTCTCCAGGAATTGGATATAAATAGATATGGCCTTACTTTCACAGGCAAATGGAACCCACAAACAATTGATTACCTTGACATGGAGATTTTTAAACAAGGTGAATCACTGCACACTAGAACCTTCTTTAAGGTCACGGGAAAGGGAAAAAAGGGGGACAAATATTGGGACTTTGAATGAGGCGTGAAAGCAAATTCACGCCTCAATGAAACGTGAGGAAGGGTTCACACCTCCATCCCTGTGCTGAATGCAACATAAAGGGGGGGGGGGGAAGGTTGGGACTTTAAATGAGGTGTGTTTGTACAGACCAACAGATCAATGGATAAAAACATACATGTATTTATTCCTAAATCATGCATGAGCATGACATGGTACAGCATAACATGCATAATACAGTTTTACAAACTTGCATAAGAATGATGACAAAACGCATGGCACTTGATAATGAAAGATATGCATATTGAATATAAAGACAATATATGATTAGAAGGAAACATATGTTGATAGAACCATTTAAAAATACATAGGATGCATCAAGATGGACCCGACGCGTTTCGTGGACTGCATCCACTCATCAGGGGCCATGCATCCATGTTCTAAAAAAGAACAAAAAATATGTATATATATAAATAAACATTTTAGTCTGTTATATCAAGGACATAAACAATTTATTGAAAATGCTAAAGGATTTCTGGCCAGACCAAAAAGTTGATTACTCACTACTGAACTGAAGCATATGATAATGTGTGTCAAAGGCCGGCCTAATATGTCTCGCCCGGGAGCTGAGGAAGGGATCCGGTGGGAGGACCCGGGCACACGGCCACAATTCCCCATAAAGAGAGAGTGTGCAAGATATCACGGATGATAGGGATTCTAGAGTGAAAAAATGATTACATTTGTATGGTGTAAATGACCTTCCAATGTATAAAAGTATACAAGAAAAAAGTAAACAAGAAAAAAGAGAACCCATAACCGTGATAGAAAATAGAGGTGAAATGAGTGTGTGTAGAATAGATAGCTGTCCAGAAGACACACAGTGAAAAGATGAAAAGAAAAAATAACCTGGAAGAAAAAGGAAAAGAAAGATAAAGTGAGATCAAAGAGCCATAAGAAATTGCTCATGACAAGAAACTAGAAGTGAAAGGAAAAACAAAGGTGAGTGTGGAATCAAGGAATTGAATTGAATTACCTTGGTGGCAAGGATTGTGGTGGGACATGGAGAGAACTCCGAAAATCACCGAGGTGGAACTGCACAGGAGTGCTGAGATGGGAGCTGGGAGTGTGGGAGGGCCGTGGATCCCAAACCCGCCATAGCCACCAGAACCCCTTCAGCGTCACGCTGAATGACACAGGGAGGGAGAGAAACAACCGGCGGAGACCATCATCTCACGCCGGAGTGACTCCCCTCGTGTCAGTCAAGCTGGTATAAAGGCGTTTGCAGGATGCGACGCCCAAAGAGGACGTCACACAAGCAACGCACACTGCGTGGCGCCGATTCGCGATGGAAACGCCCGCCCACTCCTCCATATGGAAGGTCACAGACCGTAATGGGTATATCCCTACCTCCAGCTGCCACCACCCTAAGGTGCGGTGGCGGTATAGCGGCGTGATTTTCAGCGACGCTATACCGCCGTTATTACCGCGGTATGCGGCCGCTAGCACACCGCTTCAGTGTGAAAGCTTTCGGGCTTTCACATTGAAGACTACAGGGCACGATTTTTTTCAGGCGGTATAACAGCGCTATTATTAGCGCTAAACCGCCTGAAAAACGTGCCAGTGTGAAAGGTGCCTTAGTGGAAAGGTAACATCCCTAAAGGGCAACTGCTGAGGTTGAGAAGAAATTGCAACTCAGTTGAAGACTTCCACATGCAAGCAGACCTAATCATCAGTAGATTCCAGGAGAAGGGATATAAAATAGAACATCTGATCAAGTTGAAGGAAGATATTTCCAAGATGGATAGACACTGCCTGTTGAATAAACCAAACAAAAAACAAAACAAAATGGAAGTGGCGTTCATCACAGGGTTCAATATTCAACATAAGGAATTTGAACGCATAGTGAAAAAATATTGGCCTATTCTTAAAGAAGATGGAGTCCCCTCTACAATATTGCCTACAAAACCAGCCTTTGTGTACAGAAGGGCTCCATCCTTGCGCAATCACATTGTGCACAATGTCATAAACCCCCCCAAAGCAGTTACCATCTTCCCAGGGCTGAAAGGCTTCTATAAATGTCAGAGATGTCTGGCCTGTAGGGTGAGCAAAAGGCAACCACGCAGAAGGGAAACATTCAAATCCAGAACTGATCATAGGGAATACAAGATCCGTGAATTAATTACATGTAACAGTACTCATGTAACCTATGTTATAGAGTGCCCGTGCCATCTACAATATATAGGCCGGACCACACGCCCATTATGTGTACGTATAAGGGAACACATTAATAATATCCGGAAAGGGATCCCAAAACACAACCTGTCTCCACACTTTGATGAATTCCATCATAGAGACCCAACTGGATAAGCATCTTCTATGGAATTGATATTATTAAGGATAACTGGAGGGGGGGCAACAAAGTAACCCTAGTATCCCAGAATGAAACCAGCTGGATATACCGGCTAGGGTCTCTGGTTCCTAAAGGGTTAAACGTAGACATTGACCTTAACTGCTTTATAGCCAACCCTTGACTCACTACATATATAATTTTATGGTCTACATATTCAAACACTCTCTCCCACCATTTTCCTTTTACCTGTCTATAATGTATCAATCTACACTGGTTAAGATCACCCATAATCCCCCATCTGGGCACATGCCCCTATATTGGGGTATTTACAGACCCCTTTCTAATGCCGCGTACACACGATCGATTTTCTCGACGGTGAAAACACCGCCGAGAAAATAGACGGGAAAAACGAGGGAACGGCTTGGTTCCCTACACACGTCCGTTTTTTCCGACATTTTTTTTTTTGGTCGAGAAAAACGATCGTGTGTAGGCTCCCTGGCAGTGTTTCCCTATGGGAAAACTGCCACGGAAAAAAATGACGGGAATCACGACGAGAAAAATTAGAGCATGTTCTAATTTTTCTCGTCGTGATTAATGTTGTTTTTCCCGTCGGGAAAAATGACAAAAAGCCCACACACGGTCGTTTTTCTTGTTAAAAAAAATAAATAAATTTTTCCCGACGGGACGTCCTCCAGCCAGATTATATCTGACTTGCTGCAGCTTTTAATGCACTCTATAAAAAGCTCACAGTATGCAGCAAAATCAGAGTAAGCCATTTCAGTATAGGATAGGAGCCTGCAGGGCAGACAACGGCGTGCAGGCGCACTGAGCGTGCCATTTCTAACGGCGATCGTGCTGTTAGTGGCGGCTCCCGTGCGCATGTTAGGGAGTGACGGCGCTGTGACTGGCCGGAGCCGCGATACCCGGAAGTCACTCCGAAGAAATGGCGGTGACGGAGGAGGGGAAGACGAGGACGGCTGCGGGGACTTCGATCTCAGGTAAGTAATTCATAATGAGCTAGTATGCTATGCATACTAGCTCATTATGCCTTTGTCTTGCAGGGTGTTTTTTTTATTTTATTTTTTCCCAGAGGGTTTACTTCCTCTTTAATTCTAGCATTGCCCAACCCTCCCTCCACCCACTGGGAAAACCAACAGAATCAGAGATACAGTGCCTTGAAAAAGTATTCATACCCCTTGAAATTTACAGCCAAAAACTTAAATGTATTTTATTGGGATTTTATGTGATAGACCAACACAAAGTGGCAAATTATTGTGAAGTGGAAGGAAAATGATAAATGGTTTTCATTTTTTTTTACAAATAAATATGTGAAAAGTGTGGAGTATATTTGTATGGCGCCCCCCGGAGTCAATACTTTGTAGAACCTCCTTTCTCTGCAATTACAGCTGCAAGTCTTTTTGGGGATGTCTCTACCAGCTTTGCACATCTAGAGAGTGAAATTTTTGCCCATTCTTCTTTACAAAATATCTCAAGTTCTGTCAGATTGGATAGAGAGCGTCTGTGAACAGCAATTTTTAAGTCTTGCCACAGATTCTCCATTGGATTTAGGTCTGGACTTTGACTGGGCCATTCTAACACATGAATATGTTTTGATGTAAACCATTCCATTGTAGCTCTGTCTGTATGTTTAGGGTCATTGTCCTGATGGGAGGTGAACCTCCGCCCCAGTCTCAAGTCTTTTGCAGACTCTAATGCGACGTACACGCGACCGTTTTTTCCGACGGGAAAACTGCTATGAGAGCTTTTCATCGGTAATCCCGGCCGTGTGTATGCTCCATCGCGGTTTTTCCGACGGGAAAACTGCCGGACAAAAAAAAGAGATCAGGCTCTCTTTTTTCCCGTCAGGCCAAAAATCTGGGGGGAAATCCATTCGTCTGTATGGTTTTCCGACGGGCAGAAAACCGCGCATGCTCAGAATCAAGTATGAGACGGGAGCGCTCCTTCTGGTAAAACTAGCGTTCGTAATGGAGATATCACATTCGTCACGCTGTAACGGACTGAAAAGCACGAGGCTGAAAAGCGCGAATCGTCTCTCACCAAACTTTTACTAACACGAGGATCAGCAAAAGCAGCCCAAAGGGTGGCGCCGTTGGAATGAAACTTCCCCTTTATAGTGTTGTCCGTCACCGCGCTTTGGACGGGCAGACTTTTGTTTGAGCATGTGTATGCAAGGCAGGCTGAGAGGAATTCTGTCGGAAAAAACGGTCGTGTGTACGCGACATAACAGGTTTTCTTCTAAGATTGCCCTGTATTTGGCTCCACCCATCTTCCCATCAACTCTGACCAGCTTCCCTGTCCCCGCTGAAGAAAAGCATCCACACAACATGATGCTGCCACCACCATGTTTCACAGTGAGGATGGTGTGTTCAGGGTGATGTGCAGTGTTAGTTTTCCACCACACATAGTGTTTTGCTTTCAGGCCAAAAAGTTCAATTTTGGTGTCATCTGATCAGAGCCCCTTCTTCCACATGTTTGCTGTGTCCCCCACATGTCTTCTCACAAACTGCAAACAGGACTTCTTATGGCTTTCTTTCAACAATGAAAGTAAGGGGGTGGTGTCTGTGCTGTGAAGGAAGGTGAAAAGCTGTAGACACAGCCAATGGAGGAAAAATAAAAAATTTAAAAATACGCTACCACAAAGAAACTGTGAAACATATAACAAAGTGAATAAGTGACGAACTTAATACAAAGTGAATGGGTACATAAAATGCAAAAGGCTATAAACAGTGCTTGAAATAAACACCACAATCCAAATCATAAAGTCCAAGAGGAGCAAAAAATTGTTGAAACAGATGAATGAAAAGTTCTTATGTGATAGTGTCTCCCACCACAAATAAACAATGTGTTGTACACATAGGTGTGCGCAGCCTATGGCATTAGGGTGTGCACCCCAAAGCTCAAGCACACACTACCAATCACTCATGGTGTTCATACAGAAAGGGAAAGGGGCCAGTAAATAAAATGTTTACTGGCCCCTTCCCCCACTTATCATAAAACATCCCACAGGAGGGAAGCTGGCAGTGCTGTGTGGGGGGGGGAGCCAGATCAGTAGGTGGAATCTGTTCTGCATAGGGTGATTAGGGTGTGCCTGGGCACACTTGGCACACCCTGTGCGCACGCCTAAGGTTGTACACACACAATACTTATGTAGCGGGGTGTTCCCCTTTAATCAGAGACAGGAAATTCCAGAGAGAGGGGAGTCGGGGGAAAGGAATATAAGGAGGGGGCGAGGCCTAGCTCGGTCTTTTTGGACACGGGGAGGCAGAGAGAGAGAGACACCTGTGCGGATCTGTGCTGTTCCAGGCCTGAAGCCTGGGGCCTGTGGAGCGAACCAAAGAGCCTTCCACCCCCTTTGCGAGCCTGGGTGGCATCCAGACTCATCTCTTCTGAAGTTATCTGGATCGGGGATCCGATCGCAGAAGCCGCTGTGGACGAGGACCGACACAGCCGGTGGAAGTTCCGGACTGAGGGAAGTGTTCCGGAGTGGTGAGCGAGCGAAAGCTCATCTTTAAACTGTTACTTTTATACTTTGTGCCTACTAGACTTCCGAGGCCTAACACCTCTGGTGAGGGAGTATTACCCCCCCCCCTATTGGATTACAAATACATGGTTTTAAATACTTCAAGTGCACCACCTTTACAGATCCTGTGCCGGTGAAGATTTGTGTTTCTTCTAAGACTGAGTTTCATGGTTAGGGATCAGGCCTGATCCGTTAGATAGTTATAAGTTAGTTATCACACCACAGGGTGTTTAGGTAACGGTCGCCCCACGTGGCGTTCCGTCCCCTTTCCATTGCTGGTACACACACACACAGTATTGTGATTTATAACTGCAGGGACCTGCTTATGTGTTTGTGAACCAAATGTTACATGCATGTTATCCCCTTTTTATCTTACCACTAGCAGTAAAGTCAGTTATTATTTACAACATTGTCTATGAGTCTGAGTTATCAATCCACACACCCACATTTAAAGCATAAGTGATTGTTTATGTGAAATTGCTGTGGGTTAACTGTGCCAGAGCGGGTAGAGCAGATTGCCGGGGGGTTGGGGAAGCTGTACTCAGGGCCCAAATCAAAACTTGCGGCTCTCTTAAGTTGAGGGTATCGCTACACGTGGGGGCTCATACATCCGGGATTACTGAGACAGCGGTGAAACCGCCAGAAGCTACCGGCATGGACCCGATAGAGGTGGGACAGTGGTACAAGAGATGGGGCGTAGACCCAGCCAGGACGGCAGTTATAGAACTCCCGGGGATATGGCAGACACAAGCAATGATACAACTCATAATATCCCTATCACCGATTCACAAACCATGGGTGATAGACGTGAAAACTAATGGGGGACTTTCACATGTCTTACTGGAATGGCAGGCAGAAATTCCTGAACAGTTTAGAGGCAACAGCATACAAGATGAGGACGATCAGGTCTATCATTTGCTGCATGCGCTGTCGCGCACAAGAGACAGCCCTCAGACAAAAATAACACTGTCACCGCAGCCATCTTCCCCGTCATCCCCACAGAAGGACACAAAGAGTCCCAGGACAAGCCCAGGCACCCTTAGTGCAGAATTATGCGCTGTTCTGGGGGAGATTGTAGCTCAGTGCAAGAAAGAGCCCACAGATTACCCGATGTCGGGGTACAGGAAACTCCGGATGTTTTCAGGGAGGAAACCAGTACCCTTGGAAGAAGAGGGATTTGAGGAGTGCTACCCACCGCATCCGCCTGCAAGAAGACAAACCGTTCAGGGAGAGAGTCAGGCGGGTTCCGCTGGCAGATCTGGAGGATCTGAGAGAACAGCTTGCAGAACTGAAAAGGACTGGGGTGATTCGAGAGTCCAGAAGCCCCTATGCCTCTCCAATAGTGGTGGTCATAAAGAAGAATGGGTCGCTGAGGCTCTGCATTGACTACAGAACTCTCAACAGGAGAACCACCCCTGATCAGTACACCACGCCAAGGATAGAGGACGCCTTACAGAGTTTGTCTGGAGCTAAGTGGTTCAGCGTGATGGACCTCAAGAGCGGGTACTATCAAATTCCCATGCACCCAGAGGATAAAGAAAAGACCGCTTTCATAACTCCTGTGGGGTTCTTTGAGTTTAATAGAATGCCTCAGGGCCTATCTGGGGCCCCAGCTACTTTTCAACGTCTCATGGAGAAGACTGTCGGAGATATGAACCTCATAGAAGTCCTTGTGTACCTGGACGATGTCATTGTCTTCGGGAGAACTTTGGAAGAACATGAGGCCCGATTGGAGAAAGTGTTGAGAAGGCTTAGTGAAGAGGGACTAAAGCTTTCCCCCGAGAAGTGTCGGTTCTACCAGTCTTCGGTGAACTATCTGGGACACATAGTGTCTGAAAAGGGGGTGGCCACTGATCCTGAGAAGTTGGAGGCAGTTACCTCCTGGCCAAGACCCACAACAGTCACTGAACTTAGATCTTTCCTGGGCTTCTGCTCCTACTATAGGAGGTTTGTGGATGGGTTTGCCCGTATTGCCAAGCCCCTAAATGAACTGCTCAAGACTGAAGGGGAAGAGGATGGTCAGGGACCCAGAAGACCCGGGGAGTCGGTTCAAGATCAGTGGACCCCCAGGTGTGAAGAGGCCTTCAGAACCCTGAAGAGGAGCCTCACCACAGCCCCAGTATTGGCCTATGCTGATCCCACCAGACCATACGAGTTACATGTTGATGCTAGTCATGAAGGCCTCGGTGGAGTGCTCTACCAAGAGTATGAAGAGCAACTGCGACCAGTGGCCTATGTGAGTCGGAGTCTTACCCCCTCGGAGAAGAACTACCCCACTCATAAGTTGGAGTTCTTGGCCCTCAAATGGGCAGTGGTGGACAAACTAAGAGACTACCTCTATGGGGCAGAGTTTACAGTAAAAACAGATAACAACCCTCTGACTTACCTATTCACCACTGCCAAGTTGGATGCCACAGGACACAGGTGGCTGGCTGCATTATCTGGGTTCAACTTCAGTCTTAAATACAGACCAGGGACTGGAAATAGGGATGCAGATGCCCTGTCCCGAAGATCTCATACCATGGCTGATGACTGGGAGGACTGGACTCAGGTAGCACCGGAGGGAGTGCGAGCCCTTTGTCAGGGGGCTGAATTTCAAGCCAGAGGGGGCTCCAGAGCCGAGGAGATAGGAGTTACCACAGTGGGAGTCCCAAAACACTACTGCGGGGTGACTCAACTTGAAGAGGAATGCTTACCGAAGCTGTCTAAGAAGGAACTGAGGTGCGACCAATTGGAAGACCCCATGGGGAGATTGGTCTTTGAAGCATTGGAAAACGAGAGTCCAGAGAAACTTCGACATCACCCCTCCAAGGAGGCTCGTCTGATAAGGAGATAGTTAGACAGGCTACAGGTCCATCAGGGAGTGGTCTACCGAAGGGGCCCCTCTGATGGCTCAGAGGATAAATGGCAGTTGTTTCTCCCAGAGAAGCACCGAGAGACTGTGCTGGTTGCCTTACATGACCAGCATGGTCACCTGGGAGCTGAAAGAACCTTCCAACTTGTCAGAAGCCGGTTCTATTGGCCCTGTATGAGGGCTGAAGTGGAGGAATATTGCCACTTCTGTGCACGATGCATCCAGAGGAAGACTCTACCCCATCAAGCTGCCCCAATGGGCCACCTACAGAGTCAAGGCCCAATGGATCTGGTATGCATTGACTTTCTCTGCCTCAAACCCGATTTGAGTGGATTGGGAAATGTTCTGGTGGTAACCAATCATTTCACCCGTTATGCACAGGCGTTCCCCACCAGAGACCAGAAGGCTTCCACTGTAGCTAAGGTGCTTCTAGAAAAATACTTTGTCCACTATGGATTACCACAGAGAATCCACTCCGACCAAGGAAGGGACTTTGAGAGTCGCCTGATCCGGAACCTACTGGACTCCCTGGGAGTGGAAAAGACCAGGACTACCCCTTATCATCCACAAGGAGATGCTCAGCCTGAGAGGTTTAACCGGACTTTGCTAAACATGCTTGGGACTCTGGAGACAGAGAAGAAGCAGCATTGGAGTCAACACATATCCACTTTGGTGCATGCCTACAATTGCACCACCAGTGATGTGACGGGTTACTCTCCCTATCGCCTCATGTTTGGGAGAGAAGCAAGATTGCCAGTGGATCTGGCCTTTGGCATTTCTCTAGACTATACCTCTGCTACCTCCCACAAAGGATATGTAGACAGACTTAGGTATAATTTGAAAGCGGCCTATGAACAAGCCCAAGCGGCCTCAGACCAGAGAGGGGCCCGAAATAAAAGGAACTATGATTTGAAGGTTCGAGTGCAAGACCTGCAGCCTGGAGACCGTGTTCTGCTACGCAACCTAGGGATCCCAGGGAAACACAAACTTGCTGATAGGTGGAGGTCTGAGCCTTACGTTATTTGTAGGAAACTCCCTGGACTACCGGTGTACAAGTTAAAGCCAGAGGGGAGAGTGGGACCCTTGAAGACCTGGCACAGAAACCACTTACTCCCGCTTAAAGAAGCAGTCAGGATACCTCCAGTGAGGAACCTACCGGAATCTGTTTCCATCTTGGATACTCCCAGACCCAACACTCGGTCTCAGACCTCTCGATCTGGAGGGGGACAGGTTTCTCAACCAAGTGAAGATGGGAGAGGAGAACTGGAGTGGCTATGGCCTTCCCCAACCCCGGAAAATCCCACCATAGACCTTCCACCCACTGAGGATATGCAGGATGGGACCCTGAACCCAGAAGCTACAGAGTTCATTCCATCCAGTGGCGTGCCTGAATGCTGGGAAGATATTCCGGGCCTGTACTCAGATGAAGAAGAGACAGAGGTCCCAGAACCAGTGACGATGTCAGAGAGTGTTCCTGAAACAAAGCCTGTGGCACCCAAGCCTGAAGTCCCAAGGGAGCAGAGAGCTCGCAGAGTCGTGAGACCTCCCATGAAGTTAACCTACCCTCAATTGGGAAAGAGCTCAGAGGACTCTGTTACCACCGCTAGAAGAAGTACCGAGTGCTCCAATCCTTCCACTGTTCATTTGGTGGAGGGCAACCCCAGCTCACCCTCTGGCACAGTTAGGCAGGCCACTCATGCCAGTGTGACCTGTGGGACAGGGAATCCCACCTCTGAGTTTTGGTGGCAATTCCCTGTACCAACATCATACTCCGCACTCTCTAAAATGGTTCAGGAATTTTGTTGAAATGTTTATCTTTGGGGACCAAAGAGTTTTAGTGGGGGGAGTGTGTAGCGGGGTGTTCCCCTTTAATCAGAGACAGGAAATTCCAGAGAGAGGGGAGTCGGGGGAAAGGAATATAAGGAGGGGGCGAGGCCTAGCTCGGTCTTTTTGGACACGGGGAGGCAGAGAGAGAGAGACACCTGTGCGGATCTGTGCTGTTCCAGGCCTGAAGCCTGGGGCCTGTGGAGCGAACCAAAGAGCCTTCCACCCCCTTTGCGAGCCTGGGTGGCATCCAGACTCATCTCTTCTGAAGTTATCTGGATCGGGGATCCGATCGCAGAAGCCGCTGTGGACGAGGACCGACACAGCCGGTGGAAGTTCCGGACTGAGGGAAGTGTTCCGGAGTGGTGAGCGAGCGAAAGCTCATCTTTAAACTGTTACTTTTATACTTTGTGCCTACTAGACTTCCGAGGCCTAACACCTCTGGTGAGGGAGAATTACCCCCCCCTATTGGATTACAAATACATGGTTTTAAATACTTCAAGTGCACCACCTTTACAGATCCTGTGCCGGTGAAGATTTGTGTTTCTTCTAAGACTGAGTTTCATGGTTAGGGATCAGGCCTGATCCGTTAGATAGTTATAAGTTAGTTATCACACCACAGGGTGTTTAGGTAACGGTCGCCCCACGTGGCGTTCCGTCCCCTTTCCATTGCTGGTACACACGCACACAGTATTGTGATTTATAACTGCAGGGACCTGCTTATGTGTTGTGAACCAAATGTTACATGCATGTTATCCCCTTTTTATCTTACCACTAACAGTAAAGTCAGTTATTATTTACAACATTGTCTATGAGTCTGAGTTATCAATCCACACACCCACATTTAAAGCATAAGTGATTGTTTATGTGAAATTGCTGTGGGTTAACTGTGCCAGAGCAGGTAGAGCAGATTGCCGGGGGGTTGAGGAAGCTGTACTCAGGGCCCAAATCAAAACTTGCGGCTCTCTTAAGTTGAGGGTATCGCTACACTTAGAAAATTCTTCAGTGGTACACCTCTGTGTCTGCAAGCAGCTCACCTCACTGCTGTTGGATAAACAGCAAACGCAGACCACAGAGTGCAGGTACAGTTCCTATATATAGTGCAGTGTGGTAGTCTCCTCTCTGTTGCTGCAGTCCTCTCAGAGGCAGATACAGGCCATACATGGAGATGCAAAGGCAAGGAGAGCAATCATAGTGTACCTTGGACAGGGAACCACAATGGGACAGATAACAATCTCACACAGTTGCATTCACTTGTTGTAAATGAGCGTGGGCAATACTCCACGAACGCCATGTTCGTAAGCCCTCAGTATGTGTGTGGATCAGGTCTAGTCCCCTTCTCTTTCCAGGTCATCAATTAGATGGATACTCTCTGTACAGCTCATTCCAATTATGGCTCTCCAAAAACTGTGCCTTCAGACCAGTAGTGTATTTAGGTTTTGTGCTGCCCTAGGTCTGACTAAACTCGTGCATCCCCTAATTTAAATATGACCCACCCCTTCCTGTCAAGGCCACACCCCTTTCTGTTTAAGACCCACCCTGAAATTTTCAAGTGGGGACACTAGTTCTGAGGGCCTGGGGGGGTGGATTACCTTAATTTGCATAGATTTCCTCTCACTTCCTGTTTGGCTATGGGGCAGGAAGTGAAGGGAAATCCCTGCAATGGGACAGGGATGGTAAAAAATAAACTGACAGGGGTTATAACCCTCCCTTACTCTATCCAAATTGAAAAAAAAAAGTGTTGCCTATAGTTCTACTCTACCCCAGACGATGCAATTTATTGCGAAACGCGTCGGGAGACTCCACTGCTGCCACTGATTATATCCAAAGCGCTTATCTACTGATGTAATGTAAGTGTTCCTACCTACATTAATTAAAGTTCTTTAGACTGTATCACGCTATGTGCCCTCCTTATTTTTTCCTATTTTGATACAGTTTCACCATTGGTCTACCATCACCGTGTTCACTGGCTTGGAGATTCAGTTCAATCATTCCGTTTTGAGTCGTGGAATATCTGTCTGTGGGATTCCCAGTCGAGGATCCAACCTCTACAGGGGACACATACACAGCCTGAGTTGACCCCATAAACATATGTTTATCGGGTCCACTCATTCCGGTAAGCCTCTAATTTATCCGGTGGTGGTCATCCTATATTCACTTTATCAGGATTCGTTGGAAGATTATATTTCACTTTGGATTGTTTATTTTATTTTATTTTTCATCAGAGAATCACTTATTAGAGACTCTTTGTTTTTCTAAATATTCACATATTATGTGTTGAATTTTGGACTGACACCTATTATTGTTTTTTTCATCCATTCACTTGGGTGTCATGCACTTTTGATGTATTATCTATAGCGCTACAATTTTTTTGTTATAGTTCTACTTTAAGCACAACTTTCTGATAATTTTATGGAGAGGACTAGGAAGATATAACCATGCCAATGGTGCAGTAGAAAACATATAGCACAGTGAGGAAGGTTTCTGGTCCAGGATGATAGGACAGTCAAAATTTAGAAGCAGCTTGCATTACACTAACAGTGTAGCACAAGCCGGCAGGGACTCTCTCTGTGCTGCCCCCCTGCAAAGTGCTGCCCTAGGCCTGGGCCTTGTTGGCCTAGGCCAGGATACAGCGTTGCTTCAGACGTCAGATCAGTCTCAAACAATGGCATTCTTCTTGTCACTCTTCCATAAAGGGCAGATTTGTGGAGTGCACGACTAATAGTTGTCCTGTGGACAGATTCTCCCACCTGAGCTGTGGATCTCTGCAGCTCCTCCAAAGTTACCATGGGCCTCTTGGCTGCTTCTCTGATTAATGCTCTCCTTGCCTGTCCTGTCAGTTTAGGTGGACGGCCATGTCTTGGTAGGTTTGTAGTTGTGCCATACTCTTTCCATTTTCAGATGATGGATTAAAAAGTACTCTATGAGATGTTCAAAGCTTGGGATATTTTTTTATAACCTAACCCTGCTTTAATCTTCTCCACAACTTTATCCCTGACCTGTCTGGTGTGTTCCTCGGCTTTCATGATGCTGTTTGTTCACTAAGGTTCTCTAACAAACCTCTGAGGGCTTCACAGAACAGCTGTATTTATACTGAGATTAAATTACACACAGGTGGACTCTATTTACTAATTAGGTGACTTCTGAAGGCAATTGGTTCTACTAGATTTTAGTTAGGGGTATCAGAGTTAAGGGGGCTTAATACAAATGCACTCCACACTTTTCAGATATTTATTTGTAAAAAGAATTTGAAAACCATTTATCATTTTCCTTCCACATCACAATTATGTGCCACTTTGTGTTGGTCCATCACATAAAATCCCAATAAAATACATTTACGTTTTTGGTTGTAACATGACGAAATGTGGGAAATTTCAAGGGGTGTGAATACTTTTTCAAGGCACTGTAGGTAGAAGAATACAGTTTTTATGGATGCGCTGTGGCCACTATAACCCTTTAGATCAGTGGTCATCAACTCCTGTCCTCAGGGCCCACTAACAGGCCAGGTTTGCAGGATAACTGAAATACTTCACGGGTGATATCATTTGCTGCTCAGTGATTGCAGTATTCTAGTCTACATCTCCCCAAGGTACCGTATATACTCGAGTATAAGACGACCCGAATATAAGCCGAGGCACCTAATTTTACCACAAAAAACTGGGAAAACGTATTGACTCGAGTATAAGCCTAGAGTGTCCATCTGCATGCCTCACTGTGCCCATGCCTCACTGTGTCCATGTGCATGCCTCACTGTGCCCATGCCTCACTGTGTCCATCTGCATGCCTCACTGTGCCCATGCCTCACTGTGTCCATGTGCATGCCTCACTGTGCCCATGCCTCACTGTGTCCATGTCCATGCCTCACTGTGCCCATGCCTCACTGTGCCCATGCCTCACTGTGTCCATGCCTCACTGTGCCCATGCCTCACTGTGCCCATGCCTCTCTGTGTCCATGTGCATGCCTAACTGTGTCCATGCCTCACTGTGTCCATGCCTCACTGTGTCCATGCCTCACTGTGCTCATGCCTCACTGTGCCCATGCCTCACTGTGCCCATGCCTCACTGTGCCCATGCCTCACTGTGTCCATGCCTCACTGTGCCCATGCCTCACTGTGCCCATGCCTCACTGTGTCCATGTCCATGCCTCACTGTGCCCATGCCTCACTGTTCCCATGCCTCACTGTGTCCATGCCTCACTGTGTCCATGCCTCACTGTGTCAATGCCTCACTGTGCCCATGCCTCACTGTGCCCATGCCTCACTGTGTCCATGCCTCACTGTGCCCATGCCTCACTGTGCCCATGCCTCTCTGTGTCCATGTGCATGCCTAACTGTGTCCATGCCTCACTGTGTCCATGCCTCACTGTGCTCATGCCTCACTGTGCCCATGCCTCACTGTGCCCATGCCTCACTGTGCCCATGCCTCACTGTGTCCATGCCTCACTGTGCCCATGTGCATGCCTCACTGTGTCCATGCCTCACTGTGCCCATGCCTCACTGTGCCCATGCCTCACTGTGTCCATGTGCATGCCTCACTGTGTCCATGCCTCACTGTGCCCATGCCTCACTGTGTCCATGTTCATGCCTCACTGTGTCCATGCCTCACTGTGCCCATGCCTCACTGTGTCCATGACTAGATTGACGATTATCATGGGAGTCTATGGAAGGGGTGCCCAGCTTTGAAAAATTGGTCCCCCAGACAACAAACTTTGGACACTTGTAGAGAAAGAGTGGGGCTACATGTGTGCCAAGCTTGGGGTCCAGAGGACCTACGACCGGCCGGTACCGGGTCCCCAAAGTCACTAAAGAAATTACCGTTTAACATGGGAGTCTATGGAAGGGGTGCCCAGCTTTGAAAAATCGGTTTTCCCCGGCCGTAGGTTCCCCGGACAACAAACTTTGCACACTTGTACAGGAAGAGTGGGGCTATATGTGTGCCAAGTTTGGGGTCCAGGGGACCTACGGCCGGCCGGTACCGGGTCCCCAAAATCCGGGAGATCAGGCACAAAAAGGTGTCTTGAGTATAAGCCGAGGGGGGCATTTTCAGCACAAAAAAAGTGCTGAAAAACTGGGCTTATACTCGAGTATATATACGGTAATACAGAAAACCTGGCCTGTTAGTGGGCCCGGAGGACAAGTTTGATGACCACTGCTTTGGACGACTTATTTCCTTCTTGTGATCAGAGTTCCCCTTTACCATTCCCTTGGCATTTACAGCAGAGGTGAGAGCTATTTCTCCGTAACTGGGGACAGTCCTGAGATTTGTTCTTCTAAATGCAGAATCAATAAGGAGTTTCATTTCCAAATAAATTAAAGTAGACACCGGGAATCCTTCACTGGAATGAGAGAAGAGGGAGAAGGGCGGAGGTAGAGGAACGACGAGCGTTGGGTACGGGGGATGAACGCGGGCGGCTCATAATGGAAATCCACATATATATTACTGCTGAGACATAATAGGGAAGAAACAATAGGTGTGGGATAGAGAGATAAGGCACGGAGGTGAAATAAGGAGTAAATACGGAGAGAGGAATAGGGAAGACAGATATGGAGAGATGGAGGATAGAGGTTAACATGTATCTTCCTGCAAGTGAGAGCAGCTAGATAAACCTCTTAGTAAGAAGATATTGTGCTGGTAACCTCTTTATTACGCTTATCACCGCAGGGAAGGGGGGAGAAGAGTAGGATCTGGGGCAGTCAGGATGAGGATATTAGCATGCTCTTATCGCCTTGCCAAGATAGGAATTATGGCGCTCTGCCACCATTGCAGAGTAAGGAAAACTGATATATGGAAAATTAGACTTAATTAACAGCGTTAGCTGCGGATAGGTATAGACGCGGGTTGAGCAAATGTAGAATTCTCTACAGAGATAATTGGCTGAGCCCCCTCGTTCATCTCTTTTCTCTACCACCTAGTAGGCCTACGAGTCTTTACTGACATGTTTGATTTCTCATCTTGCAAATCACCCGGTTGCCACACTGATCCTCTCTCTTCTATAATTTGGCTGACTCAGGACTCTTCTGCAGATCAGGGCTAAAATTCTTGATATGAGCACTAGTTCTGGTGTGGGTCGACATGACAGCCTGGCAACTAGCATTTTCAGAAGGTTAGCCGTTGCAGTCCTCCTATATCTTATAGGCCCCATTTACAACAGAGAGTTTTGTAGCACGAAGCTCCAAAACACCCAACAGGTCGGTGGGGGCGGCGTAATGCGTCGGCAATAACACACAATCAGTCCAGGTACTATTGAAATAACTTGTAATAAGTAGAGGCAAAATAGTTCAGAACAAGTCCGGCGGGAGGAAAGCTGACCGGGAACACTCACGGACAGGGCCGTAGATAAGGGGGTACCACCAGTCCTCTGTATGGGGCTCAGGCTGGTAGCAACTGAGTGAATCGGATGTGGGCAGGGAGGGTGATTGGCACAGAAGGGAGGAGGGGGCAATTACTGGAATCGATTCCCTGTATGGCTCTCTCTGCAGCAGCTGGAAGCTGGCTTCTTCTCCTCTCCCTCCTGCCGGCTTTCAGCTGCCACAGAGAAAGCCATACAGGGGATTGATGTAATTAACCCCCCCACACACACACACTGCACTGATCACCCTCCCTGTGTGGGCACCATGCACCATGCATTTCCCCCTGCTCCCCTGTATGCCCCCCTCACCCTTCACAGTGCTTCCGGTATCCCTGCTCCCCTTTCCACCCGCAGCTGCAAGCATACAATAGGATCCTTTAGGATGGAGACTGGAGGGAGGCATAGCTCCCAACTGTCCCTGATTCCAAGGGACTGTCCCTGATTTGGAGCAATGTCCCTCTGTCCTTCATTCCTCCTCATTTGTCCCTCGTTTTGGTCTGATCTATATAGTTGTATATAAAATGCACTTTTTATCTATAAAAAAGTGTTTTCCAGCACTAAAACTTTCATCTCATTTCTAAATTACTGCATTAGTAAATTCCAAAAGCCAATATAAAGGAATACTAGTGGTAAAAAAAGCACTTGTGGGTTTAACCAATCTTGTTTATTTTTTTGTACAATTCTCCTTTAAGGGGGTGTGGCCAGGGGTGTGTCCTATGCTTGCATACGTTTGCTGATAGGTGTCCCTCATTCCCATCACAAAAAGTTGGGAGGTATGGGGAGGGTTCAGTAAATATGTCACATTTACCAGCCCCTTCCTTTCCAGAATGAACACCACTCACTGTGGGTTAGGGTAGGGTGGAAAACATAAGACTGTTTACTCAAACACAGGCACAAAGAGATATAAAACTCAGGGGACAACCCTCCTTCTTTGCATAATGACACAAGGCGGGGTAAACTACATGCAGTAACAAGAGACACACATGTGTATTCAAACTACTCATCAGTAGACCCTCTTATCAGCAGGGAGGGCTGTTAGAGGAATTCCCCCTCCCTCCACCCTGCCCCCGGTCTACATGATAGAAACACATATACATTCCATAATAGGTTGCTCCCCAGGCAGACAGAAACAACAGAACAATGGGATACAGCCACACCTCAAACGATCTAGTAAAAAGTCCACAAAAGTTTGAGACCAAGCTCATACAATATTCCAGCAGTTGGAAAGTTGGAATTAATTTATCTTTATATTAGGGCTGTGGAAATTAACTATTAATTCCTTGATTAATCGATTAATTGTTTTGATCGATCAAAACTGTTTTGATCGGTACTCACCCATGCCCCAGCTTTCGGGTCTTCAGGGAGATCTGGTGACGTCACGGACACCGGCGGGGCTTGCCGTGTCCATCTGAGGGGCTCCTTTGCTGTGCCTTCATATCTGCATGCCGGCGGGACCTTACTATCTGCCACACGCAAGGGCTGTTACACTTCCCTCTATCGCTTCCCTCTATCAACCTGGGATTCTACAGCCATCCACTGGGAGTTGTGATAGTTCCCTTCACGGGACATCTACATGCCGGCGGACTGATGTTAACCCCTCCTCATCTGGATTCAGCAGTGGTATCGTTGTACACATTTTTATACCAGTATCATACTTAGACACATGTTTTTATGACTGCTTTTGCTACCGTTTGGTATTACTTGCACCATTTTTACAGTTTATGTAGCTACATCGATTTTATCTCCAGTGCAATATTTATTTTGTTACCTACTTGAAGACTATAAAAGTTTTAATGCTATTCCCATCGAGCGCTGCCTTTGTGTGTTTTTTGTATCCTGCCATCCATTTTTCCAGTGGTTGGTAGCTGCACTGGGAATCGGCCTGCAAGGAGATCAGCTAAAAGTAGTTGGATCTGTATGTGCGTTATAATTAATCAAAATTTGTCGATTAATCGATTTAAAAAAAAAAACGATTAATCGAACACGAAAATTTTAATCAGTAACAGCCCTAATTTCTTTGTGTCTTGAGGGATATTGTTCAGAAATATTACTGTCCCGAGTGAAAGAGCTCCTTCATTCTTTCAATCCAAACCACACATATAAAACCCTGGATAACAGGGGTAACACGAAATGCTGAGTCCGTTGTGGTTGAATGGTGGTGAGTCTGGTTAGTGCAGACCCGACTGGGGTTCTAGGTCACTCTGTGCCCCTAAAAGACACAGGGTGACTTACACATATGAGGGGCCGGGGGAGCAGGACAAAGAGTTTCCAGGGCTCTCTAAGGTAATCTGGGTTCCACAAGCCCTCCACCCAAAGTGACTCCCGTCACAGCCCTGTAATCTACTTTTCATGCAATTTTTTTCTACCTCCTTGTAACTGTAGCGGTCTCACTCACTCTCTCCCTTCTTCTTCTCGGCTGGTTTACTCGTCTAGGGGGACCAGGGGGGAGGGGTGAGGTGCTGCAACCAGCTCGCCCCTCTTATGTGTGTAGAGGTTTGAGCTATGATCTTTACCTTCGGGTCTGTGTCCCTGTCCAGAGATTCCACTTCAAATATGACAGGTAGATAGGTGAATGTAGAACACTTTGCTCCTAGAAAAGTAAGCCCACACCAAGTGACAGTACAACATCTATATTTATTACCCCAGAGATAAATATGCCTCTTTGCAAGCAGACAGGTTGATACAAACACGAACTTGGTGGGGAGAGGGTTCAGGCACAATCCTTTCGGATCAGAGAAGCTGTTAGGAGTTCACAACAACTTTTGGCGCACGGTCGCTGCCACCGATCGTGAGATTGGTCCCTGCCACAGACCGGGTGAACGATGAGGTCTCTGCCACAGACCTTAGGATAGGTCTCTGCCACCGACCTGATGCGGCTGGGTCTCTGCAAAGACCATAGAACATGGACTACCTTCTAATGACGACCCCTGTTAGGGAGATGATCCATCCCGGATGGTCCCCAGAGGCCTGCACTGTCACCAGCCAATGCTGCGCTGGATCTTCAGGTCAGGTCACCTCCCTGGTTCTCCTCGCCCGAGACTCGGGTCCCCCCACTCGGTGGGCCCCTAGGTATCTTCTCCCATGCGGGACCCAGTCGAAGGTACTGGGCCCCAGGCCTCGGCTAGTACCTCACCCCAGGCTTAAGGTGCCTAAGATGGAACTCGAACTCCCTCGCACCCAGGCTGAGGGCACCTGGGCGCGGACGACAGAACAGCAGCCCCCAGGCTGAAGGTGCCTGGGGCTCAGACCTGGTGCAAAAGATGTCCGCCCCCTTTATACCCTCCCCCAGCAGGCACAGCAGTTTCTCCGCCCCGCTGTACTACTGCCGCGAGAGGACACAAAGGGCACAGCCCTACAATGATGGTTCAACCCCAGCCCAAGGCGACAGCGCCACCCAGGGGCCGTAGGGAACCGAACACCATTATATCCTCCACTAATCAAATTGGCCATAGATCTCTAACAATTAGTGTATCTGGGCCATGCTACCACCCAGATACTCCCCCTAAATGTTAACCCCCGCTACATAACATTCTCCGTGAGCTCCAAAGCGTTTTCTTTTCCCCCTCACTTGCATTTGTTTGGAACAAGCAGCACATGTTAGTTGCAGTCAT
This sequence comes from Rana muscosa, assembly GCA_029206835.1. NCBI lineage: Eukaryota > Metazoa > Chordata > Amphibia > Anura > Ranidae > Rana > Rana muscosa. Next base: position 52,614,067 of record CM055128.1, on the reverse strand, counting down.
GTGCACTGCTCTATGAACAATAGAAATGCCATAGTCCATAGCCTGGAGCCCATCTCCAAAGCGAGCAAGAGAGGGTGGCTACATTCCCACATACAGTGGGACCATGGAGAATGAACGTAACCACCCTCTAACGGGAAGTCAGATCACAGCAGCCAAAAAAAAGGCTATGTGGGATTTTCGTCAGATTAGGTGACCTGTTAGACTTTGTAACGGAAGTGATGTTCCGTCGCCGCCATCTTGCTACACCCCTCGCTCGCCCACAGTAAGGATACAGTGAGAAGGCGGCAAGCGGACATTTTGTTACACCCTCGGCCTCGGGAGTCCTGCATTTCACACCTATTTTTAACAGTAAACTCAGCCTATATAGTGAAATACAGTATTTAACCACTTGCCGACTGCCCGCCATCGATTGACAGCGGCAGAATGGCACTCCTGCGCAAATCGTCGTAGCTGTACGGCGGGCACTTTAAGGAGTATAGGGGGCGAACGCGTGCCCGCTGTGTCCCTAAGGAGCCGTGTCTCACTGTATCCTTACTGTGGATGAGTGCAGGGTGTAGCAAGATGGCGGCGACGGAACGTCACTTCCATTACAAAATCCGACCGGTCGCCTAATCTGACGAAACATGGGCATTTGGAGGAGGTTGAGAGCAGCAGAAGGGACTTTTTCAGTTAAGAATACAGTACATACTTGAATTTTTTTTTGTTAAAACCAGAGATTAGTGTCACTTTAATTACAGAAGTGAGCAGGAGAACATGTCCCTTACTTCCCCTTCACTGTCCAATCACAGACAGGAGGCAGCTGTATCGCGAGATCACCAGGCATGTACAGTGGAACCTTAGTAACGTGGTTAACGAGCGTTTTGAATAACGAGCAACTTATTTTTTTACATTCTGACTCGGTTTGCGAGTATTGTCTTGCAAAACAAGCAGAATTCAAGCTAATGGGTTGTGCAGTACCGCATTTGGTCAGAGGTGCGGTGGCGCCGGTGACACTCCGAATGGTTCGGGGGTGTTCGTAAATACTCAGAATCACTCGGAAATACTCCATTCCTGAGTGTTTCCGAACCTTTTAGAGGGTTTTCGAGATCAGCCGAGCTGTCCCAGAGGCTCTCTGGCGCCCCACCCCCCGTCTGGCCACACACGGTATTGCATGCCATAGAGTCAATGCAGAACGAGCTATCTTCCTTTTCATTGACTTCTATGGGGAAACTCACTTTGATATGCGAGTGCTTTGGATTACAAGCATTCTCCTGGAACAGATTGTGCTCGTAATCCAAGGTTCCACCGTAGTGTTGTGTGGCAGAGCTGTGTAAACCTCAGGACTGGATGGCAAGAAATATGAATACAATCCCAAATATGTATTGCAACGGTTGTATTTTGCTTGGAGGTCAGCTTTGATTTCATTTATTTGTTTTGGAAAGTTTAGGAAGAAATGATTTGTCCTCCTATACGTCCCACCTTTAATTAACCTCCAGCAGGGCGTGCAAATAAAAATATTATAGGGGGAGATTTTGTCTTAATAAGAAGATTGGGAAGAAAAGGAAAAGCAGCAGTTAGTGGCCTCGGAAGGCAATGCTATTTTTACCTTCCTACATGTTTTGTTTTTCGGTGTATTAGCTGAAGCAGCACATGCAGAAGCAGCAAGTCAGTGACTGCTCAGCAAAAAAGCAAAAATCCCCACACAATTCATAATCCCACAGGGCAGCTCAGTACTATGTGACTCCAATAATTCTAGCTACAGCGATATTAGCATGAGACCGATGGACTAATCTGCAGGACCGATCTGTACGTTAGGTGTGGACATCATCAATGCTTAAAGCGGAGGTCCCACGAAAAAAAAAAAAAATGAAAAGCCAGCAGCTACAAATACTACAGCTGCTGACTTTTAATAAATGGACACTTTACCTGTCCAGGGTGCCCGCGATAGTGGCAGCCGAAGCCAAGCAATCGCTCCTCTCTCGCCACGCTCGGTGAGGGAATCAGGAAGTGAAGCGTTGGGACTTCACTGCCCGGTTCCCTACTGCGCATGTGCGAGTAGTGCGGCGCGTTCCCAGTGGTCCCCGCTATCTCCTGGGACCTGTGTGTTTCCCAGAAGACAGCAGGGAGACGGGGACGGGAAATGGAGTGACTCCCGTGGGAGTCTCTCCCCGGAAGTTGGTGAAAATACCTGTATTAGACAAGTATCTGCACCCCCCTCCCCCTGAAAGGTGCCAAATGTGACACCGGAGGGGGGGAAGGTTCCGAAAAGCGGAAGTAAAATTTTTGGGTGGAACTCCGCTTTAATAGTTTGTTCCACACAAAAGTGATATTAACCCCTTTTCGTTTTCTAAGCACTCTCTGCAGCCAGTGTGAACACTAATGGCGCGTACACGTAACGCGTACACACGATCGGACATTCGGACAACAAAACCGTGGATTTTTTTTCCGACGGTTGTTGGCTCAAACTTCTCTTGCATACACACGGTCACACAAATTGTTGGAAATTGCGAACGTCTTGCGTACACACTTGCGTACACGTCTTGCGTACACACGATCGGACATTCGGACAACAAAACCGTGGGGTTTTTTTTCCGACGGATGTTGGCTCAAACTTGTCTTGCATACACACGGTTACACAAATGTTGTCGGAAATTGCGAACGTCAAGAACGCGGTGACGTACAACACTACGACGAGCCGAGAAAAATGAAGTTCAATGATTCCGAGCATGCGTCGAATCGATTGCGAGCCTGCGTAGGATTTTTGTGCGTTGAATTGTGTACACACGGTCGGAATTTCCGACCACAACTTTTGTGGTCGGAAAAATTGAGAAAACCAGCTCTCAAATTTTTGTTGTCGGAAATTCCGACAGCAAATGTCTGATGGAGGCTACACACATCGAACATTTGTTGTCGGAAATTCCGACCGTGTGTACGTGGCATTACTGAGTATGCAGGTTCTTTAGGTTCCAGTTTAACCATTTCAATACCGGGCACTTTCACCCCCTTCTTGCCCAGGCCACTTTTCAGCTTTCAGTGCTGTCGTGCTTTGAATGACAATTGTGCGGTCATGCTACACTGACTGTACCCATATGCCATTTTTATCTTTTTTTTTAGACAGACAGAGCTTTCTTTTGGTGGTATTTAATCACCACTGGGGTTTTTTTTGCAAAAAAACTATATAGGCCAAAGATTTTGAAGAAAAAAAAAATAGTTTTTCTTAGTTTCTGTGATAGCATTTTGCAAAAAGTAATGTTTCTTCTTCACTGATGTGCGCTGATGAGGCTGCACTGATGAGGCTGCACTGATGTGCGCTGATAGGCTGCACTGATGTGCGCTGATGAGGCTGCACTGATGGCCACTGATAGGCTGCACTGATGGCCACTGATAGGCTGCACTGATAGGCTGCACTGATGAGGCTGCACTGATGTGCGCTGATGAGGCTGCACTGATGGCCACTGATAGGCTGCACTGATGGCCACTGATAGGCTGCACTGATGAGGCTGCACTGATGAGGCTGCACTGATGGCCACTGATGAGGCTGCACTGATAGGCTGCACTGATGAGGCTGCACTGATGGCCACTGATAGGCTGCACTGATGGCCACTGATAGGCTGCACTGATGGCCACTGATGAGGCTGCACTGATAGGCTGCACTGATGGCCACTGATGAGGCAGCACTGATGGCCACTGATAGGCTGCCTATTCTCACTTTCCCTGCTACATTCTCTATAACATCCAGTAAGGGCCGGTTCACATCACATGTAGTCCAGTGCATTTTTATTTATTTTTTGCATCAAAAACGCATGGAAAGTTGGTTATATGGTTTCCAATGGCGTAGTTCACACCAGTGCAGTCAGTTCCAGAAAAAACAAGTAGAACATGCTGCATTTTTCTGCACTGAACTGTACTGGAATGTGGTAAGATGCATCAAAAACGCACCTAAACACACCGAAAACGCACATATCCTTATTTAAGGTGAAGAAAAAAAAGAGCGGAAAAAAATGCACCGGAATTCCTCAAAGACGCATCAAGAATTCATCAACAACGCACTAAAAACGTGCACGCAGAAACGTATCAGAACGCATCTGGGCTGCGTTTCTATGGTGTGAACCAGCCCTCAATGAACGCTCAAGAGTGAGATGCCCTCATAAGGGGTGCAGTGCCTCTCATCTTGTAACTTGCAACAAAGTTACAATGTACAGCCTGAGTGATCACTGGGGGAAAGGAGACAAAGGTAATGTTTTCCCTTGCCTGCAGCAGACTGGTAACATCATTTTAGCTTAGATACAGTGACTTGACTGGAGATCAAGAGCGGAAAATGATAAAAGGTACGGCATTTTGAAAAAAAAATAATCTTGCTGTATATTGTAAGCCAGGGGCGTCAAACTCTATTTCACCGAGGGTCGCATCAGCATTATGATTGTCCTCAAAAGGGCCGGTTGTATCTGTAAGATTAGATGTCCAGCACATTCCCCTTCCCATTTATTAGATGTCAAGAGCCACCCCACCATCAGAAGTCGAGTCCCCCACTCTCCCTTACATCACAGTGTACCCCCCTTTCCTTATGCTGCTGCTGGGAAGAAGCTGGATGCATTGCTTGAAAGCAGAAAGTAAGGGTCTGGAGGAGGACCAGAGGAGGGCTGGAGCTCTCTTGCAGCTGCAGGAGAGGTGCAAGGGCCACATGAAATGGCCTGGAGGGCCTGATTCGGCCCGTGGGCCTTGTGTTAGACATTACAAGATGTCAAGAATTGATTGCATGTAGATTTGTAAAGTTACTGAGTAAAGATCCACTATAAAAAATATCTGGTATTCCACAGCAATGATTAATATTCCGGTTATAGTTTGTCTGCTGCAGTATTGAAAATGAAATAAATATTAGACTTATTGCAATCGGCACAAAGACATTCCTTTCAGTTTTAATATGAGACGCCATAAACAGAATATCGGAATTCTCTGGAGAGAAGCTCCAGAACTCGGCATTCCTCATTACATGTGGGAACAATGGTCTGTAAATCTATTAACAATTAGAAGGTAATGTTATATTTTAATTGCAAAATGAGGATACGGCCTCCTGCTGAGCCATGAGCTCCAGTCATGTTGCACTTTTTAGACAGCAGAATAAGCAAACGGAAGATTTAACTCCCCGTCTATGCTAGCTGTTCCATTCGCTGATGTCCTATATATGTCGGCTGCTGATGCAGTGGCGTTATCTCCAACATGAAGGCACATCAAGGGAACCTTTCATTAATGACCAAAAGAATGTTCACTTAAAGTGTTCGAACGGAAATTCCGACAACAAATGTCCGACGTGAGCTTTTGGTTGGAAATTCCGACCGTGTGTAGGCTCCATCGGACATTTTCTGTCGGAATTTCCGACAACAAAAATTTGAGAGCCGGTTCTCAAATTTTCCGACAACAAAAGTTCTTGTCGGAAATTCCGATCGTCTGTATCCAATTCCAACGCACAAAAAAAACACGCATGCTCAGAATCAAGCAGAAGAGCCTATTGAACTTCATTGATCTCGGCTCGTCATACATCTTGTACGTCACAGCGTTCTTGACGTTCGGAATTTCCGACAAGATTTGGTGTATGCAACACAAGTATGAGCCAACATTCCGTCGGAAAAAAATCCACGTTTTTTTGTCGGAATTTACGATCGTATGTACAAGGCATTACTAAACCCAGGAGCCTGCATTCACTATATCTGGTCTCCCACCGTACACAGAACATGGAAATGCAATTATTTTAGTAAATATAAATAAATACCTTTTCTCATCAGCAGTATAGAGCAGTCTTGTGACTTCTATCAGTTCCTGGTCAAGCTTGTTGGAGGAGTTTTCATATTGCACTGAGCTGTCCTATGAGGCTGCAGGACACCTGACCCTCTGTCTGGACAGTGCTGATTGGCCCTGTGCTGATCACATGAACTCTCCCAAGAAAAAAAAAAACCTCTCTAGCAATACACACCAAACTGAGCATGTGCAGCCTGACTCCAAAGGCTCTGTCTTTCCTGGACTTGTCCGGGGGACAGTGCATGGAGGGGAGGATCTGTGCATATAGAATCAAGCAGCCTTTTTACACAATGTGGAGGATTAACCCCTTAGGTTCCACAGTGAGTATATCAAGCATGCTTTACTGCACATACACACTGATTTTACTGTTGTGGGTTTAGTAACACTTTAAGCTGGCCATACAATTGTAGATTTTCGGCTCAGCCCATCGCTTTAATGAGTGTGGGGGGGGGGGCAGAGCAGAGAGCTGGTGACTGACAGTCACCAGCTCTTTACTCAGGGAGCTCTGAGAACCGAGCGATCGGCAGTCTTTGATCATTTAGTTCTCAGCCTTACAGCCCACTGGGGATAGATGCAGCACCTAGGTAACTATGATTCCAAAAAATGTCCATACTTCTCTTTTAAGTTGACAATGCTTGCTCAGTGAGTCTGTGGAAGAGCAGTGTTGTCGCCTTAGGACAGGACTAGAAGCCCTCTGATCATCTTCATAACTGGGGGGGAAGTGGGCTGTAGTCCACACAGGGAACTGAGAACAATGCTAACTGATAACAGTGCAGCATGTTGAGGGCATGTGGCCTGGTATGGTTCAGGAGGAGGGTATCGATTGGGCCCTCTGTGCCATTTTTTTTCACATTTTTCTATTGCCGGCAATGTTTTTTTTTTAATTCAGCTGTCAGCGGGGAAGCCCATTGAAAGCTGATGACTCATCCGTTGTTAAGGACGCAGCAGCTGACTTCCCAGCCTGCTCCTTAACAACCAACTATTCACTATTTCATGATTAGGCAAAGCTTTGTCCAATCAGGGCTTAGATGGCACAGTGCATTGTGGGGTGATCGTTGGGCAAATATCCCGCCCAGCGTCCTGCAAATTGGAGTATTCCCTGAATCCCAACACTTGCCCATTTTTTCTGCTTTCAACACATCAACTTCATGGGCAACATGTTCATTTGCTGCCTAATATATCCCACCCACTTTCAGGTGCCATTTTAATGAGATAACTATTTTTATTCACTTTACCTTTCATAATGTTATGAAAGGTCAGTGTAGACCAGAGTGACCAGAAGGTGGATGCAAACAATGGATTGGGCAGTTGTTCTGTTGCGGCACAGCAAGTGATGGCCTGATCAATATCAATATTCATTGGGACTCTATATTATCTAACAACAAAAAAACTTCTTGAGGAACCAGATTAAATTTGAGAAGGGGGTGCTTGGTGGTCCAGAGAAAATGAGGGGGCCAAAGGAAGACAGGGAGTCACTACATGGAGGGCTTGCAAACACTTGAAATTCCCCTTCAAGCGACTCTGTCATAAAAACAAGTTCCCCAAACATATTTGTAAAATAAAACGGAATTCTTAACCTTCCTGCCACCAGAACGCTATAGCCCTGTACACACGATCGGTTTAACCGATGAAAACCGTCCGATGGATTGTTTTCATCAGACAAACCGATCGTGTATGGGACCTATCGGTCTTTTTTCCATCGGTTTTAAAAAATAGAACATGTTTTAAATTTTTCCGATGGATAAAAAACCGATCGAAAACTCTGATCGTCTATGGGCAAGTCCATCGGATAAAAAACCCACACATGCTCAGAATCAAGTCGACGCATGCTCAGAAGCATTGAACTTCATTTTTCTCGGCTCATCGGAGTGTTTTACGTCACCGCGTTTGGAACGGTCGGTTTTTTGACTGATGGTGTGTAGGCAAGACTGATGGAAGTCAGCTTCATCGGATTTCCGATGGACAAAACCATCGGATTAGAATCCATAGGATATCCGATCATGTGTACGAGGCTTATCTGTTTAATGGAAACCTTCTTCTGATGTCCACAGGAAAATGAAACTTCCTGGAGTGTCGATCTCCCGGGTCTTCCTCAGATTTCACTAGTTCCTCTCGCTGATGTCCACATCATTACTGCATTGATGTGCAGATCAGCAGAAGGAACCAGCAGATCAATACTCCCAGAAATTTGGTTTTCCATACTGACTTTGGAAGACTTTATGCACGGACAGTGGCAAAGTAAAGTCTTTTTTTTATGACTAGGTAGCTTTAAGGTTCAAAGCATAACTCCACTTTTGTTGAGAAAAAAACATTCCCCTCTGGGTGATCGATGCACATTCAGGGCCAGTGTTACCACTAGGCAAACTAGGCAGCCGCCTAGGGCGCACTGCTGCCTAGGGCACCCGGCCACTGGTGTTCCTACTTTCTTCTCTCTGGAGCAAGCAACTAAGTCTCAGCAGTAGCAGGCAGCCGCCGCTCCGTTCGCACATAGGGGGTTATTTACAAAAGGCAAATCCACTTTGCACTACAAGTGCAAGCTACAAGTGCAAAGTGCACTTGAAATTGCACTGAAAGTTCACTTGGAAGTGCAGTCGCTGTAAATCTGAGGAGAAGATCTGAAATGAGGGGAAGCTCTGCTGATTTTATCATCCAATCATGTGCAAACTAAAATGCTGTTTTTTATTTTCCTTGCATGTCCCCCTCTGATCTACAGCGACTGCAATTCCAAGTGCACTTTCAGTGCAATTTCAAGTGCACCTTGCACTTGTAGTTTGCACTTGTAGTGCAAAGTGGATTTGCCTTTCGTAAATAACCCCCACAGTGTCAGAGGCGCAGCAGCGGCCTGTGTCTGTGTCTCAACTCCCAAATGAATGGAAGCAAGCAAACATTCATTGATGGGCACTAGTAGGCTGCATTTGATGGGCACTGGTGAGGCTGCAATGATGGGCGCTGGTGAGGCTGCATTTGATGGGCCCTGGTGAGGCTGCATTTGATGGGAGCTTCATTAAAAAGGTTGGGTATAAATGGGAAGGGCAAAAGGGGGTGGAGTCAGGGGTGAAGCCAGAGGGGGGGGCGGCAAAATTGGTTTTCGCCTAGGGTGTCAAAAATCCTTCCACGAGCCCTGTGTGCATTGCAAGGATTATAACAACCTTTGTTGCAGATTCCTACCTTTTGTTATTCTAAAGAAATCCCTGTGTTTGTCTGTGCCTCTGTACTGAGTAGGTCTAATGGGAGTGGTTTCATAAATTAACTGTCAGGTGTGCAGCTGCAGGGCACTAATGAAGAAATCTGCTGGGCCTTCATCCCTTTAGACATGCTCCTATTGAAAGTATCTCTCCAAAAATGAAATTTTTGTTGCAGGGGATGCCTGAAATCTGACTTGTATCTTAGGCAGACTTCTGGGAAAATTGGTGAGCCAATCACACAAGCAGGAAATGATGTTTCTGGGGAGTGGTCAGTACACATTCTGTGTACAGAACACCTCCAGGTAGCCATATTGCATTGCATTCTCAGAAAACAACGGCTGCAGATTGAAAAGTAAAGGTATTTTTTAATAACATTCAATTACAATATGATTAGTGTCACAATTATATGTGCTGTATTATTTTTTCTTCAATTGCTATTTTTTTCCCCACGAAAGTGGAGTTACCCTTTAACCACTTGCCGACTGATGCGATATACGGCGGCAGAGTGGCACCACTGCGCGAATCGCTGTACCCATACGGTGGCTCCTTCAAGGGCCATAGCAGGCGCGCACGCACCCACTACACAGCGGGGGACCCGATGCACGTGGCCAGCTGGCGCGATCGCGGGCATGAGAGCCAGAACAGGGATTTGTGTGTGTAAACACACAAATCCCTGTTCTGACAGGGGAGGAGAGACAGATCGTGTGTTCCTACTAAGTAGGAACAGCAATCTGGCTCCTCCTCTAGTCAGTCCTATCCCCTTCCTCACAGTTAGAAACAAACCTAGGGACACACTCTTAACCCCCTGATCGCCCCCTAGTGTTAACCCCTTCCCTGCCAGTGTCATTTATACAGTAATCAGTGCATTTTTATAGCTCTGATCGCTGTATAAATGTCAGTGGTCCCAAAAAAGTGTCAAAAGTGTCCGATCTGTCCGCCGTAATGTTTCAGTCCCGCTAAAAATGACATAAATCGATCTCCTTGTTTGTAGATGCTATCATTTTTGCGCAAACCAATCAATGTACACTTACAGTGTTTTTTTTTACCAAAAATATGTAGAAGAATACATATTGGCCCAAACTGATGAAGAAATAATTTTTGGGATATTATAGCAAAAGGTAAAAAATATATATTTTTTTCAAAATTTACGCTCTTTTTTTGTTTATAACAAAAAAAAAAAAAAAGCAGAGGTGATCAAATACCACCAAAAGAAAGCTCTATGAGTCCACCTAGTGGATGCACATGAAAATACAAAATAATAATATGCAATATTTAATACTCACCTTTAGAAAAATATTTTTTAAAACACGAATATTTCAGTCCAGGCTATAATAATGAAAATATCGACAAAAGTGCTATACATTCCCATTAAATAAAAACATTGCATATAATGTTATAGTGCATATACTGTAGATTCCCAAGCATATTTTGTGCATTTGCAGGTTAGAAAAGTTGGAACAAATAATTAAATCGGCCTGGTATGCAAAGAAAATTACTTAAGCAGCTAATGACAACAAACTGGATGTGTTGGCATGGAGAGACAATTCAGCTGTACAGTATTCATTTGATGGATCTTTCATATGATTTGTATGTTTAACTTCAGCGCCAAGCAGCTGGCAGTACGGGCAAAGCTGATAAGACATTCGGCAGCCAACTGGTGACATGTCCAAACAGCCCATCTGCTGGTATGTGGCCAGATTAAAGGGCCACTAAGCACTCAAACTTTTCTCACCAAAGCATTCCGTTAAGTGCTATTTATATATTTATATGTAATACAGCCAGGGCCGCCATCAGGAATTTTGGGGCCCCTTACCCCCTTACACAGCTTCAGGCATGGGCCCCCTGGGGCAGAGAACCGGGGGGGGGGTGTTCTGCAAGATGAGAAGCGGGGGGGGGGGGTGCCACGAATTGAGAGGCGGGGGGATGCTTCTGTATGTCCCCCCGAGAATTAAGGTCGGGGGAGCTTTGGGGCTTGGGCTCCTGGGGACCACCGGGCCCCTTACAAGAAAAAAGAAAAAGAAAAAAAAAATTGAGAAAAAAAAGGAAAAGGGGGAGGGGGGTTGCCATCCGGGCCTCGGGGCAGAGAACCGAGGGGGGGGGTGCTGCAAGTTGAGAATTGAGAAGCGGGGGGTGCTTCCGTATGTCCCCCCGAGAATTAAGGTCGGGGGGGGGGGCTTTGGCCCATCCCCTGGGCCCCTTACAAGAAAAGAAAGAAAAAAATTAGAAAAAAAAAAGGGGGGGAGGTTGCCATCCGGGCCCCTTACATGTGTACTGCCTGTACCGCCCTGATGGTGGCCCTGAATACTGCTCATGTAATTCCAGAGGGCCCAATAATATCAATGATGGTGCACAATTCTTCCCAATGACCCCAACGATGGGTCCCAGTGACATCAATGATGGTGCACAATTCCTCCTGAGACACCAACGATGGGGCCCAATAACATCAGTGATGCACAATTGCTCCAAATGACACCAACGATGGGGCCCAATAACATCAGTGATGGTGCACAATTCCTCCTAAGACACCAACGTTGGGGCCCAATAACATCAGTGATGGTGCACAATTGCTCCAAATGACACCAACGATGGAGCACAGTTCCTCCCTCTGAAACAAATGATGGGGCATTTTTTTTCCCACTGACAACAGGACCTTTTCTACTCCCAGTGCCCGCAGTCTGACCCCCCTAATGTCTGAAGGACGGTAAACTATCCCTTTGTTTAGAAGGTCTGCAGACCCCTGCCCTACACCAAACCAAGCAGTTAATCATTTGGCCTTTTGCCATAAACTGGCCCAGATATACAGAGAAAGGTAAAGCGATGACGCAGATTACAAGACTTTTTGTTCCATTGCCCGGCGTCCAGGTATATGATTCCAGGTTCTGCATCTTTTTCTAATTTACCTTTTTAGCAGTTATCAGCTAAGTGCCTGCTTTTCTGTGTCAGAGAGCTTTGACTTGATATCACTGTTCCTCTATGGAGAGGCTGTTTAGTAAGATTTAGCAAATTGTGTTACTATATTTAAGATCGTTCTCTCATTGTTCTCTCCAAAACGTTAACTAGAAATAATAATTCGGGCTCAGTTTAATTTTATTTGTTTAAAACAAGGTCTTTTTCTAAAGTTAACATTAGGTGCTGGTTCACGCTGGTGTGATCTTTGATTTGACTTGAGTCGCACAGAATCACATGACAAGGGAAATCACATTTTTTCAGTGATGCCCCTTCACATCTATGCGACTGTGTAGTGCGATTTTGGAAAAGGTTTCTGTGCTACTTTGGTGCAATTTGGCTCCATAGGAATATGCCTACGTCAAAGTCGCACTACATTATTGCACTGTTAATCGCATCAAAATTGCATCGCATTAGTGTGAACTGAACCTAAGTAAATAAGTCGCACCCATGACACTGAATTTACAGAGCATTTTAGATTTTCTAAGTGGGAAGCAAAGCAGAAGGCACTCATTTTCAGGAATTGAGATGGGCCACATCTGAGCAGAACAGACGTAGAGTCACTCTGACTTCCTTCAGCTGTGTGTGTACACTTCAGCTTGAGCTACTGAGCACTGTAAAGCAGCTGAGGATAACCTAAGAAAATGAGCCGAAAGCTCAACTCAAAGGCTGGATATGTAAATTATGAAATAGAATTTCATATTTACCTGCCCAACAAAAGGCATTTTATCATGTATTTTGCAGTTGAATCACTAATACACCTGCAATGTAACCGCTTAAGGACCGCCCCACGTACATATACTGCAGCAGGGCGGTCCTTTAGCGCAAAATCATGCACCTGTACATGATTTGTTCTATCGGCTCTGGGGCACACGCGTGCGCCACCGGAGCTGCATTCCCGCTGTGATTGGACACAGCGGGAGCCAATCAGCGTCCAGGGCCCGCCGATCGTTTATTGGATGTGTATTATCGGCCCGTGTGTATGGCAGCCGGTCTGATAGAAGCCGGCTGTGAAGCAAGCTTCTGTCGGACAAGCATGCTGTAAAACCAGCAGCCAACTGGCTCCAGATCAGCGTTCTCAGCCAATGGTGGAGAGCGCTGACCAGAGTGCTCTAGCGGGGAGGCCATCCCCCTATCAGAACACAAATGCTTAGCATTGTTAGTAATTAAGATTGTTAGTAAAGTGGCTCCGGCCTGAGCTGTCACGCTGGGTTAAAAAAAAAAGAAAAAGACTAGTGGTGTGTACTAGGCTTTGACTTTTTGGTCAAATACAAGTCGGATATATATATATATATATATATATATATATATATATATATTGTGACAGCAGGAAGGTAAAGTCACCTGGTTGCATCCAGGGGGGTAGATATATTTCGCCCAGATTCAGGCTTTACGCCGACTTATACAACTAGGTGGAGAGTTGTATAAGCCCAGCTGAGGCTAGTAGGCTCATGGATGACTCATACCTCTAGGGAGAGTGCTGGGCGTCGTGCAGACAGGGAGTTGATGAGACCAGCTGAAGCTTGTCAGCTCATTTAGGCCTCTATAAGAACTCCCAGCTTCATTAGATGTTAGCTCATGCCTGGAACCAGACCTGTGTGGACTGTCTAGGGAGAGTGAACCCCTGTGCGGTGAGACAAAGCCTGTGTGGCTATTTGCTTGGACATTTAAAACCAGGGACTTAGGGACTAGGACAGCACTAGGCTGATCCCAGTTGTTAGTTAGGAAACCTGTATGTTTAGTCAGAGGTCAAGTTGACCAGGATTTATTTTATTTAGGTTTCTTTTGCTTTGCTGTGTTTTGTCACTGTAAATAGAAAATAAACCGCACCTTTTTGATTTTGAAAACCGCAACCTCCGTTTGCTGGGCCTGTTTTTGTGTGGGGAGCCCATCCCGGGGGTCACACACACCCGCTGCCGAGCTAACCCCCTCACAGTTGGTGGAGAACCAGTGGCAGTTTTTTTTAAGCCAGCATGGAGGAGATACTGAAACAGCTGGCTCTAGCAAATGCCAATCAACAGCAGACAAATGCAGGTTTGCAAAGGAGCCTTGCAGCCCAGCAGCAAGCTCATCAACAGAGCCTTGCAGCCCAGCAGCAAGCTCACCAACAGAGTCTGGAAGCTCAGCAACAAGCCCAGCAGCAATCTGAGGCCCGCTTCATAGACCTGTTACAGAAGCAAGAGCAGAGACTACAACAAATGGAAGCAGTAATGCAGCAACGTCCGCAGACCAGTGAGGAAAGCCGTCCCACTAATACCGCGTCCTTTGGGGTGAATCGTTTATTGACAAAAATGACTGGAGAGGATGATCCAGAGGTATTTTTGACCACATTTGAAAGGACCGCTGAAAGAGAAAAGTGGCCTGAGGAGCAGTGGGCTGGACTGGTGGCTCCTCTGTTAACTGGTGAATCGCAGAAAGCTTACTATGACCTAGAGCCTAACCAAGCAAAAGACTATGTGATGCTAAAAGCTGAAATTTTGGCAAGGCTGGGTGTCACCCAGGCTGTCCGGGCTCAGCGTGTGCATAACTGGACTTTCCAGCTTGGAAAACCCCCCAGGTCTCAAATGTATGATCTCATTCACCTGAGCAGAAAGTGGCTACAGCCAGAGACTTTGTCCGCACCAAAGATTGTGGAACGTGTTGTAATGGATCGGTTTTTGAGAGCTCTTCCTACTGCCATCCAAAAGTGGGTAAGCCATGGAGACCCAGAGACGGCCGATGGTCTTGTGGATCGTGTGGAGAAATACTTGGCTACAGAGAACCTGACGGCCTCTTCCAGAGACACTCGGACTTTCCACCCTAAGACCAGACCATCCCCAGGGGCGGATAAGAGGATTCCAAGGGGTGAGGGTGGAGAGAGTGAGAGGGTGGGAGCTCTACCCCAAGTTTGGCGAGAACAGCCTGGGAAATCAGCGGCTCAAGAGGCGGCAAGAAGGATCGTTTGCTACCGCTGCCGGCAAGCGGGACATATTGCAGCCAATTGCCCGGTTGTGGAGGAACCCATGCAGTGTGACTTTCTGACGGGCAGACGTCAGTCGCTGTGTGCGATAGTCGCATGCACTGCCATTCGAGGAACTGAGAAACATTTATGCAAAATGTGTGTTAATGGTAGAAATGTTGTGGTATTGCTGGATTCAGGTAGCCTTGTGACCCTGATAAAGGCTGAGTTAGTTAAAACAGAGGTCTTTGGGAATAGCAAGGTAGCTGTTATTTGTGTGCATGGGGACACCCGAGAGTATCCAGTGACTACAGTGTGTTTCGAGACCCCCAAAGGTACCCTCTCTCATCCAGTGGGCTTAGTATCTCAGTTACCGCATGACGCCATTGTGGGAAGGGATTTTCCGAAGTTCTGGGAACTGTGGGATGATCCTGAGCCCCCCACTGGTGCCCCTATGTACCAGGAATGTGATAGCCAGAACTCCCCTGAGAGTGGTGAGGACTCTCCGGAATTTCCCTTAACAGTATTGGCAGGGGAGACTCAAGAAACTGGAGAGAAGCCCACCTCCTCAGACGAAAACCTACCGTCTGTGGAGTTTTCTGATCTTGAGGTTCACAGGGAAAACTTTGCCACAGAACAGTTGAAAGACCCCGCCCTAATAAAGGCACGGGAAAACGTAGTGAAAATAGATGGCGAGTTAGTGAACCCAGATAATACCTGCACTTACCCATACTTCAGCGTAGAGAAGGACCTACTGTATCGGGTGGCAAAAAGGGCAGAAGAAACCGTTGAGCAGCTTGTGGTGCCCAAACCTTACAGGAAGTTGGTGTTGGAGTTGGCCCATGGGCACATTCTTGGAGGTCATCTGGGGACAGAGAAAACCCGAGAAAGGGTATTACAGAGATTCTATTGGCCGGGGGTGATGAAGGACATAGAAAATTATTGTTCCTCCTGCCCTGTGTGTCAGAGGTCGGCCCCGATGCCACATTTCCGTAGCCCGCTGGTCCCTCTACCCATCATTGAGGTCCCGTTTGAGAGGATCGCCATGGATTTGGTAGGGCCTATAATCAAGTCCGCTAGGGGGCACCAGTACATATTAGTTATAATGGACTATGCCACCCGTTATCCAGAAGCGATCCCTCTCCGAAATACCTCGGCCAAAACCATAGCCAAAGAGCTATCTCTTGTGTTTAGCCGGGTGGGTATTTGTAAAGAACTGCTTACGGACCAAGGTACACCCTTTATGTCCCGGGTTATGAAGGAGCTGTGTAAATTGTTTAAAGTGACGCAATTACGTACATCTGTGTATCACCCCCAAACCGATGGGCTGGTTGAAAGATTCAACAAAACCCTAAAACAAATGTTGAAGAAAGTGGTGGATAGAGATGGAAAGGATTGGGACTGTCTACTTCCTTATTTGATGTTTGCTATTAGGGAGGTGCCCCAATCCTCTACGGGATTCTCCCCCTTTGAGTTACTGTATGGGAGACACCCA
Organism: Rana muscosa; assembly: GCA_029206835.1. Classification (NCBI taxonomy): domain Eukaryota; kingdom Metazoa; phylum Chordata; class Amphibia; order Anura; family Ranidae; genus Rana; species Rana muscosa. The sequence continues at coordinate 52,597,731 of CM055128.1, read as the reverse complement.
AGAGGGCTGTTGGATATTGCCAAGGAAACTTGGGAAAGTGAGAGTTCTCCCCACAGGAGTGTGATTGAGCATGTCGCCCTGATGCAAGACCGAATTGCACAGGTAATGCCCATCGTGAAGGAACATTTGGCCCAAGCGCAGTTAGCACAGCAGAGAGTGTACAACCGTGGAGCCAAGACCCGTACCTTTTCCCCGGGGGATAGGATACTGGTACTTGTCCCTACGGTTGAAAGTAAATTCCTTGCCAAATGGCAAGGCCCCTATGAGATAATGGAAAAAGTGAGCGAAGTGAATTACAAGGTCAGACAACCAGGAAGGCGAAAGCCCGAACAGATCTATCACGTTAATCTGTTGAAAGCCTGGAGGGATAGAGAGTCCCTAGTCGCAGACACTTGGTCACCAGCTCAAACTGGTTGCGTGATTCCTGAGGTTGGAATAGCAGCCACCTTGTCACAACCCCAACAACAGGAGGTTAAGGAGTTTGTGCTTCGCAACAAGGAGGTATTCTCTGAGCTGCCGGGACAAACATCTGGGGTAGAGCATGACATCATTACCCCGCCCGGTGAAAGGGTGAAGTTAAAACCCTATCGGATCCCAGAGGCCCGACGGGAGGCAATACGGGAGGAAGTACAGAAAATGCTGAACTTAGGGGTGATAGAGGAGTCCCAAAGTGATTGGTCTAGTCCCATTGTGTTGGTGCCTAAACCGGATGGGAGCTGGCGATTTTGTAACGATTTTCGTCAGTTGAACAAAGTTACAAAATTTGACACCTACCCCATGCCACGTATAGATGAGTTGATCGACCGGCTGGGAACAGCCCGATACATGACGACTCTTGACCTCACAAAAGGGTATTGGCAAATCCCCCTGGCCAAGTCGGCCAAAGAGAAAACCGCATTTGTAACCCCAGACGGGGCGTTCCAATATAAAAGAATGCCGTTCGGGTTACAGAATGCGCCGGCCACATTCCAGCGGAAAATGGACCAGATGCTGAGGCCCCATCGGAAGTATGCTGCGGCTTACCTGGATGACGTAATTGTCCATAGCACAGATTGGGCCTCACATCTGCCAAAAGTGCAAGCAGTCCTGGACTCTGTTCGGGAAGCGGGGTTTACGGCTAACCCCAAGAAGTGTACCATTGGGCAGGAGGAGGCCAAATATCTTGGGTACACCATTGGGAGGGGAGTAATAAAACCCCAACTCAACAAAGTCGAGGCCATCCAGAGTTGGCCACGTCCCAACAGCAAGAAGCAGGTACGAGCCTTTCTGGGAATCGCTGGGTATTATCGGCGATTCATTCCCCACTTTGCTTCTAAGGCTGTGCCCCTAACCAACCTGACGAAGGGGAAAGGGTCGGTCATGATTAAATGGACCCCCGAGGCTGAGGCAGCATTCCAATTCTTGAAACAAGCCTTATGTAGCCAGCCAGTGTTGTACTCACCCGACTTCTCTAAAGACTTTGTCGTACAAAGTGATGCGTCAGATGTGGGGGTAAGGAGCAGTATTGTCCCAGGTCTGGAACGGGGAAGAGCACCCAGTCATTTACCTCAGCAGGAAGTTGAAGTCCCATGAGGTAAATTACGCCACCGTTGAAAAGGAGTGTTTAGCGGTGAAGTGGGCTCTAGATTCCCTTCGGTACTACCTGCTAGGTAGGCACTTTGACATGGTTACGGATCACGCTCCGTTAAAGTGGATGGCTCAAAACAAGGAAACAAATAGAAGAGTGAATAGGTGGTTCCTGGCCCTCCAGGAATTCAACTTCACAGTAAAGCATCGCCCTGGCGTTCAAATGGGGAATGTGGATGCTTTGTCTCGAGTACATGAATGCCTGATTGCTGGTGTTCCAACCCCGAGGTTAAAACAAGAGGGGGGGGTATGTGACAGCAGGAAGGTAAAGTCACCTGGTTGCATCCAGGGGGGTAGATATATTTCGCCCAGATTCAGGCTTTACGCCGACTTATACAACTAGGTGGAGAGTTGTATAAGCCCAGCTGAGGCTAGTAGGCTCATGGATGACTCATACCTCTAGGGAGAGTGCTGGGCGTCGTGCAGACAGGGAGTTGATGAGACCAGCTGAAGCTTGTCAGCTCATTTAGGCCTCTATAAGAACTCCCAGCTTCATTAGATGTTAGCTCATGCCTGGAACCAGACCTGTGTGGACTGTCTAGGGAGAGTGAACCCCTGTGCGGTGAGACAAAGCCTGTGTGGCTATTTGCTTGGACATTTAAAACCAGGGACTTAGGGACTAGGACAGCACTAGGCTGATCCCAGTTGTTAGTTAGGAAACCTGTATGTTTAGTCAGAGGTCAAGTTGACCAGGATTTATTTTATTTAGGTTTCTTTTGCTTTGCTGTGTTTTGTCACTGTAAATAGAAAATAAACCGCACCTTTTTGATTTTGAAAACCACAACCTCCGTTTGCTGGGCCTGTTTTTGTGTGGGGAGCCCATCCCGGGGGTCACACACACCCGCTGCCGAGCTAACCCTCTCACAATATATATATATATACACACTGTATATACATATATTCAGACCCTTTGCTCAGTATTTAGTATTTGCACCCTTTTGATCTAATACAGCCATGAGTCTTTTTGGGAAAGATGCAACAAGTTTTTCACACCTGGATTTGGGGATCCTCTGTCATTCCTCCTTGCAGATCCTCTCCAGTTCTGTCAGGTTGGATGGTAAACGTTGGTGGACGGCCATTTTTAGGTCTCTCCAGAGATGCTCAATTGGGTTTAAGTCAGGGCTCTGGCTGGGCCATTCAAGAACAGTCACGGAGTTGTTGTGAAGCCACTCCTTCGTTATTTTAGCTGTGTGCTTAGAGTCATTGCCTTGTTGGAAGGTAAACCTTCGGCCCAGTCTGAGGTCCTGAGCACTCTGGAGAAGGTTTTTATCCAGGATATCCCTGTACTTGGCCGCATTCATCTTTCCCTCAATTGCAACCAGTCGTCCTGTCCCTGCAGCTGAAAAACACCCCCACAGCATGATGCTGCCACCACCATGCTTCACTGTTGGGACTGTATTGGACAGGTGATGAGCAGTGCCTGGTTTTCACCACACATACCGCTTAGAATTAAGGCCAAAAAGTTCTATCTTGGTCTCATCAGACCAGAGAATCGTATTTCTCACCATTTTGGAGTCCTTCAGGTGTTTTTTAGAAAACTCCATGCGGGCTTTCATGTGTCTTGCACTGAGGAGAGGCTTCTGTCGGGCCACTCTGCCATAAAGCCCCGACTGGTGGAAAGCTGCAGTGATGGTTGACTTTCTACAACTTTCTCCCATCTCCCGACTGCATCTCTGGAGCTCAGCCACAGTGATCTTCTGGTTCTTCTTTACCTCTCTCACCAAGGCTCTTCTCCCCCGATAGCTCAGTTTGGCCGGACGGCCAGCTCTAGGAAGGGTTTTGGTCGTCCAAATCATCTTCCATTTAAGGATTATGGAGGCCACTGTGCTCTTAGGAACCTTAAGTGCAGCAGAAATATTTTTGTAACCATGGCCAGATCTGTGCCTTGCCACAATTCTGTCTCTGAGCTCTTCAGGCAGTTCCTTTGACCTCATGATTCTCATTTGCTCTGACATGCACTGAGAGCTGTAAGGTCTTATATAGACAGGTGTGTGGCTTTCCTAATCAAGTCCAATCAGTATAATCAAACACAGCTGGACTCAAATGAAGGTGTAGAACCATCTCAGGCCTGGTTCACACTGGGGCGTCAAACGCTCCGACATTGGGAGCTTATGTCGCATGACGTGTGAAAATCAATGTTTCCCTATGGGAGCCGTCTTAACTGGTCCGACACATGTCGGTCCGACTTTGAAAATGCTCCCTGTACTACTTTGGTCCGACTTTGATCCGACTTCAGCCCATTGACTATTATTGAAGTCGGATCAAAGTCGGACCGCAGTCTTGCATGATCCGACTTTGGCATGCGACTTGTGCTGTACTGCTCTTGAGGGGAAACTCCAGGCCAAATTTTAAATAAAAAAACGGCATGGGTTCCCCCTCCAGAGGCATACCAGGCCCTTGGGTCTGGTCTGGATTTGAAGGGGCGCCCCTACGCCGAAAAAACGGCGTGGGGGTCCCCCCCCAAAATCCAAACCAGACCCTTATCCGAGCACACAACCTGGCCGGCCGCAGGGGAAGAGGGGGGGACGAGAGAGCGGCCCCCCTCCCTCCTGAACCATACCAGGCCGCATGCCCTTAACATGGGGGGTTTGGTGCTCTGGGGCAGGGGGGCGACCTGCGGCCCCCCCACCCCAGAGCACCCTGCCCCCATGTTGATGAGGACAGGGCCTCTTCCCGACAACCCTGGCCGTTGGTTGTCGGGGTCTGCGGGTGGGGGGCTTATCGGAATCCGGGAGCCCCCTTTAATAAAGGGGCCCCTGGATCCCGGCCCCCCCACCCTATGTGAATGAGTATGGGGTACATCGTACCCCTACCCATTCACCTGGTGGAAAAAAATTGCAATAAAAAAACCACACAGCTTTTTAAAGTATTTTATTGCACAGCTCCGGGGGTCTTCTTCTGAATTCGGGGGTCTCCGGTGTCGTCGCCGCACTCTCCGGTTCTTACTTCTGCCGGGCCTCCGCTAACTTCTTTTTAGCTTGTTTGCTAACGGAGGCCCGGTCTTCTCCATCGTCTCGTTGTCCTTCTGCCGGCCCCTCCACTAACTTCTTTAGCTCTTTTGCTAGTGGAGGGGCCGGTCTTCCCGTCGTCGCCGTCGGCGTCTTCTTCCCTCTTCTCCTCGATGTTGACGTGTCGCTTCCTCCCGCCGTAATACTGGCTCTCCGCTCCGCTCCGCATTAATATAGGCTTCCCATGACGTCACAGTCACATGTTCCGGGGCACATGGCACCGGAGCATGTGACTGTGACGTCATGGGAACATGTGACTGTGACGTCATGGGAAGCCTATATTAATGCGGAGCGGAGAGCCAGTATTACAGCGGGAGGAAGCGACGTGTCAACATCGAGGAGAAGAGGGAAGAAGACGCCGACGACCACGACGGGAAGACCGGCCCCTCCACTAGCAAAAGAGCTAAAGAAGTTAGTGGAGGGGCCGGCAGAAGGACAACGAGACGACGGAGAAGACCGGGCCTCCGTTAGCAAAAGAGCTAAAAAGAAGTTAGCAGAGGCCCGGCAGAAGAAAGAACCGGAGAGCGCGGCGACGACACCGGAGACCCCCGAATTCGGAAGAAGACCCCCGGAGCTGTGCAATAAAATACTTTAAAAAGCTGTGTGGTTTTTTTATTGCAATTTTTTTCCACCAGGTGAATGGGTAGGGGTACGATGTACCCCATACTCATTCACATAGGGTGGGGGGCCGGGATCCAGGGGCCCCTTTATTAAAGGGGGCTCCCGGATTCTGATAAGCCCCCCACCCGCAGACCCCGACAACCAACGGCCAGGGTTGTCGGGAAGAGGCCCTGTCCTCATCAACATGGGGGCAGGGTGCTCTGGGGTGGGGGGGCCGCAGGTCGCCCCCCTGCCCCAGAGCACCAAACCCCCCATGTTGAGGGCATGCGGCCTGGTATGGTTCAGGAGGGAGGGGGGGCCGCTCTCTCGTCCCCCCCTCTTCCCCTGCGGCCGGCCAGGTTGTGTGCTCGGATAAGGGTCTGGTTTGGATTTTGGGGGGGACCCCCACGCCGTCAAAACCAGACCAGACCCAAGGGCCTGGTATGCCTCTGGAGGGGGAACCCATGCCGGTTTTTTATTTAAAATTTGGCCTGGAGTTCCCCCTCAAGATTCATACCAAACACAGTGCCTGATATTGGCGGGGATCCAAGTCGGATCCCCGTTCATTGAAAGTCGGACATATGTCGGCTTCAAGTCGCAGGGCAAAGTCGGATCCAAAGTAGGACAGATGTCGTGTCGCACTAGTGTGAACCCAGCCTCAAGGATGATCAGAAGAAATGGACAGCACCTGAGTTAAATATATGAGTGTCACAGCAAAGGGTCTGAATACTTAGGACCATGTAATATTTCAGTTTTTATTTTTGAATAAATCTGCAAAAATTTCAACAATTTTGTCTTGGAGTGCTGTGTGTACATTAATGAGGAAAAAAAATGAACTTAAATGATTTTAGCAAATGGCTGCAATATAACAAAGAGTGAAAAATTTAAGGGGGTCTGAATACTTTCCGTATCCACTGTATATATATTCAAAATATATATATATATAAATATATATATATATATATATATATATATATATATATATATATATTTATTTTTATTTTTTTATTTTTTTAGCTTTCTGCTATTAAACATAACATATCCAATAAATAAAAAAAATTGTCATAAATTTAGGCCTATACAGATTCCATTACATATTTTTGGTAAAAAAAATCCCAAGCAGTGTATGATTGGTTTGCGCAAAAGTTATAGTGTCTAACAAACTATGGTATGTATACCAGGATTTTTATTTATTTTTATACTAGTAATGGTGCGTTCAGTGACTTATAGTAGGACTGCGATATTGCGAGGGACAATCTGACACCGACACTTTGTGGGAACTAGTGACACTAATACAGTGATTGGCTCTAAAGGGGTACACTGGCTGGGAAGGGGTTAAACATCTAGGGCGATCAAAGGGTTAAATGTGTGCCTAACCAGTGTTTGTGTGTACTGTGAGCTGCTTTCACTAAGGGATGTGCTGGTTTTTATCCCCTGCTTTGCAGGTAAACAAAATCCAGCACATCACCTGCGGACAGGACGGAGCTCTGCCTTGTGTACACAGGCAAAACTCTGTCCAGTCTGTCTCCTCGCCGATTAGCGGGTGCCGGAAATCAACCTTTGGCCGGTACCCACTGATCGGCTTCTGCTGTGACTAATCACAGCAAAAGTGGTACGCCGGTGGCACATGCGTGTGCCCCCTACCCAGAAGAGTAGAATCACGTTTGTGTGTATATATATATATATATATATACAGGCCTTTTTTTCCAGCGGGAAAGTGGGGGAACGCAGTTCCGGCACCTCCAGCACAGAATGTATGTAATGGCAAGGGCTACTAGAGTGTGCTGGACGGTCTACTGATGCTGGGTTATCTATGGTCGCTGTGGGGATCTAGTGTTGCCGGAGAGGTTTATTGTTGCTGGTGGAGGATCTATTTTTGGGTGGGGGTAATTCTTGCTGGGAGGGATCTACTGTTGGGGGAGAGGTCTATTGTTACTGGCTGGTGGGGGGATCTATTGTTGCTAGTGGGGGTCTATTGTTGCTGGAGTGGGGGTATTTTTTATAGTGTGTTGCTGGGCGGATCTATTATTGCTGGGGTCTATTATTGATGGGGGGGTCTATTGTTGCTGGAGTGGGGGTATTTTTTATAGCGTGTTGCTGGGCGGATCTATTATTGCTGGGGTCTATTATTGATGGGGGGGGTCTATTGTTGGCTGCAGGGGATTTATTTTATTGCTTTTCTTGTTATCAATATCTTTTCCAAAGAGTTTTATTAATAATCATTGCAACTTTACAGCCTAACATTGAGATGAATACATCACGAATGATCATAACAGACAAGAAGAAATAGAGCAGCATTTCAAAAAGGGAAAAAGACAAAAAAAAAAATTCTTGTTATCAATATCAAATTACTTGGTTCTGTATCAGGGTTGCCAACTGCCAGTAAATTTACTGACAGTTTGACAACTGCCAGTAAATATTAGGGCCTGATAATTTCATGCTGTGTTGACTTTTTAAGTGTAAATCAAGCAAATGACTTTGTTCTAGGTATTGTCAGTGTTTCCATATCATGTTTATACTGTTCAAATATTCACTGTGTTAGTTTTCAATAGGAGTTCTGTAATTTCTCAGGTTGTCAGTAAAAAAAAAAAAGTGCTTCGCCAGTAAATTTTCCACGTTTTGTCAGTAAAAAATGCTGCGGGAGGTTGGCAACCCTGTTCTGTATTCTCTAAAAGGAATGGTACTGGAAGGTGAGTAGGGGGTGGATCCAAGGGACGGTGCTCAGAGGTGGGTAGGGGGCGGAGACAAGGGGTGATTCGGAAGAAGGGAGTACCTATTCCCTGAGAAAAAAAGCCCTGTATGTATATATATATATATATATATATATATATATATACACACAAACACACACACACACAAACACGTGATTCTGCGCAGAGCAGCCGCTCTGTAACAGTAAAGAACCTTGCCAACCAAACAATCAAGTTTCAGCTCTTAGAGAAATGTAAATAGCGTTGGAGTGAAAGCACTCAGTGAGACAATAGAAGCTTCAAGGGCTGCCAACCCTTAAGCAAGTAATATATTATACAATTTTCTTTCCTTCAATCACAGGTTGAAGGAAAGAAAATTGCTTGATTCTCCGATCAACACAGTCAGGGAAGCCCACCCACAGCACTATTGTGTTCTGCCAACGCAAGGGTGGATAAAAATAAAAAATAAAATAGATTTATCTGAAGATAGTTTACTATTTAAGATACATTAATAACTTAGTTTATTCAGCATGAAATGGAGTTGTTATGTAGCATGAGGCTGTATATTCTGCAATATTTACATTTTTGGTAAACTCATTCAATGAATCCAAGCTCTGCAAGCTGAGAATATGCACTGCATTGACGCATACACACAATTTCACAGCAACCATGAGATAAAACAAAGAACACAATCATTACCGGCAACTATAGCTGCCGGAAGTGATAACACAAAAACCCCTGACAGGCTGGTCGTACTGAAGTCAATTGATGGTTCAACTTCAGTACAACCAGCCTGCCCATTGATAGATCGAATCTCGGCCGGTCCCTGAATTGGCTGAGACTCAATTTATCTAAAACTGGCTTTAGGCTGGCCATATATTGATATAAAAAAATTTTGTTCAACCCCCAGGTTGAACACAAAAAAAAAAAAAAGTGGGGAGACTTCCCTGACATCAGAATACACTGATCAGTGTTGCCAGCTATAGCTTGAAACTCGACCAGTCCCTGCTGAACCGGACAAATTTTGACCCATGTATGGCCGCCTTAGTGGTGCAATCCAGGGGAACACAAGGGTAAGAAGCAAAAGGCGCAACTAGAACCTTAAAGGCCTTGGTGTAAGAAATCATAAAGGGCCCCTCTGGCCCCTGACCGGTGCCCTTCCCACTGATCCCGGGGGCTCTTTACTCCCATCATGGGACCCTTTATTATGGTCCCGCAGCGGGCAACCTTCCTGCCATCTTGGGGTGCCCCCACTGTGGCTGAACACCAGAGCCCAGTCGCAATTGCTACCTTGGGAGTTCCGCCACTGGTGTCAGTTTTTTTTTATTTTTGTTGTTTTATAATTTTTTACAATTTCATTTTCTATATATATTTTTTAGAACCTCCGTTGGGGGAGCTTTGATGAAATATCAGAGGTCTAAACAGACCCCTGATGTCTCACTTTTATGACAGAGAAAGGGACTGAGGACAGATTCATCAGTCCCTTTCTCTGCAGTCTCAGCTGCACAGAACGAATGAACAGGAATAGCTCTGTACAGAGGCTTTCCATTCAATTATAAACTGAGGTATAGTAAACAGTTTACTATGCCTCAGCTATGAATGAAGAAAAAAAAAACTGGATTCATTAAGACCATTAAATGATACATTTACAGACTCCTTCCCCACTTTCCATCCTAACAGTTCCCCTGCAGCAGCCGGTGGGAGGGGGAAAGCTGGGGATGGGGATGGGGGGCAGGGAAGGACACAGGGGCAGCGGGAGCAGCATGTGGAGGAATCGATGCCCTCCATTTCCCTCCTGCAGCCGCTGAATGTCTGCGGGAGGAAGAGGCAGGGAAGCGGGCATTCAACGACTACATGGAAGGATTAGTTCCTCTGCATGCCGCCCCCCCCCCTATCCAGGCATACAGGGGCTGGGTCGCTATGGTGACTCCTGCGTCCCCAGTACATACACCCCTGATAAGAAGTATTCAGGTACATGAACTAGTTGTATTTAAAAAGCATTTAATTTTTTTTAGAATGGAAACTGGACTAAACTAGGCTCAACTTTCAGTAAAACAGAATAATAAATGCATCTATAAAAGTATTATATATCACAAACAGAGCTACAAGGAGGAGATGCCATATTGGCCGTCAGTTTCCAAGTCCTCTGTACATATACAAGGCTCTGTGCAGCAATCCTTCGATATATTTAGCTCTGTACTCTGAAGGTCTCTTTAGCAATGAATCTGTCAAAGCAACAAAGGATAAGGAATAACTGGGGGGGGGTCATTAGATTAGCGGCAGTATTTGTCACATGAAGGAGGAGGTGGAGGTTATTAGGACAATGAATTAGACACAGCATTGGCCTACAGGACTGGGTGGCATTGTGCCAGAAGGGCACAAAGCTGGCATCGCCTGTTGCCTGTAACCCTGCATGAAAGAGATAAGACGCTGCCTGAGAGTTATAAACCAAAATGTCGCACTTGCTGTTTTTTTTTAACTCTTTTCCTGACGGGGCTGCAGAAAATAAATTTTGATGGGGTTAAAAGTCTTATGTTACAAGTCTACACTGCCTTTGCCCTCCTGTCCTAGCTACATCCCCCCCCCCCCCCACCCCCACTCATTAGGCAGTATGCATGCCATTTCCAGTGTGGCTTATAAGATTTTAATGACCAAAACTGTCTCATGGTCGCTGAATGGTTATCAGTTATATCTGTGCTGGCATCATCACAGACAATCTGCTCCATCCACTATACTGCGGAGGTGGGGGAGCAAGGACGGCGATGAGACGCAAGATCCAACAAGAAAGGATACATGGAAATTTTATTTTATTTTTTTCCCCTTCCATTTGATATATCGAATCAGGATTAATGCGCATAGACAATAAGCGGGCTATGCTGTACTTGACTTTGGAGATAATGAATATGTCTTAACTCATGAATACAGGAAAGGCTTAGAATGCTTTCCATTAGGACAAACTGTGCGACGAGACCTTCTCAGGGTTCTGTAATGAGATAAATGGGAGCTGGCAGCTTTGAAAAAAAAAAAAGACGGAGCAATATTGAGGAATCAGTTCTCTATTCTATCAGTAAACACATCCAAAATTATTATGGGATACTACCGTACCCCTATCTGCTATAACAGCGGCAGAAGCCTACGTTTTTTTGCCAGAGGGACTATGTCATGGAGGAAAGCTAGGACACATTTTTCGGTTATGTTCACATTTACCGTATATACTCGAGTATAAGCCAACCCGAATATAAGCTGAGGCACCTAATTTTACCACAAAAAACTGGGGAAACGTATTGACTCGACTATAAGCCTAGGGTGTCCATCTGCATGCCTCACTGTGTCCATGACTAGACTGACGTTTAACATGGGAGTCTATGGAAGGGGTGCTCAGATTTGAAAAATCGGTGCTCCCCGGCCGTAGGTCCCCCAGACAACAAACTGTGTGCCATGTTCCGGGTCCAGGGGACTTACGACCGGCTGGTACCGGGTCCCCAAATCACTGGAGAAATTACCGTTTAACATGGGAGTCCATGGAAGGGGTGCCCGGCTTTAAAAAAAAATCAATGCTCCCTGCCGTAGGTCTCATGGACAACAAACTTTGCACACATGTAGAGGAAGAGTGGGGCTACATGTGTGCCAAGTTTGGGGTACAGGAGACCTACGGCTGGCCGGTACCGGGTCCCCAAAATCCGGGAGATCAGGCGCAAAAGGGTGACTCGAGTATAAGCCGAGGGGGCATTTTCAGCACAAAAAAATGTGCTGAAAAACTCGGCTTATACTCGAGTATATATGGTAATAGGATTCTGGGATCAACTAGCTAGACCATTATCAATGACCTTGAAAAAATGTATACCCAAAGATGCAATACATTTCTCATTTAGGAAACCAGTGCCGGATCAATTTCTCTTGGCATCATGTCAGTGTAATCTATTATCAAAAAATTTTTTTTTTTTTTTTTTTTTTGGAGCTTTGGATAAGAATGCAAACTTTGTGAGGTTTTAGAGCTGGCTGGGAAAAGAAGAGAGTCCAGAAGCAAACCACAAACCATCACTTAGACAGGCTGATCAAATGCAAAAAAAAAGTGATGGCCTGAAAGGGTCTTGGGTATAGAGAAAAGTTATTATACTACAACAAAATATCGGTTCTTTACTGCAATACAGAGGGATAGATCCTTGAAAGAAAAAAATGCATTTGAATGGATTTAAAGATGCTTTAGACATTTTAATGCATTTCAATAGTTTTAGTAGCCTTTTATCAGGGCTGTATAATAAAGTGAGTCACTGATCATCTAAAGTTCATTGTTCGATGCATGCTAAAGTTTTCAATGGGGTAAGAGTCCGCAGACCCCGCTTTCTTAGACAGTACAATGGCTAAGTGGTTAACACCCCCGCCTGGCAGCACTTGGGTAGTCAATTTGAATCCCAAGCATGGCGCTACCTGCATGTTCTCCCTGTGCCTAAGTGGGATTTCTCTGGGTACTTTGGCTTCCTTCCTTTCTATTAACATGCTGGTAGGTTAAGTGGCCCTACTATGTGCATGAATGAATGCGAGTTAGAGACCTTAGATTGTGAGTTCCTTGAGTGCAGGCAGTGATGTGAATGAAGAATATACAGTGGGTACGGAAAGTATTCAGACCCCCTTAAATTTTTCACTCTTTGTTATATTGCAGCCATTTGCTAAAATCATTTAAGTTAATTTTTTCCCTCAATTTACACACAGCACCCCATATTGACAGAAAAACAACATTTTTGCAGATTTATTAAAAAAGAAAATCTGAAATCTCACATGGTCCTAAGTATTCAGACCCTTTGCTGTAACACTCATATATTAACTCAGGTGCTGTCCATTTCTCCTGATCATCCTTGAGATGGTTCTACACCTTCATTTGAGTCCAGCTGTGTTTGATTATACTGATTGGACTTGATTAGGAAAGCCACACACCTGTCTATATAAGACCTTGCAGCTCACAATGCATGTCAGAACAAATGAGAATCATGAGGTCAAAGGAACTGCCTGAAGAACTCAGAGACAGAATTGTGGCAAGGCACAGATCTGGCCAAGGTTACAAAAACATTTCTGCTGCACTTAAGGTTCCTAAGAGCATAGTGGCCTCCATAATCCTTAAATGGAAGACCAGAACCCTTCCTAAAGCTGGCCGTCCGGCCAAACTGAGCTATCGGGGGAGAAGAGCCTTGGTGAGAGAGGTAAAGAAGAACCCAAAGATCATTGTGGCTGAGCTCCAGAGATGCAGTCGAGAAATGGGAGAAAGTTGTAGAAAGTCAACCATCACTGCAGCCCTCCACCAGTCGGGGCTTTATGGCAGAGTGGCCCGACGGAAGCCTCTCCTCAGTGCAAGACACATGAAAGCCCGCATGGAGTTTGCTAATAAACACCTGAAGGACTCCAAGATGGTGAGAAATAAGATTCTCTGGTCTGATGAGACCAAGATAGAACTTTTTGGCCTTAATTCTAAGCGGTATGTGTGGAGAAAACCAGGCACTGCTCATCACCTGTCCAAAACAGTTCCAACAGTGAAGCATGGTGGTGGCAGCATCATGCTGTGGGGGGTGTTTTTCAGCTGCAGGGACAGGACGACTGGTTGCAATCGAGGGAAAGATGAATGCGGCCAAGTACAGGGATATCCTGGACGAAAACTTTCTCCAGAGTGCTCAGGACCTCAGACTGGGCCGAAGGTTTACCTTCCAACAAGACAATGACCCTAAGCACACAGCTAAAATAACGAAGGAGCGGCTTCACAACAACTCAGTGACTGTTCTTGAATGGCCCAGCCAGAGCCCTGACTGAACCCAATTGAGCATCTCTGGAGAGACCTAAAAATGGCCGTCCACCAACGTTTACCATCCAACCTGATAGAACTGGAGAGGATCTGCAAGGAGGAATGGCAGAGGATCCCCAAATCCAGGTGTGAAAAACTTGTTGCATCTTTCCCAAAGACTCATGGCTGTATTAGATCAAAAGGCTGCAAATACTAAATACTGAGCAAAGGGTCTGAATACTTAGGACCATGTGATATTTCAGTTTTTCTTTTTTAATAAATCTGCAAAAATGTCAACAATTCTGTGTTTTCTGTCAATATGGTGTGCTGTGTGTACATTATTGAGGAAAAAAATGAACTTAAAATGATTTTAGCAAATGGCTGCAATATAACAAAGAGTGAAAAATTTAAGGGGGTCTGAATACTTTCCGTAACCACTGTATATGTAAAGCGCTGTGTAAATTTTCGGCCCTATATAAAATAAATAAGTTTGTCCTCAGAAGTAGTAGTAATGTCAGTAGGCTGTAAAACACTGTAAGGAAGCTAATACAGGTGTAAAAAAGTATTGATTTAAAAAGGACAGCTATACCTTTTGGTGACTCAATCTTCCCTACCCTGCGCATAAATGGATTAACACCTTATGGTAGGCTTACCAGTTCCAGAATTGCAGCCTGTTTTTGTTTTTAACTATCCTTGGCTGCAATGTTATAGGTTCACCTGTCCTTTAGCAACAAAAGGAAGTGCTACAACCCCAAAATTCCATGAGGATAGAGAGGATGAGATCAAGAAATCTGTTCCCCGACTGACGTAGTACTGAACGTCCAAAATCCAATGAAGAAAGTAAAAATCCAGCACCAGGATGTCTTGGCATTAAAAAATCAATACCGGTATATTAATTTAATCCATCAAACCATAAAAAGGCATCAGTTCCTAGTTTTTTTTTTTTTTTTTATGCGTTTCATCCTGGTACATAGGCCTTAATCATAAATTATAACTAAGACTTATGAAGGAGGCTGAAACATGTACATTTTTAGGAATTGATTCTTTATGGTTTTGGTGGCACAGTTTTACTCTCTATACCTGTTCCTTTAGATCTATGGCCTTATCTGATGTTTCAGTCAGGCAAGCGAGTCTCAGAGAAGGCAGCTACTACTGGGCTGGTCTCTTCAGATAACCCCAATGCCCTGGTAATCCATTATTGTGTATTTATAAAACAAAGATTATACATATATAGGGATGCGTTTATAAAAAAAAACAAAAAAAAACTGCAGAGCAATTTGTCTTATGAAATGTACATTTGTTCTACGCAAATGGGTAGAAATTTTTTTTGGGCTATTTTCTTTCCAGGTCGAATGTTATTTTCATACAGAATACAGTGAATTAGGAAAATACAGTATTATGGCCCCCACATGGAGCAGATAATCATATGAGCATTGGTGAAAACTAGTGTAAATAATGCAGTATTTTCCTGATTTATTTTATTCTGTATGAAGGACATTTGACTTGGAGAGAAAATAGTGTTTTATAAAAGTGTACCTGCAGTTTCACAGGAAAAAAAGCTCTATAAAGCTTTATAAAATACAGCCCAGAATTTAACATAAATATACAAAACATCAGTTTAAAAGCCTAAAGACCTAAAATTGATTTAAACACCATTTATCTCCAGAAGAAGCACCATGTATTATTATCCTGAGACATCCAATCATGTGGAAGCAAAATGCAGTTTTATTTTATATAGCTTGCACCTGATTGGGTATTCTTTACAAAGTGAAGCTTCACCAAGCTGTAGGGTGAACGAGTGCAACTGCACTAGCAATGTGCACAGTTTGTTTGCCTTTTTTAAATCAACCCCAAAGAGTTGAAAGCAAGAAAGTTATCTGTGACATCAGTGGGGGTGAACCATGACACAACTATAATCTAAGACCCCTATTACACTGATAGCGCCCAGCTGTTGGCGCTAAAGTGCGGCTGTTTTTTGCATCGCTTTAGTGCAGTTTCAGCTGCGCAAAAAAAAGTCGAATGTCCCGTTTTGTGGCGCTTTCAAAACCCTTTTTAGGCAAATTCATTGCAATTGGCAGGGCGTTTTGGGAGCGATATTTACAGCGCTTCCAAACCGCCCCAAAGGTGCTGCTTGCAGGACTTTTCGTAACGTCCTGCAAGTGCACCGCCCCAGTGTGAAAAGACCCACTGCAAATGGAGCAGGATAAGATAATTTTTTGAATTCCCGACATTCGTGCTATACACAAGGTAACTATAAAATTATATCTAGAAGTGGTGCACCAAAACGAAAATTCTGGACTAAAACCAAAAATTCAGGATGCACTTGGCTGAAAACCAAAACAGAAATGGATAGTTTAAAAAAAAAAAAAAAATTATATTATATATATATATTGTGACAGCAGGAAGGTAAAGTCACCTGGTTGCATCCAGGGGGGTAGATATATTTCGCCCAGATTCAGGCTTTACGCCGACTTATACAACTAGGTGGAGAGTTGTATAAGCCCAGCTGAGGCTAGTGGGCTCATGGATGACTCATACCTCTAGGGAGAGTGTGGGGCGTCGTGCAGACAGGGAGTTGATGAGACCAGCTGAAGCTTGTCAGCTCATTTAGGCCTCTATAAGAACTCCCAGATTCATTAGGTGTTTGCTCATGCCTGGACCCAGACCTGTGTGGACTGTCTAGGGAGAGTGAACCCCTGTGCGGTGAGACAAAGCCTGTGTGGCTATTTGCTTGGACATTTAAAACCAGGGACTTAGGGACTAGGACAGCACTAGGCTGATCCCAGTTGTTAGTTAGGAAACCTGTATGTTTAGTCAGAGGTCAAGTTGACCAGGATTTGTTTTGTTTATGTTTCTTTTGCTTTGCTGTGTTTTGTCACTGTAAATAGAAAATAAACCGCACCTTTTTGATTTTGAAAACCACAACCTCCGTTTGCTGGGCCTGTTTTTGTGTGGGGAGCCCATCCCGGGGGCCACACACACCCGCTGCCGAGCTAACCCCCTCACAGTTGGTGGAGAACCAGTGGCAGTTTTTTTTTAAGCCAGCATGGAGGAGATACTGAAGCAGCTGGCTCTAGCAAATGCCAATCAACAGCAGACAAATGCAGGTTTGCAAAAGAGCCTTGCAGCTCATCAACAGAGCCTTGCAGCTCAACAACAGAACTTCGCAGCCCAGCAGCAAGCTCATCAACAGAGCCTTGCAGCCCAGCAGCAGACAAACGCAACTTTGCAACAGAGTCTGGAGGCTCAGCAACAAGCCCAGCAGCAATCTGAGGCCCGCTTCATAGACCTGTTGCAGAAGCAAGAGCAGAGACTACAACAACAGATGGAAGCAGTAATGCAGCAACGTCCGCAGACCAGTGAGGAAAGCCGTCCCACTAATACCGCGTCCTTTGGGGTGAGTCGTTTATTGACAAAAATGACTGGAGAGGATGATCCAGAGGTATTTTTGACCACATTTGAAAGGACCGCTGAAAGAGAAAAGTGGCCTGAGGAGCAGTGGGCTGGACTGGTGGCTCCTCTGTTAACTGGTGAATCGCAGAAAGCTTACTATGACCTAGAATCTAACCAAGCAAAAGACTATGTGATGCTAAAAGCTGAAATTTTGGCAAGGCTGGGTGTCACCCAGGCTGTCCGGGCTCAGCGTGTGCATAACTGGACTTTCCAGCTTGGAAAACCAACCAGGTCTCAAATGTATGATCTCATTCACCTGAGCAGAAAGTGGCTACAGCCAGAGACTTTGTCCGGACCAAAGATTGTGGAACGTGTTGTAATGGATCGGTTTTTGAGAGCTCTTCCTACTGCCATCCAAAAGTGGGTAAGCCATGGAGACCCAGAGACGGCCGATGGTCTTGTGGAGAAATACTTGGCTACAGAGAACCTGACGGCCTCTTCCAGAGACACTCGGACTTTCCACCCTAAGACCAGACCATCCCCAGGGGCGGATAAGAGGATTCCAAGGGGTGAGGGTGGAGAGAGTGAGAGGGTGGGAGCTCTACCCCAAGTTTGGCGAGAACAGCCTGGGAAATCAGCGGCTCAAGAGGCGGCAAGAAGGATCGTTTGCTACCGCTGCCGGCAAGCGGGACATATTGCAGCCAATTGCCCGGTTGTGGAGGAACCCATGCAGTGTGACTTTCTGACGGGCAGACGCCAGTCGCTGTGTGCGACAGTCGCATGCACTGCCATTCGAGAAACTGAGAAACATTTATGCAAAATGTGTGTTAATGGTAGAAATGTTGTGGTATTGCTGGATTCAGGTAGCCTTGTGACCCTGATAAAGGCTGAGTTAGTTAAAACAGAGGTCTCTGGGAATAGCAAGGTAGCTGTTATTTGTGTGCATGGGGACACCCGAGAGTATCCAGTGACTACAGTGTGTTTCGAGACCCCCAAAGGTACCCTCTCTCATCCAGTGGGCTTAGTATCTCAGTTACCGCATGACGCCATTGTGGGAAGGGATTTTCCGAAGTTCTGGGAACTGTGGGATGATCCTGAGCCCCCCACTGGTGCCCCTATGTACCAGGAATGTGATAGCCAGAACTCCCCTGAGAGTGGTGAGGACTCTCCGGAATTTCCCTTATCAGTATTGGCAGGGGAGACTCAAGAAACTGGAGAGGAGCCCACCTCCTCAGACGAAAACCTACCGTCTGTGGAGTTTTCTGATCTTGAGGTTCACAGGGAAAACTTTGCCACAGAACAGTTGAAAGACCCCGCCCTAATAAAGGCACGGGAAAACGTAGTGAAAATAGATGGCGAGTTAGTGAACCCAGATAATACCTGCACTTACCCATACTTCAGCGTAGAGAAGGACCTACTGTATCGGGTGGCAAAAAGGGCAGAAGAAACCGTTGAGCAGCTTGTGGTGCCCAAACCTTACAGGAAGTTGGTGTTGGAGTTGGCCCATGGGCACATTCTTGGAGGTCATCTGGGGACAGAGAAAACCAGAGAGAGGGTATTACAGAGATTCTATTGGCCGGGGGTGATGAAGGACATAGAAAATTATTGTTCCTCCTGCCCTGTGTGTCAGAGGTCGGCCCCGATGCCACATTTCCGTAGCCCGCGGGTCCCTCTACCCATCATTGAGGTCCCGTTTGAGAGGATCGCCATGGATTTGGTAGGTCCTATAATCAAGTCCGCTAGGGGGCACCAGTACATATTAGTTATAATGGACTATGCCACCCGTTATCCAGAAGCGATCCCTCTCCGAAATACCTCGGCCAAAACCATAGCCAAAGAGCTATCTCTTGTGTTTAGCCGGGTGGGTATTTGTAAAGAACTGCTTACGGACCAAGGTACACCCTTTATGTCCCGGGTTATGAAGGAGCTGTGTAAATTGTTCAAAGTGACGCAATTACGTACATCTGTGTATCACCCCCAAACCGATGGGCTGGTTGAAAGATTCAACAAAACCCTAAAACAAATGTTGAAGAAAGTGGTGGATAGAGATGGAAAGGATTGGGACTGTCTACTTCCTTATCTGATGTTTGCTATTAGGGAGGTGCCCCAATCCTCTACGGGATTCTCCCCCTTTGAGTTACTGTATGGGAGACACCCAAGAGGGCTGTTGGATATTGCCAAGGAAACTTGGGAAAGTGAGAGTTCTCCCCACAGGAGTGTGATTGAGCATGTCGCACTGATGCAAGACCGAATTGCACAGGTAATGCCCATCGTGAAGGAACATTTGGCCCAAGCGCAGTTAGCACAGCAGAGAGTGTACAACCGTGGAGCCAAGACCCGTACCTTTTCCCCGGGGGATAGGATACTGGTACTTGTCCCTACGGTTGAAAGTAAATTCCTTGCCAAATGGCAAGGCCCCTATGAGATAATGGAAAAAGTGAGCGAAGTGAATTACAAGGTCAGACAACCAGGAAGGCGAAAGCCCGAACAGATCTATCACGTTAATCTGTTGAAAGCCTGGAGGGATAGAGAGTCCCTAGTCGCAGACACTTGGTCACCAGCTCAAACTGGTTGCGTGATTCCTGAGGTTGGAATAGCAGCCACCTTGTCACAACCCCAACAACAGGAGGTTAAGGAGTTTGTGCTTCGCAACAAGGAGGTATTCTCTGAGCTGCCGGGACAAACATCTGGGGTAGAGCATGACATCATTACCCCGCCCGGTGAAAGGGTGAAGTTAAAACCCTATCGGATCCCAGAGGCCCGACGGGAGGCAATACGGGAGGAAGTACAGAAAATGCTGAACTTAGGGGTGATAGAGGAGTCCCAAAGTGATTGGTCTAGTCCCATTGTGTTGGTGCCTAAACCGGATGGGAGCTGGCGATTTTGTAACGATTTTCGTCAGTTGAACAAAGTTACAAAATTTGACACCTACCCCATGCCACGTATAGATGAGTTGATCGACCGGCTGGGAACAGCCCGATACATGACGACTCTTGACCTCACAAAAGGGTATTGGCAAATCCCCCTGGCCAAGTCGGCCAAAGAGAAAACCGCATTTGTAACCCCAGACGGGGCGTTCCAATATAAAAGAATGCCATTCGGGTTACAGAATGCGCCGGCCACATTCCAGTGGAAAATGGACCAGATGCTGAGGCCCCATCGGAAGTATGCTGCGGCTTACCTGGATGACGTAATTGTCCATAGCACAGATTGGGCCTCACATCTGCCAAAAGTGCAAGCAGTCCTGGACTCTGTTCGGGAAGCGGGGTTTACGGCTAACCCCAAGAAGTGTACCATTGGGCAGGAGGAGGCCAAATATCTTGGGTACACCATTGGGAGGGGAGTAATAAAACCCCAACTCAACAAAGTCGAGGCCATCCAGAGTTGGCCACGTCCCAACAGCAAGAAGCAGGTACGAGCCTTTCTGGGAATCGCTGGGTATTATCGGCGATTCATTCCCCACTTTGCTTCTAAGGCTGTGCCCCTAACCAACCTGACGAAGGGGAAAGGGTCGGTCATGATTAAATGGACCCCCGAGGCTGAGGCAGCATTACAATTCTTGAAACAAGCCTCATGTAGCCAGCCAGTGTTGTACTCACCCGACTTCTCTAAAGACTTTGTCGTACAAAGTGATGCGTCAGATGTGGGGTTAGGAGCAGTATTGTCCCAGGTCTGGAACGGGGAAGAGCACCCAGTCATTTACCTCAGCAGGAAGTTGAAGTCCCATGAGGTAAATTACGCCACCGTTGAAAAGGAGTGTTTAGCGGTGAAGTGGGCTCTAGATTCCCTTCGGTACTACCTGCTAGGTAGGCACTTTGACATGGTTACGGATCACGCTCCGTTAAAGTGGATGGCTCAAAACAAGGAAACAAATAGAAGAGTGAATAGGTGGTTCCTGGCCCTCCAGGAATTCAACTTCACAGTAAAGCATCGCCCTGGCGTTCAAATGGGGAATGTGGATGCTTTGTCTCGAGTACATGAATGCCTGATTGCTGGTGTTCCAACCCCGAGGTTAAAACAAGAGGGGGGGGTATGTGACAGCAGGAAGGTAAAGTCACCTGGTTGCATCCAGGGGGGTAGATATATTTCGCCCAGATTCAGGCTTTACGCCGACTTATACAACTAGGTGGAGAGTTGTATAAGCCCAGCTGAGGCTAGTGGGCTCATGGATGACTCATACCTCTAGGGAGAGTGTGGGGTGTCGTGCAGACAGGGAGTTGATGAGACCAGCTGAAGCTTGTCAGCTCATTTAGGCCTCTATAAGAACTCCCAGATTCATTAGGTGTTTGCTCATGCCTGGACCCAGACCTGTGTGGACTGTCTAGGGAGAGTGAACCCCTGTGCGGTGAGACAAAGCCTGTGTGGCTATTTGCTTGGACATTTAAAACCAGGGACTTAGGGACTAGGACAGCACTAGGCTGATCCCAGTTGTTAGTTAGGAAACCTGTATGTTTAGTCAGAGGTCAAGTTGACCAGGATTTGTTTTGTTTATGTTTCTTTTGCTTTGCTGTGTTTTGTCACTGTAAATAGAAAATAAACCGCACCTTTTTGATTTTGAAAACCACAACCTCCGTTTGCTGGGCCTGTTTTTGTGTGGGGAGCCCATCCCGGGGGCCACACACACCCGCTGCCGAGCTAACCCCCTCACAATATATATACACATACATATACACACACACACGTTATATTGTGTATATATATATATATATATATATATATATATATAGCGCCCTCCTCACTCCCCTCTTTCTCTCGTCTCGTCTCTTGTCTAGGGGTATCTTAGAGGGGAGGGAGCGGGGACACTACGCCTGGCTTCCACCACATGTGTCAGTGCGGTATAAGCAACGTTCTTGTATTACCTTCGGGTCAGTGCTGTGCACCTGGATCCTCCCTCCAAAAGTCACCTTGAACAATGTCTGTTAGGAAATGAGCCCCACACCATTAAAGTTCAACACTCCTTTATTCTTCTCGAATGAACACAATCAGTTGAACTCCCTTGATAGAAACAGAACAGGAAAGGAGGAGTGGATGCGAGTAGGCCCAGACACAATGTAGATCTCCACTTTCCTTCCTGAAAGTGTGTTACGGTCTCCGCACGAGAGGGGATTTCCTTCCAGGCGGTCTCCGGTGAGAGACTCACCCGTCACTGGCAATATGCTGCACCGGGTCTTCAAGTGAGGAGCTCCCCCCGGTCCATTGCGCCTTACAGATTCAGGTACCCACTCCCGGGGTTCCCTAGGATCTCCTTCCCTCGCGGAACTCAGTGTTGGGCACTGAGCTCCAGACCTCCATCCGAGTACTTCACCCCAGGCTAAAGGTGCCTGAGATGGAACACGACCTCCGATTGTCCTCTGGGCCTAGGCCACCCAGAGGACCGACACGAACCACCGTCCACAAGCTGAAGGTGCCTGGGACTTCGACCCCGTGACAAAGATGGCCGGCCCCTTTATACCCTCTCCCAGCAAGCACGGCGGGTTCCCCACCCCACCATACCACTGCCGAGGGAGGACAAAAAGGAAGCACAACACACAGCAATGATTCAACCCCAGCCCAGGGCGACAGCGCCACCCGCTGGGCTGCAGGGAATTACACATCACCAATGTCTCTGTCAAGTTCAAATTTACACCCGGGAAAGTAAACACCCGCTACACTTATATACACATACATACATACACACACACACACAGTTGTGCTCATAAGTTTACATACCCTGGCAGAATTTATGATTTCTTGGCCATTTTTCAGAGAATATGAATAACAACACAAAAACTTTTCTTTCACTCATGGTTAGTGTTTGGCTGAAGCCATTTATTATCAATCAACTGTGTATACTCTTTTTAAATCATAATGACAACAGAAACTACCCAAATGGCACTGATTAAAAGTTTACATACCCCAGTTCTTAATACCGTGTATTGCCCCCTTTACCATCAATAACAGGTTGAAGTCTTTTGTGGTATTTGTGGATGAGGCTCTTTATCTTCTCAGATGGTAAAGCTGCCCATTCCTCTTGGCAAAAAGCCTCCAGTTCCTGTAAATTCTTGGGCCGTCTTGCATGAACTGCACATTTGAGATCTCCCCGGAGGGGCTCAATGATATTGAGGTCAGGAGACTGAGATGGCCACTCCAGAACCTTCACTTTATTCTGCTGTAGCCAATGACCGGTCCACTTGGCCTTGTGTTTTGGATCATTGTCATGTTAGAATGTCCAAGTACGTCCCATGCGCAGCTTCCTGGCTGCTGAATGCAAATGTTCCTCCAGTATTCTTTGATAACATACTGCATTCATCTTGCCATCAATTTTGACCAAATTTCCTGTGCCTTTGTAGCTCACACATCCCCAAAACATCAGTGATCCACCTCCGTGTTTCACAGTGGGAATGGTGTAACTTTCATCATAGGCCTTGCTGACTCCTCTCCAAATGTAGCGTGTATGGTTTTGTCCAAAAGGCTCAATTTTGGTCTCATCACTTCAAATAATTTTATGCCAGAAGGTTTGAGGCTTGTCTCTGTGCCGTTTGGCGTATTGTAAGTGGGATACTTTGCGTAGTAATGGCTTTCTTCTGGCGACTCGACCATGCAGCCCATCTTTCTTCAAGTGCCTCCTTATTGTGCATCTTGAAACAGCCACACCACATGTTTTCAGAGAGTCCTGCATTTCACCTGAAGTTATTTGTGGGTTTTTCTTTGCATCCCGAACAATTTTCCTGGCAATTGTGGCTGAAATTTTAGTTGGTCTACCTGACCGTGGTTTGGTTTCAACAGAACCCCCCATTTTCCACTTCTTAATTAGAGTTTGAACACTGCTGATTGGCATTCTCAATTCCCTGGATATCTTTTTATATCCTTTTCCTGTTTTATACAGTTCAACTACCTTTTCTCGCAGATCCTTTGACAATTCTTTTGCTTTCCCCATGACTCAGAATCCAGAAACGTCAGTGCAGCACTGGATGAAAGATGCAAGGGTCTGTCAGGAGTCCAGAAACTCATTGACCTTTTATACACACACACTAATTACAAGCAAACAGATCGCAGGTGAGAATGGTTACCTTTAAAAGCCATTCAAACCCCTTTGTGTCAACTTGTGCGCATGTTATCAGGCCAAAATCACCAGGGTATGTAAACTTTTGATCAGGGTCAGTGGGGTAGTTTCTGTTGTGATGATTTGAAAAGAGTAAACACAGTTGATTGATAATAAATGGCTTCAGCCAAACACTAACCATGAGTGAAAGAAATGTTTTTGTGTTCTCTGAAAAAATGGCCAAGAAATCAGAAATTCTGCCAGGGTATGTAAACTTATGAGCACAAGTGTGTGTGTGTGTGTATTTTTTTTTTTATTAAATATATATTTTTAAAATTAAAGTAACCAGTTACACTTACCGGTAACGGTGTTTCTGGGAAGTCTTCCAGGACGGCACAATGAGAGATGACTGGCTCCACCTGACAGGAAACACAATCAATTCAAAGAGGTTAAAGCACCCGCCCCTCCCCGTGCTCCTCAGTTATGAAAAAGTACAGACCCACACCAGTGCACGAGAGAGAAAACACACACCCAAATAACTCTATACAAACCAATGTATCAACCAAAGCGGTGGGAAGTAGGCCTGCCGTCCTGGAAGACTTCCCAGAAACACCGTTACCCGTAAGTGTAACTGGTTACTTTCTCAAGTCGTCTTCCAGGACGGCACAATGAGAGAGAAGCAAGTAGCTTCAGGCCTACCTTAGGGTGGGACGACTGCTTGCAGGACCTTTCTACCAAAGGACAGGTCCTGAGGTGACAGCAACTCCACTCTGTAATGCCTTAGGAATGTATTCTGGCTTGACCAAGTCGCCGCTTTACAGATCTGTTCCACCGAAGCTCCGGCTCTTTCTGCCCAGGAGGTTGCCAAAGAGCGAGTAGAATGAGCTTTAACTTTCGGGGCTGTCTTACCAGCCTGGTCATAAGCTATGGAGATTGTCTGTCTGATCCATCTAGATATGGATGCTCTAGATGCCTGTTGGCCCTTTTTCTGTCCAAAAAAATTAATTAGTAAATGGCTGGATTTCCTAAATTCACCCACTCTATCCAGATAAGCTAGCAGACACCGTCTGACATCCAGACAATGAAAGGAGGCCTCTCTTTCATTTTGTGGATTTGAACAAAAGGAAGGAAGAATAATTTCTTGTGATCTATGAAACTTTGACACTACCTTAGGGAGGTACAGGGGGTCCTGCCTAAGAATAACTCTGTCCTCGAATAAACTAAAGAAAGGCTCTTTAATCGTCAGAGCCTGCATGTCGCCTATTCTTCTGGCTGTAGTAATTGCCAGAAGAAAAGCAAACTTAAATGTCAGTAATTTAACTGAAATATCTTCTAGTGGCTCAAACGGAGCCTTAGTTAATTGTTCCAAAACTAACGTAAGGTCCCAGGGCGGGACTCTAGAGATCCGCACCGGGGACAATCTATCCCTGGCCATTAGAAATCTTTTAACTAGAGGGTCCAGTGATAACTTTTTGTCCAAAAAATACGATAAGGCTGCTACCTGTACTCTTAGAGTCTTGGTAGCGAGACCTAAGTCGGCGCCATCCTGGAGAAAGTCCAGGATGACCGAGGTTTCTTGCTGGGACACCTTTCTCACTAGACACCAGTGAGAGAAGACTCCCCACACCTTCCTGTAGATACGTCTGGTGACTTCTTTTCTACTTGAGAGGAGAGTGTTAATCACTCTCTCGGAACATCCCCTCTCCCGCAGGTTCTGCCTCTCAAGCACCAGGCCGTCAGCTTGAAGAAGCTGGGATCTGGGTGAAAGACTGGTCCCTGCCGAAGAAGGTCCACCCGAACTGGTAGATGGAGGGGAGGTGCTACGGACCCGTTCTGTAGAGCGGGAAACCAGGCTCTCTTGGGCCACCAAGGAGCAATTAGAATGAGTCTGGTCTCTGAGAGACCTAGTTTTTGTAGGACTCTTGGAATGAGACTCAGAGGGGGAAAAGCATAAGCCAGGTGAAAACTCCATACCTGAGCCAGTGCATCCACCCCCCCTGAGCCCCACTCCCGGGACAGGGAAAAGAATCTTCTTACTCTCCTGTTCTCCTTGCGGGCAAAGAGGTCTATTTCTGGCCTTCCAAAATGCTGGCACACCAGGTTGAACACCTCTGGGTTCAGCTCCCATTCCCCCTGGAGAATCCGATGACGGCTTAGATAGTCCGCCTCTATGTTGTACCTTCCCTTTATGTGTACTGCCGTAATAGAGGCAATCCAAAGCTCTGCCCAGCCCAGAATCCCTAGAGACAAGGTCAGCAGGGAGGGAGACCTGGTTCCCCCCTGATGATTTATGAAGGCCACCGTGGTCGCATTGTCGGAGAGGATCTGGACCTCCCGGTCTCGGATCCTTTCCTCGAACGCTTTTAGGGCCTCCCCGACCGCCAATAATTCCCGGAAGTTTGAGGAGGCGTGTCTCTGATCCTGATTCCAGGAACCCTGGGCTCGGAGTTCGTCTAAGTGGGCCCCCCAACCCCAGGAGCTTGCGTCTGTCGTTATCCTGGGGGGGTCTGTCTGAGTCCATAGATGACCCACCTGCAACTTCTGAGGAAGAAGCCACCAGCTCAGAGAGTCCTTTACTACCTCTGGGATGGAGATTCTGTGGTCTAATGTTCCTCTTGTTCCGTCCCAGGAGGATAAGAGGAATTGTTGGAGGGGTCTGGAGTGGAGCTGAGCCCACGGAACCGCAGGTATACAAGAGGTCACTAGACCCAGTACCCTCATGATGCCTCTGAAAGAGGACTCCCTTACCTCCAACAGAGACCTGACCGCTGTTATGAGGCCCTGGACCTTCTCCTGGGGTAAACAAAGCTTCCTTTGTAAGGAGTCTATCAGGAAACCCAGGTAAATCTTTCTTTGGTCCGGGATCATCGAGGACTTCTCTCGGTTGATGATCCAACCCAGGGATTCCAAGGTACTCACAACCTTGGCCAGGTCTGCGAGGAGGAGATCTCGACTCTGGTTGTAAAGTAAAAGGTCGTCAAGATAAGGGACTATCGTTATACCCTCTAGGTGTAGGAAGGCAACCACCTCTGCTACGATTTTTGTAAATACCCTTGGGCTGGAAGCCAGTCCAAAGGGGAGGGCAGCAAACTGCCAGTGTTGAATCCCCTGAGGAGACCCGATTGCGAATCTGAGGAAGGCTTGATGTCCTGGAAAGATCGGGACGTGAAGGTAGGCGTCCTTTAAGTCGATCGTTACCATGTATACCTCCTTCAGAAGGAGTCTTCTGAGGGTGTATATGCTTTCCATGCGAAATTTCTTGTGACGCAAGGAGGTATTCAGGGGTCTCAGGTTTATTATCAACCGGTACTTGCCTGACGGCTTTGGGACAACGAAGATGTGGGAGTAGACCCCCAGTCCGCGTTGTCCCGCAGGTACCGGGACTACAACTCCCTGTTCTGCTAGTTCTGAAATGTTTTGCAGAAGACCTGCTGCCTTGAGGGGGTCCCTGGGGAGATGCGTTACTAGGAACTTTGAGGGGGGGGATGAAGAAACTCCAGCCTGTAGCCCTCCTTTATAATGTTGAGAATATGAGGGCTCTGGGTAATACTCTCCCACCTGGAAAGGAATTGGGAAAGTCTTCCCCCTACCCTTACGTCACTTAAAGTCTTTTTCATTTGACTTTTGGTTGGAAAAGAGGATACCTCCTTTTTGCTTATCCTTTCCAACGCCCCACTTCCTATTACCGGCAGGCTTCTTGCTCGAGAAACGATTTCTACCCTGGGGGCCTCGAAAAAATCTTTTTTGGTCCCTTTTAGGTTTAGTGGGGAACTTTTTGCCCTTTTCGGTAGATCTTGATAGGGCTTGGTCCAGCCCTGTACCAAAAAGGAGTGAGCCCTCAAATGGGAGTCCACATAAGCGGGTCTTGGATGCGTTATCCCCATCCCATGTTTTGACCCATACGGCTCTACGAGCCGAGTTTACGAGGGCACCCGTTTTTGCGGTGGTTCGCACGGTCTCAACTGCAGCATCTGCTAGGTATGCCACTGCGCTACCTATTACCTGTAGAGAGTCTAGGACTTCCCTGGACTTGGACACACGGGAAACATGTTCTATTAGTTTGGTTATCCATGTATCCGCGTTCCTAGCTATACAAGCTGAAGCCAGCGCGGGGCTCATTGCTGCCGCATTGGCTTCCCAGGCTCTACGCAAGGTCGTCTCAGTACGGCGATCCATAGGATCCTTGATATTACCTGCGTCCTCAAAGGAGAGGTCGGATTGCTTTGACACCTGTGCCAAAGAGGCGTCCAATCTGGGAATCTTAAAGAGTTTCTCCTCATCCTCCCCCTTAAAAGGGCACCTACGCTTCCAAGTTTTATATTTCAGAAGCTTCCTCTCAGGTTCCTTCCACTCTCTAAGAATCACATCATGGAGAGCCTGGTGAACCGGGATGGTTCTGGGTTGGGCCCTTACCAAGCCTCGGTACAATCTATCCTGTGCGGATACCTGTTCCGTCGGCTCCTGAATTTCTTCAGAGGTGTAGATTGCACCAAGGAGGCCTTCCATGTCGTCAGCTGAGAAGATGTGTCTTCCTGACCTAGAGCCTTCTTCCTCCTCCTCAGCCTGACTATCTATCAGGCCCTCATCGGATAGTCCCTGATCAGGGATCTCCGAATCCTCCTCTGCCTCTGAGTCCTGAGACAGGAGGGATCTCAGGGATTCTGGGTGTCCTCTCCTGGTTGAGGAGAAAAACTCCTGTGAGGAAGGGCCCTCCCTGCTTGTCTGGGGCTCTGGTTCCTTAGCTTTAAGGCCTCATGCCCACGGGCGTTTTTTCAGCCGCGTTTTTGAGCGTTTTTTACAGCTTAAAAACGCCTGTCCATGTTAGTCTATAGCTTCATGCCCACCTAGGCGTTTTTGAGCTGTAAAGAGCATAGGCGTTTGTAAGCTGTAAAAAAAACCCAGGGCCAGTGCGTTCCTCAGCGTCAGAACTAGGCAGGAAAAAACGCGAGCGTCAAAAAACGCGCAAAAACGCGCACTAACGCGCAAAAAACGCGCACTAACGCGCGGTCGCGTTTTTAGCTCCGACGTTTTTTTTTTTTTTTTCAAAAAAAAAAAAAAAAAAAAAATATTTATACAATAACATGGACAGGCGTTTTTAAGCTGTAAAAAACGCTCAAAAACGC
This sequence comes from Rana muscosa, assembly GCA_029206835.1. Taxonomy (NCBI): domain Eukaryota; kingdom Metazoa; phylum Chordata; class Amphibia; order Anura; family Ranidae; genus Rana; species Rana muscosa. Next base: position 52,568,503 of record CM055128.1, on the reverse strand, counting down.
AGCTGTAAAAACGCCAGTGGGCATGAGGCCTAAGGGAGGCTTGAAAATCCTTAAGGGTGGCAAGCATCTGGGTTTGGACAGAGAGAAAGTCTCTCATCACCTGAGATGTTTCCTTCCCAGCCAGCTTCTGGATACATTTGAAACAGAAGGGCTTGGAATGGGTTGAGGGTAATTTCTCGTTACAGTAACCGCATCTTTTGGAGCGGGCAGGGGTTCTAGAGGAACGACTGGCAACCCCCTGGGCAGTGACGTCCTCTCCTGCAATGTAAGAGTACACAGGAATACATTAACAACCAAAAAGAACCCTGTGACAGGCAAGGGGAAAGAGTCGGGGTACCATCCCCCATCATGACCCCTGCTGGCTGGGTTGACTCACCCCCTGTGGTCTCCTCTGTAGCCGCGGCCGTAGTCGGCCTCTCCTCATGCTCCATGTAGGTGAGATGCTCTGCTCCCGATCGCAGTTCCACTGGAGGAGAAAAAAAAAAGGGCGCCTCCTTCCTGGCGTCCCTCCGTTTTTGAATGCGGTAACAGACGCCGGCCGCCGCCATTTTGCCGGAGACCGGAACCGGAAATGACGCGGCACGCGATGGCGTCATCCTTGACGCTAGAGGACGAATGTCCTAGACGCCGGGAAAATGGCGCCGCAATGCTATGCACCTGCATAGAGCGGCGCCCTAAGCAAACAGACCGCGCGAGCGGACGGAGGAACCTGCCAGCCCCCCCCCTCCAGGATGGACACCCAAACAGGTAGGAGGGAGGAAGGAGGATATCTGGCCCCTGAAGTCCCGGGTACAGCCCCGCACCTAGGGAGCTTCAGTGCTCAGGGAGGCTCTTCAACTGCCCTCCCTGAGAAGGAATGGGATACCCCCCAGGACGGACAAATAGAGTCCTGCTAGGCCCAGAGGCTTCCCAGGCATTCGGCTCAGCTCCCGGGGGGGGGGGGGGGGACTTCCAGCCCCAGGCCTTCAGTCTGTGGAAAAAAAATAAACGGTTTAGCTGTGGGGAAACACAATCAAGAACTGAGGAGCACGGGGAGGGGCGGGTGCTTTAACCTCTTTGAATTGATTGTGTTTCCTGTCAGGTGGAGCCAGTCATCTCTCATTGTGCCGTCCTGGAAGACGACTTGAGAAATATATATTTTTATACATAACTATTCTAGTCAATCCATTTTTGGCCATTATTGGCACCTTTATGGCCGATCGGCTGCTTTCACATTGAGCAATTTTTGAAGCGCTTTTGCATAATTAACCACTTCAATACCGGGCATTTTCACCCCCTTCCTGCACAGACCAATTTTTAGTTTTCAGCGCTGTTGCACTTTGAATGACAATTGCGCGGTCATGCAACACTGTACCCATATTAAATCTTTATTTTTTTTCCCCCACAAATAGAGCTTTCGTTTGGTGGTATATTTGATCATCTCTGCGGTTTTTATTTTATTGCGCTATAAACAAAAGAGCGACAATTTTGGAAAAAAACACAATATTGTTTACTTTTTGATTTAATAAATATCACAATTTCTTTTCCTCAGTTTAGACCGATACGTATTCTTCTACATATTTTTGGTAAAAAAAAAAAAAAAAAAAAAAAAAAAAAAATCGCAATAAGCGTATATTGATCGGTTTGCACAAAAGTTATAGCGTCTACAAAACAGGGGATAGATTTAAGGCTTTTTTAAAAAATTTTTTTTTTTACTAGTTATGGCGGCGATGACCGTGACATTGCGGCGGACATATCGGACACTTTTGACATGTTTTTGGGACCATTCACATTTATACAGCGATTAGTGCTATAAAAATGCACTGATTGCTGTATAAATGTGACTGGCAGGGAAGGGTTTAACACTAGGGGGCGATAAAGGGGTTAAATGTGTTCCCTATTGAGTGATTCTAACTGTAGGGGGAGGGGACTCACAAGGGGAGGAGACCGATGTGTACTGGGAACACACATTGGTCTCCTCACCTCTGACAGGAGGTGGATCTGTGTGTTTACACACACAGATCCACACTCCTGCCGTGATCGCGGGGTGCCTGGCGGACATCGCGGCCGCCAGGCACGCGTACCGGGTCCCGAGCGATGCGGCGGGTGCGCCCCCTAGACGGCCGGGAAGCAGGGACGTCATGACGGGAGGGAGGTTTCCTGCCGGCGTCATATTACTATGGCCTGGTAAGGAAGTGGTTAAAGCGGAGCTCCACCCAAATTTGGAACTTCCGTTTAATCCACTTCTCGCCCCCTTACATGCCACATTTGGCATGTAATTTTTTTTGGGGGGGGGGGGGGGAATCAGTAGGAGTGGGACTTCCTGTCCCACTTTCTCCTTCCGCACTGGGGTCGCCTAGGCGATGCATCATATCGCCTTTTGGCGGCCCCTCCCTGTAGGCGATCACCTGGGACAGGTGCTGTTCGCGCATGCGCAGTGAGTGCCCAGCCGTGAAGCTGAAAGCTGTCACGGCCGGGTGCCCACACTATGAATGGAGGCGCTGGCGGAGAAGGGGAGCGGAGCTCCGGGCGTCGCTGGACAGTGGAACAGGTAAGTGTATGTTTATTAAAAGCCAGCAGCTACACTTTTTGTAGCTGCTGACTTTTAATAAACATAAAAAATGCTGGAACTCCCCTTTAAATAGGCGACAGCAAAATCCCAAGAAAAATGCATCCCTTTAAATTGTTTGCACGTCTTCACACTTATCCATTGCGCTTCTGTTGTGGTGTTAAAAATCCGGCTTGCCGCATTTTTGGTGCATATATGGTCAGTTTAAATCATAGCACCGTGTCACGTTTTTGCGTAACGTGACCTATGCAAAGTACCGTAAAAGTGCGAACGTTTTTCGGTGGCCATTATCGGCACCTTTATTTCTACCGGCAAAATGCAGATAACCCCATTTTTGGCGCCCAATGTATCGGTGCGTCCCTAATATCTAGGACCTTCCCGAAGACTGGACAGTACAGGACGGAGCCTAATGAATTGCTTTTACTTGATCACATGGCTCCTTGCTCTGAATAAGACTGCTAATGTTTCATTTGTATGCAGGACTTAAAGTAAGAAAGCTCAGATCTTTGTGACTTTAAGAATTGTAGTCTGCAATATCTGAAGAAAGAAATTGCAGCGAGCTCTGTACAGCGAGAGCAGGGGAATGATTGGAGGTGGGTGGGGGATAAATATACAGACAACTCATTTGGAGAATTAGCTCATGCATGGTTGGCTAGCACTCAACAACAAACTAGTGTGCTTTTTCAAATTAAAATGTGTGAAATTACCCTGAGAAGAGGTGACAGTAATTTACCACTCGTGAATATCATCAAGCAAATAATTTGACGAATCTGTGCAGAATCTCCCTTTTAGTTTACATGATTAGGAACAAACATCAGGCATCAGACTTTAATTAATTAGCTTTATATAAAAAATAGCGCACATGAAATTCCAGGGGAAAAACAAATAAGGGATCCTGATAGCCAATGAGTAGGAGGGCGGGGTGGAGAGCGATATATCAGGTGTCAAAATCCTATTTACAGTCAGATCCCTGAAATTGTGCAACGCTCTGCAGAATTATCCACATTCTGGGACAGCATAGGAGGATTCTTTCTCACAAGGTCTCCAGCAGTTCCAGAATTCTCTTTTGTTCGCTCTCCCGGAACTCCGCACTCTTCCCATCACCTATGCTCTCCGAATATTCTGCAAGAGATCAGGGTGGATTGTGATGAATACCATAAACCATTTACATATCATACTTCCAGTCAGACTAAATAGAACTGCTGGCACTACATGGGGCAACGTTCTAACATTAGCTAGCATTTGACTGAAGAAATGATCAAACCCAACACCAACAAGTTACACAATTAAACGGAGGGCATGTTAGGTGGCCCTAATCTGCCTAATAGATCTGCAATCAAAAATTGGAGAAAATTGCCAGACCATTGCCTGTGTGTATCCAGCCTAATACCTTGGCAGTGATAGAGTTCCAAACCAGAATTAAAGTAGAATCTGCAAGCCAAAGCTCCAAATCATGAATGAAGAAGACTTTGCTATGGCCAGCGAGCAGCGCTGTGGAGCCTGATCTTACATTTTGAGGTTAGTAGAAATTGGGGAGACAGAATAGGGTCACCTTATAAAGCTTGTACTCTAATAACAAACATAATGCTGTATATAGGGGAAAGGCAGAGAAGATTGACGCTCTTCTTGGTTCCAGAGATCTATGGATCTTTCAGGCAGGTGTCGGGGGGGCGGCGTAAAAATAGGTGGCCAAGACGCAGTTTTACAATCCCCTGGCCACCCACGCAAACTAACACTACAACCGGACAAGGCTGTACACATGCAGTGGCCACAATGCTTTGCAGCCGCTGCATTTTTATACTCCATGCACATTGGACGTTAAAATACCGTTATAACGCCAGTAGCTTTGCAGAGTCTGTCAACATTTTTGCAATAGTATTTTTCCCATGTTTTTCTGCATGTGTTTTTTAGCGTATTTTTTTTTCAAAGATTTTTTTTTTTAATGCATCAAAAACATAAAAAAACGCTGGTGAGCCACGTTTTTGAGCGTTTATCAAAGTTTTTAAGCTTTTTTGTGGTCAGAAAAATAGCTCCTGACGCGATGTTAGGGCGTTCAGACAACAGCCCATAAACTCCTCTGCTGATAAACATCCAAAAACGTTCATGTGTGCATTGACAGAGGGGAGTTTATGGGCTGTTAAAAAAAAAAACGCCCAAACTCCCAAAAATGTCCGTTTATGAGCTTCAGTGTGCATGGAGCCTAAAAGTGTTACTAAACCCAGGAGCCTGCATTCACTATATCTGGTATCCCACAGTACACAGAACATAGAAATGCAATTATTTTTGTAAAAATAAACTGCTAAATACTTTTTCTCATCAGCCGTATATAGCAGTCTTGTGACATCTATCAGTGTCTTGTTAAAACCTGTAGGAGGAGTTTTCATTCTTTCCCGATTGTCCTTCGAGTGCTGATTTGCCCTGTGCTGATCGATCACAAGCATCCTCCCAAGAGGAAGAAAAAAACCTCTCGTAATACACACCAAACTGAGCATGGGCAGAGCACCCCCAAAATTCTGTCTTATCGGTAGGTGGATTGGAGACAGTGGAAGAAGGGGAGGATCAGAGAAGACAGGATCAAACGGCCTTTTTGCACAATGCAAAGGATTAACCCCTTAGGTTCCACAGCGAGTATAACAAGCATGCTTTACTGCATATACAAACTGATTTTACTGTTGTGGGTTTAGTAACAATTTAACTCAGGGTGCTGAGTCTGACAGGTGGCACTGCCTGTCAAACTCGCTCATTGGGTCCAATGAATTGCAACTGCAAATGGGACACTTGCAGTGTGCTCTCCGAAATGCCCAGTCAGCTGTTACTATACTGCCCTCTGAAAAGCGATCCACAGCAGATCACGCTTCAGAATGCTGTACCGCTAATGTGAAAAAAAGACACACAGGCTTGGGCAAATAGAGTAGTAAGTACAGCAATTTATTGCAAAGCTTTTCCGCCAGCTTTGTTGCAAATTTGAAATGAACCTTCTACTCCAGTTTGGAGATGTTAAAGTGTACATCCGGGGAAAACTTTTGTTTATTTATTTTGGATAACGTGGGAAAGGGTTAGACCTTCTGGCAAGTTTTTATTACCGTCTGTGTGCGTCACTCTTTGTACTAGTGAACATTGTCAAGCGAGAGAAAATCCCAAATGTTAGGTTCATCTCCAGAACAAAAGGCAAAGGAAATCTTCCAATGAGGACAACTTTCTTTGGTTAGAGTTGGTCCAAACCACTCCAGTCTGGAGAGAGCAGCAAAGCGTGGCATAGTCCATACAAGCCAAGATGGGCGCATAGGAATAAGTCTTACTACTCCTGGGAAACCACGTCTAAGCGCAGGAGACTGTCCTGTAAAAGCCGTGAGCCTATTGAGAGAGGTAGAAACAAGCTCAAAGCCGTAGCTGTGAGCTGGTATTGACCAATCCAATGCCTGGCCCATGGGACATGCTAAAGGAGCTTAAGTGGTTAAAGCCTACTGAAGCCAGACAGAAGTTGGTTTACAGTGACAGCCAACACTTCCATTTAGATCTGTTTTTAACAGCCTCGCACCAAAACGGAAAATTGCTTTAAAAAGCAACAAAGCCACGTGAAGGTGTCTGAAAGCTTTAAAAAACCTTGCTGTACACACTGCTCTTACACAAGCTGATGTCCGTGTGTACAGTGCCATAGGGTGTTTTGGAAGTGAATGGATTACTGTAACATGAATGCTTCTAAAGGAAACTAGAGGGGGAGAATTATGGAGTTGGCATGCTGATCCAATGGCTTCAGCACTTTGACCTGCAATAAATAATGCAAAAGAGTTTCGACTGGCTCCATACTTATTTCAGTATTAGGGAGCCAGAATGATCATTTAAATATATACAGCTGAATATTGCACAGAACTGCATCTAATTATATCTTGGAATCTATAAATCAATTATTTAGACAGCTCTGTTATACTCACCCTTCAGTATGTGTCGCATAATCTTTATGGAACTTCCCCTCATGGTCAAAATCTGCATCACCCTCTGTCGGACCTGAACAAAAAGCAAACAGAAATCATCTGGTATACAACAACTACGAACAGGCAGACAAGTATGAATGGTGTTATGTAGATCACTGGCAAAAAAGTTACACACATCAAAATGAATAATATATATAAATAATATATATTTTATTTTTTGGTACCCCCAGGGATTTTGTGATTTCTATTTTTTTTTCTGTATGTTTTTTTTGTGTCTCTGAGTATTCATGTCAGCTTATCGCGCTCCTTCTGTGGTCAGGAGGCAGTCTGAATGCCGAGAACGTCACTTATGGTTCTCGCCACTCAGTTTGTTATGTTACGTTTTTTTTAAAGGGCCTGGGCAGTGTTGGCTCCCCACCTACTGATGAAGTACAATCACAGGTCGTAACGCGTATTGGGGGGGGGGCAGGGGTGGAGACGAGCCCGTGACATCATCTCGCAGCCATCTTTGATTATGGTGTGGTGAGTTGGGAATACCAAATAGAAGCCTTGCTGTTTTTTACTGTTGTAAATTTTTTTAATCCTTTGAGCTTAAATAATTTGTTTCAATGGAGAGCACTATGGGTCTGCTTTTTTGTTTTATGGAGACCCATAGCTTGTGATAAATGGTCATACTGAATCTATGAGAGTGAGCTGCTCCTGGACTCAGAGGACGACCGTGAAGGGAGATATAAGCGAGTAAAGTTGGCCGATATCCTGAGCGCAATTTGACCTTTTGTTTGAGGTCAATCATTGAGGTGAGCGGGTTATTCACCTATTTTGGTGGAGGCACGCATAGCACTTGAGGATTGAAGATATTATTTTCAGGAGTTGCACTGCAGTGATGCGATTGTATCACAGTTTATGGACTGCGTTTAAAGGACTTTATTCATGTTTATTAGTTGCGCTACACTATTTATTGGTATATGAAAAAAAAAAAAAAATAGAAATATATAGATAGATCTATATATTATAAAATAAATGAGAGAGAGAAGGACTCAATACAGGCAGCAGCATCCGCCTTCTTTACTTTTAAACTGGTGCCTGCAGATTTGTAGTGTATACACAAACTCAAATAGGTAGAAAATATCAAACAGATGATTCCGCAGTAGCCTGTCAAATTTTTCAAAGTAACAAGAACATATACTATAGATTTAAAGTACAACATTCCTTCTTCAGGTAAAGCAAACAATACAATAGCAAACACATGTCTGCCCAACAGCCCAGATGGAACCCCACAGTTGGAATTACCATTGGCCAGACATATCAAGCAACATGGACAGTCTGTGTCCCAGCTTGGATTCTTTGTAATTGATCACATACCACAGCCACGCAGAAGAGGTGACAATGAGCTATAATTAAAACATAAGAAAGTGAGATGGATATCAGGCGTAGACACGATTTCTTCAAAGGGTTTGAACATTGGTTTCAATTTACATTTATTTTTCTAATGTTTATGTCGATTTAGTGTCTTTTTTTTTTTTTGTTAAGGTTTATCATTCTGAATAGCCAGATGGTGCTGCAACTATGTGTCATTTAATTTTATACGAATGAATTCTAAACGGGCTGCCATTTGTGTTAATTGCTGCAGGTAATACTTCTTTTTGATTTCAGAGCGGGGCGGATGCGTTTCCTACTGCATAAGCTTGTTTTACCTGAAGGATTGCTTGTGGATGTGAAACATGTCTTTGATGCAAGAGTTGCTAAATATAGACAATATCATGCAGAAGCATCTGTATGAAATTTTTTAGACATAGTATATTTTTATATATAAATCCTGTATAAGACCCCTTTCACACTGGAGCGTATTGCAGGCGCTATAGCGTTAAAAATAGCGCCTGCAATCCGCCCTTAAACAGCTGCTCCATTCACTCCAGTGTGAAAGCCCGAGGGCTTTCACACTGGAGCGTTGCGCTAGCAGGACGTTTAAAAGGAGCGGTGTTTATACCGCTGCTCCACCGCTCCTGCCCATTGAAATCAATGGGACAGCATGGCTATACCGCCGGCATTGCGGGCGGTTTTAATCCTTTCTCGACCGCCAGCGGGGGTTAAAACCGCCCCGCTAGCGTCCGAAATGCTCTGCAAATCCACCCATAGTGTCGGCGGTAAAAATAGCGGAGTTTTACCGCCAACGCTATGGGAAGCTCAGTGTGATAAGGCTCTAAAAATGAGTGTGTGTGTGTGTGTGTGTGTGTGTGTGTGTGTGTGTGTGTGTGTGTGTGTATGTATGTATGTATGTATGTATGTATGTATGTATGTATATATATATATATATATATATATATATATATATATATATATATATATGAGCAGCACGATTCTGGCTAAAATGAGAATCAAATTTTTTTTGCTTAGAACAAAGATCACGATTCTTGCGGTGTAACATCTTCTTTCACATTATACAAAAAAAAATTGGGCTAACTTTAATGAATTTACAAAAAAAACTAAACAGCAAAGTGTATTTTTTTTTTTAAATTGCGTTTGAAAAACCGCTGCGCAAATACAATGTGACATAAAATATTGCAACAACCACCATTTTATTCTCTAGGGTCTCTGCTAAAAAAAAAAAAAATATCATGTTTGGGTGTTCCAAGTCATTTTCTAGCAGAAAATAGTGATATTTTACTTGTAAGCAACAAATGTCAGAAAAGGTTTCGTCTTTAAATGGTTAAACTTCCTTCATCTACACGACTGGAGTTCTTTCCTTTGATAAAAGAACGTAAAAATACTTTGTTTCTACTTATTCGTGTGTTGTATTAAAACTTGTCAGGCTGTCTGGATTTTTGTCTTTCCAGCTGCGAGAACTCTCTGCACTTGTTAGAAAGCTCGTGACATGCCGTTTTGAAGATCAGGAAGGGAAAAAGATTGCGATTTCGATTCTTCGCGATTAATCGTGCAGCTCTAATTACCGTATTTATCGGTGTATAACACGCACCCTAACGTTGAGGAAGTTTCAGGAAAAAACTTTCCACAGCCCCCCTGAGTATAACACGCAGGCACAGTTTACCCTCTATTTTCAGGGTAAAAAAGTGAGTGTTATACGCCAATAAATAGTGTGTGTGTGTGTGTGTGTGTGTGTGTATCTATATATATATATATATATATATATATATATATATATATATATATATATATATATACACATACACACACATATATACAGTATCTCAAAAAAGTTAATACACCCCCCATATTTTTGTAAATATTTTATTATATCTTTTCATGTGACAACACTGTAGAAATGACACTTTGCTACAATGTAAAGTAGTGAGTGTGCATCAGTGGCACTCCAGCTGTGGGGGGGGACTACAAATCCCATCATGCCTGTGATTGTCAGGGTCTTGCAATGTCTCATGGGACATGTAGTTTCACCACAGCTGTGGTGGGCCGAGGTTGCCTACCCCTGGTGTACAGCTTGTATAACAGTGTAAATTTGCTGTCCCCTCAAAATTACTCAACACACAGCCATTAATGTCTAAACCGCTGGCAACAAAAGTGAGTACACCCTTAAGTGAAAATGTCCAAATTGGGCCCAATTAGCCATTTTCCCTCCCATGCTCTCACACCGGTCACTGGAAGTTCAACATCTCAACAGCAAATTTACACTGTTATACAAGCTGTACACTCACTACTTTACATTGTAGCAAAGTGTCATTTCTTCAGTGTTGTCACATGAAAAGGCATAATAAAATATTTACAAAAATGTGAGGGGTGTACTCACTTTTGTGAGATACTGTACATATAAATATAGACACACACAATTTATTTAATAACAGTGTTATAAATAACTTGCATTTTCCCATTTATAAAGTCCTACAAAGCCATGACTTTTGCACACTTCCCCCCCCCCAGTCCCTGTGCTCTGGAATGTCTACAATCGGCTCGCCTCCCGTTGCTGTGGTTACCTGGGGCAGGTTGCTGTTGCAGATTTCTGCAATAATGTAGCACAGCAGTTGAAGCAGAAACAGACCGGCATCCAGCCTGCGCAGGTAAAACTCGTCTTCCAGTTCGTCATCTAGAATTTCACCGCGACGCACCATGTCCTGGGATAGCAGAAAAGAAATGGTAATAAAGAAAAGGATTACGTGTTCTGTCCTACAAGACAAAGGCTGCCTAAGTATTAAAGAACAACTCCAATGCAAAAGCAGACCTGAAGCTATTGCTCTATTAGTCCTTTATTGCTGGGATTTAACTGATTTGTCAGAGAACCGGAAAACTTTCTGTGTCTACCCCTTTCCGCTGCAGCCAAAAGGCCGCACAAGCTACATTATTTATTCCTACACACAATAATCATAATCAAGTACAAAAGAAGGGAAGCATAATTTTGGCTCTCGATTCAAAGTACTTTCAATCTGTTAAAGAGATTGTGTTATATTGATTTTTACCATTTTAGTGTTTATCTATTACACTGCCACTAACAGCACTGAAATATTTGCTCATCATAGTATCCAATAATGTCTTGATGACGCGGGCTTGTTTCCTAAAGTGACTGTGTTGCTATTTTCAAGCGGAACTAAAATCCTAACACAAAAGATTGCTGGGAGGTAAGGGTTTTTTTTTTTGGCAGAAGAGACATGCAAAGTCTCTTCTGCCAAAAACATACTTCCTCTATTACTCATCAAGCTTTGTTTTTTTTCCTGTGAAAAATCCCAGCTATTTTCCAGCATCAGTCAGATGCTAAAAATGGAGCTGGCAACAATGCAACTCCTGTGTGCGAATGCTACACCAGGGGTAGGCAACCTCGGCCCTCCAGCTGTGGTGAAACTACAAATCCCATCATGCCTCTGCCTCTAGGAGTCATGCCTGTGATTGTCTGGGTCTTGCAATATCTCATGGGACTTGTAATTTCAAACCAGCTGGAGGGCCGAGGTTGCCTACCCTGTATACCAGGGATATGCAATTAGCGGACCTCCAGCTGTTGCCAAACTACAAGTCCCATCATGCCTCTGTCTCTGGGTATCATGCTTGATGCTGTCAGAGTCTCGCTATGCCTCATGGGACTTGTAGTTTGGCAACATCTGGAGGTCCGCTAATTGCATATCCCTGCTGTATACCATCAGCTGCCACCCAATGGCAAGAGGAGCTACAGGAGACTGGGAAGGAGTCGTTTCTGGGGATAGATCGGTGATAGAGCCTGGATCAGTCAGCACTTTCTTAGATAGGTGTGCCATAATGCAAACTTAGGCTGTGTATACTTGCAAATTATGGCAAGAGCCCAATTACCACTTTAGTTTAGTCCTAGAAAGACCTCTCTGCAATGAAAAGGTTAAAAGACCTTCTAAGAAAAAAAAAATGCACATATTTTGGCAAAAAAAGACAATTTTATTATTTTTTCCTGCAGGAGCCTGGAAGGCATGTCACTAATGATCAGTGGATCAAAGGTGCAATGCCAGTCTTTTGCAGACAAACCCTTGCATCTTTTAACCTGTACAGTGGAACCTTGGATTACGAGCATAATCCGTTCCAGAAGAATGCGTGTAATCCAAAGCACTCGTATATCAAAGCGAGTTTCCCCATAGAAGTCAATGAAAACTCAGATAATTTGTTCCACAGTGAATTCTACTCTATGCCGTACAGCATGTGCCCAGAGGTGGGGGGCGCTGGAGACACTCGGAAATTGCTTGGATGCACTCGGAAACTGAGAGTTTCCAGGTGTGGCTCCGAGTGTCACCGGCGCCCCCGCACCTCTGATCAAATGCGGTACTGCACACCGCAGAGGCTTGAACCCTGCTCATTTTGCGAGACAATGCTCGCAAACAGAGTCAGGATTAAAAAAAAAAATAGCAGCTCGTATTGCGAAACGCTCGTTAACCGCGTTACTCGTAATCTGAGGTATTACTTATGCCCAATATGGGCTGGCTGTTTACAAGTTGCAGGGCTTGTGAATAAACTACAAGAGCCTTCATCAGTTCCCTCCATTCTGAACTACAAGACATGAGCCGCGGTGGCTGACAGTAGTAGTTTTAGTCCATTCTATTTCTCCCCGCACCCCCTGTCACCTTTCAAAAACAGCACAGCAATGCGGGACTCCGCCCACACAGCCATGTCATTTATTCACAGTTTCATGGCAACAGTGGGTGCGGTGAGAAAATCCCCTGCCCACTGTCACAGAGACGGGGAGAGAGGCTGCAGGAGCTGGAATATGTTACATGTTCCACTGTAAATACAGGTAGCACATGTAACATGTTCTGCAACCTTTCCTTTATACTTACCTGTCTCACCTTACGTCTTATGCGTCCACTACTTTTGGGTGTGTCGGATACCTGGTCCCGTTCTGCACCCTGTGGATTCATCCACTTAGAAGACAGAGGAAGGAACCACAAAGCACAGAGGGGTTACCAAGGTTTCACAACAGCCAAGTGTGCAAATGTAATATTATATCTTCAAGAAGGCAAAGTTCACCTGTGTGTGCAGTGGGACAGATAAATGCTATTAGTTTTTTATTACAAGCTGAACTTTTAACTCTGTAGGGCTTCCTATAGGGGACTTTCACCATACACAGCTCATTTATGAGTTTACGAATAAAGTTAACACAATTTTATCACATTTTGCCTAACCTACAACCAAAGGTTCCTGGAATGTTGCAAGACAAATGGTTTTCTCTTTCTAAACAAAGACGACATATATCTTTTGAAGAAACGAAGAAAAAAAAAGTAGTTTTGCTATTCTGTGTACTGCTGCAGTAAATAAATCAATAATTTGCCGATTGAACTCAACCCTGTGCCCACGTTGCCTCTCTTATTAAACGGAGGATTTTTACGCTCTCCTCTGGGGAATAAGTTAAAGCTGGTGTCATCTAGAGAGCTTATGAAGAGTTTCTTCTCATTAGCTTGGAGATAGGAAAAATGGAAAAATAAAATACTGATAGCGATTTATAGCAGCACAGTTGTCTGTCTTCTCCTATGACTAGCCAGCTGCAATGATCAGCAGGGTTACAGGAGGCAAGTAAAGACCAGAACAGAAGAGTTGCCCGTCTCAATGTCACACCTCTAAGAGGTAGGCAATATGGAGTGCCGCCCTTCAATGGATATGAAAGGCAAACTGCAGGACTTGGGGTTCACTTGAAACAAAAGGAGGTACAAAAACTAACATGTTTTTCTCCTTCTATTTTCTTATCTGCCACCCGCACAGCATCCAGATACTTAAAATACAGCTCCATCAGACGATCGACCTGTTAAAAAAAACAAAAAAAAAACTCAGTTACCATAAAACTATAGAAAGTGATGAGGAAAAGGACAGTTTGAAAGAACTTGTGAGACTGCAGACTGATCACAGATACAAAAGGGACCGGATCTGCACACTGACCTTCTCACAATCGTTCTCTGTGAACTTGCTCAGAAGTCTTGTCCTCTGTTGTGCCTTCAGATTACGAAGCAGGGAGGCCAAAATGGAACAGACATGCTCTGTACAGACAAAAACAAGTTTCTTTATTTTTTTTAAAGCATGCACTTTCCTGAAAAAAAAAAGCGCAAATACGGTATATGTGTGTGTGTATATATATATATATATATATATATATATATATATATACACACACACACACACACACACACACACATACATACATACACACACACACACACACACACACACACACACACACATACAGGAACCATGCTCTAATATATACACACACACACACAGATTACCATAGGTATTGGGATGTGCGCCTTTACTCGCACAGGAACATTAATGGCCCAACTTAATTGGCCCACCCTTGGCAGCTTCAACTCTTCTGGGAAGACTGTCCACAAGGTTTAGGTTTGTGTCTATGGGAATGTTTGACCATTCCTCCAGAAGAGCATTTGTGAGGTCAGGCACTGATGTTGGACAAGAAGGCCTGGCTCTCAGTCTCCGCTCTAATTCATCCCAAAGGTGTTCTATTGGCTTGAGGTCAGGACTCTGTGCAGGTCAGTCAAGTTCCTCCACCCCAAACGCGCTCATCCATGTCTTTATGGACCTTGCTTTGTGCACTGGTCCAAATCATTTGGTGGAGGGGGGATTATGGTGTGGGGTTGTTTTTCAGGGGTTGGGCTTGGCCCCTTAATTCCAGTGAAGGGAACTTTTAAGGCGTCAGCATACCAAGACATTTTGGACAATTTCATGCTCCCAACTTTGTGGGAACAGTTTGGGGATAGCCCCTTCCTGTTCCAACATGACTGCGCACCAGTACACAAAGACAGGTCCATAAAGACAGGGATGAGCGAGTTTGGGGTGGAGGAACTTGTCTGGTCTGCACAGAGTCCTGACCTCAACAACAAGAAGAAATTTGGGATAAATTAGAGTTGACTGGGAGTCAGGCCTTCTCGTCCACATCAGTGCCTGGCGTCACAAATGCTCTTCTGGAAGAATGGTCAGACATTCCCATAGACACACTCCTAAACCTTGTGCACAGCCTTCCCAGAAGAGTTGAAGCTGTTATAGCTGCAAAAGGTGAGCCAAATCAATATTGAACCGTACAGACTAAGACTGGGATGTCAATAAAGTTAATGTGCATGTAAAAGGCAGTACTTTTGGTAAATTAGTGTGTGAGTGTAAATATCATTTTTTATATATTTATTTATAAGGCGTCCTTTACCAGTTACCCACACACACTCACACACATGGTACATATGGTAGCAGGAGACCACCAATAAAATTAACCTATTATCCAGCGGACTGCCATAAAACATTTTTTTTTACTAAAAGACAAACTGTTGTTTCTCAGACTATGCTGTTTATTAGTGAAAATTGTGTCCAGCGTTGAGCATTCTACCAAAAAAACAAAAACAAATGCCGTTTGCGATGCAGATCCAATACGAATGTGCTTTGCCATAAAGGTCAGAACCCGGAATGACAGCGGCATTTCCTACTGGGAGAGGAACGAGAGCACTAAGGGTTTTAGCTTCCTGTCATCAAAAACTGACTAACAGTTTCACCTGGGACTGCTGTCTAAAAGCAACATGCGGCGGGTGCTCCTGGGTAATCAGATGGATTAGCCTGCTGTGAAAGCAGCTCCCATAGAAGCCCGCTAGGATTTTCTGGCAGAAGACAATAAACATCCTGCATGGCATTCATGATAAGCTGCTTGCTGCAGTTCAGTGCAGGGCATGTCCTTCTATGATAGTTTTGCCATTTTGCTATTAAAAGTACACTCCAGACAAACAAAAACTTACCATTTATACTGACTTTATCAACCCGCTTATCATTTTTCACCTGCCATTCATGCTCCGCCTCATTAAAGTGGATGTAAACCCCCCCCCCCCCCCCCCCATACACCCAGTGAAGTGAACAGCCTCAGATGATACACAGGGATGAACCAAATCTCCCTACATAGGTTTTACATCCATATCTGCTGTCTTCACATTTATATACTGTTTAGAATGTTCAGATGTGTTAGGAAATATTCTCTTCCTGTTTAACACAGAGTGTGATGTCTGGGAATACAGCCAAGATGGCTAACATTGCTGATTGGAGGAAAGGCACACACCCCCTCTCATCATAGGCAGAGACTCTCAGAGGCGTTTTGTAATAGGGCCAGCTCCCTGCTAATCTATTTTAGCAACCTCCCCGGACAGAAGATTCAGGCTGCTTTGGTTTACAGCATGGGTGCTCAACCTGTGGCCCTCCAGCTTTTGCAGAACTACAATTCCCATCATGCCTCTGCCTTTGGGAGTCATGCTTGTAACTGTCAGCGGCTTGCAATGCCCCATGGGACTTGTAGTTCCGCAACAGCTGGAGGGCCACAGGTTGAGCACCCATGGTCTAAAGTGTCAGAGAATTTGTCAGGAGTTATCGGGCTGATAACAGAGGAACGGGTCAGGAGAGAGCTATGGGACTTGGCTCATTGAAGAGAGATAACAAAATACTGCAGATAGATGTGCCCAGATCAAATTTCATGAATCGGGTTTACATCCACTTTAAACTAAGAACTACATCAATAAGTCAGTTTCTTTACCTTCTGAATATGTTAAAAAAAACAAAAACAAAAAAAAACAGGCCAGGGTGGTTCTTAATTCTTCCCCTAGCTACCTACTGCAGCTTTGCTTATCTGCTGGCACACAAGACTGCAAAGTAAGAATCATGTAACAAGAGCATACAGTCCTGCAGAAAAGCAATGAGACAAATCTGTAACATGTAGGACAGGGGTAGGCAACCTGGGGCCCTTCAGCTGTTGTGGAACTACATTTCCCATGAGTCATTGCAAGGTTGGAAGTTACAATTACTCCCAGAGGCATGATAGGACTTGTAGTTCTGCAACAGCTGGAGGGCCCCAGGTTGCTTACCCCTGATGTAGGAGGTCAGAGTTTTTTTTAAACTATATTTATTTAATTCGAACTCCAGCAGAAACATTTTCTTTTTAGACGGTAGACTGTCAGGCTTTTATAGCTATGTCCCCATTAGGGAAATTCACCCTCACCATCTTACCTTGAGAAAAACAGGAGCTTAGAGGAAAGATCACACTGGAACACCAATACTGGTGACCACTTTCAAAAATATAATTTCTCAGGAGAAGTCCTCTCACTTTCTAGACAGGAAGCAGAGGGAAATATAACCCTTTGCATACTCAATTGCTGGAATTTGCAGGTGTCCCCCACCTTCCTTAGATAAAGGCGATGAAGAGGTTTTACTTTTTACTTGAGTACACAGAGCATAATAAACATGCCACAGGTTAGTGAGAAGCTGAGTGGTTGTCCTTAAAAAATAAATGAATGCAGAGCATTACCCACAACTTGATAAAAAATAATGTTCTTTAGCAAGGAGCATACATGCCACATTAATAAATGATGCTACCAAAACTAGTGTGTGCTGTAAACTGCCTCCAGCTTTGTTCTTCTTTCAGGAGACCACCATTTTGCTGAAGCCTAGAGTCCCTGAGCAGCAGTAAATATTTAGGCGGTCAGCAGATCGACCTCTAGTGGCTCTGGTTTTCAAAACAACGACAAAAATAGAGAGCAACTGAGCATGTGCAGAGACAGAACACTGGATTTTAAACACCTATTTTCAATGTTTTCACATAGCTATACCTGCAAAAAGGGGCCAGCCTGGAGTGATCTAACAGGACTTAAAGTTGTTGTAAAGGCTGAAGGTTTTTTTACCTTCATGCGATCTATGCATGAAGGTAAAAAGCTTTCAGTGGGCAGCTCCCCCCCAATATATACCCAAGCCCGATCTCCATCCAGAGATGTGCAAGAGAGCCGAGACTCTACCGGGTCTCTCGCTCCTCATTGGCTGAGATGCAGCAAAAGGAGCCATTGGCTCTTGCTGCTGTCAAAATCAGTGAGCCAATGAGAGAGAGAGAGAGGGGGGGCAGGCCCGAGCCAAGGCTCCATGTCTGAATAGGGAGATGGAACAGTGGCTCGGCTCTGGTGCCCCCCATAGCAAGCAGCTTGTTGTGGGGGCACTCGGCAGAAGGGAAGGTGCCAGGAGCACCCGCGAGGGACCTGAAAAGAGGAGGATCTGGGCTGCTCTGTGTAAAACCATTACACAGAGCAGACAAGTATAACATGTTTGTTATTCTTAAACAAAAGAAAAACAAGACTTTAATATCACTTTAATTTTCTGACTAAAGTTCCACTTCAATGTGGTTATGTATTCATTAAAGAATCAAATGTATTTGAAAAAATAAAAAACATGTCATACTTACCTCCTCTGTTGCAGTTGGTTTTGCACAGAGCAGCCCAGATCCTCCTCTTCTCGGGTCCCTCTTCGGCTCTTCTGGCCCCTCCCTCCTGTTGAGTGCCTCCACAGCAAGCAGCTTGCTATGGGGGCACCCAAGCCGCAGCTCCCTTTGTCCCGCTTTCTCTCCTCATTGGCTGACTGACTGACAGCAGCGGGAGCCAATGGCGCCACGCTGCTGTCTCAGCCAATGAGGAGGGGAGTCCCGGACGGCCGAGACAATCCTACAACATCGCTGGATCTAGATGGACCTCAGGTAAGTATTAGAGGAGGCTGCTGCACACAGAAGGCTTTTTACCTTTTTGCATAGAATGCATTAAGATAAAAAAAACTTCTGCCTTTACAATCACCAAGTATCTGTACTGGTATCACCTATTATAAAGCCAGATTTACACAGCAGCACTCATGCTGCAAGAGGGTGGGGCAGCTTCTAGGAGCCAATAAGGAGCCCATCAGGTGAGTTGTAAGCAAATATGCTAGTAAGGAACAAGCTTAAATGCGAAAAGAGCAAAAGGATGAGCTCTTCAGTCTGCGGTTGCTCCTTCACTGTCCAATCACAGATTGGGAGCAGGGTAGTGACCTACCTATATTGCTACAGTAAAGAATGATCACATCAACAGCCTGGCTGCTATTTCTACCAGGACTGTGCAAATCTCAGGATACAACTCCTCTGGCAGTTAACAAGCTCCCATATACTTCAAGCGTAGAGGTAGTTGTTTTGTAGAGTTCATCTTTAAAGCTAAACTGAAAGGACTTTAGTACTGCTGCAGTGTTTTCTAAATTGGGCGAGCAGTTCGCCGATTGATTTTACTCAATATCAGAAGCTGCTCTTCAGTTGAGAAGATAGACGCTTTCCTAGAATGCTGGTAACATGTAGAAATCTGGCTTTGTGCAGTGAGTGTGTTGTGTAGTGGGTGGATGTGTAGGAGAGGCACTGCCGCTTCATTATTTTTGTTCGCATTTAACAGAAAATCAGGGCGCCCACTTGTCACACACTAAGCACTGCCAATATCATTTTCCTAACCCTCGTGCTCCTTTTCAGAGATGCCGCTCTTCTTCATCTTTTTAGGGGATTTCATGAAGAGTGGGAAGATGGTCCGCAGCCCCAAGATGTCCACAAATTTGTGACAGTTGTCGCTGCCCTCCGGGCCAATCATAGCGTGATCCAACACACGAAGTGCACTGCAGCGTGACATTTTCTTCTCTCTGCACAAGAAAATTAAAGATTTCAAAACCCCTCAGTGGTTTAAGTATCTCACAGCAATCCCATGCTGTTCACATTACTAACGAAGAAACGATTTTCATGTTTGGTGCTTTATGGTCATAGTAAATCTGATGCAGAAAAAAAAAAGAAGAAGAAGAGGGGGGGATGCCCACAGTGAAAGACAACAGTTCATACCTGCCTTTGCGTTTGACTCTTAGTGGTTTAAGCATCTCACCTCACAGCACGTTTGGTGCTTTAGGGCCCTTTCACACCAAACACAGTTGGCTGCATTTTGAATTGCATAGACAGCCCAAAAATCAAGGTAATTCTATGGGCACAGTTCACATCATTGCAGTGCAGTAGAAAAAAAAAAAAAGCCTGCTGCATTTTTCAGCACCGCAAAAGCAGAGAATGCGCTACAAAGGTACCGCACTGCGCCCCTTTAAGCCCAACCCAAGAACATATATAAAAATGCACTGCATTCGCAGTGCAAAACGCATTCAAGCACACATTAAGCGCGTGTCAAGCGCGCTTCAAATGCATGTAAACATGCAGTAACAAATACACAATTATATGCAGTTTCTGGTGTGAATGGGCCCTTAAAGTTATAGAAAAATAGGATTTTTATAACAGCTTACCTGTAAAATCCTTTTCTTGGAGTACACCACGGGACACAGAGCTAGTCATTACATAATGGGTTAAGGGTCACCAGCGGTGATTGGACACTGGCACAACCAATGGAAGACAGTTCCCCTCCATATAACCCCTCCCATCAGGGAAGTACCTCAGTTTTGTAGCAAAGCAGTAAGGTTCCCATAAGAAGGGGGGGACCTCTGTGTCCCGTGGTGTACTCCAAGAAAAGGATTTTACAGGTAAGCTGTTATAAAAATCCTACTTTCTTGTTCATACATCACGGGACACAGAGCTAGTCATTACATAATGGGACGTCCCAGAGCAATGCTCATATGAAGGGGGGGAGACACAGATCAAAACAGGCCGCTTGCGGACCAGAAGCCCTATACTGCTGCCTGCAGCACACTTCGCCCAAAGGCGGAATCCTCATGTCCTTTCACATCTATTTGATAGAATTTGGAAAATGTATGGACTGAAGACCAAGTTGCAGCTTTACAGATCTGAGCCATCGAAGCCTGGTGGTGCACTGCCCATGAAGCACCTATCGCCCTGGTAGAGTGCGCCTTAACAGGAAAAGGAGGAGTCCTGTTCTTTAAACCATAAGCTTGAATAATTACTTGTCTAATCCACCTGGAAATGGTGGATTTTGATACCGCTTGGCCCTTCTTGGGCCCATCTGGTAAAATAAACAAAACATCTGTTTTACGTATCTGAGCGGTTGCTTGCAGATACACCTTTATCGCTCTCAGTAGATCTAGAGAGTGTAATAATTTTTCCCCCGCCGTCCGCGGGTTTGGAAAAAAGGAAGGCAGAACAATGTCTTGATTCAAGTGAAAAGCCGACACCATCTTAGGTAGAAAAGCCGGATGGGGTCGTAGTACGATTTTGTCCTTGTGACAAATTAGATAAGGCTCTTTACAAGAAAGAGCTGCTAGCTCTGATACTCTCCTAGCAGAAGCTATAGCAATCAGAAAGGCCAACTTCCTACTTAATATAATTAAAGGAATATGGCGAATAGGTTCAAAAGGTTGCTTTTGCAACACTGACAATACCAAATTCAAATCCCATGGACACAAGGGAGTCCTAACTGGAGGATTTATCCTCAGTACCCCCTGAATGAATGTCCGAACTAGGGAGTGAGATGCCAATGGTCTCTGAAAGAAGACTGATAGCACCATCAAAGGGCAAATATCGGCTCTAAGGGCTAAATTCATATCCACTCCTAACTGGCAAAAAGCAAGAATCCTACTTATTTCATACTTCTGAGGATTCCAACATCTGGATTCACACCAGGAAACGTATGCTCTCCAGACTCTCTGATAGATGAGTCTGGAGGCTGGCTTTCTAGCATTAATGAGCGTAGAAAGAGCCGGACCAGAGACCCCTCTCTTTTTAAAAATGTGGGTCTCAGCAGCCAGGCCGTCAACTTTAGCCTTTGTAAGGAAGGGTGGAATACTGGACCCTGTGACAGCAGGTCGTGTCGGAGTGGAAACTTCCAGGGCCTTCCTATCGCCATTTTTACAATCTCGGCGTACCAAGGCCTCCTGGGCCAGTTTGGGGCCACTAGGATTACTGGTATTCCCTCCTCCTTGATCCTGCGAAGCAGTCTTTGTAGAAGAGGGATCGGAGGGAATGCATAGATCAGTGAGAACTGATTCCATGGAGTTATTAGAGCGTCTGTATTATTAGAGCGTCTGTCCCGTAGGCTAGAGGATCTCTCGTTCTGGACACAAAGTTGTCCAATTTCTTGTTGAACCTGGCAGCTAGCAGGTCTACATCTGGGTTTCCCCATCTCAGACATATGGCCTGAAAGATCTCGGGGTGAAGAGACCACTCTCCTGGTAGCAGCTGCTGACGACTCAGGTAGTCTGCTTGCCAATTTTCTATCCCTGGAATGAAGATTGCAGAAAGGCAAGGTACATGCTCTTCTGCCCATGCCAGGATCCGGTTCACCTCTCTTTGGGCTGCCCGACTGCGGGTGCCTCCTTGGTGATTGATGTAAGCTACTGCAGTAGCATTGTCGGATTGAACCCGAACTGGGTAGCCCTGTAACCTGTATGTCCAGATTTTGAGGGCTAGATATACCGCCCAGGTCTCTAGCACATTGATGGGCAGGATCCCCTGAGTCTTGGCCCAGGTTCCCTGGGTAGAAGCCTCCTCGAATACTGCACCCCAGCCCGATAGGCTGGCATCCCTAGATACCACCTTCCAGGCCACTGCGAGGAAGGACTTTCCCTTCCGTAAATTCCTGGCTTCTAGCCACCAATCGAAGCTGTGGCGTACTTGTGAGGACAGGCGCATGGGTATATCCAGAGCTTGGCTCTTCCTGTTCCAGGAAGCTAAAATATTGCCTTGAAGTAGTCTCGAATGAAACTGGGCGTAAGGGACCGCCTCGAAGGAGGCTACCATCTTTCCCAATAGTCTCATGCAAAGGCGAATAGACGGCCTCTTGTTTGCTTTGACCTTGTGGATCAGGTCTTTCAGAGACTGTATCTTCGGTTCTGGCAGGTATACCCCGTTTTGGGCTGTATCTATGATCATGCCCAGGTACACTATCCTTCTTTGGGCCTGGAGAGAGGATTTTTGTAAATTTATAATCCATCCTAAATGCTCCAGGTATCCTACTGTAGTGTGTACAGCGTGACCCAATCCGTCCTTTGACTGATCTATTACTAGTAGATCGTCCCGATAGGCTGTTACCGCAATGCCCCGTGTTCTTAGGTTTGCTAACAGAAGAGCTAGCACCTTTG
Source organism: Rana muscosa (assembly GCA_029206835.1). Classification (NCBI taxonomy): domain Eukaryota; kingdom Metazoa; phylum Chordata; class Amphibia; order Anura; family Ranidae; genus Rana; species Rana muscosa. The sequence continues at coordinate 52,545,739 of CM055128.1, read as the reverse complement.
TGAATACTATGGGCGCGGTGGCTACACCAAACGGCAGAGCCACAAATTGAAAGTGGCGATCTTCTACCGCAAACCTTAGGAATCTTTGGTGAGCGGGGAGGATGGGTATGTGTAAATGTGCGTCCTTGATATCTATGGGCGCCATGAATTTTCCGCCCTTTAAAGTGGCGGCCACGGATCGGATCGTTTCCATTCGAAAATGGCGATCGTTCAGGAACCGATTTAGGGATTTTAGATCCAGGATGGGTCTGACATCTCCATTTGGCTTTGGAATCACAAAGAGGTTTGAGTAAAAACCTGAACCTCACTCTTTTTGGGGTACGTCTGTAACTACCCCTTGAGCCATTAAGTGATTCAAACCTTTGAAGAAGGATTCTCTTTTTTGTGGATCCTTGGAGAGTCTTGAACCTCGGAATTGAGAAGGTGGGATCTCTCGAAATTCCAGTTTGTACCCTGAGGATATTGTGGATACTACCCAATTGTCCTGGATTTCTGACCACCAAGTCGCTCAGAACTGACAAAGCCTTCCTCCCACTCGGCCGAGCGGGGGCGCCCCTTCACTGAGAGGCTTTGGGGGCTTGCTTATTAGCTCTTGCACCCCACGGCTTCTTGTTCTTCTGAGCTTGCCCCTTGGCTTTTGTGGGCGGCTAAAACAGGCCGCCGCCACTGGTTGGAGTCAGATTTCCCGGGAGCTGGGGAGAGAGAGCGTTTAAAACAAGATCTCTTGTTTTTCTTTCTCTCAGGTAAAAGTCGTTTTACCACTTGATATCTTCTGTATATATTTTTCTAAATCTTCCCCAAATAGGCTTTCGCCATGGAACGGGAACTTGCCAACAGCTTTTTGCATGGGGTCTCCGCTGACCAATGCTTAAGCCAAAGTACTCTGCGCATCTGTACCAGCTGGAGTGTAAGGCGTGATGCCTGTATGATAGAATCTCTCATGGCATCCACTGTGAAGCATAAGGCTTTAGGCAAATTTTCCCAATTTCTAGCCTGCTCTGAAGGCAGTTCCTTCAGCCCCTGCTTTACCTGTTGGCTGATGACCTGACACATACCGACTGCTGCTACTGCAGGTTGGGTAATTGAGCCGGCCAAAAAGGAAGGAGGATTTCAACTTCCTCTCAGAAGGATCTTTTAAACCCTTGTACATTATCCACCGGACATGTCAGGTTTTTATTTACACAAGAAATAGCCGCAACTACCGCAGGCAGGCTTCATTTCTTTAAAAAAAAAAATTCCCCCATAGGATAAAGAATGTTAAACCTTTTTGGAGGTGAGAAACGCTTATCTGGATGTTGCCAGTTTGCGTATATTAGATCCTCTAGTAACGGATGAACCGGGAAGGAGCATGCACCTTGCAGGGATCTTAATGACCCTAGGGAGGAGACAGGTAATTCCGTTACCTCCGCAGAGGTTAACTTAAATGCACTGCTATAGCATTGTACCTGTGACCTTAAAATCTGGCTCCTCATCCTCTGCTGATGTAGCCTCCTCCTCCTCATCCTCCTCCCTCAGGTACTTCTGAAGGGAGGTCCAATACTGGAAGAGACCTGCTTCGCTTATTGTCCCTTTTTAGAGGACTTAGCGATTAAGGTAGCAACTTTTTTCCTCCAGATTATTTAGGGCAGCTGATAAAGTGTCCTCAGTGACATATACAGGCCCAGGCTTCACTGGGGAAGCCGCCATACCTGACAGAGGTAATGGCTCATCCTGAACAGGTGCATTTAGCAACACAGGAGAGAAAGGTACCGAGTCAGCACAGTTAGAGCCTCCTCTCAGGCGGTGGTGCTTTCTTATCTCTTTTTGTCCGTATTACTTCCCCTGGAAGGCTTACTGTTTAGACAAAATACAAGGTACCTAAATGCATATACTACCGTGTTCAGTTTAGCAAATACATTAAGTATGCAACTTTTAACACATAACTATGCATAACATGGATGTCTTCTAGGAAGTACCCAATCCAACCACATGGAGTCTTACGTCCCTGTATAGCTGCTGTGTTTCTCTGCCAGGAACAAGAGAACTAACGAGCTTGCTTGCTGCTGCAGTGCTTCTCACACTGACAGTCTTTTAAATTTGGCGCCGTTTCTGTGCCTGCGCGCGCCACGTGCCCGCGCACGCCTTCGCCCCCCCCCTCCGATAAAGCGCGCTCCCGCGCGCGGCCCTTAGCGCTATGGCGGTGGCCATAGTGAGAGAGGACTCTCATCAGCCCTTGTTCCCACTTACCTGCATCTGCAGGTGTCTGGTCGGCCACCGAAAGGAGGATCGGGGTGCCCCAGCAAGCTCAGCAGCGGAGGTGACGAGCAGTGTACTTCGCCAAAGCCGACACTGAACAGAGTGAGGTGAGTATATTCAGCTCTTTACTCCCCCCAGTGGTGGAAAAAAAGAAGACATCCACTTTTTGAAAAAGGTCCCAACCTAGTTATGGACCTTCTAATCTCACCTTATCCACGCCGCAGGTTTTTCTGCTGAAAGATTTCAGACAGATACCAAACTTCACCCTTCACGGTGGGCTATGTGTGCCAACCTTCAGGGATATGGGTTCCTATTTAAAGGATACCTCTCCCCTGGGCCTTGTACAAGACTCTTACCAGGACTTTATAGCGAAATAGCGAAAGTGCTGGATCTTAGAGCCCAGTCCTCCGAAGACCTGGGCCTTGTACAAGACTCTTACCAGGACTTTATAGCGAAATAGCGAAAGTGCTGGGATCTTAGAGCCCAGTCCTCCGAAGAGAGACATTACAGGCGACGCCTCATGGATGAGGCCCGGATCCCATCCAGATTCAGCTCATTTGTAGGCGTCTTGGATGGATCCGAAAGCATAGCTCTTTTACCCCCAGAGGGTCTCTTTGGTAGAGCTTTCCTTTAGCACCTCCTAACGCGTTCCAACACCTTTCGACACTGGCGAAAAAACTGAGGTACTTCCCTGATGGGAGGGGTTATATGGAGGGGAACTGTCTTCCATTGGTTGTGCCAGTGTCCAATCACCGCTGGTGACCCTTAACCATTATGTAATGACTAGCTCTGTGTCCCGTGGTGTACGATAAAGAAAGAGTAGGAAGAAGGAAGAAAGAGGAGAAGAAGAAGAAGGAAGAAAGAGGAGAAGAAGAAGAAGGAAGAAAGAGGAGAAGAAGAAGAAGGAAGAAAGAGGAGAAGAGAAGAAGGAAGAAAGAGGAGAAGAAGAAGAAGGAAGAAAGAGGAGAAGAAGAAGAAGGAAGAAAGAGGAGAAGAAGAAGAAGGAAGGAAAGAGGAGAAGAAGAAGGAAGAAAGAGGAGAAGAAGAAGAAGGAAGAAAGAGGAGAAGAAGAAGAAGGAAAGAAAGAAGAGAAGAAGAAGAAGAAGGAAGAGAGAGGAGAAGAGAAGGAAGAGAGAGGAGAAGAAGAAGGAGAGAGAGAGGAGAAGAAGAAGAAGGAAGAAGAGAGGAGAAGAAGAAGAGAAGAAGAGGAGAGAAGAAGAAAGGAAGAAAGAGGAGAAGAAGAAGAAGGAAGAAAGAGGAGAAGAAGAAGAAGGAAGAAGAGGAGAAGAAGAGAAGGAAGAAGAGGAGAAGAAGAAGAAGAAAGAGAGAGAAGAAGAGAGAGGAGGAAGAAGAAGAAGAAGAAGAAGAGGAGAAGAAGAAGAAGGAAGAGAGAGGAGAAGAAGAAGAGGAGAGAAGAAGAAGGAAGAGAGAGGAGAAGAAGAAGAAGGAAGAGAGAGGAGAAAGAAGGAAGAAAGAGGAGAAGAAGAGAAGAAGAAAGAGGAGAAGAAGAAGAAAGAGGAGAAGAAGAAGGAAAGAAAGAGGAGAAGAAGAAGGAAGAAGAGGAGAAGAAGAAGGAAGAAAGAGGAGAAGAGAAGGAAGAAAGAGAGAGAAGAAAGAAGAAGAGAGGAAGAAGAAGAAGGAAGAAAGAGGGAGAAGAGGAAGAAGAAGGAAGAAAGAGGAGAAGAAGAAGGAGAAAGAGGAGAAGAAGGAGGAAGAAAGAGGAGAAGAAGAGGAAGAGGAAGAAGAGGAAGAGAAAGGAAAGAAGGAAGAAGAGAGAAGAAAAAGAAGGAGGAAGAAGAAAGAAGGAAGGAGGAAAGAAGAAAGATAGAGGAGGAAGAAGAGAAGAAGAAGGAGGAAGGAGAAGAAGAAGGAAAGAAGAAGGAGGAAGGAGAAGAAGGAGGAAGGAGAAAGAAGGAGAAAGAAGGAGGAGGAAGAAAGAAGAAGAAAGTGCTAGCGAAAACAGTTCTCACTTGCCTTTGCGACCGACCCGGACATGGATCACTGCAGTACCGAAGGTCCTGCTGTGCAGGGTTGCCAACTTTCAGTAAATTTACAAACAGTTTGTAAAATCCTTAATTGTTGCATCTGTCCATGAATGTCAGTTATCTACATGCAGCCCACATGTCTAATGGACATTCATGGACAGATGCAAAAAGTACGGATTTTACAAACAGTTTGTATATTTACTGAAAGTTGGCAACCCTGCTGCTGTGCCCTGTGGTTTCTCCTGTCTGCTGCTACATCACTACTGTGTCCTGTAATGATGTAGAGGCTGACAGATGTAGTCACAAAGTGCGGTTGGGGGGGGGGGAGGTACAGGTGTGCGACCATTCTCCCAGAGGATGCGGCTGTTCAGCAAAGTGATGGTTCAACTCAGTGCTTAATCAAAGAGTAAGCATGAACAGTCCCTTTTGCACTGCCCCCCCCCCCATTTTTTTTTTAATAGACTTGCGACCGTGTCACTTTAGGTGCTCATTTGTAATTCACACGTCTTCCGCAGCCTCAACACTTTGATTACAGACCATACCTGCTTACAAAGATTGATTTAGTTCCTTTGATGTAATGATGGATAAAAACAGAATAGATAATTGAATACTAGGATTTTGAAAGATAGGATTCTGTCATCCTAGTAATTGTAATACTGAACAATCTTATTGTTCTATGTATAGACATTTTAATATCACCTCATTTCTCACTCAGGTCTTATCTCAATTTACGGTGAAGTTGCATTTAAATGAAGGCAAAAGGTGGCTTTCGATCTTCCACTTTCATTAAACAAAAGTGTGGAGTTTGGGTCTCTTTGCTGCAATAAAGTCTACCTGGTAAACCTATCGTTGTCCAGTGGACAACACTTTTATTTTTGCTTTTGTAAATTAATGTACACCACTAGGCAAGTTTTATAAGTCCAGGTACCTTAGCATTAGATTCATAAGCTGCAGCCCTTCTCCTTTTAGGAACCTCTCCCTGTTACTGCTGAGCATTAGACAGGAGCAAAGACCGTCAAACAGATTCTCCATCATCTCCTGCTCCTCCGCTGTGCTGGGATCGTGTCTCTTGAACACCTGAAACCAAAAACAGTTTAAAAAAAAAGAGCTATTGTTGCAATGTTAGCCTTAAAGCAACCTTTTTATATTTCTACAGGCTTAAAGTGCAAGTTCACCTTTACAGAAAATCTGTAAGGTGAACTTAGACCCCCCCCCCCCGATCACGCTGTACCAGCTTCCTGTGATCTCTCGCAGACACCGGGCGCCGCTTCACCTGTCCGGGGATTTAATCCCCTATCCATACCTCTCAGCGTGTATGGATATAGGAGGCATTCTAATTGGTCAGCGCCATGGCCAATCATGATCCGTCTAGCCTGTCCTGTTAGTGCTGGGGGAGAGAAAGCCAGGAGGATTTCAAATCCCTGGACCAGTGAAGCAGAGTCCCAGTGTCTGACTGCAGGGGATCGCTGGACACTGGGATGGGGAGAGGGTCCAGTGTAAGTTCACCCTACAGATTTTCTGTAAAGGTGAAATTACACTTTAATTCTGTAGAGACCTGTAGATTAGCCACAAAAGATTAAAGGATAAATAATTTTTTGGAATATGTTACATTTCACCCGTTTTGAGGGAGAAACATGTAACATAATCCAGCATCTGAACCTTCTCACTCCTCAATCCCCCCCCCCCCCCACACTCTCCCATGAGACAGCAGGCGAGGGGATCCTTTTTCTACACCCACTGTCGTAATTTGAAAATAGCATGGCTGTTTGGGGCTCCGCCCACGCAACCGCGTAATTCATTCACACCTTCCTGTGAATAAAACTTTTTTTTCAAAAGGTAAACTTTGCCTTTAAAGCAGAACTCCAGACAAAGAGCTAAACATACATATAAAATACATATATGACAGTTGTTTACCTGCCAAAAGATTTGTATTTCTGTCAACACAGCACAAAGCCGACCCAAACTTTCTCTTCTGGAGTCTATCACTGGTGGTCTTAGCTTCTGCTCTTCTCTGTGTGCCACCATAGGAAGCCACTTCCCATGGTGGTGCACTTGTGGGCTCACTCCCAAGCCGGGCTGTGTGCATCCATAGACACAGACAGCAGGTCTGTCTGATGCAGGATGCAGGTGGGTAAAAAGAAACCTTCTGGCTTTAGAACCACTTTTAAAGGTCCTCTCTCCCCAACCACACCCCCCCCCCCCCATTGGATAAAGAAAGGAAAAGCTGCACAGTGATAAACTCCTCTCTCAGCTCTCTAGTCCTAACAGAATGGCGTCTTGTCTTTTTAGGACACCTGCCTGACGTCTTGTGCTGTGCTGAATGTAAGAGGATAATCGTTGGCTAAATTCAGATACTTTAATGTAGCTATGGGGCTACATTAAAGTGATTGTAAAGTAATTTTTGTTTCTATAAAAACAAACCTGTCATACGTACCTGCTCTATTGCAGTGGATTTGCACAGAGCAGCCCCGATCCGCCCCTTCTCGGGTCCCTCTTCGGTGCTCCTGGCCCCGCCCTCCTGTTCAGTGCCCCCACAGCAAGCAGCTTGCTATGGGGGCACTCAAGCCGAGTTGCAGCTCCCTGTGTCCATTCAGACACGAAACTGCAGTTTGGCCACACCCCCTCTCTCTCTCCTGATTGGCCAACTGATTTCAACTGACAGAAGCAGGAGCCAATGGCGCCACTGCTGTGTCTCAGCCAATCAGGAGGAGAGTCCCGTACGGGCGAGACACTCGTGGACATCGCTGGACAGAGATGGAGCTTCGCTAAGCTTCTGCTGCACACAGAAGCCTTTTTAGAAGCCATAGAATGCATTAATGTGGATGTAAACCCCATTCATGAAATCCGACCTGGGCACATATCTGTAGTGTTTACGTATCTCTCTAAATCTTTAAGTCCCGTGTCTTTCTGCTGCTTCGTTCCTCTTATCAGTATAAATTCTGAAAAACTCTCCGACACAAGAGATAAAAGCTGCTGCAAAATTGTGCCGAGGAGGGAACTAGATAAGCAGAGAGCTTGTCTATTCACAGCACAGCTCTACGTGTTTCTTCATTCCTCTTCCTATGTGTGGGGGGGGGGGGGTGCCTTTTCTCTTTCCTCCAATCAGCTCACACATAGTGTAAGCCCGGACTCCCCTCCTACTGCTGAGACAGGAAGAAACATTTCTAACACTATGTACATTTTCTAAAGAATATATGAAGCTGAAGACAGCAGATATACATGTAAAACTTATGTAGGCCCCTTTCACACTTATACGACTTGTCCCACGATTTGTGATGGCAAAGTAGCATGACAAGTCGTTTCCCATGATTTCCAATGACAACCATTCATAATAGGATTTTTATAACAGCTTACCTGTAAAATCCTTTTCTTGGAGTACACCACGGGACACAGAGCTAGTCATTACATAATGGGTTAAGGGTCACCAGCGGTGATTGGACACTGGCACAACCAATGGAAGACAGTTCCCCTCCATATAACCCCTCCCATCAGGGAAGTACCTCAGTTTTGTAGCAAAGCAGTAAGGTTCCCATAAGAAGGGTGGGACCTCTGTGTCCCGTGGTGTACTCCAAGAAAAGGATTTTACAGGTAAGCTGTTATAAAAATCCTATTTTCTTTATCGTACACCACGGGACACAGAGCTAGTCATTACATAATGGGACGTCCCAGAGCAATGCTCATATGAAGGGGGGGAGACACAGATCAAACCGACCGCTTGCGGACCAGAAGCCCTATACTGCTGCCTGCAGCACACTTCGCCCGAAGGCGGAATCCTCATGTCCTTTCACATCTATTTGATAGAATTTGGAAAATGTATGGACTGAGGACCAAGTTGCAGCCTTACAGATCTGAGCCATCGAAGCCTGGTGGTGCACTGCCCATGAAGCACTTATCGCCCTGGTAGAGTGCGCCTTAACAGGAAAAGGAGGAGTCCTGTTCTTTAAACCATAAGCTTGAACAATTACTTGTCTAATCCACCTGGAAATGGTGGATTTTGATACCGCTTGGCCCTTCTTGGGACCATCTGGTAAAATAAACAAAACATCTGTTTTACGTATCTGAGCGGTTGCTTGCAGATACACCCTTACCGCTCTCACTAGATCTAGAGAGTGTAATAATTTTTCCCCCGCCGTCCGCGGGTTTGGAAAAAAGGAAGGCAGAACAATGTCTTGATTCAAGTGAAAAGCCGACACCACCTTAGGCAGAAAAGCCGTATGGGGTCGTAGTACGATCTTGTCCTTGTGACAAATTAGATAAGGCTCTTTACAAGAAAGAGCTGCTAGCTCTGATACTCTCCTAGCAGAAGCTATAGCAATCAGAAAGGCCAATTTCCTACTTAATATAATTAAAGGAATATGGCGAATAGGTTCAAAAGGTTGCTTTTGCAACACTGACAATACCAAATTCAAATCTCATGGACACAAGGGAGACCTGACTGGAGGATTTATCCTCAGTACCCCCTGAATGAATGTCCGAACTAGGGAGTGAGATGCCAATGGTCTCTGAAAGAAGACTGATAGAGCCGATATTTGCCCTTTGATGGTGCTAAGGGCTAATTTCATATCCACTCCTAACTGGCAAAAAGCAAGAATCCTACTTATTTCATATTTCAGAGGATTCCAACTTCTGGATTCACACCAGGAAACGTATGCTTTCCAGACTCTATGATAGATGAGTCTGGAGGCTGGCTTTCTAGCATTAATGAGCGTAGAAAGAACCAGGCCAGAGACCCCTCTCTTTTTCAAAATGTGGGTCTCAGCAGCCAGGCCGTCAAATTTAGCCTTTGTAAGGAAGGGTGGAATACTGGACCCTGTGACAACAGGTCGTGTCGAAGTGGAAGCTTCCAGGGCCTTCCTATCGCCATTTTTACGATCTCGGCATACCAAGGCCTCCTGGGCCAGTTTGGGGCCACTAGGATTACTGGTATTCCCTCCTCCTTGATCCTGCGAAGCAGTCTTTGTAGAAGAGGGATCGGAGGGAATGCATAGATCAGTGAGAACTGATTCCATGGAGTTATTAGAGCGTCTGTCCCGTAGGCTAGAGGATCTCTCGTTCTGGACACAAAGTTGTCCAATTTCTTGTTGAACCTGGAAGCTAGCAGGTCTACATCTGGGTTTCCCCATCTCAGACATATGGCCTGAAAGATCTCTGGGTGAAGAGACCACTCTCCTGGTAGCAGCTGCTGACGACTCAGGTAGTCTGCTTGCCAGTTTTCTATCCCTGGAATGAAGATTGCAGAGATGCAAGGTACATGCTCTTCTGCCCATGCCAAGATCCGGTTCACCTCTCTTTGGGCTGCCCGACTGTGGGTGCCTCCTTGGTGATTGATGTAAGCTACTGCCGTAGCATTGTCGGATTGAACCCGAACTGGGTAGCCCTGTAACCTGTATGTCCAGGTTTTGAGGGCTAGATATACCGCCCGGATCTCTAGCACATTGATGGGCAGGATCCCCTGAGTCTTGGCCCAGGTTCCCTGGGTAGAAGCCTCCTCGAATACTGCACCCCAGCCCGATAGGCTGGCATCCGTAGATACCACCTTCCAGGCCACTGGGAGGAAGGACTTTCCCTTCCGTAAATTCCTGGCTTCTAGCCACCAATTGAAGCTGTGGCGTACTTGTGAGGACAGGCGCATGGGTATATCCAGAGCTTGGCTCTTCCTGTTCCAGGAGGCTAAAATATTGCCTTGAAGTAGTCTCGAATGAAACTGGGCGTAAGGGACCGCCTCGAAGGAGGCTACCATCTTTCCCAATAGTCTCATGCAAAGGCGAATAGACGGCCTCTTGTTTGCTTTGACCTTGTGGATCAGGTCTTTCAGAGACTGTATCTTTGGCTCTGGCAGGTATACCCTGTTTTGGGCTGTATCTATGATCATGCCCAGGTACACTATCCTTCTTTGGGCCTGGAGAGAGGATTTTTGTAAGTTTATAATCCATCCTAAATGCTCCAGGTATCCTACTGTAGTGTCTACAGCGTGATCCAATCCCTCCTTTGACTGATCTATTAATAGTAGATCGTCTAGATAGGCTGTTACCGCAATGCCCCGTGTTCTTAGGTTTGCTAACAGAGGAGCTAGCACCTTTGTGAATACTCTGGGCGCGGTGGCTACACCAAATGGCAGGGCCACAAATTGAAAGTGGCGATCTTCTACCGCAAACCCTAGGAATCTTTGGTGAGCGGGGAGGATTGGTATGTGTAGATATGCGTCTTTGATATCTATGGACGCAATGAATTCTCCGCCACTTAAAGTAGCGACCACGGATCGAATCGTTTCCATTCGAAAATGGCGAACGTTCAGAAACTGGTTTAGATTTTTTAGATCCAGGATGGGTCTGACTTCTCCGTTCGGTTTTGGAATCACAAAGAGGTTTGAGTAAAAACCTGAACCTTGCTCCTTTTGGGGTACCTCTGTAACCACACCTTGAGCTATTAAGTGATTCAAACCTTTGAAGAAGGATCCTCTTTTTTGTGGATCCTTGGAGAGTCTTGAACTTCGGAATTGAGAAGATGGGATCTCTCGAAATTCCAGTCTGTACCCAGAGGATATTGTGGATACCACCCATTTGTCCTGGGTTTCTGTCCGCCAAGTCGCTGAGAACTGACGAAGCCTTCCCCCCACTCGGCCGAGCGGGGGCGCCCCTTCAATGAGAGGTTTTGGGGGCTTGCTTATTAGCTCTTGAACCCCACGGCTTCTTGTTCTTCTGAGCCTGTTCTTTGGCTTTTTTGGGCGGCTGAAAAGGCCGTCGCCACTGGCTGGAGTCAGATTTCCCGGGAGCTGGGGAGAGAGTGTGTTTAAAACAAGGTCTCTTGTTTTTCTTTCTCTCAGGTAAAAGTGTCGTTTTACCACTTGATATCTTTTGGATATATCTTTCTAAATCTTCCCCAAAAAGGCGTTCGCCATGGAACGGGAAACTTGCCAACAACTTTTTGCATGGGGCTTCCGCTGACCAATGCTTAAGCCAAAGTACTCTGCGCATCTGTACCAGCTGGAGTGTAAGGCGTGATGCCTGTATGATAGAATCTCTCATGGCATCCACTGTGAAGCATAAGGCTTTAGGCAAATTCTCCCAATTTTTAGCCTGCTCTGAAGGCAGCTCCTTCAGCCCCTGCTTTACCTGTTGGCTGACGACCTGACACATACCGACTGCTGCTACTGCAGGTTGGATAATTGAGCCGGCCAAAAGGAAGGAGGATTTCAGTAAGGATTCCAACTTCTTCTCAGAAGGATCTTTAAACACTTGTACATTATCCACTGGACATGTCAGGTTTTTATTTACACAAGAAATAGCCGCATCTACCGTAGGCAGGCTCCATTTCTTTAAAAAAATTTCCTCCATAGGATAAAGAATGTTAAACTTTTTTGGAGGTGAAAAACGCTTATCTGGATGTTGCCAGTCTGCGTACAATAGATCCTCTAGTAACGGATGAACCGGGAAGGAGCATGCACCTTGCAGGGATCTTAATGATCCTAGGGAGGAGACAGGTGATTCTGTTACCTCCAAAGAGGGTAACCTAAATGCAGCTCGCACGGCTCCTGCATAGCATTGCACCTGTGACTTTAAAATCTGGGATACCGAAAAAGGCTCATCCGATATCCCTGATCTGTCTGACTCCTCATCCTCTGCTGATGTAGCCTCCTCCTCATCCTCCTCCTCCTCAGGTACTTCTGAAGGGAGGTCCAATACTGGAGGAGATCTGCTTCGCTTATTGTCCTTTTTAGAGGATTTAGCGATTAAAGTAGCAATTTTCTCCTCCAGATTATTTAGGGCAGCTGATAAAGTGTCCTCAGTGACATATGCAGGCCCAGGCTTCACTGGGGAAGCCGCCATACCTGACAGAGGTAATGGCTCATCCTGTACAGGTGCTTTTGGCAACACAGGAGAGGAAGGTACCGAGTCAGCACAGCTAGAGCCTCCTCTCAGGCGGTGGTGCTTTCTTATCTCTTTTTGTCCGTATTACTTCCCCTGGAAGGCTTACTGTTTAGACAAAATACAAGGTACCTAAATGCATATACTACCGTGTTCAGTTTAGCAAATACATTAAGTATGCAACTTTTAACACATAACTATGCATAACATGGATGTCTTCTAGGAAGTACCCAATCCAACCACATGGAGTCTTACGTCCCTGTATAGCTGCTGTGTTTCTCTGCCAGGAACAAGAGAACTAACGAGCTTGCTTGCTGCTGCAGTGCTTTTTACACTGACAGTCTTTTAAATTTGGCGCCGTTTCTGTGCCTGCGCGCGCCACGTGCCCGCGCACGCCTCGGCCCCCCCCCCTCCGATAAAGCGCGCTCCCGCGCGCTGCGCGCGGCCTTTAGCGCTATGGTGGTGGCCATAGTGAGAGAGGACTCTCATCAGCCCCTGTCCCCACTTACCTGCATCTGCAGGTGTCTGTATCGGCCACCGGAAGGAGGAGCGGGGTGCTCAAGCAAGCTCAGCAGCGGAGGTGACGAGCAGTGTACTTCGCCGAAGCCGACACTGAACAGAGTGAGGTGAGTATATTCAGCTCTTTACTCCCCCCAGTGGTGGAAAAAAAGAAGACATCCACCTTTTGAAAAAGGTCCCAACCTAGTTATGGACCTTCTAATCTCACCTTATCCACGCCGCAGGTTTTTCTGCTGAAAGTTTTCAGACAGATACCAAACTTCACCCTTCACGGTGGGCTATGTGTGCCAACCTTCAGGGATATGGGTTCCTATTTAAAGGATACCTCTCCCCTGGGCCTTGTACAAGACTCTTACCAGGACTTTATAGCGAAATAGCGAAAGTGCTGGATCTTAGAGCCCAGTCCTCCGAAGAGAGACATTACAGGCGACGCCTCATGGATGAGGCCCGGATCCCATCCAGATTCAGCTCATTTGTAGGCGTCTTGGATGGATCCGAAAGCATAGCTCTTTTACCCCCAGAGGGTCTCTTTGGTAGAGCTTTCCTTTAGCACCTCCTAACGCGTCCAACACCTTTCGACACTGGCGAAAAAACTGAGGTACTTCCCTGATGGGAGGGGTTATATGGAGGGGAACTGTCTTCCATTGGTTGTGCCAGTGTCCAATCACCGCTGGTGACCCTTAACCCATTATGTAATGACTAGCTCTGTGTCCCGTGGTGTACGATAAAGAAATTAGTACGACTTCAAGTCGTTCCGACTTCAAAGTAGTCCCTGCACTACTTTGGTCCGATTTTGATGCCACTTACACAGGCATTCCCTAAAATCGTGGCCGCAAAAATGCGGTAAAATCGAGTGACTTTAAAGTCGCAGTAGTGTGAAAGGGGCCTTAGGGAGATTTGTTTCATCTCTGTGTATCATCTGAGGCTGTTCACTTCACTGGTTTTATGTGAGGGTTTACATCCGCTTTAAGATAAAAAAAAAAAAAATTCTGACTTTACAAGCCCTTTAAATTTGTGTCTTTTAAATCCATCTGGAATTCATCTTTAAAAGAGCAAGTGAATAGAACATAGAAAAGTTTAGATGTACGGTATTTTTCTTTTTTAAAGTATGGGAGACTTTTTGTAAAGGAATAAGAAAGGCAAAGAGTATAAGTAAAAACGGTTTTCATATGCGAAACTGGTATAAGGAGTACTATGAAGACGGCACTGGGCAAAAATTGTTTTGCAGGAAGGTATTGAAGCACAGTGGGTGGCCCAGGTTTGGCTCCAGCGGACAATGACATGGGCAGGCGTGCATTGACATTCTCTTGTAGAAGCTGAGGCAGCAGTCTACCACCATACGCTCGGAGAGATGCCAAGGTGTAAATGGGCAGGGAGTGGGAGGCCCTCACCGATAACTGCTGAAGCAGCACGTCTATTCCATCCAGCTCCCCCAGGAGTTCCCGAGTGTCTGTGAGAGGGGAAGATAATGTCAGCACAGAAGAATAAATCCATCAGCACAGAGGATCAATACACTGTGACAGGGGGCAAGACGGTACACGGTGCCGAGCAGGGAGGAGATAGACGAGAGAGTGAAACTGAGAATGAAGAGCAGGCACCTGTATACAGAACTACATCATAAACACATTGAAAGAGAGGAAAATTACAGTTAGCAACCGAATTCAGAGGTAATATTAGGGAGAACTAAAATAGCACAAGAAGAGAGCTGAATGGGAGGAGGCAATTAAGCTGAAGAAAAGGACAAATTCTAGACTCTAAGAAAATAAGCAGAAAATGACAGTGAATTCATAATCCTCTTACCATCATTGTTCTGTAGAATAATAGCCAGGATTTCACTGCAGTAGAGCTTGTTGGCATCAAATGGCATCTTGGCCTGTGTGGAACAGAAAATAAGGGCATTCAAGCAGCGGGAAACATTAAGAGCAATATGGGAAGCATAGAGAGTAGGAGGCAGTCTTGAGGATGGATAAATGTGTTGCAAACTGGCATGTGGGGAGGAAGGAATAAGAAGTGTAATGACAAAAAACAGCAGTCTGCTAAAACTACTGAATGTAAGATCTCAAATACAGACAGTCCCCGACTTACGAACAGCCTCAATGCCGGCTGCTTGTGCTCCACGCTGGTCCTGGACACCTCCGAGCAGCTATCTTTCCACATTCCACACTGCAGTACTACATGTACTGCATGGCCAGACGAGCCCCAGAAGAGCCCGGAACATCCCACATCCCTCCCACAGGCGGAAGTTACACTAAAGCCCCGTACACACGGTCGGACTTCCATCTGACTTTTCCGTGGTTTATTTGTCCGAACGGAGTTGGTCGGGAACACCCATAGCATACACACGCTCAGACTTTTCTGCAAACTTTCCCAAAACTTTTTGCAACATCACGTGGTTTTTCTGCTCTTTACCGCCACCCTTTGGTCAACTTCTGCTATTGTTGCTTGATTTTAACATTAGTTGTTTTGTCCATCGGACAAAAGTCTGATGGTTTTCTGTACACACGGTTGGACTTTGCTCCATCAGACTTTTGTTGGGCAAAAGTTTGTCCGTTTTGCAGACCGAACTTTTGTCCGATGAAAACAAGAAAAAAGGCAAAAAAAGTTTGTCCGATGGAGCGTACACACGGTCAAAATGAAGTTTGTTGGCCAAAAGTCCGACCGTGTGTACGGGGTTTTACAAGCAGTGTTCCGACTTACGAACAAACCTACAGTCCTTAACGTGTTTGTAACTCGGGGACTGCCTGTATGGCATCTTATGTTAGAACGCTGAAAAGTCTGAGCCTTTTTAGGTGTTCCACAAACAAAAAAATCGAAACGTCCATCAGTGTGATATAGAAACTGCCCGCAGGCGACACACTCACCATTGCAAAGTAATAAAGAGCAGTGTATAGTCAGATACATGTGTGTACTGGATGGAGACTGTGGGGTTGATTTACTAAAACTGGAGAGTGCAGAATCTGGTGTAGCTGTGCACAGTAGCCAATCCGCTTCTAACTTCAGCTTGTTCAATTAAGCTTTGCCAAAAAAAACAACAGGAAGCTGAATGGTTTCTGTGCAGAGCTGCACTAGATTTTGCACTCTCCAGTTTCGTAAATCAACCTCACTGTATTAAAAGGGGTTGTAAACCCTCATGTTTTTTCACCTTCATGCATCCTATGCATGAAGGTGATAAAACTTGTCACTGACCAGACCCCCAGCCCCCCCCGTTTTACTCACCTGAGCCCCATATTTCCCACGCCGGATACGCGCTCTTGCCCTTTGCCCCGGCTCTTAAATGGATAGATTGATAGCAGTGCAGCCATTGGCTCCTGCTGCTGTCAATCAAATCCAATGACGCGGGGAGGAGCTACCAGCGCCGCCGGGGGACCCCAGAAGTCGAGGATCGGGGCCACTCTGTGCAAAACGAACTGCACAGTGTAGGTAAGTATAACATGTTTGTTATTTAAAAAACAAAACAAAAAAAAACGAAGCCTTACAATCACTTTAATGTCTAGTTTTCTCAAAGTCTGTTTTAACTGTAGATTTCTGAATAGATCACAAAACATAACAGATTTAAAGAAAACATGCATTGATAAAAAAATACGGCTTCTTTCACACTTCTGCGACTTGGGAATCGGACTTGTGAGACCCTAAGTCGCAGGACATGTGAAATTCAATGCATGTCTATGAGAGCCATTCCTACTGATACTATTGAAGTTGCTGCAACTTCAGAAAAGGTTCTTGCACTACTTTGATCCAATTTTTGATGCAACTTTGGTCCAGAGAATGTAAAGTCAGATCAAACTTGCAACAATAGTCGCAATGCAAGTCATGTGACTGTCTTACAAGTGTGAAAGGAGCCTTAATTGCCATCGCTGACCATTTCTCAAAACGCTGCCCGACTGTTATGCTGATCATTTGGCTTCAGTACTGTGAGAGTGACTGGGAACAAGAATACTGATGGGGTAGTCTGCCTTCACCATCAAGTTTTTCAATAGGAAACATGTCATGTCTACTTCTGAGTGCTGTCGTTTCTCCTATCAATATAGTAACTTAGTTAGTCAGGTTGAAAAAAGACACAAGTCCATCCAGTTCAACCATAAACAAAAAAAAAAAAAAAAAAAAAAATAATAATAATAATATCATACAATCCCATATACCCAATTCTATACCCACAGTTGATCCAGAGGAAGGCGAAAAACCCCAGCAGAGCATGATCCAATTTGCTACAACAGGGGAAAAATATTCTTCCTGATCCCCCGAGAGGCAATCGGATATTCCTCGGATCAACTTTACCTATAAATGTCAGTACCCAGTTATATTATGTACATTTAAGAAAGTATCCAGGCCCTTCTTAAAGCAATCCACTGAGCTGGCCAGAACCACCTCTGCAGGGAGTCTATTCCACATTTTCACAGCTCTTACTGTGAAGAAACCTTTCCGTATTTGGAGATGAAATCTCTTTTCCTCTAGACGCAAAGAGTGCCCCCTTGTCCTCTCTGATGACCGTAAAGTGAATAACTGAACACCAAGTACACTTTATGGACCCCTTATATATTTGTACATGTTGATCATATCCCCCCCCCCCCCCTTACTCTCCTCTTCTCAAGAGAGAATAAATTCAGTTCCTCTAATCTTTCCTCATAGCTGAGCTCCTCCATGCCTCTTATCAGTTTGGTTGCCCTTCTCTGCACTTTCTCCAGTTCCCCGATATCCTTTTTGAGAACTGGGGCCCAAAACTGAACTGCACATTCCAGATGAGGTCTTACTAATGATTTGTACAGGGGCAAAATTATATATCTCTCTCGCTCTCTCTGGAGTCCATACCTCTCTTAAAACAAGAAAGGACTTTGCTCGCTTTGGAAACCGCAGCTTGGCATTGCATGCCATTATTGAGCTCATGATCTACCAATAGTTTATTTTGTTTATTAATTTTCAATAATTTTCATACAAAACATCAAAAAATTTGTCCGACAAAATTCATTAATATACATATCCCTCCCTTACCCTCTCCCCTCCCTCTCTTCTCTCCTTTTACTTCTATAATTCCCGGAATCTTTCTTTTATTTTTTAACCTTGTTTTCTCATTTCCCATCATTTCAACTGAACGTATATATTTTATATATTTGAGAGAGATGCCATGTCTAGTGATTTTAGAAGTACACATCTGTTCTAGTGGTAATAAATTGTCTCCAGATCTTATTGGTTGCGGTAGCGATGCTACGAAAAGCTTTAACTGAAAATACCGCCATTCATCGATCACCATCAATTCTTTCTTTTTGTGTTTTATGTCTTGTAATGTGAGTGAGTATTTTCCCATTATATCATTCAACTGTGCATTTCTATCTTTTATCCAATCCCCATATAAACTCTCGTGCAAAATAACTTGTGTCCCTTAGTGGGATTAATGGAGAGTTAAACTTCCACTTTTCTTTTTTATGTATTGAGTCCCATATTTTTAATACCTCCAACGTCTGTGCATGTGTATCAGTGCCCAGTACCCTACATTGTGCAGGAATCCACACAATTTTATCTCCATCAATAGCTAAGTAACTAATGTTCAGATGCCAGTGGGGGGCCAAAGATCGGCAAAATAGCCAAGACCAGAGTGGTTACCCAGCAGATTGGTAAGCATTAAGCAGCCCATACATTAATGTTTTTATTCAACCAGCGGGTTAAACAGAAAAAAAAAAAGGCTTGATTCCCTCGTCCACACATTTGAAGTGGATAGGGGAATCCACCCTGCTAAACCTTTGTATTCTGACAGCGGGGAGCCTTTATACAGAAGTCGATCAGTAGATCGACTTTTGTACAGCCACCCTGCCTATACATGGATCAAAATTCAGATGGTCCCTGCTGAACTAGTTGAATTTCAATCCACGAAGGGCTGGCTTTAGTGTTTTTTTTAGTTTAGATTTAGTTTATCTGGTTACCCTTTCCATCTAAAGGATATTGCCGCTTTAAAGTGGTTGTAAACCCTTTCTGAATACTTCTACCTATAGTAAACCTAGAATAAGGCTTACTATAGGTAGTGGAAATATCTCCTAAACGTGCGCCGTTTAGGAGATATTTCACTTGTAGTCCGCCGAAAATCCCAACGGCGCATGCGCGGGGAAGAAACAAAACTAAGTGCCATTTCTTCCCCAGCCTGTGCCGTGAATCACGGCTCCAGTGCGCATGCGCGGGAGTGACGTCATGAGGCTCCGGCGAATCACAGAGCCGGAGTCCGCAGCCCGGAAAGGAAGAGGAGACAGAAGATGGAAACTGCCTACTCTGGGGACATCGCTGGATTCTTTTGCAGGTAAGTGACACATAATGGGCTAGTATGCAATGCATACTAGCCCGTTATGCTTTTCATTTGCAGGCTTTTGTAGTGGGCTAAAGAGGAAGTAAAACCCATCAGGGTTTACTCCCTCTTTAACTTGCTGCTCTAGGTACATAGCATTTTCAGGACAGCAATGGCAGCCCTCATATTTGTCTCAGTAAAGGTTTTCATTAAATTACAGGAACAAATTTCTATACCCTTCAGCGCCGCCTTATCTGTCCCCATCAGTGCCGCCTTATCTGTCCCCATCAGTGACGCCTTATCTGTCCCCATCAGTGACGCCTTATCTGTCCCCATCAGCGCATATCAACGAAGGAGAAAAATTACCTGTTTACAAAATTTTATAACAAACTATAAAACATAATTTTTTGTTTTTCAAAATTTTCCATCTTTTTTTGTTTGTTTAGCAAAAAATAAAAACCCCAGTGGTGATTAAAAGAAAGCTCCATTTGTGTGAAAAAAAATGATAAAAATTTCATTTGCGTACAGTATTGTATGACCGCGCAATTGTCAAAGAGTGAGAGCGCTGAAAGCTAAAAATTGGTCTGGGCAGGAGGGGGGTTTAAGTGCCCAGTAAGCAAGTGGTTAAATAACAGGGTGTCCTCAATGGCTTATAACAAAACTAGCATAAAAGCACCATCTGTGCCACAAACGTGTACAAGCGCAAACATCTGTCAGTGCCTACATTCAGCTTTGGTAGAAGCAGTTATGCTATCATAGAAGGTTAGCCGCATAGATAATACAGGAACAGCCAGCAGTGGGAGAAAGAGTAGAGGAGAGACCACTATTTAAAAAAAAAAAAAAACACACCCCACATTTTTCCTTATAAGTGCTCTATTAGACTGTTTCCAATATGCTTGATGTAGTAAAATGACAAAAAGAAAAAAAAAAAGCACAGCTTAAATGAAAAAGGCACCGCTCTGGAAATGTCAAGGAGGAAGGTGGGGGAAAGGGAAATCAATTTACCCACCTTTGAGCGTTTTAGCAGCCATTGGAGCAAACCTTGCTGTGCTGCCTCAGTGCAGATCTCAGGGCGGAATTCAGTCATGTTCTCAATGATTGCTGAAGGAAGAAAAGGTTATCACTGAGCACGTGCAGTCACCGATCAATACTGTTCCCAATGTCCTGCAAGGCCTATATAACCGCAATACTACCAACATGCAACACCTCCCATAAGGCCTTGTAAATCTATTATCCTTTATAACTGCATAGAAAAGCAGTGAAAGTGTATCTATACACTGTTATATGCCAAAATACAGTACATGAATTGTATTGGAATGAGCTGTAAATTTGGCTTGAATACCATTTTGTTTAGACATGCAATACTGTATATATTTCAATGTTTATCACTTGCTGCCAGCAGGTGGAGCTCTGCTAAGTTTGACAGTGCACATTATATACGTAGCACTTAAAGAGGTTGTAAAGGCAGAAGATTTTTTACCTTAATGCATTAAGATGAAAAAAAACTGTGTACAGCAGCCCCCCTAATACTCACCTGAGCCACATCTCTATCCAGTGATGTCCACGAGTCCCTCTGCCGTCTGGGACTCTCCATCCTGCTATTGGCTCCCACTGCTGTCAAAGTCAGTTAGCCAATCGGGAGGGGGGGGGGGGAAGAGGGAGAGGGGGAGAAGAGCCGAACTGGGGCTCCGTGTCTGAATAGACACACAGAGCTGCGGCTTGAGTGCCCCCATAGCAAGCTGCTTGCTGTGGGGGCACTCGACAGGAGTCAAGAGCACCAAAGAGGGACCCGAGAAGAGGAGGATCTGGGCTGCTGTGTACAAATCCACTGCAACAGAGCAGGCAAGTAGAACGTTTGTTATTTTTATAGACAAAAAACAGAAACTTTACAATTACAGTGGAACCTTGCATTACGAGCATAATCCGTTCCATAATCCAAAGCACTCGCATATCAAAGCGCGTTTCCCCATAGAAGTCAATGGAAACGAAGATAATTCGTTCCGCATTGACTTCTATGGCATGCAATACCGCATGTGGCCAGAGGTGGGGGGGGGGGTGTCGGGGAGCCTCGGAAATACTCAGGGACAGCTCGGCTGATCTCGGAAACCCTCAAAAAGACTCGGAAACTGAGTATTTCCGAATGGCCCCGAACCATTCCAAGATGTCACCGGCGCCCCAAATGCGGTACTGCACACCCCATTAGCTTGAATTCTGCTCGTTTTGCAAGACAACACTCGCAAACCGAGGCAGGATTAAAAAAAAAAAAAGTTGCTAGTCTTTCAAAACGCTTGTTAACACCGTTACTCGTAAACCAATGTTCCACTGTGCTTTAATGACTCAAGAGGAACACATCTTCTTCTCGCTCTTCTAACAGAGACCGAACATTTTAATTAGATGATCTGCAGTGACCACCAGCAAGCAGTAAGGCCGGCCATACACGGTCTGAATCTCGGCCAGTTCAGCAGGAACCGGCCGAGATTTGAACCGTTATTGTGCAGACTGAATGTACCAAGTTGACAGAAGGATCGATCAACCTGGGTACAAACTGCCTGCTGGATTCTCTGGCGATTATCACTAGCGGCTGCTATAGCCACTAATGACAATCACTGTCTTCTCCCAGCAGGGTTGGCTTCCCCCGCCGAGAGAAGACAATTGCCGATTCCCCTGTCAACACTGTCTATGTTGATAGGGGAATTGTCCCATGGTTGCAGGAAAGAAATTTGCACCGTGTATGCCCTTTATACAGATTTATAATAAAATCAGTTTCTAAACTTGAAAATGAAAAAAAATAAAAATGGGCAAAAAAGAATTTGTACTTTACCACGCAGAGCAAAATAGGATTCCTGTATTCCACATAAAATCCTTTTCTTTCTCGTACATCACGGGACACAGAGCGACATAGTCATTACTAATGGGTTATATAGTTACCGTCAGGTGCTGGCACTGGCAACTTCCAAAACCGGAAGTACCCTCGCCTATATAAGCCCCTCCCATCCGGGAGCACCTCAGTTTTTTGCCAGTGTCTAAGGTGTTGGCCAAGAAGAAACATGTGTTTTTCACTGAGCTTGCGTACAGGTTCTTTTGGGCCTCAGTAAGCTATTCCGGATCCGACCAAAAAAGCTTCATAGCTAAACGGTCGGTACCCGGGCCTTGCAAAGAGAAGAGCAAGGTTCTGCCTGTAATGCTTCTCTTAGGAGAGCTGGACCCTGGGATCCAGAGCTCTGGTCATACCCACGACCAAGATGTTTTCTGTGCAGGGTGCTATACAGGTCCAGGGGAGTGGAATCCTTGGGAACCCGGTCCCTGAAGGTTTGATTACAATGCCTGCCGTGATAGGTGAAGTTTGGGCTTTTGTGGACCAAACAAAGTCCTGCGGCGAGGAACAGGTAAGTGGGGGCCCCCAGGAACTTGGTTCTATTGGGGGACCCCCAAGCCTAATTTGTCTTTCTGTCTGTTACCTAATGGTATTCCCGCAAGATTCTGTGCATGCCTGTAACTACTAAAAAAATGTAATAATTTTTAATGGTGGTCAAGAAAAAAAAAAATAAAAATGTTTTTTTATATATATTTAGTATATTAGACTGCGGTACCTGTGTTTGTCCACTAGAGGCCGCTGTGGAATGTTTTCTTGTCATGTGGACTAGTTTCTTCTCAGAGAGCAAAGTCCAGGCAGTTGGTGAGTTCTCCTATAGGAAACTGCTTCCTCTGCCATGTTGCAGTGCTCGTCCATCCCCCGGCCTGCGGCAAAGAGGGGCCCTGGCTCCTGTCCCTGGTTTCCATGTTTGAAATTAGCGCCGAGGGCGCACGTGGCCGCGCGCGTGCGCGTGGCCGCGCGCGTGCGCGTGCACGCGCCTCTATATATAGAGGTGACCCGGAAAGGGGGCGGAGCCTGGGGGATGACGCTCTGTGCGCGCCGCAGCGCTTCTGCGCATGTGCGGGCGTCCCAGCAGGTTTTAAAAAGCCACAATATTGTAGTAAGCTGGCTATGAAGTACAGAGACAGAGCTGGCAACATTTAAAGGCATACAGCAAGCGGTTGATACAGGCATCCCCTAGAAAGGCACATTAGTAGACACCAACTGTTTATTATAGCAGCATTTATGCTAGACTATTATCAGTAACTGGTGTATTTCGGCTGGAATACCTCAGCTTTGTGGCTTAGGAATATGCCGTCTAAAAACTCCGGGACTAGAAATTCCAGGAGGAATAGGGGGTCTC
The DNA here is from genome assembly GCA_029206835.1 of Rana muscosa. Taxonomy (NCBI): domain Eukaryota; kingdom Metazoa; phylum Chordata; class Amphibia; order Anura; family Ranidae; genus Rana; species Rana muscosa. The sequence goes on along the minus strand of CM055128.1, from coordinate 52,522,653 downwards.
CATCGGGCTCTGAGGATCTTGGGCATGCTTTGGCTGCACCAGTCTCCCCTGAAGAATCAGAGGTTAGTGACCGTAGGGCACCCCCAGGAGTACCTGGTACTGTGGCTGTCCTCAGTTCACCTGCTCCTGTGTATGTAACAGAGGAGGTTTTTTCCTCAGCTCTGGGAGGACTGGAAGAGAGATTGTCAGCATTAATCGCTGCTTCCCTGTCACAGGAGAAAAGCGCTCGATCTCCGTCTCCTCCCTCAGAGTGCCTGTTAACAGAGCAACAGTCCCATACAGAGGTCGACCTACCTGAGGGGGATCAGGATGAGGTTGATTCGGTTGTAGAGGAATCAACAGTGGAAGAGCCGTTCTCAGCATCACATGCTGAGAGGTTATGGGTTCAGTCCCTGACTAATATGGTCCGATCAGCATTTAAAATGCCACTTGCGGAGCCATCCTCCACTTCTGTCTCCTCGTTGGGGTCGCTAAAAGCTCCCCAGACTGTTTGTTCCTTTCCGATCCATCCTTTACTGGAGGGGCTCATTTACCAGGATTGGGAGCATCCTGACAAAATATTTACTCCCCCCAAGAGATTTCCGGTGGTCTATCCCATGGAGGATAAGTTCATCAGAAAATGGAAGGTCCCTACAGTGGACGCAGCCATCTCTTGTGTGAATAAATCACTGACATGTCCGGTGGAAAATGTCCAAATGTTCAAGGACCCAATAGATAAAAAATTGGAGTCATTATTGAAATCTGCTTTTTCTACAGCAGGATTGGTGACACAACCAGCAGTGGCAGCTATAGGGGTCTGCCAAGCAGTGAAGGATCAGTTGAAACAGGTCTTAAGAGACTTGCCGGATCAGCAGGCTCTTGCCCTAGCTGATCTACCTAGAGCCTTATGCTTTGCGGTGGACGCTATAAAGGATTCAATCCATCAGGCCTCCCGCCTTACGCTGTCTGTAGTACATATGCGCAGGCTTCTATGGCTCAAAAACTGGTCTGCTGAAGCTCCCTGTAAAAAATTGCTGGTCAGCTTCCCATTTCATGGGGAGCGCTTATTCGGGGAAGACCTGGACAAGTATATCCAGAGAATTTCCAGCGGTAAAAGTACACTTTTGCCGGTTAAAAATAGAGTTAGAGGTCCCTCCTTTAAGAGGCCGGCTTCTCCAGTCCCTAGGACATCGGCTGTGAAACAGTTCCGACGGCCTCCCCGGTCAAATCCCGGAGGTAAAAATCAGGGACAGTTGCAGGGTAACAAGAAGCCCTGGAGCAGGAGAGGTACAAAACCTCCCCCAAAGTCAAATGCATGAAGGGTTGCCCCCACCCAATCGGGTGGGGGGAAGACTTCAGTTGTTCACAGAAACCTGGCGGGACACGATCCGAGACAGATGGGTGCTCTCCGCAGTAAATCTGGGATACAAATTGGAGTTAAAAAACTCCCCTCCTTCCCGCTTTATAAGGTCAAACGTGCCAAGGGATCCCCAGAAGAGAGGATCCCTCCTGTTGGCACTGGAACAATTATTGCTTCAAGCAGTAATTATAGAGGTTCCCCTGGAAGAATGGGGGTTCGGGTTTTACTCAAACCTCTTTACAGTTCCGAAGCCAAACGGGGACGTGAGGCCCATATTAAATCTAAAAGGGCTAAACAAATTCCTACATATCAGGACTTTCCGGATGGAGTCGATCCGATCGGTAGCCACTGCCCTACAAGGGGAGGAATGGTTAGCCTCGATCGACATCAAAGATGCTTATTTGCACATCCCCATCTTTCCAGCCCACCAAAAATTTCTACGCTTTGCGGTAGAAGGGCGCCATTTTCAGTTCAGAGCCTTACCCTTCGGTCTGGCCACAGCACCAAGAGTGTTCACAAAAATTCTGGCCCCATTATTGGCCAATCTAAGAACACGAGGTGTAACGATAATGGCATATCTAGACGACTTGTTGCTGATAGACCACTCAGTGGAAAAACTAGAAGTGGTTGTTCACGAGACAATCAAGTATCTGGAATATCACGGTTGGATTATCAACCGAGACAAGTCAGCCCTAAAACCAGTCAAAAGTCTGGAATACTTGGGGCTAAGGCTGGATTCAGACCAGAGAAAGATTTTCTTGCCTCAAGAAAAGGGGTCGTCTTTGAGAGATTTGATCCACTTAGTGGGTTCAAAAAGACAGCCATCCATACGCCTGTGCATGAGGCTGCTGGGAAAAATGGTGGCATCATTCGAAGCAGTACCCTACGGTCAATTCCATTCAAGGAAGTTGCAAAGGGCCATACTGTCAGCCTGGAACAAAAAAGTTCAGGCTCTGGACTTACCAATGTCCTTGTCCCCTTCCGTTCGCAGGAGCCTCCGCTGGTGGTTGGTTCCCCAGAATCTGGAAAGAGGGAAATCCTTCAGTCCGATTTCCTGGAAGGTGGTCACTACAGATGCCAGCCTTATAGGCTGGGGAGCAGTACTGGAGCAATGGTCTCTCCAGGGCAGATGGTCGGATGCGGAAAAGGCCCTGCCCATCAATCTCTTAGAGATACGAGCAGCCCGGTATGCCCTAGTAGCATGGACATCCAAACTCCAAGGGTCCCCTGTCAGAGTTCAGTCAGACAATGCCACAGCAGTGGCATATATCAATCGTCAGGGGGGCACCAGGAGTCGTGCAGCCCAAAGGGAAGTAAATTACATCCTGAGATGGGCAGAAAGATATGTCCCAGCCATATCTGCGGTATTCATTCCAGGGGTGGAGAATTGGAAGGCGGACTTTCTAAGTCGCCAACAATTATGCCCAGGGGAATGGTCCCTTCATCCCGAGGTTTTCCGGACAATATGTCAGCGGTGGGGAACACCGGATGTAGATCTGCTAGCATCCAGATTCAACACAAAAGTGGACAGGTTTGTCTCTTGGGCAAGGGATCCCCTAGCGTGCGGCTCGGATGCCCTAGTGTTCCCTTGGGATCAGTTCAAGCTGATATATGCATTCCCACCGCCACAATTGTTACCTCGATTACTCCGCAGAATCAGGGTAGAAAAGAAACCAGTGATTCTGGTGGCTCCAGCGTGGCCCCGAAGAGCATGGTACGCGGAGATTGTAAAAATGTCTGTGGGGAGTCCTTGGACCCTCCCACATCGTCCGGACCTGCTTTCGCAGGGACCGATATACCACCCTTCCTTACCAGCCCTAGGTTTGACGGCCTGGCTATTGAAGCCCACATTCTAAAAAATAGGATTTTTATAACAGCTTACCTGTAAAATCCTTTTCTTGGAGTACACCACGGGACACAGAGCTAGTCATTACATAATGGGTTAAGGGTCACCAGCGGTGATTGGACACTGGCACAACCAATGGAAGACAGTTCCCCTCCATATAACCCCTCCCATCAGGGAAGTACCTCAGTTTTGTAGCAAAGCAGTAAGGTTCCCATAAGAAGGGGGGGACCTCTGTGTCCCGTGGTGTACTCCAAGAAAAGGATTTTACAGGTAAGCTGTTATAAAAATCCTATTTTCTTTATCGTACACCACGGGACACAGAGCTAGTCATTACATAATGGGACGTCCCAGAGCAATGCTCATATGAAGGGGGGGAGACACAGATCAAAACAGGCCGCTTGCGGACCAGAAGCCCTATACTGCTGCCTGCAGCACACTTCGCCCAAAGGCGGAATCCTCATGTCCTTTCACATCTATTTGATAGAATTTGGAAAATGTATGGACTGAAGACCAAGTTGCCGCTTTACAGATCTGAGCCATCGAAGCCTGGTGGTGCACTGCCCATGAAGCACCTATCGCCCTGGTAGAGTGCGCCTTAACAGGAAAAGGAGGAGTCCTGTTCTTTAAACCATAAGCTTGAATAATTACTTGTCTAATCCACCTGGAAATGGTGGATTTTGATACCGCTTGGCCCTTCTTGGGCCCATCTGGTAAAATAAACAAAACATCTGTTTTACGTATCTGAGCGGTTGCTTGCAGATACACCTTTACCGCTCTCAGTAGATCTAGAGAGTGTAATAATTTTTCCCCCGCCGTCCGCGGGTTTGGAAAAAAGGAAGGCAGAACAATGTCTTGATTCAAGTGAAAAGCCGACACCACCTTAGGTAGAAAAGCCGGATGGGGTCGTAGTACGATTTTGTCCTTGTGACAAATTAGATAAGGCTCTTTACAAGAAAGAGCTGCTAGCTCTGATACTCTCCTAGCAGAAGCTATAGCAATCAGAAAGGCCAACTTCCTACTCAATATAATTAAAGGAATATGGCGAATAGGTTCAAAAGGTTGCTTTTGCAACACTGACAATACCAAATTCAAATCCCATGGACACAAGGGAGTCCTAACTGGAGGATTTATCCTCAGTACCCCCTTAATGAATGTCCGAACTAGGGAGTGAGATGCCAATGGTCTCTGAAAGAAGACTGATAGAGCCGATATTTGCCCTTTGATGGTGCTAAGGGCTAAATTCATATCCACTCCTAACTGGCAAAAAGCAAGAATCCTACTTATTTCATACTTCCGAGGATTCCAACATCTGGATTCACACCAGGAAACGTATGCTCTCCAGACTCTCTGATAGATGAGTCTGGAGGCTGGCTTTCTAGCATTAATGAGCGTAGAAAGAGCCGGACCAGAGACCCCTCTCTTTTTAAAAATGTGGGTCTCAGCAGCCAGGCCATCAACTTTAGCCTTTGTAAGGAAGGGTGGAATACTGGACCCTGTGACAGCAGGTCGTGTCGAAGTGGAAACTTCCAGGGCCTTCCTATCGCCATTTTTACCATCTCGGCGTACCAAGGCCTCCTGGGCCAGTTTGGGGCCACTAGGATTACTGGTATTCCCTCCTCCTTGATCCTGCGAAGCAGTCTTTGTAGAAGAGGGATCGGAGGGAATGCATAGATCAGTGAGAACTGATTCCATGGAGTTATTAGAGCGTCTGTATTATTAGAGCGTCTGTCCCGTAGGCTAGAGGATCTCTCGTTCTGGACACAAAGTTGTCCAATTTCTTGTTGAACCTGGCAGCTAGCAGGTCTACATCTGGGTTTCCCCATCTCAGACATATGGCCTGAAAGATCTCGGGGTGAAGAGACCACTCTCCTGGTAGCAGCTGCTGACGACTCAGGTAGTCTGCTTGCCAATTTTCTATCCCTGGAATGAAGATTGCAGAAAGGCAAGGTACATGCTCTTCTGCCCATGCCAGGATCCGGTTCACCTCTCTTTGGGCTGCCCGACTGCGGGTGCCTCCTTGGTGATTGATGTAAGCTACTGCAGTAGCATTGTCGGATTGAATCCGAACTGGGTAGCCCTGTAACCTGTATGTCCAGGTTTTGAGGGCTAGATATACCGCCCGGATCTCTAGCACATTGATGGGCAGGATCCCCTGAGTCTTGGCCCAGGTTCCCTGGGTAGAAGCCTCCTCGAATACTGCACCCCAGCCCGATAGGCTGGCATCCCTAGATACCACCTTCCAGGCCACTGGGAGGAAGGACTTTCCCTTCCGTAAATTCCTGGCTTCTAGCCACCAATCGAAGCTGTGGCGTACTTGTGAGGACAGGCGCATGGGTATATCCAGAGCTTGGCTCTTTCTGTTCCAGGAAGCTAAAATATTGCCTTGAAGTAGTCTCGAATGAAACTGGGCGTAAGGGACCGCCTCGAAGGAGGCTACCATCTTTCCCAATAGTCTCATGCAAAGGCGAAAAGACGGCCTCTTGTTTGCTTTGACCTTGTGGATCAGGTCTTTCAGAGACTGTATCTTCGGTTCTGGCAGGTATACCCCGTTTTGGGCTGTATCTATGATCATGCCCAGGTACACTATCCTTCTTTGGGCCTGGAGAGAGGATTTTTGTAAATTTATAATCCATCCTAAATGCTCCAGGTATCCTACTGTAGTGTGTACAGCGTGACCCAATCCCTCCTTTGACTGATCTATTACTAGTAGATCGTCCAGATAGGCTGTTACCGCAATGCCCCGTGTTCTTAGGTTTGCTAACAGAGGAGCTAGCACCTTTGTGAATACTATGGGCGCGGTGGCTACACCAAACGGCAGAGCCACAAATTGAAAGTGGCGATCTTCTACCGCAAACCTTAGGAATCTTTGGTGAGCGGGGAGGATGGGTATGTGTAAATGTGCGTCCTTGATATCTATGGGCGCCATGAATTTTCCGCCCTTTAAAGTGGCGGCCACGGATCGGATCGTTTCCATTCGAAAATGGCGATCGTTCAGGAACCGATTTAGGGATTTTAGATCCAGGATGGGTCTGACATCTCCATTTGGCTTTGGAATCACAAAGAGGTTTGAGTAAAAACCTGAACCTCGCTCTTTTTGGGGTACGTCTGTAACTACCCCTTGAGCCATTAAGTGATTCAAACCTTTGAAGAAGGATTCTCTTTTTGTGGATCCTTGGAGAGTCTTGAACCTCGGAATTGAGAAGGTGGGATCTCTCGAAATTCCAGTTTGTACCCTGAGGATATTGTGGATACTACCCAATTGTCCTGGATTTCTGACCACCAAGTCGCTCAGAACTGACAAAGCCTTCCTCCCACTCGGCCGAGCGGGGGCGCCCCTTCACTGAGAGGCTTTGGGGGCTTGCTTATTAGCTCTTGCACCCCACGGCTTCTTGTTCTTCTGAGCTTGCCCCTTGGCTTTTGTGGGCGGCTAAAACAGGCCGCCGCCACTGGTTGGAGTCAGATTTCCCGGGAGCTGGGGAGAGAGAGCGTTTAAAACAAGATCTCTTGTTTTTCTTTCTCTCAGGTAAAAGTCGTTTTACCACTTGATATCTTCTGTATATATTTTTCTAAATCTTCCCCAAATAGGCGTTCGCCATGGAACGGGAACTTGCCAACAGCTTTTTGCATGGGGTTTCCGCTGACCAATGCTTAAGCCAAAGTACTCTGCGCATCTGTACCAGCTGGAGTGTAAGGCGTGATGCCTGTATGATAGAATCTCTCCTGGCATCCACTGTGAAGCATAAGGCTTTAGGCAAATTTTCCCAATTTCTAGCCTGCTCTGAAGGCAGTTCCTTCAGCCCCTGCTTTACCTGTTGGCTGATGACCTGACACATACCGACTGCTGCTACTGCAGGTTGGGTAATTGAGCCGGCCAAAAGGAAGGAGGATTTCAACTTCCTCTCAGAAGGATCTTTTAAACCCTTGTACATTATCCACCGGACATGTCAGGTTTTTATTTACACAAGAAATAGCCGCAACTACCGCAGGCAGGCTCCATTTCTTTAAAAAAAAAATTCCCCCATAGGATAAAGAATGTTAAACCTTTTTGGAGGTGAGAAACGCTTATCTGGATGTTGCCAGTTTGCGTATATTAGATCCTCTAGTAACGGATGAACCGGGAAGGAGCATGCACCTTGCAGGGATCTTAATGACCCTAGGGAGGAGACAGGTAATTCCGTTACCTCCGCAGAGGTTAACTTAAATGCACTGCTATAGCATTGTACCTGTGACCTTAAAATCTGGCTCCTCATCCTCTGCTGATGTAGCCTCCTCCTCCTCATCCTCCTCCCTCAGGTACTTCTGAAGGGAGGTCCAATACTGGAAGAGACCTGCTTCGCTTATTGTCCCTTTTTAGAGGACTTAGCGATTAAGGTAGCAATTTTTTCCTCCAGATTATTTAGGGCAGCTGATAAAGTGTCCTCAGTGACATATACAGGCCCAGGCTTCACTCGGGAAGCCGCCATACCTGACAGAGGTAATGGCTCATCCTGAACAGGTGCATTTAGCAACACAGGAGAGAAAGGTACCGAGTCAGCACAGTTAGAGCCTCCTCTCAGGCGGTGGTGCTTTCTTATCTCTTTTTGTCCGTATTACTTCCCCTGGAAGGCTTACTGTTTAGACAAAATACAAGGTACCTAAATGCATATACTACCGTGTTCAGTTTAGCAAATACATTAAGTATGCAACTTTTAACACATAACTATGCATAACATGGATGTCTTCTAGGAAGTACCCAATCCAACCACATGGAGTCTTACGTCCCTGTATAGCTGCTGTGTTTCTCTGCCAGGAACAAGAGAACTAACGAGCTTGCTTGCTGCTGCAGTGCTTTCACACTGACAGTCTTTTAAATTTGGCGCCGTTTCTGTGCCTGCGCGCGCCACGTGCCCGCGCACGCCTTCGCCCCCCCCCTCCGATAAAGCGCGCTCCCGCGCGCGCGCGGCCCTTAGCGCTATGGCGGTGGCCATAGTGAGAGAGGACTCTCATCAGCCCTTGTTCCCACTTACCTGCATCTGCAGGTGTCTGGTCGGCCACCGAAAGGAGGATCGGGGTGCCCCAGCAAGCTCAGCAGCGGAGGTGACGAGCAGTGTACTTCGCCGAAGCCGACACTGAACAGAGTGAGGTGAGTATATTCAGCTCTTTACTCCCCCCAGTGGTGGAAAAAAAGAAGACATCCATTTTTTGAAAAAGGTCCCAACCTAGTTATGGACCTTCTAATCTCACCTTATCCACGCCGCAGGTTTTTCTGCTGAAAGATTTCAGACAGATACCAAACTTCACCCTTCACGGTGGGCTATGTGTGCCAACCTTCAGGGATATGGGTTCCTATTTAAAGGATACCTCTCCCCTGGGCCTTGTACAAGACTCTTACCAGGACTTTATAGCGAAATAGCGAAAGTGCTGGATCTTAGAGCCCAGTCCTCCGAAGAGAGACATTACAGGCGACGCCTCATGGATGAGGCCCGGATCCCATCCAGATTCAGCTCATTTGTAGGCGTCTTGGATGGATCCGAAAGCATAGCTCTTTTACCCCCAGAGGGTCTCTTTGGTAGAGCTTTCCTTTAGCACCTCCTAACGCGTCCAACACCTTTCGACACTGGCGAAAAAACTGAGGTACTTCCCTGATGGGAGGGGTTATATGGAGGGGAACTGTCTTCCATTGGTTGTGCCAGTGTCCAATCACCGCTGGTGACCCTTAACCCATTATGTAATGACTAGCTCTGTGTCCCGTGGTGTACGATAAAGAAAAGAGAGGGCTCTCTAATGCTGTGGTATCTACCATGATCAATGCCAGGAAGCCGGTATCCAGGCAGATCTACTATAGAATCTGGAAGGCGTACATCGCCTGGTGTGAAGCCAAGAAATGGCATCCACGTAAATACGGAATAGGTAGGATTCTGGACTTCCTACAATGGGCTGTAGATAGGAAGCTTGCCTTGAGTACTATCAAGGGTCAGATTTCGGCCTTGTCAATATTTTTTCAAAGGCCCTTGGCTTCGCATTCACTAGTCAAAGCCTTTATACAAGGAGTGATGCGTATTAGTCCTCCGGTTAATATTCCCATATGTCCATGGGATCTAAACTTGGTTCTGTCGGTTCTACAGAAACAACCATTTGAACCATTACAGCATATTTCCTTAGTGCTTCTCACCAGGAAATTGATTTTTCTAGTAGCCATTTGTTCGGCTAAAAGAGTATCGGAATTAGCAGCTATGTCCTGTAAGGAGCCATATCTGGTTATCCATAAGGACAGAGTAGTGTTACGTCCTCATCCAGCCTTTCTTCCTAAGGTGGTATCGAGTTTTCATTTGAACCAAGATGTGGTTCTTCCTTCTTTTTTCCCCAAGCCTACTTCGGTAGAGGAAAAGTTATTGCATTCTTTGGATGTAGTAAGAGCAGTTAAAGCTTATCTAAAAGCCACTGCTCAGATTCGCAGAACGGATACTTTGTTTATTCTGCCGGAAGGCCCCAGAAAGGGTCAGGCAGCGTCAAAATCTACTTTAGCCAAGTGGATTCGACAGGTCATAATACAAGCCTATAGCTTGAGAAGTAGACCGCCTCCATTCAAAGTTAGGGCGCACTCCACGAGAGCAGTTGGAACTTCATGGGCAGTGCATCACCAGGCCTCCCTGGCTCAAATCTGTAAGGCCGCAACATGGTCTTCGGTACACACGTTTACTAGGTTCTACCAGGTGGACGTTAGAAGTCAGGAGGATGTCGCCTTTGGGCGCAGTGTGTTGCAGGCCGCAAAAGATCCTCATGTCTGATAGCGCTCAGCTTATATATGGTGTATCCCCCCCCTCATTTGGCATTGCTTTAGGACATCCCATTAGTAATGACTATGTCGCTCTGTGTCCCGTGATGTACGAGAAAGAAAATAGGATTTTTATAACAGCTTACCTGTAAAATCCTTTTCTTGGAGTACATCACGGGACACAGAGCTCCCGCCCCTCTTTGGGGACACTTATTGCTTTGCTACAAAACTGAGGTGCTCCCGGATGGGAGGGGCTTATATAGGGGAGGGTACTTCCGGTTTTGGAAGTTGCCAGTGCCAGCACCTAACGGTAACTATATAACCCATTAGTAATGACTATGTCGCTCTGTGTCCCGTGATGTACTCCAAGAAAAGGATTTTACAGGTAAGCTGTTATAAAAATCCTATTTTCTTGAAGTCCATTGAGCGACACGAGTCATGAACCTTTGCAGCAGCATTCCAAGTGAGGGGTGGGCAACAGAGTAAAAACAAATGGCTAACAGGCTCAACAAAAACCAAAAGAACTGGGGATGGGCTGCAGCTCCAAGAGCTGCCTGAAGAATCCTACACCTAAAGCTTGCATCAGATGAGGCAGAAACGTCCATCGGGTAGAACTTGGAGAACTTGTTAAAGCGGAGCTCTACCCTAAAGTGGAACTTCCGCTCATTGGATTCCTCCCCCCCTCCGATGCCACAATTGGCACCTTTCGGGGGGGGGGGGGGACAAGATACCCATCTGACAGGTATCCTTTCCCACTTCCGGGAGTCCGGCCGCGGCATCACTGTGGGACTCCCTCCTCCTCCTCCCCCGGCCGTCGGGATAATAGGAGAGAGGAGCGGGGCCTTGCCCATGCGCAGTAGAGTTCCCGGCGTGAAGCCAAAAGTCTACACTGCCAGGTTCCCTTACCCGCAATGGTGGCGGCAACACCCGACAGCTGATGGAAACATCAGCTGTGGTGCCGACATCGAGGGACTGCAGGACAGGTAAGTGTCCATTTATTAAAAGCCAGAAGCTGCAGTATGTGTAGCTGCTGGCTTTTCATTTTTTTTTTTTTTCCGGAACACCCCTTTAACAGAAAATCAGGTGGCAGCCTTTCAAAACTGAGGCCAAAAAGCTGAAGGGGTGCTCATTGTCCTAGTGGTCTGGGCTTTAATTGGAAAGGGGGTACCCAATCTTAGATCATTGTTAAGGCTTATGTTCAAAGTTACCTAGAAATAGAACAAGGTATGGGGTGTTTCTAACCCTCACTTACTCTATCCTATATGAAAAAAAAACTTTGTTCTACTTTAAGACCTTACTATCTGGTACTTCCAGGTTTGGGAAACGCCCCCCTTTCTCCCACTCTGCAGTGATAGTAATTGCCTAGCGGTAATCTGGAACCTATGTAGCAGTGTACAGATTCGAGGAGAGTCCTCAGCCCCGTCTATGCATCCACAGCAACTTGCAGAATACACAGGGCTCACTCTCTTTGCTGCCAGAGAAATAAAGCAAAGAAAAGGCAAGTATAAGCAGCATGGGGGGAGCTTTAGCCTTGGAGAGAAAAAAGCAGAGGTCAACTGCTCTAATATAGAATGGATTATGTTCCTAAGATAGCCAAAGGCTGAACATCTAACAGATCAGAATAGTTTAGAGCAAAGTTTTTGTCAGTTGGAATGTTCTTGGGGTGAAAACGCAAGGCACCGTGAACAGATATCTACACTTCTACAGGGTCAGATCATGAATATCTTGACACAGTACACACAGTCCCTTGCTGGTTTCTATTAGTCCTCTCACAATCCAATCCAGAGATTTAGGCAATTTGTTTAACCACTTCAGCCCCGGACCATTTGGTTGGCCAAAGACCAGGCCCCTTTTTGATAACAGAGTGTTTGTGCGCGTTTGTAAGGATGACGATGAAGCTGGGGGTGGGGGTGTTGGCATCCTAAGCTATGGGGCTGTGTGTTTCAGTTGATGCACAAAGTCTCTGCACAACTTTAGTCCCTGCATGACAGGGTGGTTTTATAGGATGCAGCATTAGAAAATATCCACCCTGATAGAAAAGATCCACCCGATACACAAACCTGGAGCAATGGTTGGTCAAGCACAGGCAAGGATTAAAAGTTAAAGTATTATACTCCGTAAAGCTCTGTTTACATCTAGTGTTTGCTAGATGCCCTTTTTTTTGCACTTTTGCTTGTGCGACACCATGGGGCAGCCCATTCTTTTGAATGGGCTGCTCTACGTGTGACAAACACACCAAAAGAAGCTCCTGCAACTTTTTGGGGCATTGAAAACTACCGTATATACTTGAGTATAAGCCGAGTTTTTCAGCACAATTTTTTGTGCTGAAAATGCCCCCCTCGGCTTATTCTCGAGTGACCTTTTTGCGCCTGATAACCCGGACTTTGGGGAGCATGTACAGGCCGACCGTAGGTCCCTTTAACCCCAAACGTGGCACACATGTAGCCCCACTCTTCCTCTACAAGTGTGCAAAGTTTCTTGTCCAGGGGACCTACGGCCGGGGAGCAACGATTTTTCAAAACCGGGCACCCCTTCCATAGACTCCCATGTTAAACGGTAACTTCTCTGGTGAATTTGGGGACCCGGTACCGGCCGGTCGTAGGTCCTCTGGACCCCAAACTTGGCACACATGTAGCCCCAATCTTCCTCTACAGGTTTGCAAAGTTTCTTGTCCAGGGGACCTACAGCCGAGGAGCACCGTTATTTCAAACCCGGGCACCCCTTCCATAGACTCCCATGTTAAATGTCAGTCTAGTCATGGACACAGTGAGGCATGGACACAGTGAGGCATGGACACACTGAGGCATGGACACACTGAGGCATGGACACACTGAGGCATGGACACACTGAGGCATGGACACACTGAGGCATGGACACACTGAGGCATGGACACACTGAGGCATGGACACACTGAGGCATGGACACACTGAGGCATGGACACACTGAGGCATGGACACACTGAGGCATGGACACACTGAGGCATGGACACACTGAGGCATGGACACACTGAGGCATGGACACACTGAGGCACACCCTAGGCTTATACTCGAGTCAATACGGTTTCCCAGTTTTTGTGGTAAAATTAGGTGCCTCGGCTTATATTCGGGTCGGCTTATACTCGAGTATATACGGTAAGTCTAAATGAGCGCAACAGGTTTACACTGTACATATTAGAGACATGTCATACAGATGACATGTCAACTAGGGCTGCAACTAACAATTATTTTCATAATCGATTAGTTGGCCGATTATTGTTTCGATTAATAACCTTAAAAAAAAGGGTAATTTTGCTGCGATTTGCATTTTTCCATTTTTTTGGGCCAATTTGTTGGGCAGATTAAAAAACACAAATTGCCGCAAAAACGCATTACATGCTTTTCTGCAGCTTCTCCATTGAAGTATATTGAACCAAAAAAACAAAGTAGCACCGTTTTGCATTAAAAAAGTCCTTGCCTTTTCCAAATACGCAGCAGCTGAAAAAATCATGGATGTGAACCTGTCCCATAGGAAACCATGTAAATGAACTGTAGTGTGTTTCTGCACCAAACCACCAAAAAACACATAGATGTGACCCAGGCCTGAGATGTTTAGTAACATAATGGGGTTAAAAAAAAAAAATAGTACAAAAAGAGCAAATAATCACTACTGTAAGGGGTTAATTTTTTACTGTGGGACAGTGAAAGTACTAATATTTACAGTAGTGATTTGCTCTTTGTACTATAAAGGGCTAATTTTTTTTTTCTTAACCCCATTATGTTACTGGCCGATTAATCGATTATGAAAATAGTAATCGATTAGTTGTTTCGGCCCCAATGTCAACAATTAAAAAAAAAAAAAAAAGTTTAGATAGACACATTAGCGAACGCAATATACAAGGATATGGGAAATGACAGCAACATGAACACCGACACACAAAGACCCACAAAGGTTGAATTGGATGGACTGGTGTCTTTTTTCAACCTTAGCAACTATGTAACATGCAAAACACTGCTAGCGCTATCTGGTAGTTCAAATGTATCCAGTCCTGGTAAAGATCCACTGTGCTGATTGCAATGTGGATCAATTCCCATGAATCAGGAGAACACATCAGCATTACCAAATCGCATTGCAATTTAGTGAAAACTTAGATCTTGCGAGCCATTAAAGGAGAAGTATGGGATGGGTTAAATAACTAGTACATATCAGCTAATCTTTCTTCCCTACCTCTTTTAGTTTTTACAGCATGTGCACATGCATTTTCCTTCAGGTGGCAAAAACGGTTCATTTTCAGTTTGAAAAGTTCTCAGGGGGTGTGTACATCTGCACCAACACACCCCCTGCCTCTGTCCCCCCCTCCCCTAAGAGACGTGTCTGTGCTGATAGAAGGGGAGGAGGGAGGAGGGAGAAGGGAGCAGCTATGCTCAGTGAAGTCTCAGAAACAAGCAGAGGGAGGAGAGCCGACATCAATCAAGCAAAATGACAGGAAAGGGGGTGGATCCAGACTCTATATTCACACCATTGTCTGGATGATGCTGTATGAAAGACTGTAGAACCTCCCACAGGTATTTATCATAGAATAAATGTAAGCAAAAAAAAATGAAACCCATACTTCTCTTTTAATAATAATAAAAAAAAAACAAAAAACACTGGTATCCCTCAGCACTTGAGCTAGCTAGCCAGAGATCATGAGATTTAGGCGATCCATCGTTATAAATACATCAGAAGGACACGATGGAAGTAGAATCTGCAAACATCAAGGGCAAGTATGGCTTGCTCAACATACAGGGGTATTTACAAGCTATACATACAAACTATTTTTTTTTATACATTAACACACACTAAGGCCCGGTTCACACAGGGGCGACTCGTCAGGCGACTCGGTTGCCTGACGAATCGCGTCCCACGCTGTTCAATGGAACCGTTCTAATAGGAGCGACTCAGGTCGCTCCGACTTAGAAAAAGGTTCCTGTACTACTTTTGGGGGCGACCAAAGGCGACCTGCATTGCGTTCTATACAGAAGTCTTTATGCAAATCGCCTCGGCGGGCGTCTCAAGTCGTCTTGAGATCGCGCCGCCGAGGCGCATGCGCGAGGCTGACTAGGCAGGTAATGTCCACCTAGCGCTCCGCATAAAAATCGATTTTAATCTTGAATCGAGTTTTGAGCTCAAATCGATTCAGTTTTGAAGAAAATCGATTTTTTTTTCCTTCCCTTCAAAGTTTCCGTAGCAGGACTGCAGGGGGCGTATCCGGAATGGCACTGAGCAGCGTTACCCCAATTATATCTACTCGCTGCAGCCGCCGTCTGCCTACCTGATCAGCGTGTCATGCAGACAGACGGCGGCCATTGCAGTGTTCAAAAGCCGCGCCTCCCGAGTCCTCGTCGTCTGTGATAGGCGGAACACTCAATTTCACAGCAGGCAGTATTCAGCCTATCACGGACATCCTCTCATCCTCGTCTGTGTTATGAGGATGACCATGATAGGCGGAACACTGAATGCTGGGAAATTGAGTGTTCCGCCTATCACAGACGAGAAGGAGGCGCGGCTTTTGAATACTGGAATGGCCACCGGTGTAGCAGTAAAATCCGTATACCATGAAAATCTGCATCAGGTACGGGCACAGTGAGACACGGGCACAGTGAGACACGGGCACAGTGATGCATGGACACAGTTCAATTCAACTAAGAGTAACCTCAGGATTTTTTGTTGTTTTATTAGCTAAATCCAAATACAGTATTAATAATTTGGATGTTTAACAATCTTTGTTGCACACTGCAAAAAACAACAAAAGGTCACAAGCGCTAAATTGGTGGATAAAGAAAAAAATATAATGGATGATAATAATAATAAGAAAAAAATCCCAAATATTTTGGGAAGTACAAAGTATCCAAAAGGGGGAAAAAACAGGATCCAGCGCAGCAAGAAAAAATCCGTACCCAGAAGTACAAAATACACAACATGCACACAATATAATCCAGCGCTCATGGAACATACATTATTAACTATTGAAAACTCTTGAAGAATTGATAAAAAAAGCTAAGTCTATTTATTAATTACAATAAAGAGAGGGATCCAATCCCAAATGTGCAGAGGGCAAATGAATCTTAACTCTCCAGTTGCCAGTGGTGACAAACTTGTTAAACTTGCAGTGACATCCGTGGAGCAAGGAGGGGTTAAAAAAGTCAAAACAAAGCCTGTGGCATGATCTCCGTGTGAGCACAGTACCTTGAATGATGGACAACAGGCAGACCAGCGTGTGGAGGGCCCTCCAACCCAAAAGGATGCAGAGCCAGGATCGCAGCAAGGCTGGGACAGAAGGAATCACACAGAGTTTCAAGAGTTTTCAATAGTTAATAATGTATGTTCCATGAGCGCTGGAATATATTGTGTGTTTGTTGCACACTGACTTTGCAGTTAGAGAAAGGGTTTGCCTTTGCAATTTTGTTTGTTGATGCACTTTAATTAATATAATTTAAAAAAAAATCGAATCGTAAATCGAGTTTTTTATAAAAAAGGTCGCAGATTTTTTTTTGGGGGAAAATCGCCCAGCCCTAACTGATAGATAGCTAATAATCTCAGGTTCATAGATATATGATGTATAGTGGGAGAAGATCAAGGCTTAAAACACCAAAGGTCCCTGAAGCGCTGACTAAAGCTGTGACTAAAATGACAGCAGCCTCTTCTTCCCGCTCCTCATTACCTCACTCACAGAAACTGAGTAAAGCTCAGTCAGCTTATAATATAGAACCTGAACCTGAATTTGACTATAATTTGAGTCCGAATATCCTACAAAGTACAGCACCAAATTCAGACCTTATTGCCCAATTTGAAAGGGTTTTACAGAGGGCACTAAAAAACACCTCAGATTCTATCACAGAGAAACTGACGCGGGAAATCCGTGAGGTGGGCAGACGAACATCAGTATTGGAGCAAAGGATGGATGAAATTGATGGAATAACTGCATATAACACAGACGAATTGGAATTATTGAGAGAAGACAATATCTCCCTTAACAACCGTTTAGAAGAATATGAGAACAGAGCCAGAAGGTCTAATCTAAGAATACGTGGTATACCAGAATCTATATTAGACCTCCAACCTACAATTACCACACTCCTTCATGAACTAATTCCTGCAGTTCCTATTGAACGCTTGGAGATGGACAGGGTCCATAGAACACTAGCCCCCCGAAAAGAAGAAGGTCCCCCAAGAGACATTGTTATTAAACTACATTACTTCAATACCAAGGAACTACTTCTGGAAGCAGCACGTAATAAAGATGCTTTGATTTTCCAAGGACACAAATACCAGGTTTTCCAGGACCTCTCACAGCAAACCCTAACCAAAAGAAAGATGATGAAGCCACAACTTTTAATTCTTCAACACAATCGCATACCTTATCGTTGGGGCTTCCCATTTGCCCTACGTTTCACATACAAAGGTAACTCCTACACCTGCAAATCAACTGAAGATCTTATCTCCAAAATTAAAGAACTTCGTCTATCCATACCTGAAAATACCTCAGAAGGATCCAAGAGAAGAGCTTCCTCAGGTTCTCCCACAGCACAACAAGACCTGTCAGCTCTTCAAGCCCTCTCCAACACTAACAAAAGAAGCCGCTTAGCTGATACACAACAAACTGTCGAAGATCAAATGGACTGAGTCTATTCCAATTGGTGATATAAAAAAATAAAAATACTATCATTATCTAGATACTCGGTTAATAACCTGTTATGGCGACCCCTGAGGCAGACTTATCCTCTGTCTCAGCTTGTTTAACACTTTATTGGGTTCCCCAAAAATTATCCACTTTGCATGTGATAATATTCACAGACTAATAGCTATGGAAGAATTAACTACAACCACATTATACAAATATATAGCTGAGTCACAAACTTATGTGATAAAAGAACTGCATGGATTTTATGAATACATCTCTAATAATTTACCTGCTAAGGTGTTACCTCCCTTGCGTGAGTCAGAGAAATGCTTCAGTAATTCTCCACTGTCATTATATACATCCCAGTTATTCTAAATGAATTATATAATCTTTATATTATTTCTCTGCCTCGCGCATGGGACACTACACTTCTTACCCTACACAGATCCTAATAGGGAACTTAAATGGTTATTGTTTTGTTTAAATTTACCTTTAAAACTTGTTCAGTATAATAAGTTATATGTTATAAAGTTATACAGGTTGTTCGGTTCTCTTAGACAGTCCACTGCACCTCACAAACGTTCCTTACGTGCCTGGTATAATATGCCAGACATCCTTTGGACGAAATAGTACCCATTGTATGGTAACTGTTGCCACACGTTGGATACTAGCTCCAATTCGGAGCTCAACTTAAATAATTAACACATTAATAAACTTCTCTCCATCACATTAATACCAGATTTATTATTTCATTTATTCCCCCCCCCCCTCCCAAGAAATAAAATAAAATAAAATTACCCAATACATAACTGATACTTACCTTTTCATATCCATTTTCTTAGCTTTAAACAATTTAACATACATTTCTACTGCACTCTCCAACTACTACCTACATACTATATATATCCTGTTTAAGCTTACTCATTTATTACCATGACTTCTCTAAATGTGCTTACACTAAATGTACAGGGTCTTAATTCCCCTCCTAAAAGAACAAAAGCCTTTCAATTTTTCTCTTCTCTTTCAGCACATATTGTGTGCTTACAAGAGACACATTTTTCTACTCTTTCCTCTCCCAAATTTTGCCATCGTCGGTATCCCCAAATTTTCAAAGCCTCAGCCTCAACTAAACAAAGGGGAGTAATGATAGCTTTCCATAACACTACACCATTTACTCTCCAGGCTGAGATTGCAGACCCTGAAGGTCGATACCTAATACTCTCAGGTTTATTATTAGATGCCGAAGTAACCATTGTCACATATTATGCCCCGAACAAAAACCCTCTTGCCTTTCTTTCACACCTATTCACTATTGTAGATACACATAAAAAAGGGATGCTTATAATGTGCGGAGACTCAAACCAAGCAATATACCCAATTCTGGATAAATCCCCTACACCTTCCTTAAACCTCCGCCCCACTTACCAAAACCTGCTCAACCAACATACACTACTGGACACTTGGCGTGAACAACATCCTAAAAAACGACAATATACCCACTATTCCCACCCACACAAACAATTCTCTCGAATTGATCATTTATTTACTAATATCAATTCTGCACACCTTATCCTTCACAATGCTACTACCACTACTTTCTCTTCCCTTGTCCCAAAACCCAACTATCGCTCTTGGACTATAAATGACAATCTTTTAGCCATCCCGACCTATAGACAAACAATTGAAAAAACTATTCAAGAATATTACACGAATAATAAGTCGCCAGATATTAATCCTTTGACGCTTTGGGAAGCCCACAAACCAACAATAAGAGGAGTATGCCTCAGTCAAGCAGCTCATCTTAAAAAACAGAATAAAATTATTCAGACAAAATTGGAAGAAACTTTTTACAAAGCTTCAGAGGATTTTCAAACAACTCCTTCTCCCAGTAACAAACTAACCTATGATAAAGCAAAGCTGGAACTAGACATTTTCTTAACGGACTCGGCTGAAAAAATCCTTCGAAAATCTAGACATACATTATATATGAAAGCAAATAAACCCACTACCTTTTTAGCTCTAGCTTTATGTAAAGCAGACCACATTAGAAAACCAATACGACTGCAAATTACAAAAAATAATCTTTCTAGCAATCCACTAAAGATAGTAAATGAATTCCAAAGGAAACTGACAGATTTATACAAAGATACCCATAAAATAGACCAAACAAAACTATCCTCTTTACTTTCTACTATTCAACTGCCCTCACTCAACACTAACCAACTTGAATCCCTTGAAAGACCTATTACAACAGAGGAATTACAATTAGCTATAAAAACTTTGAAACTGCATAAACGTCCTGGCCCAGATGGCTTCTCAGCCACATATTACAAACGATTCTCCACACTACTCACCCCTCTCCTAACTGAAGCTTTTAATTCTCTCCTCTCAGGATATTTTTTTCGTCCTGAATCCCTTCTAGCCTCTATATCTATGATACCTAAACCGAACTCTGACGACACTTCTTGGTCCAATTATAGACCTATCTCAGTACTAAATTTAGACATCAAAATACTAGCTAAGATCCTTTCAAATAGACTTAACCCCATAATAGGGAAACTCATAAATAAAGACCAAACCGGCTTCATACCATCCAGACACACAGGAGACAATATACGGAGGGCAACCCTTCTTGCACATATGGCACGTACCCGGCGCATCCCTGCCTGCTTCCTCTCAATAGATATCCAGAAAGCAGTTGACACTTTATCTTGGGATTATCTAAAATCTATTCTCCAAAAATGGGGTTTCGGAACAAATTTTCTACAATGGCTATTATCACTGTATGATAATCCAAAAGCACATGTTTTATACTCCGGATTTCGATCTGAACCCATAAAAATAGAAAGAGGAACCAGGCAGGGCTGCCCTTTATCCCCACTCCTTTTCGCTTTAGCGATCGAACCCCTTGCACAAATGATTCGTACTAATGTCAATATTAAAGGTCTCGAATTGGGTGGACACCAACATAAGCTATGTATGTTTGCTGACGACATTTTAATTTTTCTCACGTCTCCCCTAACATCAGCACCTAACCTTATAGATACACTTACTAAATTTAGTATGATCTCAGGCCTGAAAATAAACACCCAAAAATCCAAAGCCCTAAATATCTCACTCCCTCTAGAATTATTTACGGAACTACAAGACTCTCTTCCCTTTACCTGGTCTAACACACATATTACCTACCTAGGCATCTCATTCACAGCTGACCCATCTAATTTATATCAAGCTAATTACCCTCCTTTACTAAAACAACTTGCCTCATTGATGAAGAATTGGTCCACATTACCACTGGCATGGTTGGGCAGAATAACTGTAGCTAAAATGTCCATATTACCAAAACTTTTATATCTTTTTAGAAACCTTCCAATCCGGGTCCCAGCCTACTTTTTCCGAATCATCCAACGCAAAGTGTTGAAATTTATATGGGGCAAAATTAAACCACGCTTATCACAAAATACCCTCTTTACTCCTCGAACACAGGGAGGTCTAAGCGTACCCAACTTTAGCAAATACTACTATGCTGCCCAACTTGCCCAACTCCCTAAATATCATGCCACTAAGGAGATTCCACTATGGGTTTCGATCGAATCGGTCGATTGTGACCCCCTTTCACTGGCAAATATCTTATGGCTCCCCCCTTCACTCCGGCGAAGAATTTCTAACCCTATTACCAAACATAGTCTGACTATCTGGGACAGGTTCAAATCACGATTTAGATTACAATCCATACATAACCCTCTTCTTTCCTTCTTACATAACCCTGATTTCTATCCGGCCTGGACCTTCCCATCCTCTTTCTTAACTTGGTCTAAAAAAGAACTAATACGAACACACCAATTTATTGATTCAAATGGAATCATCCCCTTCCCCACACTTAGTGATACCTATGACCTACCTCCAACAGAAACTTTCAGATACTTACAAATTAAGAATTTTATACAGCTAAACAACCCTCAGAATATGTTCACTGATGAACGCACGACATTTGAGCATACCTGCATTACTGACCCACATAAACGAGGCTTGATCTCTGAACTATACAGACAACTATTGCTTCCTATCTCTGAAAACCCTCCACCATACACATCTAAATGGGAATCCGATTTGAATCTCCAACCTGGAAATTTAAATTGGCCACAAATATGGAAAGCAACAAACTCAGCAACACCAAATATTGCTGCCCTAGAAACGAACTACAAGGTTCTCACACGATGGTACTTAGTTCCTGCTAGAATCTCTAAATTCCACCCACAATATCCTGCACAATGCTTTAGAGGTTGCACTGACAAAGGCACACAATTACATATTTGGTGGACCTGTCCCATTGTTCTCATCTTTTGGAAAAAAATATTTGATCTATTATCCACCATGTTTAGCACCACTTTGCAACCAGACCCCACAGTAGCTCTTTTAAATAATAAACCCCCAAATATTACTAACCGACAATTTAAACTGATGTTATATGTAACTTCAGCTGCAAAACAATCAATTGCTTTTGCATGGAAAACTTCCACTTTAAACATTGTACCGGTTAAACATAGAATTAATCAGGCATTAATTCATGCTAAAACAGAAGCGATCTATTTGGATAAAATTGCCAAATTTGAAGCACTTTGGAGCCCATGGATAAATCACCACCTACCACAGGGCTTTGACCTTGCACTGGTACTGACTTAATTACAATGTCTTAATCACTATCCAATCCTATTTAGACACATATCCCCCTCTCCTGACTCCCTCTGGAGAAATTTCCCACATCCTATCCCTTCTGCCCCTGTTACCTTGATCTTGTCGAATTAGAGACCCACAAAATATATTTCCACTCAATAAAACAATGTATATTTATACCACGGATGATTTAGTTCACTGACTTATCATTAGTGACTTTAGTATGACACATAGTTGTCCATTTAAACAGTGACGACCCTCTTTATCGTCAGGACATGCCAAGCCACCTAGATGAACCTTGGTCCCTGATTCGATTTTAGTTGACCACGACTGTCTTTTTTTTTTTTTTAATATTCCCAATTAAACTATTCATCTCCTTTTATGTATTTCTTATGTTTAGATATCGATAAATCTGATTACAAATGGTATAAGATAAGCTTTCTTATTACATATTACTCCTTTCCCCCTTCCCCCCCCCATCCTCCCCTTTTCTTTTTTCTCTCTTCCCTCTTTTTATACTGTTTCATTTAATGATTGTTATTACTTATGCATTTATTTTCAATAATACATTTTCTTTACTCCATATTTATATACAAAATTGTAGAGAAGATAAAAATTCCATCTACACTTATCTACTTATTTTAAAATCTTGTATAACATATATGAACTGTATTGTGTAATCTTTAATAAAATATTTGAAAACGAGATCGCGCCGCCAAGGTCACCCCCGAAGTCGTGCCGCCCCTGTGTGAATGGGGCCTTAGACTTTTTAAACAAAGCTGATCTTTCATGCATAAAGTTAAATATTAACAAGACGACCATTCGCCTTTTAGCATCACTGCATTATTGATAAGTAAACAATCTAATAGATGTATTTAATATGATAAAACAGGATTTTTGTACTCACCGTAAAATCCATTTCTCTGACATCCATGGACCGACACGGCGTCTCTTACACTTTACACGTGGGTATATGTCCCTGCTTGCAGGAGAAGACCTAGGCAGAATGTTAAAACATTCCAGAACAAACCAGAGCTGAACAGCCCCTCCCAGGGGGGCGGTCCCTCCGGACATTACCCTCACACCTGCAGCTAGCAGGCCTCAGTTCGTAACAAAGCAGTACAAACTTAAAAGGAAGGGTGGGTGCCGTGTCGGTCCATGGATGTCAGAGAAATGGATTTTACGGTGAGTACAAAAATCCTATTTTCTCTTATCATCCATGGATCGACACGGCGTGTCTTGCACTTTACACGTGGGATGTCCCAAAGCAGTGTCAAGAGGGATGGGAGCAGTATAAATGGAAAAACCAAAAAAACTTCACTCCAAACAAGGCAGAGCTCCTCAACGGTGGAGTTCCCACTTTAAACAGCGGCCTGCAACCCTTTGCGGCCGAAGGAAGCATCCGGAGATGCAGCCACATCAACCCTATAAAACTTAGAAAGGGTATGAACAGACGACCAGGTCGCTGCCTTGCACACTTGTGCAACCGACGCTTGATGTCGGAAAACCCAGGAAGCACCAATTGCCCTGGTGGAATGCGCCGTAACCGGGAAGGGAGGCGCCCGCCCCATAAGAGCATAGGCTTGAAAGCCGGTTTGTCCGATCCACCTAGAAAAAGGTGGCAGACGAAGCCGCTTGACCCTGTTTCTGACCAGAGACAGTCAACCAGAGAGTAGACTTCCGAATAGAAGCAGCAGACAGGCACACCCGCAAGGCTCGTACCACATTCAAAGTGTGCCGCGCACACTCTCTGGGATGCGATGGGCGAGGACTCTAGGACGGGAGGACAATGTCCTCATTTTAGGTGAAAGGTCGAGATCACCCTTGACAAAAGAGAAAGTCGCGGATGCAACACCGCCTTATCCTTATGGATGACTAAACATGGCGACTTGCAGTACAAGTTCGCCAATTCAGATACTCGTCTAACAGAAGTGATTGCCACTAAAAGGGCCACTCTCTGAGACAAAGTGAAAGGGGGAATATCCCTGATATTCTCAAAAGGAGGTTCCTGGAGAACCGAGAGTACCAATTCCGATCCCACGGGGGGAGAGGAGACTTGACAGGAGGGAGCCCATGGCGAACCCCCTGCACAAGGGTGCCAACCAAGGAATGACCCACTAGTGGTCACCGAAAGAAGACGGCCAAGGCCGAAACTGACCCTTAATGATACTCAAAGCGAGCCTTTGGGCCACGCCATGCTGTAGGAAACGCAGGATTCTAAGGACGGAATACGTCCGAGGATGTCAGTCCAGCTCTTCGCACATGGCGATGTAAGCTTATCCAGGTACAGAGATAGTTCTGGAGGAAGACTTCCGTGTCCTTAATATGGACGAAATGACCAAGTCCGAGAGACCTCGGTCTCTCAACACCTGGCTTTAAACAACCATGCCGTTAAGGCCAGAGACTGTAAAAGCAGGTGAAATATATGACTGAGACAGAAAGTCCTCCCTTATTGACAACCATCAGGGAACGGCCGCGACGAGACGTACCAGATCGGCGTACCAGTGAAGCCGAGGTCAATCCGGAGCAATGAGGATCACCGAAATTCCCTCGGTCGCCACCCTGCGCAGCAGGCGAGGAAGCAACTGCAGCGGAGGATAAACGTGTATCAGGTGATCATGACCCCATGGGCCACTGACGCCTCTGAGGCATCCGCCCAAGGATCCCTGGATCTGGCCACAAATCTCGACAACTTGCAATTGAGTCGAGAGGCCATCGGGTCCACCTCCGGCGTGCCCCACCGTCTGTGTGGCAAAGGAGTTGAAATACCTCCGGGTGCAAGGACCACTCTCCCTGGTCCAACATCTGGCGACTCAATAGTCCGCCAGTTCTATGCCCGGAATGTAAGCGGCTGACAGAGCCGGCACGCTTCTTTTAGCCCCCTTCAGGGTACGGGGGACCTCGGAAGCTGCAGCTGAGCTCCGAGTCCCCCCTTGATGGTCGACATACGCCATCACCATGACTTGTCCGACAGGATCCTAATGGAACGATCCTGCAATCTCTCAGACCACGAGGATAGGCACAGTCTGATGGCCCGTATTTCCAGAACATTGATCGGCAAACGGGCTTCGTCCGGAGTCCAAGCCCTTGGGCCAACAGTACTCCCCAGACTACACCCCAGCCCTTCAGGCTGGCGCCCGTAGTGAACACCATCCATTGGACGGGGAGGAACGACTTCCCGGACCGAAGAGCCGGGGACCCAAACTCCATGTCAGGGACACCCTGACCAGGTGGCTCACCTGGATCGGAAAATACAAAGACAACGCGGATTTGTCCCAAGGGAACAAGATCTCCTTCTGCAATGCCCTGGTGTGTGATTGGGCATACGGAATGGCCTCGAAAGAGATCACCATGAGTCCCAGGACTCCCATGCAAAAATGGATTGACGACCATTCTTTGGGATGTCAGCATCCGCACTGCAGACTGAAGTGTCAGCAGCTTCCCCGGAGGTAGGAATACCTTTTGCCTCCAAGGAGTCCAGAATCAGACCGAGATTCCAGATAGCCCACGACAGCAATGCCTTGCTGTTTCAGCAAGTTAGAACCGGCACAAGCACCTTGGTGAACACCCTCGGTGCCGGGGCTAGGCCGAAAGGAAGAGCCACAAATTGATAGTGGACTTCGCCGATCGCAAGCGCAGATCGGAACATACAAGTAGGCGTCCTTGATTTCCAAGGTCGCCAGAAAATCCCCTTGACGGAGTGTACTGACCACCGTGCGAATGGATTCCATGCGGAACTTTTGCACCTTCACAAAGGCATTCAGGACCTGGAGGTCCAAGATAGGCCGAACCCCGTCCCTTTTTTGGGCCGACAAACAATTCGAGTAGAATCCCTGAAACCTCTCCTGTGACGGAACCGGCACAATCACTCCGGACCTCAAACCTGAATAGGCCCCATAGGGCCACCCGACGGGCAGGAAGGAGAGAAATATTCGAGGGAAGAATATGTCTGGAATTAGGAACGGAACCTATCCTGTAACCTGAGGTGATCACCTCGCACACCCACCAGTAGGAGATCCGGGAGGTCCATTGATCCGTGGACCTGCAAAGTCGTCCCCCCTACCCCAGAGTCGGAAGGGGGCAAGACTTCACGCGGAGGCGGGCTAGGGAGCCGTCTTGTTCGGCATACGCACCCAGGGGCGCTCGTGTCCACCAGCCGTACCGCTGTCAGTCTGGGAGGGCCTCCCCGTTGATTGACGAAAAAAAAACCTTTTTTCTGGAAAGGAAGGACCCTGCTTATAGCGGCCTCCTTGCCAGCCTGAGGAAGAACAGTGCTTTTACCTCCCGTGACATCCTTGATGATGTCATCCAGCGCAGCACCGGAAAGCCTACCACCTTTCAATGGTAAACCCTTCGGAGGCTTTTTAGAAGCTAGGTCAGCAGACCAGCATTTCAACCAGATCAGACAATGCAATACCCTGAGTTATAAGGGGCCGCGTCAAACGTGGTGTCGCCACATAAACCAGGCCCTGCACCATTTGTGGGCCAGAACAATAGTGTCTGGAGGAAGATCATGCTCCTGTATTAGTTGCCCATCCCGCAAGTGTTGGAGACACAAGGGTCGCCGCTACCACAAGCCGTAGGGCAGACCCCAACAAGGCAAACATAGCTCTACTCACCACTTCTGACCTCCTGTGAGTGGGGTCCTTTAATGCAGGAGTCCCCTCCACCGGGAGAATGGTGGCCTTGTGCAACCGGGCGACTGGAGGGTTGACCACTGGGGGAGAAGCCCACGTTTTAAGTAGGGCATTTTCAAAGGGGTATCTATAGGCAAACTCTGCGGGACCATAAAAGTCTTCTGCGCCTTTTTCCCCAGACCTTGTCAGTTAGCTGGTCAAAGTAGGGTACATATTAAAAAAAAAACACTTTTTAGAAGGCCCGGCCCTAAGGAACCAGAGGAGACTGTCCGCCTGAGGTTCTGCATCCGCAGCATTTAGCTTGCGAGTGTCCCTCACTGCATCAATGAGTTCACAAAACAAGCACCCTGTCATTTACTGACACAGAACTGGAGTTTTCCTTGCAAGGAATGTCCTGTTCAAAACCATCAAATATATATTCAGAGCTAGGGTCCTGAGCAGTAGTGGCTAGGCCCATATCTGAATCAGCGCACACCCCCCCTTTTTTTTTGTGGAACAAAAGTGGGGATAGGGGCTTTTTTGCTCCCTTGCGCTCACACACTGCTTCCTCCCGGTCAGATTAATGATACCAGGACTGCCGACAACTGGTCCCTAAGGACCGCAGGTGCAGGAGCACTGCCAGTTGTCTCTAACAGTGTGAAGAAACAGGTGAACCAGACTCCAATATTGCCACGCTCTGAGACCTTATTCACCATTACAGTGACTAATACAGCCCACCCACAGGCCGTGCTGGTGCTGAGGAGGGGATACCTGGAGTACTCACCACCCCTAGGGACCGCTCGGTACCGCTGTATGAGCCACGCTGTCGCGCTGTATGAGTCGCGCTGTATGAGTCGCGCTGTAGCGCTGGTGCAGCCTGAGGTGAAGAATCTGTGAGGATGTGTGTATTTCGCGCCGTACAGCGGCGCTGCTAGAGGCCGAAAACGAAAGTTAAAGTGCCGCGGCTACAAGAAAATGGCCGCCGGGCACCAGTATAACTATGCATTAGGCCCCAGCCAAAATGGCCGCCAATGGCGCACTTTTTAAAAATTAAAACACCGCGCCAATGGCGCACAGAAAACAACACAGCCAGTCCCCCAGAACACTTCCCAAACAAAATAACAGTCATGGAGCGGCCCCCCCAGGGCAGAGAGCAGCATAACAGGGGGGAGACAGGGAGAACCCCCCACACACAGAAACACAGCCAGCATGTACTCACCTTGCAGCAGGAGAGACTACTTACCCGTCCCGCAAGCACCTTGGAGAACACCCCCGGTGCCCATAGAGGGACTCACTGGCTTGTTTCAGACAGACCTATCACAGAGTCGTACTGCGTAGCTGTCGGCCCGGTCCACCGCAAAAGATACAGTAGGTACTGTTCGATCTTGAGAGGACCGCGGGAGCATGAAAGCAACCTGGCCACCCCTGGAGCCATGGGGTATGTCGTGAACTGAGTCTCACGCACACAAGACGAGGATCAGCATGCTCGATGGTCGGACAGGGAAGACTACGAGGATACTAGTGTACCCAACCTGTTGCCCAGCCGACAGTTGATTGAAGGTCTCAAAAATAAAATAATAAAATTCCCAAAGGAATAAAAATTAAAAGTAAAATCTTCCAGGAGACTGGCTCCTGAGAGAGCCACGTCTTCTCCTTCTGCTAGGCAGAAAAAAACTGGGGCCTGCTAGCTGCAGGTGTGAGGGTAATGTCCGGAGGGACCGCCCCCCTGGGCGGGGCTGTTCAGCTCTGGTTTGTTCTGGAATGTTTTAACATTTAACATTCTGCCTAGGTCTTCTCCTGCAAGCAGGGACCTATACCCACGTGTAAAGTGTAAGACACGCCGTGTTGGTCCATGGATGATAAGAGAAACCTTGTTTTTAAGGATTATAATTATTGCCCATTACTCTTCTAGAATTACAACAGGTCATACCTAGAGTGTTGTGTACACCATCTGCTTCTTCCTTCACAGACTCATCCAGCCGCTCCAGATTCTGCACCAAGAGGGCAATCACCTGCCCCTCCACCTAACACAGGACCAGAAAGAAAGAACAGTGAAGTAACACATATAGGAGAGACAAAGTTAAACTTTATGAAATAAAGAGTTAAAAAAATAAAAATAAAGTTACCCATTACTCACCAAAGCATCTATAAGGACCTGAGCTCCTTCCTCACTTTCATGTAAAGTATCAATGTCAGTCAGCTCTTGCAGCAGGTCAACCACAGCAATACATACATGTGACATGCTAAGGATAACAACTTGTAATAATATAAAAAGGCAAAAAAAAAAAAGAAAGAAAGTTTGTGCACCCTTGTGTCAATTTAAACTGAAGTTATGCCTTAACAACTTTCCCCAGAATTCTCCCGGAAGGATGATGTCACCTTCACCTAGGCAATGCAGGCGGAAGCCTCTGGCAAGGCAAGTAGATTATGTTTTTCCCTTTACAGTTTTTATTTTTACATCTCTGTGCAACAAATTAAAGTGGTTGTAAAGGCTTAAGATTTTTTTACCTTCATGCATTCTATGCATGAAGATAAAAAAAAACCTGTGAGCAGCTCCCCCCAAATACTCACCTGAACCCCCCCCTCTCGATCCAGCGATGTGCACAAGAGACTCGGCTGTCCCTGGACTCCCTCTCATTGGCTGAGACACAGCACTGGGTGCCACTGGCTCCCACTGCTGTCAATGACAGCCAAAAAGGAGAGAGTAGGGCGGGGCCGAGCCACAGCTCCATGTGTCTTATGGACGAATAGACCCGGGCTCTGGAGCGAGCACGCACCAGTGCCCACGTAGCAAGTTGCTTGCTATTTGGGGCACTGGTCAAGGGGGAGAGCCAGGAGCACCGGCGGAGGACCCAAGACCACTACACAGAGCAGGCAAGTATAAAATGTGTTTTTTCTTCTTTTTTTTAATCCGAACATTTAATGTCACTTAAAAGATGGTGTAGGGCAGCGGCCTCCAAACTGTGGCCCTTTGCTTGCTCTTATCTGGCCCTTGGGGCAATATTTCATCCTCTGACACCATAGAAAGGGCACAATTCCCCCACTAACACCAACGAAGGGGCACAGTTCCTCCTAATGACACCAACGATGGCACATGATTCTTCCCACCAAATGACACCATCAATGGGGCACAATTCCTCTCACTGACACCAAAGATGGGGTATGGTGTTAGGGCCGAAACAACTAATCGATTAAACGACAACTAATCGATTATGAAATTAATCGATTACAATTTTCATAATCGATTAATCAGCCAGTAACATAATGAGGTTAAAAAAAACTAAAATTAACCCTTTATAGTACAAAAAGAGCAAATTGCTACTGTAAATATTTCTTTCACTGTCCCACAGTAAAAAATTAACCCCTAAGAGTAGCGATTATTTGCTCTTTTTGTACTAATTTTAGTTTTTTTAACCCCATGTTACTAAACATCTCAAGCCTGGGTCACACCTCCGTGTTTTTTGGTGCTTTTTGCAGAAACACACTACAGTTCATTTACATGGTTTCCTATGGGACACGTTCACATCCATGATTTTTTCAGCTGCTGTGTATTTGGAAAGGGCAAGGACTTTTTTTAACGCAAAACGGTGCTATTTTAGTTTTTTGGTTTAATATACTTCAATGGAGAAGCTGCAGAAAAGCATGCAATGTGTTTTTGCGGCAATATGTGCTTTGTAATCTGCCCAACAACAAATTGGGCAAAAAAAAAATGTAAAAATGCAAATCGCAGCAAAATTACCTTTTTTTTGGTCATTAACCGATTAATCTAAACAATAATCGGCCAACTAATCGATTATGAAAATAATCGTTAGTTGCAGCCCTATATGGTTTCATCCCACTGATGCCGTGACATTTTCTACTTTCAATGGCCACAGTCCAGCCCCCCTAAAACTGACCCTTTATTTAGAAACTCTGGAGGCCCCTAGGGGTTCACGTAATACATTTTTTAGGATTATGTGTTTCAGCCATTCAGAATGCAAAATGGTGTCTGCAAGTATATTGGAAATCCTCCAAATTTTGTGAGGTGCCTCTAGGGAGCCCAAATACTAAAACCCATCTACATAGGTCTCCATATTAGGCTCAATTGGGGCTGTGCTCCATAACCTACCATAATAAAGCCTCTCCCAAAACCCAATAAGTGTGCAACCGCTAAATATTATCCAATCTTCTTGAAATCTAGCATATATATCTTTTACATCACTGAGACTCCACCAAAAATGTTACAGTTTATTTTTTTGCCTTAGAAAATTAAACACCCTACCGCAGCCTCTCCCTTATTCTTTCCTGACCCCGATCAAGCACTGTGCATGAGAACAGAGGCTCTCTCCCTCCTCACAGGGCAGATTAATAGCAGTGGGAGCCATTGGCTCATACTGCTGCCAATCAAATCCTGTGATGAGGAAGCAGGGCCGAATCACAATTTTTGTGTCTATATACGCAGACAGGGCGACTTGGGATCGAGCCTGCGTGAGTGCCCCCTAGAGAGGAGGAGAAGCCTGGAGCGCCGGCAGGGGACCTAAGAAGAGGAGGATTGGGGCTGCACAGAAAAGGTAGGTAAAAAAAAAAAAAGTGTAAACTTTTTTTTTTTTAATAAAAATGACTAACCACTTCAATACCATGCACTTTCTGCGCTGTCTAAATGACAATTTTGCAGTTATGCTACACTGTACTCAAACAGAATTTTTATCATTTTGTTCCCACAAACAGAGCTTTCTTTTGGTGGTATTTGATCACCTCTGCGGTTTTTACTTTTTGCTATACAAATAAAAAGTCCAAAAATTTTGAAAAAAATAAAAGTTTTTCTTTTTGTTCCTGTTATAAAATTTTGTAAATAAGTACGTTTTCTCCTTCACTGATGGGCACTGATAAGGCAGCACTGATGGGCACTGATAAGGCGGCGCCAATGAGGTTACACTGATGGGCACTGGTAGGCGGAACTGATGGGTGGCACTGAAAGGCTGCAATGATGGGTACTTATGGGTGGCACTGATAGGCAGCACTGCTGTTTATCCCTGGTGGCACTAGCAGGGATTTTGGGTGGGCACTAGTTGGCAGCTGCCTTGGCACAAATTTGCTTTTCCCTGGTGGTCTAGGGGGCATACCTGGTGGTCCAGTGTGGATGCCCATCCCTTGTGGTCCTGGGTGGGGATCCGAGGGGGGGCTGCGCTGATAAACTATCAGCACAGACCCCCCCCTTCAGGAGAGCAGCCGATCGGCTCTCCTCTACTCGCGTCTGTCAGACGTGAGTGAGGAAAAGCCGATCAGCGGCTCTTCCTGTTTACATTGTGTTTGGACACGGCTGATCACGTGGTAAAGAGCCTCCGCCGGAGGCTCTTTACCGAGATCGGTGTAGCGGTGTTTCAGACTGACACACCACACCACCGATCGCCGCGATGCACGCCCCCACAGGTGTGTGTCAGCTGTTATCCTGCTGGACGTCATATGACGTCCAGTCAGGATAACGCAACCACTTCCCGGAAGTCAATTTGCTTATTGACCGGGCGGGAAGTGGTTAAGGATGCGTTCATCTGGTATCACTTATAGATGCATGTGTGTTCTGTCTTTGGACATCAAATATGTGAGCCAAAATCAGAACAATAGTATGTAAAGAGTGACAGACTCCGCTACCAATATACACAAGCGCCATCCCTGGCAATCTTGATATTTTTTAATACATCCCTTCCACATGCTCCCTTGTCACCCAGGTTTCACAGTAACGTTTCACAGACAGGATATCAGAATTTTCATGTCCCAGCAGGCCAAGCAAAGACTGCACTGCATTAAGTTCCACTAGAAGATGATACAGGTCTGGTATAGTGGCGATGACGTGCATTTCTTGTATAATGTCGTTCAGGTCCAGCTCCGACTCCATGAACCTAAAATCAGGAAGATGAAGTCAATATTGTGCACACCCGTACAGCAAAACAAGACAAAAAAACTTTACCAAGCAGAAAGAGACCTCCTTACTTCTCAGGATTATCAGGGAATTTAATACGCAACTCCTGATTCTTGTAGGATCGCTTCTCAAAAGCTAGAATCATCTTCTTTACTCCACCTTCATCCAAAGGTTCCACCTAACCAAAAAACAAAATATTTTGAGGCAAGGCGAAAATAAGGTGTGGAACATGTTCATATTTAAAGTTGACCTGAACTAAAAATATTGAAGATATGTTGTCCTACAGAGAACATATAGAAATGTTGTATCCAAGCAGGATCCTGAAGAAAAAAAACAACCTTTTTTTAATCAGGCAAATATAAAATAATACAAAATAAACGGCAAGCACCCCAAACTATTTTTCCTTTGCAACAAAGCAGCACATGGAAAGGTGACCCATGTCAAAAAACAACAAAGAAAAATTCCCAGCTCACTTACCAGCCAGCTTGTAACAAACCAAATTGACCCTGTTTAGCAGCTGAGGTTTCGTTTGTACACATTTGCAAATACATGTGTAGGCTGCAGCGGCCACGTCATGGCACCCCAATGTACCGCATTTCTAACTTTATAATTTTGAGAGTCTCCTGAGTTGGAGCACATATATAATAATGGATAGATAAAAGGCAGGTATGCCTGGAGGGAACCAATCCCTCCTTAATTGTATAGGGATGGACTGGACACCCAGCAAACACAATGGCAGCGAAGGTATCCAGTCCCCTCACCAATTACCAACAGTACTTCACTGCCATTGTGCCATTACTGTGTGTCCAGTGCGCCCCTGTACCTCTAAGGAGGGGGTGGGCTCTGTACTCCCGTGACCCGTTCTGCACCCCTGTGACCCGTTTTCAGCCGACAGGGGGCTAAAGCCCAGTTTGCTGACGTCACTTAGCCGGTCCAAGCTGGTAAAAAATCCTGACTGTGATCACCCCGATGCTTGGACCAGCAGCTGGCTCAGCCTCACAGCTGTGCCGCTGGGAGACTAACCCAGCCGCTCCCTCCCCTCCCCAGTGCTAGCTGGAGGGGCAGAGCTGAGAGGCCAGTGACTGACAGTCACAGTTCAGAGCAGAGGGGAGAACCGAGCGATCAGTGGTGTTTGATCTCCCAGTTCTGTGCAAAGCCAGCAGGGGGGACAGATGCAGCATCGGATCCATGCTGCATCCACCTAGGTGAGTAAAAAGTTGGTTTTTTTTTACTAAAAACACACACACACACACACACACTAAGTACAGTAGTTAAAAGAGAAGTATAGTACTTTTTTCTTTTTTTTCCAAGAATCATACTTACCTAGGTGGATGCAGCATTGGTCCAATGCAGCATCAGTCCCCCGCCGGCTCTAAGACAGAGCCAAGTTATCAAACACAGCTGATCACACAGTTCTCAGAGCTCTGTGAGCTGGTGACTGTCAGTTACTGCTGTCTGCTCTGCCCGCCCCACGCTCACTGGAGCGCTGAGCTGTGGAAGGGGAGAGAGCGGCTGGCTTAGGCTCTCAGCGGATCGTCAGGCGACGGTCCAGGGTTCAGGACGGATACAGACCATATATATGGTCATAATCTTTCCCCAGCCTGAACCGGCTCTGTGACATCAGCCAACAGCGGGCTTCTGCTGAAAACAGATCACAGGAGTGCAGAACGAACACTGCACTCGTTCTGCACTCCTGTGATCCACAGCCAAACAAGCGTTGGCTGTACTTTTCCTTTAATCGTTAAAACTGAAGTCAGGCTTTTCACTGCTGTGCCTCTTAATCTTGGTGATGCAAACCCAATTCCCCTCTTTAGTTGTCCTGGTGTCACAGAGAGAGGAAATTTCTCCAATATGGATATAGCCATCAGTAAAATGACAGCAGTTTTAACGCTTCAACAGAGGCCTAAGTTAAACACATACACAAGTACAAGGGACAAATATAAATACAAGTCCCATATACTGTATGTAGAAGGGTTCTTTTACTGGCATGAAGTTAAAGTACGTTCCAGGAGCTGTATAGTACAATCTTATATAGTTTGGCTTCATAAATTAGAAGAAAAAAAGTCTAACAGTGCTATAAGATGGCTTTGCATGGCACCATACATTCCCAGATCTGGTATACAATGTCATGACTGTGGATCCCGGATGTCAATGCGAGCCTTGCCATGTGCAGATTCACTTCCTCCACTCATACATACGTCTTGTTATTTCCTTACTGAAGCTTGCCCTGGAGTGTTTGATGCTGCAAAACATTTGAGAATTACTTTGAATTTGGACAATTAGGGCCAGTTCACACCATGCCCCACAGGAATGTGCTGTGCGTTCCACACCGCATTCAGAACAGTCAATTTGCAATCTGCAGCAGGTGTCAATAATAAGTTAAAGCGGAGCTCCAGTCTCCTTGGCAGTTTTTTCCAAAAAGCTCCCCTGTTATTCTCGCTAGTTGTACATTAAAATTAGGATACTGTTGTAAGCGTAATCCTTCTTAATGATAAATTTGCCATTACTCACAGGATCCCGGTAGGCAAGCAGCGACCATTGACGATCTGAATGTAGTTCCTATTTGCTTCTGGGATTCCGGGCAGCTGGCTCACGACTACGCAGCGAGGACACCTCACGGCGCACTATGTTGTTTACAGATTCCCATAACAATGGCAGAGTCGGCAGAATTTCCTGCCCCGTTGTTATGGCAACCTGTCAATCAACAAAGAACTTCCTTTCTCGAAATACCGCAAGATTTCATTATTAGGCATCCCTAGGACTTCTGGGATAGATGACGCTGATATCCCAGTAGGCCTAGGGAATCGCCTAATGATGAAATCGCCTAGGCGGCCGGCACAGAAAAATAAAATATTTTAGAATAAAAATTAAAAAAAACAAATTGCCATTACAGACTGTTCTGGGGGGTGGGCATTATCTTGCAAGGAACATGAAAAAAAATGGGTGGAACTCTGCTTTAACGACACCCTAAATGCAGTGCATTTGCCCGTACCAGATTGCATGATACGAAAGCACCATGTGACCCGGTCGCAACGCATTTCTAAAAGTAGTACATGCACTACTTTTTGGTGCAGTGCGATTTCAGCCCATTCAAAATGAATGGGCTGAAATCGTACTGCACAGAATTACATGTGAATCTGTGTGAACCGGCCCTTAAAGCAAAACTAAAGTCTCCAATTAAAAAACTGACATGCAATGTCTCTTCTGCAATAAAATAAACCTGCATGCCTGCTAACATCCTTCTTTAGAATGTACAGAGAGTTGGTGTGTGCAGTTCAGTTTACATTCAGATATAATTCTGTGTGCTGGGGTGACTGAACTCTTGCACAAGAGCAGTTATGACATCATTCCATGACGTCATCCCAGGATCTGGAAGAAGCCGAGTGGAAGATGCCGGTGAGGGACCCTGGACTGTTGAAGGAGAGGCAAGTATTGCAGGCTTTGCTTTGAAGGTCTATTTATAAGGACGTGAATGTGACTTTCACCAAATATTCTTTGGTGGTGAATCAATCACTGTCATTTACCACACATACACCTGTTGCTGAATTGTCAGATTTACTGCTGAATAAAGATGCCCCTTATTAATTCTTTTACAGCCAGCCTGCTTATCCTAAACAGTGTGATCACCTATAATCTAGGAAGCTAAGGTTTGGGAACAATGAGAATAACTTAAATGTTTCCATAATGTCGGACACCTGCTGATTTTTAAAAAAAAATTATACACATTTCCTACTGGGATTCTGGGATTTTTCCAGCTCTGGTCAACTAGTAGCAACACATACCTCCTCATCATCAGCATTAGGTGCTCCATCAGCTATATCTAGTGCTTTGTCGTCTTCCTGTGTGCCTCTTTCTTCATCCCGGTGCCGATTCCGGGCTCCTCTCCCTTTCCTCTGAGCATTACCCTCATCAGGGTCATCATCCCTCGTTCGTTTAGTACCCCTGTCCGGCTGCAACAAGCACAGAAGAATGTAAAAGTTAGGGAACAAAATATCATTAAAGTGTATAGTCTTGTTTTTTTTCTCTCTAAAAATAACAAACTTGTCATACTTACCTGCCATATGCAGTGGTTTTTGCACAGAGTAACCCACATCCTCCTCTTCTCGGGTCCCTCTTCGGCTCTCCTGGCCCCTCCCTCCTGTCCCCACAGCAAGCAGCTTGCTATGAAAGCACCCAAGCCGAGTCACAGCTCCCTGTGTCCATTCAGACACAGAGACCCTGTTCAGCCCCGCCCCCTCTCTCATTGGCTAACTGACTTTGATTGACAGCAGCAGGAGCCAATGGCTTCGCTGCTGCGTGTCAGCCAATCAGGAAGAGAGTCCCGGAAGGCTGGAGCACTTGTGGACATTACTGGAGAGAGATGGGGCAGCTGCTGCACACTGAAGGTTTTTATCTTAATGCATAGAATGCATTAAGATAAAACATCTTCTGACTTCACAACTCCTTTAAGTCTGAGATCAATGACTGAAGGGAATTGTACAGTGAGGTCATATCATTCATCGGATAACTAATAACCAGCTTAAAAAGAACACCACACTATAAACATAGCAAAACACCTAACATCATATCTTGTGAACTAGTAAGGTGCTAGGTTTAGTAAGGTCAAGGTTTCCAAATACAAGCCCTTTTAATCCCAGTTATATTGCATAGATTGGCAGAATGAACGCAATCCTGCCTCCCAGTCTGGGTGAAGCTTCAACCAATACTCACAGTAGCTCCCCTACTAAATGGCGCACATTAATACTTGTACAAATGAATAGGAAAATGTCCTAGAAAACCAGAGAACAAAGCAGACGGGTTTGACGCCTAATTTGTTTTCTGAATCCACTTTTATTTAGCACAAATGAGCACATTCTTCCCAATTCCCTAAAGTAGAGCTATAGGCAATTTTTTTTACCCCACTTTGAATAGCGTAAGGAAGGGTAATAACCCCTGTGAATTTTTTTTTCCACCATCTGCGTCCCATTGCAGAGATTTCCCTTCCTGTCCCATAGCCAAACAGGAAGTGAGAAGAAATCCCTGTAAATTAGGGGGAACGCCTTGGGACCCCCAGCTCACCAGAACTAGTGTCTCTACTGCAAGATTTGCCCTCCATTACTTTTTTGGGGAAAACCCCAAATTTGGGCTTTTTTTTTACGTTCACTTTTAGTGATAATGGTAATCTAGACCACAGATCCCTTTACATTCCAAAGCCCCCCCCCCCCCCCCTGCACATTACAGACCACTCTACATAACACAGAACCCTGCAATTACACTATGCAGAACCCCCCCCCCCGCACATTGCACAGCCCCCCCCCGCACTCCTATTAGACCCCCAGCAGTCTCCTGGGACAGCACTGCCAGCGTACCCTAAAGTTTAAAAAAATAAAATATAAAAACAGTGCCAGTCTCTTCCTTTAGATTCTTCCTACACTGTGTCATGGTCATTGTAAACCAAAGCCTGCAAAATACCTCATTAGCTCAATTCATGCCGGCTGGTCACATGATCGCTCTCCTCTGACAGGGGAGGGAGCTCCAGCTGATTGACAGCCTCAGCACTGTTCCTGTAAGCTGTTTGAAGGGGGTGTGTCCCTTCCCTCCAATCAATTCTCACTGATGTAACTTCAGCTCACCGCCCCCTGCTTTTCAGAGATCCTGTATAAATGATGCGCTTTAAATGGGATGGAGGGGAAAGACAACTGCAGATAATCATGTACAACTTATGTAGGAGGATTTGTTTAATCTTTGTGTATCACCTGAGGCCAGTCACTTCACTGGGTATATGTAAGGGTTTCCAACCACTTTAAGCTAAAGGCTAGTGGTTGTTTTCCTAAAGCCAGCTTTACCAGCCACTATATATTCTTTGAGGATGGTTGGACTATAGGACCCCATAGGATAGAAAGTTGCCCCACACCGGGCAGTGTCAGGGGTTAACTCCAAGTGTAGAGCTCTAACCACTTCCCGCCTGGCCTATAGCAAGATTGACGGCCGGGAAGTGGTTCTGTTATCCTGACTGGGCATCATATGACGTCCAGCAGGATAACATGCCGGCGCACACCCACGGGGGCGCGCAGCGATCGCGGATACGGCGTGTCACTCTGACACGCTGCATCGCCAATCATGGTAAGGAGCCTCTGATAGAGGCTTCAAACCGTGTGATCAGCTGTGACCAATCACAGCTGATCATCACGTGAACCAGGAAGTGCCAGTAAATGGCATACCTTGGTTCGTGCTGACAGGGAGAGCCGATCAGCGGCTCTCTCCGTCAGAGGGGGGGGGGGGGGGGGGGGGGGGGTCTGTGCTGATAATCAGCACAGCCCCATCAGATGTGCCCATCACCTGCCAATCAGTGCCCCCCCAAACAAATCTCAGTGCCCACCACAGTGCCCAGCAGAAACACATGTCAGTACCTCATCACCAGTGCTGCCCATCAGCGCTACCTGTCAGTGCCACATGAGTGCTGCATATCAGTGCCACCTATCGGTGACCATCAGTGCCGCCTATCAGATCTACATATCAGTGCCACCTTATCAGCGCCCGTCAGTGAAGGAGAAAAATAAATTTTATGACAGAAACTAAAAATGTTGGTCTTTTTTAGTTTGTTTAGCAAAAAATAAAAATTTGTGGGAAGAACATGTTAAAAATTATAGTTTGGGTACGGTGTTACATAACCGCGCAATTGTCATTCAAACCACAACAGCGCTGAAAGCTGAAAATTGTCCTGGGCAGGAAGGGGTGAAAGTGCCTGGTATTGAAGTGGTTAAAAGGGGGTTGTAAACCTTTGTGTTTTTTCAGCTTAATGCATCCTATGCCTTGCAGTGTCTGGCCCCCCGTTTTTCTTACCTCAGCCCCGAATTTCTGTGGGCGCTTTCCCTGCCAACCTTCT
Organism: Rana muscosa; assembly: GCA_029206835.1. Taxonomy (NCBI): domain Eukaryota; kingdom Metazoa; phylum Chordata; class Amphibia; order Anura; family Ranidae; genus Rana; species Rana muscosa. The sequence continues at coordinate 52,483,024 of CM055128.1, read as the reverse complement.
CTCCACGGAGTCCCGGCTTTGATTGGATAGATTGATAACAGCGCAAGTCATTGGCTCCCGCTGCTGTCAATCAAATCCAATGACGCGGGGGCGGGGCCGAGTCATACACTCGGCGTCTATGAAGGCTGAGTGTAGGACTCAGGAGCGCACCCGCAAGGTAACCCCCTCAGGAGAGTGCTTCTCCTAGGGGGTTATCTAATGTAGGGAGGAGCCGAGAGAGACGCAGAGGGCCCCCAGAAGAGAAGGATAGGGGTCACTCTGTGCAAAACGAGCTGCACAGTGGAGGCAAGTATATGTTTGTTATCTAAAAAAAAAAAAAAAAAAAAAAAAGGCTTTGGTATAGCTTTAAGGATGTCGCCACGCGCTTTTCCTTCGTTTAAGGGCTGTTTTTGCCCAGTTTTATTCAAAAGAAAGTTCAGCAAATACAGTAAATTCCCTTGCAGGGGTATTCTGCATTCCAGTTCTGCTACAGAAATAAACATTCATCCCGCTTGGCTAATAACTGCAGTTCTCCTGCTCAGGCCTTGTGCTTTAGGCCTTGGTCGGTTTCCCACAGACCAGACTCCGTGCTTATTGGTGGCAGCCTGGTGCCTCACTGGCTCACACCTCCTGACTCATGGGCCAGATTTGTCTCCAGCATGGAGCCATCTCCAACTAGGAGCCTAGAGCCTTGGTCTGGTCATTACTTAGAGCCCAGAACACAGCTGACTCATTAGTGAACTGGCTGTTTACTAGACCTGAACCCAGGCAGGGTGCCGCCCTGCTACAGCAGATAAAAGAACTTTTAAAGTCTCTAATTTAATTTGAAATTTTTCCATTGAGTACAAGATGGGGGATTTTACGAATAATTGCCGTTACCCTATAAGACCAGTGTATGCAAATCACATGAGCTTCAGATAAATACATTAAATAATTGTGCAGCTGAACACTTCTCCCGAATCCTCCACAAGGGAAATAAAATCAAACACAAGTATCTATTTTTTGAAACAAGACAAACAAGAGACATCTGCTTGGAGGAGCCGGGAAGGAGAGACATTTAATGTTTCCTGCCCAACATAACCTTGCTCAATAAAAAAAAGGCGCGGCAAAGGCAAGCCATCAAAACGTGCGTCTTGGGGGTTACAGAGCAAGGCCGAGCCTTGTTCTGGATGCAAGTGGTAATTTGCCAATTAATAATTCATGCCCCTCGTTAGACATTCACTAATCTTGCCCTGCCAGCTTACGACGCTCAGATGAAGTGCTGGGGATTTAGTGGTGTAAGTGGATCCCTTCTGTCCGCTCGTCTCCCCGTGCTGAGGCCAATTTGCGGGCTTTAATTAAAATTATTAATTACCAAGCACGAAAAGACCAATTTTATCTTCCAAAGACAGCGGGGAAGACAGATTTTTTATTTTTTTTGAGACCGTGCAAAACAGATGATAATCCGATGCCCGCGCTTCCAGGTCCATATGCCCCCCTTATGCATCTCTCAGATGCCTCCAACCCACGCTGCCTTGATGAAGTGTCTGCAATAAGCTCAGAAAGGTTAATGTTTCAGCCTGTAATTTCTGTAATCAACCTTCAACTCTTCGCTGCCCCCGGTGAAATCATTAGGTATTAAACAGTTATGAAGCAGGAGAAGGTACAAGGTACAAGACATGATTTGAAAACCAATTTAGAAGCAGTGTGCATACTGATGTGCCCACTATGTGCACCAGGATACGGAAAAAAAAACACAAAAAAAAACCACATGCACTAAAAAAGCTGTTTAATTGCCCTTTTCACACTCACTCTGCTAATGTAAATTATGCAATTTCCTAACATCAGTTTCTCTAGCAGCTTGCTAAAGTAGCAACTGTACAAAAAAAAAAAACTGAGTTCTTAAATATAAGCACTTCACAGGAGCTGTGAGAAAACAAGGAACTGCGAGCTCTTTAAAGTGGATGTAAAACCGGAAAAAAAATAATTAAATGAAGGCTTGCACCTTGTACAGTATAGGATTTCATGTCACCTGTGCCCAGTCTTGCCACGAAGAGTTAATCCAGCTCTGAGCAATCCTCTTATCTTTTTTTCAGTGAGATAAAAACTGACACACAGAGAAATAGGAGTCAGTTTCTCCCCCTTGCTGTGAGTGACAGGTGATTTACATATCTCATGCACAAGCCTGAGAGAGACATTCTGTGTACTTCAGATCCCCTCTTCCTTTCTTCTCCAGCTCTCCCAGGATTGGCTGCTCCACACCTCAGCATGATTGGTCATGCTGAAGTCATGTGGTGACTTTTCTGGCTTTTGACTGGATATTAGTGATCATAGCAGAAGTTCAGTGTAAGAAATACACAGAAAAACATGTTGACAAGGGGAGTGTAGAGGTGGGCGGGGAGTCTACCAACATCACAACTCCACCCAGCGAGCTCCAGACAACCAACCCGCCTACAGAATCTGCAGTTTTTCGGGTCTCATAACAGACAGAGGGGAGACATTTGAAAGGAAGGATACATGCAGGAGGCGTCTATATCCTTATAGATAACCACTATGGCAGTAGTTTAGAAAGGATGAGAGTGGGTTTACATCCACTTTAAAGTGGTTGTAAACCCACTTATGCAACTTGCACCTACAGGTAAGCCTAGATTAAGGCTTACCTGTAGGTGCAAGAAATGTCTCCTAAACCTACACGGCATGCGCGCCGTAGACAACGGTGCATTCACAGGGTTAATCCCCATTCACAAATCCGGCTTTGCCGGCTCCCGCCCGCATGCGCGGAGTGACGTCTTCGCCGCTCCGGCCAATCACAGCGCCGGAGCGGCGCTGTGATTGGCCGGAGCGGCGATACCCGGAAGTAACCTTCCGGGTATCTGTGGAGGGATGGCTGCGGCTGGAGGGGGAGACGAGGACGGCTTCGGGGGTCTCGATCTAAGGTAAGTGATGCATAATGAGCTAGTATGCTAGTCATACTAGCTCATTATGGCTTTGTCCTGCAGGTGTTTTTTTTTGGTTTTTTTCCGGGTTTACAACCACTTTAAGCAAAGCCGTCAAATGAATGCAATTCAGTCTAAACTTGTAATGAGAAAAAATAAAAAAATAAATAAAAAAGGATTCCTTGTCAGCAGATCATTCATCAACAAAAATCTTCCCATACCATTACATACCAATGGGCCACACGTTTACGATCGCTGACAGGTAAAGTGAACAGCATTGATAATCTCCTTATAATGGCATCTGAAAGTCAGTGGGTTTTATTAGGCAAAAATGAACACGTTGTCCTTGTAGGTAATTTGCTCAAAAACAGAAAAAATGGGCATCACAGCTTGGATTGCATAGCTGCAGACCAGTCAGGGTGCCCAAGCGTCTACAATGAAAGAAGGTGGCCTGGTCTGGTAAATCCTGGTTCCTTTTTCTTCATGAAGATGGCCGGGTGAGCGTACATGACTTACCTGGGGAAGAGGTGGCACCAGAAAGCATTATGGGAAGATGGCAAACCAGCAGAGGCAGTGTGATGCTTTGGGCAATGTTCTGATGGGAAAACCTTGGCCATTCTTGTGGATGTTATTGAACACGTACCACTTACCTAAACATTGTTGCTGATCAAATATACACCCTTCATGGAAACAGTGACAATGGCCTCTTTCAGCAGGATAATGTGCCCTGCCACCACACTGCAAAAATGGGTTTGAGGGACACAACAGTGAGTTTAATGTGATCTCCAGATCTCAATCCAATCGAGCTTTTGGGGCGTGCGCTGGAAAAACAAGTCCGATCCATGAAGGCCCCACCTCCCATCTTACAGGACTTGAAGCGATGTTCCAGTCTTTTTTTAGTTTATTAAAAGTCAGCAGCTACAAAAAGTGTAGCTGCTGACTTTTAATAAACAGACACCCACCTGTCCCACGGTCCAGCGATGGAACTGTGGGCACCCAGCCGTGACATCTTGCGGCTTCACGGTCGGGCGGGCGCTGCGCTCTCCAAGTGGACAGGCAATCAAAGATTTACGAGAGCGAGGGGCCGCATAGGGGGAGAGGAGGAGTCGCCTAGGCATCCTGAAGTCAGAAGCAGGAAGTGGGACAGGAAGTCCCACTCAAAACTACAGAACTTAAAAATCTCCATAGGCAACCCTTTAAACACCTTTACAGGATACCTGTTTAGAGTTAGAGAAAGTCTAGTGCTAGTATTTCTCTCATTCCAATGTTCGCGGTGATACCTTACATGGGTGGTTCGAATACCGTTTACATATGCGTACGTGACTTACGTATGCGTTCGCTTCTGCACATGAGCAAGGAGGGATGAGGGCACTTTACATTTTTTTTTTTGCCCTCTACTTCAATAGAGGGCACTTTCACCCCCTTCCTGCCCAGGCCAATTTTCAGCGCTGCCGCATTTTGAATGACAATTGCGCTGTCTTGCAACGGCTGTTCCCAAACAAAATTGGTATCATTTTTTTTCCCCCCACAAATAGAGCTTTCTTTTGGTGGTATTTTTTGCTCTGCAAAAAAAAAAAAAGTTTCTTCGTTCCCGTTACAAAACTTTGTAAATAATTAAGTCTTCTCCTTCACCGATTAGCACTAATGATGCAGCACTGATGAGACACTTATATGCAACACTGATTAGGAGACACTGGCAGGCATCATTAATGGGCACAGAGTGCCATCCCTGGTGGTCTCCAGTGGGCATCCTCGATGGGTCTGATAATCAATGTGCTGATTATCAGCGCAAACCCCCCCCCCCCCCGTCAGGAGAGCAGCCAATCGGCTCACCTCTACGCGGGTCCGTCAGCTTGAATAGAGGAAAAAAGACGATAAACGGCACTGCCTGGTTACCATGTGATCAGCTGTGATTGGACACAGCTGATCACATGGTAAAGAGCCTAACAAAGTTGCGGTGTGTCAGACTGACACATCACACCACCGATGGGCACGCGCTAGCTGCTTATCCTGCATATGAAGTCCAGTCAGCATAATACAACCACTTTTCATCCGTCATTTTGCTATATGGCGGGCGGGAAGTGGTTAATTATTAATTTGACTTTAAATTTTTACAATGTCCCTTTAATTTTTTTTCTGATCTTTTCCTTTTCCGCTTCTGGACCATCCACCGCACTTACTGCGGCAGTGCGAACTGACTGCAAGAAACAACGTACCTGTACGATGGCTCTTCTTCCGGGTCTGGGGAGCGTACCACCGGTGACCTGCTCCCGCTGTGATTGGACACAGCGGGAGTAAATCAGCGGGTCCGGCGGACGTGATGTCTGCCGGGACCCGCAGATCGTTGAAAGGAGAGGCAGAACACCATTCTATCAGAGGAAAATAGAGATCTGTGTTTCTGCTAAGCAGAAACACAGATCTCTATTTTCATCCAGTAAGGCCTGGTTCACACATATGCATTTTTTAGCGCATTTTCAGTTTTGCAGAAACGCACTACAGTCCATTTAACATGGTGTCCTATGGGTCACGTTCACATGTGTGCATTTTATGGAAAGGGCCAAGGACTTTTTTCTGGTTTTGGTTCCATAGACTTCAATGGATCAAAAACGTGTATTGAAAAACGCAAAATGCACCTGCAATATGCAAACTGCAACCTGCATAGGTGTAAACTAGGCCTTAAACCATCCCCCACACAGTTAGAAATCACTCCCTAGGAGCCCACTTAACCCTTTGATTGCTCCGAATGTTAACTTGTTCCCTGCCAGTGTCATTAGTACAGTGAGTGCATTTTTTTTAGCACTGATCACGGTATTAGTGTCACTGATTCCCAAAAAGTGTCACTTAGTGTCCGAATTGTCCGCTGCAATGTAGCAGTCCCGAAAAAATCTAATAAAAAAAACACAACGCCGATCGCCACCATTACTAGTAAAAATAAAAATGCCATAAAAATATCCCATAGTTAGTAGAAGCGATAGCTTTTGCGCAAATCAATAAGCTTATTGTGATTTTTTTACTTAACCACTTAACGACCGCTCACTGTATATATACGTCGGCAGAATGGCACCGACAGGCACAATCACGTAGAGCATACGTGATCGCCTTTGTACAGTTGGGGGGTCCGATCGGACCCCCCTCCTATACAGTGAGCGGCCGTTAATCGTTGGGGAGCGATCAGAGATGAGGGGGTGACCATTCGATTTCGGCCACCCCCTCGCGATCGCTCCCAGCCAATGAAAATGCTTCCTCCGCCATGTGATGTAAACACAGGCAGGAGGAAGTGATGTCATCTCCCTCGCGGCGGTCTTTTCGATTCTGGCGCCGAGGAGAGAGGAAGCAGGTTAGTGCACCAACAGTCCACTGACACATAGGTACACATAGGCACACATTTCACCCCCCAGTCACCCCCCAGCCCCCAATCACAGTGTCACCGATTACAGTGATCATTTATTTTACTGATCACTGCATTTAGTGTCATCTGTGATAGTAAAAAATTGCAGGGCAGTTAGGATTAGGCCCCTTTAGGTCCAGGGTAGCCCCCTAATAAAGGTTTAACCCCTTGATTGCCCCCCAGGTAACCCTTTCACCCCCTAACGCCAGCGTCACTAAGCGATCGTATTTTCGATCGCTGTATTTAGTGCCGGTGGTGCCCTAGATAGCCAGTTATTTATTTTTAGTTTTGCCGCAGGTTTTTAGAGCGTCAGGTACCCCCATATATTATTTTAACCCCCTGATTGCCCCTAGAGTTAACCCTTTCACCAGTGATCACCGTATAAGCGTCACTGGTGACACTGGTTACCCAGTTAGTTATTTAGGTAACCCGTCAGGTTTTTATATAGCGTCGGGTACCCCCATATTTAACCTAATAAAGGTTTTAACCCCCTGATTGCCCCTAGTTAACCCTTTCACCAGTGATCACCATATAAAGGTTACGGGTGACACTGGTTGGTTAGTTTGCTTTTTATAGCATCAGGGCACCCGCCGTATATAACCCAATAAAGGTTTAACCCCCTGATCGCCCGGCGGGTGAGATCAATTAGGTTTTAGCGCCAGAGAGGGTCTGCGTCGCCCCAGGCAGCGTTAGGTTAGTGCCAGTAACGCTAACACCCACGCGCAAAGCATACACCTCCCTTAGTGGTATAGTACAGGGCTTGACAAATTTGCTTGGAATCTAGGAGCCAGCTAAAAAAGTTAGGAGCCAGGAACGCGCCCTGTCCCGCCGAGCTTGCGCGCAGAAGCGAACGCATACGTGAGTAGCGCCCGCATATGAAAGCGGTGTTCAAACCACACGTGAGGTATTGCCGCGATCGGTAGAGCGAGAGCAATAATTCTAGCCCTAGACCTCCTCTGTAACTCAAAACATGCAACCTGTAGAATTTTTTAAATGTCGCCTATGGAGATTTTAAAGGGTAAAAGTTAGTCGCCATTCCACGAGCGGACGCAATTTTTAAGCGTGACATGTTGGGTATTAATTTACTCGGCGTAACATTATCTTTCACAGTATAAAAAAAAAACTGGGCTAACTTTACTGTTGTCTTATTTTTTTTAATAAAAAAAAAAGTGTATTTTTTCCCAAAAAAGTGCGCTTGTAAGACCGCTGCGCAAATACGGTGTGACAAAAAGTATTGCAACAACCGCCATTTTATTCTCTAGGGTGTTAGAATAAAAAATATATATAATGTTTGGGGGTTCTAATTAGAGGGAAGGAGATGGCAGGGAAAACAGACAGGGAAACTCCATTAGCATTGCTGGTTGCAATACCAACGGCCACCACAAGATGGCGCAAGACCACAGAAGGAAGCATAGGCCTGCAGAAGGCCGCAAAGCCGCGGCCTCAATTACTGGCCGGTGCGGCCCGACGCGATCCCGCGGCGCGGAGGGGGGGGGGCACGGAGACACAGGATACCCCAGCTGTGCCCCCAGGCGCCAGGTCGCTAATTCTAGTCGCAATGGCGACCTGGCGCCCGGGGTTTGTCGAGGCCTGGTATAGTATCTGATCAGATCTATACTAGCGTCCCCAGCGGTTTAGGGTTCCCAAAAACGCAGTGTTAGCGTGATCAGCCCAGATACCTGCTAGCACCTGCGTTTAGCCCCTCCGCCCAGCCCAGCCCAGCCCACCCAAGTGCAGTATCGATCGATCACTGTCACTTACCAAACACAAAACACATAACTGCAGCGTTCGCAGAGACAGTCCTGATCCCTGCGACCGCTAACAGTTTTTGTAGCGTTTGATAGATTTGCTGACGACAGTCGGGTGCTTTTTTTCCTGTGAATCTTACTAGTGTACCCCTAAATTTAGAGCCCAAAATGGCAAGTCGAAGGTACACTAGTAAAGAGGCCTACGAGATTCTGAGCATGACAGATAGTGAAGAGGAGGTCACGTATCTGTCAGATTCAGGCTCAGAATATCTTCCCGTAGAAGACAGTGACGTCAGCGGCCCCACGTCAGATAGCTCTGATGACGAAGTTGAGGTCCCTGCTAAGGTCAGGCGTACCCGATCCCGATCTTCTGAGGTTGTTGAGGAGCAAGAACCGCAGGTCTCTCGTATCATGGAGCAGAGGAGTACTAGCGCCGCTATTCCTTCTGATGAATTGGCAAGCACCAGCGGCCTAGTACAGCCCGGGCGTACATCCAGCACTGCAGTATCACGTGGTGACGTGGCGAGTCCCATAAGTGCAGTTCAAGCTGGCGAGGTGGCAAGCACGAGTAGTGTCCCGCTGCCACCAAGAAGACAAAGGCAGGCCCGTCGTACCCATAGTGCTCTTCCTGCAGAATTCCCCTATCCTGATTGGGTCCCCACCACTTCTGCAGAACCCGTACTTCCCCCATTCACTGCCCAACCCGGTATTCAGGTGGAAACAGCTGATTTTATGCCAATCGATTATTATTCGCTGTTTTTCACGGAAGATCTCTATAGATCTATTGTGGACCAGAGTAATTTATATGCTGGTCAATTCATCGCCGCTAATCCCCAGTTGCCTTCCATTGCCAAAGATTGGAAACCAATTACGGTTTCCGAATTTAAGACCTTTCTGGGCCTTTCCCTCAACATGGGCACACATAAATTCCCGTCATTGCGTGCTTATTGGTCCACGCACCCAATTGACCACATGCCCGTGTTCTCTGCCTCCATGCCCAGGAAACGATACGAGCAGATTTTGCGGTTCATGCACTTCAACGACAATGAACTTTGTCGTCCACGTGGGGACCCTGAGTACGACCGGCTCTATAAAATTCGGCCCCTCATAAACCACTTCAACGAACGTTTTGCAGCCTTGTTTATTCCCGATCAAGCTGTCTGCGTTGATGAGTCCCTGATTAAATTTTCTGGCCGCTTGGCTTTCAAGCAGTACCTTCCCAGCAAGCGTGCCAGATACGGGGTCAAGCTCTACAAGTTCTGTGACAGGGCAACAGGCTATGTATGGAGCTTTATGGTTTATGAGGGAAAAGATAGTCAGGTTGAGCCGGTCAACTGCCCGGATTACATAGGGAGTGCTGGCAAGATAGTGTGGAACTTGGTGTCACCCTTATTCGGAAAGGGGTACCACTTGTATAAAGAACTATAAGCTGCGCAACGTGTCTAAAATATATAAATTATTAAAGAACTATATCGATGATCAAAGTATCTAGTCTCAGTGTATTATCGCATACAGCATAAAAACATGAAATGTTATAAGACCATAAACTTCCAATCTCAGTGCATTAGTGTATACAACATGAAAACATGAAATGTAGTGAAAATTGACAAAAATCATATGCTCTCAACACTGACTTTAAATAATATCACCCATTGTCCTGATCAGTGTATAAAAAACTCAAATGACAGTTTTCAAAGAAACACCAAAAACGATCCTCAGAAAAAAAGTGAAGTGAAGAGGTTACATTTCTCCAAATGATCGTGACTTTAGGCATAAACCATCATAGAAGGGTGCCAGTGTACTAGAAAGGGAATCCACCACCGCAGTATTCACAAGCCGCTTACCAGAAAAACTGATCCCTGAGAGAGATCAGACAAAGCTGTTAGCTGTTATCCCTGCTAGGGTCTCTGATTAGCTTCCTATGTCGTCCTGGTTTCCTCCACATCCGAATCAGTGTTTCCCCAAAGTCTCAGCAAACCATATTAGGGTGAGAAAGAAAGCCCCATAGCGTAATCCAATTTAAAACGTTTATTTGAAAGTAAAAAATTGCACTTACAGCATATGAAGAAAAAATTGGCAGTGGTTATATGTAAAGTCGGCCGGCTCTCGCTACCCATTGCTTCCGGGATACGTATGTGGTGACGTCAGCACGCCGCTCCTCCCTACGTTGTTTCGACACAAGCTGTCGTCTTCCAGGGGCACAGTACCACTTGTATGTGGACAATTATTACACGAGCGTGCCACTGTTTGGTCACTTGTTTGATCATCAGATTGGAGCATGTGGCACCGTGCGACCTAATCGCCAGGGCTTTCCCCAGCGGCTTGTAGATGCCCGTCTTAGGCTGGGGGAGAGAGCCTGCGTAAAGTGTAATAACTTGCTCGCTATGAAGTGGAGGGACAATAAGAATGTTTTCCTTCTTACCTCCCTTCATGCAGACACGACAGTCCAAATTCATACGGCGACTGGTGTTGTGGAGAAACCCCTCTGTGTCCACGAACATAACAAAAATATGGGAGGGGTGGACCTCAACGACCAGTTGATGGCGCCGTATCTAATTGACCGTAAGGCGAGACGCTGGTACAAAAAAAAGTGTCTCTATCCTTATTCCAATTGGCTTTGCTGAACGCTCATGTGCTATACAGAGCTTCAGGCGGGACTTTATCTCTTCTAAAATTCCAGAATGAGATTGTCACAGAACTCCTGTATCCAGGCGGTTCTGCACCTCACCATCCCCTACCAAATGCAGTAAGCCGGCTGCATGAGAGGCATTATACGTATGTCCTCCCGAGTACCCCTACCCAACGAACCCCCCAAAAAAGATGTCGTGTCTGTAGCAAGCGCGGATTTAGGCGTGACACCCGTCATTATTGTCCACTCTGTCCTGACAAACCTGGTCTTTGCCTTGGTGAATGTTTTGAACGCTACCACTCAAAAGTGAAGTTTTAGCGTAGGGTACAGCATTTCACAGACTAGGACACACTTACACAGGGTCTCCCAAGATGCCATTACATTTTGAGAGACCCGAACCATTACAGTTGTTAAAGTTTAAAAAAAAAAAAAAGTGTAAAAAAAAAATAAAAATAAACGTAAAACACAAAAAAATATATAAAATAAAAAAAAAAAAAATAGTTGTTTTATTGTTCTCTCTCTCTCTCTCTATTTTCTCTCTATTGTTCTGCTCTTTTTTACTGTATTCCATTCTGCAATGTTTTATCATGCTTGCTTTTCAGGTATGTAATTTTTTGTTTCCAGGTGCGCCATTCAACTGCAGCGCGGAATTATTTATCTTGACAGCAACAGTGTTTGCTCCCACAATACATAAAGCCGTGACTCCAGTGCTGTAGGAGGTGATTTCACCACCACAGTTAAAAAAAAAAAAAAAGAGCATATATGCCGAAGCATGGGGGCAGCAGGGGCGGAGGAGCGATTTTGCTCCTAATGCCGCGTATATACGGTCGAAATTCCGACGGAGGCTTGCCCGTGGAAAAGTCCGACCGTGTGTACGCGGCATAACTTTTTTGCGGGAGGATGCCCCCATGCTTCGGCATATTTTTAGGCACAGGTTGCGTTAAAAAAATGTTTTATTTTTTACTAGGTTTTGTTTTGGTATTTGCTTTGCAGGTATGGTATGGTAAGGTCTTACTGTTGTACTGTAATGTTACTTTGTTTTAATGTTAACCATCATTTGCTTAGCAGGTACGCCATTCAATTGCAGCGCGGATTTATTTATCTTGACAGCAACAGCGTTTGCTCCCACGATACATAAAGCCGTAACTCCAACGCTGTAGGAGGTGATTTCACCACCACAGTTAAAAAAAGAGCATATATGCCGAAGCATGGGGGCAGCAGGGGCGGAGGAGCGATTTTTCTCCTAATGCCGCGTATATACTGTCAAAATTCCGACAGAGGCTTGCCCGTGGAAAAGTTCGACCGTGTGTACGCGGCATAACCTTTTATGCTGCGTACATGCGGTCGAAATTCCGACGAAGGCTTGCCCGTGGAAAAGTCCGACCGTGTGTACGCGGCATAACTTTTTTGCGGGAGGATGCCCCCATGCTTCGGCATATATGCCCATCATTAGAAGTGGGTGGATGAAGGGAGGTATTCTAATGGTGGGCATACCCACCGATCAATATCTTTTTTTTCGTTCAGCCAACAGACTGCATGAAAAAAAAGATTACAATACATGTCCAACAAGGACCAGCAACGTACTGGTATGTTGCTGGACTTTGAATGTTTATACCAGAATGATGCCTTCAGGTTTAGGTATCATCTTGGTATCATTCTTTTCAGCCAGTGGCCGGCTTTCATGTAAAAGCAATTCTAGCAGATAATTAGCCTCTAGACTGCTTTTACAAGCAGTGGGAGGGAATGCCCCCCCCCCCGGATATAAACAGCGCCATTGGGAAATTGGGAAAGCAGTTTATCACACCGATCTTGGTGTGGTCAGATGCTTTGAGGGCAGAGGAAAGATCTAGGGTCTAACCCCCCCCCATTTTTTTTCAAAAAAAAAGGAGTACCTGTCACTACTTATTGCTATCATAGGGGATATTTACATTCCCTGAGAAAACAATAAAAATGATAAAACAAAAAAAATATGGAAGGAACAGTTTAAAAATAAAATAAAAAAGCAAAATAAATAATAAAAAAAAAAGCACCGCTGTCCCCCCTGCTCTTGCGCAAAGGCGAACGCAAGCGTCGGTCTAGCGTCATATGTAAACAGCAATTGCATCATGCATGTGAAGTATCACCGCGAAGGTCAGATCGAGGGCAGTAATTTTAGCAGTAGACCTCCTCTGTAAATCTAACGTGGTAACCTGTAAAGGCTTTTAAATGCTTTTAAAAATGAATGTAGTTTCTCGCCGCTGCGCGTTTGTGCGCAATTTTAAAGCATGTCGTGTTTGGTATCCATGTACTCGGCCTAAGATCATCTTTTTTATTTTATCAAAAATTTGGGCAATATAGTGTTTTTTAGTGCATTAAAAATAAAAAAAAGTGTGTTTTCCCCCCAAAAAATGCGTTTGAAAAATCGCTGCACAAATACTGTGTGGAAAAAAAAATGCAACACCCACTATTTTAATCTGTAGGGCCTTTGCTTTAAAAAAATATATATAATGTTTGGGGGTTCAACATAATTTTCTTGCAAAAAAAAAAAAAAATGTTTTCATGTAAACAAAAAGTGTCAGAAAGGGCTTTGTCTTCAAGTGGTTAGAAGAGTGGATGATGTGTGACATAAGCTTCCTAATGTTGTGCAAAAATGCAAGGACAGTTCAAAACCCCCCCAAATAACCCCATTTTGGAAAGTAGACACCTCAAGCTATTTGCTGAGAGGCATGTTGAGCCCATTGAATATTTTTTTTTTGTCCCAAGTGATTGAATAATGACAAGAAAAAAAAAAAAAAAAAAAAAAAATAAATGTACATAAAGTTGTCACTAAATTATATATTGCTCAAACATGCCATGGTTATATGTGGAATTGCACCCCAAAATACATTCTGTTGCTTCTCCTGAGTACGTGGATACCACATGTGTAAGACATTTTGGGAGCCTAGCCGCGTACAGGACCCCGAAAACCAAGAACCGCCTTCAGGATTTCTATGGGTGTAAATTTTTGATTTCACTCCTCACTGCCTATCACAGTTTCGGAGGCCATGGAATGCCCAGATGGCACAAAACCCCCCCAAATGACCCCATTTTGGAAAGTAGACACCCCAAGCTATTTGCTGAGAGGTATGTTGAGTATTTTGCAGATCTCGCTTTTTGTCACAAAGTTTTAAAAATTGAAAAAAGAAAAAAAAAAAATATATGTCTTTCTTAATTTTCAAAAACAAATGAGAGCTGTAAAATACTCACCATGCCTCTCGGCAAATAGCTTGGGGTGTCTACTTTCCAAAATGGGGTCATTTGTGGGGGTTTTGGACTATCTTGGCATTTTATGGCCTTCAAAACTGTGATAGGTAGTGAGGAGTGAAATCAAAAATTTGTGCCCTTAGAAATCCTGAAGGCGGTGCTTGGTTTTCGGGGTCCCGTACGCGGCTAGGCTCTCAAAAAGTCCCACACATGTGGTATCCCCGTACTCAGGAGAAGCAGCCAAATGTATTTTGGGGTGCAACTCCGCATATAACCATGGCATGTTTGAGCAATATATCATTTAGTGACAACTTTTTGTACATTTTTTTTTTTTTTGTCATTATTCAATCACTTGGCACAAAAAAAAAAATATTCAATGGGCTCAACATGCCTCTCAGCAATTTCCTTGGGGTGTCTACTTTCCAAAATGGGGTCATTTTGGGGGGTTTTGTGCTATCTTGGCATTTTATGGCCTTCAAAACTGTGATAGGTAGTGATAGGTAGTGAGGAGTGAAATCAAAAATTTATGCCCTTAGAAACCTTGAAGGCGGTGCTTGATTTTTGGGGTCCCGTACGCGGCTAGGCTCCCAAAAAGTCCCACACATGTGGTATCCCCGTACTCAGGAGAAGCAGTAGAATGTAGTTTGGGGTGCAATTCCACATATAACCATGGCATGTGTGAGCAATATATCATTTAGTGACAATTTTTTGTACATCTTCTTTTTTTTTTCTTTTTATCATTATTCAATCATTTGGGACAAAAAAAAAATATTCAATGGGCTCAACATGCCTCTCAGCAAATAGCTTGGGGTGTCTACTTTCCAAAATGGGGTCATTTGGGGGGGTTTTGTGCCATCTTGGCATTTTATGGCCTTCAAAACTGTGATAGGTAGTGAGGAGTGAAATCAAAAATTTATGCCCTTAGAAACCTTGAAGGCGGTGCTTGGTTTTTGGGGTCCTGTATGCGACTAGGCTCCCAAAAAATAGGATTTTATAACAGCTTACCTGTAAAATCCTTTTCTTGGAGTACATCACGGGACACAGAGCGACATAGTCATTACTAATGGGATGTCCTAAAGCAATGCCCAATGAGGGGGGGGGAATACACCATACATAAGCTGAGCGCTATCAGACATGAGGATCTTTTGCGGCCTGCAACACACTGCGCCCAAAGGCGACATCCTCCTGACTTCTAACGTCCACCTGGTAGAGCCTAGTAAACGTGTGTACCGAAGACCATGTTGCGGCCTTACAGATTTGAGCCAGGGAGGCCTGGTGATGCGCTGCCCATGAAGTTCCAACTGCTCTCGTGGAGTGCGCCCTAACTTTGAGCGGAGGCGGTCTCCTTCTCAAGCCATAGGCTTGCATTATGACCTGTCGAATCCACTTGGCTAAAGTAGATTTTGACGCTGCCTGACCCTTTCTGGGGCCTTCCGGCAGAATAAACAAAGTATCCGTTCTGCGAATCTGAGCAGTGGCTTTTAGATAAGCTTTAACTGCTCTTACTACATCCAAAGAATGCAATAACTTTTCCTCTACCGAAGTAGGTTTGGGGAAAAAAGAAGGAAGAACCACATCTTGGTTCAAATGAAACCTCGATACCACCTTAGGAAGAAAGGCTGGCTGAGGACGTAATACTACTCTGTCCTTATGGATAACCAGATATGGCTCTTCACAGGACATGCTAATTCCGACACTCTTTTAGCCGAACAAATGGCTACTAGAAAAATCAATTTCCTGGTGAGAAGAACCAAAGAAATATGCTGTAATGGTTCAAATGGTTGTTTCTGTAGAACCGACAGAACCAGGTTTAGATCCCATGGACATATGGGAATATTAACCGGAGGACTAATACGCATCACTCCTTATCTAAAGGCTTTGACTAGTGAATGCGAAGCCAAGGGCCTTTGAAAAAATATTGACAAGGCCGAAAACTGACCTTTGATAGTACTCAAGGCAAGCTTCCTATCTACAACCCACTGTAGGAAGTCCCGACTCCTACCTATTACGTACTTATGTGGATGCCATTTCTTGGCCTCACACCACGCGATGTACGCCTTCCAGATTCTATAGTAGATCTGCCTGGATACCGGCTTCCTGGCATTGATCATGGTAGATACCACAGGATTAGAGAGCCCTCTCTTTTTTAGAATGTGGGCTTCAATAGCCAGGCCGTCAAACCTAGGGCTGGTAAGGAAGGGTGGTATATCGGTCCTTGCGAAAGCAGGTCCGGACGATGTGGGAGAGTCCAAGGACTCCCCACTGACATTTTTACAATCTCCACGTACCATGCTCTTCGGGGCCACGCTGGAGCCACCAGAATCACTGGTTTCTTTTCTACCCTGATTCTGCGGAGTAATCGAGGTAACCATTGTGGCGGTGTGAATGCATATATCAGCTTGAACTGATCCCAAGGGAACACTAGGGCATCCGAGCCGCAAGCTAGGGGATCCCTTGTCCGAGAGACAAACCTGTCCACCTTTGCGTTGAATCTGGATGCTAGAAGATCTACATCCGGTGTTCCCCACCGCTGACATATTGTCCAGAAAACCTCGGGGTGAAGGGACCATTCCTCTGGGCATAATTGCTGGCGACTTAGAAAGTCCGCCTTCCAATTCTCCACTTCTGGAATGAATACCGCAGATATGGCTGGGACATATCTTTCTGCCCATTTCAGGATGTAATTTACTTCCCTTTGGGCTGCACGACTCCTGGTGCCACCCTGATGATTGATATATGCCACTGCTGTGGCATTGTCTGATTGAATTCTGACAGGGGACCCTTGGAGTTTGGATGTCCATGCTACTAGGGCATACCGGGCTGCTTGTTTCTCTAAGAGATTGATGGGCAGGGCCTTTTCTGCATCCGACCATCTGCCCTGGAGAGACCATTGCTGCAGTACTGCTCCCCAGCCTATAAGGCTGGCATCTGTAGTGACCACCTTCCAAGAAATCGGACTGAAGGATTTCCTTTTTTCCAGATTCTGGGGAACCAACCACCAACGGAGGCTCTTGCGAACGGAAGGGGACAAGGACATTGTAAGTCTAGGGCCTGAACTTTTTTGTTCCAGGCTGACAGTATGGCCCCTTGCAAATTCCTTGAATGGAATTGATCGTAGGGTACTGCTTCGAATGATGCCACCATTTTTCCCAGCAGCCTCATGCACAGGCGTATGGACGGCTGTCTTTTTTGTACCCACTAAGTGGATCAAATCTTTCAAAGACAACACCTTTCCTCGAGGCAAGAATATTTTTCTCTGGCCTGAATCCAACCTTAGCCCCAAGTAGTCCAGATTTTGACTGGTTTTTAGGGCTGACTTGTCTCGGTTGATAATCCAACCGTGAGATTCCAGATACTTGATTGTCTTGTGAACGACCACGTCTAGTTTTTTCACTGAGTGGTCTATCAGCAACAAGTCATCTAGATATGCCATTATCATTACACCTTGTGTTCTTAGATTGGCCAATACAGGGCCAGAATTTTTGTAAACACTCGTGGTGCTGTGGCCAGACCGAAGGGTAAGGCTCTGAACTGAAAATGGCGCCCTTCTACTGCAAAGCGTAGAAATTTTTGGTGGACTGGAAAGATGGGAATGTGCAAATAAGCATCTTTGATGTCGATCGCGGCTAACCAATCCTCCCATTGTAGGACAGTGGCCACCGATCTGATCGACTCCATCGGAAAGTCCTGATATACAGGAATTTGTTTAGCCCTTTTAGAATTAATATGGGCCTCCCGTCCCCGTTTGCTTCGGGACTGTAAAGAGGTTTGAGTAAAACCCGAACCCTCATTCTTCCAGGGGAACCTCCATAAATTACTCCTTGGAGCAATAGTTGTTCTAGTGCCAACAGGAGGGGACTCTCTCTCTTCCGGGGATCCCTTGGCACGTTTGACCTCAAAAATGGGAAGGAGGAGAGTCTTTTAACTCCAATCTGTATCCTAAACATACTGCGGAGAGCACCTATCTGTTTTGATCGTGTCCCGCCAGGTCTCTTGCGAACAACTGGAGTCCTCCCCCCACCCGACTGAGTGGGGGCAACCCTTCAATGAATTTAACTTTGGGGGAGGTTTTGTACCTCCCCTGACCCAGGGTTTCTCATTACCCTGCGATTGTCCCCGTTTTTAACCCCCGGGAATTGACCGAGGAGGCCGTCGGAACTGTTACACAGCCGATGCCCCAGGGACTGGAGAAGCAGGCCTCTTAAAGAGGGACCTTTAACTCTGTTTTTAACCGGCAAGAGCGTATTTTTACCGCTGGAAATTTTCTGGATATATTTGTCCAGGTCTTCCCTGAATAAGCGTTCACCATGAAATGGGACGCTAACCAGCCATTCTTTACAGGGGAGCTTCAGCAGACCAGTTTTTTGAGCCATAGAAGCCTACAGAAGTACTACAGATAGCGTAAGGCGGGAGGCCTGATGGATTGAATCCTTTATGGCGTCAACCGCAAAGCCTAAGGCTCTAGGTAGATCAGCTAGGGCAAGGGCCTGCTGATCTGTCAAGTCCCTCAAGACCTGTTTCAACTGATCCTTCACTGCTTAGCAGACCCCACTGCTGGTTGTGTCACCAAACTTGCTGTAGAAAGAAGCAGACTTTCATAAGGACTCCAATCTTTTATCTATTGGGTTCTTGAACATTTGGACATTATCCACTGGACATGTCAGTGATTTATACACACAAGAGATGGCTGCGTCCACTGTAGGGACCTTCCATTTTTTGATGAACTTATCCTCCATGGGATAGACCACCGGAAATCTCTTGGGGGAATAAATATTTTCTCAGGATGTTCCCAATCCTGGTAAATGAGCCCTTTCAGTAAAGGGTGAAGTGGAAAAGAACAGACAGTCTGGGGGCTTCTAGCGACCCCAACGAGGATACAGTAGTGGTTGATGGTTCCGCAAGGTGCATTTTTAAATGCTGATCGGACAATGTTAGTCAGAGACTGAACCCATAATCTTTCAGCTTGAGATGCTGAGAAAAGGTTCCCCCACTGTTGATTCCTCTATAACAGAATCAACCTCATCCTGATCCCCTTCAGGCAGGTCGATCCCTGTATGGGACTGTTGCTCTGCTAACAGGCACTTTGAAGGAGGAGACGGAGATCGGGCGTGCTTTCCCTGACAGGGAGGCAGCGATCAATGTTGACAATCTCTCTCTAATCCTCCCAGAGCTGAGGAAAAAACCTCCTCTGTTACATACACAGGAGCAGGTGAACTGAGGACAGCCACAGTACCAAGTACCCCTGCGGGGTCTCTACGGTCACTTACTTCTGAACTTCAGGGGAGACTGGTGCAGCAGAAGCATGCCCAAGATCCTCAGAGCCCGATGAGACCCCCTTCGCTTCCTGGAAGATTCAGTTCCGGAGCTTCTGGACGGCATATTCCTAAGCCTAAAGCTGAGGTATTCCAGCCCTAATACACCACTTTTACTGAGAATAGTCTAGCACAATTGCTGCTATATAACAGTTGGTGTCTACTAAAGTGCCTTTCTAGGGGATGCCTGCATCAACCGCCTCTGTGTGCCTTTATACTGTTGCTAGCTCTGTCTGTGCACTTCAATAGCCAGCTATGATTGTGCTTTAAAACACGCTGGACGCCCGCACATGCGCAGTAGCGCCGCGGCGCACACCGAGCGTCATCCACCCACTCCGCCCCTTTTTCCAGATCGCCTCTATATATAGAGGCGCGGGCACGTGCGCCTTCAGCGCCTTTTTTGAAAAAAAAATAAGGAGCTAGATGGGAGCCAGGGTCCCTGCCGCAGGGCCCGGGGATGGATGAGCGCAGCAACAGGGCAGAGGAGACAGCTTCCCAGCAGAGAACTTACCAACTGCCTGGATTTGATTTTGGAAGAAAAAAATCCACATTACAAGAAAAAGAACCATAGCGGCCTCTAGTGTCTAACACAGGTACCGCGGTCTTACACTTTTTTTTTTTTTTCTTGCCTACTATTAAAATTTTTACATTTTCTCAGTAGTAACAGGCATACACAGAATATTAGCGGGAATACCTTAGGTAACAGGCAGAAAGACAAAATAGGCTTGGGGGTCCCTCAATAGAACCAAGTTCCCGAGGGCCCCCACTTACCTTTTCCTCGCCACAGGACTCTGTTTGGTCCACAGAAGCCCAAACTTCACCTATCACGGCAGGCATTGTAATTAAACCTTCAGGGACCGGGTTCCCAAGGATTCCACTCCCCTGGACCTGTATAGCACCCTGCACAGAAAACATCTTGGTCGTGGGTATGACCAGAGCTCTGGATCCCAGGGTCCAGCCCTCCTAAGAGAGGCATTACAGGCAAAACCTTGCTCTTCTCTTGCAAGGCCCGGGTACCGACCGTTTAGCTATGAAGCTTTTTTGGTCGGATCCGGAATAGCTTACTGAGGCCCAAAAGAACCTGTACGCAAGCTCAGTGAAAAACACATGTTACTTCTTGGCCAACACCTTAGACACTGGCAAAAAACTGAGGTGCTCCCGGATGGGAGGGGCTTATATAGGGGAGGGTACTTCCGGTTTTGGAAGTTGCCAGTGCCAGCACCTGAAGGTATCTATATAACCCATTAGTAATGACTATGTCGCTCTGTGTCCCGTGATGTACGAGAAAGAAAGTCCCACACATGTGGTATCCCCGTACTCAGGAGAAGCAGCAGAATGTATTTTGGGGTGTAATTTCACATATGCCCATGGCACGTGTGAGCAATATATCATTTAGTGAAAACTTTGTGCAAAAAAAATAGTTTGTCATATTCCCGCAACTTGTGGCAAAATATAAAATATTCCATGGACTAATCATGCCTCTCAGTAAATAGCTTGGGGTGTCTACTTTCCAAAATGGGGTCATTTGGGGGGGTTTTGTGCTATTTTGGCATTTTATGGCCTTCGAAACTGTGATAGGTAGTGAGGAGTGAAATCAAAAATTTGCGCCCTTAGAAATCCTGAAGGCGGTGCTTGGTTTCCGGGGTCCCG
Organism: Rana muscosa; assembly: GCA_029206835.1. Lineage (NCBI taxonomy): Eukaryota > Metazoa > Chordata > Amphibia > Anura > Ranidae > Rana > Rana muscosa. The sequence continues at coordinate 52,462,181 of CM055128.1, read as the reverse complement.
TACGCGGCTAGGCTCCTAAAAACTCCCACACATGTGGTATCCCCGTACTCAGGAGAAGCAGCAGAATGTATTTTGGGGTGCAATTCCACATATAACCATGGCATGTGTGAGCAATATATCATTTAGTGACAACTTTTTGTAATTTTTTTATTTTTTTAGTCATTATTCAATCACTTGGGACGAAAAAAAAAAAATATTCAATGGGCTCAACATGCCTCTCAGCAATTTCCTTGGGGTGTCTACTTTCCAAAATGGGGTCATTTGGGGGGGTTTTGTACTGCCCTGCCATTTTAGCACCTCAAGAAATGAGATAGGCAGTCATAAATTTAAAGCTGTGTAAATTCCAGAAAATGTACCCTAGTTTGTAAACGCTATAACTTTTGCGCAAACCAATAAATATACGCTTATTGACATTTTTTTTTACTAAAGACATGTGGCTGAATACATTTTGGCCTAAATGTATGACTACAATTGAGTTTATTCGATTTTTCTTATAACAAAAAGTAGAAAATATAATTTTTTTTCAAAATTTTCGGCCTTTTTCCATTTATATCGCAAAAAATAAAAATCGCAGAGGCAATCAAATACCATTAAAATAAAGCTCTATTTGTGGGAAGAAAAGGACGCAAATTTCGTTTGGGTACAACATTGCATGTCCGCACAATTTACAGTTAAAGCAGCGCAGTGCAAAATTCTGAATTCACCTCTGGTCCTTTAGCTACCAAATGGTCCGGGGCTTAAGTGGTTAAAAAATATGTATTAGAATACATATTGGCCTAAATTGATGAAGAAATTCTATTTTAAATGTTTTTTTATTGGATGCGTTTTATAGCAGAAAGTAAAAAATATTGTTTTTTTTTCCAAATATGACAGTCTGTTTTTGTTTATAGCACAAAAAATAAAAACCATAGAGGTGATCGAATACCACCAAAAGAAAGCTCTATTCGTGGGGAAAAGGACATAAATCTTGTTTGGGTACAGCGGTGCATGACCGCGCAATTGTCAGTTAAATCAATGCAATGCCGTATCGCAAAAAATGGCCTGGTCATGAAACCCTTAATAAAAATAAAAAAAAGCTATTTTCTTCCAGCCTGGACTGGAAGTGACATCACAATGTCACTCTGGTCCTCCAAGACCATTAGCGTCGATCAAAGAGTGTTAACTCTTTGATTGCCTATGGGAGCAGCCTACAGGCAAGCCTGAGAAACACTGCTTCCGAAACTGTCCCAGCGGCTCATTAGCCCCTCGGACCGGTTTTATAAGAAAGCCAGCCACAAAAAAAAAAAAAAAGGTACTCGGGTCATGGTTAATATCTTCAGCCATAATCCCGGTAAACCACTTGCAAACCGCAACGTGTGCACAACCCCCCTAATACTTACCTTAGCTCTCGATTCAGCAACGTCTACGAGTGCATTGCCTCTGAGGACTCGCACTCCTGATTGGCTATTGGCAGCAACGGGTGCCATTGGTGCCCGCTGCTGTCAATTACAGCCAGTGAACCAATCAGGAGATGGAGGGAGCAGGGCCGAACAGCGGCTCCATGGGTCATCAGTTGAGCGTTATGGAAGAGGTCTGGTGCTAGAATTATTGGTCTTGCTTCAGTGTATTGCACGCAACATTTTCATGCGTAGGTGCCCCCGATGTGTGCGTTTACATTCGTACGTGCGTGTATGTGGGGGTTCGGGTTTTATTTGTGTAGGTATACATTTTTTACAATTAGAATAAAAACAATTTTTTTTTTTCTTCATGGCATAGGGGACACAAGGTCCCCTATTTGATGATTTTTTGGGTGACAGGTTCTCTTTAATGAGACACTTAGATTTTAAAAGACCGTGCAAGTCTCCCCTGTGCTCTACTTAATGTAATGCAATGCACATCGCATTACGTTCATTCCCGTCCTCGACCGCTGGGGACACTGACAACGGCGACCCGGAAGTGGCGCCATACATGGCTTCCGGGTCAGGATCAAGAAGGGGGAGGAGAGCGGACGTGTGCTCTCCTCCCTCCTCTCTCCCTGGCAGCGCCCGCTATTCCGGCCCCAGGCCCGTAGATGGGCAAGCAGATCCCGGGATACACAACGGTGGTGGGGGCACTTTACCGGCGAGAGACCTGCTGCTTGCCCGCAGGGCCAGGGCTGCCACTAGGTGAACTAGGCAGCCGCCTAGGACGCACTTCAGGCCTAGGCGGTGCAGCCACGGCCGCTGACTTCCCCCTACTAGCCTGGCCAGGAAATTTGAGGGGAGAGAAAGCAGCAGCCGTGGAGGACATCTGTTACGGCTGCAGCAGCTTAGCCGGTGGGGGACGAAACCGAGCCGGCTCCCGGGAGTCAGAAAACAGCTAGGGTGGCGGAGGAGGTGGGCACTGTGTCTCAGGATGGAGGAAAAGCTTCCCCGGGTGATTGATCAGTGTGAGTGAGTGCTCTGTCCCCCAAAGACTAGATTACCAGAACCCCCCCCCCCCCCACCACACTGAAAAGTGTGGCATACATTTGTATTCAGCCCCCCAGAGTAAATACTTTGTAAAACCTCCTTTCACTGCAATTACATCTGCAAGTCTTTTGGGGGATGCCTCTACCAGCTTTGCACATCTAGAGAGTGACATTTTTGCCCATTCTTCTTTGCAAAATATCTCAAGCTCTGTCAGATTGGATGGAGAGCGTCTGTGAACAGCAATTTTCAAGTCTTGCCACAGATTCTCAATGGATTTAGGTCTGGACTTTGACTGGGCCATTCTAACACATTAATATGTTTTGATCTAAACCATTCCATTGTAGCTCTGGCTGTATGTTTAGGGCCATTGTCCTGCTGGAAGGTGAACCTCCATCCCAGTCTCTTGCAGACAGGTTTTCTTCTAAGATTGCCCTGTATTTGGCTCCATCCATCTTCCCATCAACTCTGACCAGCTTCCCTGTCCCTGCTGAAGAAAAGCATCTCCACAACATGATGCTGTCACCACCATGTTTCACGGTGGGGATGGTGTGTTCAGGGTGATGAACAGTGTTAGTTTTTCGCCAAACATAGAGTTTTGCTTTTAGGCCAAAAAGTTACATTTTGGTCTCATCTGACCAGAGAACCTGCTTCCTGCCACATGTTTGCTGTGTCCCCCACATGGCTTCTCACAAACTGCAAATGGGACTTCTTATGGCTTTCTTTCAATAATGGCTTTCTTCTTGCCACTCTTCCACGACTAATAGTTGTCCTGTGGACAGATTCTCCCACCTGAGCTGTGGAGCTCTGCAGCTCCTCCAGAGTTACCATGGACCTCTTGGCTGCTTCTCTGATCAATGTTCTCCTTGCCCAGCCTGTCAGTTTAGGTGGACGACCATGTCTTGGTAGGTTTGCAGTTGTGCCATACTCTTTCCATTTTCGGATGATGGATTGAACAGATCCAGATCCGTGAGACATCCGCTGACATCGCGGGCGAGTAGGACAGGTAAGTGTCCTTATTAAAAGTCAGCAGCTACAGTGTTTGTAGCTGCTGACTTTTAAAAAATAAAATCGTGGGTGGAATCCCCTCTTTAAAATAATCAATGACATAATGTATATAGATGTTTTCTTTTAATATAAGAATTCTTATATAGATTTTAAATTGGTTTCTTTACAAAAGATCGAGTTCCATCCCCCGCCACCAACGGGAAGCCTCTGTGACAGGACCAGTCTGTGGCTAGTCTCTACAGCAGTACCTCATCCGCAGTCAGCCTCCATAGCCAAATCTGTTATTGGCGAGTCTCCATAGTGGGATCAGATGATGGCGAGTCTCCATGGCATGACCCCATCTGCAGTGAGCCTCCAAAGTGGGATTAATCGGCAGCGGGCTTCTATGGCCGGACCCCATCTGTGGCGAATCTCCATAGATTGGCCATAGGTGGGGAAGCTCACCACAGAGAGGCCAAGTCTCCACGCGTGGAACCAGCCCGAGGCCAAGTCTCCACGCGTGGAACCAGCCCGAGGCCAAGTCTCCACGCGTGGAACCAGCCCGAGGCCAAGTCTCCACGCGTGGAACCAGCCCGAGGCCAAGTCTCCACGCGTGGAACCAGCCCGAGGCCAAGTCTCCACGCGTGGAACCAGCCCGAGGCCAAGTCTCCACGCGTGGAACCAGCCCGAGGCCAAGTCTCCACGCGTGGAACCAGCCCGAGGCCAAGTCTCCACAACAGTACCTAAATCTGGGGCGAGCCTCCACAGCGGGACCAGTCGAGGGCGAGCCTCCACAGCGGGACCAGTCGAGGGCGAGCCTCCACAGCGGGACCAGTCGAGGGCGAGCCTCCACAGCGGGACCAGTCGAGGGCGAGCCTCCACAGCGGGACCAGTCGAGGGCGAGCCTCCACAGCGGGACCAGTCGAGGGCGAGCCTCCACAGCGGGACCAGTCGAGGGCGAGCCTCCACAGCGGGATCGGTGGGCCGCAAGCCTCCACAGCGGGATCGGTGGGCCGCAAGCCTCCACAGCGGGATCGGTGGGCCGCAAGCCTCCACAGCGGGATCGGTGGGCCGCAAGCCTCCACAGCGGGATCGGTGGGCCGCAAGCCTCCACAGCGGGATCGGTGGGCCGCAAGCCTCCACAGCGGGATCGGTGGGCTGCTAATCTTTACAGCAGTACCTCATCTGTGGCTGGGTCAATCGGGGGCGAGACCCCGTGGCTGGGTCAATCGGGGGCGAGACCCCGTGGCTGGGTCAATCGGGGGCGAGACCCCGTGGCTGGGTCAATTGGGGGCGAGACCCCGTGGCTGGGTCAATTGGGGGCGAGACCCCGTGGCTGGGTCGGTCAGCAGCTAATCTCTACATCAGTACCTCATCTGCAATAAAGGATTGCTCAGCGACTCTTCGGCAGGACCTGATCTGTGTTGAACCTCCATAGATAGACCCATCCCCAATAACAATGAGCTCTATAGTCCCATAAGATTAGCAGAATCACAGCACTTCCCCCACATTTCTGTACACTGATCCCACCATAACAATACTCTGACACCACAACACGAATCCCTCTTCAGAGTCCCCATCACCTCACCTGATAACGCAGCAGCTCTCCTACATCCATTTCTACCGGTGCAGCACAGCGCTGTAAAGCGAAGAAGCCTCTACCGTAAACTGCTCCGTCGTGATGAGTCAGATTTGGCGACCCGTACTGTGGAGGAGTGCGGGGTGTAGCAAGATGGCGGCGACGGAACGTCACTTCCGTTACAAACTCTGACGGGCCGCCTAATCTGACGAAACACTGTAAAACAAACTGGAATGGCTGGCGGTGAAACAATAAAGTTTTGTTTGGGCTGTTCAGAAATAGCAGTAGTAAAGTTCTGGCCATGGCTGAGCTTCAGGAATAAAATCCACTTTGTTTTAGAATTTGAAGTATGAAGTGAACTTGTTCCTCTACAACATAAATCACAATGTGCATACACCTGATCTGTGCATTTACATTTTAATGCACCACAATGCACAGATCTGTGTGAGAAAAATAATATCCATTTATCTATTATCCCCTTCAAGCTAAAAGGGGCGTTTTAGTGAATTGTCACCGCAAGGACACAGAAAACAATTGTTATCTGTGTGTCCCATTCCCACGGCAACAGACGCAGTATTGAGCTGTGCTGCGATAATAGACATGCTGCATTTTATCGCAGCGCACTGTACAGAATCGCATGGAATTGTACAGCAGGTCAACAAAATTAACACCGCATCTGATTCGCACAGGAATCGCATCCCTATTCCTGTGCACATCACATGCGATGCCTGTGTGGTGCGATTTGAGCCATAGAAGGTAGAGGGGAAGCTGTCGCCATTAAGAGACTATCCGCCTAATTACCAGGGACCACAGTGAGTAACTGAAGCAAGTACCGGCGTAGCATTCTCACCAACCGGGGACGGTGAAGAATTGGGAAACTTCAGTGGGAATCAAGCCAGGGACTCAGCCAGCTTGATTCCAAGATGAGCCTCTCTGCAGCTTCACAGAGAACTGCAGGAATTGACAAGGGAGTTCTGTCCTCCTGTCTGCTGCCAAGTTTGCCAACTGCTGAGACAAGGTGAGGGCGGAGACAAGGGCAGTGCTGCAACTGCAGGAGAGGTACGAGGGCTACATGGAATGGCCTGGTGGGCCAGATTCGGCCTGCGGGCTTTGTGTTTGACACATATGCATTACGGTAAAAGACCTTCAGCTTTTGGAACCACCTAAAGGTCACTTTATGCTTAGTTAGATCTAGGCTGGAATTCTACTTTAACGACTTGCCAACTGGCTCACGCGGACATACGGTGGCAAAGTGTTTCGTTCTCGCGAATCGCCATATGAGTACGTCTGTACCTTTAAGGGCGAACTCGGTGCACGTGATTGCGTGTACAAGAGCAGGAACAGGGATTTGTGTGTGTAAACACACAAATCCCTGTTTTGTCAGGGAAGAGGAGACATATTGTTTGTTCCTACTAAGTAGGAACAACGATATGTCTCCTCTCCCAGTCAGTCCTATCCCCTCACAGTTAGAACACACCCAGGGAATACACATTTAACCACTTGATCACCCCTTAGTGTTAACCCCTTCCCTGCCAGTGACATTTACACAGTAATCAGTGCATTTTTATAGCTCTGATCGCTGTATAAATGTCAATGGTCCCAAAAATGTGTCAAACGGGTCAGATCTGTCCGCCGCAATGTCGCAGTACCACAAAAAATCGCAGATCACCGCCATTACTAGTAAAAAAAATAATAATAAAAATGCCTTAAATATGCCATAAATCTTTCCCCTATTTTGTAGACGCTATAACTTTTGCGCAAACCAATCAATATACGCTTATTGCGATCTTCTTTACCAAAAATATGTAGAAGAATATATATTGGCCTGAACTGAGGAAGAAATTTGTTTTTTAAAAACATTTTGGGGATATTTATTATAGCAAAAAGTAAAAAATATTGTTTTTATTTCAAAATTGTTGCTTTTTTTTGGTTTATAGCGCAAAAAATAAAAACCACAGAGGTGGTCATCAAATACCACCAAAAGAAAGCTCTAATTGTGGGAAAAAAGGATGTCAATTTTGTTTGGGTAAAGCGGTGCACGACCGCGTAATTGTCAGTTAAAGTGACGCAGCGCCGTATCTAAAAAAATGTCCAGGTCATTAAGCAGCCAAATCTTCTGATCTGTAAGTGGTTAACCACCACTGGGTTTTTTAATTTTACTATATAAAGCAGTGGTCTCCAAACTGCAGCTCATGGGCCAAATGCAGCCCTTTACTTGCTTTTATCCAGCCCTCAGGGCACTATTCCTCCCACTGTCACCTACAAGGGGGCACCATTCCTTCCACTGACACCAGCAATAGAGTACTATTCCTCCTACTGACACTAACAATGGGGCACTATTCCTTCTACTGACACCAACAATGGGGCACTATTCCTCCCACTGATAAAAACAATTAGGCACTATTCTTCCCACTAATACCACATTTTGGAAAGCAAACTCTTCTAAAGCCACGTACACACGACCAGTTTTCTCGGCAAGAAAACAGCTGGGAGAGCTTTTTTCAGAGAAAATCTTTCGTGTGTATGGTTTCTCGGCAGGAAAACTGCCGGGAATCTCAACAAGAAAAATAGAGAACCTGCTCTCTATTTTTCTCATCGGGATACTCGGCAGAGTGTTTCCTGCCGAGAAACCCGGTCGTCTGTATGCTTACCTGTCCCATGTAAGCCCGCGCATGCTCAATGAGACTTTGACGCATGCGCAGTAGCATACAAGGGTAGTGTAGAGTGTAGCAAGATGGCGGCGACGGCTCTTCGTAGTCCATGATGTCACCGCGTTCTTGCCATTCAAAAGAACGACGGTTCTTTTGAATGGTCGTCAGTACACAGAGCTTGGCAAGACAAGCTTGCCAGGAATCCCGTTGAGAAAAGCAACGTTTTTTTTCGACGGGATTCCCGCCCGTGTGTACAGGGCTTTAGAGGCATAGGGAGTCTTTTGAAGACTCCACAACTTTTTGGAAAATGCGGAATGAAAATAATAATGTATTTTTTCTTAACACAAACTATTTTGTTAATAAGATATTTGTAATGCACAGCATAGGCATACTTAGAATTACACTCCAAAGCACATTTTGCCTCTCGAGTACGGTGATACCACATGTGTGAGACTTTTACAAAGCTTAGCCACTTAGAAGGGCCCAAAATCCAAGAAGCACCTTCAGGTGTTCTAGGGCAATAAATTACACATCTAATTTCCTGGCTACCTATCATATTAAAGAACAATGTGACTGGCTGCATTATTAGGGCTCGTTCACACATGAGGTTGGGCGGACTCGCGGTTAAGCCATAGTACATACTGCTCAGTGACTGCCCTGCCACTATATACTGCCCTAGCCTGCCACTCCATACTGCTCATTGACCACCCTGCTGATTCATAATGCTTGCCGCTAAGGAAATGTACTGTAGCAGAATACATTTTCACCTAAACTTATAAAGTAAGATTATTTATTTGGAAAATTTCATAACAGAATCTAAGAAAAATATGGGTTTTTTTACAAATTTTTTTGTATTTTTCCGTTTATACAGCAAAAAATAGAAAAAAAAACTGTGGCGATTAAATACCACCAAATGAAAGCTCTATCTGGCTAAAAAATTATAAAAATGTAATTTGGATACAGTGTTGGATGACTGCGTAATTGGCATTCAAAGTGTGACAGCGCTTAAAACTTAAAAATGGGATGGGCAGGAAGGGTTGAAAGCGTAAGGTATTGAGGTGGTTAAGATAACATTTGGGTTGATGAGTGCACACATTAGCATGATAGCGATCTTTTTTCACAGGGTTGCGATCCAAGTTTGGTCCTGCATACAGTTACCTATAAAAATGGATGGCTGGGTACAGCTGTATGTGGGTATACGCCAGTACCTCAAGTAAACATGCCTATAGCATACAGGCTTATTCCCAGAGAAATCAATGTCTGCATGCAGCTCTATGCAAGTATATATTGGGCGCACAGCCATTCATTTCTATGAATGGCTGTACTTAGCCCCTGTACGAAAAATGACAAAACTTTACAGTGTCTGTATGCATTTGGCTTCCTTTTGTGACATTCGTGTAAGTTTAGGTTTCTCCTCCAGCCTTAAATTAGACTCATGTTAGGTCAATGGGCAGGCGGATGTAGACAGTTGTGCATCCAATTACACCTGATTACCTCTGAGTTTATCTAGACCAGTGGTCTCCAAACTGCGGCCCAGATGTGGCTCCTAGCTTGCCTTTATCTGGCCCTTGGAGCACTATTCCTCCCACTGACACCATCGATGGGACACTATTACTCCCACTGACACCATCAATGGGGCACAATTCCTCCCGCTGACACCATCAATGGGGCACAATTCCTTCCACTGACACCATCAATGGGGCACAATTCCTCCCACTGGCACCATCGATGGGGTACTATTCATCTCACTGACACCATCAATGACATCAATGAGGCACTATTCCTCCCACTGACCCCATTATTGGGGCACTATTTCTTCTACTGACACCATCGATAGGGCCCTATTCCTCCCAATGATACCATCAATGGGGCACTATTTCTCTTGCTGAAACCAATGATGGGACACTATTCCTTGCACTGACACCATCAATGGGGCACTTTTCCTCCCACTGACACCATCAATGGGGCACTTTTCCTCCCACTAACACCATCAATGGGGCACTATTCCTCCCACTGATACCAAGAATGGAGCATTGGTTGCTCCCACTGACACCGGGGCATTTTCTACCGCCACAGTCTGGCACCCCTAAAGCCTGAAGGACAGTAAACTGGCCCTTTGTTTAGAAAGTTTGGAGACCCCTGTTCTAGACCCTGACAAAAAAAAACTGAAAAGGTTTGTTTCTTTTTCTGGTCCTTTGGATCTAAATGTCACAAATTGGAGGTTAAAGGATGTTAACAGATGCACATACTGTATATTTACCTACCCATAGACCTAACATGGGCCCAGTTTCAGACTGGATGAAAGACTTGAATAGACACAAAAGTGACATCTGTTCTGTTCTGCTCTAATTTAGTAGATGACTTGTTCCCCAGTCCCCTGCTGACCAGAATAAACACCACCCATGTGAAAGGACCCTAAAAATATAACAAATTAAAAAATAAGCATAAAAAAAAACTAAGGAGAGAAGGTGGGGAAGGAGTTGATTTGAGGTTGAGTAGAGCTAACTAAGATTTAATAAGTGGCTAAGGATAATATTTTGCTTAATTTTCTTATTTTATCTGCGCAGAAATTAAAGACGATAAATAAAATGTAAGGGCTCTTTCACACGGAGGTCCGTTCAGGTCCGCCTGTCAGTTTTTTAGGCGGACCTGAAATGGATCCTCCATGCACCCCTATGGAGGCACGGATGTCAGCGGTGACATGTCCGAAAAGTGTGACGGAGGAAAATCCTATTTTTCCTTCCTTCTGCGGAGCGGATCGGATAACAACGGACTCTACGGTCCGTCGTCATCCGATTCCCCATAGGGGAGAGCGGCGCTCTGACAGGGCGGCCCCTGCACAGTGTGCGGGGACCGCCTAGTCATCCGCCGGCTCAGCGGGGATCAACGGAGCGATCCCCGCTGAGCAAGCGGAGCTTCACGGGGCGGATCTTCACGGATCCGTCCCGTCTGAAAGAGGCCTAACAATAGTGTTGTTACATTGTTTATTGTTTTCTAATGACAGGTCCAACACTGTTCTGAAGCTTCATTTTAAACAGCAGCTGCTGTTAGATACAGAGTTATTCCCGGCTGTATTTTTGACAGCCAGGACTTGCTGGCAATAGTGGCTGGAGGTGTGGCGCAGGAAAAAGATGAACAGTAATTTGTTGGAATTTGTTAGGGCATACTCCTTACACCCAAAGTCCACAAATGGTTATGCAGATGATGGTAATAACATTTCCTTATATACAGGTGAAACATTTTGAAATGAAATACAGTAAAGAGAACAGTGAGTGACTGATAAAAAAAAAAGTGAAATTGTGTGAAAAATGACTTTCAGGAAACCCAAAATGTGTTACTGTTACTGTACATCGGACCAATGTAATTATGTATATACAGTGCAACCTTGGATTACAAGCATAATCCTTTCCAGGAGAATGCTTGTACTCCAAAGCACTCGCATATCAAAGCGAGTTTCCCCATAGAAGTCAATGGAAACAAAAATTATTTGTTCCATATTGACTTCTATGTCATGCAATACCGCATGTGGCCAGAGGTGGTGGGGCGCGCCGTGGAGACTCGGAAATGCTCGGAGATCGTTCGACTGCCCTCAGAAACCCCCGGAAAGGCTCGGAAACACTCGGGAACAGAGTATTTCCGAGTATTTCTGAGTGTTTCCGAGTATTTTTGAACGGCTCCGAACGGCACTGGCGCCCCCGCACCTCTGGCCAAATGCAGTACTGCACACCGCAGAGGCTTAAATCCTGCTTGTTTTGTGAGACAACACTCGCAAACCGAGTCAGGATTTAAAAAAAAATATTGCTCGTATTGCGAAACCCTCGTTAACCGCGTTACTCGCAATCCGAGGTTCCACTGTACTTTACCTGGCTGAACCCCACTGGAAGATGAAAATCACTGAAATAGACATTGCTACTCCAGTGGTCTCCACTAGCTTCTGGGTTCCATGCTGCCGGCTGCCCTGCTACATTCTGAACATAGGAGTTTGGCCGCTCAGCACAGGAGCCATTTAGAGAATGTTTGGATTTTCTCAATGAATGTAAAACATTCTCTAATTGGACAAGGTGCAGAGATGGGGCAGTGACATCACGCTCTTCACCTCATCCAATCAGTGAATGCTTTCCAGTAATTCAGAAAATGCAAAGCATTCTCTTAAAGTGGTTGTAAACCCACTTTTGCAACTTGCACCTACAGGTAAGCCTAGATTAAGGCTTACCTGTAGGTGCAAGAAATATCTCCTAAACCTACACGGTTAAGGAGATATTTACTAAAATCACAGGCGCCACTGTCTACGGGGCATGCGCGCCGTAGACAACGGCGCATTCATGGGGTTGATCCCATTCACAAATTCGGCTAAGTCCCAGCAATGCTTGGGCTTAGTCGAATTTGATGGCTCCCGCGCGCATGCGCGGAGTCACGTCTTTGCCGCTCCGGCCAATCACAGCGCCGGAGTGGCGCTGTGATTGGCTGGAGCGGCGATACCCGGAAGTAACATTCCGGCTATCGCCGCAGCGATGGCTTCGGCTGGAGAGAGGGACACGGACGGCTTCTGGGGCCCCGATCTAAGGTAAGTGGTACATAATGAGCTAGTATGCTAGTCATACTAGCTCATTATAGCTTTGTCTTGCAGGTGGGGTAAAAAAAAAATAAAAAAATTATGGGTTTACAACCACTTTAATGGTGCCTGTGCCAAGTGGTCAACCTCCTGTGTTCAGAATGCAACAGGGAAGCTGCTCGGGACCCAGAAGCAAGTTCAGATCACTGAAATAGTGATGTTTACTTCAGTGATTTCCAGCTTCTAGAGGGATCCTACAGGCATAGTATATACTGTACATACACTATATTACCAAAAGTATTGTGACACCAGCCTTTACATACACGTGAACTTTAATGACACCCCAGTCTTAGTCTGTAGGGTTCAATATTGAGTTGGCTCATCCTATGCAGCTATAACAGCTTCAACTCTTCTGGGAAGGCTGTCCACAAGGTTTAGGAGTGTGTCTATGGAAATGTTTGACCATTCCTCCAGAAACGCATTGCAATGCAGCCTACCAGCACTTATCAATGCAGCCTACCAGCGCCCATCAATGCAGCCTACCAGTGCCCATCAATGCAGCCTACCAGTGCCCATCAATGAATGTTTGCTTGCTTCCATTCATTCGGGAGTCAGGACACAGACACAGTCCTCTGCTGCTGCTGCGCCTCTGACACTATGTGCGAACGGAACGGTGGCTGCCTGCTGATGCTGAGACTTAGTTGCTGAGCTGCAGAGAGAAGAGAGTAGAAACACCATTGGCCAGGCGCCCTAGGCAGCAGTGCGCCCAAGGCGGCTGCCTAGTTTGCCTAGTGGTAGCACCGGCCCTGGCTCCAACACTACCCAGAAGTCAGAAACCTGCTGGGCTTTTGGCCATGATGGTAGGGTTTGGGAGGCCGCCAGCCGCTTGCACTTTATGCCTGCAGCAGTATATATCTAATTTTAATGGCAGGGTACATTAAAACGCACTGTTTTGCCTTCAAATAAAATGATAATGTAGCGGGTATGTACTTTCCTGGGTGTAAATTTGAACTTGGCAGAGACATCAGTGATGTGTAATTCCCTGCAGCCCAGCGGGTGGCGCTGTCGCTCTGGGCTGGGGTTGAATCATTGCTGTGTGCCGGGCTTCCTTTTTGTCCTCCCTCGGCAGTGGTATGGTGGGGCGGGGAACCCGCTGTGCTTGCTGGGAGAGGGTATAAAAAGGCCAGCCATCTTTGTCACGGGGTCGAGTCCCAGGCACCTTCAGCCTGAGGGCGGTGGTTCGTGTCGGTCCTTTAGGCGCCCTAGGCCTAGAGGACGTCCGGAGGTGGTGTTCCATCCCAGGCACCTTTAGCCTGGGGTGAGGTACTCGGATGGAGGTCTGGAGCTCAGTGCCCAACACTGAGTTCCGCGAGGGAAGGAGATCCTAGGGTACCCAGGGATTGGGTACCCGAATCCGGAAGGCGTAATGGACTGAGGGGAGCTCCTCACTCGAAGACCTGGTGCAGCATATTGCCAGTGACGGGTGAGTCTCTCATTGGAGACCGCCTGGAGGGAAATCCCCCCTCACTCGGGGACCGCAACTCACTTTCAGGGAGGAAAGTGGAGAACACATTGTGTCTGGGCCTATTCGCATTGTGACAGCAGGAAGGTAAAGTCACCTGGTTGCATCCAGGGGGGTAGATATATTTCGCCCAGATTCAGGCTTTACGCTGACTTATACAGCTAGGTGGAGAGTTGTATAAGCCCAGCTGAGACTAGTGGGCTCATGGATGACTCATACCTCTAGGGAGAGTGTGGGGCGTCGTACAGACAGGGAGTTGATGAGGCCAGCTGAAGCTTGTCAGCTCATTTAGGCCTCTATAAAAACTCCCAGATTCATTAGATGTTAGCTCATGCCTGGAAGCAGACCTGTGTGGACTGTCTAGGGAGAGTGAACCCCTGTGCGGTGAGAGAAAGCCTGTGTGGCTATATTTTGCTTGGACATTTAAAACCAGGGACTAGGACAGCACTAGGCTGATCCCAGTCGTTAGTTAGGAAACCTGTAAGTTTAGTTAGAGGTCAAGTTGACCAGGATTTATTTTGTTTATGTTTTTTTTGCCTTGCTGTGTTTTTGTCACTGTAAATAGAAAATAAACCGCACCTTTTTGATTTTGAAAACCACAACCTCCGTCTGCTGGGCCTGTTTTGGGTGGGGAGCCCATCCCGGGGGTCACACATACCCGCTGCCGAGCTAGCCCCCTCACAGTTGGTGGAGAATGCGGGCAGTTTTTTTTAAGCCAGCATGGAGGAGATACTGAAGCAGCTGGCTCTAGCAAATGCCAATCAACAGCAGACAAATGCAGGTTTGCAAAAGAGCCTTGCAGCTCATCAACAGAGCCTTGCAGCTCAACAACAGAACTTCGCAGCCCAGCAGCAAGCTCATCAACAGAGCCTTGCAGCCCAGCAGCAAGCTCACCAACAGAGTCTGGAAGCTCAGCAACAAGCCCAGCAGCAATCTGAGGCCCGCTTCATAGACCTGTTACAGAAGCAAGAGCAGAGACTACAACAAATGGAAGCAGTAATGCAGCAACGTCCGCAGACCAGTGAGGAAAGCCGTCCCACTAATACCGCGTCCTTTGGGGTGAGTCGTTTATTGACAAAAATGACTGGAGAGGATGATCCAGAGGTATTTTTGACCACATTTGAAAGGACTGCTGAAAGAGAAAAGTGGCCTGAGGAGCAGTGGGCTGGACTGGTGGCTCCTCTGTTAACTGGTGAATCGCAGAAGGCTTACTATGACCTGGAGCCTGACCAAGCAAAAGACTATGTGATGCTAAAAGCTGAGATATTGGCAAGGCTGGGTGTCACCCAGGCTGTCCGGGCTCAGCGTGTGCATAACTGGACTTTCCAGCTTGGAAAACCCCCCAGGTCTCAAATGTATGATCTCATTCACCTGAGCAGAAAGTGGCTACAGCCAGAGACTTTGTCCGCACCAAAGATTGTGGAACGTGTTGTAATGGATCGGTTTTTGAGAGCTCTTCCTACTGCCATCCAAAAGTGGGTAAGCCATGGAGACCCAGAGACGGCCGATGGTCTTGTGGATCGTGTGGAGAAATACTTGGCTACAGAGAACCTGACGGCCTCTTCCAGAGACACTCGGACTTTCCACCCTAAGACCAGACCATCCCCAGGGGCGGATAAGAGGATTCCAAGGGGTGAGGGTGGAGAGAGTGAGAGGGTGGGAGCTCTACCCCAAGTTTGGCGAGAACAGCCTGGGAAATCAGCGGCTCAAGAGGCGGCAAGAAGGATCATTTGCTACCGCTGCCGGCAAGCGGGACATATTGCAGCAAATTGCCCGGTTGTGGAGGAACCCATGCAGTGTGACTTTCTGACGGGCAGACGTCAGTCGCTGTGTGCGACAGTCGCATGCACTGCCATTCGGGGAACTGAGAAACATTTATGCAAAATGTGTATTAATGGTAGAAATGTTGTGGTATTGCTGGATTCAGGTAGCCTTGTGACCCTGATAAAGGCTGAGTTAGTTAAAACAGAGGTCTCTGGGAATAGCAAGGTAGCCGTTATTTGTGTGCATGGGGACACCCGAGAGTATCCAGTGACTACGGTGTGTTTCGAGACCCCCAAAGGTACCCTCTCTCATCCAGTGGGCTTAGTATCTCAGTTACCGCATGACGCCATTGTGGGAAGGGATTTTCCGAAGTTCTGGGAACTGTGGGATGATCCTGAGCCCCCCACTGGTGCCCCTATGTACCAGGAATGTGATAGCCAGAACTCCCCTGAGAGTGGTGAGGACTCTCCGGAATTTCCCTTGTCAGTATTGGCAGGGGAGACTCAAGAAACTGGAGAGGAGCCCACCTCCTCAGACGAAAACCTACCGTCTGTGGAGTTTTCTGATCTTGAGGTTCACAGGGAAAACTTTGCCACAGAACAGTTGAAAGACCCCGCCCTAATAAAGGCACGGGAAAACGTAGTGAAAATAGATGGCGAGTTAGTGAACCCAGATAATACTGGCACTTACCCATACTTCAGCGTAGAGAAGGACCTACTGTATCGGGTGGCAAAAAGGGCAGAAGAAACCGTTGAGCAGCTTGTGGTGCCCAAACCTTACAGGAAGTTGGTGTTGGAGTTGGCCCATGGGCACATTCTTGGAGGTCATCTGGGGACAGAGAAAACCCGAGAGAGGGTATTACAGAGATTCTATTGGCCTGGGGTGATGAAGGACATAGAAAATTATTGTTCCTCCTGCCCTGTGTGTCAGAGGTCGGCCCCGATGCCACATTTCCGTAGCCCGCTGGTCCCTCTACCCATCATTGAGGTCCCGTTTGAGAGAATCGCAATGGATTTGGTAGGTCCTATAATCAAGTCCGCTAGGGGGCACCAGTACATATTGGTTATAATGGACTATGCCACCCGTTATCCAGAAGCGATCCCTCTCAGAAATACCTCGGCCAAAACCATAGCCAAAGAGCTATCTCTTGTTTTTAGCCGGGTGGGTATTTGTAAAGAACTGCTTACGGACCAAGGTACACCCTTTATGTCCCGGGTTATGAAAGAGCTGTGTAAATTGTTCAAAGTGACGCAATTGCGTACATCTGTGTATCACCCCCAAACCGATGGGCTGGTTGAAAGATTCAACAAAACCCTAAAACAAATGTTGAAGAAAGTGGTGGATAGAGATGGAAGGGATTGGGACTGTCTACTTCCTTATTTGATGTTTGCTATTAGGGAGGTGCCCCAATCCTCTACGGGATTCTCCCCCTTTGAGTTACTGTATGGGAGACACCCAAGAGGGCTGTTGGATATTGCCAAGGAAACTTGGGAAAGTGAGAGTTCTCCCCACAGGAGTGTGATTGAGCATGTCGCCCTGATGCAAGATCGAATTGCACAGGTAATGCCCATCGTGAAGGAACATTTGGCCCAAGCGCAGTTGGCACAGCAGAGAGTGTACAACCGTGGAGCCAAGACCCGTACCTTTTCCCCGGGGGATAGGATATTGGTACTTGTCCCTACGGTTGAAAGTAAATTCCTTGCCAAATGGCAAGGCCCCTACGAGATAATGGAAAAAGTGAGCGAAGTGAATTACAAGGTCAGACAACCAGGAAGGCGAAAGCCCGAACAGATCTATCACGTTAATCTGTTGAAAGCCTGGAGGGATAGAGAGTCCCTAGTCGCAGACACTTGGTCACCAGCTCAAACTGGTTGCGTGATTCCTGAGGTTGGAATCGCAGCCACCTTGTCACAACCCCAACAACAGGAGGTTAAGGAGTTTGTACTTCGCAACAAGGAGGTATTCTCTGAGCTGCCGGGACAAACATCTGGGGTAGAGCATGACATTATTACCCCGCCCGGTGAAAGGGTGAAGTTAAAACCCTATCGGATCCCAGAGGCCCGACGGGAGGCAATACGGGAGGAAGTACAGAGAATGCTGAACTTAGGGGTGATAGAGGAGTCCCAAAGTGATTGGTCTAGTCCCATTGTGTTGGTGCCTAAACCGGATGGGAGCTGGCGATTTTGTAACGATTTTCGTCAGTTGAACAAAGTTACAAAATTTGACACCTACCCCATGCCACGTATAGATGAGTTGATCGACCGGCTGGGAACAGCCCGATACATGACGACTCTTGACCTCACAAAAGGGTATTGGCAAATCCCCCTGGCCAAGTCGGCCAAAGAGAAAACCGCATTTGTAACCCCAGACGGGGCGTTCCAATATAAAAGAATGCCGTTCGGGTTACAGAATGCGCCGGCCACATTCCAGCGGAAAATGGACCAGATGCTGAGGCCCCATCGGAAGTATGCTGCGGCTTACCTGGATGACATAATTGTCCATAGCACAGATTGGGCCTCACATCTGCCAAAAGTGCAAGCAGTCCTGGACTCTGTTCGGGAAGCAGGGTTTACGGCTAACCCCAAGAAGTGTACCATTGGGCAGGAGGAGGCCAAATATCTTGGGTACACCATTGGGAGGGGAGTAATAAAACCCCAACTCAACAAAGTCGAGGCCATCCAGAGTTGGCCACGTCCCAACAGCAAGAAGCAGGTACGAGCCTTTCTGGGAATCGCTGGGTATTATCGGCGATTCATTCCCCACTTTGCTTCTAAGGCTGTGCCCCTAACCAACCTGACGAAGGGGAAAGGGTCGGTCATGATTAAATGGACCCCCGAGGCTGAGGCAGCATTCCAATTCTTGAAACAAGCCTTATGTAGCCAGCCAGTGTTGTACTCACCCGACTTCTCTAGAGACTTTGTCGTACAAAGTGATGCGTCAGATGTGGGGTTAGGAGCAGTATTGTCCCAGGTCTGGAACGGGGAAGAGCACCCAGTCATTTACCTCAGCAGGAAGTTGAAGTCCCATGAGGTAAATTACGCCACCGTTGAAAAGGAGTGTTTAGCGGTGAAGTGGGCTCTAGATTCCCTTCGGTACTACCTGCTAGGTAGGCACTTTGACATGGTTACGGATCACGCTCCGTTAAAGTGGATGGCTCAAAACAAGGAAACAAATAGAAGAGTGAATAGGTGGTTCCTGGCCCTCCAGGAATTCAACTTCACAGTAAAGCATCGCCCTGGCGTTCAAATGGGGAATGTGGATGCTTTGTCTCGAGTACATGAATGCCTGATTGCTGGTGTTCCAACCCCGAGGTTAAAACAAGAGGGGGGGGTATGTGACAGCAGGAAGGTAAAGTCACCTGGTTGCATCCAGGGGGGTAGATATATTTCGCCCAGATTCAGGCTTTACGCTGACTTATACAGCTAGGTGGAGAGTTGTATAAGCCCAGCTGAGACTAGTGGGCTCATGGATGACTCATACCTCTAGGGAGAGTGTGGGGCGTCGTACAGACAGGGAGTTGATGAGGCCAGCTGAAGCTTGTCAGCTCATTTAGGCCTCTATAAAAACTCCCAGATTCATTAGATGTTAGCTCATGCCTGGAAGCAGACCTGTGTGGACTGTCTAGGGAGAGTGAACCCCTGTGCGGTGAGAGAAAGCCTGTGTGGCTATATTTTGCTTGGACATTTAAAACCAGGGACTAGGACAGCACTAGGCTGATCCCAGTCGTTAGTTAGGAAACCTGTAAGTTTAGTTAGAGGTCAAGTTGACCAGGATTTATTTTGTTTATGTTTTTTTTGCCTTGCTGTGTTTTTGTCACTGTAAATAGAAAATAAACCGCACCTTTTTGATTTTGAAAACCACAACCTCCGTCTGCTGGGCCTGTTTTGGGTGGGGAGCCCATCCCGGGGGTCACACATACCCGCTGCCGAGCTAGCCCCCTCACAGCATCCACACCTCCTTTCCTGTTCTGTTTCTACCAAGAGAGTTCAACTGATTGTGTTCATTCAAGAAGAATAAAGGAGTGTTGAACTTTAATGGTGTGGGGCTCATTTCCTGACAGACATCGTTCAAGGTAACTCTTGGTGGAGGCTCCAGGTGCACAACACTGACCCGAAGGTAAAAGAACTTTGCTTACACCACTCTGACACCTGTGATGAAGGCCAGGCGTGGTGTGAGGTACTCGGATGGAGGTCTGGAGCTCAGTGCCCAACACTGAGTTCTGCGAGGGAAGGAGATCCTAGGGTACCCAGGGATTGGGTACCCGAATCTGGAAGGCGTAATGGACCGGGGGGAGCTCCTCACTCGAAGACCCGGTGCAGCAGATTGCCAGTGACGGGTGAGTCTCTCACCGGAGACCGCCTGGAAGGAAATCCCCCCTCGCTCGGAGACCGCAACTCACTTTCAGGAAGGAAAGTGGAGAACTACATTGTGTCTGGGCCTATTCGCATCCACACCTCCTTTCCTGTTCTGTTTCTACCAAGGGAGTTCAACTGATTGTGTTCATTCGAGAAGAATAAAGGAGTGTTGAACTTTAATGGTGTGGGGCTCATTTCCTGACAGACATTGTTCAAGGTAACTCTTGGTGGAGGCTCCAGGTGCACAACACTGACCCGAAGGTAAAAGAACTTTGCTTACACCACTCTGACACCTGTGGTGAAGGCCAGGCGTGGTGTCCCCGCTCCCTTCCCCTCTGGAGGTACCCCTAGACAAGAGACAGACGAGCTGAGAGAGAAGAAAGAGGGGAGTGAGGGGGCCGCTACAATAAAAAGATCAAAAATGTTATATCTTAGCCGTAACTGTTCCAGAAAGAACTAGCTTGTTTGTTGATTTTGTTTTAGAGAAGGGCACTGCAAGAGTTACTCCATCTAGCCATTTCACAGTTGCTGGGTACAGAGACCCCCCACAGACTGCGCTTTATATATTACACTTTGGACTTAGCAGTCTGAACATTTGCAGAGATGTCAGGACTTCTAATTACAGCTGTTAGAGCACATTAGAGGGGGAGGAGGGAAAATGGAGATGGAGAAGGGGAGCTGCAATATAATGGTACAAACAGCAGAAGCCAAGGGTGCCAAAGGGCAAGCAGAGGGGCAAAGGAGAAGAAAGGAGGAAAATTGAATCTTATGGAAGAGGTGTTTGTAATTCCTAATATATAAAAAAGGAATAATTAATGATGAGAGGACTGTGTAGGATGAAAACAAACGCTAGAGTCCACAGGAGGCAATGTAGGAGGTTGTTCAAGGGGAAAAGTCGAAAATCAAAAGAGGATTAGTAAAGAAGAGCCGGTGATTGATGAAGAACCTTCAATTCAGAGGAGAAGAGGAGGAACGACCACGCAAAAATAATTACATGGATAAATAAGGGTTAGAAATTACATGTACCAATTCAATTCACCCTTGTTTAAAGGAAAACAAAGCCTTCTAAAGCTGAAATCAGATCATATATAAAACACACAAATGAAGGCAGCTCTGTATTCAAATAATAAATCATTAAAGTGTATGCATAGCCAGATTTTATTTTTGGTTTTGTATAGAGTACAGAAGGGTTAAAACCCTGCTGGGTTATTTTTTTGCTGTTTGTGTACCATTAGGGAAACTTTCCTTCACTTCCTGTCCCAGAGACACAAAAGGAAGTTAGTGAAAATCTCCTAAACTAAAGGTTTGAACAGGTGTCCCCATTGAAAGATTTCTTCAACTTCCTATTCTGGGGACAACTCTAAATGTTTATAAACAACGATGGAGAAGTTGCCTCTTTGGTTTTGACATGTTATGGCACAGGCCAGTTATACCTGGATTAGACTAACTAGGGTTGCCACCTTTTCTTCAAGCCAAACCCAAACACTTTAGCGGCACACAGCAATAATTTTTTAAGGGAAAACACTGTGGACTCTGGTGTAAAGGGGAACTCTGATGTAAGGTAGTTTCTGCTCACCAAACCTCCCACTTACATCAGAGTTCTCAGCAGTCCCCCTTAAATTAGGGCTCCCAAAGCCCCATTACAACAGAGTCCACAGGGCACCCCTAACATCTGAGTCCCCCTTATCTTAGTGTACTCACCCAATTAGAGGCAGGAAAGAGATGGGAGGGAGGAGGAAGACTTTAGTCACAGAAAGTGGATGGTGAGCTCACACACCCGAGGAAGTGGAACTGCAGTCTGCTCACATAATTTGTAATAAAAATATCTTTGCCATTCTGAAGCTTCCCTCCAACCACTTTACATATTCTTTTATATCTACTGTGATTCTATACTTGCCAAATATGCTGCAGAAATCTCCCTCCACTAAGTCTTGCTGCATCCATTTTAACTGTGGGCAGCTGAAACTGCTGCCTTTTCACTTCCTGGATTAACACAGACACACAGAGGGACACCTCCAGCTCTGCAGCTCTCATTGGCCCTCTTATGACTCATCCCCCCTCACTTCCAGGCAAACTCTCACGAGAGTGAGAGAGAAAGCTGTGCATGATGTCATAAGCCTAGACCAATGACCAGACAAGAATCAGGAAGTGGGCTGTATAAGGGATTTACTGGCAGAAAAAATATATGTCCAGGTAGGGAGGAGGCTGTTGCCTCTCCCCAGCACAGGCTGCCATGCGGCCTCAGGTGGTCGACCTGAGGGCCCGAAACCTTAAAGCTGCAACCCATGGTTCCTTTGCAAGCTGACTGATAGAGGATGTCCATGGATCTGGTCTGGTATCACTGGTATAGAGTGTCACTTGGAAGTTGGAAGGAGGCGCTACCAGCTGTCCCTGGACATTTTGTGAGTATCGACCCCCTAAAGGGATTCCCTGAGACTGTGTGTGTTGCTGAACTCCCCCTCTTGGTCCTAGAAGTCAGCATACCGGGTATGTGAGCTAAAGGGGACACTGGCTAGTGTCTTGAAGATACAAAATCCTTCTGCTACATAGGAACTTGTTCTTCCATACAGACTCGAAGCTGTATGGTTCTGCAGATAATCTGCTACACAGTGTCACAGAGAGAGTTGTCCTCGCTTGTGAAGTTGATTTGAAGTACAGTGAAACCTCAGATTGCGAGTAAACGAGCGTTTCGCAATACGAGCACAGTTTTTTTTAAAATCCTGACTCAGTTTGCGAGTGTTGTTTGACAAAATGAGCAGGATTCAAGCCACAGCGGTGTGCAGTACCGCATTTGGCCTGAGGTGGGGGGGGGGGGCGCCGGGGCCGAGCGGAGCTAATCGGAGCCGTTCAGAAATGCTCGGAAAAAACTCAGAAATACTCTGTTCCCGAGCCTTTTTCGAGGCTTTCCGGCACCCTCCACCTTTGGCCACATGCGGTATTTCATGTTATTGAAGTCAACGCGGAAATTTTTTTTTTAGTTTCCATTAACTTTTATGGGGAAACTCGCTTTGATATGCAAGTGCTTTGGATTACGAGCATTCTTCTGGAACGGATTATGCTCGTAATCCAAGGTTCCACTGTATCATATTAATTCCCTTCTCCTATCCAAGTTCTCCAAATAAAACATAAAAACACATCCCCTAGACTGGTCATTGGAGACAACGAGCGGAAGAGTATGTGCACCTGGCTGTGTGAATATACCTTGTAGCTGGATTAATCAGCGGGGGTCCCGGGTACAAATATTCAAGCAGCTCCAACGGGGGTGCAGCTACATTATAAAAAAAGAGTATTATAATATGTTTTGTAAACAAATTCATTTTAGTGTCTTTTTTTTTTACTGAAAATTTGCGCTTTATAACAGAACAAAAAAATGCTACCACTGTTTTAATGTTTTCAGAAAATATATACTGTATTTATTGGCGTATAACACTCACTTTTTTACCCTGAAAATAGAGGGTAAACTGTACCTGTGTGTTATACGCAGGGGGCTGTGGAAAGTTTTTTTCCTGAAACTTCCCTCTCAAAGTTAGGGTGCGTGTTATATGCCGATAAATACGCTAATACTTTGGGGGATTTAAAGTGGTTATAATCCCTTTTGTGTGACTTTTACCTATAGGTAAGCCTTGAATATGGGTACCTATAGGTAAGCCTGGGATCTGTGTGTGTAAACACACAAATACCGGTTCTCTCAGGGGAGAGAAGACAGATCGTGTGTTCCTACTAAGTAGGAACAACGATCTGTCTCCTCCTCTAGTCAGCCACATTCCCCCCCACAGTTAGAACACACATAGGGAACACAGTTAACCCCTTGATTGCCCCCTACTGGGATGGATTTGATAAAATGACTATATTATGTCTATGTTATCCCTCTCTTTTAACCACTCAAATATTGTTATTTTCTTTTCTTCTTTATTATTTTTATTGTTTTTTTTCTTTCATGTTGTGATATATATATATATATATATATATATATATATATATATATATATATATATATCTTAGTAATCTTAAAAACCAGCCAGCAGTAATTTTCCTTACTCAAAAATGACAAACAGATGTTTTATCCACTCCTCACTCCTTTACCCCTCCTTTCTGCCCCTCCCACCGTCTACTAAGGCCCCTTTCACACTGAGGCGTTTTTACTGCGTTTTCGCGCTAAAAATAGCGCTGTAATAACGCCTGAAATAATCCTGCCCCAGCATTCTCAATGTGAAAGCCCTGAGGGCTTTCACACTGAGGCGTTATGCTGGCTGGGCGTTGGAAAAAATCCTGCAAACCGCTTTTTTAGAGCAACTTTAGGGCGCATAAAATAGCGTAAAAACGCCTATCACCATTGAAATGAATGGGAACCCCGGTAAAAACGCGGTAAAAACGCGGTAAAAACGCATAGGCATAAGCGTTATTTAAAAAAATAGCGCTAACGTGTATGCGTTTTTACCGCGTTCGCGCTATTTTTAGCGCGAACGCGGTAAAAACGCATACACGTTAGCGCTATTTTTACAGCAATCACGGTAAAAACGCGGTAAAATCGCGGTAAAATCGCGGTAAAATAGAGGTACAAAATCCCATAATTTTTTTGCGTTTTTTCAATGCCTCAGTGTGAAAGGGGCCTAAAAGATGGCTGCTGAGCTGTGGAATGTGATACCTCGTGGCCAAAACAGATGTCGTCAGGAAAAGGACCATATACAGATGAACCAATAATATACACACACATGTGATGACGTTTGCTTATGTCACTTTGTTTATATAAGGGGCTGTGACTTTGAATAAACCCCTGTTGATGAGAAAGAGCTCATACTGACCAGTGTGTCCCAGTGTGATCCTTTTTGCATGTGTAGCGGGCCTCCCTCTCCCTCTCCGCTTCTATCGCCTGGTTGGCTGGTGTGGTCTAGGGGTACCTGGGAGAGGAGAGTGCAGGAACACTACGCCAAGCTCTCACCTCGTATGTGTATGAGGGTTGAGCAAAGTCACTTAAATTACCTCCGGGTTTGCTCACTGCATACGAAGCTTCCGCTTGTTCCGTGGAAATGTGTCTGCCAGTGATAGAGGCACAAATGAATCCTCCTATTCCTTTGCAAGCGAATAGGCCTGGCGCACGGTCTCTGCCACCGACCGTGAGATTGGTCGCTGCCACCGACCGTGAGATTGGTTGCTGCCACCGACCGGGTGAACTGTTGAGGCCCCTGCCACAGGCCTAATAGCAGGTCTCTGCCACCGACCTGAGTTGACTAGTTGGACCGCTGCCACCGGTCATTGAACATGAACCACCTTCCTCTATGAACTTGGCCCCTGTTCGGGAAAGATATCCCTCCGGGCGGTCTCCAGAGGTTCACCCGTCACTGGCAATATGCTGTACCAGGTCTTCGGATGAATCCCTCCTCCGGTCCCTTACGCCTCTGGATTCGGGTGCCCAACACCCGGGGCACCCTAGGACAATCCCTCCCTGGCGGGACCCAGCGGAAGGTACTGGGCCCCAGGCCTCCGGCCGAGTACCTCACCCCAGACTGAAGGTGTCTGGTATGGAACACGAACTCCAAGTGTTCAGGCCTAGGCCGCCTGGACACCGACCGCGGACAGCAGCCCTCAGGTTGAAGGTGCCTAGGACTCGAACCTCGTGGCGAAGATGTCCGCCCCCTTTATACCCTCTCGCAGCAAGCACAGTGTGTTCCCTGCCCCGCCGTACAACTGCTACGAGAGGTCACAAAGGGTACGACACTGCAGTGACGGTTCAACCCCAGCCCAAAGTGACAGCGCCACCTGCTGGACCGCAGGGAACTGGTCATCACTGATGTCTTCACCAGACCGAAACACTCTGAAAAGTACATACCCGCTACACATGCATGCATTCACATCACTTTGAATTTGGGTCAGAGGCAGAATAGAACATACATTCTGGTTTTGGGCCGGAAGAAATCTATTACACTACTGTTAACCCCTTCCCTGCCAGTGACATTTATACAGTAATCAGTGGCTATTTTATAGTTCTGATCGCTGTATAAATGTCACTGGTCCCACTGGTCTGATCTGTCCGTCGCAATGTCGCAGATCACTGCCATTACTAGCATTTAATAAAATAATAAAAATGCCATAAATCTATCCCCTATTTTGTAGACACTATAACTTTTGCGCAAACCAATAAATATACGCTTATTGCAATTTTTTTTACCAAAAATATGTAGAATACATATTGGCCTAAACTGATGAAGACGTTTTTTTTGGGGGGATATTTAATATAGTACAAACTATTGTGTTTTTTTCAAAATTGTTGCTCTTTTTTTGTTTATAGCGCATAAAATAAAAACTGCAGAGGTGATCAAATACCACCGAAAGAAAGCTCTATTTGTGGGGAAAAAGTACATAAATTTTGTTTAGGTACAGCCTCGCATGACTTGTCAGTTAAAGGGAATTGTCAGTTAAAGCGAAGCAGTGCCGTATTGCAAAAAATGGCCTGGTCAGGAAGGGGGTAAATCCTTCTGGGGCTGAAGTAGGGTGACCACATTTCCAAACTACCATTCAGGGACACCCTCCCTTCCCAAAAATCAGCTTGTGCTATAATGAATCACAGCACAGTGATTGGACACAAGAGGCGGGATTTATGATTTCTCCAATCACAAGCAGGGGGCAGGGATTGTGCTCCTCCAGGCATTCCCGGCCAGGACAAGTACTGTCAGTGAGTAAATCGGTGATGTGGCGGCCTTTTTGGGGGCATCAGATTGGCCCGTGGGGTGTCTGTGTCAGTTTCATTCCGGGGCACTGTATTGTCCTGGAATGAATGTGCCCGGGACAGACCTGCAAAATGCGGGACTGTCCCGGGCAATCCGGGACACGTGGTTACCCTAGGCTGAAGTGGTTAAGTAGTCATCAGGCCTAATTATTTTTTTTTTGTTTTTGTTTGTTTTGTCTTTAATTTTCTTTTATGGTAAAGGTAACGTGATGCAGAACAGAGAGGGAGGTAAAGGGGAACAGAAGGGAGGGAAATGAAGGACGAGTGAAGGGAGAGATGATATGGGGAATGAGGAGGAAAAGGTGGAAGATTCTCTCTCCTTCATTTGTACTTTAATTCACTTTTCACCTCCAGTCTTGAGATGTAATTCCCATCCAATAATTTTAATGAGCCGAGAAAGAGCAGCGAAGAGAGGGCAAGAATTAAATCAGTGAGGAGTTCTGCTAACCCCCACCTCCTGATTGCTAATAGAGCCTTGGTAACCCTTCGCTGGCTGAAGACAGGCATGGCCTCGGTGAATCATTGTTTGCCAATATTCATCCTCTTCTCCTTTATTCATTCTGTCCCTTTCTATTTCCTATCCCATATTTCATCAGATTTCTTTTCCTGGCTTTTACAATTTTGATTCATTGCTGCTTAACATGAGAAAGAGCCACCAGATGCTCAGTGACAACTTTCACAATGTCACACCCTGTCAGGCGCTGCTTGTGTGGGGTGCGCAGTGTATATGTATGCTCAGCGTGTATTGTCATTTGCAGATAGAGCTATAGTACATACAAGGTTACACTTCTCATAGAATTCATTCTCAGATCGAGGACCCTGGTCCTCAGGTGGTCCTCAGGTGGGTGCCTAAATATTTTTATACAGTCTACTACAGTGTTGCCAACCTACCAGATTGAAATTTACTGACACAACACCCAAAATTTACTAGCACAGCCACATTTTTACTGCCATTTCCAAAGGTTACAAAGTTACAGGCTACAAACAAGTACAATATGCAATTAGCAATGTGATTTAGGGTCCTTTCACACGGGACGGATCCGTGATGAACATCCGGTTGCTCAGCGTGGATCGCTCCGTTGATCCCCGCTGAACCGGCGGATGACAGGGCGGTCCCCGCACACTGTGCAGGGACCGCCCTGTCAGATCTCAGCTCTCCCCTATGGGGGGATCGGATGAACACGGACCGTCTGTCCGTGTTCATCTGATCCGCTCTGCAGACGGATAGAAAAATAGGATTTTCCTCCGTCTGCAGAATCGGAGCATTGCAGAAACGGAGGAGATCGGGTGTCAGTGGATGTTCATCCGCTGACACCCGCTATCCCATAGGGATGCATGTATGTCCGTATTTCATCCGAAAAAGGATGGATGAAATACGGACATGCTGTCCGCACGTGTGAAAGGGGCCTTAAGGAAGATTTTAAGGCTAAAAGCATATTTCTTAAAGTGGTTGTAAACCCAAAATAAAAAAAACCTGCAAGACAAGGGCATAATGAGCTAGTATGACTAGTATACTAGCTCATTATGAATTACTTACTTTAGATCGAAGCCCTCAAAGCCGTCCTCATCTTCCCCTCCAGGCGCAGACATCTCTCCCGGAGGTTACTTCCGGGTATCGCCGCTCCGGCGCTGTGATTGGCCGGAGCGGCAAAGATGTCACTCCGCGCATGCACGCGGGAGCCCTCAAAGCCGGCATTACCCATTCACAAAACCGTCATTCTCAGTGCGCCTGCGCCGTTGTCTATGGGCGAGCATGTGCCGCTGTTATCTGTAGATATCGGTGCATTCTTTTTGGCAAATATCTCCTAAACGGTGTAGGTTTAGGAGATATTGCAAACACCTACAGGTAAGCCATAATCTAGGCTTACCTGTAGGTAAAACTTGTCAGAGAGGGTTTACCTCCATTTTAGTTTATTTTTTATATACTAAGTAAGTAGCTCAGAGACAGGACTCGGGAGGGCAAGAAATTAGGATGGCCAAGCACACACACACATGAAATCATCAGCAGCACAGATGACGATGATGACGACACCTCACCAACAGGACATGTCACATTCTGAATCACAGGGTCTTTCCACTCCAGGTGGTCCCTTCAGTCGACTCCAGTCCAAACAGCACTGACAGCCCTGCTCCTGGTGCATGAGGCTCCAGCCACTCCGTTTGGCTCCCTTGCACCATGACATCACACAACACGCTCAGACACCACTTCCGCCAGACCCACTCCTCACCGGTGCAGCCCAAACACACTGTAGCAGGCACTTGAATGGTTTTGGCTATCTCTGGACTGGAACTGTGCATGCGCAGTCCCGAGCTGAGCGTCACAGCCATATTTTTAACTGGCAACCTTTTCCTGTAACTGGCATTTAATGGCAGGCGAAAAGTGCCCGTCTTTTGTTCGCTACCAGTAAAAATACTGACGGTTGGCAACACCGGTCCACTATAGGATATGCTCTCAGTGCTGGCTCAAAAAGCAAAGGGCAAGTGGAGCATTTGCTGCTGTGGCTTTCCACTGACATTGCAAGGATTAAAGCTATTTTTCGTCAGTCTTGCATAATTGTACAGGCTCCTCTCCTATACTGAAATTGTTTACTTTGATTTTACTGCCCACTGTGAGCTTCTTACAATCACATGTGACCCAAGAGGCTCAGCATCACCTGTGAGTATCACCTAGAGGAGTCTGTATGCAAGTGCAGTATGCCAAGGAACGCTCGCTCCTCCAGACTGACATCCACCCATCAAGATATTTTGCTACTTGCTGTCCTCAAAAGAAAGTCTCTTTTACTTAGACCCCTTTCACATGGGGTGGAATCTGCTTTGCTCAGCAGGGGATCTGTCCACTCATCCCCACAGAGCAGAGCGGGTGGATGTCAAGTCTGTGTCCGCTCAGTTTATGAAGAGCAGACACAGCCCGCTGTGCTCTATGGACCGCCGAGTGTGAACGGACTTGTTTCTATTTACACCAGACTGCCCTCCGATCTGATCCCTCTAAACGGAGGGGAATGAATCCCCTTTGTATTTGTATTTTTATTTTTTTAGCAGACCAGATCAGATTGGAAGTAGGCAGGTGTAAACGAACACAAGTTTGTTTACACCTGCTGGTCCATAGGAATTCATGGACCATTCGATCTGGAAAAACTGACAGGCAGAGCTGATTGGATCGCCCGTGTGAAAGGGGTCTTAGTATGTAGAAAGACTGCAAAGTTTTGGCCTGTAGGACTTTTCCTCCTATGTTGGACCATTCATTTGTGGAGTGGTAGTTTTGTCTTCAGAATGTACAGGTCTTTGCATTCCTCATTATACTGCACTGCATTGCTGGGCTTGAAGGATACAGGGATGCAATTTTTGTTAAAGATCCTTCTGAGTGTAGCGACCTCACCCCTCTCACCCCTTCTTCTTCTCGGCTTGTTGTCTCGTCTAGGGGGGAGTATGGGGGGAGGGATAAGATACACCACAGCCCATGTCCTCTTTTAGATAGAGGTGAAGGCCAGAACCTATTTTACCATCGGGTTGTGTGCATAACCCAGAGCCAAGTCTTTACTGCAAATGACCCCCTCTGCTCCCAGTAACTGGAGTTCCACACCACTGAAAAGGTCCAACTAGTATTTATTCTCTAACAGCAATAAATTGTCATTTAGCATAGACAGGTTGTGACCAAAGAACAGTTCAGCATAGGTGGGGAGTAGGTCGAGGCACAATCCTTAGATAGAACCAACCATTGTGGTGTCACCAACGGTTATGGCGCACAGCCGCTGCCACCGACTGTGTAGAACAGAAAGTGAATTACCTTCGCTAAGCGCAGCCCCTGTCAGAGGGAAGACATCCGTCCAAGAGAGTTACCAGAGGCCCCGCCATCACCAGTAATGCTGCACTGGACTGTTCGGAGGGGTTCCGCTCCCTGGCCTCCTCATCTCAGACTCGGGCACCCAAGGCTTTAGGGCCCCCTCGGATTCCTCCACCCTTGCGGGACCCAGTCGAAGGCACCGGGCCCCAGGCCTCCTCAATAGTACCTCACCCCAGGCTAAAGGTGCCTGGGATGGATTCCATCTCCCGCTCCGGCCAGGTCAAGGGCACCTGGGCCCGGAACTCCGGAACGCCGGCACCCAGGCTGAAGGTGCCTGGGCGCAACTCTGACCTCCGACTCTGAACCCCGTGGTCAGGGTGTCCGCCCCCTTTTATCTCCTCTCCCTCAGCATCGCCGCAGGTTCCCCGCCCTGCGGTACAACCACCGGAAGAGGACAAAAAGGGTACAGTACTGCAGTGAGGGTTCAACCCCGGCCCAGTGCGACAGCGCCACCCACAGGCCGAAGGGAACCTCACACCACCAGAGTCCTCCAGGAACAACAAATGGTCCCAAATTCCCTAACAATCCATGCATCTGGGTTACACTAGCACCCAGATGCCTCCCCTAAATTCAAATACCCGCTACATGAGTTTTTCTAGCTACATATGGGATGACCACATTACTCTGCTACTCCTCTCTGTTCGATGGTCCTGTATTTTTGCTTGACCCTTTTGTATTGTTGTAGCACCCTGGTCCTAAACAGGGCTACTAATAATTCTAGTTGTGGTAGGTGGTAACTAGCCTGGCTAATTGGTAGGTTGATCCACTGATTCCTGTCCTAAGTCTGAGTTTGGTGTAGTCTTTCTCTTCTGCCAATAGGTGGCACTGTTGCTTTTGGCATTAGAATGATGGCTTACCATAAATTCAGGTAATGGGTAACTAGGTAGTCTCAGCCAATCAGCAGGAGTTTCTTTGGTCGGTGTGTATGCTGGGATAGGCTATTTGGGAGGAGTCAGGTGATCAGGGTTCTTGCCGCCCGGGGCCTCCGCCTGGGTGGGTGTGTGTTGAGGAGGTCCTGGTTGCTAGGCCTGAAACCAGAGGCCTATCCAGGAGCCATGCTGGCTGCTAGGTCCACTTGTGGCCTATCCAGCAGTTTGGGGATTCCACAGAGGAGGTGCAGCCAAGGTTAAGCCTGAAGCCTAGGGCGGATCCGTGTGTGTTAGAGGCTCGGCCTGAGGTAAAGGAGAAGCAGTTGCCACAAAGGGACGACCACTCCTGTTACTGGAGACAAGCTGTAGAGGGATGAAGTTCTGAAGGAGTACCAGAGCAGACGCTTCACTCGGGAAGCTCGGGAATCCAGCAAGTAGCTGAAAAGAAGTCTAGTGACAGAGACGGCGAGCTGAGCTTAAGGATCTATAGTGGGATACTGTGAGTTAAGCTGGAAGAGCTACAGTGGGTTACTGTGAGAAGAAGTTGTTGCCATAGGAGACCACAGTTGCTGCATTCAGCTTAAAGGCCCTCTTTCTGTATTCCTGTCTGCCTAGTTCTATTTTTGTCTGTGGAGTTTGACTTAAGTGCTATTGCATTTGTCTAAGGGTGTCCTGTGCCCTAAACCCTCTCTCCCCAACGTTCTTGTCAAGAGAAATAAAACTGTCTTTGTTAATTTTTTCAAAAAGTGACTGGCGCCCAATCTTTTCACCTTGCACTATACCCACTATGCCTAGTAACCTACACCCTGAGGAGGAATGTCAGTTCTCCCTGGCTCTCGGGGTCACCATCAGGCCCTTGGAATTTGGGGAGAGCGCTACATTTTATTAAAGCCCCAGTCTGGGTAGCCAGAAGCTTTCAAAGGATTCTGCTAAAATGACAAATCGCACAACGAGAGTTTCAGATGCCAAATTATTTGAATGGCACCCAGAAACGCAGTGCAATTCTGCCATGATCGTCGAGCGATAAATCGCGCTGCAATCGCTGTAAACCACATAGTGTGAAACTTGTCACCTAAAAAAGGATCAGGAGTTTCTTTCAGGCGACAGGCTTCACTCAATGAGGTTTGCTGTGATTGCCGTGCAATTTATCGCTCGACAATCGTGGCAGAACCGCACAGAATTTTTAGGCGCCATTAAAATGAATGGCATCTGAAATTTGCTTGTGTGATTTGTCATTTTAGCAGAGTGCTTTGAAATAGCGGACAGAATTGTGGCAATTTTCTCCTCGATTTAAAACATCCAGGTGTGAATGCAGCCTGAGATTCTGTATATTGTACTACGAGTCGTGATAAAAAGAATAATGATCTGTTACTTCCTTATCACCTGTACACCTGTACACTGTCCCATTGAGCTGCACCTTATTTCACACCTATTCTGTGTCAGAATCTGGATAAAATAGAAACACGGATGTCGCCCTTGGGACTTTAAATGTGGTGTGCACAATTGGCCGATAAAATAGACAAATGTAAATACAGTAAAGTATTTATTACAGAAATAGTCACACATAAAAAAGTAACATACAAAGGCAAAGCCGATACAATATTGCACATAGTTGAAGATTGCATCGCATTTAAAGTACATGAGTATACATGACATGTATAACACTCGACGCGTTTTGTGAGATGCAGCTCGCTCTTCAGGGGTGGATGCATGTGGGATATATCTGGAAATAAATAATCAAAAAGTAATGTAACACATGAATAAATGATGGACAAATGGTAAGAGGGGCCTCATAGAAAAAAGAAAGACCCCATACTTACCAATCGGCCAAGCCTAGGTGCCTGTGGCTATGTTCACCGAGGATGGCAGCAATATATGCTTGGGAAGGGAGCTGAGGAAGCGGTGCCAACCAAAAAATTCTGACCAAGGAACAATGGGAAGGCGGACATGGCATGGGTAGAAATGAGTGACCTTGGAGATCCTAAATAATCCGTTCAGGTGTCAGCTAAAATGTAATGTGATATGTACAGTATAAAATCAAACATCGCTAAATTTGCAAAATAGTAACAGAGTATATGATAGAATGCATGAATGCATGTATAAACCAACCTGTTGCGATGGTAAGATGGATAAGGCCAAGGGAAAATGTAGAAATACAAAAAACACAGTCACTTCCAGCGTTAATAGGTCTTCCAAGGTGTGGCGTAACAGATGTCAGATAAAATGGTGGAGTGAAAGGTATATAAGGTATCCCATAACTAGGTGGATGCTGCCTTCCTCAGATGGGGTAATCCGAAAGGAACTACAAGAAAAAACAAAAATGGAAGGCGCGCACACCTAGTGCATTACCAGAGATAATTTAATAATAAGAAGTGTTTGCATTAAAGTGGGTACTCACGAAATGCAATTGACAAAAAGCCATAAACACAGTGCTAACGCGTTCCCTTCTGCGCATTGCGCCAATAGCGCTGCGCCGTCCCCACTGGTCCCCGCTGTGTTCTGGGAGCTGTGTGTTTCCCAAAACACAACAGGGGGGGTGGGGGATTGACGCGAAGGGGCAGGACCACGGGAGTCTATACCTAGAAGTGGTGCAAATACCTATTTTATACAGGTGTCTGCACCCCCTCCCCCCTGAAAGGTGCCAAATGTGACACCGGAGGGTGGGAGGGTTCCGAAAAGCGGAGGTTCGCTTTTGGGTAAACCTCCGCTTTAATAAACATTTTTATATGCAGTAATGCACTAGGTCGGTGCGCCCTCCTTTCTTTCCTTTTCCATAAATCTTGACCTTACATTGTATTACTACCACAAAGTATTTTACTTGAACATTAGTCTGCACTTTCACCTTCTTCTAAGGAATACATTTCTCCCTTGGAATAATAGGATCCTAACATCTCATGTAGCATTTTTTCTACACACTTCTTTTTTAGGCTCAACAAAATAGCTTTTTATACAGCCTTTCTTTCCTCTCCCCCTTCTCTTGCTGGCTAAAAACAGGTGTAGTCACCAACCACTTGAATAATTGGTGGTATCAATTAAATATGTTAATTTTCTGTTACACTAACCTGGTAGGCCAATTATGTAGAGGTGGAGTTTGCATATGTGTATGTGAGTATATATATATTTTGCCATATCTGTTTCAAACTAGCTAAGACTAAGGCTATTGCTGAAACGCGTCAACATTATTGTTTTATTGTCATCTTAAACATGCCTGACAGTATGAAGATTCAACCTGTTTTTCACTTGTTGCTGAAACTTTTTGATGAAAACCCTTCCTCTGGGCAAATTCCTCCACCCCGCTACCTGTTGAGGTGGTTGAGAAAATACTTGATTTTAGGATCTTTAGGAACAAATTATATCTGGTTCAATGGGAAGGATATGAGCCAGAAAAAAGGTCTTGGGAACCTGAGGAGGTTGGTAATGCCCCTAGATTGACAAGACAATTCCACCAGAAGTTTCCTCACAAACCTGGTCTCAGGACATCCAGGGGCCATCCTGGAAGGAGCGGAATACTGTCAGGATCCGCATCCCTACCCAGGACCTCTGTTGCATCTGGCAGTGGTTCCTCTTAGACCCCTTTCACACTGGGGCGGTTTGCAGGCGCTATTGCGCTAAAAATAGCGCCTGCAAACCGACCTGAAACAGCGGCTGCTGTCTCTCCAATGTGAAAGCCTAAGGGCTTTCACACTGGAGCGGTGCGCTAGCAGTCCTGCTAGCCGCATCTTTGGAGCGGTGAAGGAGCGGTGTGTTTACTGCTCCTCCACCGCTCCTGCCCATTAAAAGCAATGGGGCACCGTGGCTATATTGCCGTCAAAGCGCCTCTGCAGAGGCGCTTTGCAGTGGTTTTTAACCCTTTTTCGGCCGCTAGCGGGGAGGTAAAACCGCACCGCTAGCGGCCGAATAGCACCATGAAATTGGCGGTAAAGCGCTGCTAAAAATAGCAGCGCTTTACCGCCAACGCACCTCCCGCCCCAGTGTGAAAGGGGCCTTACTGTGCCATGTGAGATGCTGGACAGCTCCCTGCTCAATCCCTTGGACAACCTCACTTTATATCTTGTTTCTGGTGAGCTTTGAACTCCTTGTTCCTCCCATGAACTTCATTCTGTTTGTCAAATTGTTGTGCTCTTCTCCAGCCAAAATTTTGCCCCTCACATTCCTGTTGTTGTCCATATCTTCACTACCACTTGTTACCAACCTTTGACTTGTTCTTTGACTACGTTTCTGCTTGATCCCAACCTGAAATTCACTTATTACCATTCCTTGGTTTGTTCATCAACTATACTTCTGCTTCATCCCTACCTGCTAGATCTGTTACCAAGCCCTAGCTTGCTCACCTCCTTGGTGGGGTATTCCTGAGGACCGTAACTTGACATTAGTATCTCCACGATCAGGAGCTCTAGTGAAGACCAGGCAGTTAGTACTTAGACCCAGCATCTCGAGTGAGCCTGCATCACCTGCCAGGGGGACTTGCTAGTGTGTTTATCCCGCTGGTTTCTGTGTGTGAACATTTCTACTGCTATAGCTACTTGGCTCCATGCATGATCCCTGATTGTGACATAGAACTTCCAGAATGCCTGCCATTACTTTCAATGGTACTTGCAGAATCTCTGCCAGTACTTCCACTGGTGCTCGCAAAATTGATGTCAGGACTTCCAGAATCCCTGCCAGTACCTCTAATTTCTGGGTCTGGGAGTCAAAAAGTAGATACTGGTCTGTGCGGGTGGGTTTCCTGTAGACCTCAATGAGTACTAACCATTTATGACTGTGTGTTAATGCCATGACTTCCAGAATCTCTGCCAGTACTTCCCATGGTTCTCATAGAATCCCTGCCAAGACTCCCAGAACTGCCTGGAAGTGGAAGGCCCTGTGTTTTCAACCCTTTGTGTTACAAAGAGCCAAAATACTTACCCGACAGATTGCCTGACTGCTGCTAACCAGGGTTGACCTGACTACTTTCTTAATTGCTGCTTGCCTTAAAGCGGAGTTCCACCCAAATTTGGAACTTCTGCTTAATCCACTCCTCACCCCCTTACATGCCACATTTGGCATGTAATTTTTTTTGGGAGGGGGAGTGGGGGCTTCAGTAGGAGTGGGACTTCCTGTCCCACTTTCTCCTTCCGCCCAGGGACCGCCTAGGCGACTCGTCATATCGCCTAAGGCGGCCCCTCCCTGTAGGCGATCACCTGGGACACGTGACAGGTCCCAGGCGATCGCCTGTCCACTCAGAGAGCGCTCCGCCGTTCCTGCATGGGCAGTGAGTGCCCGGCCGTGAAGCCGAAAGCTGTCACGGCTGGGTGCCCACACTATCAATGGAGGCGCCGGCGGAGAGGAGCGGAGCGGAGCTCCGGGCGTCGCGTCGCTGGACAGTGGAACAGGTAAGTGTATGTTTATTAAAAGCCAGCAGCTACACTTTTTGTAGCTGCTGACTTTTAATAAACATAAAAAAGGCTGGAACTACCCTTTAAGCCCTGTCTGGACTTGACTATTCTTTTTTAACAATAAAGGGACTAGACTATTCTTGCCGATCCTCTAGTGTACAGTCTCCACACCGTATACTTCCTGTCCTCCTCACTTACCTCTTGGTGGGATCATCCTGAAGGCCGCAACCTGGGGCTGGTTTGTAGCTAAGAGCATCAGGGGCCATTAGGGCTCTTGGCACATCTCTATTCTTCCAAGTTGAATTTGGAATTTTAGGGAAGCTTTTGCCAGAAGTGTTGGCTATTTCACAGTGACTTAAGCCCCGTACACACGATCGGTTTGACTGATGAAAACCGTCCGATGGATGGTTTTCATCAGACCAACCGATCGTGTATGGTACCCATCGGTCTTTTTTCCATCGGTTGTAAAAAATAGAACTTGTTTTAAAATTTTCCGATGAATAAAAAACCGATGGGAATTTCCGATCATCTATGGGCAAGTCCATCGGTTAAAAAACCCACGCATGCTCAGAATCAAGTCGACGCATGCTCAGAAGCATTAAACTTAATTTTTCTCGGCTCATCGGAGTGTTTTACGTCACCGCGTTTGGAACGGTCGGTTTTTTGACTGATGGTGTGTGGCCAAGACTGATGAAAAACAGTTTCATCGGATTTCCGATGGACAAATCCATCGGACGAAAATCCATAGGTTATCCGATCGTGTGTACGGGGCTTTAGTATAAGTGCAGGAAATGTGAGCCAAGCATTCCATGATGCGGTTGTAGGGAGATGAGTATTTTTTGTGTGGGTGAGCTGTATAAGCATGTGTGTTCCTTTAAATTGTGGTGGGTTCAATCTACTTGCTCCCTCCTGTGCAGATGAAGCATAAAAAAAAGTGGAAATTGTTTGGAATGAGTTGAAGCAGGCAAACCCTAAGGCCTGTACAAATTTGCATTTTCTGTTACGAAGTTGAAGAGGTGAATTAATAAGTCTATGAGAGATTGAAAACAGAAACTCCTTTTTGGTTGCATTTTTTGTTAGAATACAGAATTCTGAAATTACATTCCTTATGCCGCATACACACGATCGGATGAAAACAGTCCAATGGACTTTTCTCATCGGACAAACCGATCGTGTATAGGCCCCATCGGTCTTTTTTCCATCGGTGAGAAAAAATAGAACATGTTTTAAATTTATCCGATGGGAAAAAAAACGATAGCAAATTCCGATCGTCTGTGTGGAACTCCATCGGACAAAAAACCCACGCATGATCAGAATCAAGTCGACACATTCTCAGAAGCATTGAACTTAATTTTTCTCGGCTTGTCGGAGTGTTTTACGTCACAGCGTTTGGGACGGTCTGATTTTTGACTGATGGTGTGTAGGCAAGACTGATGGAAGTCAGCTTCATCGGATTTCCGATGGAAAAAAACATCGGATTAGAATCAATAGGAAATCCGATCGTGTGTACAGGGCTTTACACTATACAACACCAACAGTTAGACAAAATAAGTATATTTTTTTCCACGTTGTTAACTTAGCTAAGCTACCCATGGATAGGGATTGCACATGTATATTTTATAACACAAAATTAATTCTATTTACTATACTACAATTATTGTACTTTTTTATTGGGCACATATTCAGTACTAGTTCTAGGCTGATAATTAAGACCAATGAAAAATGAAGATGTTGGTTTATGTCGTCAAATACACAGATGCAGAGAAGCTATTAAATCCTGCACTAGTTTTACATTTTAATAAGAAAAGTTATACAAATAATATAACTATTTAGTGAATTTATATAAAAGTTCATCTAACTAGATGACATTTTGTTTGCTAAAGTGCCATGTACAGTAAATAAATAATAAATTATTTATTAAATTGCTATGGCTTTTTTAATTAAATACTGTTTTAAACATTTTTCATATTTTTTTTTGCAGCTAAGTACTGCTAAACTCTTCCAACCTTTCCAGCTACTTTCTGCCAATATGTAGGTGTAACACTGTGCAATGTTACTGTATTGCAGAACTGTTTTGCCACAAGATGGCAGTGTTTTCCGCAGATTACTGTAGTTATAATGCAACTCATACAGAAATGCTATGTACTATGGGACTTGTATGCTGTAAGCAGGAGTCTTTCAATCAGAATAGCTGAAGCTAAACTAAACCGCCCATGATGACTGGCAAAGGGGCGGGAGCATTAAAAAAGAGAATAGCCCAGGAATACAGGGGTAGAGAGGAGAGACTGTATTGGAGGCCGGATGTGAGAGAGAGGAGAGTGGATCCACGCGAGCTCGGCCCAGATCAGGCCGAGTTGGGAAATCGCAGTTTCTTCAACAGTTTAGGCTAATATATATTCTTCTACATATTTTTGGTAAGAAAAATTATTGCAATAAGCGTATATTGTATGGTTTACGCAAACGTTCTAGTGTCTACAAAATAGGGGATATATTTATGGCATTTTTATTATTATTTTTTTTTTTTTACTAGTAATGGCGGTGATCTGCGATTTTTAGTGGGACTGCAACATTGCGACGGACACATCAGACACTTTTTTGGGACCAGTGACATTTATACAGCGATCAGTGCTAAACATAGCCACTGATTACTGTATAAATGATACTGGCAGGGAAGGCGTTAACACTAGGGGTCGATCAAGGGGTTAAGTGTTCTGGCTTTTTGTCGAGCGATCACGGGTGGCAGGCGGACATCGGGGCTGACCCTGGCCACGCGCATCGGCTCTGGCGTCGCGCAGTGCGCGCGCGCCTCCTATTCTTAAAGTGCCCGATGTACACCTACATATAACACCTACGTACACCTACATAATGACGGGGGCTGGTCGGCACGCGGTTAAATCTTCAGTTCTGCAGGATGGGAGGGAGTGGCTTAGAGTGGTACTTTATTATGTTACACTTTGATCGGGACTGGCTAATTTTAATAACATGGAATTACAACATGGCATGTATAGCAATTGTATACTATATTTTATATTTGCTATATATTTTGTTTCAATTAAATATTTTGTTTCGATGAAAGTAGAGTTACCCTTTAAGTTTGACTTATAAATATTTCATTTTATCTGGGTGAGTTTGAAAGCTCAGGCTTAATCATTTCTCCATTTTCAATTCCTATCTTTTAAAAGATGTGATCTTCATCATATCATCTGAAGAATGAACCCCTCTTGGCCGGCATTAGAAATATTTTCTTTTTTTGCCAGTTTAGCCTGTCTGTGACTATTCTTGGTTCCTGAGTCTCTCACTTCTTTCTAATCTGTAATTCAGGTCCATCTCTCCACATCTCATTTTCTTTTTTCTTTTTCTCCTATCTTCTGACTCAGGGGAAATCAGTGCCATTGGTCGGAGCGCCCCTAGTGCACAGCATGCCGAGCCGCACCGGCCATCATGCGGAACATGCAAAGAGTTCTGCTCGGATGAGCACACAATTCAACTGGCCAGCTTCCCAAGTTAATGAAAAGATTTGTTTATCAGCTGCTGTCTGACTGTCATCGCTGCGTATTCATGTGTGTGTGCTGCTGTTGTTGGGTTTTATTTATATGATGCTTTTTCAGCATTCCATAGAGCAGAGCTTGTCAATCTAACCTTAAAGGGGAATTAATGTATGCTTTCATTCACTAAAAAGTGAAGTAAGGTTAAAGTAATACTAAAGTCTGTTATTTTTAATAATAAAAAAAAAGGGATTTTTATAACAGCTTACCTGTAAAATCCTTTTCTTGGAGTACATCACGGGACACAGAGCGACTTAGTCATTACTAATGGGTTATATAGATACCTTCAGGTGCTGGCACTGGCAACTTCCAAAACCGGAAGTACCCTCCCCTATATAAGCCCCTCCCATCCGGGAGCACCTCAGTTTTGTAGCAAAGCAATAAGTGTCCCAAAAAGAGGGGTGGGAGCTCTGTGTCCCGTGATGTACTCCAAGAAAAGGATTTTACAGGTAAGCTGTTATAAAAATCCCTTTTTCTTTTTCGTACATCACGGGACACAGAGCGACTTAGTCATTACTAATGGGACGTCCCAAAGCAATGCCAAATGAGGGGAGGGATACACTATACATAAGCTGGGCGCCATCAGGCATGAGGATCTTTTGCGGCCTGCAACACACTGCGCCCAAAGGCGACATCCTCCTGACTTCTAACGTCTACCTGGTAGAATCTAGTAAACGTGTGTACTGAAGACCATGTTGCGGCCTTACAGACTTGAGCCAGGGAGGCCTGGTGATGCACTGCCCATGAAGTTCCAACTGCTCTTGTGGAGTGCGCCCTAACTTTGAACGGAGGCGGTCTCCTTCTCAAGCCATAGGCTTGTATTATGACCTGTCGAATCCACTTGGCTAAAGTAGATTTTGATGCTGCCTGACCCTTTCTGGGGCCTTCCGGCAGAACAAACAAAGTATCCGTTCTACGAATCTGAGCAGTGGCTTTTAGATAAGCTTTAACTGCTCTTACTACATCCAAAGAATGCAATAACTTTTCCTCTACCGAGGTAGGTTTGGGAAAAAAAGAAGGAAGAACCACATCTTGGTTCAAATGAAACCTCGATACCACCTTAGGAAGAAAGGCTGGATGAGGACGTAATACTACTCTGTCCTTATGGACAACCAGATATGGCTCCTTACAGGACAAGGCGGCTAATTCCGATACTCTTTTAGCCGAACAAATGGCTACTAAGAAAATCAATTTCCTGGTGAGAAGAACCAAGGAAATGTGCTGCAATGGTTCAAATGGTTGTTTCTGTAGAACCGACAGAACCAGGTTTAAGTCCCATGGACATATGGGAATACTAACCGGAGGGCTAATACGCATCACTCCTTGTATGAAAGCTTTGACTAGTGAATGCGAAGCCAAGGGCCTTTGAAAAAATATTGACAAGGCCGAAATCTGACCCTTGATAGTACTCAAGGCAAGCTTCCTATCCACAGCCCACTGTAGGAAGTCCAGAATCCTACCTATTACGTACTTACGTGGATGCCATTTCTTGGCCTCACACCACGCGATGTACGCCTTCCAGATCCTATAATAGATCTGCCTGGATACCGGCTTCCTGGCATTGATCATGGTAGATACCACAGGATTAGAGAGACCTCTCTTTTTTAGAATGTGGGCTTCAATAGCCAGGCCGTCAAACCTAGGGCTGGTAAGGAAGGGTGGTATATCGGTCCTTGCGAAAGCAGGTCCGGACGATGTGGGAGAGACCAAGGACTCCCCACTGACATTTTTACAATCTCCGCGTACCATGCCCTTCGGGGCCACGCTGGAGCCACCAGAATCACCGGTTTCTTTTCTACCCGGATTCTGCGGATTAATCGCGGTAACAATTGTGGCGGTGGGAATGCATATATCAGCTTGAACTGATCCCAAGGGAACACTAGGGCATCCGAGCCGCAAGCTAGGGGATCCCTTGTGCGAGACACAAATCTGTCCACCTATGCGTTGAATCTGGATGCTAGCAGATCTACATCCGGTGTTTCCCACCGCTGGCATATTGCCTGGAAAACCTCGGGGTGAAGAGACCATTCCCCCGGGCATAATTGCTGGCGACTTAGAAAGTCCGCTCTCCAATTTTCCACTCCTGGGATGAAAACCGCGGATATGGCTGGGACATATCTTTCTGCCCATTCCAGGATGCAATTCGCTTCCCTCTGGGCTGCACGACTCCTGGTGCCACCCTGGTGATTGATATATGCCACTGCTGTGGCATTGTCTGATTGAATTTTGACAGGGGACCCTTGGAGTTTGGATGTCCATGCTACTAGGGCATACCGGGCTGCTCGTATCTCTAAGAGATTGATGGGCAGGGCCTTCTCTGCTTCTGACCACTTGCCCTGGAGAGACCATTGCTCCAGTACTGCCCCCCAGCCTATGAGGCTGGCATCTGTAGTGACCACCTTCCAAGAAACCGGACTGAAGGGTTT
The DNA here is from genome assembly GCA_029206835.1 of Rana muscosa. Taxonomy (NCBI): domain Eukaryota; kingdom Metazoa; phylum Chordata; class Amphibia; order Anura; family Ranidae; genus Rana; species Rana muscosa. The sequence continues at coordinate 52,419,565 of CM055128.1, read as the reverse complement.
CCCTTTTTCCAGATTCTGGGGCACCAACCACCAATGGAGGCTCTTGCGAACGGAAGGGGACAGGGACATTGGTAAGTCTAAAGCCTGAACTTTTTTGTTCCAGGCTGACAGTATGGCCCTCTGCAAGTTCCTTGAATGGAATTGACCGTAGGGTACTGCTTCGAATGAAGCCACCATTTTTCCCAGCATCCTCATGCACAGGCGTATGGATGGTTTTCTTTTTGTACCCACTAAGTGGGTCAAATCTTTCAAAGACGACACCTTCTCTGGAGGTAAGAAAATCTTTCTCTGATTTGAATCCAGCCTTAGTCCCAAGTATTCCAGACTTTTGACTGGTCTTAGAGCTGACTTGTCTCGGTTGATAATCCAACCGTGATATTCCAGATACTTGATTGTCTCGTGAATAGCTACTTCCAGTTTTTCCACTGAGTGGTCTATTAGTAGCAGGTCGTCTAAATATGCCATTATCGTTACACCCCGTGTTCTTAGATTGGCCAATAATGGGGCCAGAATTTTTGTGAACACTCGTGGTGCTGTGGCCAGACCGAAAGGTAAGGCTCTGAACTGAAAATGGCGCCCTTCTACTACAAAGCGTAGAAATTTCTGGTGGGCCGGAAAGATGGGAATATGCAGATAAACATCCTTTATGTCGATCGAGGCTAACCATTCCTGCCCTTGTAGGGCGGTGGCCACCGATCGGATCGACTCCATCCGAAAAGTCCTGATATGTAGGAACTTGTTTAGCCCTTTTAGATTTAATATGGGCCTCACGTCCCCATTTGGTTTGGGGACTGTGAAAAGGTTCGAGTAAAACCCGAACCCGCTTTCTTCCAAGGGAACCTTCATGATTACACCTTGGAGCAATAGTTGTTCTAGTGCCAGAAGGGGGGATCCTCTCTTCTGGGGATCGCTTGGCACGTTTGACCTCATAAAATGGGCAGGAGGAATGTCTTTTAACTCCAGCTTGTATCCCAGACTTACTGCGGAGATCACCCATCTGTCTCTGATGGTGTCCCGCCAGGTCTCTGTGAACAACTGAAGTCTTCCCCCCACCCGATTGAGTGGGGGCAACCCTTCATGACTTGGGGGGAGGTTTTGTACCTCTCTTGACCCAGGGTTTCTTGTTACCCTGTGATTGTCCCTGATTTCTGCCTCCTGGATTTGACCGCGGAGGCCGTCGGAACTGTTTCACAGCCGACGTGCCAGGGACTGGAGAAGTAGGCCTCTTAAAAGAAGGACTTCTACCCTTGTTCTTAACCGGCAAGAGTGTACTTTTACCGGCAGAAATTTTCTGGATATACTTGTCCAGATCTTCTCCAAATAAGCGTTCTCCATGAAATGGGAAGCTAATCAGCAATTTCTTACAGGGAGCTTCAGCAGACCAGTTTTTGAGCCATAGAAGCCTACGCATATGTACTACAGACAGCGTAAAGCGGGAGGCCTGTTGGATTGTATCCTTTATGGCGTCTACCGCAAAACACAAGGCTCTAGGTAGGTCAGCTAGGGCAAGAGCCTGCTGATCTGGTAAGTCCCTTAAGACTTGTTTCAACTGATCCTTCACTGCTTGGCAGTCCCCAATCGCTGCTACTGCTGGTTGTGTCACCATGCTTGCTGTAGAGAAAGCAGATTTTAGTAAAGACTCCAATTTTTTATCTATTGGGTCTTTGAACATTGGAACATTATCTACTGGACATGTCAGTGATTTATTCACACAAGAGATGGCTGCGTCCACTGTAGGGACCCTCCATTTTTTTATGAACTTATCCTCCATGGGATAGATCACCGGAAATCTCTTGGGGGGAGTAAATATTTTATCAGGATGCTCCCAATCCTGGTAAATAAGCCCTTCCAATAAAGGGTGGATTGGGAAGGAACAGACAGTCTGAGGAGCTTTCAGCGACCCCAGCGAGGAGACAGTAGTGGTTGATGGCTCCGCAAGAGGCATTTTAAATGCTGATCGGACCATGTTAGTCAGAGACTGAACCCATAATCTTTCAGCCTGAGATGCTGAGAAAGGTTCTTCCACTGTTGATTCCTCTATAACCGAATCAACCTCATCCTGATCCCCTTCAGGTAGGTCGATCTCTGTGTGGGGCTGTTCCTCCACTAACAGGCACTCTGAAGGAGGAGACGGAGATCGGACGCGCTTTCCCTGTGACAGGGAAGCAGCGATCAATGCTGTTAATCTCTCTTCCAATCCTCCCAGAGTTGAGGAAAAAACCTCCTCTGTTATATATACAGGAGCAGGTGGACTGGGGACAGCCGCAGCACCAGGTACTCCTGCGGGGTTCCTACGGCTACTGACCTCTGAAATTTCAGGGGAGATTGGTGCAATACAAGCATGCCCAAAATCCTCAGAGCCCGATGGAGACCCCTTTTGGAAGACTTATTTCCAGAGCGTCTGGACGACATATCCTTTAAGCACAAAGCTGAGGTATTCCCGTCGTCATACACCAATTTTACTGGTAATAGTCTAACACAGTTGCTGCTATATACCAGCTGGTGTCCACTAAAGTGTCTTTCTATGGGGATGCCTGCATCAACCGCCTCTGTGTGCCACCGTTTTGTTGCTAGCTCTGCACTTGCATCCAGCTGACACTTGTACTGTGTCTTTTATCCATGCTGGGACGCCTGCACATGCGCAGAAGCGCCGCGGCGCGCATCGAGCGCCATCCACCCGCCCCGCCCCTTTCCTTTCATAGGAGGCGCGTGCACGCGCCCGCGCCCGTGCGCCTTCGGCGCCTTTTTTGAAAACAAGCAGGGACTAGGAGCCAGGGCCCTTTTTGCCGGAGGGCCTGTGCGGTGGATGAGCGCAGCAACAGGGCAGAGGAAGTGGATTCCCACAGAGAAACTTACCAACTGCCTGGATCTTTTGACTTGAAAAAGCCAAAGATCCACATGACAAGAAAAATGGACCACAGCGGCCTCTAGTGGTTTAACACAGGTACCGCGGTCTCCTTTTTTTTTATTTTTTTATTTTTCTTCACTACTATTAAAATTTTACATTTTCCAGTAGTTACAGGCATACACAGATATTAGCGGGGATACCGTTAGGTAACAGACAGAAAGACAAATTAGGCTTGGGGTCCCCCAATAGAACCAAGTTCCTGGGGGCCCCCACTTACCTGTTCCCCGCCGCAGGACTTTGTTTGGTCCACAGAAGCCCAAACTTCACCTCTCACGGCAGGCATTGTATTTAAACCTTCAGGGACCGGGTTCCCAAGGATTCCACTCCCCTGGACCTGTATAGCACCCTGCACAGACAACATCTTGGTCGTGGGTATGACCAGAGCTCTGGATCCCAGGGTCCAGCCCTCTTAAGAGAGGCATTACAGGCAAAACCTTGCTCTTCTGTTGCAAGGCCCGGGTACCGACCGTTTAGCTATGAAGCTTTTTTGGTCGGATCCGGAACAGCTTACAAAGGCCCGTAAAAGAACCTGTACGCAAGCGCAGTGAAAACACATGTTACTCTTTGGCCAACACCTTAGACACTGGCAAAAAACTGAGGTGCTCCCGGATGGGAGGGGCTTATATAGGGGAGGGTACTTCCGGTTTTGGAAGTTGCCAGTGCCAGCACCTGAAGGTATCTATATAACCCATTAGTAATGACTAAGTCGCTCTGTGTCCCGTGATGTACGAAAAAGAAAAAAACGTTATACTTACCTGCTCTGTGTAGTAGTTTTGCACAGAGCAGCCTGGATTCTCCTGGCCCCTCCCTCCTGTTGAGTGCTCCCACAGCAAGCAGCTTGACCATTCAGGCATGGCTCGGCCACTCGCTCTCTCGCTCTCCTCATTGGCTCACTGACTTTGATTGACAGCAGCGACAGCCAATGGCACCCTGCTGCTGTCTCAGCCAATCAGGAGGGATAGTCTCAGACAGCCGAGACTCTCGCGGACATCGCTGGATCGAGATGGGGATCAGGAAATGTTTATGGGAGTTGAGGGGGGGCTTTTGCAAAAAAACATTTTTTTTTATCTTAACCTCCTCACGCCCGCGCTATAGCCGAAAGACGGCTACAGCACAGGCCTAAATTGCCAGGAGGGCGTCCATGTACGTCTTCCCGAGCATGCGCTGCCTGTGCGCCTCCACGAGACTCGTCTGATCACAGATCGGAGTAAGGGGCCGACCCAGGCCCCTTGCTGACCCTGGCCCCTTACCAAGTGATCAGCTTTCTGCCAATGACAGCTGATCATGTGATGTAAACAGAAGCCCGTATTCAGAAACAAAAAGGCTGATTACTGGCTTCTGCCAGAGGGACATCGGTCCCGCACACAGACACCCACTGCTGCTAAGCAGTGCCCACCAGTGCCCACCAGTGCCACTTACCAGTGCATATCGGTGCTGCCTATCAGTGCCCACCAGTGCCACCTATCAATGCCCACCAGTGCTGCCAATCAGTGCCCATCAGTGCCTCATCATCAATGCCACCTATCAGTGCTGCCTATCAGTGCCCTTCAGTGCCGCTCATCAGTGCCACCTATCAGTGCCCACCTGTGCCGCCTCATCAGTGCCACCTATCAGTGCCCATCAGTGCAGCCTCATCAGCGCACATCAGTGAAAGAGAAAAATTACCAGTTTGTAAAAGTTTATAACAAACTATGAAACTGTTTTTTGTTTTTTGTTTTCTCAAAATTTTCGGTCTTTTTTCATTGTTTTAGCAAAAAATAAAAATCACAGCAGTGATTTACCACTTCAGCCCCTGAAGATTTTCCCCCTTAATGACCAGGCCATTTTTTGCGATACGGGACTGTGTCGCTTTATCTGACAATTGCACGGTCATGCGACGCTGTACACAAACGAAATTGATGTCCTTTTTTTTCCCACAAATAGAGCTTTCTTTTGGTGGTATTTGATCACCTCTGCAGTTTTAATTTTTTGCGCTATAAAAAAAAGAGTGACAATTTTGAAAAAACATTTTTTACTTTTTGCTATAATAAATATCCCCAATTTTTTTTGTAAAACTAATTTCTTTATCAGTTTATTCCAATGTGTATTCATTGAAGTAATGTATTCATATGAAGTAATAAAAAAAGCGAAGTTCCGCCAGAAAAAAAAAACTAAAATGAAAAGTCAGCAGCTACAAATACTGTAGCTGCTGACTTTTAATATTAGGACAGTTACCTGCCCAGGGCGCCCACGATGTCCTCACCCAAAGCCGATCTGTCCCTCGGCTCCCAGGTGGAGGCGCCGCCATCTTTAATAAAGGAATCAGGAAGTGAAGTCATGCGGCTTCACAGCCTGGTTCCTGACTGCGCATGAGCGAGTCGCGCTGCACAATCTCACTGGTCCCTGCTGTCTTCTGGGACCTGTGTGTCTCCCAGAAGACAGCGGGGGAGACGGAGGAGGGGCCGGACATGGCGTATATTGCCGCGGATACTGCGGCGATCTATGCCCGGAAGTGGGCGCAAATACCTGGATTAGACAGGTATCTGCTCTCTACTCCCCCCTGAAAGGTGCCAAATGTGACACTGGAGGGAGGGGGGAGAATCCGAAAAGCAGAAGTTCCATTTCTGGGTGGAACTCCACTTAAAGTAATGTATTCATTGAAGTATTGGGCTGTCAAAAATGTGCTACGCAGCAACATGCAAAAAAGTGCTCACGCAAACGCATACATCCTGGTGTGAACCAGTCCTAACTGAAGATGGAAGCTGATTGGTTGCCATGCACAGATGCAGCGCTGTATCCTGGCCTAGGCCAACAAGGCCCAGGCCTAGGGCAGCACGGAAAGAGTCCCCGCCGGCTTGCGCTACACTGTTAGTGTAGCGCCAGTCTTATGGGGTGGACTGGGCTGAGAGGCAAATTTGTCTAGCGCCCACATAAATGCTTCTAATTTTGACTGTCCTATCATCCTGGACCACAAACCTTCCTCACTGTGCTATATGTTTTCTGCTGCACCATTGGCATGTTTATATCTTCCTAGTCCTCTCCATAAAATTATCAGAAATTTGTGCTTGAAGTAGAACTATAGGCAACACTTTTTTTTTCTTCATTTTGGATAGAGTAAGGGAAGGTTATAACCCCTGTCAGTTTATTTTTTACAATCCCTGTCCCATTGCAGAGATTTCCCTTCACTTCCTGCCCCATAGCCAAACAGGAAGTGAGAGAAAATTATGCAAAATTAAGGGAATCCTTTGCCCCCCCCCCCAGGCCCTCAGAACTAGTGTCCCCACTCGAAAATTTTAGGGCGGGTCTTAAACAGAAAGGGGTGTGGCCTTGACAGGAAGGGTTGGGTCATATTTAAATTAGGGGGTGCACGAGTTTAGTCAGGCCTAGGGCAGCACAAAACCTAAATACACTACTGCACAGCTGCTCCAGATTTTGTCTGCTCCAGTCTTGATAAATTCCCTTTAGTGTACTTTCTCGCTGAAACATTCTGTAGCGGGTATGTACTTTCCCGGGTGTAAATTTGAATTTGGTAGTGACACCAGTGATGTGTAATTCACCGCGGCCCTTTGGGTGGCGCTGTCGCCCTGGATTGGGTTGGATTATCGCTGTGTGCCGTCCTCCTTTTTGTCCTCCCTCGGCAGCGGTATGGTGGGGCGGGGAACCCGCCGTGCTTGCTGGGAGAGGGTATAAAGGGGCCGGCCATCTTGGTCACGGGGGTCGAAGTCCCAGGCACCTTCAGCTTGCGGACGGTGGGTCGTGTCGCTCCTCTGGGTGGCTTAGGCCTAGAGGACCGCGGAGGTCGAGTTCCATCCGAGGCACCTTTAGCCTGGGGTGAGGTACTTGGATGGAGGTCCGGAGCTCAGTGCTCAACACTGGGTTCCGCGAGGGAAGGAGATCCTAGGGTACCCAGGGATTGGGTACCCGAATCCGGAAGGCGCAATGGACCGGGGGGAGCTCCTCATTTGAAGACCGGGTGCAGCATATTGCCGGTGACAAGTGAGTCTCTCGTCGGAGACCGCCTGGAAGGAAATTTACCCTCGTGCGGAGACCAGGACACACTTCTAGGAAGGGAAGTGGCAACTTACATTGTGTCTGGGCCTGTTCGCATCCACACCTCCTTTTCTGTTCTGTTCTATCAAGGGAGTTCAACTGTTTGTGTTCAGGATAAGAAGAATAAAGGAGTGTTGAACTTTAATGGTGTGGAGCTCACTTTCTAGCGGACATTGTTCACGGTGACTCTTGGAGGGAGGATCCAGGTGCACAGCACTGACCCGAAGGTAATACAGAACCGTTGCTTATACCGCATTAACACCTGTGGTGGAAGCCAGGAGTGGTGTCCCCGCTCCCTCCCCTCTAAGGTACCCCTAGACAAGAGAAAGACGAGGCGAGAGAAAGAGGGGAGTGGAGGTGGCCGCTACAATTATATTCTATTTTTTTTTTCCAAGCCTTAATTCTGGCAGCCGTACCCATGTCTGATCAACTGGAAGAGCACACATATCTTATTTCACATGTTTTAGGTATGGCTGATTAATCCAAGATATTCCGGCTAACAGTGGCATAACCTGTGTTGTGGAAGTCAGGCATGATATCTGGCATGCAGGCATAGGAAATTGAGAGCAGCACTATCAGTGCACCCTTGTATTCTTGTACCCAGGTGATATTATTATTTCCCGTTGCACCTACAATGTCAGGGTCCCCCTTCTCACTACCGTATCCATAGAACAGGTACAGTGATGCCAGCAGTACTGTCACCCTTCCTATCACACTAAAGCTGACACCGCTTTTTTTTTTTTTTTTTTTCTGGGTGAAGCTGTGAAATTATTTTTCTACTTGAACAGTTTTCAATTTAGATTAAGAAAAATTTGAGACTGTGCGTCAGGAGGCGTCAGTAACTCAAGCAGGAATGCCTGACAGAGAGAAGGAGGAGAGGAAGCGAAGGAGATAAAGGGGAGAGAAAAAGATTACGGAAAAGACGTGTAGAGGGAAATTAGATGTATAGATGAAAATGAAGAAGAGGGGGAATAGTGCAGACCGGATCATTTTTTTAAGTAGGCAGAAGGTTTTCCAAGAGAAAGAAAAATGGTGAAATGTTATTGGCATAAGAAGCCACTTATACACAGGAAATGAAAAAGATGAAAATAAATGGTATGACAGATAGTAGATTATGAAGCTGAAGGTCCTGGATAATATGAACACTGCATATTCACTTCCAACGCTTCATATATTACTAGGCTGTCATCCCGTCTGTAGCAACCACAGTTGAAAGCGTATTAAAGGGTCAATCCACCTTTAACTGATATATTTATTTTTGGCTACTTAAAGAGGATCTTCACTCTAGGACCGAAAAAATTAAAGTCAGCAGCTACAAATACTGTAGCTGCTGACTTTTAATAAAAGGACACTTACCTGTCAAAGGATCCAGCGTTGTCCTCACTTAGGCTGGTTCTTCACCGGTGTTTGGGTCCCTGGTGCCGACGTATTTACTGTGGGAAGCTGGCTGTGAATCCTTGCAGCTACACAGCTGGCTTCTTACTGCACATGGATGAGGCACGCTACGTTCTGAGAATTGTCTCGCAATCTTCTGGTAGTTGTGATGTGTCCCAGAAGGCTGCGGGCAAAGGGGCGGGGGGGGGGGGCCTGAACTTCTGCTTGGATCACCTAGGTGATCCGAGCGGAAGTGAGAGCAGGTACCTATCCAAACTAGGTATCTGCTCCCCCCCAAAAAAATATGTGCCAAATGTGGAAGAGAAGGGGGAAGAGGACATGAAGCAGAACTTCCTCTTTGGGGTGAAGTTCTGCTTTAAGATGAAGAAAAGACTAAGTATAATTTTTCCTAAAAATGTGACGACCAACCACCCATCTACACTTACATATTTACCTACCATACCCGTTACATAGAGTAGCGGGGTTCTAAATTGCAGGGACCTAGTTGCCAAATTTAGGGGGCCATCTAAGTGGTCTTTCACACAGATGTGTGATTTAATTACTCTGTCTTGTCACTTTTGCATCTGTGTGTAGTTCCCCCTTGGTGGCCTAGGTGGCGCTGTTACCAGCTCTGAGGGTGGAATGGCAGATGCTGAGGTGGTGCTTGGATGTCCCTCCACATCTCCCGTACGGTGGGTTGGTCTTTGGGCCCGTGGTGCATGCTGGGGAGAGGTATTTCAGCGGCAGGGTCCTCGTGTGCGGGTTTTCGCGCCCAGGCACCTTCAGCCTGGGTGCGCGCGCTTGGAGCGGAGCAGATGCGGGGCCTGTCAGGGAAATTCCCCGTCTGTTGTCACCAATCTGCGCTCAGTGCGCATGCGCGGCAAAACGGCGCATCGGCGCATGCGCGTGCGTGGCGGGACGACGCTTCGGCGTGCTCGGGTGCGCGCACCGGCGCAACGACGAATACGCGTGCGCAATAGCTCGCCAATGGGTCTACAGGCGGGCCTATTTAAACAGACGCAGTAACACTATCTGGTTGCTGGTTTGTCAGCTTTACTGTGTTTCTTGTGCCTGAAAGAAGTTAAAGTTCTCCTGCTGTGACCCGGACCGGATTTGACTACGCTTCTGCTTCTCCTGAACCTGACCCCTTGGCTTGCTAAACGGTCTTCTACCTCTCTCCTTGTGCTTGACCCTCGGCCTGTGACCCGGATCTGCTGCCTGTCTCCAGCCCTCTACCTTCTGCCTGTACCCTGGACTTCTTGCCTAACCTGACTATACTGGTGCTTCCTGCTAAACCCCTAAACGGACTTGTGCCTTGCTACTGGTTGCTGTTTGACCCTGTCTACCCTTGGTGTTTGACTCCTGGCCTGTTCTTCAGACTCATCCCTGCTAGATTCTTCAGCAAGACACCTCTACCTGCTGGTGGCCAGTGCTCCCTCGTGCTGTCCTCTCCCTGTCTCACCTCCAGGGGGCGGAGTGCGCTTGGGTGCAAGGGTGAACCACTCTCGGCATCTCGGCCTCGGTAAGTACGTAGCTTGACAGGGCCTTTCCCCCCACTGCGAGGCTACCTGCACACCAGTCTCAGGCACCTTCAGCCCTGGGACTGCATCATTCACCGACCCTGGCAGTTCCAGCCAGAGGCGCTATAGATGGAGGAAATCTCAGGGATGCTACTTGGGATAAGGTAGAGTGTCCAAGCTGCACTCCGGTTGCTAGCGCATAAACGCCTTTCCGGGTGAGCTATCACCGGTTGCCAGTATTACAAATAGAACTGTCCGGTTTGAGTACCCCCCCTCGGGACCGAGTGGGGGTGGGAACTTTGAATGCCTGAACTCTCTCTCTATCTCTCACACCTATACTTCTCTCCTGCCATTGAGAGAAATAAAGTTCTTGTTTGAAAAGTGATTACTGTGTGGAAAGCGGAATTTCTGGGGAAGGGCAAGACTCTGTCCCTTATGCATAGGAGACAGAACCCATTTGGAGGGGCACATCACAAGACCCGTTAGAAAAAAAAACTATCCGCTTCCGCAAACTGGAGGGTACGGATATGGTAGCCACGTCACGCCCACCCTTGTGAGTGAGCCTATAGACAGGAGCTGGGGTGGCGGAGGGCGCTACAATAGGATAGGTTCAGAATTTAGTGTAAGCAGCATGATTCCTTTAGCAGGATGTTAATCAGTAGGTTTGAAGCATAAATGTGCAGGAACAGAAACAACATTATTGATTCAATATAGATGACGATCCCTGAGTAACATCCCAGCACCTTATTGAACCCATGCATTTTCTAAAATGTCAATTGATACTATAAGTCAGACTGTAATAAGTAAGGTTCAGGCTGATATTTGGAAGTGGGAGGGTGTCCAGGAGGTCACGTTATCACCAGAACAAGTGTTCCCATTTGAAGATTTCCCTCTATTCTGGTTGCTGTCAAATTTAAAATCTTCCATCCTTCCAATGACAATGATCACTGGACAAATATAGAAGGTGAATCTGCCCAGTAGGAAAGTGGGCAGTGGTAAAAGCAGCACTCCAGAAAATAGGGACACCACTTTAAAATGAGTTGAGAATCCACACATATCCAGTCCAATAAGAGCGCCAAACAGCGATCGAAGAGTTTAACGTTTTTATTGATAAAATTGGTTCATAGTAGAAAAATGGCAACACATTTCAGAGGCCAAACACACTTCCCCTTCATCACGGCTCAAGAATTTTTACTGTGCTTAAAGCGTTAGTTCTCATTTGCCAACAAACTGTGAAGAGGCGTCTTTAAAGCGGAGTTCCAACCAAATTTGGAACTTCCGCTTTATCCACTCCTCGCCCCCTTACATGCCACATTTGGCATGTAATTTTTTTAGGGGGGGAGTGGGGGCTTCAGTAGGAGTGTGACTTCCTGTTCCACTTCCTCCTTCCACCCTGGAGCCGCCTAGGCGATATGTCATATCGCCTTGTGGCGGCCCCTCCCTGTAGGCGATCACCTGGGACGTGACAGGTCCCAGGCGATCAACTGTCCACTCAGAGAGCGTTGCGCCATTCGCGCATGCACAGTGAGTGCCCGGCCGTGAAGCCGAAAGCTGTCACGGCCGGGTGCCCACACAACGAATGGAGGCGCCGGCGGAGAGGGGGGGGAGAGGAGCGGAGATCCGGGCGTCGCGTCGCTGGACAGTGGAACAGGTAAGTGTATGTTTATTAAAAGCCAGCAGCTACACTTTTTGTAGCTGCTGACTTTTAATAAACATAAAAAAGGCTGGAACTCCCCTTTAAATAAAAAATAAAAAAACTGTGCAGCTTTGACCAAAGTTAAATAATGCCCCTGCTATAGGTGTAGGCCATTTATATAGTTCCTGAAGCTTGGCCAACAACTCCCCAGAGATGGCATCCCATGGCCTCCCATTCTGCCTGGTGGCTAGGACATTGCTAAGACACTCTCAGTCAATTAATACCCCCTCACATGTGCTCTCTCTCCCCTGCTGCTTTAGCTCTGAGCTTAGCGATGCCTTGATGGAGGAGATAGTGGACCATACATGTGCAGAGGTTTGAGAGCTCACTCCTGTGATGATGGGGGTGAGCAGTAACAGCTGGAGATGTCTTGGCAACATCCTAGCAACAAGGCAAGGTAGAATGGTGTCATCTCTGGGAATTATTCAGCCAGGCTTTGGAAGGTAAGTAAATGGCATACACCTATAGCGAATGCATTATCCAACTTTATTCAAAGCCTGTTTTTATCTACAGCCCCCCCCGCCCTGTTTATCTGCAGACCCCCTACTAGGCAGTTTTTGATGAAGGTGAACCATCCTTTTAAATAGACTTATATAGGCATATAAGATGAGCAAATACAGAAGGATCTGTGCTGTGGTTTTTGGCTTGAAACAATTTCAGAAGGCCGGTTATGCCATTGTTAATGAGTGCAGCAAAGGACCTCATCATTCTTTAGCTCTGATGAAGGGGAGTCCATTTGTCTCTGAAATTAGTTGGATTTTTTCTACTACGAAACAGTTTTCATTAAAAACATTGTACTCATTGGACCATAAAAACCTGACTGTAAAAACCTCTCTGAACAAGCCAATACTTTCCAATTGCCCCATGATGTTGTTGCCCTAATCTCAAATTTCTACATTTCTTACCAGTACCATTTAACTGTCTGTAAATTTTCCCAAACAAACCAAACTTTTTATTAACTAAAAAAACTAGCTAACTTTTTATACAAATGTTCATTATTTCCTAGTATTCCCAGAAAGGAAACCAGGGTATGGCTCAAAGAGTATCCTGGGGTATAAGTACCATGGGCTGGAAAAAGAGTTCTAGGAAGCTGGTTGGGAGCGCCAGTTCAATCTTGCCAGTAAGAGAAATGGAAGCCCCCCTACAGTTTTAATTGATATTTGTTTTAGGATGTGTTCCTTCAGAAGGCCTTGAAATGCAATATCTGTATTCTGCTGTATTGATTGGATGCCTACTGTAAACACAGCAATTGTGTTAGTCCTGACATGGAAGTGTTTTCATAGTGTGAAATGAACCATAGCATAGGCTGTCTCCCTACTGACTTGCAATCTCTGTAGTTCTTTTATCTTGGTAGTACGAGACATCTGTAGGTGTGCGTCCATTCAGTAGTGTTGATGATATGTCTCTATTGATGGGTCTTCATGAACTGGCTGTACTCTGTGATGTCTATATAAATCACTTTCCTTAGATGCCTTTAGAATGTTCCCATTCTGTAATGCTAGATTGTGTCTGTACTATAAATCAACAAATGTAGATACACAGTTACCAAAGGGACATAAAGGAATGATTTGCACAGTCCTGTAATGAGGAATAAATCATTTGTTTGTATTTGAGTTAGAAGTGGTAACAAGAAAATACCTTCTGTTTATAAAAAAATACATTTTGTAGATTTAAGGAATGGGCCTTTTTGGCAAATTTTGGCCTCTTATCATGTTTTTTTGACTGATTATCATGCCTTTATACAACAGGAATTGTGCCCCACCATTTTTGTCATTGGGGGGAATTGTACCCTATTGTTGGTGTCATTGGGAGGATTGGGCCCCGTTGTTGGTGTTAGCGGGAGGAATTGTGCCCCATCATTCATTGATGTCATTGGGAAGAATTGTGCCCCTTTGTTGGTGTCATTGGTAGGAATTATGCCCCATCATTGGTGTCACTGGGTGGAAATATGCCTTATAGTTGGTGTCATTTGGGAATACTTGTGCCCCTTCGTTGGTGTCATCACTGTGCCCCTTAATTGGTGTCATCACTGTGCCCCTTCATTGGTGTCAGTGAATGAAACAGTGCCCAAAGGGCTGGATAAAAGCAAGCCAAAGCCCCCCGGGCCACAGTTTGGAGACCACTGGTTTAGTCCATGGAAAACCAAACAGGATAGAGAAAGTGTTATAAGGTGGTTAATCGATTGTGATTTAGTCAAAACGAGCAGTTTAAAGCAGACAGGTTTCCATTACACTATGGTAACTAAAATTTGCTCTTCCATCTGGAAACAATATCTTTTATATCATCAAAATTGCTAATTTTATCCTGCGATTTAATGTAAAAGAATAACCTATTGCGCTGACTGGAACCCAACCGTCATTTAACAGGACACATAAGAGGGCCAGAAGAGTGGTAGCAAACACCAGGTAAAGTGGATGCATCTACTCTCAGATTAGGTGTGGAGATCCTAATGCACATATAAAAAACAAACACAAGAGGGTGCCTCCATCTAGGTGTATCAATTTATTAAAAAAGTATAAAAGACAATAAAAACGCACTCACTACATAAAAGTGGATCAAGGCTTGTAATAGACCTCCATAGAAAGACTGTGAGGCTGCAGAACACAGCAGGCATGTGGCTAGTTAAAGCAGAGTCCTTGATGCAAGTGCAGCTGTCAGGCTTCAGGCTGGAACATAAGCATCAGCAACTTCCAGAAGAGGCAAGATGGCTGCAGCTCCAAACAGCACTTCTCTCATCTGGAAGATGACCGGGATGTGGCTACATGTTTCAGGGCAGACAGGAGGGCCCCTTTATCAAACCATCTGGTTTGATAAAGGGGCCCTCCTGTCTGTCCTGAAACATGTAGCCACATCCCCTCCACTTCCTGTCATCACCCAACACCACCAGGAAAATGGTCTTCAATTCTGCAATTACATCATGCTGGAAGAAAGAAGGAGACCACCACTCCCCATAGTATAAAGCCCAATGCGTACATTTATTAAAACATATATATTGCACTTACATTAATGATAAATAGTAACAGCGCTGTATATGATATAAAAGCATGCCACCACTTCTGGTGAATGAATGAATGCTTTCCACAAGGTTTAGGAGTGTGTCTATGGAAATGTTTGACCATTCTTCCAGAAGTGCATTTGTGAGGTCAGGCGCTGATGTTAGAGAGAAGGGCTGGTTTGCAGTCTCCACTCTAATTCATCCCAAAGGTGTTCTATTGGGTTGAGGTAAGGACTCTGTGCAAGCCAGTCAAGTTCCTCCACCCCAAACTCTCCCATATATGTCTTTAGGGACCTTGCTTTGTGCACTGGACCAAATCATTTGCTGGAGGGGGATTATGGTGTGGGGTTGTTTTTCAGGGGTTGGGCTTGGCCCCTTTGTTCCAGTGAAGGGAACACTTAAGGCGTCAGCATACCAGGATATTTTGGACAATTTCATGCTCCCAACTTTGTGGGAACAGTTTGGGGATGGCCCCTTCCTGTTCCAATATGACTGCACACCGGTACACAAAGCAAGGTCCATAAAGACATGGATGAGAGAGTTTGGGGTGGAGGAACTTGACTGGCCTGTTTAGAGTCCTGAACTCAACCTGATAGAACACCTTTGGGATGAATTAGAGCAGAGACTGCGAGCCAGGCCTTCTCTCCAACATCAGTGCCTGACCTCACAAATGCGCTTCTAGAGGAATGGTCATACATTCCCATAGACACTCCTAAACCTTGTGGACAGCCTTCCCAGAAGAATTGAAGCTGTTATAGCTGCAAAGGGTGGGCCAACTCAATATTGAACCCTACGGACTAAAACTGGGATGCCATTAAAGTTCATGTGTGTGTAAAGGCCGGTGTTCTAATATTTTTGCTAAAATAGTGTATCTATCTATCTTTCTATATATCTATCTTTGTATAGCAATTTTAGATACTTAAATTCATAACCGTTTGGGGTTAATATTTCTTATACTGTATATCCTCTGTGTAAGAAAGGACCATAAATCCTCAAGTAGTCATTCATATTATACAGAGTGATACCAGAGGGCAGCTGGTTAATTAACCTGTAACTAGTGTATCCAACATGCAGCAGTTCGCTAATCAGATATAATAACACGTCACCATCCAGTCTATCAGTGTCCAATTTCATGTAATAATGTACTGCTAAATTCACTGCGATGGCCATTGCTTTGAATTATTATCTGCCGTGTCCAGGCACAAAGCTATTTCCAAAACTCCTGCTTCAGCAAATCTTACTACTAAGGTGTTATACATTTCAATGGAAGGCGCAATATTTTCTACATCAGGGGTGTAAAAGGGAAAAAAAGATTTTAATATTTTACAATGTTTTACAGCTCTGTGCAGATTTAATCATATCATAATGATAGGAACCAGCTCTCAATCTTTTGTTTGGCGGAAATTTCGACAGCAAATGTCCGATGGAGCATACACACGGTCAGAATTTCCGGCCAAAAGCTCACATCGGACATTTCTTGTCGGAAATTCCGACCGTGTGTACGCGGCATAACAGCAAACATCAATCAACCTACTTCCCAGGTCATCTTAGGTCCGCTACAGCCTGTGACTGGACAGTGAAAGGAGAAGCAGCATAGTGATGAGCTCCTATTAGCATGCTTCTTGCCAGCTTTTGTGAGCAGATTGGCTCCTTGTGCTGCTTCTTCCTCCCACACTCCAGCCCTGCTGTACAGTGGACTGCAAGAGGCTTATATGAGGTCAAATTCAGACACTTGAAAACAGGCTGGCGGACACCTGCATAATTGAGTCCAACAGGAGCGTTAAACTATACAGTAGGTTAGGGTGACCAGACATCCCCAGTTTCAGGGGACAGTCCCCGGATTGAGGACACTGTCCCCGGACCAAGTCTGTCCCCGGTTTTGTCCCCGGATTGGATTTGAACAGGGGCTGGGGCAATTTCAAAGACAGTCAGTGCCGCTCCTACTAGCTTAGGGGGGTGTATTTTTTCCATTATCTGTGCCCCTTTCTGATGATCATGTGCTGGTCGGAGCGGAGGGAATATTTCTTCAGTTTCGGGTGCATGCCCATTCAGCTCCACTTGCATGTTCTTCTGCCTTGGCTCAAGTCCCGGCCAGCCACCTGCCTGTTTATCTCCTTGCCTTCCCTGGGGGAGTGATCTTCCTCCACTCCCCACCCAGTAGTAGCCGGGGCCCAGAGAATTGAGACTTGACAGGCTGTGAGGTGGGCGGCGGTGGCGAAGGGCAGAGAGTCGCTGATTGCCGCCATTACTATTAAAAAAAAAAAAATGTCCCCGAATTTCATTTTAAAAATCTGGTCACCTTACAGTAGGTGCAATTACTGTATATACAGTACATATAGAGATATATTATACATTATTCACATTCATTTCTCTCGTTTATTATTTTTTTGTATGAGTTGTTTATGGCGGTGTAGCCCCTGGGGCTCGGTCTTCCACTTTAAGCTAACCATACGCAGTTTACATGCTCATCCAATTGAATAATTCCATCACTGTATGTCTTTGGAATGTTTACTGTTTATCTTCCTTTTTTGTTAATAGAACGTAACCTGCACCGCTCCCCTGAAGAAGCATTTTTTGGGCTTGTAATATTCATCCATAATTTAATCTATTCACTTCTACCAACACTTCTCTGGACCAAATTTATTGGGATATTGTAATATTTGGTACCACTTGGGAAAATGTTGGAAACTACTTTTTTTCTGGGGATTATGTTCAGTAATAAGTCTCCTAATTAGTGAGCCTACAATTTGTCATTGATTTTAACATTTGTATTTTTATTTTTTATTTTACTGTGTTTTGAGAATAAAGCTTTTGTATTTTATCATTTTTGTTTAATTTTGAGTTTCTTTGAGAGACCACCCACCATATGCATCTTTAGCATGGACAAGCAGCTGACTGAAGCAAATGCCAGATTTCTAGGGGCCACTTAGCCTTGGCTCTCAGCTCCAACACTTGTCCTTATGCAAAGTACCCCCCCTCATCACCATCACAGCCACTGGGTCGCCCTGGGGGTCAGGGGGGCCCTTCATGGTTTCTTGCACCGGGGCCCTGAAGGTTCTAGTTACGCCACTAGTGGGATCCTCTCATAATTGCCAAAGCAGATATGCAGACTTAAAGTGATTGTAAAGGCTTGTTTTTCCTATAAAAATAACAAATATTTCATACTTACCTGCTCTGTTGCAGTGGATTTGCACAGAGCAGCCCAGATCCTCCTCTTCTCTGGCCCCTCTTCTGTGATCCTGGCCCCTCCCTCCTGTTCAGGGCCCCCACAGCAAGCAGTTTGCTATGGGGGGCACCCGAGCTGAGTCATAGCTCCCTGCATCCATTCAGACATGGAGCCCCGACCTGGCCCTGCCCCCTCTCTCCCCTGATTGGCTAGCTGACTTTGATTGACAGCAGCAGGAGCCAATGGCGCTGCTACTGTGTCAGACAATCAGGAAGAAGAATCTGGACGGCTGGACAGAGAGGGACCTCAGGTAAGTGTTAGGGGAGCTGCTACACACAGAAGGCTTTTATCTTCATGCATAAAATGCATGAAGATAAAAAAAAAACTTCTGCCTTTACAACTCCTTTAAGAACACAAGTGTAGTTACCTCACCAATAAAGTAATAAGAAACAATCAAGTGGTTTAACTTTTAAAGAGAATGTTAAAGCAGTAGTAAACCGCTGGCTTTTTTTTTTTTTCTTTTTAAACCTGCAAGGCAATGTCATAACTCATAAGGTGCTAGTATGCATTGCATACTAGCACATTATGTAAAACTTACCTTGGAACTAAGCCCTCCAGTGGCACGCTGTCACTGCGGAAGGCGCCTCCATCTTAACCCGGTCTTTCTTCCATGCTCGCAGACTCAGGCTGTGTGAGTGGCTGAAGCTCCAATTACCTCACTCCTGACCATTACACTGACCTACCTGACATACATACACTGACCTACCTGACAAACATACACTGACCTACCTGACATACATACACTGACCTACCTGACATACACTGACCTACCTGACATACATACACTGACCTACCTGACATACATACACTGACGGTAGTGACATACATACACTGACCTACCTGACCAGGAGACAGACTTCATGTGTCCTGTAGCTCAGCTCAGCCGTGGTGTGCGGTGTGCGGCGCGCCCATCATCATCACAGCAGGTAGCCAGAGGAGGAGAGGAGAACCGCCCACCCGAGTGGGAAGCGGGGATCTCACAGTGATGTGGTGCGGCGGCCGCATTGTAATTCCCACCTTCTGGAGCCTGCAGCGCCTATGATGGACGTCACACGTCCCACGGTCTCGGCATTGGACCAGTGGGACGTCCATCATAGGCGCTGCAGGCTCCAGAAGGCGGGACCTGCTATGTCACTCTGCCGCACCCGGCGGTGCTAGGATCCGATTGGTCCCCGCTCGGTGGCGGCGCTCGGGGCTAACAATGGAATGATGCATGCCTGAGACCTGGGACTTTTCGAGGACCCATTCGGGGGTCCAGCCCCCCCTCTCGACGCCACTGCCTGTAGGTAAAACTTAGGTAAAACTTATGCATGTGAGTTTACTCCCACTTTAAGTCAAAACTTTTTTTTTTTTTAATCGAATAGATAGCGCAGGAAAGATGTAAAATCTATATTAGGTTATTTATTGCCGCCTGTGTGCCGCTGGGGAAATTTCCTTTTAAGTGATACTAAGCTCTGCTTTAAAAAAAAAAAAATCTATTAAATCTATTCCAGTATGTATTCTTAACTCAAAAAAGTATTTTCTATTGCTCTCAGCATCCTCATTTTTTTTTTTTGCTGCTCTGACTTCCTGTTAGGAAGGGGGGCTACGTTCATTCTCCACTGTCCACTGTATATAGTAACATAGCCAATCTCTCACACTCGCTCCCTAGATTGGCTCCGGACTATGGGATTTGTAGTGTACATGATAGAGCAGTACACATGACCGCAAATAACATGCACTGCTTGTTCCAAACAAAGGGAAGTGAGCAGGAAAGGTTCAGGAGTTCATGGAGGACATTATAAGGAGGTCGAATAACACAGTAAGAAACAATTTCATGAAAAAAGATAAAAGAACCACTAAGTTAAGGTGACCAGATTTTTAAAATGAAATCCGGGGAAATATTATTATTTTTTTACTAGTAATGGCGGCAATCAGCAACTCTGCCTGTCGCCGCTGCTGCCCGCCTCACAGCCTGTCGAATTTTACTCTCCGGCCCCGGCTACTACTGGGTGGGGAGAGGGGGAAGATCACTCCGCCAGGGAAGGCAAGGAGATAAGCAGGCAGGCGGCTGGCCGGGACTTGAGCCAAGGCAGAAGAACATGCGAGCGGAGCTGAATGAGCATGCGCCCGAAAATGAAGAAATATTCACTCCGCTCCGACCAGCACATGACCATCAGAAAGGGGCACAGATAATGGAAAAAAAATACACCCCCCTAAGCTAGTAGGAGCGGCGGGAGTGTGTAATCCTGAATTTTATTTTATTTTAATTCTGCACTGACTGTCTTTAAAATTGCCCCAGCCCCTGTTCAAATCCAATCCAGGAACAAAACTGGGGACAGACTTGGTCCGGGGAAAGTGTCCTCAATCCAGGGACTGTCTCTGGAAACCAGGAATGTCTGGTCACCCTACACTAATTAGTGGAGGTGTATGGATTTGTAGCGGGGTCTCCTTTAAGGCCCCTGGACTACGTTTACCCAGAACCCCGTTCGGCACCCAGGGTGCATTTGGCCACCGCAGAGACTCATGGGTGGGGCTATAAAAGAAGGGGGCGAGGCTAAGCTCGGCCTCTTTGGACACCGCGCTGCAAGCAATAGGACTCCCTGTGCGGATCTGCTGCTGTGTAAGGCCTGAAGCCTGGGCCTTGCATACCGACCAAAGAGCCTTCCACCCCACTGCGGAGCCGGGGTGGCACCTGTTTCTGTTCGAGTTTGCGGACATCAGCTGGACCGGAGACCCGGCCGTTGGAGACACTGTGTGTGGATACACAGTGGTGGAAGCCCGGACTGGGATCGCGTCCGGAGTGGTGAGCAAGCACTTGCTCACTTCGTTACCCTTTTACTTTGTTAGACCTAGTAACTGCCTTGGCCCATCTTGTTAATTTACTACCGTTGGATTACAAATATTGTTTCCTGAAAGTGCACCACCGTTCAAGTTGCATGCGAATAATTATTCTCATAAGGGACTGAGTTTTAATCTGGGTTAGGCCTGACCAGGGTGGGGGTTAAAACTTTGTTGCCGCGCCATATTGCGCATAGAAAAAAAGATAGTTGCACGTGGCGGGTGATCACTCTGCACTATCACTGAGGTATATGTTTATTGCTGCAGGGCTCTGCATGTATATTATGTGATGTGTTTAACTTGAATCTTTACATCAAAGTAAATCCAGTTATATTTTATCACTTGGGTATTGGTGTCATCTTTGCAGATAGTGATTATCTATCCATGCTGCCAGATTGTGTATAATCAGGTATAGACCGTTATGAGGTAACAATCCCTAGACTAACTGTGCCAGTGTGGGCTGAGTAGATTGCCGGGGGTTGGCGGTGCTGTATACAGGGCCCGAAACAAAACTCAGCGGCTCTCTTAACTGGGGGTAGCGCTACAGATTATTTTTGGAAAATGGGGATATCGCATAGTGTCACTTTCACTTCCTATCTTGGAGACACAACAGAAAACAGGAAATCTATCTAAAGTGAATGGAATTCTTTTATTAGAAAGTTATCATAAAAGTAGTGGGCGGAGCTAACACACGTGACTTCATCACGCTTTCATGGAATCTCTGTAATACCTGGAACGGCTTTCTACATTGCCTAGGAATGTTTTGTATATACATCATTGTTTTTAAGACTCATACAGTATGTGAGTAATTTTGCATTTACTTTTAATAAATGTGTTTTATGGATTCACACTATTTATAGGTAGATTTGATCCGGGGAATATCTAATTGTCTCTCGGGGATCAGGAAGGAATTTTTTCCCCTGCTGTAGCAAATTGGAGCATGATTTGCTGAAGTTTTTTGCCTTCCTCTGGATCAACTGTGGGTATAGGATTGTGTATATGGGATTGTATGATTTTTTAATTTTTAATGGTTGAACTAGATGGACTTGTGTCTTTTTTCAACCTAACTATGTAACTATGTGGGCATATCTATTTTGATTTTTATAAAGGATCCTGCATCATCATTGTTGCTATATACTGTATATCCTATATACATAGGTGTGTGCACAGGGTGCACCAGGTATGCCACACCCTAATCACCCCTGTTTAAACCCCTGATAATTCACCAAAGCCTCCTAACGGGGTTCCTAAATTATATAAAAAATAAATAAATAGTAAAGACAATAAAAAATAAATAAAGAAAAACTACTGACACCATCCACTGCCCTACTGATACCATCAGTATATATACACATGCACACACGCATATGTGTTTGAGCTTTGAAGTGCACACCCTAATGCAATAGGCTGTGCACACCTATGCCTACAGGTATATACCATTGGTGAATCAGAGATATCATGGGGATCTGATGAAATCAGTTGGGTTTTATCATTGAATACTAGGATACTGTGTACAGGTCAATTTGACTCCGTAATAGAGTCCACAGATTCTGGTAAGAGTCCATTCGGTTACTGGTGATGGCCCACATGGTGAAGCTTTCTAACACCTTTCATTACACAGTGGTGTGTGCATCGTATGATTGGGACTTCTACATATCTAAAAATGGACTCCCACTATTTGTCACTTTATTGATGTTTTTTGTGTCACATTATTTTGTTTATTTTATCATAGGAGTAGATGTCCCTATTGGAGGATTTCCCCTCTACTCTTGCTCTGGTGACAACTCAAAATTTTTGGATTTCCTCAATGGTCACTAGTACAAATGAAGAACTGAATCTGCCCAGCGGGGACTTAGACAATAGAAGCCTAAAAGTGGTTCTCACCCTTGTCTACCTATCCCCTCCAAAAAAATGCCTTACACTTTAAAGCAGAGTTCTGGCCGAAATATGACTTTTAAGATAAAAATACCCCTAGAATACCCAATGTAACAAAGGTATACTGTAAACTATGTTTAGTTTTCTATCTGTGCAGCATTGTTTTCTTACTTTGTAAAGTTCCTACACAGCACGGCCATCTCCAGTGTGGGCATCTGAAGCCACAGTGTCCTTCTTCCTGGATTTAGTGCATGCTGGCTACCGATCACGTGCATGTGTTGTATGGTGCAATTTTGGTCAGCTTGGCATGGCACAGCCATGCCAAGCTGATCAAGATTATCTATTGACG
Organism: Rana muscosa; assembly: GCA_029206835.1. Taxonomy (NCBI): domain Eukaryota; kingdom Metazoa; phylum Chordata; class Amphibia; order Anura; family Ranidae; genus Rana; species Rana muscosa. The sequence goes on along the minus strand of CM055128.1, from coordinate 52,396,773 downwards.
CCAATGTTAAATGTTACTGAAGCCATGCAATGCCAAGCTGGCCAAGAATTTGCATAGATGCCAATTTTTTTTTGTCAATTACTTTTTATTAAGATTTATAGTACAGGCATACAACATTAAGCTGCACATCATGGCAAAACAAACAACCAGGTCAAATTAGGTTGTAACCATCTTTCCAAAAACCCAAAACAAACAACCCACTCCCCCCCGGGACAGTCAACATTTGCCCATACAAAAAAATATGCACAGTCTTTGAACTCCGAAGGAGACAGATATATAGTCTGCTGAGTCAATGACGCCCCGTCAACCAGCGGAGATGATGCATATATTGCATTTCCAAACCCCCCACCCTCCACTTCATCAGGAGAAGTAAAGACCATAAACCCTTCAGTAAATTATAACTTTATAATGTATTTACTTCAAAGTCACCCACCACCTCAGTAACTCAATCGTCCTGCTTATGTATCTATAACAAGGACCACCTGTCAAGTTGCCTATGGGTCTAATCTGAAACCGTGTCTGTTGATGCCATCCAGTCTCCCCACACCTTGTCAAATTTGGCCCCAACCCCCCTACTCAAATAGGTTTCCTTGTAAAAAGGGATTTCCTTGTTGACCAGGGACTATCAAGAAGCCAAAGTTGGGGCAGTAGATCTCTTCCATGACAGAATAATCAGTTTTTTGGCGTAGTACAACAGGAGGGTGAGAAGAGTTCGTATAGCCCTAGTGATAGCCAAGGGCTCAACCAACTCAAAATTTTTGGATTTCCTCAATGGTCACTAGTACAAATGAAGAACTGAATCTGCCCAGCCTAAAAGTGGTTCTAACCTTTGTCTACCTATCCCCTCCAAAAAAATGCCTTACACTTTAAAGCAGAGTTCTGTCCGAAATATGACTTTTAAGATAAAAATACCCCTAGAATACTCATGACTCGTGCAATGTAACAAAGGTATACTGTAAACTATGTTTAGTTTTCTATCTGTGCAGCATTGTTTTCTTACTTTGTAAAGTTCCTGCATAGCACGGCCATCTCCAGTGTGGGCATCTGAAGCCACAGTGTCCTTCTTCCTGGATTTAGTGCATGCTGGCTACCGATCTTGTGCATGTGTTGTATGGTGCAATTTTGGTCAGCTTGGCATGGCACAGCCATGCCAAGCTGATCAAGATTATCTATTGACGCCAATGTTAAATGTTACTGAAGCCATGCAATGCCAAGCTGGCCAAGAATTTGCATAGATGCCAATTTTTTTTTTGTAAATTACTTTTTATTAAGATTTATAGTACAGGCATACAACATTAAGCTGCACATCATGGCAAAACAAACAACCAGGTCAAATTAGGTTGTAACCATCTTTCCAAAAACCCAAAACAAACACCCGCCCCCCCCCCCCCTTGACACAGTCAACATTTGCCCATACAAAAAATATGCACAGTCTTTGAGCTCCGAAGGAGGCAGATATATAGTCTGCTGAGTCAATGACGCCCCGTCAACCAGCGGAGATGATGCATATATTACATTTCCAAACCCCCCACCCTCCACCTCATCAGGAGAAGTAAAGACCATAAACCCTTCAGTAAATTATAACTTTACAATGTATTTACTTCAAAGTCACCCACCACCTCAGTAACTCAATCGTCCTGCTTATGTATCTATAACAAGGACCACCTGTCAAGTTGCCTATGGGTCTAATCTGAAACCATGTCTGTTGATGCCATCCAGTCTCCCCACACCTTGTCAAATTTGGCCCCAACCCCCCTACTCAAATAGGTTTCCTTGTAAAAAGGGATTTCCTTGTTGACCAGGGACTTTCAAGAAGCCAAAGTTGGGGCAGTAGATCTCTTCCGTGACAGAATAATCAGTTTTTTGGCGTAGTACAGCAGGAGGGTGAGAAGAGTTTGTATAGCCCTAGTGGTAGCCAAGGGCTCAACCAAGCTCAACAGGCATACTTCAACCGTAAGGGGGACTGAAAGGGATGTGACCGACCGGATACATTTTGCTATGTCTTGCCAGTAGGGCTTGATATGTGGACAATCCCAAAAAGTGTGCATGAAGTTTGCAAGGGGTGCAGAACACCTCCAACAGATAGAGTGGTGGCTCACAAACATCCTAGCTAACCTAGCTGGAGTAAGATAAATTCTATGCAGAAATTTATACAGGATCAGACAATCTCTAGTAGAAACTAGACATTGAAATGGGGCCCCCCAAATATCGTCCCAATCGTCTCGATCCAAACCAGGGGACACTGCCACCCAGGCCAGCCTGCAAGTCCCTGTCAACATGACCGTTTCGGGAAAAAGGATAGACGCCAATGTTAAATGTTACTGGAGTCGTGCAATGCCAAGTTGGCCAAGAATTTCCATAGACGCCATGCCAAGCTGACCAAGATCTCCCAGGAGCCAATGCAAAACCAGAAATGATGCACGGCGCCGTGGCCCCCTAGAGGAGGAAGTGAAATTAAATATAGGCATAAATCAGGTAAGTGAACAGAAAACATTATAAATTGCTGCATGGCGAGGAGTGCAAAATGTGGGTGAAACTCCACTTTAAGTCTTACCCAAAAACTAAAATTTCACTTTTGGGTGAATCGATCCTTTAACGACTAAAACTGTCTTTTCTTGTATGGCAGCTGATAGTAGTATTTGGTAATCCCTGTGGGCCAGGCGTTCTGTAATAGTAAACAAGATGTCTCTCTCACAAGTGGCTCTTGTGTGATTGACAGTATGTAATTGCTGTGTGAAGGGACTAGGGGTTAATGGGGTTTGGGATGTGAAGCTTATATTGCAGGTGCCATTGATTCTCCGCATCTCTGCGTTCTCAAAATTTCTATCTCTGTTGTCCTTGAGCTAACATTACATTCTGCTTCTCGTCAGTTTTTGTGTTTTTATTTTTTTGTTTTAACTCTGATTCATCCTTCACCCTCTTCATATTCCCTATTTATTCTATATATACGTGCGTGCACACACGCACACAGTAAATCACTCTTTGTCTCTAATTCTCTTTCTCTCCCCCTTCATATTTCTCTCCCTCATTCATCTTCTCATCTATGTAAAATTGCCCCTCCCCTTACCATTACAGAGCCCCAAGAGCTAGCTCTCACTGCGTCAAACATCTTGCATAGCAATGGACGCGAACCAGGAGGAGCAGGGTTAAACCAGCCCAGCTAAGGCTGTCGGGAGGAATTTACTTCCCTGTGTTTAAACTGAGTGGGACATTTATCACTTCCCGCTCCAAATGGGTTTGTGTCACTGGCTGGCAGCTGCAATAAGTCAACCGCCCTGCTCTGCTTGCTTGCCCCATCTGTCATTGTCACCCAAGGGCCAAGAGGGAACCCAGCCCTTGAGCCCACTGCTGTCAGGGCATCATCCAGTCTTTGCCGTACATGCGAATGTCACATTGAGGCTGTGCCACTCTGTTCCAATGTCACAAATGAGAATTCCTATCTGCAGAAATGTATGCATGCAGTCATAAGGGATGTTGGAGAAGACATACATGTATCTTGCAGGTTTATCGCATATACTTTTAGCTAAATTTAAAGAACAGTTTAAGGCAGGGGTCTCCAAACTTTCTAAGCAAAGGACCAGTTTAGTGTCCTTCAGGCTTTAGGGGGGCCAGACTGTGGCCAATGAGAGTAGATATTGATAATGCCCCAGCATTAGTGCTCCATCATTGGTTCTAATGGGAGGAATAGTGCCATATTGTTGATATTAATGAGAAGAATAATGCCCCATTGATGGGGTTAGTAGGGGGAATGGTACCCCATCATTGGTGTCAGTTGGTGGAATAGTACCTCAAGGGCCAGATAAGGGCAAGCAAAGGGCCACATCTGGCCCCGGGCCGCAGTTTGGAGATCACTGGTTTAAGGCAACAAGTGATATTGGCCACAGAGCTACTTATACAGGCCATACATGGGTCAAATTCTGAAAAAAAATTATTTCGAAAATCAGAAATGTTGTGCATTTTATAATCTAATGTTACCACCATTGATTTCGAAATGTGACTAGTGATGAGCCGAACACCCCCGGGTTCGGTTCGCACCAGAACCCGCGAACGGACCGGAAGTTCGAACGAACATTAGAACCCTATTAAATACAATGGATGCGAACGTTCGAATTCTAAAGTGCTAATTATAACAACTATTATGCATGTTATTGTCCTAAAAAGGGTTTGGGAACCCGGGTTCTGCACCAGGGGACATGTATCAATGCAAAAAGAAGTTTTAAAAACGGTCGTTTTTCGGGAGCAGTCATTTTAATGATGCATAAAGTGAAAAAAAAAAAGTCAAATATTCCTTTAAATATCGTACCTGGGGGGTGTCTAAAGTATGCCTGTGAAGTGCCACGTGTTTCCCGTGTTTAGAACTGTCCCTGCACAAAATGACACTTCTAAAGGAAAAAAAAGCCATTTAAAACTGCTTGCGGCTTTAATGTAATGTCTGGTCCCGGTAATATGGATGAAATTCTTTAAGAAAAATGGCATAGCTACCCCATGACCCCCCCCCCCCTACCCCAGCCCATTACCAGCCCCTTTGGGTCTTGTATGGATATTAAGGGGAACCCCGCACATAAAATAAAAAAGGCCCTATATACTCTGAACAGCCGTATACAGGCGGTGCATACAAGACAGGGACTGTAGGTTTGTTCTTATGTAGAATCTGTTTGTAATTTTGAACAGGTACATTGTTGAAGTGTAGCTCCAGCCCAAAAATCTATTTTTAAACTTTTTGGAAAACATAGGTAAGGGTTATCACCCCTGTAACATTTGTTTTGCTGTCTGTGCCCCTGTTCAGAACATTTCACCTCACTTTCCGTCCCAATGACAACTGTTTTTGAAATGTGGTGTTTTTCTTGAAACAAGGATTGCTGATAAAGCATCAGTACAGAGGAGACACCTTTCTCCCATATTTATTCTTACAGGAGAGAATTTTCCTTCCTAGTGGTAGATTTCCTCTCACTTCCTGTTGTCTTCTTGCGTTTGCAAGTAGGAGTCGTTTGTAAGTTGGATGTTTGAAAGTAGGGACCTGCCGTATATACTCTGCAGAAATAGGCCCCTTAGTTGTTGGTGTTGGCACAACACTGTAAGCACTCACAGTTACTCTTGGTTGGTGCTGGAACGCCCTGCTGTCAACTATTATATCAGGAATTTTAATTACATATAATTGTTGAACAGTGGAAGTAAAAATTGGGCCTTTGATGGTGGTGCTGGTGCCACAACACTGTAAGCCCTGACAGTTACTCTTGGTGGGTGCAGCAATGGGCCCTGCTGTGAATTATTAGATCAAGAATTGTAATTACATGCCCCTGTTGAACAGGGGCTGAAAAATTGGGCCTTAGGCACTGGTGGCACAACACTGCAACCCCTCACAGATACTGTACTTGGAGCACAGCAATGAGCCCTGTTGCAAAGTATTGCTTCAAAAATTGTAATGACACGCCCCTGTTAAACAGGGGCTGAAAAATTGGGCCTTAGGCACTGGTGGCACAACACTGCAACTCCTCACAGATACTGTACTTGGAGCACAGCAATGAGCCCTGTTGCAAAGTATTGCTTCAAAAATTGTAATTACACGCCCCTGTTAAACAGGGGCTGAAAAATTGGGCGTTAGGCACTGGTGGCGGCACCCATAAACAAAAATGATCTTCCAAGCTATCATCATCAATCGTATCATTGAGGACTCGGAGGAGGAGGATAGCCAGTCAACATAACAGCACAGGCACTCAGCATCAGCATCAGTCTTGAAGGGATGTGACATTTTAAAATCAATTAGTCTGTTATATCAGCATCAGGTGTGTGGTAGCTGGTGGTGATCCAAGACTGGTTCATCTTGATGAAAGTCAGTCGATCAACCGAGTCGGTGGACAGGCGCACCCTGTGATCCGTGACAAATCCTCCAGCAGCACTGAATGTGCGTTCCGAAAGAACGCTGGATGCAGGACAGGCCAGTAGCTCAATTGCATACTGTGCAAGCTCTGGCCAGTGATCCATCCTCAAGACCCAGTAAGCCAGAGGATTTTCGGTGGGGAAGGTGTCCAAGTCTGACCTTGCCCCTAGATATTCCTGCACCATGTTTATCAGACGCTGGCGATGGTTGCTGGAACCAATCATACTTTGGGGCTGCGGACTAAAGAATTGTCTGAACGCATCGGTCAGACGGCCACCTTCCCCACCGCTCCTTCTTTGACTGGCCGAAGCCTCAGCAACTCGTTGTCCAGGACCAGGAGTTTGCAACCTCCCAGTCTCTGGGAACGCGTTGCACAGACCTTTCTGCAAGGCCTCCCGGAGTTGTCTCATCCTCTGCTCCCTCTGCGACGGTAACATAAGGTCCGCAACCTTACCCTTGTACCGTGGATCAAGGAGAGTGGCCAGCCAGTAATGGTCCCTCTCCTTGATCCGAAGAATACGAGGATCCTTCCGCAGACTTTGCAGGATCAGGGAGGCCATGCAGCGTAGGTTTGCTGAGGCATTCGCTCCGGAGTCCTCTGGGTCACTAAGGACGACATGATCCGCAGCCACCTCCTCCCAGCCACGTACAAGTCCACTGGTTTCTTGGGACTGTAAATCATCCCTAAAAGACTGCTGCTGATGATGCTGAGTGCCAGCCTCCACCTCCATGCTGACACAATCCTCCTCCTCCTCCTCCTCCTCCTCCTCTTCCTGTGCGATGGGTGGGACAGAAGGAACACTGTCTGGGTAAAGGGGGCCTTGAGAGGCAAGGAAGTCCTCCTCTTCCTGCCTCTGTTCTGCCTCAAGTGCCCTGTCCATTATTCCACGCAGCGTGTGCTCCAACAGGTGGACAAGAGGTACAGTGTCACTGATGCATGCACTGTCACTGCTCACCATCCTCGTGGCCTCCTCAAATGGTGCCAGGACAGTGCATGCATCCCTGATCATGCCCCACTGGCGTGGAGAAAAAAAACCAAGCTCCCCTGACCCTGTCCTGGTGCCGTAGTCGCACAGGTACTCATTGATGGCCCTTTGCTGCGTGTGCAGCCGCTGCAGCATGGCCAACGTTGAGTTCCACCTGGTGGGCATGTCACATATAAGGCGGTTCTTGGGCAGGTTCAACTCCTTTTGCAGCTCAGCCAGGCGAGCACTGGCATTATAAGATCTGCGGAAATGCACACAGACTTTCCTGGCCTGCCTCAGGACATCCTGTAAGCCCGGGTACCTGCCCAAGAACCGCTGCACCACCAGGTTAAGGACGTGAGCCACACAGGGCACATGGGTCAGTTGTCCCTGTCGGAGGGCGGAGAGGAGGTTGGTGCCATTGTCGCAAACCACCATTCCTGGCTTAAGCTGGCGTGGCGTCAACCACCTCTCGGCCTGGCCCTGCAGAGCAGACAGGACCTCTGCCCCAGTGTGGCTTCTGTCCCCCAAACACACCAGCGCAAGCACGGCATGGCATCTTTTTGCCTGCGTACTTGCGTAGCCCCGTGAACGGCTACGGAGCACCGCTGGTTCATAGGACAAACCACAGGAAGAGGCCATGGAGGAAGAAGAAGAGGAGGGGGTGGAGGAGAGAGGTGTGTCACAACCAGTAGTAGCATTTTGGAGGCGTGGCGGTGGGACAACCTCCAACACTACTGCACCTTGTCCTGAATCCTTCCCAGCTGCCAAAAGAGTGACCCAATGGGCCGTGAAAGAAAGGTAACGTCCCTGTCCATGCCTGCTGGACCATGAGTCAGCGGTAATATGCACCTTACCGCTGACCGCCCTGTCCAGCGAGGCCAAGACATTGCCTTCCACATGCCGGTAGAGAGCCGGAATAGCCTTCCGTGAGAAAAAGTGGCGTTTGGGAACCTGCCACTGAGGAACCGCACATTGCACAAACTCACGGAAGGGGGCCGAGTCTACCAACTGAAAAGGCAGCAGTTGAAGCGCTAGCAATTTAGCCAAGCTAGCATTCAACCGCTGGGCATGTGGATGGCTGGGAGTGAACTTCTTTCGACGGTCCAGCAGCTGGGGCAGGGAAATTTGCCTGCTAGAATCGGACGTCGGTGTACTGCTAGCAGAGTGGGCGCAAGTACTTGGCTGTGACACACCTAATTCTACACCTTCATTCCTCTCAGTGCATGTTTCAGAGAGGACTGAAGTTATAGTGGGGTTGGAGATCCCAGCTGATGCGGTGCAAGGAGAGGTCCGCTTTGTTCTTTGGTGTGGGTCTTTGAGGTAGGCTTGCCAACGAGCTGCATGGCAGGTCAACATATGTCTGGTCAGGCATGTGGTACCCAAGCGGCTGATGTTTTGGCCACGCGATATACGCTTGAGACATATGTTGCAAACAGCAGCTGTGCGATCTGATGCACTAGCCTCAAAAAAGGCCCACACCAAAGAACTTTTTGAATGACGGGCAGAGGCAGCGCCCTGCACAGGCGGAGCTCTGCGGTGTGATTCCGTCGGTGTACTGCCCTTACGCTGGCCACCAAAGGGCATCCTGCCTCGTTGGAGATGTGCCTCCTCCTCATCCTCCTCCTCCTCCTCTCTCCTATTAGGCACCCACGTGGAGTCATTGACCTCATCATCCCCTCCCTCCTCATCACTGGAGCCAATCTGGCAGTATGCTGCAGCTGCTGGAACATGACTGCCAGATTGGTGTCCTTCTTGAGCATCCCCTCTGTCTGCTCTCACGCTACTGCCTTCCTCTAGCTGGGTTTCATCATCAGACCCTTCGAAACGCTGGGCATCCTCCTGGAGCATGTACCCAACACTGTGCTGAAACAGTTCGGGGGACTCCTCAGGAGGAGGACATGGTGGGTCTAGGGAAGGAGTGACTGATGATTTGTCTGACATTGATACCAGGGAAGACGACGCTTTGGCAGCTGCTTTTCCAGTACCCTGAGCCTGGGTGAGAGAGGATGAGGAGGAGGAGGAGGGCTTGGTCATCCACTCTACCAAGTCTTCGGCATGATGTGGCTCAACATGTCCAGCTGCCGAAAAGAAGGACAAGCGTGTCCCATGGCCATGTGCTGATGACAATGCACCGCGTCCACGACCAGCACTGTTGCCCCCAGACACAGAGCCTGCTTGCCCTCTTTTATTGCCTCCTGACTGTCTGCCTCTCCTTGTTTGCCTTCCAGACATTCTAATAGATGGCCTGCAGGGAGATGGGAAAAAAGCAATAAGGGCTACCTTCAGGTGTCCTTCTCTGTCCCTGGAAACAAGGACTTGCAGAGTGAAAGAAAAAAAACACTCTCCCTACCTACAGTTTTCTGTCCCTAGAAAAAATGTTTTTTTTAATCACAATATAGCACAAGGAAAATTAACTCACTGTCCTTACAGGTCCCTGGAAACAAGGACTTGCAGAGTGAAAGAAAAAAAACACTCTCCCTACCTACAGTTTTCTGTCCCTAGAAAAAAATGTTTTTTTTAATCACAATATAGCAAAAGGACAATTCACTCACTGTCCTTCCAGGTCCCTGGAAACAAGGACTTGCAGAGTGAAAGAAACTGACACTGTCCCTACCTAGAGTTTTCTGTCCCTGGAATAAATGTTTTTTTCAGCACAATATAGCACAAGGACAATTAACTCACTGTCCTTACAGGTCCCTGGAAACAAGGACTTGCAGAGTGAAAGAAAAAAAATACTCTCCCTACCTACAGTTTTCTGTCCCTAGAAAAAAATGTTTTTTTTAATCACAATATAGCAAAAGGACAATTCACTCACTGTCCTTCCAGGTCCCTGGAAACAAGGACTTGCAGAGTGAAAGAAACTGACACTGTCCCTACCTAGAGTTTTCTGTCCCTAGAATAAATGTTTTTTTTAATCACAATATAGCAAAAGGACAATTCACTCACTGTCCTTCCAGGTCCCTGGAAACAAGGACTTGCAGAGTGAAAGAAACTGACACTGTCCCTACCTAGAGTTTTCTGTCCCTAGAATAAATGTTTTTTTTAATCACAATATAGCAAAAGGACAATTCACTCACTGTCCTTCCAGGTCCCTGGAAACAAGGACTTGCAGAGTGAAAGAAACTGACACTGTCCCTACCTAGAGTTTTCTGTCCCTAGAATAAATGTTTTTTTTAATCACAATATAGCAAAAGGACAATTCACTCACTGTCCTTCCAGGTCCCTGGAAACAAGGACTTGCAGAGTGAAAGAAACTGACACTGTCCCTACCTAGAGTTTTCTGTCCCTAGAATAAATGTTTTTTTTAATCACAATATAGCAAAAGGACAATTCACTCACTGTCCTTCCAGGTCCCTGGAAACAAGGACTTGCAGAGTGAAAGAAACTGACACTGTCCCTACCTAGAGTTTTCTGTCCCTAGAATAAATGTTTTTTTTAATCACAATATAGCAAAAGGACAATTCACTCACTGTCCTTCCAGGTCCCTGGAAACAAGGACTTGCAGAGTGAAAGAAACTGACACTGTCCCTACCTAGAGTTTTCTGTCCCTAGAATAAATGTTTTTTTTAATCACAATATAGCAAAAGGACAATTCACTCACTGTCCTTCCAGGTCCCTGGAAACAAGGACTTGCAGAGTGAAAGAAACTGACACTGTCCCTACCTAGAGTTTTCTGTCCCTAGAATAAATGTTTTTTTTAATCACAATATAGCAAAAGGACAATTCACTCACTGTCCTTCCAGGTCCCTGGAAACAAGGACTTGCAGAGTGAAAGAAACTGACACTGTCCCTACCTAGAGTTTTCTGTCCCTAGAATAAATGTTTTTTTTAATCACAATATAGCACAAGGAAAATTAACTCACTGTCCTTACAGGTCCCTGGAAACAAGGACTTGCAGAGTGAAAGAAAAAAAACACTCTCCCTACCTACAGTTTTCTGTCCCTAGAAAAAAATGTTTTTTTTAATCACAATATAGCAAAAGGACAATTCACTCACTGTCCTTCCAGGTCCCTGGAAACAAGGACTTGCAGAGTGAAAGAAACTGACACTGTCCCTACCTAGAGTTTTCTGTCCCTGGAATAAATGTTTTTTTCAGCACAATATAGCACAAGGACAATTAACTCACTGTCCTTACAGGTCCCTGGAAACAAGGACTTGCAGAGTGAAAGAAAAAAAATACTCTCCCTACCTACAGTTTTCTGTCCCTAGAAAAAAATGTTTTTTTTAATCACAATATAGCAAAAGGACAATTCACTCACTGTCCTTCCAGGTCCCTGGAAACAAGGACTTGCAGAGTGAAAGAAACTGACACTGTCCCTACCTAGAGTTTTCTGTCCCTAGAATAAATGTTTTTTTTAATCACAATATAGCAAAAGGACAATTCACTCACTGTCCTTCCAGGTCCCTGGAAACAAGGACTTGCAGAGTGAAAGAAACTGACACTGTCCCTACCTAGAGTTTTCTGTCCCTAGAATAAATGTTTTTTTTAATCACAATATAGCAAAAGGACAATTCACTCACTGTCCTTCCAGGTCCCTGGAAACAAGGACTTGCAGAGTGAAAGAAACTGACACTGTCCCTACCTAGAGTTTTCTGTCCCTAGAATAAATGTTTTTTTTAATCACAATATAGCAAAAGGACAATTCACTCACTGTCCTTCCAGGTCCCTGGAAACAAGGACTTGCAGAGTGAAAGAAACTGACACTGTCCCTACCTAGAGTTTTCTGTCCCTAGAATAAATGTTTTTTTTTAAGCACACTATAGCAGAAGCACAAAACACACTGACACTCTCCCTACCTATCCTTCTCTTTCCCTAAACTAAAGGAATCCAGGTTAAGCAAGAAAGAAATAACAGTCACTGTCCCTGCCTATGCTACTCTATCCCTGCTCCGGAACACACTACACTAGGCCGCCGTGCTGGCGGCCTTTTATAGTGTGGGGCGTGTACTAAACACCCTCAGCAATAATTGGCCACAGGCATCCTGCCTGTGGCCAATCATTGCTCTCCTCGCTGCCGGCGCTGTGATTGGCCAAGCATGCGGGGTCACAGTGCATGCTTGGCCAATCACAGCGCCTGGATGACACTGCGATGGCGTAGTGCATTGTGGGCCGTTCGCGTCACTCGAATTTGGCGCGAACGGCCCAAATCGTTCGATCTTCGTCGAACGATCGAACAGCCAATGTTCGAGTCGAACGTATGTTCGACTCGAACACGAAGCTCATCCCTAAATGTGACCAACCAAGCCTTCATTTCCCCTCATGTTGCAACAGAAAATACATTTTGTGGCTGGGAATCTTCTTTTCTTTCCAGGTCACAGCTCATCTGCATTTCTCTTTTGATTATATTTCTCAAACATTTTTCCCATCATTTGATTAGAAATTTGTTAATTTTCAAAACATTTCCAACATGCCCAATTACTCAAATTCGATGGCCGTATGAAAATTGGCTGTTGCTGCGGCCCACTAATGGTGTGAAATTCGAAAGAAAATTCATATTTACGATTTTCAAAAGAAAATTTGTTTGGAATTTGGCCCAAGCATTGCCAGCTTTATGCTGTCTGATACAAGACACAGCTGTGCTGAGATGAGGAAGTTTAGTTTATCTTAATTTGAGTTCTGTGTAATGCTTGAAGCCAGATTTTCACAGATCATCAGTGCCGGATTACACTCTATGGAGGCCACTTGGCAGCTGAAACCTTGGTGGCCCCCTTGCAGGTTTCTGGAGGTTTCTCGTATGTTCTCTAGTGGGATCACATTGAATTAAAGTGGAGTTCCACCCTGAAAAAAAAAAAATACACCAAAATGCTGCAAAAAAAATTAAAATGTTTTACTCACCCGAAATAGCGGTTGCTATGCGGAAGCCCCTAATCTGCCTCTTCCTTCCCCGCGGTGGGTCTTCTTCCACATCCTCCTTCTGGTGAATGGGGCACGCTGCCTTCTAGGAACTGTGTGTATCCCAGAGAGCAGCCGCCCATTCAAAAAGCGGCGTGAGCCTCGCGCATGCGCAGTAGGAAACGGGCAGTGAAGCCGCAAGGCTTCACTGCCTGTTTCCCTTACTGAGGATGGTGGCGCGGGACCTGCAATGATCCGGATCGGCATGGGGGGGCCCATCATCACGGGCGCCTAGGACAGGCAACTGTCCTTATTAAAAGTCAGCAGCTACAGTGTTTAAAAAAAAAAAAAATCGCAGGTGGAATCCCGCGTTAAGTAGTGTACATACAGTATTTTCTCTATAGCGTCTGTAGTGTAAAGTTTTCTTTTTTTTTGAGTTGATTAATTTTTTTATACCTTTTGTAAACAATTTAAGAAAACTTAATTGTCATTTTCTTTCAAGATCAATTTAATATTATTTTGATCTGTTGCTCTTAAATAGCATGGGGCCCATAGACCAGTGCCTGCCTGTTCTGCCTATTTGGTGATCCAACACTGCAGACCATCTAATAAGATCAGTGGGCAGGAAGTAGAAGAGCACCAATCGCAGTGTCTCACTCCGCTTCCTGCATCACCAATCACATTCAGATTTGCTGCGGTCTCCCTCCTCGCTGGGCAGATTGATTGTCTCCCACTGCTGTCAATCAAATGCTGTGAAGAGGCATTTGGGGGTGGAGCCGAGCTGCACGCTCTGTGTCAATAGACGCAGACAGAGTGGATCAGGAGTGAGCACGCACAGGTGCCCACACAGAAAGCGGGTTTGCGTGGGGGCACTCGCAGAAGAGGAGGGGCCTGGAGCGCTGGTGGAGACCCTAGAAGAAGAGGATTGGGGCTGCTTTGTGCAAAAACATTGCACGGAACAGGTAAGCGCTGGACAGCTTGGTCTAATACAGGAAGTTGAAAAAAACATTTGTGTGGTAGCAAGCAATGAGGTACAGACAAGAAAGGAGGCATCTGTGTCCTGTGATGTACTCCAAGGTGAAACGAAAATCCATATTTCTAAATCCTACATCAAATGACACAGAGACACATGACACATGAGATGTCCCTAAGCATAAAACAGTAACAAGTGCAAACATACAAATGCAAATCAGGGAGAGGGGGCACAAAGGCTCCCTCGTTAGGAAGCCTCGCTAGGAAGCAAGATCTCCTGCCTAAAATTGGTGTGAACATCTACATGGTGGAACTTGGTAAATGTGTGAAGGGAAGACCAGATAGCGAGCCTTACAAACTTGAAAAACAGAATCTTGATGCTAAATAGCCCTGGAAGCCTTGATGCTCCTGGCGGAACAGACCTTGATTGGGAAAGGAATAACCTTGCCATTGATACCATAGACCAGAGAAAAAAAGCTGACAAATTCACCTAGAAATAGTGCATCAAAAAGCAGTCTGATACCTGCGGGGGCCCTGCAGGCAAAACAAACGGAATCAGACTGTTAAAAAGAACCTGTAAACAAAACACAAATCGTGAAAAGCTCATTCATCCAAAGAGTGGATGGAAAAAAATAAAAACACTTGCCTGATCATCAGGTGAAGATAAAGGAAAAAAGCCTAAAAAAGAAAACAAATAATAAATCGATGGATTGGTAAGATGCAATATAATAATTTTGGAGTTTAATACTGTTTTAGGATGTAATAAAGACCCCTGGAACAAACGCAGTAAAAGTTCAATTAAATCTGGTGCTACAAAATCAAAGGGGTCCCTCAACCTGAAACTGTTCCTAATAGGGAATGTACCTTCTGGCAGCGCTCCTGGGTGCAGGGCCAGTGCTACCATAAGGTGGCTTGCCATCAGTGCCCACAGTGTCATCAGAGCTCACAGTATCATCAGCGCCACCAGTGCCATTAGTGTCCACAATGCCATCAGTGCCCACAGTGTCATCGGTGCCATCAGTGTCCACAGTGCCCATCAGTGTCCTCAGTGCCCATCAGTGTCCCATCAGTGCCCATCAGTGCCCACAGTGCCCATCAGTGTCCACAGTGCCCATCAGTGTCCTCAGTGCCCATCAGTGTCCACAGTGCCATCATTGCAGACAGTGCAATTATTATTATCTTCATTTATTAGCAGGTGAATGCGGCCCTCCATGCATTCACATACATTGAATCCGGCCCTTAGGTGGAAAAAGGTTGCTGACCCCTTTTACTTTTTTATTAAAATGGCTCCAGGACTGCCGTTGTGGAGAGGGTGGCGGGAGAACGATGGGGGGGCTTCAAAATGCACCTTTGCCTAAGTAGACAAAAATCCTTGCACCGGCCCTGCCTGTGTGCAATGGGAGATAGGGGCAACAGCCTCTTGCCTCCTCTTATCTCCTGCTGTGACCATTTATCACACTTGCATACCACTAATATCTTTCTTAACATATAAGGTTAAATAATTTAAATAATTATTTAGGGATATAGGTATGTAAATAAGTAAATTATTTACGCTGATTTCACAACTTTTCTTTGAAAATAAATATATCAGTACAAGGAACTTCATTCATGACAATGATGGTTATTTTCAGCCATTTTACTAATATACAGTATTTGAGGTTCTAGCAATTAAACTAGACACGTGCATGATGAAAAAATGTGTTTTGTTTTGATTCGTTAATCTAGTTATTTTGTTTCGTTCAATTCATTTGCTTTCGTTCAATTCGTATTCGGGATTCGTATTCGGAATTTTTGAATTTTCTTCAAATTTACTGATTTTTTTCTATTCAAAACATTCAAATCGATAAATTTTCAAATCGGTCGAAACTAAAATGTTATATTGTTTTCGATTTGAATGCAGCAAAGTGAACAAACAAAAGAAAAATCTTCATCAAATGATTACAATGTTTTTTTTAATTATCTTTGGCTTAACAAAAACAGCATTATTTCGAAATGGTCCTCTAATAACACACACAGTCTTTAATTTCAGCAGTATGTGTAGTTAAAATTCGACTGGAGTTCAATGTAAAATTTGATTAGAATTTCAGTCCGAATTTCGGAAATTCAGACAAATTTAGTTACGTTATTCGGAGCATTCGGTAAAATTTGTTTATATTGTAATTTGGGTATTCGGATATGTCCAAATCTTCAAATAACAAAAAAATTGTCTGAATACCAATTCGGAACGAAACGAACCGCAGATGTATACCCACAACAGTAAAATCAGTCTGTATATGCAGCATAGCATGCTTGTTATACTCACTGTGGAACTTAAGGGGTTAATCCCCTGTATTGTGTAAAAAACTGTTTTTTTCCTGTATGCACAGATCCTCCCCTCCTGCACTGTCTATCTGGGGAAGACCAGCTAACACAGGCAGGGCAGCCGACCTGCACATGTTCAGTTGTGTCTTTTATGCTGGAGAGAACATTTTCATGTTCTCAGAGCTAGCCAGGTTACATGATATTGAGATCACACATGTGGACGTGTATACAGGCTGCAGTGAAAATCTCCTCCTACCCGAACTCTCAGCACTGGACAAACTGTGCAGTTTATCATGTAACCGTGGTATATAGACCATCAGAAAAGGTATATAGTGGCAATATTTTAATGTAAAAAGAAGATTTATAAGCTGTGGGCACTGTGGGGGGGTGGATGAACTTTTTTTATATTACTGTGCAGTGTAGTAGGAGGTTTGTATAGTCAGTGATATTAGTATAGTCAGTCAATTTATCAAATTTTTGGGAAAAGCCAAATCTTGACTTTGGGAAGAAAATTCTAAAGCTGGTACACCCCTCTCTAAATCATGTAGCTCAGTGGCCGCCAGCCTTTCAGACCTCACAAACCACTAAACTCACAATTTTGAATCCGGAGGACCACTAACATGAATTTTACATGCCTTATACACACACAATGCTTCGGCTCTCTGCACCTTCCCTCTGGATCACACTGCTGCCTTATACACATAATGCTCTGGCTCTCTGCTCCCCTCTCCCTGAATCACACTGCTGCCTTATACACACAATGCTCCGGCTCTCGGTCCCATCTCCCCCTGGATCACACTGCTGTCTTATACACACAATGCTCCGGCTCTCTGCACCTTCCCCCTGGATCACATTGCTGCCTTATACACATAATGCTCCGGCTCTCTGCTCCCCTCCCCCTGAATCACACTGCTGCCTTATACACACAATGCTCCGGCTCTCGGTCCCATCTCCCCCTGGATCACACTGCTGTCTTATACACACAATGCTCCGGCTCTCTGCCCCCTCCCTCTGGATCACACTGCTGCCTTATACACACAATGCTCCGGCTCTCGGTCCCATCTCCCCCTGGATCACACTGCTGTCTTATACACACAATGCTCTGGCTCTCTGCCCCCTCCCCCTGGATCACACTGCTGCCTTATACACACAATGCTCCGGCTCTCTGCCCCCTTTTTCCCCGCACTCTGCATCACACTGCTGCCTTACACATCATTGGATCTCACTTTCTCATCAAGCCATGTGCTCAAACTCTGTGCTCCCTCCCACGGTCTGTGATTAGTGCTGCGATTGTAAGTCCCCTCCTTCCTCATCCCCCGCTCTCTACACTATTCCCGGTGCCTCCCTCTCAGTTCACAGGAGCCGGAACTACAGAGGAGCCATCCAGTATTGACTGTCAGCATGCATTGAGAACAACATTGGGCGGTATACATTTGCCACAATATTGATTTGCAGCAGAACCCCTGGGGACCACCAACATTTTCTCGTGGACCACCTGTGATCCATGGACTGATTGACGATCACTGATGTAGCTAACTATTGGCCACTGAGGCCATTCATAACACTGAAGGAGCAATGCAAATTTGAGAAGGCTAGAGAAAGGAAAAATGTCGACTTAACTTTCTAAAGTTAAGATTTGCATAAAAAAAGCACCTTGGATTTCGGGGGAACTCAGAGTAATAAAGAGCACATTAACGTGAATCTGTTGCACGAATAAAGATCCTAAAAGCAGATGTGCCTACTTACAGGAAAATGAGTAATGACCCCCTAAAGTCTTTGAATGTCGCTCTCCTATGTCCCCTTCTCCTCTCAATGGTTCCTACCACTGACCCCTTTATCACTCAGTAAGCACAGTGGGGAACAGGTGAGATCAGCGGTGTCAGTTTCTGCAAAGACTGTAGTAGACGATTTTTCTTCATTGGCGCAGTATATTTAGCAATAGGGGAACTAAACCTTCCTATCTTTAACAGCCAAGGAAGATGCCATTTTAGCCTCTGTTTGATCTGCAGTTGCCATGGCACTGCACGTGATCAGTTATGACATCAGCCATTTGATGGATTAACAGTTCGGTTGCAAGCACAAGCAACTGTGGCAGTTATCATTCACAGCATGCCTTGAATGAAACTTGTCTGGAAAACCATTAAATCAGTGGGTTTAGTCCCACTTTAAGAATAAACCGCAGTCCCCATAGCAATCTGACTTCATTAACCACTTCCTTACCTGCCCATAGTCAAATGACGTCCACAGATGGGATCTCCCATCCTGGATGGACGTCATATGACGTCCTGGGTTTTGTGGGGGGATATCTGAATGATGCCTGTAGCTAGAGGCATCATTCAGATATCCTTCTCTTTAACCGGCGATTCTGCACACGATAAGAACGATCATAGCAGCGGTTCCGCCGCTTGATCGTTCTTATAGGCGGTGGGAGGGGACATTTCCCCCTCCCGCCGCCATCCGGGGCTTCTCCGGGCTCTCCCAAGCCATCGGGGGCCCGGAGAAAGAATCGCCTGGTGCCGCTGTCTTGTCACATGACAAGCATAGAGATGACTGGTGACCAGATGGTCACCAGTCATCTCTATGACCTTCGGAGGCCCGGGCGCAATGTGATGACATCACGCCCGGGTCCTCAGAAGCCACGATTGCGGCTAGTAAGCATGAGATCGGTGAATTTTTTTTCCCAATCTCATGCTTTCCAACCTGGAGGAGAGATGTGGGGTCTTATTGACCCCGCATCTCTCCATAAAGAGGACCTGTCACACACCATTCCTATTACAAGGGATGTTTACATTCCCTGTAATAGGAATAAAAGTGATTAAAAAAAAAAAAAGTGTAAAAATAACAAAAATTAAGTAAAAAAAATATATATATTAAAACGCCCCTGTCCCCGGTAGCTCGAGCTCAGAAGCGAACGCACACGTAAGTCCCGCCCACATATGTAAACGGCGTTCAAACCACACATGTGAGGTATGGCCGCGTGCGTTAGAGTGCGAGCAACAATTCTAGCACTAGACCTCCTCTGTAACTCTAACCTGGTAACCTGTAAAAATGTTCAAAGCGTTGCCTATGGAGATTTTTAAGAACCAAAGTTTGGCGCCATTCCATGAGTGTGCGCAATTTTAAAGCGTGACATGTTAGGTATCTATTTACTCAGCGTAACATAATCTTTAATATTTTACAAAAAAATTGGGCTAACTTTACTGTTTTGTTATTTTTTAATTAATGAAACCATTTTTTTTCCCAAAAAAAAGGCAATTGAAAAATTATTACGCAAATACCGTGCAAGATAAAAAGTTGCAATGACCGTCATTTTATTCCCTAGCGTGTCTGCTACATAAACATATATAATGTTTGGGGGTTCTGAGTAATTTTCTAGCAAAAGAATGATGATTTGTACATGTAGGAGAGAAGTGCCAGAATAGGCCCGGTATTGAGGTGGTATAAAAAGCCCCAGTGTTGAAGTGGTTAAAGAGAATTCTGCTTGTTGTTATGGGTTACCACAAGCCATGATTTGCTCTTTAATGAATAAGCGTCTATTTTCTATCATTTCACCCACTGGTTAATCATGTCACTTCTTTCTTCCTACCTAATTTTTCACAGATTATTTTTTCCCATTTATTGGATCTCTCCTACCTCCTCCTCACTTCTACTTTATCGTCTGTTCCCATTCATCTCATCCTGCCGTTCTGTTCAGTGATAAATCTCCTTCATTTAGAAGCATTATCATGGTGTAACAGGAGATCAGCAGCATGACAAGGGCAGAGGGGCGCCCAGATAAGTACCCGACGATTGTCATATAGCTGTACTCAGAAATAGATCTGTGGACCACAGGGCTTGTATGAGGGCGGTTTGCCAAAGACTGTTGTATTGGCCCCTAGGATAGAGAAGCACCCTCATGAGTGTCACTGAGGACCCATTAAGAGCAACACAGGTCTAGAAAAATTATTGTCTACATTTCTGAGGGCAGATTTTTTTTACATCCTTAATATAATCCATTAAATGGGAAGGATTGCTACTATGCAAATCAGCGCATTTCCTAAACCACACCTACAATTAAAGTGTTTCTCAACTAATATATAATATACTGCCATTTACTGGTCCTTGGTGTGGCGGCTTTTTAAGTTTCTTTAGCTTTATTGTCACCTGGTAATCCTGCAAATAACACTTCCTGTCCATGGGTGGCTACATCACTCCTCCACTATATCTAGAAAGGGAACCATGGTTGCCACCCTAGGCTAATCTTCGGATATGGACTATAAATATGTCCATATTCCTTCATCTCCATTACATGGGCTGCAGGTAGGGCTGCTGTTAGAAATTACGGGGCCCCATACAGCCTACCTGACAGGGCCCCGCCCTGGCCAAGAGGGACTGAGGAGATGTACAGTGGCGACTGGTGCTCAGTATTTTGGGGCAAAAACTAACACCACCCCCCCCGCAGGAGACAGATGGCGGCAATCAAACCCCACTGCGGGAGACGGACAGCGGCGATCACCCCCCCCGTGCGGGAAACGGACTTGAAAGTGCCAATCAGATGCCTCTTAACTTAAGAGGCAGGGGAAGAAAGAGCCGGGGCCACTCTGAGTACTTCTCCAGGCAGGACTTCAAAGACATTGTCTGCAGCACACAGAGAGAAATTCTCCTCCCGGCCGCCGAACAGGAAGTGTGTCCCAAGACACGATTGGCCAGGGAGTCCTAAGACTCCCTGGCCAATCAGGGTTTGCTGATTGGCCGGGATGAGAATCATGAAGACAATATTGAAAATTTATTTGCTATTGTCACACAAGTGGGTGGGCTCGGGGCACATGTGCCCCCACCGGTCAGTCAGTCAGGGCCTGCATTTACCCCATTCCGCGGGCAGTGGCGGCTTCTCTCAGGGCTGCAGGCATTTTCTCCCTCGGTCCCCCAGCATCTCCTCCCTTCTCCTCCTGGCAGCCAATCCGATCTCATCTCCTTTTAGCCAATCGGGTGACGGGTTTCATGACCCGCTTCCTGATTGGCCGGGAGGAGGATCAGTGTGAAAATAGTGAATGTTCATTCGCTATTGTCACACAACTGGGTGCGATCACTGCGCAGTGCTCTGTGCCCCGAGCCCACCCTTTTTTGAAGCCTATTAGAGCCTCTGGCTCAAATTGCGTGCTTCAAAAAACACCCCCTACCATTGGAATCCATGGTCCGGCGCCCTGTATGTAGATCAGGCAGCCAGACGCATGAATAGGGGGGCAGTGCCCGTGCGCCCATAATGAACAGGCCGCCACTGCATGATTGGGTACTCCTTGCAAAGTGAAGCTTTGCCTCATTTACTAAGCTCTGGAGCAACTGCACTTGCAGAGGGCAACTATGGGGTTGATTTACTAAAGGCAAATAGACAGTTGCCCTCTGCAAGTGCAAGTGCCCAATATGTGCAAGGAAAATAAAAAACAGCATTTTTGTTTGCACATGATTGGATGATGGAAGTCAGCAGAGCTTCTGCTCATTTACTAAGCTCTAGTGCAACTGCATTTTGCAAACTGCACAGTCTATTTGCCTTTAGTGAATCAACTTCTGAGTGTCTTTAGTAAATCAACCCCATTATGAGAAGCTTGGGGCACCCTAATTTCTGAATAAGGGCTCGTTCACACTAGCAGTGCTCTCTGAAGAACGATCCATGTTAGAATTGCTCCTCAGAGAGCACTGGATAGGCAGGGAGGAGGGGTTGTATCGCCTCCATAACACCTGCTTTAAACCCCTTGTAGCCCTCACTTGAATGGGTTGCGATCGGCGGATGCTACACCCTCCAAAATTGACAGGGGGGTATAATTCCTGCCGCTGCTGTAAAAAAAAAAAAAAAACGTTTGCAGCCACAGTATGAGTATGCCCCTGCAGCTAAAAGGGAATCGGTTAGTGAAATTACCGGGACACAGTAAGACCGGGACAAGGGTCTAAATACCGGGAATGTCCCGGGAAATTCGGGACTGTTGGCAACTATGCTGTACTCCAATGGCTTCCACAGTCACCAGATCTCATTCCAATACAGCCACAGTATGGGTATGCCCCTGCAGCTAAAAGGGAATCGGTTAGTGAAATTTTCCGGGACACTGTAAGACCGGGACAAGGGTCTAAATACCGGGAATGTCCCGGGAAATTTGGGACTGTTGGCAACTATGCTGTACTCCAATGGCTTCCACAGTCACCAGATCTCATTCCAATACAGCCACAGTATGGGTATGCCCCTGCAGCTAAAAGGGAATCGGTTAGGGAGCGGTAAATCCACCCCCCCAACCTCATGTGTAATCGAGTCCTAAGAAAGCTGTCTGGATGTTCAGGTACTGGAGGTATTTGCTGAGTGGTGCCAGCACAAGATTAGGAATATTTTTCTTTTTATTACTTTGGGTTTTCTTCCAATTTATCAGTGCCAGACTTGCCCTCTCGTCTGTAGTATCAGTCTGCCTTTTGTATCTCATCCTCTTTGTTGAATATAATAGCAGTTCCAGCCTACATCAAGAAATACATGAAATACCAATGCTGCAAGAACACACTGTTGTTTAAACAGAAATGCCGTATTGTAATCACAATAGCCTTCCATCATCCATCACCACTCATTCCCTCCTTTTCCAACATATGCGTATTACCTTATTTATGATACTTAATTGTCCCATAATATAGCTAAATTCCAATTAGATAATCAGCCCTGTGTTCAGAGTATATTGTAGACTTTACAATCAGCCCACCATCTTTTTTACAACTGCAATGCCTCAAAATATTAAATATCCAAAAAAGGCCTCCCTCTAATAAATCGTGCAAAAATAAACACTTCTACATAACTGACATTACTTTATTTATTTATTTATTACAGGTACTTATATAATGCCATCAATTTACACAGTGCTTTACACATACATTTACCGGCCACTTTATTAGGTACACCTTGCTAGTACCGGGTTGGACCCCCTTTTGCCTTCGGAACTGCCTTAAATCTTCGTGGCATAAATTCAACAAGGTGGTAGAAACATTCCTCAGAGATTTTGGTCCGTATTGACATAATAGCATGATGCAGTTGCTGCAGATTTGTAAGCTGCACTTTCATGCTGCGAATCTCCCGTTCTACCACATGCCAAAGGTGCGCTATTGGAATGAGATCTGGTTACTGGGGAGGCCATTGGAGTACAGAATAGTTGCCAACAGTCCTGAATTTCCTGGGACATTCCCGGTATATAGACCCTTGTCCCGGTTTAACCGTGTCCTGGGAAATTTCACGGGAAATTGGCATTTTCCCGATTCATCACCAGAGCCGTCGCTAGAGGTCCAGAGCCGGCACTGATGAATTGTCCCCTGCCGCCATTTTACAGAAGACCAGCTCTCGTGAGGATGAAACAAGGGTCAGAGCCCGGGTGGCAATGAAAGTGGCTGCCAATAGAAATGGAGCTGCTTCGTTTCTATTGGCAGCCACTTTCTTTGCCACCCAGGCTCTACCTCTTGTTTCTTCCCTTCAGCCTCCATGAGAGCTTGTCTTCTGTAAATGATGCGGAGACCAAATCACCAATACAGAGCAGCTTGTACTAGCTGCATCTGTTGTAACAAGCTGTATTTAGGGTGACAAGTGCGCTGCATCTCTGGTGACAAGTGAACTGCATCTGTGGTGACAAAGTGACAAGCTGCATCTGTGGTGACAAGAGCGCTGTATCTGTGGTGACAAAGTGAAAGCATTTTTACCTAATTGAAACGTTAGTAGTCTTATGCCCTGTACACACGATCGTTTTTTCCGATCATGTGTGGGCCCCATCGGACTTTTTTCCATCGGTGTAAAAAAATAGAACATGTTTTAAATTTTTCCGATGGAAGAAAAACCGATAGGAAATTCCGATCGTCTGTGTGGAACTCCAACGGAGAAAAAATCCACGCAAGCTCAGAATCAAGTCGACGCATGCTCAGAAGCATTGAACTTAAATTTTCTCGGCTTGAGTGTATTACGTCACCGCGTTTTCGACGGTCGGAATTTTGTCTGATGGTGTGTATGCAAGACTGATGGAAGTCAGCTTCATCGGAATTCTGACGGAAAATTCCATCGGATTTTTTTCCATCGGAAATCCGATCGTGTGTACATGGCATTCGATTTTACAGACAACCAAGAACAGGTAACAGCTGGGGTCAGGGGAGCCTCTTCACTCTCCCGTAGCAGAGTGATGCTTGTAAATATAGTCATACAAGTCATCACCCCCAGGCCAGGACAACACCATGACAACATGAAGATGTGCCATCCATAGAGCCACTCCACATAACATCTTCGTAACTATTGAATTGTAACCCTACAGGAAGAGTGCATTGACTTGGGTACTCTCAAATGTTCCCATACAAAAGTGTCATAGAGTTCCTGGCAATTGGCTTCAATGATCTGAAAAAGTGTCTCGGAGAGATAAGAGAATTCCACCCCGTATCACTCCCGCACCTTCGGAGCCCAATACCTTCATGAAAACAGATACATATACGAATTAGGTGCCTTGGCTAAATCCACAGGCTTCTCTTCAACTGTTATTAGGGCACAAACACCCAAACTGGGCAGAACTGCATGCTAACGCACTCCTTAGGTGCTTTTTCCATGTCAACGGTTCAACTCCAATTCCACATCCAACACTGACCAGACTGCAGGGAAACACTTTCCCTCTGGAACTCCTTCCATTGGTCCCAAATGACCTCCCACCAATCTCTCTTATCTGGACTCCTCAAACACCTTAGTAAGGTGGAATGTTACTACTTCAACTTCATCTGTCACACTCGGAGCTGGCCCTTCAATTTTTGATTGCAGGAATGACTGCTCTTCTCATTTGGTGGTCACAGCTCTCCATGAATGGGCTTAACCCTGGTGGGAATGGGGGAGCCTGTCCACGGCTCACCTATTCAAGACTGGCGGGGGCCAGGAGAGCCTGGGTATCCCACCTCCAATCAATCTGCTGGATCTCCCTTACCATATGGGGCTTCCTCCCAGGCTCCTCATGATCCAGGAAGACATCAAACAATAAGGTGTGACACCTTCCACAATGCGCCCATGGGGATTACTGTCTGCCTGTTACAGCTCAGGCAGATGGGTACATGTATTTTGGTCACACTGTAGTGGCACAGGGCAAACCACTTTTCTGGCACCACTTGCAGGTCCGTTTCCAGCGTTGTTCCCCTACTTACGAGTATCGAAGTCTAGGGCCTATCCTCTGCCGCTCTTTTCCATGGAAACCTGAACATATTGCCACTCTGTTCACACAGTTCAATAGAATGTTGCACCCTTTGGCTATCACATACTCTGCACTCCCTCCTTGACTCCACCTTTAGGCACAGATCCACCTGGCAAGGCTGGCACATTCTCCTCAGTTCTGCCGACTGTGCCAAGTGAAATTAGGGCCATGATTCTCTACCAGCAACGGTCATGCTGCCCAAGGGCCCCACCCACTGTCCTGTAGAAAAAATGAGATAGGATACCATGCCCCTGTATTGTGGCGTACATATACTACGGCAGGGTGGGCGCTCTGTGCAAAATCACGTACCTGTACATGACCCACACTCACGGGCAGGAGGCGAGCGCGTGCCCCGCCAGCTTGGCGGTGTTGTGATTCGGTTTAGAGCCAATTAGTCTTCAGGTCTAGGCCAATGATTTATGGCCTGGACCCGCTGATCGGTTCTTAGACATGTGCATTCGTTTTCGTCCGAATGCATTTTTGTCCGAATTTCAGCTATTTTCGTTATCGTTTTAACAAACGAAAACGAAAGCACAGAATCCGAAAACCAAAAGGTCCGACATAAACAAATGCTTTATTTTCGTTTTCGTTGCTACAACAGTTCGATATAGATAGGAGATTCGACGTGACGCTGACAATAACAATCTGTGTCTATCGAACCTGTGGTCGAATGTGCCTAACCTTAACTCTATTAGTCCAAGATTATTCTACATAGAGAGAAAAGATTCGACATAGGAGAGAAAAGATTCGACATAGGAGAGAAAAGATTCGACATTATAGAGAGAAAAGATTCGACATAGGAGAGAAAATATTCGACATAGGAGAGAAAAGATTCGACATTATAGAGAGAAAAGATTCGACATTATAGAGAGAAAAGATTCGACATAGGAGAGAAAAGATTCGACATTATAGAGAGAAAAGATTCGACATAGGAGAGAAAATAATCGACATAGAGAGAAAAGATCACTGCTTGTGGGCGGAACATTCGACCGGAAATGTATGATTGCAGAGTCGTACAGTTTCGCTGCTCCGTCGAATCTTCTTTGAACATTCGACAGACACCATAAGCCTTCAATGACAGATTCGACCTTAATTAATTCAGATTTTCGGACGAATGCAATTTTTAACGAAAAACGAAATAAATAAAAACGAATTTCGGGAGTAACTTAATAAATTTATTTTTCGGACGAAAACGAAATTCCGAAATGAAATATTTCAGTGTGCACATGTCTATCGGTTCTGACAAATTATGTCATCTTCTCCCCTGGAGCCCTTTTCGGTTCCAGCATGAGAGGAGATAACATCTACTGTGAGTACAAGTACTACACTGACACCAGATCACAGAATACATAAACCAGTGAATGCAGCGCTGTAGAAGGTGATTTCCCCACTGTAGTTAAAAAAAGAATGTATATGCCGAAGCATGGGGGCTGGGGTGATTCAGTGGGTGGATCTGCCCTATGCTTTGGCATATATTTTTTCCACTTTTCTTGGCAGAGATTTCTTCATCCACATCGATTGATATGAATGAAGAAATCTGGGCTGAAGGAAAAAAAGAACATTGCATGTATGCCCATCATTAGAAGTGGGTAGATGCAGGGCTGTATATTCTAATGGTGGGCATCAGTGGCGGCTGGTGCTCAAAATTTTTGGGGGGGCGCAAACAAACAAACAAAAAAAACACATCAATTGCAGCCTCACTGTGTCCAAAACGCAGCCACTGTGCCCATCAATTGTCGCCACTGTGCCCATCAATTGTCGCCACTGTGCCCAGCAAAAGTCACCACTGTGCCATCAAATGCAGCCACTATGCCCCAGCAATTATCGCCACTGTGCCATGCCATCAATTGTCGCCACTGTGCCATAAATTGTCGCCACTGTGCCATCAATTGCCACCACTGTGCCCATCAATTGTCGCCACTGTGCCATCAATTGTCGCCACTGTGCCATCAAACGCAGCCACTGTGCCATGCCATCAAACGCAGCCACTGTGCCATGCCATCAAACGCAGCCACTGTGCCATCAATTGTCGCCACTGTGCCCATCAATTGTTGCCACTGTGCCATCAAACGCA
Organism: Rana muscosa; assembly: GCA_029206835.1. Taxonomy (NCBI): domain Eukaryota; kingdom Metazoa; phylum Chordata; class Amphibia; order Anura; family Ranidae; genus Rana; species Rana muscosa. Next base: position 52,369,545 of record CM055128.1, on the reverse strand, counting down.
GCCACTGTGCCATGCAGTCAAACGCAGCCACTGTGCCATGCCATCAAACGCAGCTACTGTGCCATGCCATCAAACGCAGCCACTGTGCAATCAATTGTCACCACTGTGTCCATCAATTGTCACCACTGTGCCAGCAATTGTCACCACTGTGCCCATCAATTGCCACCAGTTTGCCCCCTCAAAAACCGCCAGATTTCTTCCCCCAGTCCCCCAGCACTTACCTTTCTCGGGTCAGCCATCCTCCCTCGATGTCTTCTCCCAAGTCCCGCCCTCGATGTCGCTTCAGCCAATCAGGTTACCGGTAACCAGATCCGGTGAACCTGATTGGCTGAGATGCGTGTCAGTGTTCACCAAGGGACGCACCCCCCGTGCGTCCCTTGGTGAACTATTTGGAAGCCGATTACAGCCTGAGGGCAATGCATGATTCTGTGTATTGTCTTTCAGTGGCGGTGCAGGAGCGAGCGGGGGTGGCGCTTCGGCGCCCTCTATGGACGCACCGCCACTGGTGGGCATACCGCACACTTTTGCTGGCAGAGATTTCTTTATCCACATCGATGTGAATAGAGGAATATGTTAGGTTCTGTTAGGCTGCATTAAAAAAAAAGAACATTACAGTATATGCCCAACAAGTACCATCAATGTAATGGTACGTCGCTGGAATTTGTGTGGTTATACTGGGATGATGCCTGCGGGTGTAGGCAACATATTGGTATCATTTTTTTCAGCTGGTGGTCGAATTTCATGTAAAAGCAATCCTAGTGGCTAATTAGCTGCTAGACTGCTTTTACAAGCAGTGGGAAGGGATGTTCCTCCTCCCGCCGACTTCCACGGTTTTCTCAGGCTCTCCTGTCCCACTGGGGATCCCGAGAATTCAGCTGGTGGTTTCACCAGCTAACCATAGAGCTGATCGAGGACCGGAATGGCTCCAATCATCTCTATGGCCTGAGAAACCGGAAGCTACGAGCATTTCATCACTTTGGTTTCACCAGATATAAATAACACCATTTTTGAAAAAGGGCAGAGGAGAGATCTAAAGTCTAATAGACCCCAAATTTAAAAAAAAAGAGTACCTGTCACTACTTATTGCTCTTATAGGGAATATTTACATTTCCTGTGATAATAATAAAAAGTGATAAACAAAAATAAAAAATGGGACAGTGTAAAAATTAAATAAAAAAGCAAAAAAAATAAATGAAAGCACCCCTGTCCCTCCCATGTTTGCGTGCAAAGGCGAACGCAAGCATCAATCTTGTGTCATATATAAACAGCAATTGCATCGTGCATGTGCGGTATCACCGTGAACGTCAGATCGAGGGCAGTAATTCTAGCACTAGACCTCCTCTGTAAATCTAAAGTGGTAACCTCTAAAGGTTTTTAAATATTTACCAAACAATTGGACAATATATTGTGTTTTTGTGCATTAAAATACAAAAAAGTGTTTTTTTTCCAATCATATAGTTTTGCTGAGAGGCATGTTGAGTTCATGGAATATTTTATGTTTCTGGAAAATGATGAAACTTTTTTTTTTCTACACAAAGCTGTCACTTTAATGATATATTGCTCACACATATGTGAAATTACACCCTAAAATACATTCTGCTGCTTCTCCTGAGTATAGGGATACCACATGTGTGAAATTTTTTCGTCAGTCTAGCCACGTACAGGACCCCGAAAACCAATCACCGCCTTCATGCTTTCTAAGGGCGTAAATTGCTAATTTCACTTCCTTATTACCTATGACAGTTTTGGAGGCCCTGAAATGTCAAGATAGCAAAAAAAAAAACACTCCCTTCCAAACGACCCGTAAAGTAGACATCCCAAGGTATTTGCTTAGAGGCATGGTGAGTATTTTGCAGATCTCATTTGTTGCCACAATTTTTGGGAAAAAAAAAGAAAGAAAGCGAAAAAAAAAAAATTATTTTATTTTTTCAATTTTTAAAACCTTGTGACAAAGGTTGCTTTAACCGGTTCCCGACTGGCTACTGTACATATACGTCGGCAGAATGGCACGGCTGGGCAAAGTAACGTATATATATACGTCACTTTGAAATTCCCGCTGTGCGGGTGCGCGCGCTGCCAGCGGCGCGCGCGTGCCCCTGCCGTGAGCTCCGTGACCGTGCTCGTGGTACCCGCGGACTCGATGTCCGCCGGTGTCCTGCGATCGGGTCACAGAGCTGCAGAACGGGGAGAGGCAAGTGTAAACAAGCATCTCCCCGTTCTGCCTAGTGACACCTCTCATCGGGAACAGCGATCAGTGAAGTGCCACTCGTAGCCATGCCCCCTAACAGTTAGAATCACTCCCTAGGACACACTTAACCCCTTCAGCGCCACCTAGTGGTTAACCCCTTCCCTGCCAGTGTAATTTTCACAGTAATCAGTGCATTTTTATAGCACTGATCGCTGTAAAAATGACAATGGTCTCAAAAATGTGTCAAAAGTGTCCAATGTGTCCGCCATAAAGTCACAGTCAAAAATCGCTGGTCGCCGCCAATACTAGTAAAAAAAAAAAAAATTGATAAAAATGCCATAAAACTATCCCCTATATTGTAGACGCTATAACTTTTGGGCAAACCAATCAATATACGCTTATTGCGATTTTTTTTTACCAAAAAAAATGTAGAAGAATACGTATCGGCCTAAACTGAGGAAAATTTTTTTTTTTTATATATATTTTTTGGGGATATTTATTATAGCAAAAAGTAAAAATTATTGATTTTTTTTTAAAATTGTCGCTCTATTTTTGTTTATAGCGCAAAAAATAAAAACCGCAGAGGTGATCAAATACCACCAAAAGAAAGTTCTATTTGTGGGGAAAAAAAGGACGTCAATTTTGTTTGGGAGCCGCACGACCGCCTAATTGTCAGTTAAAGCGATGCAGTGCCGAATCGCAAAAAATACTCTGGTCTTTGGCCAGCGAAATGGTCCGGGGCTGAAGTGGTTTACAAACACTGTACCCAAACAAAATTGACGTCCCTTTTTTCCCACAAATTGAGCTTTCTTTTGGTGGTATTTGATCACCTCTGTGGTTTTTATTTTTTGCGCTATAAACAAAAGAAGAGCAACAATTTTGAGAAAAAAAAACACACTATCTTTTACTTTTTGCTATAATAAATATCCTAAATTAAAAAAAAATATATATATATATTTTTTCCTCAGTTTAGGCCGATATCTATTCTTCTACATATAAAAAATCGCAATAAGTGTATATCGATTGGTTTGCGCAAAAGTTATAGCATCTACAAAATAGGAGATAGATTTATTGCATTTTTGTATTTCTTTTTTTTTGGCGGTGATCAGCGATTTTTAGCGGGATTGCGATATTGTGGCGGACAGATCGGACACCTTTGACACATTTTGTGACCTGTGACAATTATACAGCGATCAGTGCTATAAAAATGCACTGATTACTGTATAAATGTCCCTGGCAGGGAAGGGGTTAACACTAGGGGGTGATCAAGGGGTTAACTGTGTTCCCTGGGCGTGTTCTAACTGTGGGGGGGATAGGACTGACTAGGAGAGATGACAGATTGGTGTTCATACATGGTACGAACACACGATCTGCCTCCTCTCCCCTGAGAGAACCAGGATCTGTGTGTTTACACACACAGATCCCGGTTCTCACTCTGTCACGAGCGATCGCGGGTTGCCGGCGGTCATCGCGCCCGCCGGGGACTCGCATCGACTCTGACCCCTGTGGTCAAAAGGCAAACCAACGTAAGTTAACGTCGTTTCGCCCAGGGGAGCCAACCTGCCACAGTACAACTGCGGCGGCTGGTCCAGAAGCGGTTAAAATGCAGTTCAATGTTCAGGAAAAAACATGCACCTTAATGCACATCAATGCGCATGCTTTTTCTGTCGGTTTTTCTGTGGGTTGTGGTGTGAATGAGCCATTAGTCAGGTCTATGAGCTCTTAAAGTGGTGTACAGGACGCCGTGGCTGGGTCCTGAAAGGACGCTATATTTCCCCTCTGTTTGGGCTGTGGTTCCTTTAAGGGAACAGCAATGGTTAACACACCTGTCCAAGGAAGTGGTTTAAGAGAGACAGGAAGTTGTAGGTTAGAGAGAAGGAGTGTAGTGAAGTCTGCATGGTGAATGGTGGACACTGCAAAAGCTGTGGAGGCTGTGAAAAGTTCTGGGAAGCTGTGAATGTACATGGCAGTGGCCTGCATGGAAGCCTGCTAGCTGGGAAACTTACCTGCAACACCAAGGAAGGACTGTTTAACTGCGACAGCAGTTATAAACTCTACAAGTCGGTGAGACTGTTATTTCTTTTGTTTTGCTGCTGTGAAGCCATTTAAGTTTAAATAAACGTCCTTTTGTTTGAAAAGCATGTGTCCTGCGATCTAGCTGGTTCCCGAACATTACACTGGTGCTCGAATGCGGGCAGGACAAAATAACAGGCATAAGAAGAAAAAAACAAAACGTTTTTTTTTTTTGCATTGAACTTGACATTGAACTGACAGTTAAAGGGACAGTACATTGGATTTATGTCCTGGGTTAAAGCTGCACAAACGTTGAAAGCTGAAGCAATGGAGGAGCTAATTAAACAGCTGTCCCTGGCTAATATGCAAGCGCAAACTCGCCATGAGGAAGCAAATCAGCTGCAGCAAGAAAATACCCGCCTGTTGGTGACCCAGTTGGCAGCCCAGCAAGCAGCCCAGCAAGAGGTTATGCAGGCTCAGGTGGCTGTCTTAAAGGAAGCAGTGCAGCAGCTATCTCAGGTTCGGGAGCAAGCGGCTGTTGCCCCTGGCAACCAGGTGACTGTGAGGGCAAGCCATTTTTTGCAGAAATTGTCCCTGAGCGATGATGTAGAGGCATTTCTTACTACATTTGAGAGGACGGCAGAGAGAGAAGGGTGGCCTCAGGACCAGTGGGCCAGCCTCATTGCCCCTTTTCTCACCGGAGATCCTCAAAAAGCCTACTTTGACCTGCCACCCGATGATGCTAAAGACTATCAAAAGTTAAAGGCAGAAATTCTGGCTCGTCTGGGGGTGACTACGGCCGTTCGGGCCCAACGAGTGCACCAATGGAAGTATCGTCCAGATCGGCCACCTCTGTCTCAAATGCATGACCTGGTGCAACTGGTAAAAAAATGGCTGCAGCCTGAGGTGTTGTCGGGCCCCCAAATCGTGGAACGGGTTGTGCTGGACCGATACCTGCGATCCCTGCCAGACGACCTTCAACGGTGGGTCAGCCATGGAGACCCCAAAACAGCAAACCTCCTTGTCGAGATGGTGGAACGATATACAGTGGTGGAGGACCTGCTCGGACCTACCAAGCGCATAGGCCCTAGTCTACCACGGCCTGTTCGACCAACTGCTGCCCTTCGAAAGGATGTTCCAAGGAGTCCTGGAGCAAACACCCCGGAAGGTCAAGAGTCATTCCCGGTACCTCCTCAGCGTTCTGTTCCTGTTCGGAGAGGAGGGGATGTACAATGTTGGCGATGTCATTCCTGGGGTCATACCCGGGCACACTGCCCACTGCAAGAGGAGCCCATGGAATGCGGGGTTCTTCGGAGGGGGTCTTTTTATGCCCATAAAGTATGCACCACACAGCTCGACCTGGGTGAGGAAAAATTTGAGTGTGAAGTCCAAGTGAACCACCTCCCTGCCCGGGCTTTGTTGGACTCCGGAAGCATGGTAACCCTGGTTCATCCTAGAGTAATTGGGAAGATCGGTCCGGTAAGAAAAACCTTACGGGTGGTGTGCATTCACGGGGACACTAGAGAGTACCCTCTCATCTCGGTGACCATCTCCTCAGCATGTGGCACTGGTACTCAAGAGGTGGGGGTGGTAAAGAACTTGGTACATGATGTTATAATAGGACGAGACTGTCCGTTGTTTACAAAACTGTGGGAACAAGGAGAACAGTTCAGAGATTGGGCAGAAACTAGCCTCCCTGTTCCTGCTGCTGAGAGGAATAACCCTGAACTGCCAAATGTTCTTAATGTGGATCCAAATGATGAAATTGCTAATGGTTGGGTTAATGGTGATGAAAGTAGAGCTGATAATGTTGATAATGTCAAGACATGTGGTCCACAGATCTACCAAAACACTGAGGGGGGAGGATCTTCCCCACTTCAGGTAATGCTGGGGGAAGAGGACGAGGAAGTGGCCTCTACCCCTGCCCTGCCAGATTTGGGTGTTCCCCAGGGGGCGTTTGGTACTGCTCAGATGCAGGACCTCACTTTGGCCCGTGCACGGGAACAAGTTGTAGTAGTAAATGGGGTTCCCCAAGAGCCAGGTGCAAATGAGCGGTGGCCACACTTCGCAATGTATAATGAGTTGTTGTATCGGGTTACCAAGGTGAGGGAAAATGTGGTAGAACAATTGTTGGTACCCCAACAATATAGACAAAAGGTTCTGGACCTGGCCCATGATGATGTGTTAGGGGGACACCTGGGAGTTGAGAAGACGGAAGCACGGATCACCGACCGGTTTTACTGGCCAGGTCTGAAAGCAGAGGTAAAGAAATACTGTGCCTCTTGTCCCACCTGTCAGTTGACCACTCCGGTGACCCACTTCCGGAGCCCTTTGGTCCCTCTGCCCATAATTGAGGTCCCATTCGAGAGGATAGCCATGGATATAGTGGGTCCCTTGGTAAAGTCGGCTCGAGGTTACTCCTACATATTAGTGATTCTTGACTATGCCACCCGATATCCTGAGGCGCTTCCACTGCGGAATACCTCCTCTAAGGCTATTGCCCGGGAATTATTCCAGTTGTTTACACGGACTGGTTTTCCCAAGGAAATACTCACAGACCAGGGCACCCCATTTATGTCGAGAGTTATGGCCGATGTGTGCAAGCGGTTCCGGATTAAACAGCTGCGCACATCGGTCTACCATCCCCAAACGGACGGGTTAGTGGAACGCTTTAACAAGACCCTTAAGTCTATGCTAAAGAGAGTGGTACAAAGGGATGGGAAAGACTGGGACTGCCTGTTACCAGCTCTCCTGTTTGCTATCAGGGAAGTGCCCCAGGCCTCCACTGGGTTTTCGCCCTTTGAGTTGGTATATGGGCGGAGACCTCGCGGACTACTTGACTTTATTAAAGAGGAATGGGAAAGTGAACCTGTTCAGCATAAGAGTGTTCTTGAATATGTCTCCCAAATGCAGGAAAGGATCCAAACTGTGATGCCACTAGTCAAAGAGCATTTGCAAAAAGCCCAGGAGGCTCAACGACGGGTCTATAACAGGGCTGCTAAAATAAGGCACTTCCAAGTGGGGGATCGAGTAGCGGTGCTAATTCCCACTGTGGAAAGTAAATTCTTGGCCAGATGGCAAGGTCCCTTTGAAGTTGTGGAAAAAGTGGGAGAGGTAAATTATAGAGTCCACCAGCCAGGCAAGAGGAAACCGTATCAGATATATCATGTCAACTTGTTAAAGCCTTGGACTGACAGGGAACCGGTGACCTCCCTGGCTAGTGCAAGACTTGAGCCTCAGGTTGGGGTGGAGAGTGTCCAAGTAGCAAGTACCCTGTCTAAAATCCAAAGTCAGCAGGCAAAGGAGTTCTTGCAGAGAAATAAAGAAAAGTTTTCAGACTTGCCAGGGCTAACTAGTGTCATAGAACATGATATTATCACGGAACCTGGAGTCAAAGTTTTTGTCCGGCCCTACCGCATCCCAGAGGCTCAAAGGAAGGCCGTTTCAGAGGAAGTGAAGAAGATGCTGGACCTGGAGATCATTGAAGAGTCGCAGAGTGAGTGGTCGAGCCTGATTGTGTTGGTACCAAAGCCCAACGGGACTCTGCGATTCTGCAATGATTTCCGGAAACTTAATGAGGTTTCACGGTTTGATGCCTACCCCATGCCCCGGGTAGATGAGCTTATTGAGAGACTAGGTCCAGCCAGGTATATTACAACATTAGACCTTACCAAGGGGTATTGGCAAATCCCTTTGACTAAGGCTGCTAGAGAGAAAACTGCTTTTTCTACCCCAGAGGGGAGTTTTCAGTACAAAAGAATGCCTTTTGGACTACAAACTGCTCCAGCCACTTTCCAGCGAGCAATGGATAGGATTTTACGACCTCACCGGGAGTATGCCTCAGTGTACTTGGACGACATAGTCATTTTTAGCAGAGACTGGGAATCACACTTGCCCAAAGTCCAGGCAGTACTGGACTCTCTTTGGAAGGAGGGGTTTACAATAAACCCTGAAAAATGTGCTTTGGGAATGGAGGAGGTGAAATACCTGGGCTATATTGTAGGTAGAGGGGTGGTGAAACCTCAGGTTAACAAGGTAGAGGCTATACAGAATTGGCCCCGCCCCCTCACAAAAAAGCAGGTACGTGCATTCCTGGGCATGGTGGGATACTACAGGAGATTCGTACCCAACTTTGCCACATTGGCGGCTCCATTGACCGATCTGACTAAGGGACGGAAATCGGTCATGGTGGAATGGAATGCAGATGCTGAAAAGGCTTTTTTGGAGCTCAAGTCAGCACTGTGCCAACACCCTGTCCTGATAGCACCCAATTTTTCAAACGAGTTTGTTGTCCAGACTGATGCTTCCGATGTAGGATTGGGAGCTGTGTTGTCACAGGTTGTTCATGGTGAGGAGCACCCAGTAGTCTTCCTCAGTAGGAAGTTGACACCAGCGGAGAAAAACTACGCTATAGTTGAACGAGAATGTCTGGCCATTAAGTGGGCTCTGGAATCCCTCAGATATTACCTCTTGGGAAGGAAGTTTAGGTTAATTTCTGACCATGCCCCTTTAACATGGATGAGGCAAGGTAAAGGGACTAATGCCAGAATTACACGTTGGTTCCTGGCGCTCCAGGAATTTAAATTTGTAGTGGAGCATAGGCCCGGGAGACTGCATCAAAATGCAGATGCCCTCTCCCGAGTCCATTGTTTTAGCTCCACTGTTGCCTCCACCTCCTTGGCGTTGGGGCACAGGGGGGGGATATGTACAGGACGCCGTGGCTGGGTCCTGAAAGGACGCTATATTTCCCCTCTGTTTGGGCTGTGGTTCCTTTAAGGGAACAGCAATGGTTAACACACCTGTCCAAGGAAGTGGTTTAAGAGAGACAGGAAGTTGTAGGTTAGAGAGAAGGAGTGTAGTGAAGTCTGCATGGTGAATGGTGGACACTGCAAAAGCTGTGGAGGCTGTGAAAAGTTCTGGGAAGCTGTGAATGTACATGGCAGTGGCCTGCATGGAAGCCTGCTAGCTGGGAAACTTACCTGCAACACCAAGGAAGGACTGTTTAACTGCGACAGCAGTTATAAACTCTACAAGTCGGTGAGACTGTTATTTCTTTTGTTTTGCTGCTGTGAAGCCATTTAAGTTTAAATAAACGTCCTTTTGTTTGAAAAGCATGTGTCCTGCGATCTAGCTGGTTCCCCGAACATTACAGTGGTTACTTTACCCATAAGAACTTGATAAAAAAATAATGTTTTTAGCCAGGAACATGCATTCCACATTAATAATTATGCTACCGACATTAGCGTTTGCTGTAAATTGCCTCCATCATTGCTCCTGTTTCTTCTTGCTGGAAGCTGCCATTTTGTGAAAGTCCAGAGCCCCTGAACAGCAGTAAATCATAAAATGGAACTAAACCTAACAATTTAACAGTTTGAAAAAACAGTTACATTCCTGGAATACTGGGATTGCTAACTGTCACATTTGCTTGTGTCCTCCACCAAACTGTCAAACCATCAAATGACTGGTGTCATAACTGATCACATGTGCAGCACCATGGCAGTTGCAGATCAAACAGAAGCAGTCACCAGATCGGCCTCTACTATGGTTGCCACCTGTCCCGGATACACACGGACAGTTCGGGTTTTGAAACGTGTCCAGGATAGGGTTGCCACCTCATCCCTTTAAACCCGAACACATATTAATTACACAGGGTGTGTGGCTGATTAAGGTGGTAATTAAACTCACTTGGTGCCTTATCTGCGTTAAATTAGCCTCAGTACCTGTGTAATTAATATGTGTTCGGGTTTAAAGGGATGAGGTGGCAACTTTAGTCCAGGATTCAGACCCCCTGAAACCTGAACACATTATTCAGACTGGACCGTGGCCCCCCAACTTAGGCGTGCCTGGGCACACCCTAATCACCCAGTGTGGTGCAGATTCTCCCCTGCTGCCCGGGTTGAATGCGGCTATGCTCCCCAACTAACCAAGTACCACAACCGCCAAGTGCATAGGCCCCCTTCCTCCCTTCTCTCTCCTGCCTCTGAGCTAGTGAGTGCACTATGGTAAGAGGGACTCAGATGTAAGGGGTACTCTGAAGACACAGATGTAAGGGGGGCCTTTGGTAACTATGATTTAAGGGGGAATGCTGTGAATTTTGATGTAACTGGAGTCTTTGGTGAAACCAGTCCACATAATTCCTCCTTAAAAAAAAAAAATTGCTGTGTGCCGATAAATTTTCGGGTTTGGCTTGAAGAAAAGGTGGCAATGGCAACCCTAGCCCTCTAATAATTCGGAAGTACCCTAAACTAGAGAGCAACTGAGCATGTGCAGAGCAGAGTGAGACAGTGTATTTCTGCAGTGTTTCTCAACGCCAGTCCTCAAGGCGCACCAACAGGTCATGTTTTCAGGATTTCCCTCAGATGAAATGGCTGTGGTAATTACTAAGGCAGTGAAACTGATTACATCACCTGTGCAAAATAATGGGAAGCCTGAAAACATGACCTGTTGGGGTGCCTTGAGGACTGGAGTTGAGAAACCCTGTATTACTGCATTTTAAACAGTATAGACACTTATTTTTTATGTTTTACATATCTATACCTGCAAAAGGGGCCAGCCTGAAGTCATCTAGCAGCACTTAATTTTCTGACTAAAGTTACACTTTAATAACTCAATTCAGTGCCTCTAGCGAAAGTAGTAGACTATTATTAGTTAGATAATGCTGACCTCTGCTGGCCTTATGAGGAATTGCCATAGTAAAGACTTCAAATATAAGCAATGGTTAGTTAGGGCGGGTGCGTCCACACCACAACGTGCAATAATGTGTAGTATGGTAACCCATGTAAACGCACTCTATGTGTGTTACAGTGTGCTACCAATTATTGTTTATTGGGGTGCAGTGCAGTCTGTAGGTCAACTGCGCTATATCATGCACATATTTGGTTGCTTGTGCATTGCAGCACACTGTTTTTTAAAAATGAGGTAGGGCCTATTAATTCCTGAATTGAGATGTGTTGTTCAATAATTCCTAACTGCCCCTCACTTGGAGGGACGGTCATTTTGTCCCTCTTTTCTCTCTCAGTTGTCCCTCTGTTTGGTCGGATGTGTACACCTCTATAAATAAATGTACTATTTAATTAGCAAAAAGTTTTGTTCTACATTAAACCTTCATCCATCCTTAAATTTTTTGCATTTGTTATTTTGATAGGTATAGAGATTTTAACCCATCATTTTGCTTATACTGTAGGTGGTCAGTTTAGGACAATCACCTAAAAAAATGGGTGGTTAAGCCATGGGTTTAAAACCCCCCAGAACCGCCCACCTTAAGCTACAACGGCAGCCGGATGGGGTGGTACACATGCCACAGCTGTGATGTTTTGCTTTGTGGCCACCATTAAAATGATACCCCATGTGACCATGCTGAAAGCTGAAAATTGGCATGGCCTGGAAGGGTGTGAAAGTGCCCTATAGGCACATAGTTAAGAAAATGGTGTTCTCTGAATGGTGTCTGTGCTGAGAAAGTGATTTATTTTGTTTACAATGCAGCAGACACAAGACCCAGAAGCCAGCAGCAATCACTGGAATAGCGGTGCCTGCTACAATGATTTCCAGCTTTAACAGGGATCCGACAGGTATGGCACATACAAACTTAGGCTAGGGTGACCAGACGTCCCCGGTTTCCGGGGATAGACCCCAGATTGAGGACACTGTCCTCAGAGCCCGTCTGTCCCTGGATCTGTCCCCTGATGGCAGGGGCAGCGCCATGTGCAGGCTGATTCTGGGTGGGTGCTGAGGCAAAGGGGGTTGGTCCGCCCCGTGTGCCACACACTGGGGGGTGTGTCAGGCCGGCGTCTCCCGCTGTGTCAGCTTTAATTTGAATAGCTGGGCGCCCGCCGTCACACAAGTCCCACCTCCTGGTTTTCTTCTTTGACAGAAAGCACACTTCTCCAATGCTGGGACATGTGCTGTACAGGAGGCAGGACTTATGTGACCGCCAGTGTGTGGCACCCGGGATGGATGAGGCTGCATTCCTGGGCACAGATGATGCTGCATTCCTGGGTACAGGTGAGGCTGACTTCCTGGGCATTGGTAAGGCTGCATTCCTGGGCACTTGTGAGGCTGCATTCTTTATGTAGCGCACTCCTGAGCCCTGCATTCTTCTCCTTTGACAGAAAGCACACTTGTCCAATTCTGGGACATGTGCTGTACAGGAGGTGGGACTTATGTGATGACCAGTGTGTGGCATCCGGGATGGACTGCCCACCCCTCTGCCTCAGCACCCGCCCAGGATCTGTGTGATGATCTGGCTGGCTCTCCTCTCTGATTCCCTGCACAGGTTTGGCTACATTCCTGGGCACTGGTGAGGCTGCTTTGCTGGGCACTGGTGAGACTGCTTTGCTGGGCACTGGTGAGGCTGCTTTGCTGGGCACTGGTGTGGTTGCATTGCTGGGCACTGGTGTGGTTGCATTGCTGGGCACTGGTGAGGCTCCATTCCAGGGCACAGGTGAGGCTGCATTCCTGGGCACAGGTGAGGCTGCATTCCTGGGCACAGGTGAGACTGAATTCCTGGGCACTGGTAAGGCTGCATTCCTGGGCACTGGTGAGGTTGCATTGCTGGGCACTGGTGAGGTTACATTGCTGGGCACAGGTGAGGCTGAATTCCTGGGCACTGGTAAGTCTACATTCCTGGGCACTGGTGAGGCTGCATTCCTGGGCACAGGTGAGGCTGAATTCCTGGGCACAGGTGAGGCTGAATTCCTGGGCACTGGTGAGGTTGCATTCCTGGGCACTGGTGAGGTTGCATTCCTGGGCACTGGTGAGGTTGCAATTCTGGGCACTGGTGAGATTGCATTGCTGGGTACTGGTGAGGTTGCATTGCTGGGCACTGGTGAGGCTGCATTCTTGGGAACTAGAGAGGTTGCATTGCTGGGCACTGATGAGGCTGCATTCTTTATGTAGCGCGCTCCTGAACTCTGCACTCTGTTTTTTCTCTATCTTATCTTCATAACATCTGGTAGTCATATCTTAAAAAATTCAAAAAAGTTTTTTTTTTATTATCTTTATTTATGAACGAAATGTGAGAAATAACATATATATCATACAATCATTCCATAAACACATACCATACACTGCATATATCATTTGAGGAAAATATGCTTAACCACTTCCCGCCCAGTCAATAGCGAATTGACGTCCGGGAAGTGGTTGCAATATCGATACTGGACGTCATATGACGTCCTGCAGGATATTGCCTTGCGCGCGCCCGCGGGGGCGCGCAGCGCGGTGATCGGGGACGGCATGTGTCCCTCGGACACAGCGCTTCCCCGATCACGGTAAACAGCCAATTTCATTGGCTGTTTACCATGTGATCGGCTGTGTCAAAGTCACAGCCGATCACCTGTCAAAACAAACTCGGCGGCGCGCTCCGTGCGCGCCGCCACAGGCTTGCAGAGCGGGGATCGGGGAAGGCGAGTGTCCCTTGGACACAGCGCGTCCCCGATCAGAGTAAACAGCCAATGAATTGGCTGGTTACCACGTGACCGGCTGTGTCCAATCACAGCCGGTCACAAATGTAAACAAACTCCACAGGAGTTACTACCTGATCCCTGCTCTCTCCTCACACACCGATCTGTGAGGAGAGAGAAGAGATCAGTAAGTTAGCTCAGTGTAGTTTGTCTACATAAGTTTACAGTGCACAACACGCCCCCCCCCCCATAAAGAGGACCTGTCACACAGCCCAGCACATCAATCAGCCCAGCCAATCAGCCCATCTGTCAATCAGCCCATCTGTCAATCAGCCCATCTGTCAATCAATCAGCCTATCTGTCAATCAATCAGCCCATCTGTCAATCAATCAGCCCATCTGTCAATCAATCACCCCACCTGTCAATCAATCACCCCACCTGTCAATCAATCACCCCATCTGTCAATCAATCAACCCATCTGTCAATCAATCAATCAGCCCATCTGCCAATCAATCAGCCCATCTGTCAATCATCTGTCACAGGCCCACCTCCATCGGTACCGCCATTGGCACCGCCACACAGGCTACCAGTACCGCCATCGGTACCAGTACCACCACCAGTACCGCCACCAGGCCCAGCATCTATACTGCCACACAGGCCCGCTACCAGTATCACCACTAGTGCCGCCATCGGTACCACCACCAGTACCACCACCCGTACCACCGTCGGTAGTGCCACCACCACCTGTACCACCACCTGTACCGCCATCGGTACCATCACCACCCGTACCATCACCACCTGTACCGCCATCGGTACCACCACCACCTGTACCGCCATCGGTACCACCACCACCCATACCGCCATCGCTACCACCACCACCCGTACCGCCACCTGTACCGCCATCGGTACCGCCACCACCACCACCCGTACCGCCATCGGTACCACCACCACCTGTACCGCCATTGGTACCACCACCACCCATACCGCCATCGGTACCACCACACAGGCCCACCACTAATACCTCCATCGGTACTACCACACAGACCGCCACCACTACCACCAGCAGTACCATTACACAGGCCCACCAATAAGCACTGCCATAATGTCCCAAAGGGTTTACACACCTGAGGAGGCATATGCCATTCTTGCCATGTCGGATGATGAGAGCAGCGGGGAGCTCCCATTATCCGATTCTGGTTCGGAATACGAGCCAGTGGAGGATAGTGGCTCAGAGTCCGAGTCCCCGGAGGAAACCGTCCCTCCCAAAAGAATGCGATCGGCACCAAGATCAGCACCAAGATCAGCACCAAGATCAGGAGAACTGCCCACCACCAGCAGCGCCATACCCCAGGAAGAGGAGCCCAGTACAAGCAATGGAAATGCACGCCCAACCCGAAGAATCCAGCCCCAATCCTACCTTCCCGATGCCCTGGCAAATCCCTTATGGTTGCCTGCCAACTCAGGATCCGCTATCATCCCCCCTTTCACCGCACAGCCAGGTGTGCAGCCCGACACTACAAATTTTTCTAAATTTGATTATTTTTGTTTATTTTTCCCACAAGATTTGCTGCAGAATATAGTGGATCAAACGAATCTGTATGCATCCCAATTTATTGCTGCCAACCCCGATTCTTCCTACGCCCGCATGTTCCAGTGGCGGCGTCTAACATTGGAGGAATTTAAATTATTTTTGGGCCTTATGTTCAATATGGGGCTTACAAAAAAGAACGAAGTCCATTCATATTGGTCCAAACGCCCCATCCAACACATGCCCATATATTCCGCTGTCATGTCCAGGAAAAGATACAACATGATTATGCGCTTTCTTCACTTCAATGACAATTCACAGTGCCCTCCCCGAGATCATCCCAACTACGACAAATTGTACAAGATACGCCCCCTAATCAATGCCTTTTCCCAGCGATTTGAAGAAGTTTTCATCCCAGACCAAAAAATTTGTGTGGACGAGTCCCTCGTACATTTCACCGGCCGACTGCAGTTCAAGCAGTACATACCAAGCAAGAGAGCCAGGTATGGGTTAAAATTAAATAAATTATGTGATCGAGCCACTGGATACGTCTGCAAATTCAGGATCTACGAAGGCAAAGACTCCCAGCTCCAGCCCCGTGATTGCCCCACATATATTGGAACCAGTGGGAAAATTGTCTGGGAGTTGGCATACCCCCTGTTCGGAAAAGGTTACCATTTATATGTTGATAATTATTATACCAGCCTGCCCCTTTTTCGCCACCTTTACAGTAAACAAACCCCGGCCTGCGGTACCTTCAAAAAAAACCGGAAGGGATTCCCACAAAATTTATTGACAAAAAAATTGCGACCTGGAGAATCGGCATCCATGAGGAACGAGGAGGTGTTGGCCATTAGGGATGAGCTTCGTGTTCGAGTCGAACATACATTCGACTCGAACATCGGCTGTTCGATCGTTCGACGAAGATCGAACGATTTGGGCCGTTCGCGCCAAATTCGAGTGACGCGAACGGCCCACAATGCACTACGCCATCGCAGTGTCATCCAGGCGCTGTGATTGGCCAAGCATGCACTGTGACCCCGCATGCTTGGCCAATCACAGCGCCGGCAGCGAGGAGAGCAATGATTGGCCACAGGCAGGATGCCTGTGGCCAATTATTGCTGAGGGTGTTTAGTACAAGCCCCACACTATAAAAGGCTGCCAGCACGGCGGCCTAGTGTAGTGTGTTCCGGAGCAGGGAAAGAGAAGCATAGGCAGGGACAGTGACATTTTTTTTTTCTTGCTTAACCTGGATTCCTTTAGTTTAGGGAAAGAGAAGGATAGGTAGGGAGAGTGTCAGTCTGTTTTACTGTGCTAAACCTTGTTTGTAGGGACAGGGAAGGACAGTGAGGGAAATTCTCATTGTGCTATACTGTGCTAAAGCATTCCTCATCAACCATCTTTAAAAAAACATTTTTTATAGGGACAGAAAACTATAGGTAGGGAGAGTGTCAGTGTGTTTTACTGTGCTAAACCTTGTTTGTAGGGACAGGGAAGGACAGTGAGGGAAATTCTCATTGTGCTATACTGTGCTAAAGCATTCCTCATCAACCATCTTTAAAAAAAAAAAAAATTATAGGGACAGAAAACTATAGGTAGGGAGAGTGTCAGTGTGTTTTACTGTGCTAAACCTTGTTTGTAGGGACAGGGAAGGGCAGTGAGGGAAATTCTCATTGTGCTATACTGTGCTAAAGCATTCCTCATCAACCATCTTTAAAAAAACATTTTTTATAGGGACAGAAAACTATAGGTAGGGAGAGTGTCAGTGTGTTTTACTGTGCTAAACCTTGTTTGTAGGGACAGGGAAGGACAGTGAGGGAAATTCTCATTGTGCTATACTGTGCTAAAGCATTCCTCATCAACCATCTTTAAAAAAAAAAATTATAGGGACAGAAAACTATAGGTAGGGAGAGTGTCAGTGTGTTTTACTGTGCTAAACCTTGTTTGTAGGGACAGGGAAGGACAGTGAGGGAAATTCTCATTGTGCTATACTGTGCTAAAGCATTCCTCATCAACCATCTTAAAAAAATAAAATAAAATAGGGACAGAAAACGATAGGTAGGGAGAGTGTCAGTGTGTTTTACTGTGCTAAACCTTGTTTGTAGGGACAGGGAAGGACAGTGAGGGAAATTCTCATTGTGCTATACTGTGCTAAAGCATTCCTCATCAACCATCTTTAAAAAAAAAAAAATTATAGGGACAGAAAACTATAGGTAGGGAGAGTGTCAGTGTGTTTTACTGTGCTAAACCTTGTTTGTAGGGACAGGGAAGGGCAGTGAGGGAAATTCTCATTGTGCTATACTGTGCTAAAGCATTCCTCATCAACCATCTTTAAAAAAAAATTTTTTTATAGGGACAGAAAACTATAGGTAGGGAGAGTGTCAGTGTGTTTTACTGTGCTAAACCTTGTTTGTAGGGACAGGGAAGGACAGTGAGGGAAATTCTGATTGTGCTATACTGTGCTAAAGCATTCCTCATCAACCATCTTTGAAATCCTTGTTTTTTGGACAGTCAGGGAAATTGTCATTGTGCTATTCTGTGCGAAAGCAATCATCCTCAACCAGATTTAGAAATCCTTAAGTAAAGGGACAGAGAAGGACACCTGAAGGTAGCCCTTATTGCTTTTTTCCCATCTCCCTGCAGGCCATCCATTAGAATGTCTGGAAGGCAAACAAGGAGAGGCAGACAGTCAGGAGGCAATAAAAGAGGGCAAGCAGGCTCTGTGTCTGGGGGCAACAGTGCTGGTCGTGGACGCGGTGCATTGTCATCAGCACATGGCCATGGGACACGCTTGTCCTTCTTTTCGGCAGCTGGACATGTTGAGCCACATCATGCCGAAGACTTGGTAGAGTGGATGACCAAGCCCTCCTCCTCATCCTCTCTCACCCAGGCTCAGGGTACTGGCAAAGCAGCTGCCAAAGCGTCCTCTTCCCTGGTATCAATGTCAGACTCATCATCAGTCACTCCTTCCCTAGACCCACCATGTCCTCCTCCTGAGGAGTCCCCCGAACTGTTTGAGCACAGTGTTGGGTACATGCTCCAGGAGGATGCCCAGCGTTTCGAAGGGTCTGATGATGAAACCCAGCTAGAGGAAGGCAGTAGCGTGAGAGCAGACAGAGGGGATGCTCAAGAAGGACACCAATCTGGCAGTCATGTTCCAGCAGCTGCAGCATACTGCCAGATTGGCTCCAGTGATGAGGAGGGAGGGGATGATGAGGTCACTGACTCCACGTGGGTGCCTAATAGGAGAGAGGAGGAGGAGGAGGAGGATGAGGAGGAGGCACATCTCCAACGAGGCAGGATGCCCTTTGGTGGCCAGCGTAAGGGCAGTACACCGACGGAATCACACCGCAGAGCTCCGCCTGTGCAGGGCACTGCCTCTGCCCGTCATTCAAAAAGTTCTTTGGTGTGGGCCTTTTTTGAGACTAGTGCATCAGATCGCACAGCTGCTGTTTGCAACATATGTCTCAAGCGTATATCGCGTGGCCAAAACATCAGCCGCTTGGGTACCACATGCCTGACCAGACATATGTTGACCTGCCATGCAGCTCGTTGGCAAGCCTACCTCAAAGACCCACACCAAAGAACAAAGCGGACCTCTCCTTGCACCGCATCAGCTGGGATCTCCAACCCCACTATAACTTCAGTCCTCTCTGAAACATGCACTGAGAGGAATGAAGGTGTAGAATTAGGTGTGTCACAGCCAAGTACTTGCGGCCACTCTGCTAGCAGTACACCGACGTCCGATTCTAGCAGGCAAATTTCCCTGCCCCAGCTGCTGGACCGTCGAAAGAAGTTCACTCCCAGCCATCCACATGGCCAGCGGTTGAATGCTAGCTTGTGCCACTGGCCAGAGCTTGCACAGTATGCAATTGAGCTACTGGCCTGTCCTGCATCCAGCGTTCTTTCGGAATGCACATTCAGTGCTGCTGGAGGATTTGTCACGGATCACAGGGTGCGCCTGTCCACCGACTCGGTTGATCGACTGACTTTCATCAAGATGAACCAGTCTTGGATCACCACCAGCTACCACACACCTGATGCTGATATAACAGACTAATTGATTTTAACATGTCACATCCCTTCAAGACTGATGCTGATGCTGAGTGCCTGTGCTGTTATGTTGACTGGCTATCCTCCTCCTCCGAGTCCTCAATGATACGATTGATGATGATAGCTTGGAAGATCATTTTTGTTTATGGGTGCCGCCACCAGTGCCTAACGCCCAATTTTTCAGCCCCTGTTTAACAGGGGCGTGTAATTACAATTTTTGAAGCAATACTTTGCAACAGGGCTCATTGCTGTGCTCCAAGTACAGTATCTGTGAGGGGTTGCAGTGTTGTGCCACCAGTGCCTAAGACCCAATTTTTCAGCCCCTGTTTAACAGGGGCGTGTAATTACAATTTTTGAAGCAATACTTTGCAACAGGGCTCATTGCTGTGCTCCAAGTACAGTATCTGTGAGGGGTTGCAGTGTTGTGCCACCAGTGCCTAAAGCCCAATTTTTCAGCCCCTGTTCAACAGGGGCATGTAATTACAATTCTTGATCTAATAATTCACAGCAGGGCCCATTGCTGCACCCACCAAGAGTAACTCTGAGGGCTTACAGTGTTGTGGCAACGCCACCACCACCACCACCACGAAAGGCCCAATTTTTCAGCCCCTGTTCAAAAGGGGCATGTAATTACAATTCTTGATCTAATAATTCACAGCAGGGCCCATTCCTGCACCCACCAAGAGTAACTCTGAGGGCTTACAGTGTTGTGGCAACACCACCACCACCACCACGAAAGGCCCAATTTTTCAGCCCCTGTTCAACAGGGGCATGCAATTACAATTCTTGATCTAATAATTCACAGCAGGGCCCATTGCTGCACCCACCAAGAGTAACTGTCAGGGCTTACAGTGTTGTGGCACCAGCACCACCATCAAAGGCCCAATTTTTACTACCACTGTTCAACAATTATATGTAATTAAAATTCCTGATATAATAGTTGACAGCAGGGCGTTCCAGCACCAACCAAGAGTAACTGTGAGTGCTTACAGTGTTGTGCCAACACCAACAACTAAGGGGCCTATTTCTGCAGAGTATATACGGCAGGTCCCTACTTTCAAACATCCAACTTACAAACGACTCCTACTTGCAAACGCAAGAAGACAACAGGAAGTGAGAGGAAATCTACCCCTTGGAAGGAAAATTCTCTCCTGTAAGAATAAATATGGGAGAAAGGTGTCTCCTCTGTACTGATGCTTTATCACCAATCCTTGTTTCAATAAAAACACCACATTTCAAAAACAGTTGTCATTGGGACGGAAAGTGAGGTGAAATGTTCTGAACAGGGGCACAGACAGCAAAACAAATGTTACAGGGGTGATAACCCTTACCTATGTTTTCCAAAAAGTTTAAAAATAGATTTTTGGGCTGGAGCTACACTTAAACAATGTATCTGTTCAAAATTACAAACAGATTCTACATAAGAACAAACCTACAGTCCCTGTCTTGTATGCACCGCCTGTATACGGCTGTTCAGAGTATATAGGGCCTTTTTTATTTTATGTGCGGGGTTCCCCTTAATATCCATACAAGACCCAAAGGGGCTGGTAATGGGCTGGGGTAGGGGGGGGGGGGGGTCATGGGGTAGCTATGCCATTTTTCTTAAAGATTTTCATCCATATTACCGGGACCAGACATCACATTAAAGCCGCAAGCAGTTTTAAATGGCTTTTTTTTCCTTTAGAAGTGTCATTTTGTGCAGGGACAGTTCTAAACACGGGAAACACGTGGCACTTCACAGGCATACTTTAGACACCCCCCAGGTACGATATTTAAAGGAATATTTATTTGACTTTTTTTTTTCACTTTATGCATCATTAAAATGACTGCTCCCGAAAAACGACCGTTTTTAAAACTTCTTTTTGCATTGATACATGTCCCCTGGTGCAGAACCCGGGTTCCCAAACCCTTTTTAGGACAATAACATGCATAATAGTCGTTATAATTAGCACTTTAGAATTCGAACGTTCGCATCCATTGTATTTAATAGGGTTCTAATGTTCGTACGAACTTTCGGTCCGTTCGCGGGTTCTGGTGCGAACCGAACCCAGGGGTGTTCGGCTCATCACTATTGGCCATGAAGTGGAGGGACAAGAAAGATGTCCACATCCTCTCTACGATCCACAATGACACCATGGTGGAGATCCCAAGAAGACGCAGCTCCATTGTAAAGCCTGAATGTGTCCACGACTACAATTTGTACATGGGGGGGGGGGGGGTGGATTTAAACGACCAGATGCTACAGCCCTACTTATCAACCAGAAAGTCCCATTATTGGCACAAAAAAGTTGCGTTTCACCTGTTTCACATGGCCCTTTTTAATTCGTTTGTCTGCTACCAAAAAGCAACTCAAAATCACCGACTCCACTACCTCCAATATATCGAAGATATCATCGATGCCCTCATTTACCAACAAGATCCCGCCCCAGGAAGCATTCGCTCTGATAGTGTGAGTCGGCTTCACGAGCGACACTATCCCTTTAGCATCCCCCCCACAGAATCTGGAAGAAGACGCCAAAAGAAATGCCGTGTATGCAACAGAGGAGGAGTAAGAAGAGACACCAGCTATTATTGTCCCGATTGTCCCTCCCAACCTGGCCTGTGCATCGGAAATTGCTTCAAAAATTATCATACATCCATTAGTTCCCCTTATTATTAACAGACTGCCACTTCCCTATTTGCCTGCTACCATGTTACTAACTACCTTCCATGTTAATTAACTGACCCTGGCCTGTTTACCGACGATGCCTCTGCCTGCCGATTTAAACCACGTTTCTGACTTCCACGTGTACCGACCTTGGCCTGTTAATCGACCATGTTTTTGCCTGCCACTTGGACTGATCTTTTGGCCATCTACTTTTAGTACACAGGGGTCTCACATATGTGAGGGGCTTCAGAATAGCGTTCTGAGTAGAGAAAACCAGTTTTTCGTTTTCTGTGCTCCAAGAACAGGGTCTGGTTGTCCGGAGGCTTCAAAGCGATTTGGGTGGGAGAAGCCTCTACCCCTGTCCCCCTGGCCCTAAGCTTGATGGTCCTTCCTGCTGCCTGGACCAATAATTTGGCTGTGCTGACCATATTACTGCCTGTAATGACCCATGACATTATGGACCATGTTTCTTCCTGCTGCTTGGACCAATACTTTGGCTGTGTTGACCGTATATCTGCCTGCTGCCTCTACTGACTTTGGACAGCATTTCTGCCGGGACACCTCTGCCTGCTACCTGGACCTGTGCTTTGGCTGTGCTCTGGCTGTGCTGACAGTATCTCTGCCTGTGCGAACTATGGACAGTATTCCTGCCTGCTGCCTGGATGATTGTTTTGCTGTCGCTGACCTCATCCCTGCCTGCTGCCTGGACCGATGCTCTCCTCTGTGGACCACTGCACTTCTAAAACCACAGGTAATCTTTTGTTATTTGGTATGTACCTGCTATGTGTTAGATATATGAAGGGCCTTCAAAAATGTGATCGGTAGTCAGAAAATGATATGTGCAATTAATGCTGCTAGAATGCCTGGAGGTGCTACTTGGATGTTGGGCCTCTGTATGTGGCCAGGCTGTGTAAAAGTCTCAAACATGTGGTATCGCCATACTCAGGAGGAGTAGCAGAATGCATTTTGGGGTGTAATTTTTGCTATGTACATATTATGTGTTAGAAATATCTTATAAATTGACAACTTTGTGTAAAAAAAAATGCATTTTAATTTTTTCTCCACATTTTCCAAAACCTTCTGGAAAAAAATGAACTGTTCAAAAGACTCATAATGCCTCATAGATTATACGTTGGGGTGTGTGCTTTCAAAAATGGGGTCATTTTGTGGAAAATTCTATTGTCCTGGTGCTCCAGGGCCTTCAAAATTGTAATAGGTGGTTGAGAAAGGATATGTGCGATTTATGCTTGTAGAACGCCTGAAAGTGCTACTTCAATGTTGGGCCTCTGTATATGGCCAGGCTGTGTAAAAGTCTCACACATGTGGTATCGCTATACTCAGGAGGAGTAGCAGAATGCATTTTGGGGTGTTATTTTTGCTATGTATATGCTATGCGTTAGAAATATCTTATAAATGGACAACTTTGTGTAAAAAAAAATGCATTTTCATTTTTTTTCCACATTTTCCAAAACCTTCTGGAAAAAAATGAACCGTTCAAAAGACTCATAATGCTTCATAGATTATACGTTGGGGTGTGTGCTTTCCAAAATGGGGTCATTTTGTGGAAAATTCTATTGTCCTGGTGCTCCAGGGCCTTCAAAATTGTAATAGGTGGTTGAGAAAGGATATGTGCGATTTATGCTTGTAGAACGCCTGAAAGTGCTACTTCAATGTTGGGCCTCTGTATATGGCCAGGCTGTGTAAAAGTCTCACACATGTGGTATCGCTATACTCAGGAGGAGTAGCAGAATGCATTTTGGGGTGTCATTTTTGCTATGTATATGCTATGCGTTAGAAATATCTTATAAATAGACAACTTTGTGTAAAAAAAATGCATTTTCATTTTTTCTCCACATTTTCCAAAACCTTCTGGAAAAAAATGAACCGTTCAAAAGACTCATAATGCTTCATAGATTATACGTTGGGGTGTGTGCTTTCCAAAATGGGGTCATTTTGTGGAAAATTCCATTGTCCTGGTGCTCCAGGGCCTTCAAAAGTGTAATAGGTGGTTGAGAAAGGATATGTGCGATTTATGCTTGTAGAACGCCTGAAAGTGCTACTTCAATGTTGGGCCTCTGTATGTGGCCAGGCTGTGTAAAAGTCTCACACATGTGGTATCACTATACTCAGGAGGAGTAGCAGAATGCATTTTGGGGTGTCATTTTTGCTATGTATATGCTATGCGTTAGAAATATCTTATAAATAGACAACTTTGTGTAAAAAAAATGCATTTTCATTTTTTCTCCACATTTTCCAAAACCTTCTGGAAAAAAATGAACCGTTCAAAAGACTCATAATGCTTCATAGATTATACGTTGGGGTGTGTGCTTTCCAAAATGGGGTCATTTTGTGGAAAATTCCATTGTCCTGGTGCTCCAGGGCCTTCAAAAGTGTAATAGGTGGTTGAGAAAGGATATGTGCGATTTATGCTTGTAGAACGCCTGAAAGTGCTACTTCAATGTTGGGCCTCTGTATGTGGCCAGGCTGTGTAAAAGTCTCACACATGTGGTATCGCTACACTCAGGAGGAGTAGCAGAATGTATTTTGGGGTGTACTTGCAATTATGCATATGCTGTGTGAGAGAAAAAAACTGTTAAAACTGTTGTTTGTGTAAAAAAAAAAAAAAAAAAAAATTAAATTTTCCCAAGAATTGTGGGAAAAAAATACAACTTCAAAAAACTCACCACGCCTCCTAGTAAATACCTTGGACTGTGTACTTTCCAAAAAGGGGTAATTTTGGGGTATTTGTACTTTCCTCGCTTGTTAGTGTCTCAAGAAATGAGATATCCCTTCAGTACATCAGGCGTGATCAGATGTGATAAATTTTCAGTGATTGCCACCATAGTTTGTAGACTCTATAACTTTCACAAAGACCAAATAATATACACTAATTTGGGTTCATTTTACCAAAGATATGTAGCAGTATACATTTTGGCACAAATTTATGAAGAAAAATTACTTATTTGCAAAATTTTACAATAGAAACTAAAAAAAAGTGTTTTTTTTTTTTAAAAATTGCTGTTTTTTTGCTTATATCGCAAAAAATAAAAAACCCAGTGGCGATTAAATACCACCAAAAGAAAGCTCTATTTGTGAGAAGAAAATGATAAAAATTTTGTTTGGATACAGTGTAGCATGACTAAGTAATTGTCATTCAAAGTGTGAGAGTACTGAAAGCTGAAAATTGGTCTGGGCGGGAAGGTGCATAAGTGCATGGTATTGAAGTGGTTAATAAATAGTTTACCATTTGCCAATAAAAAAATAAAAAATATGTCCCTGGATTTCATTTAAAAATCTGGCTACCTTAACTTAGGCCCCTTTCACACTGGTGTGCTTTTGCTGTGCTAAAACTCATCTTTCCAGCGCAACAAAAGCTCATAAAAGTTTTCCCCCTTTAAAGTGATTGTAAAGGTTAATGTTTTTTTTTTACATGCATGAAGGTAAAAAAAAACCCTGTATGCTGCTCCCCTCCTGGATTTACACAGACACATAGAGGCACACCTCCAGCTCTGCAGCTCTCATTGGCTCTCTTATGACTCATCCCCCCTCCCTTTCTGGTAAACTCTCACGAGAGTGAGAGAGAGAGCTGTGCATGATGTCATAGGCCTAGGCCAATGACCAGATAAGAAACAGGAAGGTATTTACTGGCAGAATTTTTTTTTTTACTATCCAAAATAAAACAACAAGGGCAGAAGATTTATTAGATGGAAAGATGAGAAAACGACTGAAGGTCTGCTTAAAGTCCTGTTTCACTGTGCCAATTCTCATTTTTTTCTGTACAGTGTTAGTGCCCTACTACTATATTCCTGTTCTATGACTGCCTAATAAACTTACCACTGTGACTGTAAGGAGACACGCCACCTGCCAAGTTGATGCCACCCTCACTTTCCTCTATTGATCTGGATAGGGAATGACTTTAGTGATATGGCCCCTGCGAGGGTTCATCAGTGTGCACTTATCTACAGTATGTTATACTGTAGAGTACTATTTTGTTGTGTTCTTTGAAATAATAAAAAGATAAAAATAAAATAAAAAATGCATTGAAATGTAATATGCAGTGCGTTCAAATTTAGCGCAATGCCCTATGTGTTAAAAAGCGATATGCGTTTTTGACAAGTGCATAGCAAGTTTTTATTTAATCTGAAGTTAGGATCATTGCAATAGAATTGTAGGAAGACAGAACAAATCTGGCCTTGTCACTATTTCTCCCACCTGACCAATAGCTTTGATTTTCAATGGCGACTTTAAAACCACCAGCATCTGAAAAAGCCCAGGGACACCAACAGTCAGCAACCTAAGTGCCCCCCTGGCTTGTACTTTCCTTTTTCACATGATGTTATTTGGTGGTCACAATGGGGTATACAGTACAGTATATGCCAGGGATATGCAATTAGCGGACCTGCAGCTGTTGCAGAACTACAAGTCCCATGAGGCATAGCAAGACTCTGGCAGCCACAAGCATAACACCCAGAGGCAGAGGCATGATGGGACTTGTAGTTTTGCAACAGCTGGAGGTCCGCTAATTGCATATCCCTGGTATATGCCTACCAGGTAATGAAACTCTCTCCACTTACAGTCAAAATTTAATAAAATTACCACTTTACTTTGTCAATTTCATAAAATCATGTATACTAAACACAAATAAAAGCCTTAAATATTACATTTTTTATCAATTAAACAACAGATGAAATACCTACTATAAGGTCTGTTTTACAATTGCGGCTGCGTTAGAACCCGGCTATTGGTTTGTAGAATGAAGGGAGCAGCACCAGTATGTTGTATTGATGCATCCCACATTTTACTTGTTTTTCTTATTTTTTCTTATTCAATCTTATTGGAATGTCAGAAAATGTTATTTCATTAATTTATGCACCTTAATGTGTTGCAATATGGTGTAGTGGGCAGTAAAACCATGGCTCAGTGACCTACTTTTACCACCCCCAGCCACCCGTGTGAAAAAGACCCTAGAGGGGGCAAATTTTTCTGTCTTTAGATTGACCTCTCGCACACTGGACGTTTTTTTACGTTTTTACAACAGCTGTTTTTTGGCTGTAGACGTTTTTTCTACAGTCATTAAACTCTCCATTATGTTATCCTATGTGTCCGTGCACACATAGGCTGTTATCAGCAGTTTTGGGTAGTGGCGTTTTTGAGCAGTAAAAAACAAAACAAAACTAGTGGGTTCTGAGAGACGTTTTTCAGCTGTAAAAATGCCCTAACGCTAATAAATGCTGATAAACATCGATAAACGCTCAAAAACGTCGCTCACCAGCGGTTTTTAAAGTTTTTGATCCATTAAAAAAAACATGGAAAAACGCAAAAAAACGCTAAAAACCGCTATTGCAAAAAAGTTGAAAAACTCACTGCAAAGCTACTGGCGTTTCTAGAACAATATTTTAATGTCCAGTGTGCATGAGGCCTTAAAGATCAATAGATGACTGTGCATTTTGTGTTTTGTGCACTCCTGACTAGGGATGAGCCGAACAACCCCCTGTGATGGAGTTTATAAAATGATCATTTTATATGAATGATCTTTCTCTCTATAATCCATTCAAACATTGATATTTTATTTTATCCTTTATTATTCTTATTATTTCTTTGTTTCATTATGTTTTGGTGTATGAGTTTAGAAATTTAGTATAGGTTAAATTACTCTTGTATACAGCTGCACATATGGTTCACTACCCCCCCACCTCAGGAATTTAGAGTAACTAATATCCTTCTGAGAATGTGTTTGCAAGGAATAAGACACAAAGACACAAAGACACAAAGACACACCAAGATATGTTTGTACAATAAGAAACTTATTGATGTTCATATTGGGAACTAGAAAGTTAATGTATGCTAACTAAGGATATAAGTTAGAAGTATTATCATGTGTGTGTTCTAATATTCATGTAGCAAGATGAGAAAACATTAGTATTATTTTCCTTGATTGAAAGTTATGACACACGATATTCATCTCAGAGTGAAGACAAGAAACAGATGTCTATGAGTAATAGGTAAAAATACTAAAGCGCTAATGAATAAATAGTGTAAAACAAAAACAAATAGATCACCAAATGGTGAAAGCTGCAATCATTCAAAAAGAAAATCTGATTCCTAAAGTGAATAAGTACAAATAAATAATGATGCACTAAAACACCAACCTATTTGCAAGTGCACAAAGTGATATATATGTGTTCATCCAGTGCTCCGTGCTGAATGTAACATAGATATTCCAGTGAAAATCGCTATATAATAATATGTGCAAAAATTATAACAAATACATAATATTGCAGTGCTGTTATCTAAGAGTAGCATCCAGTCTTAGAAACCGCATCGATTTTCCTCCCATTCACAGTGAACTTGTCTCCAAGAACTGCAACTGCTTATCCAATATAACAGTCAAATCTTGGTGTAACACAGCTCTTCTGGTTAATCAATGAGAAAACTCCCCACACAGACCTCCTCTCTTTGCATCAAACTCCAAATTTCAATACAATGCTCATGTACATGCAAATTAAAAAAGGAAAAAGAAGAGAGGTCATTGCGCAGTGTTCTAATAGAAGGCACAGTCTGTATCAACTGTGACTTGCACTCACATAACCTCCGAAACAAACAGCGCTTGTTCAGCTCAGCTCCAGTGTAATCCTACTCAGATTGCGAGCGTCACTAGGCTTCTTCCCCTACGCGTTACGTCTACGGCACATGACTAAGTCACGTGCCGTAGACGTAACGCGTAGGGGGTGAAGTTTGGGGACCCGGGTACTGCCCCAGGGGACATGTATCAATGCAAAAAGTTTTTAAAACGGCCATTTTTTTGGGAGCAGTGATCTTAATAATGCTTAAAGTGAAACAATAAAAATGAAATATTCCTTTAAATATCGTGCCTGGGGGGTCCCCTTAGTCTGCCTGTAAAGTAGCGTATCTTTCCCATGTTTATAACAGTACTGCAGAAAAATGAAATTTCTAAAGGAAAAGATGTCATTTAAAATTGCTTACGGCTTAATGTATTGCCGGATCCTGGCAATATACATAAAAAATCGATGAAAAAAAAAACAGCATGGGTTCCCCCCAGTCCATTACCAGCCCCTTTGGGTCTGGTATAGATATTTAAAAAAAACCCACACCAAAATGTAAAAAAAAATGGCATGGGGCCCCCCTCCCCAAATTTATACCAGGCCCTTATCCGAGCATGTACTTAGCCTCCCCTAAGCCATGATTGGCCAAAGGCACAGGTACATTACATTACATGCACATGACACCTACATTCTGTACATTAAAGCGGAGGTGCAGCCAGTTTTTTTTTTTTTTTAAAGTCAGCAGCTACTAACAGTGTAGCTGCTGACTTTTAATAAGGACACTTACCTGTCCTACTCGCCTGCAATGTCGGTCCCACCATGGCGATCGATCGCTGCTGTCAGGTCCCGCCTCCTCCATCCTGACTAAGGGAAACAGGCAGTGAAGCCTTACGGCTTCATTGCCCGTTTCCTACTGCGCATGCGCCACTCGCTTTGTGAATGGGCGGCTTGCCTCCTGGGATACACACAGTTCCCAGAAGGCAGCGCGCCCC
Source organism: Rana muscosa (assembly GCA_029206835.1). Lineage (NCBI taxonomy): Eukaryota > Metazoa > Chordata > Amphibia > Anura > Ranidae > Rana > Rana muscosa. The sequence goes on along the minus strand of CM055128.1, from coordinate 52,340,160 downwards.
ATTCACAAGAAGAGGAAGCGGAAGGAGACCCACCGCGGACGAGAAGAGGCACATTAATGGCAGATTAGGGGACTTCGGCATAGCAACAGGCATTTAGGGTGAGTATAATTTTTTTTTTTTCTATCAATTTTTTTCTTTTTTGGGGGGGAATTTTTAATGTAAAAAAAATTTCAGAGTGGACCTCCGCTTTAACTTCTACAAGCAGTAGAAGTTAAAGTCATATAATGCCAACCAAATTAAAAATAATTACAAATCCACAAGTAGGGATGAGCTTCGTGTTCGAGTCGAACATACGTTCGACTCGAACATCGGCTGTTCGATCGTTCGACGAAGATCGAACGATTTGGGCCGTTCGCGCCAAATTCGAGTGACGCGAACGGCCCACAATGCACTACGCCATCGCAGTGTCATCCAGGCGCTGTGATTGGCCAAGCATGCACTGTGACCCCGCATGCTTGGCCAATCACAGCGCTGGCAGCGAGGAGAGCAATGATTGGCCACAGGCAGGATGCCTGTGGCCAATTATTGCTGAGGGGGTTTAGTACACGCCCCACACTATAAAAGGCCGCCAGCGCGGCGGCCTTGTGTAGTGTGTTCCGGAGCAGGGAAAGAGAAGCATAGGCAGGGACAGTGTCATTTTTTTTTCCTTTACTAATCCTGGATTCCTTGTGTTTAGGGACAAATAAGGATAGGTAGGGAGAGTGTCAGTGTGTTATTCTGTGCTAAACCTTGTTTGTAGGGACAGAGAAGGACAGTGAGGGAAAGTGTCAGTGTGCTATTCTGTTCTAAACCAATTTTGCTGAACCATATTTGAAATCCTTAAGTTTAGGGACAGAGAGGTACAGTGAGGGAAAGTGTCAGTGTGCTATTCTGTTCTAAACCAATTTTGCTGTTCCATATTTGAAATCCTTGAGTTTAGGGACAGAGAAGGACACTCGTGGAAACTATCAGTGTGCTATTCTGTGCTAAATCTTGTTTGTAGGGAGGGACAGAGTAGGACAGTGAGGGAAAGTGTCAGTGTGCTATTCTGTTCTAAACCAATTTTGCTGAACCATATTTGAAATCCTTGAGTTTAGGGACAGAGAGGTACAGTGAGTGAAACTGACAGTGTGCTATTCTGTTCTAAACCAATTTTGCTGTTCCATATTTGAAATCCTTGAGTTTAGGGACAGAGAAGGACACTCGTGGAAACTATCAGTGTGCTATTCTGTGCTAAATCTTGTTTGTAGGGAGGGACAGAGTAGGACAGTGAGGGAAAGTGTCAGTGTGCTATTCTGTTCTAAACCTATTTTGCTGTTCCATATTTGAAATCCTTGAGTTTAGGGACAGAGAAAGACACTCGTGGAAACTATCAGTGTGCTATTCTGTGCTAAATCTTGTTTGTAGGGAGGGACAGAGTAGGACAGTGAGGGAAAGTGTCAGTGTGCTATTCTGTTCTAAACCAATTTTGCTGTTCCATATTTGAAATCCTTGAGTTTAGGGACAGAGAGGTACAGTGAGTGAAACTGTCAGTGTGCTATTCTGTTCTAAACCAATTTTGCTGTTCCATATTTGAAATCCTTGAGTTTAGGGACAGAGAAGGACACTCGTGGAAACTATCAGTGTGCTATTCTGTGCTAAATCTTGTTTGTAGGGAGGGACAGAGTAGGACAGTGAGGGAAAGTGTCAGGGTGCTATTCTGTTCTAAACCAATTTTGCTGAACCATATTTGAAATCCTTGAGTTTAGGGACAGAGAGGTACAGTGAGTGAAACTGACAGTGTGCTATTCTGTTCTAAACCAATTTTGCTGTTCCATATTTGAAATCCTTGAGTTTAGGGACAGAAAAGGACACTCGTGGAAACTATCAGTGTGCTATTCTGTGCTAAATCTTGTTTGTAGGGAGGGACAGAGTAGGACAGTGAGGGAAAGTGTCAGTCTGCTATTCTGTTCTAAACCAATTTTGCTGAACCATATTTGAAATCCTTGAGTTTAGGGACAGAGAGGTACAGTGAGTGAAACTGACAGTGTGCTATTCTGTTCTAAACCTATTTTGCTGTTCCATATTTGAAATCCTTGAGTTTAGGGACAGAGAAGGACACTCGTGGAAACTATCAGTGTGCTATTCTGTGCTAAATCTTGTTTGTAGGGAGGGACAGAGTAGGACAGTGAGGGAAAGTGTCAGTGTGCTATTCTGTTCTAAACCTATTTTGCTGTTCCATATTTGAAATCCTTGAGTTTAGGGACAGAGAAGGACACTCGTGGAAACTATCAGTGTGCTATTCTGTGCTAAATCTTGTTTGTAGGGAGGGACAGAGTAGGACAGTGAGGGAAAGTGTCAGTGTGCTATTCTGTTCTAAACCAATTTTGCTGAACCATATTTGAAATCCTTGAGTTTAGGGACAGAGAGGTACAGTGAGTGAAACTGACAGTGTGCTATTCTGTTCTAAACCAATTTTGCTGTTCCATATTTGAAATCCTTGAGTTTAGGGACAGAGAAGGACACTCGTGGAAACTATCAGTGTGCTATTCTGTGCTAAATCTTGTTTGTAGGGACAGAGAAGGACAGTGAGGGAAACTGTCAGTGTGCTGTTCTGTGCTAAACCAATCTTGCTGAAGCATATTGCAAATCCTTGTGTTTAGGGACAGAGAAGGATAGGCAGGGGACAGTGTCAGTGTCATTGTTGCTAAGCCTCCTGCACAGTATACACCTGAAGGTAGCCCTTATTGCTCTTTTTCCCATCTCCCTGCAGGCCATCCATTAAAATGTCTGGAAGGCAAACAGGGAGAGGCAGACAGTCAGGAGGCAAAACAAGAGGGCAAGCAGGCTCTGTGTCTGGGGGCAACAGTGCTGGTCGTGGACGCGGTGCATTGTCATCAGCACATGGCCATGGGACACGCTTGTCCTTCTTTTCGGCAGCTGGACATGTTGAGCCACATCATGCCGAAGACTTGGTAGAGTGGATGACCAAGCCCACCTCATCCTCCTCATCCTCTCTCACCCAGGCTCAGGGTACTGGCAAAGCAGCTGCCAAAGCGTCCTCTTCTCTGGTATCATTATCTTCATTAGTCAATCCTTCCCTAGACCCACCATGTCCTCCTCCTGAGGAGTCCCCCGAACTGTTTGAGCACAGTGTTGGGTACATGCTCCAGGAGGATGCCCAGCGTTTCGAAGGATCTGATGATGATACCCAGCTAGAGGAAGACAGTAGCGTGAGAGCAGAGAGAGGGGATGCTCAAGAAGGACACCAATCTGGCAGTCATGCTCCAGCAGCTGCAGCATACTGCCAGATTGGCTGCAGTGATGAGGAGGGAGGGGATGATGAGGTCACTGACTCCACGTGGGTGCCTAATAGGAGAGAGGAGGAGGAGGAGGAGGCACATCTCCAACGAGGCAGGATGCCCTTGAGTGGCCAGCGTATGGGCAGCACACCGACGGAATCACACCGCAGAGCTCCGCCTGTGCAGGGCAGTGCCTCTGCCCGTCATTCAAAAAGTTCTTTGGTGTGGGCCTTTTTTGAGGCGAGTGCATCAGATCGCACAGCTGCTGTTTGCAACATATGTCTCAAGCGTATATCGCGTGGCCAAAACATCAGCCGCTTGGGCACCACATGCTTGATCAGACATATGTTGACCTGCCATGCAGCTCGTTGGCAAGCCTACCTTAAAGACCCACACCAAAGAACAAAGCTGACCTCTTCTTGCACCGCATCAGCTGGGATCTCCACCCCCACTATACCTTCAGTCCTCTCTGAAACCTGCTCTGAGAGGAATGAAGGTGTAGAATTAGGTGTGTCACAGCCAAGTACTTGCGGGCACTCTGCTAGCAGTACACCAACGTCCGATTCTAGCAGGCAAATATCCCTGCCCCAGCTGCTGGACCGTCGAAAGAAGTTCACTCCCAGCCATCCACATGCCCAGCGGTTGAATGCTAGCTTGGCTAAATTGCTAGCGCTTCAACTGCTGCCTTTTCAGTTGGTAGACTCGGCCCCCTTCCGTGAGTTTGTGCAATGTGCGGTTCCTCAGTGGCAGGTTCCCAAACGCCACTTTTTCGCACGGAAGGCGATTCCGGCTCTCTACAGGCATGTGGAAGGCAATGTCTTGGCCTCGCTGGACAGGGCGGTCAGCGGTAAGGTGCATATTACCGCTGACTCATGGTCCAGCAGGCATGGACAGGGACGTTACCTTTCTTTCACGGCCCATTGGGTCACTCTTTTGGCAGCTGGGAAGGATGCAGGACAAGGTGCAGTAGTGTTGGAGGTTGTTCCACCGCCACGCCTCCAAAATGCTACTACTGGTTGTGACACACCTCTCTCCTCCACTCCCTCCTCTTCTTCTTCCTCCATGGCCTCTTCCTGTGGTTTGTCCTCGGAACCAGCGGTGCTCCGTAGGCGTTCAAGGGGTTACGCAAGTACGCAGGCAAAAAGATGCCATGCCGTGCTTGCGCTGGTGTGTTTGGGGGACAGGAGCCACACTGGGGCAGAGGTCCTGTCTGCTCTGCAGGGGCAGGCCGAGAGGTGGTTGACGCCACGCCAGCTTAAGCCAGGAATGGTGGTTTGCGACAATGGCACCAACCTCCTCTCCGCCCTCCGACAGGGACAACTGACCCATGTGCCCTGTATGGCTCACGTCCTTAACCTGGTGGTGCAGCGGTTCTTGGGCAGGTACCCGGGCTTACAGGATGTCCTGAGGCAGGCCAGGAAAGTCTGTGTGCATTTCCGCAGATCTTATAATGCCAGTGCTCGCCTGGCTGAGCTGCAAAAGGAGTTGAACCTGCCCAAGAACCGCCTTATATGTGACATGCCCACCAGGTGGAACTCAACGTTGGCCATGCTGCAGTGGCTGCACACGCAGCAGAGGGCCATCAATGAGTACCTGTGCGACTACGGCACCAGGACAGGGTCAGGGGAGCTCGGGTTTTTTTCACCACGCCAGTGGGGCATGATCAGGGATGCATGCACTGTCCTGGCACCATTTGAGGAGGCCACGAGGATGGTGAGCAGTGACAGTGCATGCATCAGTGACACTGTACCTCTTGTCCACCTGTTGGAGCACACGCTGCGTGGAATAATGGACAGGGCACTTGAGTCAGAACAGAGGCAGGAAGAGGAGGACTTCCTTGCCTCTCAAGGCCCCCTTTACCCAGACAGTGTTCCTTCTGTCCCACCCATCGCACAGGAAGAGGAGGAGGAGGAGGAGGAGGAGGAGGAGGAGGATTGTGTCAGCATGGAGGTGGAGGCTGGCACTCAGCATCATCAGCAGCAGTCTTTTAGGGATGATTTACAGTCCCAAGAAACCAGTGGACTTGTACGTGGCTGGGAGGAGGTGGCTGCGGATCATGTCGTCCTTAGTGACCCAGAGGACTCCGGACTGAATGCCTCAGCTAACCTACGCTGCATGGCCTCCCTGATCCTGCAAAGTCTGCGGAAGGATCCTTGTATTCTTCGGATCAAGGAGAGGGACCATTACTGGCTGGCCACTCTCCTTGATCCACGGTACAAGGGTAAGGTTGCGGACCTTATCTTACCGTCGCAGAGGGAGCAGAGGATGAGACAACTCCGGGAGGCCTTGCAGAAAGGTCTGTGCAACGCGTTCCCAGAGACTGGGAGGTTACAAACTCCTGGTCCTGGACAACGAGTTGCTGAGGCTTCGGGCAGTCAAAGAAGGAGCGGTGGGGAAGGTGGCCGTCTGACCGATGCGTTCAGACAATTCTTTAGTCCGCAGCCCCAAAGTATGATCGGTTCCAGCAACCATCGCCAGCGTCTGATATACATGGTCCAGGAATACCTAGGGGCAAGGTCAGACTTGGACACCTTCCCCACCGAAAATCCTCTGGCTTACTGGGTCTTGAGGATGGATCACTGGCCAGAGCTTGCACAGTATGCAATTGAGCTACTGGCCTGTCCTGCATCCAGCGTTCTTTCAGAACGCACATTCAGTGCTGCTGGAGGATTTGTCACGGATCACAGGGTGCGCCTGTCCACCGACTCGGTTGATCGACTGACTTTCATCAAGATGAACCAGTCTTGGATCACCACCAGCTACCACACACCTGATGCTGATATAACAGACTAATTGATTTTAAAATGTCACATCCCTTCAAGACTGATGCTGATGCTGAGTGCCTGTGCTGTTATGTTGACTGGCTATCCTCCTCCTCCTCCTCCTCCTCAATGATACGATTAATGATGATAGCTTGGAAGATCATTTTGGTTTATGGGTGACGCCACCAGTGGCTAAGGCCCAATTTTTCAGCCCCTGTTTAACAGGGGCGTGTAATTAAAATTTTGGATGCAATACTTTGCAACAGGCCTCATTGCTGTGCTCCAAGTACAGTATCTGTGAGGGGTTGCAGTGTTGTGCCACCAGTGCCTAAGGCCCAATTTTTCAACCCCTGTTCAACAGGGGCATGCAATTATAATTATTGATCTAATAATTCACAGCAGGGCCCATTGCTGCGCCCACCAAGAGTAACTGTCAGGCCTTACAGTGTTGTGGCACCAGCACCACCATCACCACCACCACCACCACCAAAGGCCTAATTTTTCAGCCCCTGTTCAACAGGGGCATGCAATTATAATTATTGATCTAATAATTCACAGCAGGGCCCATTGCTGCGCCCACCAAGAGTAACTGTCAGGCCTTACAGTGTTGTGGCACCAGCACCACCATCACCACCACCACCACCACCAAAGGCCCAATTTTTCAGCCCCTGTTCAACAGGGGCATGCAATTATAATTATTGATCGAATAATTCACAGCAGGGCCCATTGCTGCACCCACCAAGAGTAACTGTCAGGCCTTACAGTGTTGTGGCACCAGCACCACCATCACCACCACCACCACCAAAGGCCCAATTTTTCAGCCCCTATTCAACAGGGGCATGCAATTATAATTATTGATCTAATAATTCACAGCAGGGCCCATTGCTGCGCCCACCAAGAGTAACTGTCAGGCCTTACAGTGTTGTGGCACCAGCACCACCATCACCACCACCACCACCACCACCACCAAAGGCCCAATTTTTCAGCCCCTATTCAACAGGGGCATGCAATTATAATTATTGATCTAATAATTCACAGCAGGGCCCATTGCTGCGCCCACCAAGAGTAACTGTCAGGCCTTACAGTGTTGTGGCACCAGCACCACCATCACCACCACCACCAAAGGCCCAATTTTTCAGCCCCTGTTCAACAGGGGCATGCAATTATAATTATTGATCGAATAATTCACAGCAGGGCCCATTGCTGCGCCCACCAAGAGTAACTGTCAGGCCTTACAGTGTTGTGGCACCAGCACCACCATCAAAGGCCCAATTTTTACTACCACTGATCAACAATATGTTATTACAATTCCTGATATAATAGTTGACAGCAGGGCGTTCCAGCACCAACCAAGAGTAACTGAGTGCTTACAGTGTTGTGCCAACACCAACAACTAAGGGGCCAATTTCTGCAGAGTATATACGGCAGGTCCCTACTTTCAAACATCAAACTTACAAACGACTACTACTTGCAAATGGAAGAAGACAACAGGAAGTGAGAGGAAATCTACCCCTTGGAAGGAAAATTCTCTCCTGTAAGAATTAATATGGGAGAAAGGTGTCTCCTCTCTACTGATGCTTTATCACCAATCCTTGTTTCAATAAAAACACCACATTTCAAAAACAGTTGTCATTGGGACGCAAAGTGAGGTGAAATGTTCTGAACAGGGGCACAGACAGCAAAAAAAATGTGACAGGGGTGATAACCCTTCCCTATGTTTTCCAAAAAGCTAAAAAAAAGGAATTTGGCATGGAGCTACACTTAAACAATGCAGCTGTTCAAAATTACAAACAGATTCTACATAAGAACAAACCTACAGTCCCTGTCTTGTATGCACCGCCTGTATACGGCTGTTCAGAGTATATAGGGCCTTTTTTATTTTGTGTGCGGGGTTCCCCTTAATATCCATACAAGACCCAAAGGGGCTGGTAATGGGCTGGGGTGGGGGGGGGGGGGGGGTGATGGGGTATCTATGCCATTTTTCCTAAAGATTTTCATCCATATTACCGGGACCAGACATTGCATTAAAGCCGCAAGCAGTTTTAAATGGCTTTTTTTCCTTTAGAAATGTTATTTTGTGCAGGGACAGTTCTAAACACGGGAAACACGTGGCACTTCACAGGCATACTTTAGACACCCCCCAGGTACAATATTTAAAGGAATATTTGACTTTTTTTTTTTCACTTTATGCATCATTAAAATGACTGCTCCCGGAAAACGTCCGTTTTTAAAACTTCTTTTTGCATTGATACATGTCCCCTGGTGCAGAAGCCGGGTTCCCAAACTCTGTTTCGGACAATAACATGGATAATAGTCGTTATAATTAGCACTTTAGAATCCGAACGTTCGCATCCATTGTATTTAATAGGGTTCTAATGTTCGTGCGAACTTTCGGTCCGTTCGCGGGTTCTGGTGCGAACCGAACTCGGGGGTGTTCGGCTCATCACTATCCACAAACAAACTAGTAATGAAAAAAATAATACAGTTTTAGAACAGCCCACATGGTGGCGCCAATTCCATATCAGTCTATAACCTTTAGGAGAGACCCATGCTAACAAGTTCTACAATGTAGCAAACTGAAAAAAAAAAAACACCAAACATTTAATTACAAAGTATTTTTATTTTTTTGGAAAGACAAATGATGAATGTAAAAACAAAGCGGCACAGCCCAGATGGCTTATACAGTGTTATATTTGCAAATACTGTACTCATATGACATGCTAAGGCTATTCTGCGATTGTCCTCCGCCTGCTTCTTCACGTGATTTCTAAAGATGCAGTTTGCTGCAATTACCATGCAATCCTGTCACAGGACAATCGTGTCAGAATCGCATTATGCTTTGGATCCCATTGAGAGATAATGGCACCTAAACGTGTGTTGCACATTTTGCAGCAATTGCCATATGACTTTAAAGTGGTTGTAAACCCTTTTTTTTTTTTACAAAACGAATAGCCTGCAAGAGAAAGGCATAATGAGCTAGTATGACTTGCATACTAGCTCATTATGCAGTACTTACCTTAGATTGAAGCCCCCGAAGCCGTTCTCGTCTCCCCCTCCGGCCGCAGACATCGCTCCGGAAAGGTTACTTTCGGGTATCGCCGCTCCGGCGCTCTGATTGGCCGGAGCGGCGATGACGTCACCGCGCATGCGCACGGGAGCCGTCAAAGCCGGCATCATCCATTGATAAAACCGGCGTTGACAGTGCAGCAGTGCCGTTGTCTATGGCGTGCATTATTTTTTGTAAAATATTGCAAACACCTACAGGTAAGCCTTAATCTAGGCTTACCTGTAGGTGAACGTTGCATAAGTGGGTTTACACCCACTTTATATCGTGGGCAGAATTAGAATCGCGAAGTGTAAATGGGGCCTTGCACACACATGCAGCAAAGGGGCTGTATAAACAGGTGGTTAATCTGTGTTTTTACTGACCCCTCTACAAGCTGACAGTTCATATCACGATGCAACAAATTTTATAGAGCATGTTGTATTTGGCAGGTGGTGCTGGCTGCTGAGCACCTCCATTGAAAACATGGTTTGGCGTGATATTTCAAAGTGAAAAAAACCCAGAAGTAAAAAAAAGGCATTCCGAGGTGGTAGTATCTTCTCCTTAACACCTGTAAACCACTGAAACCCCAATAGACACAAAGTGCAGAGCCAAGCTTTATTATCAGGTTAGCTTGGTGCCCCCCATTTTGCTCATTCATCAACTGGATAAGAAGAAAAGATGGAAGAGCACTCAGGCTGCTCAGTTTCAAGTATAACAGAAAGGTGTCAACTTCGTCCCCTCCCAAGCCACACCCCTCTAACGCAGAAGCTGATCAGTTTCAACTATGACAGAAAGGCTTTAGCTTCTTCTCCTCCTAAGCCACGCCCCTCTAAAGCATTTTACATGTCGTGGGCTTAATCGTAGATTAAGCCCATGATGAGCAAAACGCATTAGTAGGGCCAGGATTAAGAGGGGGGTGAAGCTGAAGCCTTTCTGTCATAATTGAAACTGATCAGCTTTCGGTGTGCGCTTCCATCCTTTCTTAGCCCGTAAACCACTGCAACCCTGGAAATCCACTGCAGATCACTTTTCAGAGGTGTGTCTAGAACCGCAGAGCAAGGTTTAATTCACAATGGCACTAACAGGCAGTCGCGGTTGGTGCTTAACATTTTTTGGGTGAGCGGCAAACCAACGCCAACCCTCCCACGGAAAACATATGGGAAGGCACAGCGATCAGAGGCCTACTTACCTTAGGAGGCAGATAACAAGGATCTGAGGTAGGGCTGCTGCACCTCGATACAGCTACTTCTCTGTCCAGGGCCATTGCTTCTCCTCCTGGTCCTGAGACCCGATTGGCCGGGAGTCCTAAGACCAGTGGCGGCCCGTCCATAGAGGGCGCACGGGCGCCGCCTCCCCTATCCATGCGTCTAGCCCCCTGATCTACACATCAGTGGTGCCAGATCATGGATTCCAATGCAGCGTGGTGTTTTTTGAAGCACCAGATTAGAGCCAAAGGCTCTAATAGGCTTCAAAAAAGGGTAGGCTCGAAGCACAGAGCATTGCTCCGAGCCCACCCAGTTGTGTGACCATAGCAAATTCATTTTCCCTATTATCACATTAGTTCCTCCCCGCCAATCTGGAGGCAGGTCTGTGAGACCTGTTTCCCGATTGGCCAAAACGTCAGGCGATCCTATTGGATGCCTAGCGCTTTGGCGGAAGAGGAGGCACACGTCGGAGGAAGCTGGAGGAGCGGACACTGGAGCTGCCGCGGCCACTGTCCGCACTCCAGGAGAGGACACCACAGACCGCCACAAGAGCGGGTAAGTGCCCGTGGGGGGGGGGGGGGGGTGCTGTTTCAGTGCTGTGCCACGCAGCCGGGGGCTAATATTTGCTTGCTGCCCCCCCAAAAGTAGAACCCACCAGCCGCCACTGCCTAAAACCCCCTGGCCAATCAGGTTTCAGGGCTCGCTTTTTGATTGGCTGGGAGGAAAAGCAGGAAGACAATATCGATCCCACTCCATTGAAATCCATTTGTCCAGCGCCTTGCATGTAGATTAGGGGCCGGGCGCTTGATTTAGGGGGGCGGCCGTATGGATGGGCCACCATTGCTTGTAGGTACCAGAAGATAACCTACCTTGAGATCTGAGTGACCAGTGTACTTTCTCCTAGAATGCTTTGTATGCCTGCCTGTCATGTCATTTTTATATGTTCTTCTAAATAAAAATTACTTGGAAAAAAATAATTAGAATAAAGGTCCTCTGTTATCCCCCCTGTCCAAAACAATAAAACGTGATGCACAGTGCTTTGCCAAACACTATGTCATCCAGCTGGGTTCTCATCTATTTTCAGGGAATTTTTTTGATTGTGGCTGCGTAGCTTTGTATGACATAATGAGGAGGAAAATTGTCTACTCTCATGATGAATCACTAAGGAAGCCTGACCGGCGTATTCTCCATCGCACGCTGTGACGCACACAGTTGCAGCTTGAAAAAATATTAATTTATCACTTCGCTGATGATGACAAATGACCACAAAAAATAAAACTCAAAGGATGGCATATCACAGAACAATAAGATGGCGCGTCACAGAACACAGCAAACCCGATAATGGCCAAAACATCAGTTTTTGTTTCGAAAAAAGCTGGGAAGTGTTAAATCTCTATCAAGAAAAGTTCACATATAGGTGGTGGCAAAAAAACAGGTGGTTGATCTGCGCTTTTAGTTCCCCCAGACCACCTATATCAGGGGTGTCCAAACTTTTTTCAAAGAGGGCCAGATTTGATGAAGTGAGCATGCGTGAGGGCCGACCATTTTGCCTGACATTCTGTGAACCATTAAAATTTGGTCTAAGTGTGTTCGTCCACACTCGCTCGGGCGTGTTATTTGGATATACCGTATTTAGCGGCGTATAACACGCACCTTCACTTTAAAAAATCGTACATTTTAAATATAGAACGGTGAAGCAAAATAAGGGTCACTGCCCATCAATACAGCCTCACAAGTGCCATAAATGCACCCCCGTTGCCCTGAATGCAGCACCCCTCTTGCCCTGAATGCAGCACCCCCGTTGCCCTGAATGCAGCACCCCCGTTGCCCTGAATGCAGCACCCCCGTTGCCCTGAATGCAGCACCCCCGTTGTCATGAATGAAACCCCCACATTGCCCTGAATGCAGCACCCCCCTTGCCCTGAATGCAGCACCCCCCTTGCCATGATTGCAGCACCCCCTTGCCCTGAATGCAGCACCCCCTTGCCCTGAATGCAGCACCCCCTTGCCATGATTGCAGCACCCCCTTGCCCTGAATGCAGTACCCCCCTTGCCCTGTATGCAGTACCCCCCTTGCCCTGAATGTAGCACCCCCCTTGCCCTGAATGTAGCACCCCCTTGCCATGAATGCAGCACCCCCTTGCCATGAATGCAGCACCCCCTTGCCATGAATGCAGCACACCCTTGCCCTGAATGCAGCAACCCCCCTTGCCCTGAATGCAGCACCCTCTTGCCCTGAATGTAGCACCCCCCTTGACATGAATGCACAACACATCGAACCTTGAAGCAGATGGGCTACAGCAGCAGAAGACCACACCGGGTGCCACTCCTGTCAGCTAAGAACAGGAAACTGAGGATACACACAGGCTCACCAACATTGGACAATAGAAGATTGGAAAAACGTTGCCTGGTCTGATGAGTCTCGATTTCAGCTGCGACATTCAGATGGTTGGGTCAGAATTTGGCGTAAATTATGAAAGCATGGATATTTTCTTGGCACACTTTAGGCCCCTTAGTACCAATTAAGCATTGTTTAAACACCACGGCCTAGTATTGTTGCTGATCATGTCCATCCCTTTATGACTACAGTGTACCCATCTTCTGATGGCTCCTTCCAGCAGGATAATGCACCATGTCACAAAGCTCCAATCATCTCACCACTGAACAATGAGGTCACTGTACTCCAATGGCCTCCACAGTCACCACATCTCATCCAATAGAGCACCTTTGGGATGTGGCGGAATGGTAGATTCGCATCATGGGTGTGCAGCTGACAAATCTGAAGCAACTGTGTGATGTCATCATGTCACTTTGGACTGAAATCTCTGAGGAATGTATCCAACACCTTGTTGAATCTATGCCACGAAGAATTATGGTCGAAGCTGGGCCCAACCCAGTACTAGCAAGGTGGCCAGTGAGTGTATATTGTTGATGATGGGATCTATTGTTGCTGGGGATATATATTGTTGCTGAGTGGATCTATTGTTGCTGTGGTGATCTATAGTTTCTGGGATAGATCTATAGTTGCTGGGATAGATCTATTGTTGTTGGAGAGATCTATTGTTGCTGTGGTGATCTATAGTTGCTGGGATATATCTATTGTTGTTGGAGAGATCTATTGTTGCTGTGGTGATCTATAGTTGCTGGGATAGATCTATTGTTGTTGGAGAGATCTATTGTTGCTGTGGTGATCTATAGTTGCTGGGATAGATCTACTGTTGTTGGAGAGATCTATTGTTACTGAGGGTGTCTTTCATTGCTTGCTGCAGGGGACCTATTTTACTGCCAAATTCCATAGAAACTACTTAGCACCAAAAATGATGCCGCGTACACACGATCGTGGTTCACGGCGGTGAAAACACCGCCGTGAATCACGGCATGAAAAAAAATGAAAAACGAGGGAACGGCATTTTCCCCCACACACGACCGTTTTTCCCGTCATTTTTTTCTTTGACGAGAAAAACGACCGTCTGTGGGCTCCGCGGCAGTGTCTCCCTATGGGAAAACTGCAGCGGAAAAAAATGATGGAAAAAACGATGAGAAAATTTAGAACATGTTCTAATTTTTCTCGTCGTTTTTCCTGCCGTTTTTCTCAACGAGAAAAACGGCATAAAGCCCACAGACGATCGTTTTTCTCGGCGAAAAAAAAAATGTAATTTTTCCCGACGGGAAAAATGATCGTGTGTACGCGGCATAATACTTGGTTCTGTATTCTGTAGATAAGATATGGAACCAAGGGATGGTGCTCCGAGGTAGGTACGGGGCGGCGACAAGGGGTGACTCGAAAAGGGGGAGTACCTGTACCTATTGTCTGAGAAAAAATGCTCTGACTACCAATCTTTTGGCATTTAAAGCATTTTCTATTTGTGTGTTACTACTGTATATTTAGCTGTTTGGCTGGAGTTGCACCTTTACCCCTTGAGGCCCATGCTATAGCCAAATGACGGCTTCAGCGTGGACCTGAAAATCCGGGAGGCCGTCAATAGATGGCCTCCCCTTTCCTCGTTCCCCGCGTGCGCTCCCGAAATTCAATGCTGCCTGTGTCCCTTGGACACAACGAATCACAGATCGCTGTGAATGGCCAATCAGAGTGGCCATTTACTATGCGATATGTGTGGCCAATGAGAGATGATCTCAAATGTAAACATATGAGATCATCTCTCATTGCCGGCTCTCCCTCCTCACACAGAGACGCGTGTGAGGAGGGAGAGCGATCTGTTACATTGTACCTGCAAGTGAGTTTTTTTTTTCAGTGCCCATACAGTGTCCATACAGTGCTCATAAGTGCCTATACATTGCCCACCTGTGCCTATACAGTGCCCACCTGTGCCTATACAGTGCCCACCTGTGCCAGTCTGTGACCACCTGTGCCAGTCTGTGACCACCTGTGACGTCAGTGATCTGTGCAATCAGTGCCTACCTGTGCCACCTCATCAGTGCCTACCTGTGCCACCTCGGTGCCAATCAGTGCCCACCTGTGCCAATCAGTGCCCATCTGTGCAATCAGTGCACATCTGTGCAATCAGTAAGTGCACATCTGTGCCGCCTCATCAGTGCCCATCTGTGCCGCCAATCAGTGCCCATCTGTGCCGCCAATCAGTGCCCATCTGCTCCGCCTCATCAGTGCCCATCTGTTCCGCCTCATCATTGCCCATCTGTTCCACATCATCAGTGCCCATTTGTTCTGCCTCATCAGTGCCCATCTGTGCCGCCTCATCAGTGCCCATCAGCGAAGGCTTGGCACACACCTGTGTAGTTGCACCACCAGCAGCAAAAAATGTCAAAAAGATTATTTTCCGCCGAGGAGGCATACCAAATCCTTTCCACGCCCGACGAGAGCAACGTGGACCTCTCTTTCAGATTCCCTTTCCAATTCCAAATCTGAGTCGGACGTCAACTATGAGCCAGTCCTCAGTAGTGCAACACTAAGTGACTCAGAGGAGGAAGCTAGTCGGCCCGGCCAAACGAAGGCGTTCTGGTGAAGAGGCAGTGCCATTCACCAGCACCGCAGTGCCATCCACCAGCACCGCAGTGCCTCGGCAAGAAAGGCCAAGGACCCATGCCAGCCTTCCCTATGCCCTTCAGAACCCCTTGTGGCTTCCTCCTAATTCAGGAGAAGCCAACATTCCCCCTTTCACTGCCCAGCCAGGAGTCCAGGTGGACACGGAGAATTTTTCCCCAATCGATTTTTTTGATCTTATTTTTACCGAGGACATGCTATCCAACATTGTGACCCAGTGCAATCTATATGCCCAACTATTTATTTTGAACAATCCTACAGCATATTATGCCCGTCCCTACGAGTGGAGAGACCTAACGGTGGAGGAGTTGAAGATTTTTTTAGGCCTCAAGTTTTGTATGGGAATCAACCCAAAAAACACTTTGCGTTCCTTTTGGTCAAAACGCCCCATCTACCATATGCCAATATTCTCCAACGTAATGCCCAGAACCAGATACTTCATGATAATGAGATTCCTACATTTTAACGATAACACCCAGTGCCTTCCCCGAAATCACCCAAATTTTGACAGGCTTTTCACAATTTGGCCCTTACTGAATTATTTTTCCGAAAAATTCCCCCAGTTGTATACCCCGGACCAGCACATATGTGTGGATGAGTCCCTTATTAAATTTAGCGTCAGGCTTCAAATAAAACAATTAATTCCCAGCAAAAGGTCCCGCTATGGTGTGAAGGTGTCACAGGGTACACGTATGCCTTCTTAGTGTACGAGGGGAAGGACAGCCAGCTGAATCCCCCTAATTGCCCAGACTACTTGGGATCAAGTGGGAAAATTGTTTGGGACCTCATATACCCCCTACTGAAAAAAGGCTACCATCTGTATGTAGATAACTTCTACACATCCCTTCCCCTGTTCCATAACCTTCACCGGATGCAGACACCAGCATGTGGCACCATCAGAAAGACCAATATTTTTGGCACTGCTGACAATATCTCTGCCTGCACTGACCCTGAACTGTATATGGACAGTATCCCTGCCTGCTGCCTGGACAATTGTGTATGCCGTTGCTGACCAAGTCCCTGCCTGCTTCCTGGACCAGTGCTATCCTGCTGTGTAGAACTGCGCTACTAAAACCACAGGTAATCTTTTGTTTACCCTTTGCTCAGCATAATGTATTTTGGGGTGTAATTCTTGGTATGTGCATGCTATGTGTCCCTGGAACACCTGACGGTGTTTCTTGCATGTTGGATCTCTGTATGTGGCCAGGCTGTGTAGAAGTCTCACACATGTGGTATCGCTATACTCAGGAGGAGTAGCAGAATGCATTTTGGGGTGTCATTTTTGCTATGTAAATGCTATGTGTTGGAGATATCTTATAAACGGACAACTTTGTGTAAAAAAAATGCGTTTTCATTTTTTTCCACATTTTCCAAAAACTTCTGGAAAAAAATGAACCGTTCAAAAGAGTCATTATGCCTTATAGATTATACGTTGGTGTTAGCTTTCCAAAATGGGGTCATTTTGTGGGTGTTTCCATTGTCCTGGTGCTCCAGGGCCTTCAAAAGTGTAATAGGTGGTTGAGAAATGAGATGTGTAATTTATGCTCCTAGAACGCCTGAAGGTGCTACTTCAATGTAGGTCCTCTGTATGTGGACAGGCTGTGTAAAAGTCCCACACATTTGGTATTGCCATACTCAGGAGGAGTAGCAGAATGTATCTCGGGGTGTCATTTTTGTTATGTACATGCTATGTGTTGGAAATATCTTATAAATGGACAAGTTTGCGTAAAAAAAATGCGTTTTCATTTTTTTCCCACATTTTCCAAAAACTTCTGGAAAAAAATGAACTGTTCAAAAGACTTATTATGCCTCATAGATTATACGTTGGGGTGTTAGCTTTCTAAAATGGGGTCATTTTGTGGGTGTTTTCATTGTCCTGGTGCTCCAGGGCCTTCAAAAGTGTAATAGGTAGTCAACTAGTTAGATGTGTAATTTATGCTCCTAGAACACCTGATGGTGCTCCCTGCATGTTGGGCCTCTGTATGTGGCCAGGCAGTAAAAAAGTCCCACACATGTGGTATCGTAATACTCAGGAGGAGTAGCAAAATGTATTTTGGGGTGTCATTTGTGGTATGCACAAGCCATGTGAGAGAAATAAGCTATTACAATGACAATTTTGAGAGAAAAAAAAAATCGTAATTTTGCAAAGAATCGTGGGAAAAAATTACAACTTAAAATAACTCACCATTCCTCTTATTAAATACCTTTGAATGTCTACTTTCCAAAAAGGGGTCATTTGGGGGGCATTTGTACTTTCCTGGCTTGTTAGGGTCTCAAGAAATGAGATAGGCCGCCAGTACATCAGATGTGTAACATTTTTTATGATTTGCACTATAGCTTGTAGACTCTAAAACTTTCACACTGACCAAATAATTTACTCAAATTTTGGCTTATTTTTATCAAAGATATGTAGCAGTATAAATTGTGGCCAAAATTTATGAAGAAAAATTAATAATTTGCAAAATTTTATCACAGAAACTAAGAAAAATTTGTTTTTTTTCAAAATTTTCGCTCTTTTTTCATTTATAGCGCAAAAAAAAAACAAACCCAGAGGTGATCAAATACCACCAAAAGAAAGCTCTATTTGTATGAAAAAAAGGACAAAAAAATCATTTGGGTACAGTGTTGCATGACTGAGTAATTGTCATTCAAAGTGTGAGAGCACCGAAAGCTGAAAATTGGTCTGGGCAGGAGGGGTGTTTAAGTGCCCAGTAAGCAAGTGGTTAAATGATCTTTCTTTGAGAGTCTATTTGGAGACATTTAAATGCTGTGAGATAAAGAACATACATTACATCCACATGATTAGCCACGTAAGATGTGACATT
Organism: Rana muscosa; assembly: GCA_029206835.1. Lineage (NCBI taxonomy): Eukaryota > Metazoa > Chordata > Amphibia > Anura > Ranidae > Rana > Rana muscosa. The sequence goes on along the minus strand of CM055128.1, from coordinate 52,322,042 downwards.
TATGTAGCCTTTAAATATGCACAATAGATGGTATGAATGTCATTAAGCACAGCTCAGTGTAATCCAGATAAGTAAAGCAATTAGTGATGAATTTTAAAAGTAGAGGCATCAAGTATATGTGGTGTCAGCTACGAGCATTCAGCTCATTTACTGAATAGTGTTGTACTATAACGCATAGGAGACTTAAAGTGAACCCGTCAGACCAAAAAAATGTACATTCCTGATTATCTGATGAGGACTCAAGCTGTACAGTGCCTTGAAAAAGTATTCATACCCCTCAAAATGTTCCACATTTTGTCATGTTATAACCAAAAAAGTAAATGTATTTTATTGGGATTTTATGTGATAGACCAACACAAAGTGGCACATAATTGTGAAGTGGAAGGAAAGTGATAAATGGTTTTCACATTTTTTGACAAATAAATATGTGAAAAGTGTGGCGTATATTTGTATTCAGCCCCCCTGAGTCAATACTTTGTAGAACCGCCTTTCACTGCAATTACAGCTGCAAGTCTTTTTGGGGATGTCTCTACCAGCTTTGCACATCTAGAGAGTGACATTTTTGCCCATTCTTCTTTGTTAAAATGGCTCAAGCTCTGTCAGATTGGATGGAGAGCGTCTGTGAACAGCAATTTTCAAGTCTTGCCACAGATTCTCAATCGGATTTAGGTCTGGACTTTTACTGGGCCATTCTAACACATGAATATGCTTTGATCGAAACCATTCCACTGTAGCTCTGGCGGGATGTTTAGAGTCGTTATCCTGCTGAAAGGTGAACCTCGGCCCCAGTCTCATGTCTTTGGCAGACTATAACAGGTTTTCTTCTAAGATTGCCCTGTATATGTCTCCATCCATCTTTCCATCAACTCTGACCAGCTTCCCTGTCCCTGCTGAAGAAAAGCATCCCCACAACATGATGCTGCCACCACCATGTTTCACGGTGAGGGTGGTGTGTTCAGAGTGATGTGCAGTGTTAGTTTTCCGCCACACATAGAGTTTTGCTTTTAGCTCAAAAAGTTCATTTTTGGTCTCATCTGACCAGAGCACCTTCTTCCACATGTTTGCTGTGTCCCCCACATGGCTTCTCACAAACTGCAAACGGGACTTCTTATGGATTTCTTTCAACAATGGCTTTCTTCTTGCCACTCTTCCATAAAGGGCAGATCTGTGGAGGGCACGACTAATAGTTGTCCTGTGGACAGATTCTCCCACCTGAGCTGTGGATCTCTGCAGCTCCTCCAGAGTAACCATGGGCCTCTTGGCTGTTTCTCTGATTAATGCTCTCCTCGCCCGGTCTGTCAGTTTAGGTGGACGGCCATGTCTTGGTAGGTTTGCAGTTGTGCCATACTCTTTCCATTTTCGGATGATGGATTGAACAGTGCTCCGTGAGATGTTCAAAGCTTGGGATATTTTTTTATAACCTAACCCTGCTTTATACTTCTCCACAACTTTATCCCTGACCTGGGGAAGAAAAACTGAAGGCAAATGTTCAGATATCAGACACCACGTCCCATTTTGTTTGACAAAAAACTGGGGGAAATGGAGAGGTCACAGGCCTCGGCACTTTGGAGGTGTCAATAAAGGTTGCAAGCAGAACATACTGATCAACCAAAAATAAAATTAAGTAGTTTTATTGAAAAATAGGATAAAAACATGAGAGCAAAACATATCCATAATCACTTGTTCCTTAAAGTGGAAGTAAACCCTCGTAACTATTTTTTTTTTTTAAAACGAACCTGCAAGAGAAAGGCATAATGAGCTAGTATGCACAGTATACTAGCTCATTATGTGTCACTTACCTGAGATCGAAGCCCCTGAAGTCCGCCTTGGTCCGTCCACCGCTGCTGCCATGTCCCCTCGTCGCTAGTTCCGGGTAGCGCCGCTCTGATTGGCCGGAGCGATAATGACGTCACGCGCAGGCCGGCAAGGTCCCATTTCAGAAAACCGGCAATGACCCTGGCCTGCTAGTGCGCATTTTTAAAAGCAAATATCTCCTTAACCGTGTAGGTTAAGGAGATATTTCATGCACCTACAGGTAAGCCTTAATCTAGGCTTATCTGTAGGTGCATGTTGTCAAAGTGGGTTTACAACCACTTTAATTAAAGAAATCCTACAGACAGAGCCAGGTTTCCGCTACAAGTTTCGCTCATGGGAGCTTCTTCAGGAGATTTGAATCAAGACATTTGTTATGCTAAAGGCTACAAAGAAAAACAGGAAATGAATACTCTCAATTGAACATTAAAATACTTATTATAATGTTAAAGATTGGCATACATAAGGTGGGTTTGCAATTGTACAAAAAATCAAAATAGGGTCATAGAAATCACAGTTTTAGAATTTTAAATTGAGAGAGGATGATGCAGCGGAGAACTCACCTGAACATTGTTTGGTGTTAAACACATAACCATAATGAAATATATTCTGAATAGAAAGCACACAGTTTGGTGGATGCAGAAAGATGCAGTCTATGCCTATAGACAGTGGATCCCACTATGCTTGCAGACGAGGATAGAATAAATCTGACCTATAAAGGTAGATGGCCTGTGACCTCTCCATTTCCCCCAGTTTTTTATCCCTGACCTGTCTGGTGTGTTCATTTGCCTTCATGATGCTGTTTGTTCACTACATTACACATTACAAATATAAATTTACAAACATTTAAATTATTAGGTCTATATACAATTTGTTCTAACATTTGGATACAATTGGTTTATTATCCACAACTGTTTTGTTCACATAGTATTCTTTGAATTGCTATATTAATCCTTCTGTCTATTACCAATTCCCTCCTGACACAACCACACATGCCCCCTAGTGGTTAGCAATAGCATTTCAGAAAATGGTTGTTTTTCTGACTTTAGTTTTTTTGCTGCCCTCACCACCTTCCTCCCCTCATTGGGTGCCCCCAACCTGCAAAGGCAGTGGATGGGGGATGTTAACATGCTGTAGTTGCAATGCTTTGCTATACAGTGGCGGCCCATCCATTAAGGGCGGCCGGGTGCCGCCCCCTCTATCCACGTCACCCCCTATATGAATAGACAGAGCCCTTTCAGGACGCCGGGCATGTGAATTACAGCGGCGGGGGTGTTTTTTGTAAGCACCTCATTAGATCCATAGGCTCTAATAGGCTTCAAAATAGGGTGAGCTCGTGGCGCAGGGCATTGTGCCATGTGCCCACCCAGATGTTACAACAGTAAATGAATATTCACTATTGAAACACTGATCCTCAATCTGGCCAATCAGAAGCAGGTCTGAGACCCGTTTTCCGATTGGCCAAAAAGAGAAGAGTCCCAATTGGCTGCCTAGGAGGAGGGAGGAAACATAAACCGCCGCAATGCCCATGGAGAGCAGGGGAAGGGAAAGCCGTTGCTGCAATCGCCGAGCAAGGGGATTATACAAGTAAATATGCGCATGAGTCCAAATCGCTGTTATCCTTAGAGTATGGGGTTTAGGATAGTGTATGTACAATGCATGTACAATCGGTAAACATAGAGACCAGGCTCTCGGGGCATGTGGAGGGGAGAGAGAAAAAATGAATAAATGAATGAAGGGGAGGGAGCCGGCCGGGGAGTAGTAAAAACAGTCACATATACAACACTACTTGCCGAGCAAGGGAAGCCGCTGGTGAAGCCTGCCCACCATAGATGGGGTAAATGCTCCAGACCTGACCGACTGACCGACGGGGGTGGGTGTTACTGTTTGCAAATAATAAGGAGGCATTTTAAAACGGGAATAGGGGTTGCTGAATTTTACCTGATCTATATCTACTATCAGATCTGATGTGTTCATCTTTGGCTTCTCATAGTTGGCTTGGTTCTTTCTAGGGCAGTAGATTCCACATCACAAATTTTGGACATGATTAACTTTTATGTGTTCTATTCTCATCACAACAGAAAAATGTAATTAATCATACTTCACATTGTAATAGTCACTTACTGAACCTTAAAAAGCAATTTCAGGCTACAAGTAAAAGCAATCAGAGGGCTACAAAAGATATCCAGAAAACTTGGCTTCCTACTAAACTTGGGAAGTTCTCTTCATTTAAATCCATCAGAGTTTTGTTTAGTCCACTACAGTCTAAAGCCTCGTACACACGATCGGATTTCCATCGGACAAATCTGTGGATTTTTGTCCAAAGTGCTTTGGCCGTGAACTTGTTCTGCATACAGAAGGCAGAACTTTTTCAGCCAACATTCACAAAACTACGTTGTTTTTCAGCTCTTTAGCGCCAACCTTTGGGCAACTTTTGCCAATGTTGTCTGATGGTTAGCATTGGTTTGGAGTATGCGTGTTTGTACTTTGAATTTTAGTCCGACGGACACGATCGGATAATCCGACGCAACACATTTGTTGTTGAACAATTTGAGAGCATCACCATCCAACATTTGTTGTCGGAAATTCTGACAATTGTCCGATGGAGCATACAGACGGTCGGATTATCCGACAAAACCTTTCCATCACACAATTGTTGTCGGAATATCTGATCGTGTGTATGGGCCTTAATTAAACAGGGCACATCACAAGGTCATTGGCAGTGATGGTAGTAACTGCGTTAAAGTAAACGGCGTTACTTAACGCAGTTACTTTAGAGGGTAACGAGTATTCTAACGGATGGTAATGCCGTTCCCATTACTTGGGCGGCGTTACCGCAATTACATCTACTCGAGTCGCCGCCGTCTGCCTACCTGATCAGCGTGTCATGCAGACCGACGGCGGCCATTCCAGTGTTCAAAAGCCGCGCCTCCTCGTCTGTAATAGGCGGAACACCCAGTTTCCCAGCAGTCAGTGTTCAGCCTATCACGGACATCCTCTCATCCTCGTCCGTGTTATGAGGATGAGCAGATGTCCGTGATAGGCAGAACACTGAATGCTGGGAAATTGAGTGTTCTGCCTACCACAGACGAGGAGGAGGCGCGGCTTTTGAATACTGGAATGGCCGCCGTATGTTTTTATGACACGCTGATAGGTGGATGCAAAACGGCACATGGAGCTGCAGATGGGCACACGGAGGCTGCAGATGGGCACAGATAGGCTGCAATGGACACAGGGAGGTACACAGGACACAGTGAGGTAGGCAGATCTGCACAGGTAGGCATGCACAGGACACAGGGAGGTACACAGGACACAGGGAGGTACACAGGACACAGTGAGGTAGGCAGATCTGCACAGGTAGGCATGCACAGGACACAGGGAGGTACACAGGACACAGTGAGGTAGGCAGATCTGCACAGGTAGGCATGCACAGGACACAGGGAGGTACACAGGACACAGGGAGGTACACAGGACACAGGGAGGTAGGCAGATCTGCACAGGTAGGCATGCACAGGACACAGGGAGGTACACAGGACACAGGGAGGTACACAGGACACAGTGAGGTAGGCAGATCTGCACAGGTAGGCATGCACAGGACACAGGGAGGTACACAGGACACAGGGAGGTACACAGGACACAGGGAGGTAGGCAGATCTGCACAGGTAGGCATGCACAGGACACAGGGAGGTACACAGGACACAGGGAGGTACACAGGACACAGTGAGGTAGGCAGATCTGCACAGGTAGGCATGCACAGGACACAGGGAGGTACACAGGACACAGGGAGGTACACAGGACACAGTGAGGTAGGCAGATCTGCACAGGTAGGCAAGCACAGGACACAGGGAGGTATGCAATAGACACAGTGAGGTATGCAGCTGCAGATGAGCATTGTTGATCCTCTTTTCCACTTACAGTAGCTGCTGCATTTCTCACCCTTGGCTTATACTCGAGTCAATATTAAAAAAAAAAGCCAGTTACTTTGCTGAGTAACTAATTACTTTTCCAATGTAGTAACTGAGTTACTAACGCAATTACTTTTTGGGAGAAGTAATTTGTAACTGTAACTGTAACTAATTACTTTTTTAAAGTAAGATGACCAACACTGGTCATTGGGGATGTAACCTGTGTTGGGTAACTTTCACTATCCTTCCTTATTTTCTGGATCACAGGATTCAAGTTTCCAAGGCAAGGTTGGCGATCTTTTTTTACTGCATTTTTCTTTTTTACATTAGGTTTATTGTATGTGCCAGACAATGCAAAGCCTGCAGCGGGTGTGTTTGGGAATTCCCCTCTTGTATCACAAGTCAGTGTTTCCAGATCACCAGATGAAAAACAGTAATAAAACGAAAAACACATTTTTAAAATATTGCAGTTTAACAATCCTTAAAGTAAGGCTGAAGGTTTTTTTTTTTTTTGTTTTTTTTTTAACTTTCATGCATTCTATGCCTGAAGGTAAAAAAAAACCTTCTTAGCGCAGCTCACTCCACAGCCCCCCTCACTCACCTGAGCCCCCTCTCAATCCAGCGATGTACTTGAGAGCCTCAGCTGTCCCAGGATTCTATCTCCTCATTGGCTGAGACAGCAATGAGAGCCATTGGGTCCCACTGCTGTCAATCACAGCCAGTGAGCCAATTAAGAGAGGTGGTATGGGCTGAGCTGCCTCTCTGTGTCTTATGGATACACAGAGCAGGGCTCGGGAGAGAGCATGCACCAGTGCCCCCATAGCAAGTGGCTTGCTATTGGGTCCAGTGGCCAAGGGGGGGAGGAGCCAGGAGCGCCGGCGGAGGACCCCAGAAGAAGAGGATTGGGGCTGCTCTGTGCAAAACCAGTACACAGAGCAGGTAAGCATGACATGTTTTCTATTTTTTTTTTTTAAAAGCCGAACCTTTAATACCACTTTAAGGTCGGTTTCACACTGGGGCGGTGTGTGCGGTGGCGGTATAGCGCCGATATTTTTAGCGGCGATATACCGTCGGGATTGCTGAGGTATTCGGCCGCTAGCGGTGAGGTTTTAACCCCCGCTAGCGGCCGAAAAAGGGTTAATACCACCCGCAAACTGTGGCTACAGCCGCGATTTGCAGGCGGTATTACCGCGGTGTCCCATGCATTTCAATGGGAAGGAGCGGTGTAGGAGCGGTAAACACACCGCTCCTCTCACTGCTCCAAAGATGCGGCTAGCAGGACTTTTTTTCACGTCCTGCTAGCGCACCGCTCCAGTGTGAAAGCCCTCGGGGCTTTCACATTGGAGAGACAGCAGCCGCTGTTTAGGCTCGGTTTGCAGGCGCTATTTTTAGCAAAATAGCGCCTGCAAACCGCCCCAGTGTGAAAGGGGCCTAAATGTAGTGGCAGCATTCATTTTCATTTATTTGGGTTTTTTATTCCTTTATTTTTACCTGTTGGTCTGCCCAGTAACACTCTTCTTGGTTTAGGGTGGCATCACTCTGGATAGAGGAGAAACAAAATCACCTTTGGAGAGCAGTATTGTCAATCTGGGTGGAGGGTTAGAAAGTGTTAAATGCACCCAACTAACAAATTAGAGCTAAACTCCAGCTATCACTTTTAAAGCAGTTACAGCATTACCAGAACAGGTTCGCCAGGGTAAGGATGCAGAACTGCGCCCCCTCCTCCACTTTTTATGCTTGCCATAGCATGGGTTTTTCTGCCATGTGTCCATTCTCTGCCCCCTTGCTCCGCTTTGCCCAGGGCAGCTGTCCCTCCTGCCCCCCCCTTGTCCCAGCCCTGAGTTACAGCAACAGTTTTTTTTTTTGGGGGGATAAAGGTAATAAATGAGAAAAAGCTCATAAGTGTAAGTACCCCAGTCAGTGGTATATGGTTTGTATCAACCCTCTAACTGCCACTTATGTTGGACAGCTTTGTCTGTTAAAGGAAGTTGACATTTTTTCCTCTATGGTGGCTGTCTAAGTTGGATTCAAAGTTGTGTTGTTGGCATTTAGAATAATACCATATGTTGAAACCCAGTGGACCATACTGCTGATCCATCATAGGTGTACGCAGCCTTTTGCATTAGGGTGTGCACCTCAAAGCTTCAACACATATGCGTGTGTGACATTTTTACCGGCCTCTTCCCAGCTCTCCATCCTGAAACAATAAGGGAAGCAAGGGAGTACACAGGGGGACCTGGACAGCAGAAAGAAGAGGAACAGGGACAGAAGAGGCGGCGGGGGTGTAATTTAGTGGAACCCATTTGTATTTGCCTCCTGTGGCAGCTGAATGTCAGTGAGAGGGAGAGGAGGAGAAGCCTACTTTCAGCTGCTGCAGGAGGACGGACATTGCGTAGTCTATGCCCGGAAGTGGGAGCAGATACCTGGATTTGACAGGTGCCAAATGTGGCACTAGAGGGGGAAGGAATCCGATCAGTGGAAGTTCCATTTCTGGGTGGGACTCCGCTTTAACAATTCACATGGTTTGCCCCCCGGTGGGATCCATTATTGTCTTGAGGAGAATTAGATAGACCTTCACACCACTATATGCTTTCAGTGTTATTGGCACATGACACTATTTCCACATTGAACTTTATGGACTATTAAATTCACTGTTTGATTGTACATGTGATATATTTTTTATATTTTATTTCTTGCAGAGCAACCAGAAGCACACTATTATTTATGTATATATATATACTCAAGGGTCACTTTATCAGGTACACCTTCCTAGTACCGGGTTGGACCCCCTTTTGCCTTCAGAACTGCCTTCATTCTTCATGGCATAGGTGTTGGGAACATTCCTCAGAGATTTTAGTAACATGATAGCGTCACAGTTGCAGCGGATTTGTTGGCTGCTCATCTATGATGCCAATCTCCTGTTCCACCACATTCCAAAGGTGCTCTATTGAATGGAGATCAGGTGACTGTGGAGGCCATTGGAGTACGGGGACCTCATTGTCCAGTGGTGAGATGATTGGAGCTTTGTGACGTGGTGCATTATCCTGCTGGAAGGAGCCATCAGAAGATGGGGACACTGTAGTCATAAAGGGATGGACATGGTCAGCAACAATACTCAGGTAGGTCGTGGCATCTAAACGATGCTCAATTGGTAATAAGGGACCCAGTGTGCCAAGAAATTATCCCCCCCCCCCACACCATTACACCACCACCAACCTTAACCATTGATACAAGGCAGGATGGATCCATGCTTTCATGTTGTTTATGACAAATTCTGACCCTACCATCTGAATGTCGCAGCTGAAATCGAGACTCATCATATCAGGAAATGTTTTTCCAATCTTCTATTGTCCAATGTTGGTGAGCCTGTGAAAATTGTAGCCTCAGTTTCCTGTTCTTAGCTGACAGGAGTGGCACCTGGTCTGGTCTTTTGCTACTGTAGCCCATCTGCTTCATTGTTCGATGTGTTGCGTGTTCAGAGATGGTATTCTGCTTACCTTGGTTGTAACGGGTGGTTATTTGAGTTATTGTTGCCTTTCTAGTATCTTGAACCAGTCTGCCCATTCTCCTCTGACCTCTGACATCAACAAGGCATTTTCTTCCACACAACTGTCGCTCACTGGATATTTTCTCTTTTTTGGACCATTCTCTGTAACCCGAGAGATGGTTGTGCGTGAAAATCTCAGTAGATCGGCAATTTTTGAAATACTCAGAACAGCTCGTCTGGCACCAACAACCACGCCACATTCAAAGTCACTCAAATCCCCTTTATCCCCATTCTGATGCTCGGTTGGAACTTCACCACGTTTAGATGCCTAAATGCAATGGGTTGCAGCCATGTGATTGGCTGATTAGCAATTTGTGTTACCAAGCAATGAAACAGGTGTACCTAATAAAGTGGCCGGTGAGTGTATGTCACATCAATTTTAGTATTCTGGTGATATATAGGTGCAGCATTTTGAGAACTTATTATTAGACTTCAGTGCAGAAACACACCTTTGTTTGAAAATGTTCTTAGCTTGCAAAAAAAAAAAAAGAAAACTAATGCAGTCACCACATCTAAGGACTATTTGCTGTAATAGATTGTATTTTTATTCTTGTGTTTAGTTAAGGACAGAAGAGGAGGGGTGGTCTGAACAGGGCTGGTGCAAGGATTTTTGACACCCTAGGCGAAACCTCATTTTGCTGCCCCCCAAATGCAACCTCACCAGCGCCCATCAAATGCAGCCTCACCAGTGCCCATCAAATGCAGCCTCACCAGTGCCCATCAATACAGCCTACCGGGGGGGAGGGGGGGGGGCCCCTCCCGCTTGGTACATGGACAGATCAGTCTTTATACCAAATACATTTATATGCGAATCTGCGATAATGCAATCTCAGTCAGTGACAGCATTTTAGTATCTCACTGATGTTGAGACTTAGTTGTTTGCTGCAGAGAGAGGAGAGTAGGAACACCAGTGGCTGGGCGCCCTAGGCAGCAGTACGCCCTAGGCGGCAGCCTAGTTTGCCTAGTGGCAGCACCGCCCCTGGGTCTGAAACACTACAGTCATGTCTGGATGAAAAGTGAGCAAACTGATATAAGTAGGCTGTGTTCCATAAATGCGTTCTAAAGCTTTGGATTTTGGCTAGAGTGTTAATTTTTTAATGTAACCCCTACACCTATCCCCTAAAGCGGAGGTGCAGCCAAAAAAAAAAAAAAAAGTCAGCAGCTACTAACAGTGTAGCTGCTGACTTTTAATAAGGACACTTACCTGTCCTACTACTCCGCGATGTCGGTCCCGCCACAGCGATCGATCGCTGCTGGCAGCTCCCGGCTCCTCCATCCTGACTAAGGGAAACAGGCAGGGAAGCCTTACGGCTTCAATGCCCGTTTCCTACTGCGCATGCGCCACTCGCACGGCGGTTTGTGAATGGGCGGCTTGCCTCCTGGGATACACACAGTTCCCAGAAGGCAGCGCGCCCCATTCACAAGAAGAGGAAGCGGAAGGAGACCCACCGCAAACGGGAAGAGGCACATTAGAGGCAGATTAGGGGACTTCCGCATAGCAACAGGCATTTAGGTTGAGTATAAAAAAAAAAAAAAAATTCTATTAAGTTTTTTTTTTTTTTTTTTTAGGATTTTTTATGTAAACATTTTTTCAGGGTGGACCTTCGCTTTAACCTGGATACAGCATCTATAGACCATTAACCACCAACTGTAAAGCGGACCACACACAAGTAGAATATAGTTTGAATGAAAATCATTCACCAGGGCAATTTCATACAAAATTTGGAGTTGCCAAATGAAAACGCTAAAATATTCAGTTAGTTGACATGCCAAAATTTAGAATTCCACAGATAATGTTGGAATGCACATGTGCATCACAATAAGTATAAGTTTTCCCACATTCACAGTTAGAATTTATTTTGTTTCAGAAAATTGTTCCATTCTTCGATTTTTCTCATCGTTACAATAGAAAACAATCATTGATTTGACCCCAATAAACATTAGAAATTTAAACAAACATGAAAAAAAAAAAATCTACCTAAACTTAAGCAGGCCATAGATCATGCAATTTTTCTTTCCTGAATCCCTCCCGTGAAGCTATTGTGTTCTCCCGGCAGGGGTTGGCGGGGAGTCATCCCTGCCGGGAGAACACAGCGATTACTGTTATGCCTTGTACACGCGATCGGATTTCCGATGGAATAAAATCCGATGGAATTTTCCGTCGGAATTCCGATGAAGCTGACTTCCATCAGTCTTGCACACACACTGTCAGACTAAATTCCGACCATCCAAAACGCGGTGACGTAAAACACTACAACGAGCCGAGAAAAATGAAGTTCAATGCTTCCGAGCATGCGTTGACTTGATTCTGAGCATGCGTGGATTTTTCTCCGATTTCCACACAGACGATGGGAATTTCCCGTCGAATTTTTTTCCATCGGAAAAATTTAAAACATGTTCTATTTTTTTACTCTGATGGAAAAAAGTCCGATGGGGCCCACACACGATCGGAATTTCCGATGAAACAAGTCCATCAGATTTTATTCCAGTGGAAATCCGATCGTGTGTACAAGGCATTAGTGTCTGTAGCCGCTGGCAGTAATTGCATGCTAAAAATCCGACATGCTGGTTGTACCCAAGTCAATCAATGGATTGACTTGGGTACAGTTAGCCTGCCTATAGATGGATCGATTCATCTATGACCAGCTTTAGACTCAGTTCACATCACGACGTCCCAAATTGCGGGCGGAATCGCCGCAATTCGCAATAGCGGCAAATCGCGGGATGCCTGTGCATTCCCGGTGCATTGCCCCTTGATTTTAATAGCACCTCAAACGCTGCACATTTTTCCCGCGGACGACAATCGCGGTAAAAACGCGCAAACAGAATCACGGGACGACCGTCGCGCAAAAGAAATACAGGAGCTTAGTTTGGGCGACGGCCATCCCGCGATTCTATTTGCATGTTTTTACCGCGATTGTCACCCCCATATGCAGAGATGTGAACGGAGCCTAATGCCGCGTACACATGATCGTTTTTTCTGACGAAAAAAGACCGATGGACAAACCGATCGTGTGTGGGCCCCATCGGTCTTTTTTCCATCGGTATAAAAAAATAGAACATGTTTTAGATTTTACCGATGGAAAAAAAAACGATTAGCAAATTACGATCGTCTGTGTGGAACTCCATCTGAGAAAAAACCAACGCATGCTCAGAATCAAGTCGACGCATGCTCAGAAGCATTGAGCTTCATTTTTCTCGGCTCTTCGGAGTGTTTTACGTCACAGCGTTTGGGACGGTCGGGTTTTTGACTGATGGTGTGTAGGCAAGACTGATGGAAGTCAGCTTCATCGGAATTCCGATGGAAAAATTCATCGGATTCTATTCCATCGGAAATCCGATCGTGTGTACAGGGCATTAGGCTTTAACATATTAATGATTTATTGGGATTTTAGTAATTTGATTTCCATCTAGTTAAGCTCAAGCAATGTCAAGAGTTATAGATAAAGAAGGAGATTCCTATTTTAATGTAGCATGAATTATACTACTGCAATGGATTAAACAAACCGAAATGAACTTTGCACTGGTTTTCTGATTCAATGGAATAATGAAGGAATAGATTTCAAGGATTATTTGTAGAACCAAAGAATGTCTTCACAAAACAAACCAATATGTAACACAAACTCCCATTTTTTCGGTTTTGGATAGAGAGGGAAAGTTTTAGAACCCCTAAAAGTTTTAATTACTGCCTATGTCCCTGTTTAGTAGGCGTATCCATTTCCATTTGACAGGTGTCAGACAGAACAGGAAGGGATGATGTCTCCACTAGAGACACAAAGCATTGACGTCAAGAAGGTTTAGAATAATGATCGGCAACAGGTTGATCTCCATTTACCCATTAGATGTGGCCATTTGATCCCGATGCCACCAAAGTGACTCTCTCAGATGTGCTTTGTATCCTACATGAAGAGCTGAGCAGAGAAGCAGTGTCAAGACATAGCGTCCTGTTCTTCCATGTTGGTCCCAGCGATCCTTCTCTCCTAGATGAAGGTGTGTGATGTCATAAACAAGATCCTTGGGATGGATGCGAGTTGTGAATCAGTGGGGACCTGTGTAGCAGAACAGGTAGCTATGGGGTTGAATTACTAAAGGCAAATAGACTGTGCACTTTGCAAAGTGCAGTTTCTCCAGAGCTTAGTAAATGAGGTGAAGCTTCACTTTGTAAAGAGTACCCAATTACATGCAAGGGAAATGAAAAAAAAAAAGCAGCATTATTTCTTGCACATGATTGGATGATGGACATCAGCAGAGCTTCTGCTCATTTACTAAGATCTGGAGCAGCTGCACTTGCAGCGTGCAACAGCATTTTACAAAGTGCATAGCCTATTTGCCTTTAGTAAATCAACCACTATATCCCACTGATTATTTCCCTGTGCTGCATTGTATATGGGGGTGGCGTGGGGGTGAGAGAAGGAAAGCACTTCTGAACTTCCAATGGGGGACATGGTTTCACTGGGGGGGGGGACATAATGGTGGCACTGGGAGGGGCATAATGGTAGCACAGATGTGACAGGGTGGCAAAAAGATGGCCCTGGGGTGACATGGTGGCACTTCTGAACTTCCAATGGGGGACATGGATTCACTGGGGGGACATAATGGTGGCACTGAGAGGGACGTAATGGTAGTACTGATGTGACAGGGTGGCATAAAGATGGCCCTGGGGTGACATGGTGGCACATTATGATGATACTGGGGGACATATTGGTGGTACTGGTCCAACATACTTATACTATAATGATGAGCAGACCTATAATGGGGAGCAGTGTAATGGGGCCCTACAATTGGGGGGTCCATGACCAGCAATGTAAGAGGGAATGTATGATTTATTTTACTGCCTTATCACCGACCACACCCACTTTCATTTGGGCACACCAGCGTTAAAATGTGCCCCCACCAGGGATCTTTGATTTCTTCAGTGTTTTTATGGTGGATCTCCATCTCTCTGCGTTGCCTCCTTTTAGAAATGTAAAGTAGTATGGTAATTCGGTCTTGAGATGTAGCAGTCTTGTATTGCAGAAATAAAGCCATAGAAGAAAAATAGATGGACTCATGGGACCTTGATAACACTATTTGGATAAACTGGTTTGGACAGTCGCAGTTATTACCCATCATTCATCCATAGTGAACATCAGCTCCCAACAGAAGGTAGTGCTGAAAAAAAAAAAAAAAATTGTTAAAGTGAACGGACAGGATATTGTGTACATGGGTGTTTTTTCAGTGCAGTCTTGTTACTTAGCCGCCATTTGCTTCAGGGTTAAAAAAAATTAACATGATGCACAGGGCTGTGTTTAGGAATTACGCGGCCCTAGGTACACGTGAATGATGGAAAACTATTGTGTAAGCTCTGCCCCTGTGTCATGTGATTTCATTAGTAAAAACTAATGCTAGAATGCACTGTAGGAGGGAGCATGGAGTCAAGTGGCTAAACTACTGCTATAGCCACCCATGAGGTTTTTTTGGGGCCTAGGACAGAGGGAAGCCCGGTCAGGACCAGGTGGGTTGAGCTGTCCCTCGGGGTATTTCTGCACCCATTGTTCCATTACTTGTGTGATGCAGGGCTGCATTGCGTGCCCCCTGTCCTCCTCCCTGTCAGTGCGAGACAAATGCAGGTGACGTGGAGTCTGATCCCAACATCCGTCTGACATCAGAGCCAACAGCCAGACTCATTTTTACAGGTCAATTGTCCAAAAGTTGTTTTTAGCCGGAGTTCAGTTTAAAAAGTAAGAGGAAAGGTGTTAAAATAACCCACCTTTTAAATGTTGCCACCCCACTCCTCTTACAGGGCCTTGAATAAGTATTCATACCCCTTGAAATTTTCCACATTTTGTCATGTTACAACCAAAAACGTAAATTTATTTTATTGGGATTTTATGTGATAGACCAACACAAAGTGGCACATAGTTGTGAAGTGGAAGGAAAATGATAAATGTTTTTCGGATTTTTTTACAAATAAATATGTGAAAAGTGTGGAGTGCATTTGTATTCAGCCCCACTGAGTCAATACTTTGTAGAACCTCCTTTCCCTGCAATTACAGCTGCAAGTCTTTTTCGGGATGTCTCTACCAGCTTTGCACATCTAGAGAGGGACATTTTTGCCCATTCTTCTTTGCAAAATAGCTCAAGTTCTGTCAGATTGGATGGAGAGCGTCTGTGAACAGCAATTTTCAAGTCTTGCCACAGATTCTCAATTGAATTTAAGTCTGGACTTTGACTGGGCCATTCTAACACATGAATATGCTTTGATCTAAACCAGGGGTCTCAACCTGTGGCCCTCCAGCTGTTGCAAAACTACAAGTCCCATCATGCCTCTGCCTGTGGGAGTCATGCTTGTACCTGTCAACCTTGCAATGCCTCATGGGACTTGTAGTTTCGCAACAGCTGGAGGGCCGCCAGTTTGAGACCCCTGATCTAAACCATTCCATTGTAGCTCTGGCTGTATGCTTAGGGTAGTTGTCCTGTTAGAAGGTGAAAATATAGTAGCAAGTCCTAGTTGCAATCTCGGAACACCCAATAAGAGGATAGTATGCGACTGGTCTAAACTTTGTGGCATGTTCACCAATGGCAGGAGCCTGGCAGACAAGCTGGGTGAACTAGAGATACTGTTGTTCGAGGAGGATTTGGATTTTGTGGGAATTTCAGAGACCTGGTTCAACAGCCCTCATGATTGGCTGGCAACCATTCAACGGTATACCCTTTATCGCAAGGATAGAGATGTGTTCCTTGGCCTTTGTGATGCTGTTTGTTCACTATGGTTCGCTAACAAACCTCTGAGGGCTTCACAGAACATCTGTACGCATACTGAGATTAAATTACACACAGGTGGACTCTATTTACTAATTAGGTGACTTCTGAAGGCAATTGGTTCTACTAGATTTTAGTTAGGGGTATCAGAGTGAAGGGGGCTGAATACAAACGCACGGCATACTTTTCAAATATTTATTTGTAAAAAAAAATTGAAAACCATTTATCATTTTCCTTCCACTTCACAATTATGTGTGTAGCGACCACCTCACTCCCCTCTCTTGTTCTTGCCCGTCTTTCTCTTGTCTAGGGGTATCTCAGAGGGGAGGGAGCGGGGACACCACGCCTGGCCTTCACCACATGTATCAGTGCGGTATAGGCAACGTTCTTAATTTACCTTCGAGTCAGTGTTGTGCACCTGGATCCTCCCTCCGAGAGTCACCTTGAGCCATGTCCGCCAGCAATGAGCCCCACACCATTAAAGTCCAACACTCCTTTATTCTCATGCGAATGAACACAAACAGTTGAACTCCCTTGAAGAACAGAACAGGAAAGGAGGTGTGGGTGCGAATAGGCCCAGACACAATCGTTCTCCACTTTCCTTCCTGAAAGTGGGTTGCGGTCTCCGCACGAGGGGGGATTTCCTTCCAGGCGGTCTCCGACGAGAGGCTCACCTGCCACCGGCAATATGCTGCACCGGGTCTTCAAGTAAAGAGCTCCCCCCGGTCCATTGCGCCTTCCGGATTCGGGTACCCAATCCCTGGGTTCCCTAGGATCTCCTTCCCTCGCGGAACTCAGTGTTGGGCACTGAGCTCCGGACCTCCATTCAAGTACCTCACCCCAGGCTAAAGGTGCCTGGGATGGAATACGATCTCCGGTGGTCCTCTAGGCCTAGGCCACCCAGAGGACCGGCACGAACCACCGTCCGCAGGCTAAAGGTGCCTGGGACTACGAACCCCGTGACAAAGATGGCCGGCCCCTTTATACCCTCTCCCAGCAAGCTCGGCGGGTTCCCCGCCCCACCATACCGCTGCAGAGGGAGGACAAAAAGGGGTACGGCACACAGCAATGGTTCAACCCCCAGCCCGTGGCGACAGCGCCACCTGCTGGGCCGCAGGGAATCACACATCACTGGTGTCACCGCCAGATTCAAACTTACACCCGGGAAAGTGCATACCTGCTACACTCTCCCCCCGGTCCTATGACACTGGTCCCCAGTGTCTGGAGTAAATCATGCCCTCAATGGCTGACATAATCCAGTCCAGAAACCCACTAACAATTGTGGTAAAAATAACTTTGAAAAAAAACCTGCCACACTGAAACAATTGTGTCTGAGCCCTGTAATAGAAAGGGAAAGAAACAACAGCATGTAATCATAACCTTAAATCACATTTTACATCATACTTTTCCCACCCATCCTGACTAAGATCCACCCATCCTCAGTGATCTTGAAGGGTTGCTCTCCTGTAGAGGGAAATGAAAGAAACAACACACATAAACCCTGACACATATATTCGTGTAGGAGGAAAGAAACTTCTTCGTAAAGAAATCCCTTTTCTCCAAAGAGTGGGTGTGTGAAAAGTGTTAACATTGCGCAACACTGCCACCTGGTGACAACATCACGGTAACTGCACTCATGGAACTTCTCCTTTTCTTTGAGCCCTATCTACCCCAGAGTCTGTGATCTTTTCTTTGGAAAAATGAAGAATAAACCAGGAACAGTTCCTCATTCCTCTGGGCACAAAACAACGGCCCCAGAAAGTTCAGCAGCACAGAACAAAAATAATGGAGTCTTTCTCTCCTTAAAGGTAAAAGCGGGGATGCGGCAGAACAAGTGGCTTCAAGTGCTTGTCCATGGTTTCTAGATGATACTCCACATCTTCTCCTTCTTTACGACGGATCAGCACTTTGTCTGCATGGATGTGACGTCCCAACATCCACTCTGCCTTGCAGTCTTTAAAACGTTGAGAGGCCTTGGGAGAGCATGTAAGGTACCTGCGGGTGTGCGGGACTTTTAAGTGAGTCCACACAAAGTCATCGTACCAGCGCTCCCGGCACACTTCCACTTCATAAAGCAGTTCCTTCGACAAGTATGGATACTCCCACCCATACTCCGCAGCAACCTTCTGGCCAAACAGGCGCTGTAATCTCGCCAAAGGAGGCATTGTAGCTTTGTCCCCTTCACCAGGCAAAACTATTGAGTCCGGGTGACGAGGCACTCTGACTACCTCCAATCTGGGCATAGGCGCCCGCAGCAACAGTCTATTTTCCCCAACATCAGGTGCAGGTGGCACCGGAGATGTAGGGACAAGCTGAGGACGGGACCCCTCTTCAGGCGCTGGTACTTCCACTCGGGGCGTACTCTCCCCTGTAGACATAGGTGGATCCCTGGTTCTGCGGGATGAAGCAAGCGGTACCTTGTCCCAGCCCTTCTCGGCAAACAAATCATCTATGGCAACGTCGTCTCCCATGTCCGAGAGCGACTCTAGGTCGGAGGTGTCACACTCTTCCGCGGGTATGTATCCAGTTGTAGAAACGGAACCACCACCTCCCGCAGACTTGCTGGGCCATAACTTCCCGACACCTCCGCCCACACACCAAATCTCTCCGTCTGGCTTACCTCTGCCTTTTCTTGAAGCAGGACGTCCGGAACCCTCGTCAACGGATTCATCCGGGCCGGGCGTAAGCGGGCGGGACGGTCCACCACAACCGCTGGTCGGGGCTACCATGCCGGTCTTACTCTTTGGTGGTGGACGCTGCGAGACAGTGGTGACCGAGTCAGCATCCTCGGATTTCTCCCGTTGAGTTTTCACAACCTCCTCCGCGGTCGCTGCAGTGTGCGCAGGGGTGGCTCTCACAGCAGTGATTCCTCCTCTTTGAGTGGTGGTACCTGAAGCCC
Source organism: Rana muscosa (assembly GCA_029206835.1). Lineage (NCBI taxonomy): Eukaryota > Metazoa > Chordata > Amphibia > Anura > Ranidae > Rana > Rana muscosa. The sequence goes on along the minus strand of CM055128.1, from coordinate 52,303,138 downwards.
GGCCAGGGTAGATGGTTCTCGGCCTCTCCACCGCCAGATCCACTTCGAACAGAAACTCCCCACAGGCCTCACAACGTCCGAACGGCTTCAGCTGACACACCAGTCCCGAACAGCCAGGACAAATCACACCCAGAGCCTCAACGTCCATGCACGAATACAGGGCGAATCGACCCCTTGGCTTTAGCCGGATCCCCGTATCCGTTACCGGAGCAGCAGCGGTCAAAGTCGTGGTGGAAGGGTGAACTGGAATCCATGAGGCATGTCCAAACATGGCGACCTGTTACTGATCCATCGCACACTGCAAAGTTTTTGCGCCAACGTCCCACGTGTAGTCCTTCACACGTATTGGACTCCTCCCCTTTGCTCTAGTTCGCGGGCTTTTCTTATTTTTTCCTTTTTGAGTCACGCCCACGAACTAAGCGATGGGGGTGTGCCTGGTGGCGCAGTGCAACTAGAAACCCCCACATGTAGTCCCTCACACGGCTGAGTTTCCCCTCTCCTCGCTCTTCTGCGCGGGCCTTTCCCTTCAATGGGTCATGTCCACGACTTTGAGCACCGGGGTGCACTTCGGCCAATGAAGGCCTGCCTATTCGTTTAACTCCTCCGACAGACACATTCAATACTCATGGTGCACAAACACTATACCGGACCCGAGCCCCCACGTGTAGCGACCACCTCACTCCCCTCTCTTGTTCTTGCCCGTCTGTCTCTTGTCTAGGGGTATCTCAGAGGGGAGGGAGCGGGGACACCACGCCAGGCCTTCACCACATGTATCAGTGCGGTATAGGCAACGTTCTTAATTTACCTTCGGGTCAGTGTTGTGCACCTGGTTCCTCCCTCCGAGAGTCACCTTGAGCCATGTCCGTCAGAAATGAGCCCCACACCATTAAAGTCCAACACTCCTTTATTCTCATGCGAATGAACACAAACAGTTGAACTCCCTTGAAGAACAGAACAGGAAAGGAGGTGTGGGTGCGAATAGGCCCAGACACAATCGTTCTCCACTTTCCTTCCTGAAAGTGGGTTGCGGTCTCCGCACGAGGGGGGATTTCCTTCCAGGCGGTCTCCGACGAGAGGCTCACCTGTCACCGGCAATAAGCTGCACCGGGTCTTCAAGTGAGGAGCTCCCCCCGGTCCATTGCGCCTTCCGGATTCGGGTACCCAATCCCTGGGTTCCCTAGGATCTCCTTCCCTCGCGGAACTCAGTGTTGGGCACTGAGCTCCGGACCTCCATTCAAGTACCTCACCCCAGGCTAAAGTTGCCTGGGATGAAACTCGATCTCCGGTGGTCCTCTAGGCCTAGGCCACCCAGAGGACCGGCACGAACCACCGTAAGCAGGCTAAAGGTGCCTGGGACTACGAACCCCGTGACAAAGATGGCCGGCCCCTTTATACCCTCTCCCAGCAAGCTCGGCGGGTTCCCCGCCCCACCATACCGCTGCCGAGGGAGGACAAAAAGGGGTACGGCACACAGCAATGGTTCAACCCCCAGCCCGTGGCGACAGCGCCACCTGCTGGGCTGCTGGGAATCACACATCACTGGTGTCACCGCCAGATTCAAACTTACACCCGGGAAAGTGCATACCCGCTACATGTACCACTTTGTGTTGGTCTATCACATACAATCCCAATAAAATACATTTATGTTTTTGGTTGCAACATGACAAAATGTGGAAAACTTTAAGGGCTGTGAATACTGCATACATTTTCTAATAACATTCAGTGGAAGCACCTTTTTTGATCTTATTGCAAGCAGTCTATGGCAGAAGATTTTTAACCTGCTTTTGAGAGGCGTTGGTTCCCCTGTGGCTTCCCCACTGACAGTGGTGATTACAAATGACAACAGTACCATATTTTGTACAATTTAAAGTGGTTGTAAACCCTGTCTGACAACTTTACCTACAGGTAAGGCTAGATTAAGGCTTACCTGTAGGTGTTTGCAATATCTCCTAAACCTACACGGTTTAGGAGATATTTGCCAAAAAGAATGCACCGATGTCTACGGTGCATGCGTGCCGTAGACAACGGCGCAGGCGCACTGAGTGTGCTGGGTCATGAATGGGATCTGCCGGGAATCTGCCGGTCCCGCGCGCATGCTTGGGAGTGACGTCATCGCCGTTCCGTTCCGACCAGTCACAGCGCCAAAGGAGGAGGAGACATGGCGGCAGCGGAGGAGGGGAACCAGGGGCGTTTCGGGGCTTCGATCTCAGGTAAGTCATTCATAATGAGCTAGTATGCTATGCATACTAGCTCATTATGCCTTTCTCTTGCAGGGTTTTTTTTTTTTTTAGGAAAATTTCTAGAGGGTTTACTTCCTCTTTAATACCTCAGCAGAAGGGAAATTTGATATAAGGGTCAAATTCCTTAGCTTTGAAACTGATGATACCCCCCATACTATGGTTTATCCACTTGCATAATTTAATTTGCCAGGATTAGTAGGACGAGGCACAGCCTAAACATTTGATGTCCACAGTATCACACTGTGTTGACATGTCATATTTATTCTCGAACTTACACTTTAAGACAAATTAATACACTGTTGTGTAGTGTATGTGATAAAATAGCATAGCAGTTATTGACCTCAACCTGATGGCCTTACAGCCTAAAAAATCATACTTAATTTCAACCTTCAGTCAATACATGATGCTGTGGATTAAAAGCATAAACTGTCAGAATAAAATAAAATCTATATACTTTCAATCAACATTGACTTCCTAAACTACAAAAGTAGTTAAAGTTGTAAAGACTTGAGTCATGTATACTCCAAGTAGTACGATTGTATTGACTTACTTCATATTGCTTCAGAATAATGTTTTCAAGCTGCACATGGTCCAGTAAAGGTAAGGGAATGCCCTTATTAAGTTTTTCTAAATGAACAGGAAAAAGAAAGATTATCATCCTATATTTTCAGGGAAAAAAACAAAAGTGCACGGTAGAATTCCAACACATAGAAATATTCCACTGATATGTAATGTTCTGGTACATACCATTGACTTTAGGAAGAAGGGTGTTTGAGAGGTAAAAATTCACAGCAGCCTGTATAAGCCCCACCTGAAATATAATTTTTCAGACACAGATGTGTTATTAATTGTATATTAGTCTTTGGAATGGTGAACCCAATCCTCATAGTGTTTAACGTGGGGCCCGATCCCTAATCTTAAAAAACATCTTCGGACAGGAGTAGCACCCGGCTCTAAACTTTTTTAAATTTAGTTTTTGGCTCTTCTGTACTCAGTTGAAGAGCAATACATTTTTTCAGATCTGGTCAGATCTATCCCTAAGCCTAGTGGTTGACTGCTCCTGGCTGCCTCTGGAAGAAGCTTCCAGAGATAGGTAGGTCAACCACTGAGTTATGAATATTTTCAGTATGTGACCTCAACCAATCCCTGGGAAGGGTTACCAAGAAGGTATGACTGGGGAGAAGATAAAGGTTTATGAGGGTCTGTTTAGAAGTCTCTTCTCCTCAGGCCTCAGCTACTGGGAGGCAGCCTGTGTTACTGAAGAGCTGCTGCTGTTAGGACTCAACATGCATGGCGAGGGCCTTAAAGAAATCTGCTGGAGCACACTAACTTAGAAAGCTGGGCTGGAGAAGCATTCCTTTCACTAAAGAGTGTCCCAGGGATACCGGTTAGAGAGCTGTCTCTGGACACTGAGTAGGACCTTTTGCTTCAGGAGTGATTGTGCTTTGAGGGTTAGACACTAGAGCAGGAAGATGCAATTAGCGGACCTCCAGCTGTTGAAAAACTACAAGTCCCATCATGCCTCTGCCTCTGGGTGTCATGCTTGTGGTTGTCAGAGTCTTGCTATGCCTCATGGAACTTGTAGTTCTGCAACAGCTGGAGGTCCGCTAATTGCATATCCCTGCACTAGAGGTTGCTACAAGGACTGTGACTGCTCTTACAAGTCTAAAGCCTCGTACACACCACTGAGTTTCTCGTCGTAAAAAAACAGTCGATTTTCTCGACGAGATTCTTGTCAAGCTTGACGAGTTTCTTGTCAAGCTTTCCTTGCATACACACTGTCAATTCCAAATCTCGTCGTTGTTCTGTGCGGTCACGTACAGCATGTACGACGGCAATATAAAGGGGAAGTTCGATTCCAATGGCGCCACCCCTTGGGCTGCTTTTGCTGATCTCGTTTTACTGCGTGTTAGTAAAAAATTTGGTGAGAGACGATTCGTGTTTTTCAGCCTTGTGCTTTTCAGTTCAGCATGACGAATGCGCTATCTCCATTACGAACGCTAGTTTTACCAGAAGGAGCGCTCCCGTCTCATACTTGATTCTGAGCATGCGTGATTTTTTAAGACTCAGAAAAGCATACACACGACCGGTTTTCTCGTCGCAAAACAGGCCGATGAGAAAAACGACAATCCTGACGAGAAAATAGAGAGCAGGTTCTCTATTTTTCTCGTTGAGATTCCCGGCAGTTTTCTCGATGAGAAACCATAGACACGAACGGTTTTCTCGGCAAGAAAGCTCTCTCTGCAGTTTTCTTGTCGTTTTTTGATGAGAAACTCGGTCGTGTGTACGAGGCTTCAGACTAGTTGGCTGTCCACTTTTCCACAAGTACTACCCAAGGCTGCTACTGAAGGACTTTGCCTAAGAATTTGTACCCACCTGCATTTAAGTACTGCAATAAATATTCAAAAAGACACTAGACTGAGCCTGATTTTTGTTGGTGTGCTCTTGAAATGATACCTGGGCTGGCAGCCTTTGAACAGGTAAGGAAGACATGGATTATTTTCTGCAGCCTCTTCAGGGGTGAACACTACACAGGTATAAGATGAAGGTACCTAAAGAATACCTGAACCAGCTTTCAAAGCCACTGGGGGCTCCAGCAAAACTCCAGCAAAACTTAGGAGTTTTGCTGGAGTTACCTGCCCCTCCCTTCTCCCAAACATTCCTCTTGGTCAGCATAAGGATCTAAAGTCTGGTACACAAAAAACTAAAAAAAACCTGAAGAGCTTGGGAGGAGCTCACTGTACCAACTATCCAATGTTAGTACAGCGATCTCCCCACTGAGCTATTGTGTTCTGACAGGGGGACTGCAGGGACTGTCCCCCCGCCAGAACACACCGGTCAGCACTCACAGCCATTGGCTGCCAGTGCTGATCGGATGCTGGTTTTGCAGCTAGCTTGCCTGTTCGACAGCAGCCAGATGTTTGGCTGGCTGCTGCCGGACAGGCTGGTGTTCACAAGGGTGTTCGGCTGGTTTCTGTTGAACTGGCTGATGTTTGACCCGTGTGTACCAGGCTTAAGAGGCACTGAATCCAATGTTGGTTCATTTGTACAGAGCAGAGAAGGATCTGTGTTTTAGAGAACAAGGATAATGGTAATTGTTAGGTGGCTCTTAAACATGTTTAGCAAGATCCAGGGGCTTAAAGTGTTACTAAACCCAGTAATATGAAAATAGTTCATCTGCCCACCAACAGTGCCCACAGCTTCTAAATCTTATTTTTACATTAAAATACTGTCATTATATACCTTTTTGTCTGATCTGTATACTACAGTCACATGATAACCTGCAGAGTTTGTCCAGAGCTGTGTGTTCAGGTAGGAGGAGATTTCCACTATAGCCTGTATACACGCCCACATGCGTGATGTCAATATCATGTGACCTGGCTAGCTCTGAGAACAAGGAAATGTGCTCTCCAGCATAAAAGACATAACTGAGCATGTGCAGGTTGGCTACCCTGCCTGTATGTTAGCTGGCCTTCTGCAGATAGACAGTGCAGAAGGGAAGGATCTGTGCATACAGGATCAAAGAGCCTTTTTACACAATGCAGAGGATTAACCCCTTAAGTTCCACAGTGAGAATAAAAAGCATGCTATTCTGCATATACAGACTGATTTTTACTGTTGTGGATTTAGTAACACTTTAAGCTTCACTCCATGTCCATATAAATATAGCCCAGAGAATGTACATCTTTCTATATTGCAATACATCTGTTGTGGCCATATTTTGATCTTGATGAAAACAGCCTATACTGTATATATAGGTTGTTTTCATCAAGATCAAAATATGGCCGCCCACAGCACAGATGTATTGCAATTGCAACACAGCAGGGGGCAAGTGTGTCTTCACTCTGACTTCCAGGGGGTGGCAATTGACCCCCCTTGCCCTATGGAGCGGACGCCCATGCCTCTATTGGCCAGTAAGGCAGTTAATCATAGGGATGGCCCGTAGAAATGTGTAGATAGCACATAGGTTTCAACAAGCCGCTTGCAAATGCTGTAGTATTTAAAACCATGTGGTCCAAAAGTGTCAGCTCAATATAGAAATAGAATAACATGTACTGCTTGTTCTGCCAAAGATGGTTTGGCAAGCATTGCATGTACCTTCACATAACCACTTTGTAAAAGTAGAATTTTCTGGTAAAAATGACTACCATAACCGGATGAGAAGAGATTTATCAGGTTACATACCAAGATACCAATTTTTTGACCCAAGTTATACCATCCCCTCAATTCATACTCACCGAGAATGGTCCTACATCAGAATGTTTCAGCTCAATGTCTACCCTAAATGAAAAAAAACAGCAAGATCGTGATGCTTTATAAATAATGTCTCCTTGTCTTTTATAAGAAAAGATTCACATTACCTTATATACAGTGCATACTTGTTTACTGCATTATAGATATAGATTATTCAGTCTCCCATACCTCTTTATTTCATTTTAGGGTGAGGTTACTATGGGAAATGTGTATAAAGTGATAAATAAAGAACTGCAGCTATTAACCATAAGACCCTATTGTGAAATGTGACTATAAATACCTGATTTTTTCACAGGGAAGATTTTGAGACAAATGATCATATCTTTTGGGTAATCCCATCATAGACCTGTGTTAACCAAGAGTTATTGTAAATTTTTTCTGCCCTATATTTGGCCATTAATGTCAATCCAAATGGAGTCTTTATAAAATTCAAGGCAGCTAATAATCCATTCTGTCAGCTCAAATTTACAATAATGCCATGTACACACGATCGGTTTTACCGATGAAAACAGTCCGATGGACTTTTCTCATCGGACAAACGGATCGTGTATGGGCCCCATCGGTCTTTTTTCCATCGGTGAGAAAAAAATAGAACATGTTTTAAATTTATCCGATGGGAAAAAAAACGATAGCAAATTCCGATCGTCTGTGTGGAACTCCATTGGACGAAAAACCCACGCATGCTCAGAATCAAGTCGACGCATGCTCAGAAGCATTGAACTTCATTTTTCTCGGCTTGTTGGAGTGTTTGACGTCACGGCGTTTGGGACGGTCGGATTTTTGACTGATGGTGTGTAGGCAAGACTGATGGAAGTCAGCTTCATTGGATTTCCGATGGAAAAATCCATCGGATTAGAATGAATAGGAAAACCGATCGTGTGTACAGGGCTTAATGCCCCATACACACGATCGTTTTTCATGCCGTTAAAAATGCCATTAAAAAAAATGGCCATTAAAAATGATCGTGTGTAGGCTCCAGAGCATTTTTAACGACGTGAAAAACGGCCATTAAAAATTTCGAACATGCTCTCTTTTTTCACGTCGTTTTTCATGTCGTTTTTTTTAACGACGTGAAAAACGATAGTGTGTATGCTTTAACGACGTGAAAAAAAACGCGCATGCTCAGAATCAAGTATGAGACAGGAGTGCTCGTTCTGGTAAAACTAGCGTTCGTAATGGAGATAGCACATTCGTCACGCAGTCACGGACTGAAAAGCACGAGACTAAAAAGAGCGAATCGTCGCTCAACAAACTTTACTAACATGAAGGGTGGCGCCATTCGAACGGAACTTCCCCTTTATAGTGCCGTCGTACGTGTTGTACGTCACTGCGCTTTGCTTGATCGTTTTTTTAAATGATCGTGTGTACGCAAGACAGGCTTGAGAGGAAACATGAAAAAAAACGACGTGAAAAACGGCAAGAAAAAAAATGGCAAGAAAAACGATCGTGTGTATGGGGCATAACTCTTAGAGGTAGGGTTATCCAACAGACATGACCATTTGCCTCAAAATCTTTCCTGTGAATTATATCAGTAATTATATGGATTTTTTTGTAGGTCTAAAGCTGGCTATACAGTACAATTTTCTTATTTATTTTCCTTTAGATTATCCTTCAACTATGTAGTGCAAGGGCCTGCCTGATTGCATACAAATTGAAGGTGTTTAGATTTGACCTCCTATTACAGTGGAACCTTGGATTACAAACATAATCCGTTCCAGGAGAATGCTCGTAATCCAAAGCACTCACATATCAAAGCGAGTTTCCCCATAGAAGTCAATGGAAACAAAGATAATTTGTTCCACATTGACTTCTATTGCATGCAATACCGCATGCAGCCAGAGGTGGGAGGCTCTGAACGGCTCTGAACCGTTCCGAGTGTCACCGGCGCCCCGGCACCTCTGGCCAAATGTGGTACTGCACACCGCAGAGGCTTCAATCCTGCAAACCGAGTCAGGATTAAAAAAAAAAAAAGTTGCTAGTCTTTCAAAACGCTCATAAACCACGTTACTCGTAAACCAAGGTTCCACTGTATATGGTTTTGGCAAATCTAAAGGAAAGTTGTACAAGAAAATTGTATAATGTATGGCCAAGATAAAATGTTTCAATTATATATTGTATTATTATATAAACATTATGCATGTATGTCTATCTATATCAAATTTTCTACATTTTATTTATATATATATATATATATATATATATATATATATATATACATATATATATATATATATATATATACATACATACATACATACTATTTACCTGCTAAGTTTCAGGTTTCCCACAATCCTGCTTGAATTTACTGCAACATTTGCAAACACATCAGTTTTCTGTAAATGAGATTGACACATGTCAGCAAACAAGTTACAGTATTAGCAAATTAATAATTAGGTAATGTAAAGAAACCTGTGCTAGTATGGCGGCTGCCATTGCTGACTTCTTCCTGGAAATGCTAATGCCTGGGTGATTTTGTTTTTTATTACATGTTGTTGCCAATCGGGAACAATAATGCAACCAGTGACGCTCAATGATGATATCAATCGTCAATATCTTTTTACTTCTTGTCAGCAAGCCATTGGATCAGCATTATAGTCCGTCAACTTGCATTTTCAGAAAGGAAGATTAGCAATGTCAGTAATGTATTTGTCTCAGAACATTTCCTTAATGCCTTTAATTACATGGCTTGGTGCCCACGCAATTAACATAAGATATTCCTTTCAGTGCAGGTTTCCTTTCTGGTAAAGTAATATGTAAAAAATACACTCAAGCCCTGTACACACGATCGGTTTTACCGATGAAAACAGTCCGATGGACTTTTTTCATTGGACAAACCGATCGTGTATGGGCCCCATCGGTCTTTTTTCCATCGGTTTTAAAAAATAGAACATGTTTTAAATTTTTCCGATGGATCAAATTCCGATCGTCTATGGGCAAGTCCATCGGATAAAAAACCCACGCATGCTCAGAATCAAGTCGACACATGCTCAGAAGCATTAAACTTAATTTTTCTCGGCTCATCGGAGTGTTTTACGTCACCGTGTTTGGAACGGTCGGTTTTTTGACTGATGGTGTGTAGGCAAGACTGATGGAAGTCAGCTTCATCGGATTAAAAACCATAGGATATCCGATCGTGTGTACGAGGCTTCAGTCAAGACAGCTAATGCCGCGTACACACGACCGTTTTTAATGTCATTGAAAAAACTATGTTTTTCTCGACGTAATTCTTCTCAAGCCTGCCTTGCCTACACACGATCGTGAAAAAAAATGCTCGAACAAAGCGCGGTGACATACAAAACGTACGATGGCACTATAGAGGCAAAGTTCTATTCAGATGGCGCCACCCTTTGGGCTGCTTTTGCTGATCCTCATGTTAGTAAAGTTTGGTGAGAGACGATTCGCGCTTTTCAGCCTCGTGCTCTTCAGTCCGTTACAGCGTGACGAATGTGCTATCTCCATTATGAACGCTAGTTTTACCAGAACGAGCGCTCCCGTCTCATCACTTGCTTCTGAGCATGCGCGTTTTTTTCACGTCGTTAAAGCCTACACACGGCCGTTTTTCACGACGAGAAAAACAACGATGTGAAAAACGACAAGAAAATATAGAGCATGTTCCAAATTTTTAATGCCCATTTTTCATGTCGCGAAAAATGCTCTGGAGCCCACACATGATCGTTTTTAAAGTGGTTGTAAACCCTGTGTTTAGAATTTTTTTTTTTTTACTAACCTGCAAGACAAAGCTATAATGAGCTAGTATGACTAGCATACTAGCTCATTATGTACCACTTACCTTCAATCGGGGCCCCCGAAGTCGTCCGTGTCCCTCCTCTAGCCGCATCCATCGCTGCGGCGATAGCCGGAATGTTACTTCCGGGTATCGCCGCTGCAGCCAATCACAGCGCCGCTCCGGCGCTGTGATTGGCCGGAGCGGCGAAGACGTGACTCTGCGCATGCGCGCGTGAGCCGTCGAATTCGGCTACGTCGTCGAATGTTGCGACCTAGCCGAATTTGTGAATGGGGTTAACCCCATGCGCATGCGTGTGACGTCAGCGTCGCCGCATTTAAATGCAAATATATCCTTAACCGTGTAGGTTAAGGAGATATTTCATGCACCTACAGGTAAGCCTTAATCTAGGCTTACCTGTAGGTGTTTGTTTATAAAGTGGGTTTACCACCATTTTAATGACCAAATAAAAAAATGGCATTTTTCTCGTCATGAAAAACGGTCGTGTGTACGCGGCATTAAAGGTTTATCCAAAGTGTTTTTTCTTTGTAAGGCCTTATGCACACAGGACGTTTTTTTACAGCTGCTTTTACCGGCCTCAAATTTTTATTTTTTTTAAGTTATTCTATGGCCTCATGCACACACAGGCTTTTAGGAGCGTGGCATAGGAGTTTTAAAGCTGAAAAAAAAAACAGGGCCAGCACGTTCTAAAGACCTGCATTACAGCTGTAAAGTTGTCTGACGCTGCTAAAGGCTGCTAAACGCGGCTTAACGCTGAATACAGTGTTAAGCTGCGTCAAGCGTTTTTTTTTTTGTAAATGTCAAAATCAATGGTTCCCTATGATCTGAATAGAAGTCACATCCAAGTCGGATCATGATGATCCGACTTGTGGCGCAACTTGTGCTTTGAGGATCTTAAAGGGGAACCCCTTGCTAAAATAAAAATAAAAAAAACGGAGTGGGGTCCCCCCCCCCAAGACCATACCAGACCCTTCAGCCTGGTTTGGAATAAAAAAAAAAACTGCATGGGTTCCCCCTCGAGGGGGTGACCATATTTGGTGACCATATTTGGTATGGTCACCCCATGCAGTTTCTTTTTTAATTTTGGCGAGGGGTTCCCCTTCAAGATCCTCAGAGCACAAGTCGCACCACAAGTCGGATCATCATGATCTGATTTGGATGTGACTTCTGCTATTCAAATCAATGGGCTCTCATAGGGAACCATTGATTTTGAATAGAGGCAGAGAAATGCTGCTAAAAGTTAGCGCGGCTAAACTTGCATTACCACCAATGCAAAAAGCTACTAAAAGCACGTTTTTTCCAACCGCTTTTTCCTGGCTGTTCAGGGAATCAGATCAGGACCTCAACTCGCCTACATCCAGTCCAATCTGATCTGCCAAAAATAGACTGATCACCCCCTTCCGCCCAGTGGACTGGATTAGATGGCAGTCACGTGTACACGGACAGGCGGTCCGTTTACATCCGGCCACCTATAGAGGAGAGTGGCCGGTGTCCATGCCCGCTCCGCTTATGCATGACCTGTCATCCGCCTGCTCAGGGGGGACCAGCGGAGGATCTCCTGCTGAGCAAGTGGATCGCACCTGCAGTCCACAGTGAATGGGGCCTCACATGCATTTGTGGCTCATTTGCAGTGCATCTGCATTACCTTCGTAGTGCATTTTTTAGGCTTTATTTATACACGCAGCACGCTGCAGATATGAAAGTACCACAACTGTGTAAACTAGGCTCATTGAAATACATTAATTTTTCTTGCATATGCGTTCATATTGCATTTAAAAACGTGTTCAACTACATCTGGTGTAAATTAGCCCTTTATGGTCTGCTGTCTGTGGTCCCATTCACCATTGGGGAGATTCATCATTACTATTTTTTTGTTGATCTCTGAGACTAATTTACAGCCACGTTGAACATTGGTGCCAAAGGGGGGTCTTACATCTCAGCGGCTTGCGTACTTAGTATTTTCCAAGGTAGAATTTAAAAGAAAGAAAACCCAACTAAGAACACAAGTCAGTAGCACTGAGGGGGGTTAAAAATGTGTGTTTGGGGGGGGGGGGGTAGATGGAGAGAAAAATGGAAGTAATAATACCGCTGGGACACCAGGGGCTGGGCCATCATGTCATGACCCACACAATCCACACCAGCATCTCTATTTATGCTCCTCTTCTAGTAGAATTATCTAAGGAAGCGCAGAGGACACACGGGTGTTGTAATCGCTGGAATATTGGAAATCGTGCCAATAATACCATGTTTCGCTGTGCTGCTCCTCCTTCTGTCTTATAGCTGCCGTTAAACCTTCCATTTTGGCAATTTTTTTCAAAACAGTGATCCACTGGCCCACCGTTGGGGAATCTGAGTACTGTATTTGCATTTTTGAGGGATGCAGATTTTTGCTGCATTCAGTAAGTGTATCGAAAGAGATCTTTTGTATCTTTTGTATCTACGCGAGAGCGGAGTTAAGTTAAGTAGGCCATGTTTCTGGCCTGTTCTCTAAGTGTATATCAGTCAACTTGAAGCCCTGATCTCGAATCGAGTCCCAGAAGGGGCGGACACAAGGACACGTCCAGAAAATATGTAGCATGTCAACATTATCTTGTTGGCAACGCCAACACATCAGTGAGACTGCGGGGTAGATCCTGTGCATAAGGGTAGGTACCCTGCACCATTACATCACAACTTTATATCCCAATTCTTAAAGCCTACTAGCTAAAGAGGAGTGATGAGCAAAGTACAGGATAGGTCTCACTGTTTATCAGTGAATGTCAAATCTATGTCCCGTTCCCATTTTTGTATAGAGGGTGACACATAGCCTTCTAAAGGTTTAGACAAGATAGAGTAAGTTTTGGAGAGGGCATGATGTAAAGGGGACAGATCCAGTCAGTAATCCTCAAAAGGGATCTGGCCTCTTGGGACTCCTCCACCTGAAGAGGATGTCAAACAATGGCAAACCCGCAAAGCCCTCTAGTGGTCTAGAAAGGGCGACACCATATTCTTGATGTCCTTTATAGAGCTCCAGTGTGTTTCCTGGGTAAAATGGAAGACTCTAAATTGGTTAGTATGAAGAAAAGCTTTGCATTCAGGATCTGTCAAACCTGGGGTGAAATCTAGTGCCCTGATAACTGGGGATAAAGAAGTAAAAGTGGAGGAGGGGGATCTAGAGAGGTACCCAGCCTTATTTAAGATCAGGAGCGTGGTTCCAATCATGGGATTCGATTTGATGCTTGTGGGAACAATGCATTTTGCCACGGAAGAGTTTACAGTGGCACCAGGGACAAATACTGTTCCAGCCCTACCCAGCCCTTCTCCCGGGAATGCTTGATCCAGTAAAGAGTTCTTGTCAGGTGGACAGCATAGTAATATTTTGTGGGATCTGGAAATCCAATGCCACCATCTTCGGGAGGGATAAGAGGCGATAAGAGAAAAATGCATGGGAGCAGAACAGGAAGTGTCTGCAGCAGGTATACCAGTCTCGGGAGAACAGTCATTTTCAGGATGCTGTTCCTCCTAAACCAAGTAAAAGATAGTTGGTGCCAGCGCTTAAGGTCTCCCCTAGTCTTCGCCCACCACAAATGAAAATTTTTCTTAAATATATTGGATATCGATGGGGTAACGTAAATACCCAGGTATTTGAGCTTATGGTTGGCCCACGTGAATGGGAAGTTGTGTCTTTTGTTCTGGAGCCTGTCAGGGAGTAGGTTTACAATTATTGCCTTCCGATTTTTGCACATTTATTTTATAATTGGAAATGGTCGCATATCTTATAAGGGTTTTTAGCAGGTTAAGGATAGTAAGTTCGGGATTAGTTACAAAAACCAATAAGCTGCAACTTTATGGTGGGCGCTCCCACTTTGTATGCTCCTTATGTCCGGGTTAACCCTGATATGACAAAGTAGAGGTTTCAGAACTAGTACAAAGATCAGAGGCGAAAGGGGGCATCTCTGACGGGTCCTGTTGCTCATAGGTAGAGGAAACTGCCTCAACAATAACACACTCTTTACCATAACGTCCAGCAATGCATCTTAAGTGTGCTGGTGTGATGTGGTGGGATTAATTTGGAATGAAAACCCAATGCACATTTTAACCAGCGTGCATATGCCCAAATTGTTGGCAAAATACTGCAGGATTTTTCAGTGAACTCTTGAGCTGCTCTGCAACGCATGCCCATTGGCAGGTGTAGGGTGTCACTCTCAGTGATTAACATTGCACCACACCAATGCTTTGAATGTGTGTTGCTGCTCACTGCGGTAACATACAGAGTAGCATGCATGTTATTGCAAATAAATGGTGTGAATGGGTCCTAAATGGTGATTTTGGAGAGATTTCCCTTCACTTCCAGTGCTAAAGACACAGAAAGTAGTGGACAAAGACAGAAAAAAATTGTTATATCTAGAGTTTTAACTATTCCCTGCAATATTCAAGACTATGGATGGTGCAGGAAAAAACATTTCAACATGACCTTAGCATGAATAACCTTTCATGAAGGAGATTACTGACCAGGTTTAAGAGGAAGAGAGGAGCCAGGGATGAGTTTGGAAGTATTGCGTAGGCCTGGATGTCCACCAATGGTGCCATGCTCACATTTCCTGGGTTGATATTCAGAGATGGAGCAGAGTGTGAGGTAATTACTAGCTTCATAAGCATATCTGGGTACATCTTTTCCAACTGGAAAAAAAAACAATAAGAATGATTTTCATGAGTGTGACAGAAAGTCAGTTTACATTGTCTTTTTTAGAATAATTATGCAAGAAAATGCAGAGATTTAAGAAATTGAGACCCTGGGAGAAATAAGAAACTGCAGTTGGTTTAAAGAATCTATTGCCAAAACTTTTGTTCACTGCTGTCAGAGGCTCTGCTGGAGAGATTGCATCACTTTATATCTGGTAAAGGGCAGGACTAAGTGTGGTCGGGTATTGAATGACAAGCTACAGGCTTGTGAATCATTGACAATCATTGACAACGTTGATAGCCACATCCCCTGCAACATGATTTTCATCTCACTGTGCAAGCAGGCACCGCCTACATAAGAGTGACAACTCTGCTCTGAGCTCAAGAGCAGTGCAGCATTGTTGACACACCATCAAATGAATCTACATCAGGTGGACTTGCACTGGCAAGACCAACAGGTATCTGTGGAACTTTGCAGGGGGACCAAGAGAAAAATGTAAGTGCAGATACACGTTTAGATAAATGTTATTGGGAGACCATAGTTCTACTCTAACACCATGCCTCCTGTCTGAATTTGAAGAGCAGCACAGTTGAGCGTGCTATGTAAGGTTCCCATGTGCCTTTGGAATGATACTGCAACCCACTTTACGATTAGTTGCCAGATCTCTGCAGGAGAATAGACTATAATGCCCCCTTTCACTTGGGTCAGATTTGTTTTTCTCAGCTGGAGATCTGTCCGATGATCCCCTTGCTGAGCTGATTAGAGTGGGCGGATGACACGTTCGTGTCTGCTCCGCTTATCGAGAGTAGACACACGACCAGCTGTTCATTTATACCCAACTGCCCCAATCCGGCCAGATGGGTGGGAACAAATCCTCTTGTTCGGTTTTCCGGATCAGATTTGAGGTTGGCGGGTGTAAATGGACACGAGTCTGTTTTCATCCGCCGCTCCATAGAGGTAAATGGAGGGTCCGATCGGGTCCGCCTGAAAAACAGACAGACGGGCCTGATTGGACTGCTCGTGTAAAAGGGGCCTGATGCCAGGTACACATGTTCGGAATTTGCGATGGAAAAAGTCAGACGGAATTTTTTCATCGGATATTCCGACCGTGTGTATGCCCCATCGGACTTTTTCCTTCGGAAATTCCGACGGACTTACAAAAGAGAACATGTTCTCTTTTTTTCCGACGGAAAAAATTTCTATTGGAAATTCTGTTTGTCTGTATGCAATTCCGACGGGAAAAAAACAACGCATGTCTGTAAACAATTTGACGCATGCTCGGAAGCATTGAACTTATTTTTCTCGCCTCGTCGTAGTGTTGTACGTCACCGCGTTCTTAACGCTCGAAAGTTCAGAGAACTTTTGTGTGACCTTGTGTATGCAAGCCAAGCTTGAGCGGAATTCCGTCGGAAAAACCATCCAACTTTTTTCCGACGGAAATTCCGCTCGTGTGTACAGGGCATAAGAGTTACAACATAGCTCTGATCAATAGAATGGCATAATAAACGCAGGTGCAACTGTGAACCTTAACAGAAAAGGCCACTGACGGTTCCAAATATGTAACCAAATAAATTACACATTTTTGTTACCATCACAAGGAGTTAACATTCTCCTCAAGTTAGGTTATCATACTTTACCTGTGGTATTAATATCCCAAAAGCTGAGGTATTCAGTCTCATTGGAGAACCTTTCGGAACCTACAGTATATGAAGAAATAACCCATGAGTCAACTGCAAGGGTGGAATTTATTTAATTTTAGGAATTCAGCTTTAAGTTGACCTAGCCTGTTCTTGCACTTACAAATATAAGTTGAGATGCCTTTTATTTTATTTTAAAAAAAAAAAGAGATTCCGTTTATGATTGTTCTCTGTCTTTAAGAAAAGTAATCCACTCATTTTTAGAAAATATTCTGTGTTAATTTACAATGCTGAGGCTTAAACCTAGCTGTATTTTTGCGTTCCCTGGTTAACACTGACAGGCGTTTCAGCCAATCAGGTTCACCGGGTCTGGTTACCGGTAACCTGATTGGCTGAAGCGACATCAAGGGCAGGAGAAGACATCGAGGACGGAAGAAGGACGGTGCTGACCTGAGGAAGGTAAGTGCAGGGCTGGGGGGAAACTGGCTGCATTTGGGGGGAAACTGGCGGCATTTGGGGACAAACTGGCGGCATTTGGGGGCAAATTGGTGGCATTTGGGGGCAAACTGGCTGCATTTGAGGGCAAACTGGCTGCATTTGAGGGGGCAAACTGGCTGCATTTGAGGGGGCAAACTGGCTGCATTTGAGGGGGCAAACTAGCTGCATTTGAGGGGGCAAACTAGCTGCATTTGAGGGGGCAAACTGGTGGCGTTTGGGCACAGTGGCTGCGTTTAATGGGCACAGTGGCGGCAATTGATGTTTTTTTTTTTTTCAGTTTGTTTGCGCCCCCCCCCCCCCAAAATTTTGAGCACCAGCCGCCACTGTCAGAGAATATGATTGTTGTCGATTGGCGCACAGCTGTTATGACTATGCAGGGGGACATGGGACTTCTTAAATCCAGACTGCTTTTTTATGGTCTGGATATTCAGCATGCTACTGCTACAGTAGCTGAAGTTGCTAGGTATTAGTTTGGAGCAATATTACACAGTTTTCTTTTTTATGTTGTCTCGCTTGATAAAAACATTTCAGAAAAAAAGTTGCTATTGTGGTTTAAACACGTCAAACAAATATGGCTGCCTATTTTAATTATTGAACAATGGCTATGAGTAATCTTTTAAGATCATGATGTTTTTCCACGATCCGAGTAATCACTGAAAGCATGATGAAACAATACACTTTCCAGATATCAGAACATGTTTTTTCAGGCATAAAATACTCTTGCTGACTTTACTGGCCTATTACACAACATCGCTGCTCTTTATTAAATGATGAATTCAGTATTTTTATAATGAGCTTTCTTACCATGTCATCAGTCACATTGAAGACAAGCTTTCCAGCTGACTGATAGACATACCCAGCTGTATTAAATAAGTAATCTGAGACAGCAAAGTAGACCATCAGGTTGTGGTCATCTGGTAGAGACAATGGTGGTGGTGAAAACGGTGGTGTGGCACGGTGTGCAATTTCAAAAACTTCACCCTGTGGATACAAATTTTGAACAAGTTTGTTAGTGACAAAGACACCTGCAAAAAGACAATTAGGCCCCTTTCACACTGGGGCGGGAGGTGCGCTGGCGGTATAGCGGTGCTATTTTTAGCGCCGCTATACCATCGTTTTTGCCGCAATATCCGGCCGCTAGCGGTGTGGTTTTAACCCCCGCTAGCGGCTGAGAAAAGGTTAAAACCGATCCCCAATGCGCATTGCGGGCGGTATAGCCGCGCTGTCCCATTGATTTAAAAAGATGCGGCTAGCAGGACTTTTGGAGCTCCAGTGTGAAAGCCTTCGGGCTTTCACATTGAAGACTGCAGGGCAGGATTTTTTCAGGCGTTTTTCAGGCGCTATTTTTAGCGCCAAAACGCCTGAAAATCTCCCCAGTGTGAAAGGGGCCTTACTGTACATTCTCATATGTTCCTTACAAAGGGTAAATTTAAATCCCATCTTGGAAAAACAAGCTGCAGCTAATTGCAGCCGCTCACATGTAATCGCTCATTGAACAATTACATGCAAAAGACTGTCCTTGGACGCATCAATCATTCACAGGTAAGTACTGCTTTATTGATTATATGCAAGCATCTGGGGTTCCAACACAACATCACACATGGCCCCATTTGCAAATGTGAATGGGGCCTTTACTGAAAAAATAGGATTTTTATAACAGCTTACCTGTAAAATCCTTTTCTTGGAGTACATCACGGGACACAGAGCGGCATAGTCATTACTATGTGGGTTATATAGATACCTTCAGGTGCTGGCACTGGCAACTTCCAAAACCGGAAGTACCCTCCCCTATATAAGCCCCTCCCATCCGGGAGTACCTCAGTTTTGTAGCAAAGCAATAAGTGTCCCCAAAAGAGGAGTGGGAGCTCTGTGTCCCGTGATGTACTCCAAGAAAAGGATTTTACAGGTAAGCTGTTATAAAAATCCTATTTTCTTTCTCGTACATCACGGGACACAGAGCGGCATAGTCATTACTATGTGGGATGTCCTAAAGCAATGCCCAATGAGGGGGGGGATACACCATACATAAGCTGAGCGCTATCAGACATGAGGATCTTTTGCGGCCTGCAACACACTGCGCCCAAAGGCGACATCCTCCTGACTTCTAACGTCCACCTGGTAGAACCTAGTAAACGTGTGTACTGAAGACCATGTTGCGGCCTTACAGATTTGAGCCAGGGAGGCCTGGTGATGCACTGCCCATGAAGTTCCAACTGCTCTCGTGGAGTGCGCCCTAACTTTGAACGGAGGCGGTCTCCTTCTCAAGCCATAGGCTTGCATTATGACCTGTCGAATCCACTCGGCTAAAGTAGATTTTGACGCTGCCTGACCCTTTCTGGGGCCTTCCGGCAGAATAAACAAAGTATCCGTTCTGCGAATCTGAGCAGTGGCTTTTAGATAAGCTTTAACTGCTCTTACTACATCCAAAGAATGTAATAATTTTTCCTCTACTGAACTAGGTTTGGGGAAAAAAGAAGGAAGAACCACATCTTGGTTCAAATGAAACCTCGATACCACCTAAGGAAGAAAGGCTGGATGAGGACGTTACACTACTCTGTCCTTATGGATAACCAGATATGGCTCCCTACAGGACATAGCGGCTAATTCCGACACTCTTTTAGCCGAACAAATGGCTACTAGAAAAATCAATTTCCTGGTGAGAAGAACCAAGGAAATATGCTGTAATGGTTCAAATGGTTGTTTCTGTAGAACCGACAGAACCAGGTTTAAGTCCCATGGACATATGGGAATATTAACCGGAGGGCTAATACGCATCACTCCTTGTATAAAGGCTTTGACTAGTGAATGCGAAGCCAAGGGCCTCTGAAAAAATATTGACAAGGCCGAAATCTGACCCTTGATAGTACTCAAGGCAAGCTTCCTATCTACAGCCCACTGTAGGAAGTCCAGAATCCTACCTATTACGTACTTTCGTGGATGCCATTTCTTGGCCTCACACCAGGCGATGTACGCCTTCCAGATTCTATAGTAGATCTGCCTGGATACCGGCTTCCTGGCATTGATCATGGTAGATACCACAGGATTAGAGAGACCTCTCTTTTTTAGAATGTGGGCTTCAATAGCCAGGCCGTCAAACCTAGGGCTGGTAAGGAAGAGTGGTATATCGGTCCTTGCGAAAGCAGGTCCGGACGATGTGGGAGGGTCCAAGGACTCCCCACAGACATTTTTACAATCTCCGCGTACCACGCTCTTCGGGGCCACGCTGGAGCCACCAGAATCACTGGTTTCTTTTCTACCCTGATTCTGCGGAGTAATCGAGGTAACAATTGTGGCGGTGGGAATGCATATATCAGCTTGAACTGGTCCCAAGGGAACACTAGGGCATCCGAGCCGCAAGCTAGGGGATCCCTTGTCCAAGAGACAAACCTGTCCACCTTTGCGTTGAATCTGGATGCTAGCAGATCTACATCCGGTGTTCCCCACCGCTGACATATTGTCCGAAAAACCTCGGGGTGAAGGGACCATTCCCCTGGGCATAATTGTTGGCGACTTAGAAAGTCCGCCTTCCAATTCTCCACTCCTGGAATGAATACCGCGGATATGGCTGGGACATATCTTTCTGCCCATTTCAGGATGCAATTTACTTCCCTCTGGACTGCCCGACTCCTGGTGCCACCCTGATGATTGATATATGCCACTGCCGTGGCATTGTCTGATTGAATTCTGACAGGGGACCCTTGGAGTTTGGATGTCCATGCTACTAGGGCATACCGGGCTGCTCGTATCTCTAAGAGATTGATGGGCAGGGCCTTTTCCGCATCCGACCATCTGCCCTGGAGAGACCATTGCTCCAGTACTGCTCCCCAGCCTATAAGGCTGGCATCTGTAGTGACCACCTTCCAAGAAATCGGACTGAAGGATTTCCCTTTTTCCAGATTCTGGGGAACCAACCACCAACGGAGGCTCTTGCGAACGGAAGGGGACAAGGACATTGGTAAGTCTAGGGCCTGAACTTTCCTGTTCCAGGCTGACAGTATGGCCCTTTGCAAATTCCTTGAATGGAATTGACCGTAGGGTACTGCTTCGAATGATGCCACCATTTTTCCCAGCAGCCTCATGCACAGGCGTATGGACGGCTGTCTTTTTGTACCCACTAAGTGGATCAAATCTCTCAAAGACAACACCTTTTTTCGAGGCAAGAATATTTTCCTCTGGCCTGAATCTAGCCTTAGCCCCAAGTATTCCAGACTTTTGACTGGTTTTAGGGCTGACTTGTCTCGGTTGATAATCCAACCGTGAGATTCCAGATACTTGATTGTCTTGTGAACGACCACTTCTAGTTTTTTCACTGAGTGGTCTATCAGCAACAAGTCGTCTAGATATGCCATTATCGTTACACCTTGCGTTCTTAGATTGGCCAATAATGGGGCCAGAATTTTTGTGAACACTCGTGGTGCTGTGGCCAGACCGAAGGGTAGCGCTCTGAACTGAAAATGGCGCCCTTCTACTGCAAAGCGTAGAAATATTTGGTGGACTGGAAAGATGGGAATGTGCAAATAAGCATCTTTGATGTCGATCGAGGCTAACCATTTCTCCCCTTGTAGGGCAGTGGCCACCGATCGGATCGACTCCATCCGGAAAGTCCTGATATGCAGGAATTTGTTTAGCCCTTTTAGATTTAATATGGGCCTCACGTCCCCGTTTGGCTTCGGGACTGTAAAGAGGTTTGAGTAAAACCCGAACCCCCATTCTTCCAGGGGAACCTCCATAATTACTCCTTGGAGCAATAGTTGTTCTAGTGCCAACAGGAGGGACTCTCTCTTCCGGGGATCCCTTGGCACGTTTGACCTCATAAAATGGGAAGGAGGAGAGTCTTTTAACTCCAATCTGTATCCCAGACTTACTGCGGAGAGCACCCATCTGTCTCTGATCGTGTCCCGCCAGGTCTCTGCGAACAACTGGAGTCTTCCCCCCACCCGATTGAGTGAGGGCAACCCTTCATGCATTTGACTTTGGGGGAGGTTTTGTACCTCTCCTGACCCAGGGTTTTTTATTACCCTGCGATTGTCCCTGATTTTTACCCCCGTGATTTGACCGAGGAGGCCGTCGGAACTGTTTCACAGCCGATGCCTCAGGGACTGGAGAAGCAGGCCTCTTAAAAGAGGGACCTCTAACTCTGTTTTTAACCGGCAAGAGTGTACTTTTACCGTTGGAAATTTTCTGGATATATTTGTCCAGGTCTTCCCCGAATAAGCGTTCACCATGAAATGGGAAGCTAACCAGTAATTTTTTACAGGGAGCTTCAGCAGACCAGTTTTTGAGCCATAGAAGCCTGCGCATATGTACTACAGACAGCGTAAGGCGGGAGGCCTGATGGATTGAATCCTTTATGGCGTCAACCGCAAAGCATAAGGCTCTAGGTAGATCAGCTAGGGCAAGGGCCTGCTGATCTGGTAAGTCCCTTAAGACCTGTTTCAACTGATCCTTCACTGCTTGGCAGACCCCAATAGCTGCCACTGCTGGTTGTGTCACCAAGCCTGCTGTAGAAAAAGCAGATTTTAATAAGGACTCCAATTTTCTATCTATTGGGTCCTTGAACATTTGGACATTATCCACTGGACATGTCAGTGATTTATTCACACAAGAGATGGCTGCGTCCACTGTAGGGACCCTCCATTTTTTGATGAACTTATCCTCCATGGGATAGACCACCGGAAATCTCTTGGGGGGAGTAAATATTTTATCAGGATGTTCCCAATCATGGTACATGAGCCCTTCCAATAAAGGGTGAAGTGGAAAGGAACAGACAGTCTGGGGAGCTTTTAGCGACCCCAGCGAGGAGACAGTAGTGGTTGATGGTTCCGCAAGGTGCATTTTAAATGCTGATCGGACCATGTTAGTCAAAGACTGAACCCATAATCTTTCAGCTTGAGATGCTGAGAAAGGTTCCTCCACAGTTGATTCCTCTATAACAGAATCAACCTCCTCCTGATCCCCTTCAGGCAGGTCGATCCCTGTATGGGACTGTTGCTCCGCTAACAGGTACTCTGAAGGAGGAGACGGAGATCGGGCGTGCTTTCCCTGTGACAGGGAGGCAGCGATTAATGTTGACAATCTCTCTTCTAATCCTCCCAGAGCTGAGGAAAAAACCTCCTCTGTTACATACACAGGAGCAGGTGAACTGAAGGACAGCCACAGTACCAGGTACTCCTGCGGGGTCTCTACGGTCACTAACCTCTGAATTTTCAGGGGAGACTGGTGCAGCAGAAGCATGCCCAAGATCCTCAGAGCCCGATGGAGACCCCTTTCGCTTCCTGGAAGATTTAGTTCCGGAGCTTCTGGACGGCATATTCCTAAGCCCAAAGCTGAGGTATTCCAGCCGTAATACACCACTTTTACTGAGAATAGTCTCGCACAATTGCTGCTATATAACAGTTGGTGTCTACTAAAGTGCCTTTCTAGGGGATGCCTGCATCAACCGCCTCTGTGTGCCTTTTTACTGTTGCTAGCTCTGTCTGTGCACTTCAATAGCCAGCTGTGATTGCCTTTAAACATGCTGGACGCCCGCACATGCGCAGTAGCGCCGTGGCGCACACCAAGCGTCATCCACCCGCTCCGCCCCTTTTTCCAGATCGCCTCTATATAGAGAGGCGCGTGCACGCGCGCGGGCACGTGCGCCTTCGGCGCCTTTTTTGAAAAAATAAGGAGCTAGATGGGAGCCAGGGTCCCTGCCGCAGGGCCCGGGGATGGATGAGCGCAGCAACAGGGCAGAGGAGACAGCTTCCCAAAGAGAACTTACCAACTGCCTGGATTTGACTTCGGAAGAAAAAAATCCACATTACAAGAAAAAGAACCATAGCGGCCTCTAGTGTTTAACACAGGTACCGCGGTCTTACATTTTTTTTTTTCTTACCTACTATTAAAATTTTTACATTTTCTCAGTAGTAACAGGCATGCACAGAATATTAGCGGGAATACCTTAGGTAACAGGCAGAAAGACAAAATAGGCTTGGGGGTCCCCCAATAGAACCAAGTTCCTGAGGGCCCCCACTTACCTTTTCCTCGCCGCAGGACTCTGTTTGGTCCACAGAAGCCCAAACTTCACCTATCACGGCAGGCATTGTAATTAAACCTTCAGGGACCGGGTTCCCAAGGATTCCACTCCCCTGGACCTGTATAGCACCCTGCACAGAAAACATCTTGGTCGTGGGTATGACCAGAGCTCTGGATCCCAGGGTCCAGCCCTCCTAAGAGAGGCATTACAGGCAAAACCTTGCTCTTCTCTTGCAAGGCCCGGGTACCGACCGTTTAGCTATGAAGCTTTTTTGGTCGGATCCGGAATAGCTTACTGAGGCCCAAAAGAACCTGTACGCAAGCCCAGTGAAAAACACATGTTTCTTCTTGGCCAACACCTTAGACACTGGCAAAAAACTGAGGTGCTCCCGGATGGGAGGGGCTTATATAGGGGAGGGTACTTCCGGTTTTGGAAGTTGCCAGTGCCAGCACCTGAAGGTATCTCACATAGTAATGACTATGCCGCTCTGTGTCCCGTGATGTACGAGAAAGAGAGTAACACTTCAGACCACATTGTTTACTTTGTGTACATTTCAGCTATTCAATCTTCAACAGGGTCAGCGTGCCAACCACCGGCACGCCACTCATTCTGGAGTGTATACATTGGCATATTTCAGTGAGGGACTTTTTGATTATCTTCAATCTATGGAGTAACCTCACAGCTCCCAACAATAATTCTGGCTTGCTGGCACTTCAACTGATATAGAGGAAAAGGAGCAACTTATGGCCCATACACACGATCTGAAAATCGGACGAAAAATACTGCTTTTGAAGCGATCATACGATAATCGGATCGTTAGTACAGAGCTTTTGAGAGCCAATCACGACAGTTCATCCAATATTATCCGATCGGACAAACGCAAAAAAAATTCTCCCATGATACCCGATCGTTCGATTTTCATTTAAACAGTACAGTTGTCGTCCAAAAATACAATACAAAAACACTACAACACATAACATCACTTCTGAATTTTTATTCTGTCGTACGAGAATTTTCGTTACTTTAGTAAACTTTTCAGGTTCAATATACGACTAGCATGGAAAAAAAACAGACGATCTGTTGTCCGATTTTCAGATCGTGTGTATGGGGCATAACTCTCTTTTCCTATATCAATATGCCAGGGACAGACCTGTGCCAGCAGGCCAGAGCTATAGTTTAATTGTCGGGAGCAGCGGACTTATCCTACAGATTGAAGATAAGCAAAATATCTCTGTCTGCCATATGCCAATGCAATGCTGCCAGGCCCCCCTGCTGAGCCAATGGGACCCAGGCCCAGTATGGAAGGGCTGGCTGTACCCCCCCTGTTGGCATCCCTTTTTTTCCACAGGCACAGTGGTGGGAGGGAAGATCTTTCACATAAACAAAAAAAAAAGTTATTGCGCAGGTATACAGACTAAATATAAAAGTGCAAGCTACTGGTAACAACATAACAGGACCAATAGTGACAAACAATAAAAAATGTTGCCGCGCTAAACATACATATTGAATAAACAAGTTTCCATAAAGTGTGAACAACTGGTGCTGTTCTAAATAGTGCAGATGAATTCCTTGAGTACACCTCCACCGATATTCTGCACCTCCACCGATATTCTGCACCTCCACCGATACTGATATAAAATGCCTCCTTACCAGAGGTCTAGACAGGCGTGATATGCAAGTATAGAAGATCCAATCAGCTTCTTCTATTATATTGCAGGTGGTGGTACTGTCATGGCTGATGGTAAAGTTTACTCCATAGTATGGCCCATGAAGGAAAGATAAAACAGCCACATAGTGTAAAACTGCTTAACAGTTTATTAAAAGAAATCAGTGCTAAACAATTAAGCCTCATACACACGATCGGATATCCTATGGATTCTAATCCGATGGTTTTGTCCATCGGAAATCAGATGAAGCTGACTTCCATCAGTCTTGCCTACACACCATCAGTCAAAAAACCGACCGTTCCAAATGCAGTGATGTAAAACACTCCGATGAGCCGAGAAAAAATAAGTTTAATGCTTCTGAGCATGCGTTGACTTGATTCTGAGCATGCGTGGGTTTTTTATCCGATGGACTTGCCCATAGACGATCGGAATTTGCTATCGGTATTTGATCCATCGGAAAAATGTAAAACATATTCTATTTTTTAAAACCGATGGAAAAAAAAAATGGGTCCCATACACGATCGGTTTGTCCGATGAAAAAAGTCCATCGGACTGTTTTCATCGGTAAAACCGATCGTGTGTACAGGGCTTTACAGAAATCTGGTAAAAACAAGCATTAATAGATCCAAGACATCCCAGAAGTCGATCAACCAGTATACAGGATTGGCGTGCATGGTACCTCACGGACATGGACTCCACCCGACGTGTTTTGTTAGAATTAACGTCCTTTGGGGCGTCAGACAAGAACAGACAAGCAGCAAAGGTGGTGGAGTTATGCAGGCTGGACTGTGGATGGCCAGAACTTGTATCCACTGCACTGGTCTCTACTTAGTGATATCAGCCCTCCCTCAATTAGACATGTGCAAAACGAAAAAAAATTGTTTAGTTTCAAATCGTTATTTACATAAATTTGTTTAGTTAAATTTTTTTAATCCGTTTAATGAATTTTTGGAATTCGTTTTGTTTATTCGTATTCGAATCGAAGCCACCCATGATGCAGAGGAGGAGAACAGGGAAAGTAGAAGCCGCCCATGATGCCAAGGAGGAGGGCAGGGGAAGGAGAAACTGGCATAGATGGGGTGAGTGCTCCAGTGCGCGGTTTGCCGCCCACTCCAAAAACTTTTTGCCACCAGCCGCCACTGCTATTTACTAATGCTAGTAGTATCAGGATTAAATATAGTTAATGTTGATTGAGAGAGTTTATTTCTGCTTTATTAAGGTAGCAGGCAAGGAAGATGCAGGACTTTTTGGTATTCAGAGCAACCCCTCCAACAGATTTGGGCTACTCTTCTCCTCTCCTCTCAATAAACTATCTGTATCATTTGCAACAATAACCTGTCTGTGATGACTGAAGCTGTACATATAGCTTGCAACTGTTCCTGATTTCGAGGGACTATCCCTGATTTGGAACAAAGTCCCTCTGTCCCTTTTTCTTCCTCAGTTGTCGCTTAATGTGGTCTGATCTATATAGTTGTATATAAAATGCACTTTTTATCTTTCAAAAAGTGTTTCCCAGTGCTAAACCTTTCATCCAATTTCTAAATTGCTGCATTTGTAAATTTCAAAAGCCACTAAAAAGAAATAGCAGTGGTAAAAAAGCACTTGTGGGTTTAACTAATCATTTTTTTGTTAAATAATTCTCCTTTAAGGGGGTGTGGAAGGGGGTGTGTCCTATGCCTACATACTTTAGCTAACAGGTGTCCCTCAATCCCATTTTAAAAGCTTTGGGAGGTATGTGTACAGACAGTGTCATTCATCATCATTCAAGTAAAAAATTATAGTTTTTTATTTGTGTGGACTCCTAACCTCATGGTGGTAATGTCCCCTGAAAATGGACTGTGCTGATTTAGGCTGCAACTGGGGTCAGTTGCTATAAGGGCTAAAGCAGGTATGTGCTGGAAAGCTGGGAAGAATGGTTAGGCCAGACCTACATTCTAGTAAAACAAGAAACGGCTGCACACCCACATAATCGATCCAACGTAATATTTTTTTAGAACAAAATATAAATCATGACAGGAACAACGGAGAGGTGACGCGTTTCACATTGCAATAATGCTCCTTCAAGCAATCTTGCAGTGTGAAACGCGTCACCTCTCCGTGCGAAGATATTTGCTCATCTGTAGCTAAATATGAGCCAATCTCAGATGGGATTAGAAAAACACAAGTGTCAACTAACACTGTACCTTCATGTGCACATCCAAATTTCCAGGCGTCACAGTTGGAGGCCCCGTCAGTGAGTAATCAATAGCTGCCACTTTATCAAGTTTTACTGAAACTAAAAACAAAAATGTTTTCTATTAGATATGTGCACTGCGAAAAATGTGTTTGTTTTTGTTTTCGTTTCATTCGTTTTCATTTTTTTCCGTAAATTCGGAATTCGGAAATTTGAAAATTAGTAAATGTAATGAATACGAATTTATCTGAAGTTACGAATTATCCGAAATAAAGAATGCAGTATCTAAACAAATGGAACAGAATGAAATAATAATAAATACTAATACGTTTTTATTTATTATTATTAATTCGTTATGTTCCATTCGTTTAGATGCGGCATTCGTTATTACGGATAATTCGTAACTTTGGATAAATTCGTATTTGTTACGTTCACTAACAGCCAAATTTGAAAGGAAATTCCAATACCTATAATTTAATAGTTAGTAATAGTTAAGTTATTATTAGTTAGTTATTATTTCAGATTTTAGAATTTTCGGGTTTTTGAATTTTTGGATTTTCGTATTTATTTTCAGGTTTTCATTCTTTAGAATTTTGGGATTTTCATTCTTATTTTTGGATAATTTGAAAACATCAGAGATTCGGATATTTCCAAATTAACGAATTTGTCTAAATTCGCTAAAATATGAATTTGGAACTAAACAAATTTCACCTGTCTATTTTCTATCAGAATTATCAGAAGAAAAAAATCTAGTTGAACAATAAAGTCTTCGGACTCCTATAAGCTAAATGGTTAGCGCTTCCACCTAGCAGCACAAGGGTCGTCAGTTCGAATACAAACCATGGCACTACCCAGGTAGAGTTTGCATGTCCTCCCTGTGACTGTGTGGGCTTCCTCCGGGTACTCCGGTTTCCTCCCACACTCCAAAGACATGCTGGTAGGTTAATTGGCTGATGTGAATGTACAATACATATGTAAAACACGGCATAAATTGACGGCTCTATATAAGTACCTGTAATAAAAAAGATTTTTTAATTTGGCACTATCTTTGGCCTATTACGGAATTCCATCTGAAAAAAATAGAACATGTTCTATATTTAAACTCCGATGGAATTCATCGGAATTTCTCCGATGGGGCACACACACGGTAGGAATTTCCGATGGAAAAAGTCAGTCGGACTTTTTCCATTGGAAATTCCTATCGTGTGTACAAGGCATACTGTAACACTTATATTTTAACTAATATCTTTGTCACTACTGGGGCTTTTCCTAGGGCTCCAGGAGCTGTCTTTCCAAAACCACAAAACAAATGTAATTCCTGTAATTAATAGTGCCTCATATTTCACAATAGACAATCAAGAACTTTACCATAAACACAAGCGTCTGGACCCAATGATCAACCACAAGTGTCAATAGATGCTTATTCTTTCTTACTTTAAAGTCTAAAGCCCTGTACACACGATCGGATTTCCTATGGTTTTTGAACTGATGGATTTTTCCATCGGAAAACCGATGAAGCTGACTTCCATCAGTCTTGCCTACACACCATCAGTCAAAAAACAGACCGTTCCAAACACGGTGACGTAAAACACTCCGATGAGCCGAGAAAAATTAAGTTCAATGCTTCTGAGCATGCGTCGACTTTATTCTGAGCATGCGTGGGTTTTTTAACCAATGGACTTTTTTATCCATCGGAAAAATTTAAAAGATGTTCTTTTTTTTGACACTGATGGAAAAAAGACCGATGGGGCCCATACACGATCGGTTTGTCCGATGAAAAAAATCCATCGGACTGTTTTCATTGGTAAAACCGATCGTGTGTACGCAGCTTCAGTTGAGGTAATTTTTTTAACGAGAAATGTCCTTTGTGCTGGTGCTTGGCTGTGCTAGTTGAAATCTGAAGTCCTCTTCCATTATTTCAAGAATAATTCACCATGCAATGAATGCTAGACAAATAATTGAATTATTGCATTTGAAGTGTATGTCTAAATATAAGACTCCGTTCACAGCTATGCAGTTTGCTTTTGAGAGTTTCTGCAGTGCTTTTTGCGGGGTTTTTTTACAGCAATTTTGCCGTGTTTTTGACGCGATTTGTGGATGGCATTTTTTATGTTTTTTTTGGGGGGAAATTTTGTTGTTTGGCAGATTAAAAAATGTAAAAAGCTGCAAAATCTGAGAAAAATCGTGGTAAAAGCGCACTACATGCTTTTCTGCAGCTTCTCCATTAAAGTCTATTGAACCAAAAAAAGCATCGCTTTGCATTTGAAAACCCGACCCTTTCCAAAAAACACAGAGGCACAAAAATGCATTGATGTGAACGTGTTCCATAAAAACCTATGTTAAAAATAATGTCCTGCATTTCTGCAAAAAGCATGAAAAAATGTATTGGCATGGATGGAGCATTATGCCACGTACACACGACCGTTTTTAATGTCATTGAATAAAACTGCATTTTTCTCGACGTGATTCTTCTCAAGCCTGCCTTGCCTACACACTATCGTGGAAAAAAATGCTCGAGTAAAGCGCGGTGACGTACAACACGTACGACAGCACTATAAAGGGGAAGTTCCATTCGGATGGCGCCACCCTTCATGTTAGTAAAGTTTGTTGAGAGATGATTCGCGCTTTTCAGACTCGTGCTTTTCAGTCCGTTACAGCGTGACAAATGTGATATCTCCATTACGAACGTTAGTTTTACCAGAACGAGCGCGCCCGTCTCATACTTGATTCTGAGCATGCGCATATTTTTTCACGTGGTAAAGCCTACACACGGCTGTTTTTCATGACGAGAAAAACGACGATGTCAAAAACGACGAGAAAAATTAGAGCATGTTCCAATTTTTTCATGCCCATTTTTCACGTCGTGAAAAATGCTCTGAAGCCCACACACAATCATTTTTAATGACCATTTTAAAAAATTGCATTTTTCTCGTCATTAAAAACAATCGTGTGTACGCGGCATTATGCTAATGTTAATTTTGTCGACTAAAATATTTCCGTCGACTAAATTAATTCTATTTTAGTCAACTAAAACAACTCAGATGACAAAAATATGACTAAAACTAAAATGGCATGTTAATCAAAAGACTAAAATACGACTAAAACTAAAATTACATTATAGTCAAAAGACTATGACTAAAACTAAATTTGACGTCAAAATTAACACTGCACTACCACATATCAATAAGTAGGGGACATCTACTAAGCTGCTGAAAGAAAAAAAAAAAAAAAGAAAAAGGCTTTTCTTATTTATTTTTTTCTTAATTTTTTAATGTGGGTAATATATTCAGGTAATATGTGAAATGGCATAACAGCTGATAGAGTTTTCAGTTTTTGGGTTTTTTATATTTTCAAGTTGCACTTCTGTTTGTCAAAAAGCAATATTTTTGTTTGTTTATGAAACTTGGTTTTATTTGTATAGACCAGTGATGGCGAACCTTGGCACCCCAGATGTTTTGGAACTACATTTCCCATGATGCTCATCTACACTGCAGAGTGCATGGGCATCATGGGAAATGTAGTTCCAAAACATCTGGGGTGCCAAGGTTCGCCATCACTGGTATAGACGTTTTATATGTTCAAACCTTAAGAGCCCATTTACACAGGGGTGTCTTTGGATCCGACTCCAAATCGCCCCTAGTCGCCTCAGGTCGCGCTGGCTGAAGAAATCAATGTAAGTTAATGGAGCCGTCCTTATGCACACTACTGCAGTCGACTTCAAAAAAGGTTCCTGTACTACTTCAATCGGACTCCTAGGCGACCTGTAACCATTCATTTCAATGGGAGTCGCCTCTCACTGTCTTAATAGGAGCGACTCTCCAGGAAGAAAACATACATTTCTCAGGCAAACCTCTCCCTCCCCCCTCCCTCCCACAGAGCTGATTCTTGTTTGATTGGCCACTGGAATGTCTCCTGTCCTGCAGGCAACTTGGAGTTGCCTTGTAAATAGCTCCAGGTCGTGCTGTGATTCATTCTCAAGTCGTGTCCAAGTTGCCTTGTAAAGTCGTGCTGGAAGTCGTGTTGCCCCTGTGTGAATGGGCTCTGATACCATAAATAATAATATGTTATTCGATTTTTACCCCATGTTTTGGCAATTCTAAACAAATAACGCATTCAAATGTAACTAAAACCATTTGATTTTAGTCGACTAAAATGTACTGGAGTTTTTAGTCTAAAGCTAAAACAATTCAGATGACTAAAATACGACTAAAACTAAAATGGCATTTTTGTTGAAAGACTAAAATACGACTAAAACTAAAATGGCATATTAGTCAAAAAGATTATGACTAAAACTAAATTGAAAATTGATGTCAAAATTAACACGGCCTTATGCAACTTTACGCCTAAACCTTTCTCCTACCCTTTAAAACATGTCCCAGCATTACTTTTTCTTTTACTTAGCTTCTATAGCAAGAAACCGCTTTTATTACTTCCTGTGATGTCATCATCAGGCTTGTAAAATTCTCGCAAGGGAAGCTGGGATGTAAGTTCTTACTGATGTAGGCACTCCCCCTGAACTACATCTCCCAAGAGTCTTTTCCCTATGCACAGTGTATGGGCAGGCTCTTAGAAATCAAGGCAGCTGCTTTGTGTGTCTTAGACAGGAATCAATGTATGTATGTAGCGAGGCACAGAGGAGAGATATAAATGGAGATTAGATGTCCAGCAGGCAAGGCTGGCACTGACTGAGATTTTAGCAGTGGTGGCTGTGCCCATCAATTGCAGCCACTGTGCCCATCCAACGCAGCCACTGTGCCCATCAATTGCAGCCACTGTGCCCCTCCATTGCAGCCACTGTGCCCCTCCATTGCAGCCACTGTGCCCCTCCATTGCAGCCACTGTGCCCCTCCATTGCAGCCACTGTGCCCATCCATTGCAGCCACTGTGCCCATCCAATGCTGCCACTGTGCCCATCCAATGCTGCCACTGTGCCCATCCAATGCTTCCACTGTGCCATCCAATGCTGCCACTGTGCCATCCAATGCTGCCACTGTGCCCATCAAATGTTCCCACTCTGCCCATCGAATGCCGCCACTGTGATCCCCCTACCCTGCCCACTCGCAGTCTGCCCGGCACTTACCCTGTCTCGGTGGGGAAGCGGGTGACAGGGAGCGGTGTCCTCCATGGGTCTTCTCCGCTTCTCCTCTCCTCCCGTCCTCTCCTATAGGCGATTGGACGCCTGATAGGTGTCCAATCACAGCGCCTAATGTTTCAGCCAATCAGGTAACGGGTAACAGACCCGAGCACCTGATTGGCGGAGAGGCGGTTTAATGTTAGAACAGCAAATATTCATTCGCTGTTCTAACATACCTGGGTGAACTGCAAGCATGGCGCTCGCAGGTCACCGTTTTTGCCACCTATTAGAGTCTATTGTTCTAATCAGGTGCTTCAAAAACACCCCTCGCCGCTGTAATTCAGGCGTCCGAAAAGGGGCCTGGCGTCTGACTAGGGGGTGTCATCGTTGGCCGTAGATAGATTCATGCTATGCACGAAACTATCCATTGGTCATAGGGGGGGGGGGGGTGGCAGGAGAGAGGGGGCGGTGCCCATGCGCCCTTATGGACACACTGCCACTGGATATTAGTGCAGCAAAAGCACTGTGCTGTCAACCCAAATAGGCAGTTAGATGTTCACTTGATTTCTGGCAGATCAACTAGTATTTTTCTGCATTTGCACCACTTCTGTACTTATTTTACCTTACATACATTTTAATAACAATGACTACACATGACCGTCTACTTACCTGGAAGGCTCTGCAAAACAGGCTGCAGATGATTATTTACTGCATCAATAACCTGTGGACATATCTAAAAGAAGATATATGTTAGCATAACTGAATTTAGTAAGAGTAAAGTGAATCTGTTGCAAACTGGGTAACTCAAAATGATGTGAAAAAAAAAGTACAGAAAAAAAGTACAGACCACTTGTCAAGATGATTTGTAGATCCAGAGATTAGGGATGAGAGAATCGGGCAAAGTTGGGTTTGCAGGAGGTTCAATGTACTCAGGAAAACATCTGCAAAACTCTAGCAGGGTTTTTTTTTTTCTACAGACAACAGTAATGCCTTGTACACACGATCGGATTTCCGATGGAATAAAATCCGATGGAACTTTCCGTCGGAATTCCGATGAAGCTGACTTCCATCAGTCTTGCCTACACACCATCAGACAAAATTCCAACCGTCCAAAACGCGGTGACGTAAAACGCTCCGACGAGCCGAGAAAAATTAAGTTCAATGCTTCTGAGCATGCGTCGACTTGATTCTGAGCATGCGTGGGTTTTTTCTCCGTTGGAGTTCCACACAGACGATCGGAATTTCCTATCGTTTTTTTTTTCCATTGGAAAAATTTAAAATATGTTCTATTTCAACACCGATGGAAAAAAGTCCGATGGGGCCCACACACGATCGTTTTTTCCGATGAAAAAAGTCCATCGGAAAAAACGATCGTGTGTACAGGGCATTAGGAATCTGTAAATTAACTATTGTAGCCTTACTGCTGCTAAATGACAGATCCCTGCTAGCCTGTGTTTCTCAACAAACTCATCTAGGCCTGGTTCGCACTGACGCAGCGTGGAATTTGCAGCGGATTCTGTGCGGTTTCCGCACCACATCAAAATCTCACCCCGTTCATGCGATCCACTGCAGGTGCATATGTTAAGTTAATAATGGTTTACAAAATGCAGTATGATTTGCAGAATCGGTCAATCACCGATTTTGGTGAGGCAAATAAAAAGTCCTGCACAATTTTAATGCGGATGTAGTGCGATTTGAGCTATACAGAATGAATGGCTCAAATCTCACTTCTGCAGAATCGCATGTGATTTGAACAGGAATGCGGTGCAATTTCTGTCCAAATTACATGCGGTTCCTGCAGTGTGAACTGGGTCTTAGCTTAGCAGTACCACTTCTAGATGACAGATTTCTGCCGGGTTGTTTGTAAAGTAATGGGCCAGGGATCCTGGGTGGCATCATAGATCATAATGAGTGGCGGCCAAATATGCTGATCTGCTACAATGACAGAGGACCCGCCCTACCCAACGATCTTCACAAATGACAGATCTCCTCTATGCAGTGCTTAAATGTAAACACAGCAGTGGGGATCCTGGGTGACATCATTCAGCAAAAAATGGTCATGACCATATTCGGTCATTGACATCACCCAGAATCCCAGATGGCTTGTTTACAAACAGAAGACAACAGGGATCTGTCATGTCCTTTAGTGCTGGTATTGCTATCACCCTGGAATGACCAGACTTCTGGCTACATCAGATGGGCATTCAGGCTGGTGGACAAACTTGCCCTGTTAACCCAACTGCCCCATTACCTGTTGCTAAACTACCTGCTAGCAGACTGGGTTTTGATTGAACCCATATTCAAGCCGAATCTAAAGCTCATCCCAAGTTTGCAACCAGAAACAAAGGAAATGGAACAAAGGTTGACAAGAACATCCAAAACTCAACCAAGTTGAGAATTATAGCAGGGAGATCTCAGTGTTAAAGTAACCAAGATATATAGGAGACCAGGGGTTAATAAGACCATCACACTCCACCTATAACTAAAATATTGCTTTGGGGCTGGCAATTTGATTTCAGTTTAGTGACTACTGAAATAAAACCTGTTGCAAGAAAAATACAGGAGTTTGTTGAAGTTTTGAAAGGATGGGAGCGCCACGCCAGTTTGTATAGCCTTTTTAAAAGATTTAAATTTTTTAAACACATTTTGGAAGCTCAGCACTCCCTCTTCTTCAGGGCTAAAAACAGAATGATGCAGGTACTTGAATTGCCATTTCCAATCCAAGTGCCTGCATCATCCTGTCTTTAGCCCTGATAAAGGGGAAGTGCTGAGCCGACGAAATGCGTTGGGCAATAATAATAAAAAAAGTATATACAAGCCTGTGTGGCACTCCTATCCTTAAAAAACTTCAACTCCTCTGGGGGCCCAGAAAGACCCCACAGTTACTGGCGAGAAGCCTCTAGGATCACAAACCACCCATCACTTTAAAATGCATCTGCATACGTTTCAGTGCTCCTCAATCACAAAGAAGAATAATACAGGGGCTTAGAATGAAGACTTTCTTTTGAAAATGCTAATTGCCTACTTGTCTCTGCTTTCGATGCCCTCCCAATCACTGATGTAGAAAAAGCATGCAGCTCGGAGCTCCTTATTTACATATATATTCCAGGGTAACATCACATTAAGCATTGAAGCCAGCGGATAATCATGGCAGCCAGGCAGCTATCTTTTTCACTTGGAGAGGTCAGCAATGGTTGTCTCCATTTTTCCCAACGCCGGCTTGCTTGAGTATTCTATTTGCTTCTGAATTACTTCACTTTCCACAAAGCATGTTTAGTTATTAAATAAGCCTGCTTATGTCTCTTGATATTCACTCATTCATTCATAATTGTATAAAATAAACATCTGCATATACAGAAGGAGGAATACACAATGGTAATAATCTTACATTTATCTTATGCCGTGTACACACGACCATTTTTCTCGTCAGGAAAAATGCCATTTTTTCTCTTTGACGAGAAAAACGACCGTGTGTGGGCTTTTGATCATTTTTCCAGACGAGAAAAACTGCATCAATCACGACGAGAAAAATTAGAACATGCTCTAATTTTTCTCGTCGTGATTCACGGCATTTTTTTCCGCTGCAGTTTTCCCATAGGGAACACACGGTCGTTTTTCTCGACCAAGAGAAAACATTTTGGGAAAAGCGGCCGTGTGTAGGGGAACAAGCCGTTCCTCATTTTTCCCATCGATTTTCTCGACAGTGTTTTCACCATCTAGAAAATCGATCGTGTGTACGCGGCATTAGAAGCAGAAAAGGCTGTAAGTCAGGGATATGCAATTAGCGGACCTCCAGCTGTTGCAAAACTACAAGTCCCATCATACCTCTGCCTCAAGGTGTCATGCTTGCTGCTGTCAGAGTCTCGCTATGCCTCATGGGACTTGTAGTTTGGCAACAGCTGGAGGTCCGCTAATTGCATATCCCTGCTGTAAGTGGTAATAATATAAATACCTGATTTTGCATAGTTTCCCTTAGGGATGATGAAATGGCGTCATCAAAGAGGTTAACAAGCCAGCTAGAATATCACAGAAAAAAAAAAAAAAAGTAAAAAAGACAGTACAGTAAAACCTTGTAGTCTTGTGCAATTCGTTTTGTAACGAATCGAAATTCGTACGAATTTAGCAACATTCGGAAGCATTCAAATTTCCGAACAAAGCAATTACGAATAAAACTGAATCCAAAATAAATTAGATCGCAAATAACGAATGCCCCCGGCATAATTTGTTACGAAAAAAGTTACAAATCCATTCGAAGCACAATAACACTCTGCTCTGCTCTCTGCTCCTCCCTCACCGTGCTGAACTCCCTCTCAAAATGGTGTACAGGGGCGGAGGCTATAGCCACATGTCAAAAACGAAAGTAAAATACGAGATTTCGAATCGTTACAAATAACCGTGATGTATTTAGAAAAGTACGAATCCATTCGAAGCACATTAGGCATAATAGGAAGCGCCATTGTGAGAGAGACACGGAAAATTACGAATCAACGAACCAAAAAAAAGTTACGAATGTACAAATCCATTCGAAGCATGTTAGGCAGCGCCATTGTGAGAGAGACACGAAAATTACGAATCAACGAACCAAAAAAAAGTTACGAAAGTAGGAGTTGTGTCCAGAATCAACGAAAAACAATGTACTCTACCGAAAGTACGAATTATAAATCAACTAAAAATAAGGCTTACATTAATACGAATCATTCTGATTTAACGAAAAATGACGCTTACAAAGATAGGAATTAGTGCGAATACGAAAAATCCAGTTTAGCAAAATTACGAATGATTACGAATCCACAGGACCGAAAAGAAAAGAAACTAAACAAAACAAAACATTTTTTCCGTTGTGCACAAGTCTAAAACCTTGGTTTGAGAGTAACTTGGTTTGAGAGTGTTTTGCAAGACAAGCAACATTTTTAAATACATTTTGACTTGCTATACAAGCGATATCTTGATATAAGAGTAGCGTCATGTCACAACTAAGTATAAAAGAGAAGAGAGGCGCCTCTAAGTGTAGCAATATGGTTACATTTAATGTTGCTACACTTAGAGGCGCCTCTCTTCTCTTTTATACTCTGTAGCTCCTGCTGGATTTTGCTTCTAATCCCCTTGTGGAGGCTTCCATTTGTGGATGGACATTTTATGGTTACACAACCTATCACATTGCTATAATCTTTTTATATGGACTATAAACTGAAGGACTTATGAATAAATGGTTGCGGAACGAATCATCTGAATTTCCATTATTTCTGATGGGGAAATTTGCTTTGATATACAAGTGCTTTGGATTACAAGCATGTTTCCGGAACAAATTATGCTCACAATCCAAGGTTTTACTGTATATGTTAGTTACTTCTATGATCAGCTGTAGATTTTATACATTTTAGATCTCAAATCCAGACTATACACAAATTGTCTAAAAGAAAGGGGCATTGTATTCTTGAATCTTGGTGTGCTCCGTGTATTTACTTCAGATCTGTGCATTAATCCAGAATGTATCAAATCCTGCACTTTATCTCTGCAGGAGTTTCCTGGAATAAAGACCGGTCACTGTTGCTGCTCTCCCTCTATGTGCAGGGTGACTGGTCTTGTATCCGCCCCCTCCTGTAGTTTTCTGCAGGCAGCCTGTAGTGGGTGGAATTGCTGGGTCCCTCCCGCAGCTCTGCTTTCTGCACAAGTTATGTACAGTACATTGATGATGTCACTGCTACTTCTTCAAGGTTATATCCAGTGGCGGCTCATCCATTGGAGCGCACAAGCGCCGCCCCCCCCATTCATGCGTCCGGCACCCTGATCTGCATACAGGGTGCCTGATGCATGGATTCCAATAGGGGGGGGGGCTTTGAAGCACGTTTTTCTCGACGTTATTCGTCGTGATTCCTCTCAAGCCTGCCTTGCCTACACACGTTCAGGAAAAAAAATGCTTGAGCAAAGCGCGGTGGCGTACAACACATACAACGGCACTATAAAGGGGAAGTTCCATTCGGATGGCGCCACCCTTTGGGCTGCTTTTGCTGATCCTTGTGTTAGTAAAGTTTGTTGAGAGACGATTCACGCTTTTCAGCCTCATGCTTTTCAGTCCGTTACAGCGTGACGAATGTGCTATCTCCATTACAAACTGTAGTTTTACCAGAACGAGCGCTCCCGTCTCATACTTGATTCTGAGCATGCGCATTTTTTTTCTCCTCGGAAAAGCATACACATGAGCGTTTTTCACAACCAATCTAAAAAAATGGCAGTTTTCTCGTCATGAAAAATGGTCGTGTGTATGCAGCATTAATAGGCTTCAAAAAATGGTGGTCTCCAAATATTCGCTATTTTCTCACTAAATGTTCTCCTGGGCTAATCAGGAAGCGGATCGTGAGACCCATTTCCCAATTGCCTTAACGGAGAGGCCTCCTGAAGCAAGGTTTTACCGCACCAGGTGACACCAACCCTTGTGATGCCAGTGTTAATCCTTGCTATGCGCACTATATTGTGAACAAGCTTTTATTGGAAATAGAGAGAAATAACTTACTCAAAGGTGTCTGTGAAG
The DNA here is from genome assembly GCA_029206835.1 of Rana muscosa. Classification (NCBI taxonomy): domain Eukaryota; kingdom Metazoa; phylum Chordata; class Amphibia; order Anura; family Ranidae; genus Rana; species Rana muscosa. Next base: position 52,263,643 of record CM055128.1, on the reverse strand, counting down.
TGTACTTTCATGTCTCCAATGTTCGCACTACAGCCGGAGGTGGACACTGTTGGCCTTCCAGACCCATCACTTCCTAAACTCAGCCCAACAGAAATGGATATTCGCAGAACCTGCAAATCGAAGTCACCGCTGTCTGATCTATTGGAGGGAAACAGTAAAATATGGATAAAGCTTCTGTTTAAAGGAAATTACTTTTTCCAGTATTTTCTAGTTTGAAATGTAAAGGAGATCAGCTTGCTGTAAATAATGTTATAAGTGTTTTTTGAATTTTCTAAAAATGTTGTTTTTGTATATAGTGTGTTATATTATATTTATACATGTATGCACTCAGGGACCTTTATTATTCTTGGGTTAGCTAATGCCAATACTTTTAACCCTGTTTCCATCAGTAAGGCCACTTTCACACTGAGGCGCTTGAAATACTGCCAGTAAAACACTGAACGCTTTTGAAGCATTTTTCAGGCGCTTTTGAAGCACTTTCAATTCATTTCAATGGAGAGGGGTGTTTTTTCAGCGCACTGCCCCAGTGTGAAAGGATTCGTTGATTTTAATGGAAATAAGTTTTCAGGCGCTTTTTTTAGCGTGAAAGCGCCTGAAAAGCGCCTCAGTGTGAAAGTGATCTTAGGTTACTTTCACACCGAGGCGCTTGAAAAACTGCCAGTAAAACACTGAGCGCTTTTGAAGCGCTTTTCAGGCTCTTTTGAATCGCTTTCAATTCATTTCAATGGAGAGGGGCGTTTTTTCAGCGCACTGCCCCAGTTTGAAAGGATTCATTGATTTTAATGGAAATAAGTTTTCAGGTCCTTTTTTTAGCGTGAAAGCGCCTGAAAAGCCCCTCAGTGTGAAAGTGGTCTTAAGGTTTGGTTTAGCATTGCTGCAGTATAGTTTATTACCATAATATAGGTCAGCGTTCCCCCTATTTAGTTCAGCATTGAACCACTTTGCCTCTCACACCTGTTCACCTCCTATGGACCACAGCAATTTTAAAATTTTTGCTATGGATCTGTTTATTCAGCAATTACTTTATCATTACTAAAGGTAACACGGTAATACATATATTGTTTCTTTAACCAACTCAGCTCCAAAAGGATTTACACCCTTCATGACTTTGCTACTCCACACTGAGCTACTTTAACTGGTAATTGCGGCGCGGTCATGAAAAATTTTTGCAAATGAAATTTTTTGCATTTTTTCACACAAATAGAGATTTATTTTGATGGTATTTGATCACCGCTTTTTTCTTTTTTTCTTTTTTGCGATATAAACCAAAATAGATTGAAAATTTTGAAAAAAAATAATTATATTATCTACATATCCAATAAAAATCAAATTTTGGCATAAATTTTGGCCAAAATGTATTCTGCTACATGCCTTTGGTAAAAAAAACAAAATCCCAATAGGTGTATATTAACCACTTCAGCCCCGGAAGGATTTTCCCCCTTAACTGCTTGCCGACCAGCGCACGACGACATACGTTGGCAGACTGGCACGGACAGGCAGATGGGCGTATATATATGTCCCCCTTTAAGAAGCGGCATTGTGGACGCGCCGTGAGCTCCGTGAGTCCGGCCGCGGGTCCCGCGGACTCGATGATACCCGCGATCGTCTCACGGAGGGGAAGAACGGGGAAATGCTGATGTAAACAAGCATTTCCCCATTCTTCCTAGTGACAGGACACTGATCACAGCTCCTTGTGATCGGGAGCGGTGATCACTGTAGTGTCACACACAGCCCATCCCCCCTACAGTTAGAATCACTCCCTAGGAGTGGCCCGTATTCACTACCGTATTGGACAGAGAATTAAAACCACCACTAGATGGCACTGCTCAGCAATGGGAACTGCACAAGGAAAAAAAAAAAAAATCGGTGGATTAACCATTAATGTTTGGATTAGCTGATATTATGCAGTAGTATCGTAATCATTTTATTCTCCAATGTCTTATATCTAGGTAAACCTTCACTTTTACACCTATGGAAATAAAAAACATAGTTCAAATCAAAAAAAAAAAAAAAAAAGAATCACTCCCTAGGACACACTTAACCCCTTCAGCGCCCCCTACAGGTTAACCCCTTCACTGCCAGTGTAATTTTTACAGTACTCAGTGCATTTTTATAGCACTGGTCGCTGTAAAAATGACAATGGTTCCAAAATGGTATCAAAAGTGTCCGATGTGTCCGCCATAATGTCGCAGTCACGATAAAAATCACTGATCGCCGGCATTACTAGTAAAAAAAAAAAAAATTAATAAAAATGCCATAAATCTATCCCCTATTTTGTAGACGCTATAACTTTTGCGCAAACCAATCAATAAAGGCTTATTGCAATTTTTTTTTACCAAAAATATGTTGAAGAATATGTATTGGCCTAAACTAAGGAAAAATATTTTTTTTTATATATTTTTTGGGGATATTTATTATAGCAAAAAGTAAAAAATATTGTGTTTTTTTTTTTTCAAAATTGTTGCTATTTTTTTGTTTATAGCGCAAAAAAAAAAAAACGCAGAGGTGATCAAATACCACCAAAAGAAAGCTCTATTTGTGGGGAAAAAAAAAGGATGTCAATTTTGTTTGGGAGCCACGTTGCACTTATCAGTTAAAGCGACGCAGTGCCGAATCGCAAAAAGTGGCCTGGTCTTTGGCCAGCCAAATGGTCCGGGTCTTAAGTGGTTAATGACCAGACCATTTTTTGCGATATTGCACTGCGTTATTTTTAACTGACAATTGTGCGACGTTGTACCCAAACAAAATTGATGTTCTTTTTTTCCCCCCACAAATAGAGTTTTCTTTTGGTAGTATTTGATCACCTCTGCGGTTTTAATCTTTTGCGCTATAAACAAAAAAAGACAGACAATTTTGAAATCAAAACAATATTTTTTACTTTTTGCTATAATCATTGTTAATTTTGGCAGCAAATTTCGATTCAGTTTTAGTCTTAGTCTGAGGACTAAAATGGCATTTTAGTTTTAGTCTCATTTTAGTCATCTGCAATTGTTTTAGTTTTAGTTGTATTTAGTCGACTAAATCTCCAGTATATTTTAGTTGACTAAAATAATTTTAGTCGACTAAAACTCATTTTAGTCGACTAAAACTCATTTTAGTCATCTAAAATCTAATGGGTGTAGTTAAATTGTAATGCATTATTTAAGCATTTCTGTACAATTTCCAAACTCATATACTGATGGAGTAAAAAATCGAATATTTTATTATTTATGTTATTGAAGTATGAACAAGCACTACAGACCAGTGTTAATTTTGACATCAAATTTCAATTTAGTTTTAGTCTCATGACTAAAATGGCATTTTAGTTTTAGTCGTATTTTAGTCATCTCAATTGTTTTAGTTTTTAGTAGACTAAAGTGGTATTAAGTTAGTAGACTAAAATGTTTTAGTCGACAAAATTAACACTGGCTATAATACATATCCAATATAAAAATGTAAAAAAACTAATTTCTTCATCAGTTTAGGCCAATATGTATTCTACATATTTTTGGTAAAAAAGAATCGCAGTACACGTATATTGATTGGTTTGCGTAAAAGTTATAGCGTCTACAAAATAGGGGATAGATTTATGGCATTTTTATTATTATTTTTTTTACTAGTAATGGCCGTGATCAGTGATTTTTAGTGGGACTGCGACATTGAGGCAGACAGATCAGACACTTTTGGCACTTTTTTGGGACCAGTGACATTATTACGGTGATCAGAGCTAAAAATATCCACTGATCACTGTATAAATGACACTGGCAGGGAAGGGGTTACCACTAGGGGGCGATCAAAAGGCTAAGTGTGTCCTAGGGAGGTGTTTCTAACTGTGGGGGCAGTGGACTGACTGGGAGTAGAGAGAGAGATCGCTGTTCCTGATCACTAGGAACAGACAATCTCACTGTACTCTCCTGTCAGAACGGGGATTTGCTTTTGTTACATCGGCAGATCCCCATTCTGCCTCTCTGAGGAGCGATCGTGGGTGGCCAGTGGACATTGCGGCCGGACCCTTGCATATGGGTACAGTGTTGCATGACTGAGTAATTATCATTCATAGGGCGTCAGCACTGAAAGCTGAAAAATGGCCTGGGCAGGAAGGGGGTGAAAGAGCCCAGTATTGAGGTGGTTAAAGAGGAGCTCCAGTCTCCCCCCAAAAAATTAAAATTAAATACTGTAGCTGCTGAGTTTAATATAAGGACACTTACCTTCCCCTGAATCCAGCACTGTCCTCACCCAGGCCAATTCTTCAATTGTCTCAGGTCCAGGTGCTGCCATTTTTACTAAGGGAAACCAGCAGTGAAGCCTTGCGGCGTCACAGCCAGCTTCCAACTGCCCATGCATGAGCTGCTCTGTGCTTTGTGAATGGTCCCGCAGTCTTCTGTGATGTGTCCCAGAAGGCTGTGAGGGAAGGAGGGGGCCGAACTTCCGCTCAGATTTCCCCCCCAAAAATAAATAAAGTGCTAAATGTAAAGGTGGAAGGGTGGAGGAGGAGGAGGAAGAGCAGAACTTCCCCTTTTGGGTGAAGTTCCACTTTAGATAGAAGGCAAGGAGGTTGGAACATCCGTTTTTATTGCTCTCTGAGTCTTCCTCTCTCAGTGACAACCACACCTTCCTTTTCTTGCTTGTGTCATCAGGACACGATATAAGGGGAAATTACCCCCAAAAGGGTTATAGACAGCCCTGACTTTTAACCACTCTGTTCAACACTAGACTGATGCCGTGTACACAAGGGAAAGCCTCCGTCTGAATTTCCGACGGAAAAATAGAGAACCTGCTCTCTTATGCCCCGTACACACGATCGTTTTTCATGCCGTTAAAACTGCCATTTTAAAAAATGGCCCTGAAAAATGATCGTGTGTAGGCTCCAGAGCATTTTTAACGACGTGAAAAATGGCCATTAAAAATTCCGGACATGCTCTCTTTTTTCACGTCGTTTTTCATGTCGTTTTTTTTAACGACGTGAAAAACGATAGTGTGTATGCTTTAACGACGTGAAAAAAAACGCGCATGCTCAGAATCAAGTATGAGACAGGAGCGCTCGTTCTGGTAAAACTAGCGTTCGGAATGGAGATAGCACATTCATTACACAGTAACGGACTGAAAAGCGCGAATCCTCGCTCAACAAACTTTACTAACATGAAGGGTGGCGCCATTCGAACGGAACTTCCCCTTTATAGTGCCGTCGTACGTGTTGAACGTCACTGCGCTTTGCTTGATCGTTTTTTTTAATGATGGTGTGTACGCAAGGCAGGCTTGAGAGGAAACATGAAAAAAAAACGAGGAGAAAAACGTCGGTTTAAAAAATGACATTAAAAACGATCGTGTGTACGGGGCATGAGTCTGTTGGAAATTCCGACAGAAACAGTCCGATGGAGCATACACACGGTCGGAATATCCGACCAAAAGCTCCCATTGGACTTTTTCTGTCGGAAATTCCGACCGTATGTACGCGGCAAAACAGTTAAGACTAGAACCAGGATGTAAGTCACCTGGTATAAATGTGGGATACATTTAACAAATGGTTAATATAGAAAAGCATGAGAGTACAATGGGAATTTCAGTCCTTTGTATTGATCATATATCAGATGACAAGCTTCACTCCCCTTGTTGTCTATTAAGAGTGACATGCTTGGTGTTACTATACAATTCAGTTTCAGTTCAGAACAAGGGCAGGGATTTCTACTGAACTGGATATTCCTGTTAAGTTAGTGTACTTGAATTGCAATTAGAGTAAGTCAATCTCTTCTATAAAATCGATTCATATCTAATGCCCTGTACACACGATCGGAAATTTCCGATGGGATAAAATACGATGGAATTTTCCGTCAGAATTCCGTTAAAGCTGTCTTCCATCAGTCTTGCATACACACTGTCAAACAAAATTCCGACCGTCAAGAACGCGGTGACGTACAACACTACGACGAGCCGAGAAAAATTAAGTTCAATGCTTCTGAGCATACGTCGACTTGATTCCGACCATGCACGGATTGTTCTCCGACGGAGTTCCACACAGACAATCGGAATTTCCTATCCGAAAAAAATAAAACATGTTCTATTTCTAAACTCTGATGGAAAAAAGTCCGATGGGGCCCACACACGATCTGAATTTCCGATGAAAGAATTCCATCAGACTTTTTTCATCGGAAATTCCAATCGTGTGTACAAGGCATTAGGGATGAAATCTGCTCCACCATTGGTATTAGATATATTATCTTTGTATATCTGTAATTAACATTTTCTCATGATCCTAACACAGAAGTGAATTTCCAGCCAATTATTTTTTTTCTTTTAATAGTGTGAGGGGGTTAGCTCGGCAGCGGGTGTGTGTGACCCCCGGGATGGGCTCCCCACACAAAAACAGGCCCAGCAGACGGAGGTTGTGGTTTTCAAAATCAAAAAGGTGCCGTTTATTTTCTATTTACAGTGACAAAAACACAGCAAAGCAAAAGAAACAAACAAAATAAATCCTGGTCAACTTGACCTCTGACTAAACATACAGGTTTCCTAACTAACAACTGGGATCAGCCTAGTGCTGTCCTAGTCCCTGGTTTTAAATGTCCAAGCAAAATATAGCCACACAGGCTTTCTCTCACCGCACAGGGGTTCACTCTCCCTAGACAGTCCACACAGGTCTGCTTCCAGGCATGAGCTAACATCTAATGAAGCTGGGAGTTTCTTATAGAGGCCTAAATGAGCTGACAGGCTTCAGCTGGCCTCATCAACTCCCTGCCTGCACGACGCCCAGCCCTCTCCCTAGAGGTATGAGTCATCAATGAGCCCACTAGTCTCAGCTGGGCTTATACAACTCTCCACCTAGCTGTATAAATCGGCGTAAAGCCTGAATCTGGGCGAAATATATCTACCCCCCTGGATGCAACCAGGTGACTTTACCTTCCTGCTGTCACATACCCCCCCCTCTTGTTTTAACCTCGGGGTTGGAACACCAGCAATCAGGCATTCATGTACTCGAGACAAAGCATCCACATTCCCCATTTGAACGCCAGGGCGATGCTTTACTGTGAAGTTGAATTCCTGGAGGGCCAGGAACCACCTATTCACTCTTCTATTTGTTTCCTTGTTTTGAGCCATCCACTTTAACGGAGCGTGATCCGTAACCATGTCAAAGTGCCTACCTAGCAGGTAGTACCGAAGGGAATCTAGAGCCCACTTCACCGCTAAACACTCCTTTTCAACGGTGGCGTAATTTACCTCATGGGACTTCAACTTCCTGCTGAGGTAAATGACTGGGTGCTCTTCCCCGTTCCAGACCTGGGACAATACTGCTCCTAACCCCACATCTGACGCATCACTTTGTACGACAAAGTCTTTAGAGAAGTCGGGTGAGTACAACACTGGCTGGCTACATAAGGCTTGTTTCAAGAATTGGAATGCTGCCTCAGCCTCGGGGGTCCATTTAATCATGACCGACCCTTTCCCCTTCGTCAGGTTGGTTAGGGGCACAGCCTTAGAAGCAAAGTGGGGAATGAATCGCCGATAATACCCAGCGATTCCCAGAAAGGCTCGTACCTGCTTCTTGCTGTTGGGACGTGGCCAACTCTGGATGGCCTCGACTTTGTTGAGTTGGGGTTTTATTACTCCCCTCCCAATGGTGTACCCAAGATATTTGGCCTCCTCCTGCCCAATGGTACACTTCTTGGGGTTAGCCGTAAACCCTGCTTCCCGAACAGAGTCCAGGACTGCTTGCACTTTTGGCAGATGTGAGGCCCAATCTGTGCTATGGACAATTACGTCATCCAGGTAAGCCGCAGCATACTTCCGATGGGGCCTCAGCATCTGGTCCATTTTCCGCTGGAATGTGGCCGGCGCATTCTGTAACCCGAACGGCATTCTTTTATATTGGAACGCCCCGTCTGGGGTTACAAATGCGGTTTTCTCTTTGGCTGACTTGGCCAGGGGGATTTGCCAATACCCTTTTGTGAGGTCAAGAGTCGTCATGTATCGGGCTGTTCCCAGCCGGTCGATCAACTCATCTATACGTGGCATGGGGTAGGTGTCAAATTTTGTAACTTTGTTCAACTGACGAAAATCGTTACAAAATCGCCAGCTCCCATCCGGTTTAGGCACCAACACAATGGGACTAGACCAATCACTTTGGGACTCCTCTATCACCCCTAAGTTCAGCATTTTCTGTACTTCCTCCCGTATTGCCTCCCGTCGGGCCTCTGGGATCCGATAGGGTTTTAACTTCACCCTTTCACCGGGCGGGGTAATAATGTCATGCTCTACCCCAGATGTTTGTCCCGGCAGCTCAGAGAATACCTCCTTGTTGCGAAGCACAAACTCCTTAACCTCCTGTTGTTGGGGTTGTGACAAGGTGGCTGCGATTCCAACCTCAGGAATCACGCAACCAGTTTGAGCTGGTGACCAAGTGTCTGCGACTAGGGACTCTCTATCCCTCCAGGCTTTCAACAGATTAACGTGATAGATCTGTTCGGGCTTTCGCCTTCCTGGTTGTCTGACCTTGTAATTCACTTCGCTCACTTTTTCCATTATCTCGTAGGGGCCTTGCCATTTGGCAAGGAATTTACTTTCAACCGTAGGGACAAGTACCAATATCCTATCCCCCGGGGAAAAGGTACGGGTCTTGGCTCCACGGTTGTACACTCTCTGCTGTGCCAACTGCGCTTGGGCCAAATGTTCCTTCACGATGGGCATTACCTGTGCAATTCGATCTTGCATCAGGGCGACATGCTCAATCACACTCCTGTGGGGAGAACTCTCACTTTCCCAAGTTTCCTTGGCAATATCCAACAGCCCTCTTGGGTGTCTCCCATACAGTAACTCAAAGGGGGAGAATCCCGTAGAGGATTGGGGCACCTCCCTAATAGCAAACATCAAATAAGGAAGTAGACAGTCCCAATCCTTTCCATCCCTATCCACCACTTTCTTCAACATTTGTTTTAGGGTTTTGTTGAATCTTTCAACCAGCCCATCGGTTTGGGGGTGATACACAGATGTACGTAATTGCGTCACTTTGAACAATTTACACAGCTCCTTCATAACCCGGGACATAAAGGGTGTACCTTGGTCCGTAAGCAGTTCTTTACAAATACCCACCCGGCTAAAAACAAGAGATAGCTCTTTGGCTATGGTTTTGGCCGAGGTATTTCTGAGAGGGATCGCTTCTGGATAACGGGTGGCATAGTCCATTATAACCAATATGTACTGGTGCCCCCTAGCGGACTTGATTATAGGACCTACCAAATCCATTGCGATTCTCTCAAACGGGACCTCAATGATGGGTAGAGGGACCAGCGGGCTACGGAAGTGTGGCATCGGGGCCGACCTCTGACACACAGGGCAGGAGGAACAATAATTTTCTATGTCCTTCATCACCCCAGGCCAATAGAATCTCTGTAATACCCTCTCTCGGGTTTTCTCTGTCCCCAGATGACCTCCAAGAATGTGCCCATGGGCCAACTCCAACACCAACTTCCTGTAAGGTTTGGGCACCACAAGCTGCTCAACGGTTTCTTCTGCCCTTTTTGCCACCCGATACAGTAGGTCCTTCTCTACGCTGAAGTATGGGTAAGTGCAGGTATTATCTGGGTTCACTAACTCGCCATCTATTTTCACTACGTTTTCCCGTGCCTTTATTAGGGCGGGGTCTTTCAACTGTTCTGTGGCAAAGTTTTCCCTGTGAACCTCAAGATCAGAAAACTCCACAGACGGTAGGTTTTCGTCTGAGGAGGTGGGCTCCTCTCCAGTTTCTTGAGTCTCCCCTGCCAATACTGACAAGGGAAATTCGGGAGAGTCCTCACCACTCTCAGAGGAGTTCTGGCTATCATATTCCTGGTACATAGGGGCACCAGTGGGGGGCTCAGGATCATCCCACAGTTCCCAGAACTTCGGAAAATCCCTTCCCACAATGGCGTCATGCGGTAACTGAGACACTAAGCCCACTGGATGAGAAAGGGTACCTTTGGGGGTCTCGAAACACACTGTAGTCACTGGATACTCTCGGGTGTCCCCATGCACACAAATAACAGCTACCTTGCTATTCCCAGAGACCTCTGTTTTAACTAATTCAGCCTTTATCAGGGTCACAAGGCTACCTGAATCCAGCAATACCACAACATTTCTACCATTAATACACATTTTGCATAAATGTTTCTCAGTTCCTCGAATGGCAGTGCATGCGACTGTCGCACACAGCGACTGACGTCTGCCCGTCAGAAAGTCACACTGCATGGGTTCCTCCAAAACCGGGCAATTTGCTGCAATATGTCCCGCTTGCCGGCAGCGGTAGCAAATGATCCTTCTTGCCGCCTCTTGAGCCGCTGATTTCCCAGGCTGTTCTCGCCAAACTTGGGGTAGAGCTCCCACCCTCTCACTCTCTCCACCCTTACCCCTTGGAATCATCTTATCCGCCCCTGGGGATGGTCTGGTCTTAGGGTGGAAAGTCCGAGTGTCTCTGGAAGAGGCCGTCAGGTTCTCTGTAGCCAAGTATTTCTCCACACGATCCACAAGACCATCGGCCGTCTCTGGGTCTCCATGGCTTACCCACTTTTGGATGGCAGTAGGAAGAGCTCTCAAAAACCGATCCATTACAACACGTTCCACAATCTTTGGTGCGGACAAAGTCTCTGGCTGTAGCCACTTTCTGCTCAGGTGAATGAGATCATACATTTGAGACCTGGGGGGTTTTCCAAGCTGGAAAGTCCAGTTATGCACACGCTGAGCCCGGACAGCCAGGGTGACACCCAGCCTTGCCAATATTTCAGCTTTTAGCATCACATAGTCTTTTGCTTGGTCAGGCTCTAGGTCATAGTAAGCTTTCTGCGATTCACCCGTTAACAGAGGAGCCACCAGTCCAGCCCACTGCTCCTCAGGCCACTTTTCTCTTTCAGCAGTCCTTTCAAACGTGGTCAAAAATACCTCTGGATCATCCTCTCCAGTCATTTTTGTCAATAAACGACTCACCCCAAAGGACGCGGTATTAGTGGGACGGCTTTCCTCACTGGTCTGCGGACGTTGCTGCATTACTGCTTCCATTTGTTGTAGTCTCTGCTCTTGCTTCTGTAATAGGTCTATGAAGCGGGCCTCAGATCGTTGCTGGGCTTGTTGCTGAGCTTCCAGACTCTGTTGGTGAGCTTGCTGCTGGGCTGCAAGGCTCTGTTGATGAGCTTGCTGCTGGGCTGCGAAGTTCTGTTGTTGAGCTGCAAGGCTCTTTTGCAAACCTGCATTTGTCTGCTGTTGATTGGCATTTGCTAGAGCCAGCTGTTTCAGTATCTCCTCCATGCTGGCTTAAAAAAAAACTGCCACTGGTTCTCCACCAACTGTGAGGGGGTTAGCTCGGCAGCGGGTGTGTGTGACCCCCGGGATGGGCTCCCCACACAAAAACAGGCCCAGCAGACGGAGGTTGTGGTTTTCAAAATCAAAAAGGTGCCGTTTATTTTCTATTTACAGTGACAAAAACACAGCAAAGCAAAAGAAACAAACAAAATAAATCCTGGTCAACTTGACCTCTGACTAAACATACAGGTTTCCTAACTAACAACTGGGATCAGCCTAGTGCTGTCCTAGTCCCTGGTTTTAAATGTCCAAGCAAAATATAGCCACACAGGCTTTCTCTCACCGCACAGGGGTTCACTCTCCCTAGACAGTCCACACAGGTCTGCTTCCAGGCATGAGCTAACATCTAATGAAGCTGGGAGTTTCTTATAGAGGCCTAAATGAGCTGACAGGCTTCAGCTGGCCTCATCAACTCCCTGCCTGCACGACGCCCAGCCCTCTCCCTAGAGGTATGAGTCATCAATGAGCCCACTAGTCTCAGCTGGGCTTATACAACTCTCCACCTAGCTGTATAAATCGGCGTAAAGCCTGAATCTGGGCGAAATATATCTACCCCCCTGGATGCAACCAGGTGACTTTACCTTCCTGCTGTCACAATAGTCATGGGTAGATATCAATAAAAACTTCTGTTATGCCGTGTACACACGATCGGTTTTACCGATGAAAACAGTCCGATGGACTTTTTTCATCAGACAAACCGATCGTGTATGGGCCCCATCGGTCTTTTTTCCATCGGTGATTAAAAATAGAACATGTTTTAAATTTATCCGATGGAGAAAAAAAACGATAGCAAATTCCAATCGTCTGTGTGGAACTCCATCGGAGAAAAAAACCCACGCATGCTCAGAATTAAGTCGACACATGCTCAGAAGCATTGAACTTCATTTTTCTCGGCTCGTTGGAGTGTTTTACGTCACGGCGTTTGGGACGGTCGGATTTTTGTCTGATGGTGTGTAGGCAAGACTGATGGAAGTCAGCTTCATCGGAAATCCGATGGAAAAATCCATCAGATTTTATTCCATCGGAAATCCGATCGTGTGTAGAGGGCATAAGACTTTTACTGATATCTGTGTCCCAGAGGTTTCTTCTCACTTCCTCTCTGTCCCTAGTTAGAGGATATCCAATTTGTAACCATTGTCAGCGATAAGGAAATCCCCCCAGATCCCCCGTCAACACTTGTTTCACTGACAGCTGTCAAAGCTGAGAATTCACATTGGGGAGATGTGCCCTTATTTTGTGGTCTGTCAGCTTACTGGAAGTGAAGGAAAAACATCACTAAAGAGGAAACAGACAGCAATAAAAAACATAAAAATTTAATTTACACTCATTTTGTACAAAACAAAAAAAATAGTATGAAAAACAGAAATTGCCGCTCCAGGCAGATTGAGTTTTGGAAAGATGTTTCTCTCAGAGTCCAAGGGTGCCGGCAATGCACGTAGCAATGAAAACAAAAAATGCTGAGGACAGCCGCACTCCAATCCAACGTATATTTATTGAAGAAAAACAGGCACTACAAAAACCAGCATAACCCAGGACAGCTGACGCGACACTGAATAAGTGTGAAACGCGTCAGCTATCCTGGGTTATGCTGGTTTTTGTAGTGCCTGTTTTTTTTCAATAAATATACGTTGGATTGGAGTGCGGCTGTCCTCACCATTTTTTGTTTTCATTAAAAAAATAGTATGGCATGCCCGCAACTTTATTATTCACTTATAATTAAAGTGGTTGTAAATCTCAGACATGAAATCTGAACAAAGAACATATTTATATAGTGTTTACTTGCCTTTCTCCAAAGCACTAAGTGCCATTTTTTCCTGATGTCTAGTACCTCTGTCATAAGGAAACAACACACATATATACCAAGGACAGGCACAGATAAAGATGCCACATATAGAGCCACAGAGATATTGTGTCTAAATAAATAGAAATAAAATACCTCTGTTATAAGCATGAGTCATTTTTCCTGACACCAGGAGGTAAAAAGGTGACAGGGAGGGCACAGCCTGTGATTGACAGCTTCAGCTCTGTTCCTGCGTGCTCTGTGAAGGGGGGGGGGGGCTGTCCCTTCCCACCAATCATCTCTCAGAGCTCTTGTACAGTGTGTAAATGCAGCTCCCCACATACTGCTTTGGGAGTCTGTAAAATATCCCTTGTATCTTTGAGTTTACAAGGGTGTACATGACAGATGGCTGTAAATAAACAGGTACAACTTTTATAGGAGGATTTGTTTCACCTCTGTGTATCACCTGAGGCCAGTCACTTCACTGGGTATATGTAAGGGTTTACAACCACTTTAACCACATCAATACCGGGCCTATTCTAGCACTTCTCTCCTACATGTACAAATCATCATACTTTTGCTAGAAAATTACTCAGAACCCCCAAACATTATATTTTTTTTTTAGCAGACACCCTAGGGAATAAAATGACGGTCATTGCAACTTTTTTTCTTGCATTGTATTTGCGCAATAATTTTTCAAACGCCTTTTTTTTGGGAAAAAAATGGTTTCATGAATTAAAAAATAACAAAACAGTAAAGTTACCCCAATTTTTTGGGAAAATATGAAAGATGATGTTACGCTGAGTAAATAGATACCTAACATGTCGCGCTTTAAAATTGCGCACACTCATGGAATGTCGCCAAACTTCGGTACTTAAAAATCTCCATAGGCGACGCTTTAAATTTCTTTACAGGTTACCAGGTTAGAGTTACAGAGGAGGTCTAGTGCTAGAATTGTTGCACGCGCTCTAACGCACGTGGCGATACCTCACATATGTGGTTTGAACGGCGTTTACATATGTGGACTTACGTGTGCGTTCGCTTCTGATCGCGAGCTACCGGGGACAGGGGCGTTTTAAATATTTTTTTTTTTACTTATTTATTTATTTTTTAACACTTATTTTACTTTTTTTTTTTTTTTTTTTGATCACTTTTTTTTCCTATTACAAGGAATGTAAACATCCCTTGTAATAGGAATGTGTGTGACAGGTCCTCTTTATTGAGAGATGCGGGGTCAATAAGACCCCACATCTCTCCTCCAGGCTGGAAAGCATGAGATCAGTGAAAATTTTTTCACCGATCTCATACTTACAAGCCACAATGGCGGCTTTGTTTACATCTGAAGACCCGGGCGTGACGTCATCACATCGCGCCCGGGCCTCCGACGATCATAGAGATGACTGGTGACCATCTGGTCACCAGTCATCTCTATTCTCATCACGTGACCCACCAATGGCACCGGACAATTCTCTCCGGGTCCCCGATCGCACGGGAGAGCCCGGAGAAGCACCGGATGGCGGCTGGAGGGGGGGGGGTGTCCCCTCCCGCCGCCTATATGAACGATCAAGCGGTGGAACCACCGCTATGATTGTTCTTATGGTGCGCAAAATCGCTGGCACAAGAAATGGATATCTGAATGATGCCTCTAGCTGCAGGCATCATTCAGATATCCCCCCTCAAAGCAGAGGACGTCATATGACGTCCACCCAGGATGGGAGATCCCATCTGAGGACGTCATATGACTATGGGCGGTAGGGAAGTGGTTAAAGCACAACTTCACAGCTACATCAATCCCATCCCTGCCCCTGTTTTGCACCCCCAACTTCTAAAATCTGGCATGTGCACAGATGCACCACTGGTCTCTGTCAGATATCTGTGACCTGGCACAAAATGGTGGCACATCTACACACATGCGGAGGATGGGTTGCTGCACATGTACACAAAGGCCGCTAGTTTCTGGTATATGGGCAGTACAGTGACCCGCAGAATTTGTGCGCATGCTCAAGAACTCAGAAGCTAATGATGTAACTTAGAAAATATAAAACATTTCTTACACAAACAAGTACTTTACTCCCCAATTTCCATGTATTGCAATAAAAGCCTGATCAATGGAAACCTTCAAGCCGACGTTAGGAACAAACATAATCTGTGAGCTGGGCAGCTGGACGCTGGTTATAGCCATGCTGAAAAATAATACAAGACGGAGAAGGTTAATACAGGCATACACTCAACCTTGAAAGTACCTTCCTTCTAGAGGAAATATATCACATTTATAATGACATTATGACATGGGAGGATGGGACAAGGAAGCTAAAGAGTAGAAGGTCTTGGGAGGAGCTAAGAGAATGGTTTTATGACAGACCCAACCAGGACAGCGGCTTTTGGAGAGGACTAGGGGCAAGCCTCCTACCCACTGATTATGGCCCACGGAGAGAGCAGATCATCCTCTAATGATGGACAACAACGTGATTAATGGTGTGAGTAGATAGAAAGGTGTAATATTAATCTTGTACAGGTTAATGGTCAGTGGAAAAATGGTGGTCCTTCTGCAGACTGGGTTGGAGAGGCTCCTTCACTTGGGACAGAAATATTTATCAACAATATCCCCTCAAAAAATGTTATGCAATATAAATTAATTCCACCTTTTTAGACTGTTGGAACATTGTATGAGTTTTTCTCATAGACTGTTGCCGGACAGTCAGAGGTGGGGTCAGATCACTGTTTGTTAAGTGTTTATTGTTGAGTAGGTCTCTCTCATTGTGTGCCTCCCCATTGTTAATTGAGTCACCTTTTGTTTATGTATGTCTGATCATCTCTTGGAGAGGTGATTAATATTGTGATCACTTTATCATGTTATCGAACCATTGTGGGATGTTATATGTGTAGCGGGTACTTGAATTTAGGGGGAGTATCTGGGTGGTAGTGTAACCCAGATGCTCTGATCGTTAGGGAATTCAAGGTCCCCTTTATGGTTCTTGGAGGACTCTGGTGATGTGAGGTTCCCTGCGGCCTACAGGTGGCATTGTCGCCCTGGGCCTGAGCTGAACCCACACCGCAAGACTGTGCCTTTTTGTCCTCCCCTGGCGCTGGTACAGCGGGGCGGGGAACCGCTGTGACGCAAAAGGGAGAGGGGATAAAGGGGGCAGGCGCCAGAGTTCCGGGGTTGGTCGCGTGTGAGGAGTCGGAGGACTCGGCCGCACCCAGGCACCTTCAGCTTGGGTGCTGTCGTTCCGGTGTTCCAGGCCTAGGTGCCCTTGACCTGGCCGGAGCGGAGATGGAGTCCATCTCAGGCACCTTCAGCCTGGGGTGAGGTACTATGGCGGATGCCTGGGGCTCAGTACCTTCCACTGAGTTCCGAGAGGGTGGAGGAATCCGAGGGGGCCCTAACTCCTTGGGTGCCCTTGTCTGAGTTCGTGAGGACTGGTGTGCGGAACTTCTCTGAAGAGTCCGGCGCAGCTTTGCTGGTGACAGAGAGGCCTCCGGTTTCTCCCTTGGACGGATTTCCTTCCCCTGATAGGGACCATGCTATCGAAGGTAATTCACTTTCTACCTCACATAGTCAGTGGCAGTGACTATTAGCCACTGGTGATACCACAGTGGTTGGCAAAAGAAGGGAAAGGATTGTGTCTTAACCTATTCCCATTACTACTGAGTTGTTGCAAAAGAATCCAACTCAACTGTGCTGTATGTTTATTCGCTGAGAAGATTAAAACTGTGTTGGACCTATTCACTGTGTGGAACTCTGGTTACTAGGAGCAAAGGAGTCAGGGATGAAGTACAGGACTTGACTCTAGGACACCTACACAAGGCCCGATTGTTCTGGCCTTCACCTCTCAGCTATGGAGGACATGGGCCGTGGTGTATCTCATCCCTCTCCCCAGCACTAACACCCCTAGACGAAGAAAGACAAGCCGAGAAGGGGAGAGAGGGGTGAGGCCGCTACATATGTTTATGTTGATTAGCTTACTTAGATTATGTTTATGTTGGCTGTTCCTTAGCTATGTTAATTATATTCCTGTTTACAGTTTGTTTTGTTAGGGTAATGTGATCAGGCCCTTCCTGGCCCTGTGTGCTATATAAATTCTGTGTGCAATTTCAATAAAGAGAGTTTCAGTTTGCATCTAAGCTATTGTCAGCTAGTCTTGGATGCTCAGCAATAATACCCAGTTTTACAAATTCAGTTTTTTACACTTTTGTGATTTCAATTTTTTTTTCAATTCACTTTTTTGGTTAATTCTATTTTTGGTTAAATCTTGACAATTTATGATCACGATTTTTCACCCATTCACGGTTTAGAGCCACATATGCAAATTTTTTGCGCAACTTTTTTCTGTATATAATATTGTTTTGGAATTTGTATTTAATTCTTCTAAGTTTGCTGCACCTAATTTGCACTATTATTTTCAGAACAAGCGCAGAATTTACTCCTTTATAATAATACCCGGTTCCTGGGTCCAGACTGGAGGAAGCTATATTTTGATGGAAGCACCCAAGCTGGGTGCTGGACGATTCCATCACAGCTTTGGTTGCTTTTTTGAGACGAGGTCGGTGATATAGCAGTGGGCAAAGTTGTGGATGATTTTATACATTGTTGGTAGTACTTTGAATTGTATTTGTTGGGTGAGCGGAAGCCAAGGGCGCTATTGGCACACAGGGGCAGCAGAGACAAAATAGTTGGTAAGGTGGAAGAGTCTGGCAGGAGCATTCATGACCAGTTTGTCAGGTCTGGCAGTTATCAAAGAAGATTACCTTTAACTCCCGGGACCTAGAGTCCTCTTCAGATATAGAAAATAAAGCTAAATAAAAGAAATATATATGTATGAGAAGGTACTAAAAGAACTCCGCCCCTACTCAAAGCACCACTCTGCGCTTAGGATAAAACACCAAGATAAAAAGTCCAGAAATAAAATGACGAGACACAATAAATAGCTGCTGCTTAAAATGACATAGATATGTGAAAAGACAGTAAAATCAATCAATGGGAAGACCAAAAATAAAATAAAACTGTAGCAGCGCTTGCAATCAAAATATTCATAAGAAAGTCTTCTATCAACATGTGTAGATAGGAAATACAGCTTGAAACTGATGTGGACAGTGACGATTGATCAGCCAATCTGTGGGGTAGTGCTCCTTCCACCATGCAGTGCGTTCACCTCGTGGGGGGATCATAAACCCCAATAGGGGATGCACTCACCAGATAGTTGTTAATAATGGGCCTTAAATCAATCTCAATGGCTTTGTTCAGTTGTCATCCACCGGTACATCAGGTCTCCAATGACATGTTAAAGAAAGTAATGGCCACATAGAGTAGTACTGCTTCAAAAAAGTGTTTATTAAAAAAAAAAACTTATAAAAGCATAGTACCCCTTATGAGAGTATGCGTACCAAATAAACAATCATAACAAGCATCGGATAATTGTGCGCGTGCACTAGGGGTGTAGTACCGCGGTTTTACCAGTCTCCTGGTGGCTTCCTGGTGCAGCGTCCCGTGGAGCGCACGCATCACTTCCGGTAGGTTGTTGTCCGGTAGGACGTGACTTTTTCTAGCGTCCTGCCATCGCACCGCTCCAGTGTGAAAGCACTTGAGCTTTCACACTGAAATGACAGGAGAGGTGCTTTGCAGGCACTATTTTTAGCACTAAAACCCCTGTAAAGCGCCTCAGTGTAAAAGTAGCCTTACAGGAAGAAAAAAACCCATCACAAGCATGTTCAGAAGAGGAGCTGAAGAGCAGAAAAAATGCTGAATGTGCCTGAGGGTTAATGCACTCCAATGGCCTGAATAAAGGAATTATTGGAATCCATTAACGTTCACACGCTTGATGAGCCTAAACGCATGTGCAACACACAGCTTTAGGTGCATTTTTTTAAGGCAGTTTTTTTCCTGCAAGGAGAAAGGTGTTCAGAGAAGTAAAGCAAACCCCCAGTGTGCATAAGGCAATTAAAGTTAAGAAAAAAAGTCTTTCAACTTTACGCAGAGCAGTGTATAGTGATGAACTGCCGTGTGTTTTAATATTTGGTTGTTGTGCTTTGTGGTTCAATGTAATGTACGGTGTGAACAGGGTACACAAAAAAACAATTGTTTCCTTTGTGACTTTGTGTTGAGCCTGCATAGACTATCACAACTCATCACACCTAATGTGAACATGAGGATCACCTACTGTGAACACGAGGGGCATCTACTGTGAACACGAGGAGCACCTAATGTGAACACGAGGAGCACCTAATGTGAACACGAGGAGCACCTAATGTGAACACGAGGAGCACCTAATGTTAACATGAGGAGCACCTACTGCGAACACGAGGAGCACCTACTGCGAACACGAGGAGCACCTAACGCGAACACGAGGAGCACCTAATGCGAACACGAGGAGCACCTACTGCGAACACGAGGGGCACCTACTGTGAACACGAGGAGCACCTACTGCGAACACGAGGGGCACCTACTTTGAACACGAGGAGCACCTAATGTGAACACGAGGAGCACCTAATGGGAACACGAGGAGCACCTAATGCGAACACGAGGAGCACCTAATGCGAACACGAGGAGCACCTACTGCGAACACGAGGAGCACCTACTGCGAACACGAGGAGCACCTACTGCGAACACGAGGAGCACCTAATGTGAACACGAGGAGCACCTACTGTGAACACGAGGAGCACCTACTGTGAACACGAGGAGCACCTACTGTGAACACGAGGAGCACCTACTTTGAACACGAGGAGCACCTACTTTGAACACGAGGAGCACCTACTGTGAACACGAGGAGCACCTAATGTGAACACGAGGAGCACCTAATGTGAACACGAGGAGCACCTAATGTGAACACGAGGAGCAATGTGCTATTTACTGGGCATGCTCCAACTGTTTAATTTAGCAATTCTTTAGAGAAAAAAAAACAAAGCAAAAATACAGCCATATAGGCGTCAGAGTGCAACGAAGGGGGGGGGGGGGGGGGAGTTGGGACTTTACATGAGGCTCTTGGTAACATGATTAGTGGTGGAACCCTCTTAACCTACTACCGTTTCAGGAATTGGCACTATTGAATGTACGTTTTATGTATATGTAATGTATTCTAAGTCTGTAATGCGTTACTACCTGAAATTACCGTTTCAGGAATTGGCACTATCTGTGCGTTTTATGTATATGTAATCAATGTATTCTAACATGCATCCTTGTAGTAATAAAAACTTTACCACCCACCACTCTATCAATTTGTTACCAAGAGCCTCATGTAAAGTCCCAACTTTTTCCCCCCCTTCGTTGCACTCTGACGCCTATATGGCTGTCTTTTTGCTTCGTTTTTTTTCTAATTAACAGGGATGGAGGCACATGGCCTTACCAGGCCTATGGCCTCATTTAAAGTCCCAACCCCCCCCCCCCCCCATTTTGATACTTAGCAATTCTTTATTTACAATAATGACAAACAGTTAATATTCACCCAGAGATGTGATAATCCACACTTCCCAGAACGCCCACATCATAGGACCCTGAATAATCTGGTAGCTGAATACTTGACAACTTCTGTTGCAGGACATTGATTCCTATCTGGCGGGCTGTAAATGAAAGTGAAATTTTTAAAGCTGAACTCCAGGCAAGCAACAAAATAAACATGAAATGTGTCAAAGGAGTTTTTTTTACCTGCCAAAGGATTTGCATTTCTGTCTATCCAGTTATGAGATTACCACAGCTCTGCCATACAACACAGCCCTGTCTGGCACCTGATTTTGATCTGCTGTAGTTAAAGTGTTACTAAACCCACAACAGTAAAATCAGTCTGTATATGCAGTAAAGCATGCTTGTTCTACTCACTGTTGAACCTAAGGGGTTAATTCTCTGCATTGTGTAAAAAGGCTGTTTGATCCTGTCTTCCCTGGTTCTCCCCTTCTGCCGCAGTCCCCAAACCATCTCCTGATAGTACAGAGCCTTGGAGGTACTCTGCATATGCTCAGTTTGGTGAGTATAGCTAGTGAAGTTTTTTTTTGGGCGGGTGCATGTGATCGGCACAGGGCCAATCAGCACTACCCAGACAGAGCGTCAGGGGTCATGCAGCCTCATAGGACAGTTAGAGGAGAATGAAAACTTCTCCTACAAGCTTTACCAGACACTGATAAAAGTCACAAGACTGCTATATACTGCTGATGAGAAAAGAGATTTAGCAGTTTATATTTCCTAAAATAATTGCATTTCCATGTTCTGTATATTGTGGGAGACCATATATAGTGAATGCAGGGTGCTGGGTTTAACAACACTTTAAGTAACACTAAAGGTCTTGTCTCTCCCCCACCCTGTGAGTGGGCAGTGAAAGGAGAAGCAGCAGACTGATGAACTCATCAGTGCCCCAGGACAACGTAATTTGTGACGAAACGCGTAGGGCGGAGCAACATGCTGATGTCACCATCTCTTTCGTGTCCCGATGGACGGGTTTGTTTGGTTGTGTGCCGGCCGACACACCAAACTTAAGGTGCTTTTTTTACTCATTACTGTGAGTGTTATTTTTATATATAATAAACCCACCAAGGATTTTTTCACTATGTGGAGCCTTTGATCTTTTTTTGGTGCCTAACTATTAACCAATTTACTGAGTGATATCGGAAGTGTGGAGAAGCCCTGAGATGAAGAGAAAGGCCCTTGCTGGGTTTTAAGCCACGGGCGTACCTCGACCCCCTATAATAAGGGATCCACAGGAGCTGGTAAGCAGTTTCTACAGCTGGTGGTGGATTCATTTTTTGATGGATAATGGACACTGCTATTGTTTCATTATCACATTATTTGTGGTCAACTTCACACAGATGAATATAATCCCTATGGATCCATTTATGGAGCTTACATTTATTATTTAGCGCGAGTCTTATTTTTCTTTATTGACAAAGTCATCTCTCTGTCACTATGCTCTATCCTTCTATCAGCATGTTCCTTGTTAGCACATGAGGACTACAGTACAGCTGACTTTTCTCCTTCTCCCTTTCCCAATCTAAGCTCTGCTTTACATGGATGGCAAGGGGTTGATACCAAGACAAATTTGGAAATGAACCCTGCTTACAATTAATTTAATTATGTATGTAATTATATACGCTTTGTATGTATCATTATATGATGTTATATGCATTTTTCATGTATATGTAATAATACTATAAAGATGTATACTTATATTTCAGGCTGACTACCGGCTCCCCGTTGTGGGTGGGTACAGCGGCAAAAACACACTCAGTCCAGTTGCAGCTAAATGAACTTGTATTCAATTCAAAGTAAAACAGTTCACAACAAGCCCGGCGGAAGGAAGCCCAACCGGGAACACTCACGGATGACAGCAGCGTTTAGCAAGTCTCTGACGAGCTGACAGCATCTGTCTTGAGGGGCAAAATGCAGCCTGGCCGGTCCAAGCCCAAGTGGGACGGTTTCCAAGAAGAGTGGCGGATCCCTAAGCTTTCTCTACCTGTCTGAAACCTTTCCCTACCACTAATACTGTCCCTGACAGATGGGTGACCGGTCCCTACACTATCCACATGCTAAAGCATGCCAAATACAGGAGCCAGGGTCTGAAATAGACTGTGTCTGGCCCAAGATGGCCACCAGAGTCACATGGACTGTCTGCATCCAACCGGTTCGCTGCCCCAGTGACCCAGGAAACCATAGAGGAATCAGGTTCCTTCTGACTTCCTCTCCCTCTGCGCTGCCGCTCCACTGAGCGCCATCTGCAGTGGAGAAAATAGACTGCACCTGCCTACACCATGGTGAAGATTTGTTGAAATTGAAACGTGTTGTGGCCTATATACAAAATTCTTGCGACTATAAGAGCCTATGAATATTTATAAATAAAGGGTGGTCCTTCTGTATTGAGAAACATCAAGCTATTTATTAGCCAAATCGTTTTTACCAGAGTTTCTTCTTTTTATCTGATATTCCCAAAAATATATTTTTAATAATTTGTGGTTTAATTGGTGGCTAAAAATCTCAGGCCTGGTTCTCTATTTCCTTCAAGCAGTATTGGGGACGTGGCACCTTGACTAATTTTTAGATTTAATTATGTAGTAATGGAGGCAGAGCTGCATTATTTGTCTCTTTTATCTCACTGGGTGCAGCTTTATAAAGTGCAAAACAGACAAAATATGAAAGGGGAACTCAATATCTCCACAAACCTTCCCGGATCTGATCAAGAGACCTTTATGTTTCAGTTCCTTCTCCTTGTGCTATGCAGTTGGTCTGTGGTTGCTTTACCCATGACATTGGCATTACCAAGCATTATGAGTTTTTAAAGTGATAGCACACTGAAGTGTTCTCCCTCTGAAAAAAAAACAACCTGTTTGCCACTGTACAGAACAGGCAGGGTGGGGAAGCGGGGAGGATACTTTACTCCTCTGACTCTTTCTGCTTTTTAGTTGGGTGTGTATATTTGAGTTGGAGCACTTGAACTCGGTAAATGTAGCGCACCCCCTAAGGAGCTGCAAATATAGTGGAACCTCGGATTACGAGCATAATCCATTCCAGGAGAATGCTCATAATCCAAAGTACTCGCATATCAAAGCGAGTTTCCCCATTGAAGTCAATGGAAACTAAAATAATTTGTTCCGCATTGACTTCAATGGCAGGCAATACCGCATGCAGCCAGAGGCGGGGCTCGGAGAGCCTTGGAAACGGCCGAAAGGCCCGAGGACACCTCGGCTGACCTTGGCAAACCTCGGAAATACTTTGTTCCTGAGATTTGCCAAGGTCAGCCGTGCTGTCCTCTGGCCTTTCCGTGCATTTCTGAACGGTGTAGATTGGCTGCGATCGGCGACGTTCAGCTCTGCTCGGCTCCGGCGCCTCCCCCCACCCACCTCAGGCCAAACGCGGGAATGCACACCGCTTTGGCCTGAATTGTGCTCGTTTTGCGAGACAACACTAGCAAACCGAGTTACGATTTTTAAAAATACAGTGCTCGTATTGCAAAATGCTCGTTAAACGCGTTACTCGCAATCCTAGGTTCCACTGTATACTGGAATCCCCCATCTTGCACAGCCAGGCACACTGAATTTCCACAGTTACTCCAGAGTCAGAGGACAGTCCGTGACTTTTTTATTTTTATTGAGGGATATAACTTGGATAGGGATTGGAGATTATGGGATTCCCACTTGACTACAGAACAACTTCAGGGACAACTCTTCCTATATACAGCTCCTATATCCACTCCACGTCTTCCACCAGTGCTCACTTGCTTGCAGAAACTCAGCTATGTCAGCTGGTTGCAATTTGGTAGCAAAGGCCCATTACAGGCAGGGACTTGCAGCCCCCATACTTAGATAGGGTGACATAGCTCACACTTTCCCAGCACTTCCTCTCTGTGGTCACTGATCCCAGTACCACCTCTTCAGGCACTGCCATCCTGCCTGGTTTCAGCTGCTCCTTTCACTAGCCCTTCAGACTAACTTCTCCCCACAGTCCTCCAGACTGACACTCACCAGCCCACCTGGCTGACTTTCAGATCTCCCGAATGTGCTGACCTGCTCCTGCTGTCCTCTCACTTACTGCCATACCTCCGGGAAGGGTTTCCTCCGTGTGTTGTGAGGGACCATTCCAGCACCTGAGCCCCAGGCCGGAGGTCACCCCTCTCCCCAGACTAGGGTATGACTCATACCTATTTATGAGGTGAGCTGCCTCTTTCAGACCTTTTTTGCTAGGGATTGGCCAGGGTCCTAATAAATATGCATTACAGCCCCTCCTAGCCTCCACCCACTACATGTAGAAACTTCTCCAAAAACAGGGGGATGCGCCAGAAAAGCTTCACTAAATCCTGATCCAGATTCAGCCCAGGCCTAACTCTTAGCCAAGCAAATTTACCTACACTAACAACTAAACTATATACACCTACCACACTAGCTAGAGGGTGCTACATAAACAACATATATAGAAGTGTGTCTATGGGAATGTTTGACCATTCTTCCAGAATCGCATTTGTGAGGTCAGGCACTGATGTGGATGAGAAGGCCTGGCTCAAAGTCTCCTCTAATTCATCCCAAAGGTGTTCTATTGGGTTGAGGTCGGGACTCTGTGCAGGCCAGTCAAGTTCCTCCATCCCAAACTCGTCTCATCCATGTATTTATGAACCTTGCTTTGTGCACTGGTGACCTCAAAAATGCGTTTCTGGAAGAATGGTCAAACATTCCCACAGACACATTCCTAAACCTTGCTTACAGCCTTCCCAGAAGAGTTGAAGCTGTTATAGCTGCAAAGGGTGGGCCAACTCAATATTGAACCCTACGGACTAAGACTGGGATGCAATTAAAGTTTATGTGCGTGTAAAGGCAGGCGTCCCAATACTTTTGGTAATATAGTGTATATTGTACATTTACACCAGTCCCTGCCCTCAAGGAGCTTACATTCTAAGGTCCCTAACTCACATTCATACATATACAAGGGCCAATTTAGACAAGAGCCAATTAACCTACTAGCATATCTTTGGAGTGTGGGAGGAAACCGGAGTACCTGGAGGAAACCCACACAAGCACAGGGAGAACATGCAAACTCCAGGCAGATGAGAACAGTGAGAACATACTCCACCTCATGACAGGAAGAGAGAACTCTGAGAACAGCAAAGATCAGTACAGGAATTTCTTTGCAAAAGTAGGAACATAGACTATGCTTGCTACTTTTATATTTATATTGTATTTCTAGTTTTGGTGGAGCGTTATTGTAATAGGTACTTCTTTTTCGAATTTATAAATTTTATTTAGACATATAAACATATCACAAAACTGGCCTCACATAACCAAATAGATGTTCCACATAATCCAGGGAGAGGGTGACAAAGCATATATATATCAATGCCAGGGGAGTTATTAAATCCCCTCCATTTAGCCTTCTTAATTTTAAAGCCTAAAAACAAAAAGAAAAAAGAAAAAAAAAGGAGCAATGCTCCTCTCGGTCCCAAATTAATAATCAAGCGTCTCCTCTCCCTGCCCCCCTCTCTTCAATCTTATCTATCACCAGATCCATCTCCATCTCTTAGTTATATTTATAGTCTATTAATTCAGCGAAACAAAACTAACAACAGTTGAACAAAAACCCCAAACACAAAAAAAAAAAGGAAAAAAAAAAAAGGACCTATTATGGGGAAACTTCCCCTTAGGAGACCTCCTGGTGCTTCCCCCCATGCCATCGGATCAACTAAATAAGAACTTCCGTGCTTACCCCCTGATTATCCTAATTTTTATCAAGGAGGGTTCTTCCCTCTTCTGAAGCTAGGAAAGCATTCCAAGAAGACCAAGTCCTGGAATAGCATTCCTGCTGGTGACGTGCGGTAAGCACTAGGTCCTCTAATTGGCTTATTTGTTTAACTTTACGTATCCACATTCCTATCGTCGGCGGTATTAATGATTTCCATTTCAAGGGTATGCACGCTTTAGCGGCATCTAACAAGTGGCCTATGCTAGATTCTCTGTATTCCTTCCCTGTTATCTGGTTCGCATGTAATAAGAAGAACGCTGGGTCCTCCAGTATGCTTTGGTCTGAACAGATTTGAAGAATTCGTCTAACCTCCCTCCAGAATTCTCTCAGTTTGGGACAGCTCCAGAAAATATGTAGCATAGTACCTTTGTCCGCCTGGCATCTCCAGCACAAGTCTGAAGTGTCAGGATAGATTTTTTTTAAACTCACTGGTGTTCTATACCACCTGGTAAGGATCTTAAAATTCGTTTGTTGTACCTTAACACATATAGAAGATTCATGTGTAAACCTAAAAATATGCTGTAGCTGTTCCAAACTGAAGGACCCTCCCAATTCCCTTTCCCAGTCCCGAACACATTTCAGAGACTGGGTTTCGGGCAATATCGTCAGTATTTCATAGGTAGTCGATAGGGTATGTGACATTTTCCCTTCCTCTACACATAGTTTCTCAAATCTGTTAAGTGATCTATCAAATAGTCCCGGAGATGGGAGAGTGCTAAGGAAATGGGTGATCTGTACAGCGTTCCAGAACTTTAATCTGAAGTCCCCTCTTTGTTCAATTAATTCTCCAATTGTCAACCAAGCTCCTCCCTTTATAAAATGAGATGCTTGTATACTTCCCTTATTCACCAGGTGTCTAAATGCCACATCCTCATAGCCTGGTGTGAACAAAGGATTCCCCAATATTGGATATAGGGGGACGTGGTAGGAGTTATGCCAGCCATAGGAAGAATTTTAGAACAAAGTTTTGCTGTGTTTCCTATTAAGGGGTGTTTAGTCACCTCTCTGGGTACAAAGGGAAAGCACCATGGAATTCTACCCAACGGTACTGATATTTGACTCTGCTCAATCTGGACCCACAACTTAAAATCTCTATGTCTATTCCAATCAATGACTCTACTCAGGTGTATTGCTTGATAGTATCTCTTTAACTCTGGTACCGCCAATCCCCCATTTCTTTTAGGGAGCATTAGTTGCTTCCTTTGCACCCGGGGATGTTTACTTGCCCAAATAAAGTCGAAAATTTATCTCTGGCTCTGTTTAAAATAAATGGGCGGGGTATACACCGGTAGGGCTTGTAATAGATATAAAAATTTGGGGAGAATGCTCATCTTGATGATGTTACAACGTCCTAACCATGTATATAAGCCAGCATTCCACTTATTTAGTAGTGTCTTAATTTTTTGCAACAGTGGGGGAAAGTTTAGCTCGAAAATCTTAGCTGTATTCAACGGAATAAGAGTGCCCAAATATGTTAGTGCTTTATTAGTCCACTTAAACTTAAAATTTTGCTCCAATTGCGCAGCCAACGTTTGTGGTAAATTAAGTCCCATTGCCTCTGATTTATCGAAATTAATACGAAGGTTGGACAGGCCACCAAATTTCTCAAATTCCCTCAATAAATTAGGGATCATAATCAAAGGGTTCGTTAACGAAAATAATATATCATCGGCATAAGCCGAGATTTTACTTTCCAAATTACCTGTATGCACTCCAGCAACGTCCTGATTTGAACGTATTGTACACAGAAGCGGTTCCAATGACAGGGCAAATAGGAGTGGCGACAGGGGGCACCCCTGTCGTGTCCCATTTAAGATTGGAAAGGTCTCCGATAATATGCCATTAGCCCGTACCTGGGCCCTCGGGCACGAATAAATAGAAGAGATCCATTGTAGCATCTTACTTCCGAAACCTCCATGTCGTAGAACCGATAACATAAAACTCCAACTTACCCTGTCAAAGGCCTTCTCCGCGTCCGTGTTCAAAAAGACACATTGTAGCTGCGTTGCGTTTACTATCTGTAATAGGTTGATAACTTTTGTGGTATTATCCCGTGCTTCTCGTGTAGGCACAAATCCAACCTGATCAAGATGTATCAAGTTAGGGATATACTTTTGAATCCTATTTGCTAACATTTTTGTGAAAAGTGTGACAGCAGGAAGGTAAAGTCACCTGGTTGCATCCAGGGGGGTAGATATATTTCGCCCAGATTCAGGCTTTACGCCGACTTATACAACTAGGTGGAGAGTTGTATAAGCCCAGCTGAGGCTAGTGGGCTCATGGATGACTCATACCTCTAGGGAGAGTGTGGGGCGTCGTGCAGACAGGGAGTTGATGAGACCAGCTGAAGCTTGTCAGCTCATTTAGGCCTCTATAAGAACTCCCAGCTTCATTAGATGTTAGCTCATGCCTGGACCCAGACCTGTGTGGACTGTCTAGGGAGAGTGAACCCCTGTGCGGTGAGACAAAGCCTGTGTGGCTATTTGCTTGGACATTTAAAACCAGGGACTTAGGGACTAGGACAGCACTAGGCTGATCCCAGTTGTTAGTTAGGAAACCTGTATGTTTAGTCAGAGGTCAAGTTGACCAGGATTTATTTTGTTTATGTTTCTTTTGCTTTGCTGTGTTTTGTCACTGTAAATAGAAAATAAACCGCACCTTTTTGATTTTGAAAACCACCACCTCCGTTTGCTGGGCCTGTTTTTTGTGTGGGGAGCCCATCCCGGGGGTCACACACACCCGCTGCCGAGCTAACCCCCTCACAGTTGGTGGAGAACCAGTGGCAGTTTTTTTTTAAGCCAGCATGGAGGAGATACTGAAGCAGCTGGCTCTAGCAAATGCCAATCAACAGCAGACAAATGCAGGTTTGCAAAAGAGCCTTGCAGCTCATCAACAGAGCCTTGCAGCTCAACAACAGAACTTCGCAGCCCAGCAGCAAGCTCATCAACAGAGCCTTGCAGCCCAGCAGCAAGCTCACCAACAGAGTCTGGAAGCTCAGCAACAAGCCCAGCAGCAATCTGAGGCCCGCTTCATAGACCTGTTACAGAAGCAAGAGCAGAGACTACAACAAATGGAAGCAGTAATGCAGCAACGTCCGCAGACCAGTGAGGAAAGCCGTCCCACTAATACCGCGTCCTTTGGGGTGAGTCGTTTATTGACAAAAATGACTGGAGAGGATGATCCAGAGGTATTTTTGACCACATTTGAAAGGACTGCTGAAAGAGAAAAGTGACCTGAGGAGCAGTGGGCTGGACTGGTGGCTCCTCTGTTAACTGGTGAATCGCAGAAGGCTTACTATGACCTAGAGCCTGACCAAGCAAAAGACTATGTGATGCTAAAAGCTGAAATATTGGCAAGGCTGGGTGTCACCCAGGCTGTCCGGGCTCAGCGTGTGCATAACTGGACTTTCCAGCTTGGAAAACCCCCCAGGTCTCAAATGTATGATCTCATTCACCTGAGCAGAAAGTGGCTACAGCCAGAGACTTTGTCCGCACCAAAGATTGTGGAACGTGTTGTAATGGATCGGTTTTTGAGAGCTCTTCCTACTGCCATCCAAAAGTGGGTAAGCCATGGAGACCCAGAGACGGCCGATGGTCTTGTGGATCGTGTGGAGAAATACTTGGCTACAGAGAACCTGACGGCCTCTTCCAGAGACACTCGGACTTTCCACCCTAAGACCAGACCATCCCCAGGGGCGGATAAGAGGATTCCAAGGGGTGAGGGTGGAGAGAGTGAGAGGGTGGGAGCTCTACCCCAAGTTTGGCGAGAACAGCCTGGGAAATCAGCGGCTCAAGAGGCGGCAAGAAGGATCGTTTGCTACCGCTGCCGGCAAGCGGGACATATTGCAGCCAATTGCCCGGTTGTGGAGGAACCCATGCAGTGTGACTTTCTGACGGGCAGACGTCAGTCGCTGTGTGCGACAGTCGAATGCACTGCCATTCGAGGAACTGAGAAACATTTATGCAAAATGTGTGTTAATGGTAGAAATGTTGTGGTATTGCTGGATTCAGGTAGCCTTGTGACCCTGATAAAGGCTGAGTTAGTTAAAACAGAGGTCTCTGGGAATAGCAAGGTAGCTGTTATTTGTGTGCATGGGGACACCCGAGAGTATCCAGTGACTACAGTGTGTTTCGAGACCCCCAAAGGTACCCTCTCTCATCCAGTGGGCTTAGTATCTCAGTTACCGCATGACGCCATTGTGGGAAGGGATTTTCCGAAGTTCTGGGAACTGTGGGATGATCCTGATCCCCCCACTGGTGCCCCTATGTACCAGGAATGTGATAGCCAGAACTCCCCTGAGAGTGGTGAGGACTCTCCGGAATTTCCCTTATCAGTATTGGCAGGGGAGACTCAAGAAACTGGATAGGAGCCCACCTCCTCAGACGAAAACCTACCGTCTGTGGAGTTTTCTGATCTTGAGGTTCACAGGGAAAACTTTGCCACAGAACAGTTGAAAGACCCCGCCCTAATAAAGGCACGGGAAAACGTAGTGGAAATAGATGGCGAGTTAGTGAACCCAGATAATACCTGCACTTACCCATACTTCAGCGTAGAGAAGGACCTACTGTATCGGGTGGCAAAAAGGGCAGAAGAAACCGTTGAGCAGCTTGTGGTGCCCAAACCTTACAGGAAGTTGGTGTTGGAGTTGGCCCATTGGCACATTCTTGGAGGTCATCTGGGGACAGAGAAAACCCGAGAGAGGGTATTACAGAGATTCTATTGGCCGGGGGTGATGAAGGACATAGAAAATTATTGTTCCTCCTGCCCTGTGTGTCAGAGGTCGGCCCCGATGCCACATTTCCGTAGCCCGCTGGTCCCTCTACCCATCATTGAGGTCCCGTTTGAGAGGATCGCCATGGATTTGGTAGGTCCTATAATCAAGTCCGCTAGGGGGCACCAGTACATATTAGTTATAATGGACTATGCCACCCGTTATCCAGAAGCTATCCCTCTCCGAAATACCTCGGCCAAAACCATAGCCAAAGAGCTATCTCTTGTGTTTAGCCGGGTGGGTATTTGTAAAGAACTGCTTACGGACCAAGGTACACCCTTTATGTCCCGGGTTATGAAGGAGCTGTGTAAATTGTTCAAAGTGACGCAATTACGTACATCTGTGTATCACCCCCAAACCGATGGGCTGGTTGAAAGATTCAACAAAACCCTAAAACAAATGTTGAAGAAAGTGGTGGATAGAGATGGAAAGGATTGGGACTGTCTACTTCCTTATCTGATGTTTGCTATTAGGGAGGTGCCCCAATCCTCTACGGGATTCTCCCCCTTTGAGTTACTGTATGGGAGACACCCAAGAGGGCTGTTGGATATTGCCAAGGAAACTTGGGAAAGTGAGAGTTCTCCCCACAGGAGTGTGATTGAGCATGTCGCCCTGATGCAAGACCGAATTGCACAGGTAATGCCCATCGTGAAGGAACATTTGGCCCAAGCGCAGTTAGCACAGCAGAGAGTGTACAACCGTGGAGCCAAGACCCGTACCTTTTCCCCGGGGGATAGGATACTGGTACTTGTCCCTACGGTTGAAAGTAAATTCCTTGCCAAATGGCAAGGCCCCTACGAGATAATGGAAAAAGTGAGCGAAGTGAATTACAAGGTCAGACAACCAGGAAGGCGAAAGCCCGAAAAGATCTATCACGTTAATCTGTTGAAAGCCTGGAGGGATAGAGAGTCCCTAGTCGCAGACACTTGGTCACCAGCTCAAACTGGTTGCGTGATTCCTGAGGTTGGAATAGCAGCCACCTTGTCACAACCCCAACAACAGGAGGTTAAGGAGTTTGTGCTTCGCAACAAGGAGGTATTCTCTGAGCTGCCGGGACAAACATCTGGGGTAGAGCATGACATCATTACCCCGCCCGGTGAAAGGGTGAAGTTAAAACCCTATCGGATCCCAGAGGCCCGACGGGAGGCAATACGGGAGGAAGTACAGAAAATGCTGAACTTAGGGGTGATAGAGGAGTCCCAAAGTGATTGGTCTAGTCCCATTGTGTTGGTGCCTAAACCGGATGGGAGCTGGCGATTTTGTAACGATTTTCGTCAGTTGAACAAAGTTACAAAATTTGACACCTACCCCATGCCACGTATAGATGAGTTGATCGACCGGCTGGGAACAGCCCGATACATGACGACTCTTGACCTCACAAAAGGGTATTGGCAAATCCCCCTGGCCAAATTGGCCAAAGAGAAAACCGCATTTGTAACCCCAGACGGGGCGTTCCAATATAAAAGAATGCCGTTCGGGTTACAGAATGCGCCGGCCACATTCCAGCGGAAAATGGACCAGATGCTGAGGCCCCATCGGAAGTATGCTGCGGCTTACCTGGATGACGTAATTGTCCATAGCACAGATTGGGCCTCACATCTGCCAAAAGTGCAAGCAGTCCTGGACTCTGTTCGGGAAGCGGGGTTTACGGCTAACCCCAAGAAGTGTACCATTGGGCAGGAGGAGGCCAAATATCTTGGGTACACCATTGGGAGGGGAGTAATAAAACCCCAACTCAACAAAGTCGAGGCCATCCAGAGTTGGCCACGTCCCAACAGCAAGAAGCAGGTACGAGCCTTTCTGGGAATCGCTGGGTATTATCGACGATTCATTCCCCACTTTGCTTCTAAGGCTGTGCCCCTAACCAACCTAACGAAGGGGAAAGGGTCGGTCATGATTAAATGGACCCCCGAGGCTGAGGCAGCATTCCAATTCTTGAAACAAGCCTTATGTAGCCAGCCAGTGTTGTACTCACCCGACTTCTCTAAAGACTTTGTCGTACAAAGTGATGCGTCAGATGTGGGGTTAGGAGCAGTATTGTCCCAGGTCTGGAACGGGGAAGAGCACCCAGTCATTTACCTCAGCAGGAAGTTGAAGTCCCATGAGGTAAATTACGCCACCGTTGAAAAGGAGTGTTTAGCGGTGAAGTGGGCTCTAGATTCCCTTCGGTACTACCTGCTAGGTAGGCACTTTGACATGGTTACGGATCACGCTCCGTTAAAGTGGATGGCTCAAAACAAGGAAACAAATAGAAGAGTGAATAGGTGGTTCCTGGCCCTCCAGGAATTCAACTTCACAGTAAAGCATCGCCCTGGCGTTCAAATGGGGAATGTGGATGCTTTGTCTCGAGTACATGAATGCCTGATTGCTGGTGTTCCAACCCCAAGGTTAAAACAAGAGGGGGGGGGTATGTGACAGCAGGAAGGTAAAGTCACCTGGTTGCATCCAGGGGGGTAGATATATTTTGCCCAGATTCAGGCTTTACGCCGACTTATACAACTAGGTGGAGAGTTGTATAAGCCCAGCTGAGGCTAGTGGGCTCATGGATGACTCATACCTCTAGGGAGAGTGTGGGGCGTCGTGCAGACAGGGAGTTGATGAGACCAGCTGAAGCTTGTCAGCTCATTTAGGCCTCTATAAGAACTCCCAGCTTCATTAGATGTTAGCTCATGCCTGGACCCAGACCTGTGTGGACTGTCTAGGGAGAGTGAACCCCTGTGCGGTGAGACAAAGCCTGTGTGGCTATTTGCTTGGACATTTAAAACCAGGGACTTAGGGACTAGGACAGCACTAGGCTGATCCCAGTTGTTAGTTAGGAAACCTGTATGTTTAGTCAGAGGTCAAGTTGACCAGGATTTATTTTGTTTATGTTTCTTTTGCTTTGCTGTGTTTTGTCACTGTAAATAGAAAATAAACCGCACCTTTTTGATTTTGAAAACCACCACCTCCGTTTGCTGGGCCTGTTTTTTGTGTGGGGAGCCCATCCCGGGGGTCACACACACCCGCTGCCGAGCTAACCCCCTCACAAAAGCTTAAGATCAAGATTCAGCAACGAGATCGGTCTATAGCTTCCACAGGAAGTTGGGTCCTTTCCCTCTTTTAAAATAACCGAGATATGAGCTAGCAAAGTATCTTGGGCCAGTCTTGCTGATGACCCTAGTGCGTTAAATAACTTAAGCATATATTGAGCTAAGGAAGGGAGGAGTATTTTGTAATATTGGGCCGTCAGGCCATCCGGTCCTGGTGCTTTACCTAATTTAGTAGAGCTTACTACTTTTTGTAATTCTTCCATAGTTATGGGTTTTTCAAGATCATCCCTATCTTCCTCTGTTAGATGGGGCATAGCTGATGATACAAGATATGAGTCTATCTGCTCCTGTGTGGAAGGCTTTCTCTTTATATTATAAAGAGACTCATAGAATTCCTGAAATTTCTGTGCTATTTCTTTTGGTTTCGTAGCCCTACCTTGGTTAGGTGAGATAATACATGGGATATAATTCTTTAGTTTCTGCTCCCGTAGAGTCCTAGCCAATAATCTCCCGCATTTGTCTCCAGACTCATATGAGAATCTCTTACAGACCTGTATTGTCGCTTTGGCTTTAAAAAAAAGGAGTTCTGAAATTTGTGTCCGTTTATTACCAAGATCCCTCTCTAGAGAGGGAGATTGTATCCGTTTGTGTCGAGCCTCCAATATGGCTAATTCTTCAAGGAGTAGCTTCAGCTGTTCTGTACGTTTCCTTTTTATCCTGGCCCCCTGCTTAATTAGTACCCCACGAATGACCGCCTTATGAGCTTCCCAAACAATGCCTGGGTCGCAATCTAGGGTATCATTTGTGGCGAAGTAGAATCTTAATTCCTTAATAACCTCCTGCAGGATACTTTGATCCTGCAGAAGGCTTTCATTCAATCTCCACTGTTTTGACCGAGTCATCATGGGGTCCCCTAGGACATATAACATTATTATAGGTGCGTGGTCTGACCACGTAATTAGGCCTATATCAGCCTTCTGTATTGAATGCAATTGGGCATGTGGGACAAGGAAATAATCTATTCGTGAATATGATTTATGAGGATTAGAATAGAAAGTATAATCTCTTTCCGTGGGATGGAGGAGACGCCAAATGTCCACCAGTTGATTTCTATGGAGAATTTGAAAAATATGATTTCGCCTACTGAGGGAGATTGATGATGACCCTAGGGTAGTATCTATTGTTGGATCTAGTGATATATTAAAATCTCCTCCTAAGATCAAGTGTCCTTCAGAGAACTCCATCAGTCGCTTAAGCACCTTACCTAAAAAAGTCTCCTGATGCTCATTAGGAGTGTCAGGGTCACCTGTGGCCAGGTGACAGATGCACACCGTAGGGGGACAGGAGTGCACCGCGAGGTAGTGAACCCTATGGCTGGCTTCTGCGGATAGGAAACTGGGTGGTTGTGGAAAGCGGGACCAGAGGAGCACAACCGGGATCCTAACGGAAGCTAGAGCCAAGATTCCCCAGGGCGCGGAGTCTAAGACCCAGCTGGTCTTCTCCAGGGCCTCTAGTGGTGAGGATGTTATGCTGCAGGCTGGGACCAGATCGCGGCCCCTGTAGTTTCCTAGCTCACGCCCCGTAGGATAAGGGGAAAAGAGGGGAAGCAGCAGCACAAGATAAGAGAGAACCAAATAACAAGCTAAAGGTCAGGGGCCACAAGCAGACAAGGATAACGAAAGAACGAGCCGAAGGTCAAGGGTCACGAGCAGACAGGGATAGTCGGGGACAAGCCAATAACGTAACAGAGAGACAGACGTAGCACACGGCAGGCAGGAACCCAAACACACAATGCCTAACAAACACGTTGATCAGCAAAGCAGGCTTGCAGTGCACAGGTTAATATAGTGTTCTGTGATAGGGCCTGGGGTGGAGTCAGGCTGGGAGGAGATTATAAAGGAAGCCAGGTGAAGGAGGTCTGGTCTCTAAGATGAACACATGAGGAGGAAGGTAAGATGGCAGACAGACATTAATGCATATCCATGACAAGGAGCATATAGGGTTGCTAACGTTACCCCTACCTCTCCCACCTTGCCTTTTACAAACAAAAAACGACCTGTCACGTCCCTAACTACATCTATACAGGACCAGGGTATTCTCCCTGAGATCAGAATGGAAACCCCCTTAGATTTAGCCCATTGATTCGTAGAGTGATAGACCGTTGGGAATAGATGATTTTTCAAGATTGGTATTTTATCATCTCTAAAATGTGTCTCTTGTATGAATGCAACGTCCGTTTTCAGACGCTGCATATCATGTAAGAGTACCCGTCTTTTCTCTGGCGTATTTAGCCCTTTGGCATTAAGCGAAAGCACCTCCAGGGTCTCCATATCCTACGGATGGAGAAAAGAAAAAAAAAACAAAAAACCCTATATCTAAAGTTAATAGTTGTTTATCACTATAAAGCAAGACGCTCACCGAATGAACAGTATTTGAGCGTCAATCTATTTGGGAATATAGGCCAGGCATGGACAGAACTAGAGCTCTCCGAAGACCCCCATCCCTCCCCAAATTCCCAATATCTGGGAGGGGAAAAAGGGAGGGGGGTACGACGAGAAGGGAGAGGCGAATGCCATCAGTAACTTCATTATTAATTATATTCATCATTCCATTTCTGACTCAATGATATTACATAGGGATATAAACTTCATATTATTTACAGTCAATATATGATATCTCCTCAAAATCCCTACTTTGTAAAATACAATCCTCAATAAAGTCCCTCTACTCTGGGGGAAAATTCTCTCTTCCCTCTGCTAGTTGCCTCTCCCCCTCCTCCCCCCCTGCCCCCAACCCCCAATCTACTACACAGCCAACACATTCTCCCTCCCTCTCCCCCTTGCTCCCTCCCCTCTTCTAAGGACTCCCACATTCATCATAATAAGTCATAAAGGATCCCCTTCAACCTTCCCCCTTCTCCCCTCCCCTCCCTCCTCCACTCCTCCCCCACTTTGAGTAGCCTGTAAATGTTGCTCATTTCCAAACCTCTAATCTTACCCCCCTCTCCCCCATCCTCTCCCTAGGGAGGCTGGGGGAACCCCTTCTAGGGGAAAAAAAACCCCATACTTTTCAAATAGGTAGTGCATCCCCATCCCCACCCACACCCACTCCTCTATGTAGTGTTACCTGTGATAAAAAAAAAAAAAAAAAGGAAATGTATACTATATTGTTCCTCCCCAAAAAGAAGGGACACCACACTGATCTCTTCTTTACAAAAAAGTGCTGTCATGGATATGCATTAATGTCTGTCTGCCATCTTACCTTCCTCCTCATGTGTTCATCTAGAGACCAGACCTCCTTCACCTGGCTTCCTTTATAATCTCCTCCCAGCCTGACTCCACCCCAGGCCCTATCACTGAACACTATATTAACCTGTGCACTGCAAGCCTGCCTTGCTGATCAACGTGTTTGTTAGGCATTGTGTGTTTGGGTTCCTGCCTGCCGTGTGCTACGTCTGTCTCTCTGTTACGTTATTGGCTTGTCCCCGACTATCCTTGTCTGCTCGTGACCCTTGACCTTCGGCTCGTTCTTCGTTATCCTTGTCTGCTTGTGGCCCCTGACCTTCGGCTTGTTATTCGGTTCTCTCTATCGTGTGCTGCTGCTTCCCCTTATCCTACGGGGCGTGAGCTAGGAAACTCCAGGGGCCGCGACCTGGTCCCAGCCTGCAGCGTAACATCCTCACCACTAGAGGCCCTGGAGAAGACCAGCTGGGTCTTAGACTCCGCGCCCTGGGGAATCTTGGCTCTCGCTTCCGTTGGGATCCCGGTTGTGCTCCTCTGGTCCCGCTTTCCACAACCACCCAGTTTCCTATCCGCAGAAGCCAGCCATAGGGTTCACTACCTCGCAGTGCACTCCTGTCCCCCTACGGTGTGCATCTGTCACCTGGCCACAGGTGACCCTGACAAGTGCTTCCAATGTGTCATGTCCATATTACATAGGACCAAACCAAACCAAACAAAGAAAAAGAAATAATCTGAGAAGGGGGTTCCAAAGAAAAATATGGGAGGGAACCCCCTACTTGTATGAACCTGTGCATATTATATCGTGGTGAATATATATAAAAATATGTATATATCAAAAAGAAAAAAAAAAAAAAGAAAAGAAAAGGGGAAAAATCTCCCCAAAAAGGGGCTCAACCATCAGATTCCAAGCTCCCTAATTTGCCTCCCTTAAAGGAGGCCTAACAATCCTATATTCTAGGGAGGTAAGTACTCCCCCAGCCTCTCTCCCCCCCTTCTCCTCCCTCCCTCCTCTCTATCTCGGTGGTACATGGTAGGGGAATTGAGAAAGAATTCGTATCTTCAAGAGGGGGGAAAAAAAGGAAGGGTTGGGGAAGAGGAGAAGAAAAAAGAGGGAAAAAAAAAAAAAAAAGAAAGAGAGACAGGGATCCAAAAACCTGATTAAATTCCATATATCAACCCTCCACAGTCCCCAGGCTTTATTACTAAAGGCTGTACCTCCAATCTAACTACTCTAAGTGTCTCCCCTGCATGTTCCACCTTACTTCCACATTAACATACTACCAACACCCTCAATGCACCCTGTAGCGCTACAGCCCAACTTCTTCCTCTCCAATATCCACATATGTGTATCATAGTGCATATCTTAATGTCTTAATGTGGGAGTTTCCTAACATGGGAGTTTCTTAAACTAATAGAGAAGGAGAAAAGTACAGTCTTATCAAGTTTCATAGACCCTGAGGTTGCTCATAATGAACCAATAATGTCCATTCCGGTGCCTTTATCAGCTATCCTGTCCTTAATTCCAGGACTGGATCCCTTCTGTTGACTTAAATCTCCCTCTTGGGGCTGGGATCTCCGTCTAGGAGGTTGCTGTTGGACTATTTGCGGATTCCTCCTTTGTCCTAAATAGCCCCCTGTATATGTAATGGGCATTAACCAATTTTGAATTTTGATAGGTGGTTCATTCAAGAAAGCGAAGAAGTCCGGCAAATCATCTGGTGTACGTAATGTAAATAAAGCTGATGCTTTGCAAAACGTAACCGTTAAAGGGTATCCCCACCTATATGTGAACCCCTTATCTCTTGCTAAGTTCAGGATCGGGCGCAACCAGGTTCTACGCTGTAGGGTAGCTCTAGATAAGTCTGATAGAATTTTGATCTGGGTTCCCTCATGTTCAATATCACCCAACTCCCATGCTGCTTTTAATATCTGCTCCTTTTGCTGAAAATTATGTAAGCGGTATACTACATCCCTAGGTCTCGCCGGGTTTTTAGGTCTGGGACCCAAAGCTCTATGTACTCTGTCTAGCTCCACTGTCAACTGAGGAAGCTTCATAATCTTCCGGAATATTAGTTCCACCGATTTCCCAAGATCTTCTGTGTCCGTCTCTGCTGTTTCCAAAAGGCCCCTGAGCCGTAAATTATTCCGGCGACTTCTATCTTCTAAAACTTCTATATGAAGTTGAAAATCCACCATTATATCTGTCTGCACCAACAGTTTTTTTTCTATGGCCCCGACCCGCTGCTCCAGAGAAACCACTGCACCCTCTCTCTCATCCACCCTCTCCGTCAAGACTTTAATATCTGTCCTTACCGCATCCATCTCCTTGCGGTGTGCTTCCTCCACTCGCATAATCAAAGCCTCGATATCCTGGCGTGTGGGGAGTGCTTCCATGTCCTGGCGTGTAGGGAGTGCTTTCAGCAGGGTACGTATGTCCCCCGCGATATCATCCACGTCCCCCTCCTTCGGGGGGGCGGCTCTCAGCATAGCCGTATCCTGTATCGCACTCCCTGCTCTGCTATCTGATCCGGAAGTACTCGAGAGAGGGGTTGATCTCGCGGCAGCGGTATTCCCTGTGCTGCGTGGTGTTATCCCGGCCGGAGCTAGTGTCTTCGAGGTAAAATACTGCTGAATATCGATTTGAGGGCTGCCGGTGGTGGTCTTCTTCAGTGCGGATCTTGTCCCATATTTACTGCCTGTATTCATGCCGTGCTATGAGCTATCAGTTAGCCGCTGCTAATCGGGGCAGGGATGGAGGTCCGGGAGCTCAAAACAATGTGTCCTCACTCAGCCATGTCTGGGCCACACCCCTCCATGCAGTTTTTTTTTTAATAGGTACTTCTTAACTAGAAGGATGATCAATTGTGAACACCCATGAATGTGCATGCTTATGTAGCACACTCGCGTAGAAGCTGCTGGTTTTGATTTGGGTCTTGCACGTTACCTCAGTATTCGTTGTCTAGGGGAAGAAAGTCTGTAAAAACTCCAATGTCCACACAAGATGTAAAACCTTAAGCTGTTAGGTTTTATTTTTCCTTTGCATAAAACATATGCTGAATAGTAGAAGGGTGAAGGGAAGGGGTAGGTTCAGGTACGCAGTACAGATCACTGGGGAAAACTCCTCAACTATAAAGTCATTCACCACTCTTCCTGGAGTGGGTATTGCTCACCCGGATAGGCCCCTCTCACCTGGCCCAGCAGCCGGAATGATGCACGGACAATGATCAGGACCAGTCTCTGCCACAGACTGGTTGTGCACAAAATAGGATAATTCGGGATCCTCTGCCACAGGACTTAACGCCCGGACTTCCAGCCAAGCAGTCAAAAAGCCTTTAAGCCAACCCGGCAGACTGCAAGTTGAACTTTAGCTGCGGTGCATCCTCCAATAGAATTAGCAGGCCCTCCTCAA
This sequence comes from Rana muscosa, assembly GCA_029206835.1. Classification (NCBI taxonomy): domain Eukaryota; kingdom Metazoa; phylum Chordata; class Amphibia; order Anura; family Ranidae; genus Rana; species Rana muscosa. Next base: position 52,222,913 of record CM055128.1, on the reverse strand, counting down.
GACACCAGCCTTTCGCTCTGTCTTTTTCCAGGACAGGTCCTCCCCTGGTTTCCTCCATTGAGTGGCTTCCTCCCGCAGGACGGACAGCACAGGATCACCTTAAGAAGTGCAGGCCCCAGTCAGCATAACTGGGCCTACTTGGTAGAGTTGCAGCCTCGGACCAACATGGTCCCGAGGCCGAAATCACACGACACACTCCTCGCGCCAGGAGGGCCGCGAGGGGAAGAAGGACCGCAAAAGATAGCGTCTGCCCCTTAAGTACCCTTCCCCAGCATGCTCAGCAGGTAGACCACGCCCACTGAACTGTTCCCGGGGGGAAGGTACCCAATGCACTCTGGCCTGTCAGTCTTCCACATTGGCCTGGGGTGGTAACGTCACCTACAGGCGAACAGTGGGAAGTCTTCCAACACAGCCATAGCCGGAACAGAGGCTGATTTAGCATAATTATTTACAGAGTCTGAGCTAACTACCAGCTCAGACACCCACTAAATTTAACATAGCGCCCAGTCATTTGGGAGCAGGGCGCTACACTTAAAATCCCTAATACAGTAAAACCTTGGTTTTAGAGTAACTTGGTTTGAGAGTGTTTTGCAAGACAAGCAACATTTTTACTTAAATTTTGACTTGAAATACAAGCGATGCCTTGATGAACAAGTAGCGTCATGTCCCAACTAAGTATAAAAGAGAAGAGAGGCGCCTCTAAGTGTAGCAATATGGTTACATTTAATGAAGGTACAACATTTAGCAACATATTGCTACACTTAGAGGCACCTCGCTTCTCTTTTATACTCTGTAGCTCTTGCTGGATTTTTCTTCTAATCCCCTTGTGGAGGCTTCCATTTGTGGTTGGACATTTTATGGTTACACAACCTGGTCACATTGCTATAATCTTTTTATATGGACTATCAACTGAAGTACCTATGGCTAAATGGTTGTGGAATGAATCATTTGAGTTTCCATTATTTCTTATGGGGAAATTCACTTTTATATACAAGTGCTTTGGATTATAAGCATAATTCTGGAATGAATTATGCTTGCAATCCAAGGTTTTACTGTATGTTAAAGAGAAAATAAGCCATGGAAGCTGTGATTGAAAAATGGCAGGCAGACGGCAAAGACCCATCACCAGTATCTCCTGTGGTCTTTCTGAAGCTGTTCTTTTCCTCAATACTGACCCGCCATTAGACATGTGCACACCAAAATATTTCGTTTCGGAATTTCGTTTTCGTCCGAAAAATACATTTATTTAGTTACTCCCGAAATTCGTTTTTATTTATTTTGTTTTTCGTTAGAAATTGCATTCGTCCGAAAATCTGAATTAATTAAGGTCGAATCTGTCATTGAAGGCTTATGGTGTCTGTTGAATGTTCAAAGAAGATTCGACGGAGCAGCGAAACTGTACGACGCCGCAATCGTACATTTCCGTTCGAATGTTCCGCCTACAAGGTAGCTATAGTAAAATTCTAATGTTGTATGACAAGTAATAATTATAATAATTATATTTATTAATTATTACTAGTCAACCAACATTAGAATTTTTCTATAGCCTATGAGCGAAGCATTTGACCGGAAATGTACGATTGTGGCGTCGTACAGTTTCGTTGCCTGTCGAATCTTCTTAGAACTTTCGACAGACACCATAAGCCTTCAATGACAGATTCAACGTTTGTATGTTTTTCGATGCTTTGTTGAATCTTCGTCGTTCATGTTGAATTGTCAAGTTAGTTCTAGCTATTTTACTGCTCCTCCTCTTTGGTTACAATCAGCCAATAACATTCATCATCATCATTATTTTTATTTTACTTCCCCCACCCAATTCCAGCAGCGATCTTTTCTCTCTATAATGTCGAATCTTTTCTCTCTATGTAGAATAGTCTTGGACTAATAGAGCTAAGGTTAGGCACATTCTACCACAGGTTCGATAGACACCGATTGTTATTGTCAGCGTCATGTCGAATCTCTTATCTATATCGAACTGTTGTCGCAACGAAAACGAAAATAAAGCATTTTTTTATGTCGGATCTTTCGGTTTTCAGATTCTGGGCTTTCGTTTGTTAAAACGATAACGAAAATACCTGAAATTCGGACGAAAACTAATGCACATGTCTACCCGCCACGCATTGTTCCTCAGGTCATGCTTCATCAAGGAGAACTTTTCTTGCTTTCAGTGGCACAACAAAACAAAATACCATTATAGTGCTCAATTTCACCCCCCCCTGCACTGTAAGGGTTACATGCTCGTTAAGTCTAGGGGTGCAAGAATAAGAGTGTATCCCTCCTCCAGCAGGGTCCCTCCAACTGTGCAACCATTCCCACAAAGCCTCCTCTCTAAGGTGCTCCCAGCCTTTTCCAAGTGTAATGCAGGGTTAATGGACCCTCATTATAAGTGATGACACCCCTAGGGACCACCCAGAGATCGCAGCTTTGGGGAGAAGAGGACAGTGCTGGGTCCTTTTGCTGAATCCCTTACACATAATAAGTATCGCTAAGTCTCTTCTGCAATTAAACCAACATACCTGCCTGTTCACAATCCACTATTGATGTACACTGAGCTGGGCATGCCCAGCTCAGCATACATTATCGGCACAGTGCCAGCATGCCAGGATGAATGACTCAAGAGGCTGGAAACCTGGCACCCTGAAGAGATCAGGGGAGAAGATTTCAACAGTTGGTGAGGGATCCGCGATTACAGTATCAGTATTCTATGGTCTTTAGTTCAGCTTTAAAGGAAACCTGTGATTACAGAAATAATTCAAATAATTGGCTTCAGCATGTTGTGAGTCACTGAACAATAACAAACCTATATCAAAGCCACACCAAAGTATAGTATGAATTATTTCCATGTCAAAATGCAATGAAGCCAAAGGATCAGAAAGACAACCCATTTTTAGAAGAAAATCATCAAGGGAAGCCATATTTCTCCTAACCCCCATAATGAAAAATCTAGGCAGAGTGCAAATAGGTAAGCAAAGAGTATTGCTGTCAGCAACATGAATGGACAACATACCATAATCCAGTCCCTTTTGTGTGATTCTCACCACTGCTCCTGGGTTCCCAGTGTCTGCTCTTCCTAACACAACCAGACAGGACATCAGGATTAATTTGCAGGAAAATGCCATCTTGGCAGAGCTTGGTGCTGCCACAAAGACAAGCTTATCAACTGTAGGCGTTTAAAGCCCTGACAACGTGAAACTGGAACGGAAGATGGAATGAGGAAGTGGTCTCAGATTTACATGGGCTGTCCCGCCGAGGATTCTGAAGCATAACTAGTTATACAACATGTGTGCATTTTACACACTTTACCCAAGTGTTCAAGTGTTTTTTGTTTTTTTTTTACAATGACTGATCTTTGATTAATTGGTCTGAATGCAGAATGCAGTAATCTGTAGTAACTAATCAAAGTTCTTTAATTGTTCTGTCTGTGTAAACCAGCCTTCCTCAACCTTATTTCTCAGATCAACCTTTGAAATAATTTACAGGTCTCAGGAAACTCCAGCTAAGATTGTTTATTTACGATCAGTGAGAAGAATATCTCCTACATTGATGTAAGGTGGGAAAATGCTCACCCTACTGACAGCTAAAAAGATCATTATTGGTGTTGGATGTGGAATCATACAGGCACCTCCAGATAAGAAGACAATCAGCCACAGCTTAGGGAACAGGGGAGGGCTGGGCCAGGGGGCAGGGTGGCAATTGCCTCCCAGGCCGCCCTAACTTATGTTCAAAATGGCTGGCAGCTGCTGCCCGCTACCATTTTTTTTTTATTCTGGTCTACGAAGTCGGTTTGGGGGCATGGCCATGGCGGCCGACCACTAGCTGTTGCATTCCGGGAGTTGTAGTCCGCACTCAAGCTTCTGGTGGGTGGAAAACACAGCAGCGCAGAGGAAACTACAACTCCCTGAGACCGGATTCTTGGAAGCAGGCAGAGGCAGGGCATGCCAGGGAGTCGGGACGCAGGGCTGCAGGGCTGGGCGCTGGTTGCAACTTGACCCCAGGATCAGGAGCGTTACCCCCCCAGGAAACCGTGGCGTGCAAGGACCTGCTGAGCTGAGATCACTGAGGTGAGAGACCCTGACACCCCTAGCTGACCCCCCATCTCCCCCCCATACACCCCATGTAACCTGCCCCAGTGATCAGGCTGCATTTATGGGCACTGGAGTTGGCTGCACTGATGGGCACTGGTGAGGCTGCATTGAAAAACCAGGTGGGCCATGGATGGTGAGCTGATTTGGCAGTTCAATGGGCCCCTTGACTGGACTTGCCCCCCAGGCCTAAGGCCGCCAGCCCTCCCCTGTTAGGGAACCTCTAGCAACCTCTGGAAGAACCCTAAGACCCCTTTCACACTGGGGCGGTTTGCAGTCGCTATTGCGCTAAAAATAGCACCTGCAAACCGACCCTAAACAACGGCTGCTGTTTCTCCAGTGTGAAAGCCCAAGGGGAGCAGTGCGCTAGCAGGACCGTTCCAAAAGTCCTGCTAGCCGCATCCTTGGAGCGGTGTGTTTACCGCTCCTCCACCGCTGCTGCCCATTGAAATCAATGGGACAGCGCGGCTATACCGCCAGCAATGCGCCTCTGCAGAGGCGCTTTCGCTGGTTTTTAACCCTTTTTCGGCCGCTAGCGGGGGTTAAAACCACACCGCTAGCGGCCGAATACCGCTGCAATTCCGACGCTAAAAATAGCGGCGCTTTACCGCCACCGCACCCCCCGCCCCAATGTGAAAGGGGCCTAAGTATCCATGGGACCCTAGATGAAAATGCTGGTGTAACCCAATGGATTCAGTTCAGGATGAAAAGAAAGTCACCCTTGCAGTGGACCCTCCTCATACTGCCCAACTTTTTGCGATAGGAACAAAGGAGGGTTTCTGGGGTTTTGGTAGATCGTAAGCTCAATATTGGCATGCAATGCCAAGCTGCAGTTTCCAAAGTGAGCAAAATCCTTTCTTTTATTAAGAGAGGTATGGCTGCAGAGAGAGAGAGAGAGAGATTTAATTTTGCCCCCCTGTACAAATTATTAGTAAGACCTCATCTGGAATATGCAGTTCAGTTTTGGCCACTAGTTCTCAAAAAGGATTTTGGGGAACTGGAGAAAGTGCAGAGAAGGGCAACCAAACTGATAAGAGGCATGGAGGAGCTCAGCTATGAGGAAAGATTAGAGGAACTGAATTTATTCACTCTTGAGAAGAGGAGATTAAGGGGGGATATGATCAACATGTACAAATATATAAGGGGTCCATATAGTGAACTTGGTGTTGAATTATTCACTTTAAGGTCATCACAGAGGACAAGGGGGCACTCTTTACGTCTTTCTATATTGCAATGTATTGCAATACATCTGTTGTGGCCATATTTTGATCTTGATGAAAACAGCCTATACTGTATGTATAGGTTGTTTTCATCAAGATCAAAATATAGCCGCCCACAACACAGATGTATTGCAAATGCAATACATTGCAATACAAAAAGATGTACACAGTGGTGTCGTGGCACAGGCACTGCTGTTACCTGTAGTTCTTCAGCTATAGGGCAGGCCCTGGCAGCGTATTCAGTCTCTTGTCTCGGCCACTGCACGCCACGCACCTGTGGGAGGAGCCGGCACTGCGCCGGCCAGATCGGCATAGGCACATTTACACAGGCAGAGGCAGACTGAGCAGCAGCCAATCACCAAACAGCCAGGTCAGGGTCACGGTGATGTAAAGCAGAGGCCCGAGTGGCAGAGCCAATCCGATGCTCGGGCCGGGGGTAAGGAGGGAGGGACGGATAGTCGGAAAAGACTGAGAGCAGCCCCAGCCCCCAGGCCAGCAGCAGTCTGCAGACTTAGAAAAAAAAGTCCACGGCTGCCGCGGAGGCGGCCGCAGCAGCCATTGCAACACAGGGGGCAAGTGTGTGTGTCTTCACTCTGACTTCCAGGGGGGGGGGCAATCGACCCCCCTTGCCCTATGGAGCGGACGCCCATGGTCCACACAGATATAAAACCTCAAACAGTTAGGCTTTATTTTTCTTATGCAGTAAACGTTGAGAAATAGAAGGCATAGAAGAGTAGAGGAAGGTTCAGGCACTCGCCACTAAATTTGACAAAGGTATAAGTTCAAAGTCACTCACCACTCTCAATGTTAGAGTGGGTATTGGTCACCCGGATAGTCCCCTCTCACATGGCCTAGCAGCCGGGATGACACACGAACCAGCAACGGGGCAGTCTCTGCCACAGACTGCACAAGATGAAGTAGGTCTCTGCGACAGACCTTTTGAAATGTGCAAAGTCTCAGCCACAGACCTTTTGAAGTTTAGTAAATGGATAGTCCAGGAATCCTCTGCCACAGGATTTCAAAGTCCCAAACCTCTAGCCATACAGTTAAAGGGCCTTTAAGCCAATCCGGCAAACTGCAGGGCTTGTAATATAGTAGATCCCTTCTTGACAAAGTCACCAGGCCTCACCCGAGACAGCAGAACTTTGCCGGTCTCCTCCAGGGCAGGTCCTCCCCTGGTCTCCTTCACCAAGATAACTTCCTCCCTATTTGGACAGACAGCTTGGGATCCCCTCTCTGAATGTAGGTCCCAGCCAGACTAGCTGGGCCTACTAAGCAGCGATGCAGCCTCGGGCCAACGTGGCTCCGAGACCAGGACCCCACACACACGCCTCGCGCCCGGAGGCGAGAACGGACCCCAATCAATGGTGTCTGCCCCTTAAGTATCCCCTCCCAGGAGGCACAGCGGGTCGACCACTCCCACTGTACCGCTGTCGGGAAGGGTCACTCAATGCACCATGGTCTGCCCGTGTTCCAACAGGTGCCTGAGGTGATAACGCCACCTACAGGCAAAAAGGGAAATTACTACCAGGCAAACCATGACTAAGACAGAGGCGAATTTCAATGTAATTCAACCGTCTGAGCCTAACTACTGGCTCAGACATCCCTCTAAATTTAAATAGCGTCCCAACCTTTTGGGATGGGCGCTACACAATATTTATATGGACATTTTTAGAGTGTTTCTTCTGAATATTGTTTTTTATACATGTTTCTTCTTTTAAGTGGCTGCTTTTAATGTTTATGTGTTTGATAACAATATCATATTTTCACATGGATGTTTGACATTTCAGATTACTTAAGGAAACCATAATTGCTGATTCCTGAGCGCTGAACGGTTCTACATACTTAGGAAGGGTCGGTTTAAGCATTTTGCATTCAGCTCAGTAGATTGCTTTAAAAAAGGCCTGGATTATTTCTTTATAAGTAACGTTGATCCAGGGAATATCCAATTGCCTCTCGGGGGATCAGGAAGGAATTTTTTCCCTCTGCTGTAGCAAATTGGATCATGCTTTGCTGGAGTTTTTCGCCTTCCTCTGGGTCAATTGTGGTATAGGATTATGTATATGGGGTTGTATGGTAGGGGTGTTGAAATTAATCGTAGCATCGATGCATTGCGATTCGATGACCCACAATGCGGCACCAATGCTACGACTTGCATTAATCGACTATATGATGACGTCACCTGCGCGCCACTATATGCCCTGCCTTGAGTCTGAAAGCAGCCGAAGGAGCCATGGGAGTTAGCCGCGCCTCTTTTCCTGTCCCCCGCTGATGCAGCCGAAGGAGCCATGGGCATTAGCCGTGCCTCTTTTCCCGCCCCCCGCTGATGCAGCCGAAGAAGCCGCGGGTGTTAGCCGCGCCTCCTTTCCCACCCCCCCGCTGACGGCGTTCTCAGCCGCCCGGCGTCACCATGCGAGAGACACGTGGAGCGAGTGTCCCCCAACTCCCAACAAGTCATGACCCGGTCCCGACTCCCCAGAGCCTTCCTCCTTGGCTCACCTCACACTGTGCACACTGCACAGGCTGCTGTGGGAGACCTGAGACGCCAGACAGCCGAGGACTGCAGGCAGCAGAACACTGACAGGAGTCAGAGACCAGCAGAGTCGTCATCATCATCATCATCAGGTACTTAGAAAAAAGGTACATGGTTAGTGGCGCTCACTGAAATATAGCATGGGACACTAGGTCCAAAGAAGTCCTTTAAGCAGTTTGCTTTGTGGTGAGTTAACAGTCTTTTTGCACTTCTAGGTTGCCTTGCAATAGCAGCTTGAAAACGGTGAGCGTAGTGTGTTCCTCCTCTCACTGCGCATGCACCGAAATGCATTGCATCTTGGTCCTGTGACGCCATCCCGCCCCACGCTGCGCCTCAGCACTTAGCACAAACGAGCAGCTTGTGCTCCAGGCCTCCATACGGCCGCCGCACGAGACCCGGAAAACTCTCCACAGGATTGAACACCAGCTCCACTGCACTGGACTTGAACATTGCTGGCACGAGCGGAGGTGCACATCCCACAGGACCCCCACATGCCGATCTAAAGACACCTTAATGTGAGTGTTTTAATGTTACTGCTACATTAAAATCACACAGTTTTACTTCAGCGGCGCCTGCCTTTGTTTTTTATCTCTTTATCATTAGGTACTTACTTGGGGGATGCACACTGGCAGCATTTGATGGGCACAGTAGCGGCATTTGATAAGCACACTGGCGGCAATTGATGGGCACAGTAGCGGAAATTGATGGGCACAGTGGCTGCCTTTGATGGCACAGTGGTGGCATTTTATGGGCACAGTGGCTGCATTTTATTGGCACAGTGGCTGCGTTTGATGGGCACAGTGGCTGCATTTGATGGGCACAGTGGCTGCAATTTATGTTTTTTTTGTTTGCACCCCCCAAAAAAAATTTGAGCACCAGCCGCCACTGACTAGTAGTACTAGTAATAATATAACATATTGTATATCATATATCTGATGCACCATTATGTGGATTTCAAATTTGCCAAATTATGAAAACATTAAAGTGACCAATGAGCATGACTATGCCATTTCAACATTAATTATGGTTTATGTATGCCTTATTGTCTTAGTGATTGATTCACATCACAACTTCATTGATTTGAAATTGATACCCTTTTTTTGTATGATTTTTGGTTTTGCTCATCACTGCCACACACATGCAGCCATGCATTGCATGTGTGGGGCAGTAATGAGAAAAAACATAAATCATACAAAAAATAAAAAGGTATCAATGAAGTTGTGATGTGAATCAATAAGACATACATACATACATAAGCCATAATTTATGAAATGGCATACATTGTCGTTTGGGGGGACGTTATGGGGACAATGTCCGCAATCTCTGATCCTCTCTAGTATCATGTCCGCAGTCTCTGATCCTCTCTAGCAGGGATGAGCCGAACACCCCCCTGTTCGGTTCGCACCAGAACCTGCGAACAGACAAAATGTTTGTGTAAACTTTAGAACCCTATTAAATACAATGGACTCGAACGTTCGAAATCTAAAGTGTTAATTATAAAGGCTAATATGCAAGTTATTGTCCTAAAAAGTGTTTGGGGACCTGGGTCCTGCCCCAGGGGACATGTATCAATGCAAAAAGAAGTTTTAAAAACGGCCGTTTTTTCGGGAGCAGTGATTTTAATAATGCTTAAAATGAAAAAATAAAAGTGAAATATTCCTTTAAATTTCGTACCTGGGGGGTGTGTATGATATGCATGTAAAGTGGCGCATGTTTCCCGTGCTTAGAACTGTCCCTGCAAAAAATGTAATTTTTGAAAGAAAAAAATGCATTTAAAACGGACTCGCGGCTATTAATGAATTGTCGGCTCCCGGCAATACATACAAAAGTCATTGATAAAAAAAAAAAAAAAAAAGCGTGGGGGTTCCCCAAAATTCTATTACCAGGCCCTTCAGGTCTGGAATGGATATTAAGGGGAACCCCGCCGCAAATTTAAAAAAAAATTGACGTGGGGTTCCCCCAAATATCCATTCCAGGCCCTTCAGATCTGGCATGGATTTTAAGGGGAACCCCACCCCAAATTTAAAAAAAAATGGCGTGGAGTCCCCCTAAAAATCCATACCAGATCCCTTATCCGAGCACGCAACCTGGCCAGCCGCAGGGGAAAAGGGGGGGACGAGAGAGCGGCCCCCCTCCCTCCTGAACCGTACTAAGCCACATGCCCTCAACATGGGGAGGATGTCCCCATGTTGATGGGGACAAGGGACTCATCCCCACAACCCTTGCCCGGTGGTTGTGGGGGTCTGCGGGCGGGGGGCTTATCGGAATCTGGAAGACCCCTTTAACAAAGGGGACCCCCAGATCCCGGCCCCCCCTACGTGAATTGGTAAGGGGTACATTGTACCCCTACCATTTCACGAAGAAAGCGTAAAAAAATGTTAAAAAAAACACACAAACACCTTGAAAAAGTCCTTTATTTAAAAAAATAAAAATAAAATAAAAACATTCCAGCGGTGAAATCCAGTGTCCCGCGGCGATCCCGATGTCCAGCGCTGTCCTTCATTGGTTGTGCCTGAGCGGACCTGATGGGGAACTCCCTCTCAGTATTTTAAATGTATAGACCCGCCCCTTCTAAAGTTCCCCATCAGGTCCGCTCAGCGGACCAGATGCGGAACATGAGAAGGGGCGGGTCTATACATGTATTACCAAAGTGAGAGCAGTTCCCCATCAGGTCCGCCCCCTCGGTATGTCAGACCCGCCTACGTCATTGGCTTGAGCGGGGAACTTCCTTCACTATGTAAATTTTCTAAGCACGGCGCCACTTCACATGCATATCATACACACCCCCCAGGTACGAAATTTAAAGGAAATTTAAAGGAATATTTCACTTTTATTTTTTCATTTTAAGCATTATTAAAATCACTGCTCCCGAAAAAACGGCCGTTTTTAAAACTTCTTTTTGCATTGATACATGTCCCCTGGGGCAGGACCCGGGTCCCCAAACACTTTTTAGGACAATAACTTGCATATAAGCCTTTATAATTAGCACTTTAGATTTCTCCCATAGATTTTTCGAATTTGCCGCGAACACCCCAATTTGTTCGCTGTTCGGCGAACGGGCGAACAGGCAATGTTCGAGTCGAACATGAGTTCGACTCGAACTCGAAGCTCATCCCTACTCTCTAGTATCATGTCTAGTATCAAAGGGGGATAAGGAGGCTTGGAGGGAAAAAGAAAAAAGGAAGAAGAAGAACCATTCCCACAGGGTTCCGCCATATGTGCATAAAACTGGGCTACTGAGGGATCCATCAGGTCAAGAGCAGGGTGCTGTCAAGGTTCAAGCTATTGTTGTATGTGATCCATGGATCCCAAACCTTAAAAAAAAATTGGCATGGATGTCATTTAAATTAAAAGTGAGCTTCTTATGCACCAAAGTCCCCATGAGCCATTGTTTGACTTTAGCAAGATTTCCAATAAGCTTTGGCCAACGCCTGAGGAAGTGCTAGAAAAACAAAGCCTTGAAACATAATTTTGATGCATACCTCCAGGCCCGGATTTACTCCCTTTTGCCGCCCCAAGGCCGAGTTCCTTCAATGCCACCCCCCCCCCCCATCATATGGGGGGGGGGTGACGCACGGGGGGGTAATCGATTTTTCGCAGACATTGACTGGTGTTAGTGCTTCAATCATTCCGGCACCATGGTTGTTATGGTGTCAGGATGATTGAAATGCATTATTTCTATCATTACATTGTAATATAAAATGAAATAGTTCAACTCACCATAAAGCAGAATGAGTGGGAGCCCTGAGCGTGTCACTTGCCACCGTCGCTTGTCACCAGATGGGAATTTCACTTACCACGCTGCCTGCCACCAGATGGGAATGTCACTTGCCATGCTGCCTGCCACCAGATGGGGATGTCACTTGCCACACTGCCTGCCACCAGATGGGAATGTCACTTGCCACGCTGCCTGCCACCAGATGGGAATGTCACTTGCCACGCTGCCTGCCACCAGTTGGGAATGTTACTTGCCACGCTGCCTGCCACCAGATGGGAATGTCACCTGCCACGCTGACTGCCACCAGATGGGAATGTCACTTGCCACGCTGCCTGCCACCAGTTGGGAATGTTACTTGCCACACTGCCTGCCACCAGATGGGAATGTCACTTGCCACGCTGCCTGCCACCAGATGGGAATGTCACTTGCCACACTGCCTGCCACCAGATGGGGATGTCACTTGCCACGCTGCCTGCCACCAGATGGGAATGTCACTTGCCATTCTGCCTGCCGCCAGATAGGGTTGTCACTTTCCACTCTGCCTGCCACCAGATGGGGATGTCACTTGCCACGCTGCCTGCCACCAGATGGGGATGTCACTTGCCACGCTGCCTGCCACCAGATGGGAATGTCACTTGCCACGCTGCCTGCCACCAGATGGGGATATCACTTGCCACACTGCCTCCCCCCCAGCATTTCAGAGTACTTGCAGCCAGGTACAGCGCTGTCAACCTCTCCTCTCCTCTCCCGCGTGGGAAAACTAGCTGCAGGTGAACTGTGAAACAGAGGCACATGAGACTCGAGTGAGAGATGAGAGTGAGGGCGGGCAGTGTGATGTCGTGCAGCCTTCGCAGCCCTGTAAGTAAGGGGCGGAAGTTGGAACAGTAGTGCGGGCAATGAGAGATGATGTAATCTCTCTCTGCCGCCGCACGGCCAACACCGCTGAAAAATGACTTGTCTCCTCCGCCGCCCCTGCACACAGTGCCACCCCGAGGCCTGGCCTCGTTGGCCTTGTGGGAAATCCGGCCCTGCATACCTCCCAACTTGGGAAAGAGGGACACTTTTGTATGTAATGGACATACACCTGCCATGCCTCCAATTATGCAGGTCATAATGAAACACAGGAAATGATCGGGTAAACTCACAAGTTCTTTTTACCACTAATTTTCCTTCATACTGGCTGTTCAGAACAATAAATGTAAGAATTTAGAAAATGGGTAAAAGGTTTAGCACTGTAGAATATTTGATTAGTTCAATTATAAGCGTTGTAGAATATTTTATTAGTTCAATTATAAATGTAATAAGTTCTATACCTCTAGACCAAACAAGAGGGAAAAATGAGGAGGAAAGAGGGACAGACAGATTCCATTTAAAATGAGGCACAGTCCCTCAAAATGGGGAACAGTTGGAAGTTATGTGTGGAGGATGTTTAGCTCTAGCGGCAGATGCTTTTTCCAAGTACGTTCATGTCAGTCCGTACTTTATGCAAGAGCCTGGTAGCCCGCTTTTATTAAAAGGCAAAAACAAAAGTCTAACATAAACGAGTTGCCCATGCAGGGGTTGCGGTTTCTCAAAACGACAGTAACAAAAAAAAATGACAAGCCACCTGGTTATGCTTTGGCAGCATGATTGCTGCTAGTACACTGACTTTTCCGGCCCACTTAGTCTCGTTTTGCAGTACCTCACTGCACAGGCTTACTACTGGCCTCAAACAGGGTTCTCCAGCCCCCCCGGGTTCACTTTCAGAGACCTCCAGACTTCTTCAAGCCTCCCTTGACCTGCTACAAGCCTTAGTTTTCTTGGCCTCCCAGACTCTCCCTTGGTCTCCCGTGCACCTGTAACTGTCTCGGCTTTCCCAGTCTTTTGGCAAGAAGTCCCCCACACAAGGGATGCAGTCTCTGATAGACACAACCAGGTCTCCAGACAGGGGTCTATCCATCAATATGAGGGCTGTGTGCACCTGGACACACACCCTGCTGGTTTTCCACAATACCAGGACCAGCTCACCATCCATGGCCCACCTGGTTTTTCAATGCAGCCTCACCAGTGCCCATCAGTGCAGCCAACTCCAGTGCCCATAAATGCAGCCTGATCCCTGGGGCAGGTTACATGGGGTGTTTGGGGGGGGAGATGGGGGGGTCAGCTAGGGGTGTTAGGGTCTCTCACCTCAGTGATCTCAGCTCAGCAGGTCCTTGCACGCCACGGTTTGCTAGGGGGGTCAAGTTGCAGCCAGCGCCCAGCCCTGCGTCCCGTCTCCCTGGCATGCCCTGCCTCTGCCTGCTTCCAAGAATCCGGTCTCAGGGAGTTGTAGTTTCCTCTGCGTTGCTGTGTTTTTCACCCACCAGAAGCTCGAGTGCGGACTACAACTCCCCGAATGCAACAGCTAGTGGTCGGCCGCCATGGCCATGCCCCCAAACCGACTTTGTAGACCAGAATAAAAAAAAAATGGTAGCGGGCAGCAGCTGCCAGCCATTTTGAACATAAGTTAGGGCGGCCTGGGAGGCAATTGCCACCCTGCCCCCTGGCCCAGCCCTCCCCTGACCAGGACACTGGATTGGCGATGTCTTCCCTCCCAAGACACTTTGAAATTTCCAAACTGTGGAGCCCCATCTGGGAATACCAAAATCAACACTCCACAGTCCTGCACTCATCAAACATGCAAACCCTGTGTCCTTTTTCTCAGCATTTCCACAGTGGCAGGGCCCCACACTGTCAAAACAGGAAGCGTGAATTTGGTACCCTCTTCTCTAATAGTTAATAATGCAAGTTTACTTTATAAATGTTAAAATATTTATTTCGTCATTTGTTTCAAATAAATTATTCTGTAACCATGAAGCACTTACTCTAATAGAATGTGAAAACCTTAATCTTATATTTCAAGCATGAATTTGTTAGTATATTAGGACTGATTTTTACCAAGACAAAGGTAATTGAAGTGAAATTCAATGATCTATTATTCAGAGGCATACAAATGGATGGGTAATGTTTTTCTTATAAATATGAAAATATCTAGAGAAATTGATTTTTACAACTGCACAGGAGCAAGAATGGACACTGCTGTCCAGATACAGGTAAGACATTTCATTATTGGAAAAACAGATATAATAGTTTATGTAGCACCTGTCTCATGTCATCACATATGCCAAAAATAAGAGAATTATTCCTCATTTAAGTAAAGTGGGCACAGCCATGCCAATAATTTTTTTTGTTCTCCAAACAGCCAAATAAACAATCAGAAGCATTGGGGTTTAGTGCAAATATCAGTATTAGTATTATTTGTTCTAGATTGCTTACATCTGTTTTAGGATTTTTGGTCATCATCATCATCAGTGCAGTGTATGGAAACCATTGCTTCTGGACAAGGGCTTTGGACTCAATGAGAGAATAGGAGGATATGGTGAGAAGGGACCAATGGAATCAAAGAGCCTTCCAACTAATGCATAGGTTTGTTTAATCCTATAGCCCATTCTCACCATGGCCTGTATGGTTATACTGTTTGTAGCATCTATAAAATGTATAAATTAGAGTTAAAGGACAATAGTCCCAAGCCGTAGGTATTGTTCCAGATATGAAAGTTTAATTGAAATAAAATGACAAATAAAAATTTGCATCTCGAACGATTCCTATGGCTTGGCATGCTTATCCGTTCTAGGGCTGCAACTAACGATTATTTTCATATTCGATTAGTTGGCCGATTATTGTTTTGATTAATCGGTTAATAACATTTAAAAAAAAAAAAAAGGAGGAAGGTAATTAAGCTGCGATTTGCTTTTTACATTTTTTGGGGACAATTTGTTGTTGGGCATATTAAAAAACACAAACATGCTTTTCTGCAGCTTCTCCATTGAAGTATATTGAACCAAAAATCAAAGTACTGTATCTACTCGAGTATAAGCCAACCCGAGTATAAGCCGAGGTACCTAATGTTACCACAAAAAACTGGGAAAACTTACTGACTCGAGTATAAGCCGAGGGTCAACAATGCCTCACTGTTCCCATCCTTACTGTGCCCATCCTCACTGTTCCTCACTGTTCCCATCCTCACTGTTCCTCACTGTTCCTCACTGTTCCTATCCTCACTGTTCCCTAGCTCACTGTTTAAATTTAACATTGTAAATAGTACCTGAAAAAAAGTTGAGAGGCTGCGGCGTCCATCGTTTAAATCTCGCGGTCTCTTCCTGGTCCCTTCCGTGATAGGCGATTCTCAGCAGACACTCTACGCCTATCACGAACGTTCTCTCATCCTCAGTTTCCCAGCAGACGTCTGTGATTGGCGGAACACCGAACACAGTGTCTGCTGGGATGGGTGAGGATGAGAGAACGTTTGTGATAGGCGGAGAGTGTCTGCTGAGAATCGCCTATCACGGAAGGGACCAGGAAGAGACCGCGAGATTTAAACGATGGACGCCGCAGCCTCTCAACTTTTTTTCAGGTACTATTTACAATGTTAAATTTCGCTGACTCGAGTATAAGCCGAGGGGGGGACTTTCAGTCCAAAAAAAGGGCTGAAAATCTCGGCTTATACTCGAGTATATACGGTAGCACTGTTTTGCGTTAAAAAAAAGTCCTTGACCTTTCCAAATACGCAGCAGCTGAAAAAATCATGGATGTGAACGTGTCCCATAGGCAACCATGAAAATGACCTGTAGTGTGTTTCTGCAAAAAGCACCAAAAAACAGAGGTGTGACCCAGGCCTGAGATGTTTAGTAACATAATGGGGTTAAAAAAACTAAAATTAGTACAAAAAGAGCAAATAATCGCTACTGTAAGGGGTTAATTTTTTACTGTGGGGCAGTGAAATTAATATTTACAGTAGCGATTTGCTCTTTTTGTACTATAAAGGGCTAACTTTAGTTTTTTTTTAACCCCATTATGTTACTGGCCGATTAATCGATTATGAAAATGGTAATCGATTAATTTCATAATCGATTAGTTGTCGATTAATCGATTAGTTGTTTCGACCCTAATACGTTCACTTCATACAAGCTGACTTCTCAGAGGAAATCCAGTGAAAAAAGAGTACTGCCACACTTGGAGCAATTATTTGATTTAGTTGGAGCCGCCTCCTATTTTGGAGCCCAGCTGTCCATCACCCCACTTCTTGAATCTATATACTTCCACATATTTTGACAGGACCTATGCTCATAAAGGTCAGTCCACCAGAAGTTGATATTTCAGATTTAGTAGACACACGGTCGGACTTTTGGCCAACAAACTTCATTTTGAGCAAGTTGGACCAACAATCCGACCGTGTGTACGCTCCATCGGACAAACTTTTTTTTTTTTTTTTTGTTTTCATCGGACAAAAGTTGGGTCTGCAAACGGACAAACTTTTGGCCAACAAAAGTCCGATGGAGCAAAGTCCGACCGTGTGTACAGAAAACCATCGGACTTTTGTCCAATGGACAAAACAACTAATGTTAAAATCAACCAACAATAGCAGAAGTTGACCAAAGGGTGGTGGTAAAGAGCAGAAAAGAGCAGAAAACACGTGATGTTGGAAAAAGTTTTGGGAAAGTTTGCAGAAAAGTCCTGTGGTGTCTATGCTATGGGTGTGCCCGGCCAACTCCGTTCGGGCAAAAAAACACGTAAAAGTCAGATGGAAGTCCGACCGTGTGTATGGGGCTTAAAAGTGTATTTGAAAGCAAAACATAGTTTTTTTTTTAGTTATGGATAGAGTGGGAAATGGTTAGACCATCTATTGGATTTTTATTGAGGTCTGTTTCACCACTGGGAAGATTTAACCCCCTATTTGCCTTGGTGATCATTGCTACTGAGACAAAAAATAAGGGAAAATCCAAACTTTTAGAGCTGTCATGAGAGCAATAGAGTTGTAGTGAAATCTTCCACTGAGAACACATGTTTCTGTGAGAACTGTCTAAGACATCTACATGGTATATGAAAGACAAGAACACCAAAACAATTGAATACATCCAACAGAAGGTTTTTTAAACACCATAAAAGGTGGGTAGCCAATGTGTTTTTGGGACTCAAATCTCCTACTTCCTCTGGGCTTCGTTTAGAGAATAGTTTAGGGATATACTGGACACAAAAAAATGTAGTGACTGGGATACTCCTCTCTGTAAACCGAGATAAGGACAGGCTTACACTTACATCAGAAGCCAGTGCAGCAGCCATACATTTACTCTGCTGAGAGTAATAAATAAACCTTATACAGGATGTATTCAATTGTTGTTCAGTTCTTGTCATTTGTATACCCTAAAATACACAGCATTATTTTGGAATGAGTGATTTCAGCCCTGTCTTTTAACTAAACTACTCAAACCCACTTCATCCTATTCTACACAGCAAAGAGACCAATCATTTTGCAGCCCCAAGATAATAACTAGGAGGGCTAATTAGACTCCTTGAGATAACACAAGAGATCTTGAATTTCTGACATGGTTAACCGGTATTTGTTTACACTTACTGAACAGATATAACAAAATGCTTTCAATGGTATATTTAGCAATAAAAAGGGAACAAATAAGGGAAATTCAATGTTGTGGTGTACATACACTTTAAAGTCCACCCTAACACTAAAATCCCTGCATCTATAGACATTCACGATCTAACACTAACCTATCTAGCTCTGTAAAGAAGAAATCAGTATTCATACCTTTTTTGAAGCCGACCCAGTCTCCAGTGGCGGAAGCTCTGCAGAGGACACAGCCAACAATGGCTGTGAAATGAATGGGGAGTGATGTCACCCATAGACTTACTATGGGGCTTCCATTGTCGGCTGTGTCCTCTGCACACGCCGTCACAGTGAAGTGGCTGACAGCTCAGCGTGGGATCGGGTCGGATCGGCTTCAAAAAAGGTAGGTATATACGGATTTCTTCTTTACAGGGCTAGACAGGTTAGTGTTAGATCATGGAGTTCTGTAGATGCAGGGATTTTAGTGATAGGGTGGACTTCTACTTTAAAGAGGAACTATCGTTTTTTTACTGATTTGTCCCCTATGGAACAAGGTACATGAGGTACTTTGTCTCATGTTGCTAGGTGCTTTCTTAAGCCTCGTACACACGACCGAGTTTCCAAATCCGACAAGAAAAGTGCTGAGAGAGCTTTATTGTCGAGAAAACCGTTCGTGTGTATGGTTTTACGACGAGAAAACTGCCGTGAATCTCGACGAGAAAAATAGAGAACCTGCTCTCTATTTTCTCGTCCGGATTCTAGATTTTCTCGTCGTGTTTCTCGTCGGCCTGTTTTGCGACGAGAAAATGGTTCGTGTGTATGCTTTTACGACTCTTCAAAAAGCGCGCATGCTCAGAATCAAGTATGAGATGGGAGCGCATCTTCTGGTAAAACAAGCCTTCGTAAAGGAGATAGCACATTCGTCACGCTAAAACGAACTGAAAGCACGAAGACTGAAAAGCGCGAATCGTCTCTTCCCAAACTTTTACTTCAGACACGGTAACACGAGATCAGCAAAAGCAGCCCAAGGGGTGGCGCCATTGAAATCGATCTTCCCCTTTATTCTGCCGTCGTACGTGCTGGACGTGACCGCGCAGAACAACGACGAGATTTGGAATTGTCAGTGTGTACGCATTTAAAGCTTGACGAGAAACTCGTCAAGGTTAACAAGAATCTCGTCCAGAAAAACAACGTGTTTTTAACGACGAGAAACTCGGTCGTGTGTACGAGGCTTTACTCTAGCTATGAGGTCCAAACTGCATGCGGACCTGCCATGGCAGATCTGACAACAGCTACGTAGAAGATGGATGCTTTATTATGGCTGCTTGTTTCGGCTCTGAGCGCTTTCTCAAAACAAGAAGCAGCAAGAGGAATGCAGAGACTGACACCCCCCCCCGCATTCTTCTTGCCACAGCACATCTTGGGAAAGTGCTCAGAGCTAAGACAAGCTGCCATTATAAAGCATCCATCTCCTTGCTAGCTGTAGTCATATCCACTGTGGCAGGAACAGAGGAGGTGCAGTCTGGACCTCTTAGCTAGGTTTAGAAAGTTTTTAGCAACATGGGACACAGAAAATACATCTACAGTACTTTGTTCCATAGGGGACAGAACAGGAAAAAAAAATAGTTCTTTAGATTAAAAAAGGAAGGTGCAATATATTCCATTCAGGTCCTGTTTTTATTAGTCCCTTGTGATTACTTTAAGGTTTCAAGAACAGAGAAAGAGATACTTTCTGAAAATCTATGCTTCTACATTTGGGACAAGAGAAATCAGACTACCATAAACCACTTTAATTACTTATCAACAGAAACCAGCCATCTGGTTATAGCACTGACGGCTATTACCTGTGTGCTTGGGGTTTTGACCAATGCTGTAGTCATCTACATCACCGGATTCAAAATGAAGGAACAAAAGTCAAGACTCTGGTTTCTAAACTTGGCGGTATCAGATATTTTATTGCTGCTGATAGCTCCTATGAGAGTAAATATAATACTGGGAATGTACTGGCCATTTGGATCCATTGTATGTAAGCTGAGTCATTCTGCATTTGTATGTACTTTGTACTCTAGTTCTTTCCTTATCACAGCTTTATCCATTGATCGTGTCTTGTCAGTGGCCAAACCATTGTGGCACCATAAGGTCTTCTCCCAGCGCATTTGTTTCTTCATCTGTATTGCAATTTGGGTGGTGGTCTTGCCTCTTGGCACATCAGCCATATATTATAACGATGTACACAAAGATGGACTAGAAACTCATTGTGCATTTTTTCCTTTTCGCTACAATACTTCTAGAAATGATAGCTTAGGTCAAAAAATATATTTTTTAAGTTTTGTTTTGAAGGCCATGGAAATGACTAGTCAAGTTAATGACACATGGGAGCCATCAGGATTTGTGAAGTTTCCATATCACAGACAAGTATGTAAAGACAGTATGTGTTGTGCTGATGACACATCACTAGCCTTATATAAAGAAGGACAACGTTATAGTAATATATTTTATATTCCAATAATAGTTATTGGATATTTTATACCGCTCTGTGTCATGATCTTTTCCAATTTAATTATTGCTCTGCAAGTAAGAAAATCGCAACATGTAAATTCCCAAAAATTATATAAGTATATTGCTATAATCATCGGGGTTTTTGTGCTAACTAAAACTCCATTTGCTGTAGCTAATATTGTTTACCTGGAAGAACTTCAGAAAATAAAGTTCTCACATATGATATGGATGCGTGGCTTAATGGTCATGTTGTTTGTAATAACAAATCTATGTAGTTGCCTTAATCCAGTATTGTATGTGCTAGTAGGTAGTAAAGCCAGGGCTGCATTGACTGATTCTATGTTCAGCATAAAGAGCACAGTTTCAAAAGGTTTTCAGAACATCAGAAAAAAATGAAGTTCTCTCAATATCATATAAAGTGTTTAACCCCCTTTCTATGAGCATTCATTTAAAAAGAGCAGATTGGTGGACCATTATTTACTCAGTGCAATATATTGTGATGGAGTTGATAAAATGACTATATTATGTCTATGTTATGTCTCTTCTAACCACTCAATTATTGTTATTTTATTTTTTTCTTTATTATTTTTATTGTTTCTTTTCTTTCTTGTTGCAATATATATTTCTTAGTTATCTTATAACCAGCCAGCAGTAAGTTTCCTTACTCAAAAACGATAAACAGATTTTATCCACTCCTCACCTCCTTACCCCCTCCTTTCTGCCCACCCCATCATCTACTAAAAGATGGCTGCGAGCTGTGGAATGTGATACCTCGTGGCAAAAACAGATGTCGACAGGAAAAGTATATACAGATGAACCAATATTATACACACATATGTGATGACGTTTGCTTATGTCACTTTGTTTATATAAGGGGCTGTGACCTTGAATAAACCCCTGTTGATGAGAGAAAGCTCATACTGACCAGTGTGTCCCAGTGTGATCCTTTTTGCATGCATGCATTCACATCACTTTGAATTTGGGTCAGAGGCAGAATAGAACATACATTCTGGTTTTGGGCCGGAAGAAATCGATTACATTTTGGCTACCCAACGTGGACTCTGGATTGTGATCTGGAAGCAGCCGACCCAGAGAACTGCTAGCAAAATGAGGCGTGACTGATGGAACGAGGCCTGATCAACTTCGAAACACAGTAAGAGAAGAGTGTTATATTCCTTACATGTGTGATACCGGCTCGGTCACCCTCCCTTTCGCTCTCAGGCAGTCTGCTGCTCCAGACCGCCAAAGACTGGTAAATTCTTGTCCAGGGACGATTTAATAAGAACCTGTCGACCTATTCTGCCGGCTGATATTTCATGTTATGTTCTGTTATGTTCTGTTTTGACTTGAATGTGGCTATTTCAGCGGATGTCTGTATGAGTAGGGGGTGTGACAGCAGGAAGGTAAAGTCACCTGGTTGCATCCAGGGGGGTAGATATATTTCGCCCAGATTCAGGCTTTACGCCGACTTATACAACTAGGTGGAGAGTTGTATAAGGCTAGTGGGCTCATGGATGACTCATACCTCTAGGGAGAGGTCTGGGCGTCGTGCAGACAGGGAGTTGATGAGACCAGCTGAACCTTGTCAGCTCATTTAGGCCTCTATAAGAACTCCCAGCTTCATTGGATGTTAGCTCATGCCTGGAACCAGACCTGTGTGGACTGTCTAGGGAGAGTGAACCCCTGTGCGGTGAGAAAAAGCCTGTGTGGCTATTTGCTTGGACATTTAAAACTAGGGACTTAGGGACTAGGACAGCACTAGGCTGATCCCAGTTGTTAGTTAGGAAACCTGTATGTTTAGTCAGAGGTCAACTTGACCAGGATTTATTTTGTTTGTTTCTTTTGCTTTGCTGTGTTTTGTCACTGTAAATAGAAAATAAACCGCACCTTTTTGATTTTGAAAACCACAACCTCCGTTTGCTGGGCCTGTTTTGTGTGGGGAGCCCATCCCGGGGGTCACACACACCCGCTGCCGAGCTAACCCCCCTCACAGTTGGTGGAGAACGCGGGCAGTTTTTTTAGGCCAGCATGGAGGAGATACTGAAACAGCTGGCTCTAGCAAATGCCAATCAACAGCAGACAAATGCAGGTTTGCAAAAGAGCCTTGCAGCTCAACAACAGAGCCTTGCAGCCCAGCAGCAGACAAACGCAACTTTGCAACAGAGTCTGGAGGCTCAGCAACGAGCCCAGCAGCAATCTGAGGCCCGCTTCATAGACCTGTTGCAGAAGCAAGAGCAGAGACTACAACAACAGATGGAAGCAGTAATGCAGCAACATCCGCAGACCAGTGAGGAAAGCCGTCCCACTAATACCGCGTCCTTTGGGGTGAGTCGTTTATTGACAAAAATGACTGGAGAGGATGATCCAGAGGTATTTTTGACCACATTTGAAAGGACCGCTGAAAGAGAAAAGTGGCCTGAGGAGCAGTGGGCTGGACTGGTGGCTCCTCTGTTAACTGGTGAATCGCAGAAAGCTTACTATGACCTAGAGCCTAACCAAGCAAAAGACTATGTGATGCTAAAAGCTGAAATATTGGCAAGGCTGGGTGTCACCCAGGCTGTCCGGGCTCAGCGTGTGCATAACTGGACTTTCCAGCTTGGAAAACCCCCCAGGTCTCAAATGTATGATCTCATTCACCTGAGCAGAAAGTGGCTACAGCCAGAGACTTTGTCCGCACCAAAGATTGTGGAACGTGTTGTAATGGATCGGTTTTTGAGAGCTCTTCCTACTGCCATCCAAAAGTGGGTAAGCCATGGAGACCCAGAGACGGCCGATGGTCTTGTGGATCGTGTGGAGAAATACTTGGCTACAGAGAACCTGACGGCCTCTTCCAGAGACACTCGGACTTTCCACCCTAAGACCAGACCATCCCCAGGGGCGGATAAGAGGATTCCAAGGGGTGAGGGTGGAGAGAGTGAGAGGGTGGGAGCTCTACCCCAAGTTTGGCGAGAACAGCCTGGGAAATCAGCGGCTCAAGAGGCGGCAAGAAGGATCATTTGCTACCGCTGCCGGCAAGCGGGACATATTGCAGCAAATTGCCCGGTTTTGGAGGAACCCATGCAGTGTGACTTTCTGACGGGCAGACGTCAGTCGCTGTGTGCGACAGTCGCATGCACTGCCATTCGGGGAACTGAGAAACATTTATGCAAAATGTGTATTAATGGTAGAAATGTTGTGGTATTGCTGGATTCAGGTAGCCTTGTGACCCTGATAAAGGCTGAATTAGTTAAAACAGAGGTCTCTGGGAATAGCAAGGTAGCTGTTATTTGTGTGCATGGGGACACCCGAGAGTATCCAGTGACTACAGTGTGTTTCGAGACCCCCAAAGGTACCCTCTCTCATCCAGTGGGCTTAGTATCTCAGTTACCGTATGACGCCATTGTGGGAAGGGATTTTCCGAAGTTCTGGGAACTGTGGGATGATCCTGAGCCCCCCACTGGTGCCCCTATGTACCAGGAATGTGATAGCCAGAACTCCCCTGAGAGTGGTGAGGACTCTCCGGAATTTCCCTTGTCAGTATTGGCAGGGGAGACTCAAGAAACTGGAGAGGAGCCCACCTCCTCAGACGAAAACCTACCGTCTGTGGAGTTTTCTGATCTTGAGGTTCACAGGGAAAACTTTGCCACAGAACAGTTGAAAGACCCCGCCCTAATAAAGGCACGGGAAAATGTAGTGAAAATAGATGGCGAGTTAGTAAACCCAGATAATACCTGCACTTACCCATACTTCAGCGTAGAGAAGGACCTACTGTATCGGGTGGCAAAAAGGGCAGAAGAAACCGTTGAGCAGCTTGTGGTACCCAAACCTTACAGGAAGTTGGTGTTGGAGTTGGCCCATGGGCACATTCTTGGAGGTCATCTGGGGACAGAGAAAACCCGAGAGAGGGTATTACAAAGATTCTATTGGCCGGGGGTGATGAAGGACATAGAAAATTATTGTTCCTCCTGCCCTGTGTGTCAGAGGTCGGCCCCGATGCCACATTTCCGTAGCCCGCTGGTCCCTCTACCCATCATTGAGGTCCCGTTTGAGAGGATCGCCATGGATTTGGTAGGTCCTATAATCAAGTCCGCTAGGGGGCACCAGTACATATTAGTTATAATGGACTATGCCACCCGTTATCCAGAAGCGATCCCTCTCCGAAATACCTCGGCCAAAACCATAGCCAAAGAGCTATCTCTTGTGTTTAGCCGGGTGGGTATTTGTAAAGAACTGCTTACGGACCAAGGTACACCCTTTATGTCCCGGGTTATGAAGGAGCTGTGTAAATTGTTCAAAGTGACGCAATTACGTACATCTGTGTATCACCCCCAAACCGATGGGCTGGTTGAAAGATTCAACAAAACCCTAAAACAAATGTTGAAGAAAGTGGTGGATAGAGATGGAAAGGATTGGGACTGTCTACTTCCTTATCTGATGTTTGCTATTAGGGAGGTGCCCCAATCCTCTACGGGATTCTCCCCCTTTGAGTTACTGTATGGGAGACACCCAAGAGGGCTGTTGGATATTGCCAAGGAAACTTGGGAAAGTGAGAGTTCTCCCCACAGGAGTGTGATTGAGCATGTCGCCCTGATGCAAGACCGAATTGCACAGGTAATGCCCATCGTGAAGGAACATTTGGCCCAAGCGCAGTTAGCACAGCAGAGAGTGTACAACCGTGGAGCCAAGACCCGTACCTTTTCCCCGGGGGATAGGATACTGGTACTTGTCCCTACGGTTGAAAGTAAATTCCTTGCCAAATGGCAAGGCCCCTACGAGATAATGGAAAAAGTGAGCGAAGTGAATTACAAGGTCAGACAACCAGGAAGGCGAAAGCCCGAACAGATCTATCACGTTAATCTGTTGAAAGCTTGGAGGGATAGAGAGTCCCTAGTCGCAGACACTTGGTCACCAGCTCAAACTGGTTGCGTGATTCCTGAGGTTGGAATCGCAGCCACCTTGTCACAACCCCAACAACAGGAGGTTAAGGAGTTTGTGCTTCGCAACAAGGAGGTATTCTCTGAGCTGCCGGGACAAACATCTGGGGTAGAGCATGACATTATTACCCCGCCCGGTGAAAGGGTGAAGTTAAAACCCTATCGGATCCCAGAGGCCCGACGGGAGGCAATACGAGAGGAAGTACAGAAAATGCTGAACTTAGGGGTGATAGAGGAGTCCCAAAGTGATTGGTCTAGTCCCATTGTGTTGGTGCCTAAACCGGATGGGAGCTGGCGATTTTGTAACGATTTTCGTCAGTTGAACAAAGTTACAAAATTTGACACCTACCCCATGCCACGTATAGATGAGTTGATCGACTGGCTGGGAACAGCCCGATACATGACGACTCTTGACCTCACAAAAGGGTATTGGCAAATCCCCCTGGCCAAGTCAGCCAAAGAGAAAACCGCATTTGTAACCCCAGACGGGGCGTTCCAATATAAAAGAATGCCGTTCGGGTTACAGAATGCGCCGGCCACATTCCAGCGGAAAATGGACCAGATGCTGAGGCCCCATCGGAAGTATGCTGCGGCTTACCTGGATGATGTAATTGTCCATAGCACAGATTGGGCCTCACATCTGCCAAAAGTGCAAGCAGTCCTGGACTCTGTTCGGGAAGCGGGGTTTACGGCTAACCCCAAGAAGTGTACCATTGGGCAGGAGGAGGCCAAATATCTTGGGTACACCATTGGGAGGGGAGTAATAAAACCCCAACTCAACAAAGTCGAGGCCATCCAGAGTTGGCCACGTCCCAACAGCAAGAAGCAGGTACGAGCCTTTCTGGGAATCGCTGGGTATTATCGGCGATTCATTCCCCACTTTGCTTCTAAGGCTGTGCCCCTAACCAACCTGACGAAGGGGAAAGGGTCGGTCATGATTAAATGGACCCCCGAGGCTGAGGCAGCATTCCAATTCTTGAAACAAGCCTTATGTAGCCAGCCAGTGTTGTACTCACCCGACTTCTCTAAAGACTTTGTCGTACAAAGTGATGCGTCAGATGTGGGGTTAGGAGCAGTATTGTCCCAGGTCTGGAACGGGGAAGAGCGCCCAGTCATTTACCTCAGCAGGAAGTTGAAGTCCCATGAGGTAAATTACGCCACCGTTGAAAAGGAGTGTTTAGCGGTGAAGTGGGCTCTAGATTCCCTTCGGTACTACCTGCTAGGTAGGCACTTTGACATGGTTACGGATCACGCTCCGTTAAAGTGGATGGCTCAAAACAAGGAAACAAATAGAAGAGTGAATAGGTGGTTCCTGGCCCTCCAGGAATTCAACTTCACAGTAAAGCATCGCCCTGGCGTTCAAATGGGGAATGTGGATGCTTTGTCTCGAGTACATGAATGCCTGATTGCTGGTGTTCCAACCCCGAGGTTAAAACAAGAGGGGGGGGTATGTGACAGCAGGAAGGTAAAGTCACCTGGTTGCATCCAGGGGGGTAGATATATTTCGCCCAGATTCAGGCTTTACGCCGACTTATACAACTAGGTGGAGAGTTGTATAAGGCTAGTGGGCTCATGGATGACTCATACCTCTAGGGAGAGGGCTGGGCGTCGTGCAGACAGGGAGTTGATGAGACCAGCTGAACCTTGTCAGCTCATTTAGGCCTCTATAAGAACTCCCAGCTTCATTGGATGTTAGCTCATGCCTGGAACCAGACCTGTGTGGACTGTCTAGGGAGAGTGAACCCCTGTGCGGTGAGAAAAATCCTGTGTGGCTATTTGCTTGGACATTTAAAACTAGGGACTTAGGGACTAGGACAGCACTAGGCTGATCCCAGTTGTTAGTTAGGAAACCTGTATGTTTAGTCAGAGGTCAACTTGACCAGGATTTATTTTGTTTGTTTCTTTTGCTTTGCTGTGTTTTGTCACTGTAAATAGAAAATAAACCGCACCTTTTTGATTTTGAAAACCACAACCTCCGTTTGCTGGGCCTGTTTTGTGTGGGGAGCCCATCCCGGGGGTCACACACACCCGCTGCCGAGCTAACCCCCCTCACAGGGGAGACACA
This sequence comes from Rana muscosa, assembly GCA_029206835.1. NCBI lineage: Eukaryota > Metazoa > Chordata > Amphibia > Anura > Ranidae > Rana > Rana muscosa. Next base: position 52,195,465 of record CM055128.1, on the reverse strand, counting down.
GTTACCTTGCCAGCCTTTGTACTAAGATGCTGGTTTAAAGAGGGTGTACGGAAATAAATAGAGACACAGTTACCTTGCCAGCCTCTGTAGAAAGGTACTGGTTCAGAGAGGGTGTCAGGAAATAAATGAATATAGGCACAGGGATTCCTTGTCAGTTATGATTAAGAGAGGGTGCCGGGAATATATATATATATTATATATATATATATATATATATATATATATATATTGTGAGGGGGTTAGCTCGGCAGCGGGTGTGTGTGACCCCCGGGATGGGCTCCCCACACAAAACAGGCCCAGCAAACGGAGGTTGTGGTTTTCAAAATCAAAAAGGTGCGGTTTATTTTCTATTTACAGTGACAAAACACAGCAAAGCAAAAGAAACATAACCAAAATAAATCCTGGTCAAGTTGACCTCTGACTAAACATACAGGTTTCCTAACTAACAACTGGGATCAGCCTAGTGCTGTCCTAGTCCCTAAGTCCCTGGTTTTAAATGTCCAAGCAAATAGCCACACAGGCTTTTTCTCACCGCACAGGGGTTCACTCTCCCTAGACAGTCCACACAGGTCTGGTTCCAGGCATGAGCTAACATCTAATGAAGCTGGGAGTTCTTATAGAGGCCTGAATGAGCTGACAAGCTTCAGCTGGTCTCATCAACTCCCTGTCTGCACGACGCCCCACACTCTCCCTAGACATATGAGTCATCCATGAGCCCACTAGCCTTATACAACTCTCCACCTAGTTGTATAAGTCGGCGTAAAGCCTGAATCTGGGCGAAATATATCTACCCCCCTGGATGCAACCAGGTGACTTTACCTTCCTGCTGTCACATACCCCCCCCTCTTGTTTTAACCTCGGGGTTGGAACACCAGCAATCAGGCATTCATGTACTCGAGACAAAGCATCCACATTCCCCATTTGAACGCCAGGGCGATGCTTTACTGTGAAGTTGAATTCCTGGAGGGCCAGGAACCACCTATTCACTCTTCTATTTGTTTCCTTGTTTTGAGCCATCCACTTTAACGGAGCGTGATCCGTAACCATGTCAAAGTGCCTACCTAGCAGGTAGTACCGAAGGGAATCTAGAGCCCACTTCACCGCTAAACACTCCTTTTCAACGGTGGCGTAATTTACCTCATGGGACTTCAACTTCCTGCTGAGGTAAATGACTGGGTGCTCTTCCCCGTTCCAGACCTGGGACAATACTGCTCCTAACCCCACATCTGACGCATCACTTTGTACGACAAAGTCTTTAGAGAAGTCGGGTGAGTACAACACTGGCTGGCTACATAAGGCTTGTTTCAAGAATTGGAATGCTGCCTCAGCCTCGGGGGTCCATTTAATCATGACCGACCCTTTCCCCTTCGTCAGGTTGGTTAGGGGCACAGCCTTAGAAGCAAAGTGGGGAATGAATCGCCGATAATACCCAGCGATTCCCAGAAAGGCTCGTACCTGCTTCTTGCTGTTGGGACGTGGCCAACTCTGGATGGCCTCGACTTTGTTGAGTTGGGGTTTTATTACTCCCCTCCCAATGGTGTACCCAAGATATTTGGCCTCCTCCTGCCCAATGGTACACTTCTTGGGGTTAGCCGTAAACCCCGCTTCCCGAACAGAGTCCAGGACTGCTTGCACTTTTGGCAGATGTGAGGCCCAATCTGTGCTATGGACAATTACGTCATCCAGGTAAGCCGCAGCATACTTCCGATGGGGCCTCAGCATCTGGTCCATTTTCCGCTGGAATGTGGCCGGCGCATTCTGTAACCCGAACGGCATTCTGTTATATTGGAACGCCCCGTCTGGGGTTACAAATGCGGTTTTCTCTTTGGCCGACTTGGCCAGGGGGATTTGCCAATACCCTTTTGTGAGGTCAAGAGTCGTCATGTATCGGGCTGTTCCCAGCCGGTCGATCAACTCATCTATACGTGGCATGGGGTAGGTGTCAAATTTTGTAACTTTGTTCAACTGACGAAAATCGTTACAAAATCGCCAGCTCCCATCCGGTTTAGGCACCAACACGATGGGACTAGACCAATCACTTTGGGACTCCTCTATCACCCCTAAGTTCAGCATTTTCTGTACTTCCTCCCGTATTGCCTCCCGTCGAGCCTCTGGGATCCGATAGGGTTTTAACTTCACCCTTTCACCGGGCGGGGTAATGATGTCATGCTCTACCCCAGATGTTTGTCCCGGCAGCTCAGAGAATACCTCCTTGTTGCGAAGCACAAACTCCTTAACCTCCTGTTGTTGGGGTTGTGACAAGGTGGCTGCTATTCCAACCTCAGGAATCACGCAACCAGTTTGAGCTGGTGACCAAGTGTCTGCGACTAGGGACTCTCTATCCCTCCAGGCTTTCAACAGATTAACGTGATAGATCTGTTCGGGCTTTCGCCTTCCTGGTTGTCTGACCTTGTAATTCACTTCGCTCACTTTTTCCATTATCTCGTAGGGGCCTTGCCATTTGGCAAGGAATTTACTTTCAACCGTAGGGACAAGTACCAATATCCTATCCCCCGGGGAAAAGGTACGGGTCTTGGCTCCACGGTTGTACACTCTCTGCTGTGCCAACTGCGCTTGGGCCAAATGTTCCTTCACGATGGGCATTACCTGTGCAATTCGATCTTGCATCAGGGCGACATGCTCAATCACACTCCTGTGGGGAGAACTCTCACTTTCCCAAGTTTCCTTGGCAATATCCAACAGCCCTCTTGGGTGTCTCCCATACAGTAACTCAAAGGGGGAGAATCCCGTAGAGGATTGGGGCACCTCCCTAATAGCAAACATCAAATAAGGAAGTAAACAGTCCCAATCCTTTCCATCTCTATCCACCACTTTCTTCAACATTTGTTTTAGGGTTTTGTTGAATCTTTCAACCAGCCCATCGGTTTGGGGGTGATACACAGACGTACGCAATTGCGTCACTTTGAACAATTTACACAGCTCTTTCATAACCCGGGACATAAAGGGTGTACCTTGGTCCGTAAGCAGTTCTTTACAAATACCCACCCGGCTAAAAACAAGAGATAGCTCTTTGGCTATGGTTTTGGCCGAGGTATTTCGGAGAGGGATCGCTTCTGGATAACGGGTGGCATAGTCCATTATAACTAATATGTACTGGTGCCCCCTAGCGGACTTGATTATAGGACCTACCAAATCCATGGCGATCCTCTCAAACGGGACCTCAATGATGGGTAGAGGGACCAGCGGGCTACGGAAATGTGGCATCGGGGCCAACCTCTGACACACAGGGCAGGAGGAACAATAATTTTCTACGTCCTTCATCACCCCCGGCCAATAGAATCTCTGTAATACCCTCTCTCGGGTTTTCTCTGTCCCCAGATGACCTCCAAGAATGTGCCCATGGGCCAACTCCAACACCAACTTCCTGTAAGGTTTGGGCACCACAAGCTGCTCAACAGTTTCTTCTGCCCTTTTTGCCACCCGATACAGTAGGTCCTTCTCTACGCTGAAGTATGGGTAAGTGCAGGTATTATCTGGGTTCACTAACTCGCCATCTATTTTCACTACGTTTTCCCGTGCCTTTATTAGGGCGGGGTCTTTCAACTGTTCTGTGGCAAAGTTTTCCCTGTGAACCTCAAGATCAGAAAACTCCACAGACGGTAGGTTTTCGTCTGAGGAGGTGGGCTCCTCTCCAGTTTCTTGAGTCTCCCCTGCCAATACTGATAAGGGAAATTCCGGAGAGTCCTCACCACTCTCAGGGGAGTTCTGGCTATCACATTCCTGGTACATAGGGGCACCAGTGAGGGGCTCAGGATCATCCCACAGTTCCCAGAACTTCAGAAAATCCCTTCCCACAATGGCGTCATACGGTAACTGAGATACTAAGCCCACTGGATGAGAGAGGGTACCTTTGGGGGTCTCGAAACACACTGTAGTCACTGGATACTCTCGGGTGTCCCCATGCACACAAATAACAGCTACCTTGCTATTCCCAGAGACCTCTGTTTTAACTAACTCAGCCTTTATCAGGGTCACAAGGCTACCTGAATCCAGCAATACCACAACATTTCTACCATTAACACACATTTTGCATAAATGTTTCTCAGTTCCTCGAATGGCAGTGCATGCGACTGTCGCACACAGCGACTGACGTCTGCCCGTCAGAAAGTCACACTGCATGGGTTCCTCCACAACCGGGCAATTGGCTGCAATATGTCCCGCTTGCCGGCAGCGGTAGCAAACGATCCTTCTTGCCGCCTCTTGAGCCGCTGATTTCCCAGGCTGTTCTCGCCAAACTTGGGGTAGAGCTCCCACCCTCTCACTCTCTCCACCCTCACCCCTTGGAATCCTCTTATCCGCCCCTGGGGATGGTCTGGTCTTAGGGTGGAAAGTCCGAGTGTCTCTGGAAGAGGCCGTCAGGTTCTCTGTAGCCAAGTATTTCTCCACACGATCCACAAGACCATCGGCCGTCTCTGGGTCTCCATGGCTTACCCACTTTTGGATGGCAGTAGGAAGAGCTCTCAAAAACCGATCCATTACAACACGTTCCACAATCTTTGGTGCGGACAAAGTCTCTGGCTGTAGCCACTTTCTGCTCAGGTGAATGAGATCATACATTTGAGACCTGGGGGGTTTTCCAAGCTGGAAAGTCCAGTTATGCACACGCTGAGCCCGGACAGCCTGGGTGACACCCAGCCTTGCCAATATTTCAGCTTTTAGCATCACATAGTCTTTTGCTTGGTTAGGCTCTAGGTCATAGTAAGCTTTCTGCGATTCACCAGTTAACAGAGGAGCCACCAGTCCAGCCCACTGCTCCTCAGGCCACTTTTCTCTTTCAGCGGTCCTTTCAAATGTGGTCAAAAATACCTCTGGATCATCCTCTCCAGTCATTTTTGTCAATAAACGACTCACCCCAAAGGACGCGGTATTAGTGGGACGGCTTTCCTCACTGGTCTGCGGACGTTGCTGCATTACTGCTTCCATCTGTTGTTGTAGTCTCTGCTCTTGCTTCTGCAACAGGTCTATGAAGCGGGCCTCAGATTGCTGCTGGGCTCGTTGCTGAGCCTCCAGACTCTGTTGCAAAGTTGCGTTTGTCTGCTGCTGGGCTGCAAGGCTCCTTTGCAAACCTGCATTTGTCTGCTGTTGATTGGCATTTGCTAGAGCCAGCTGTTTCAGTATCTCCTCCATGCTGGCTTAAAAAAAACTGCCACTGGTTCTCCACCAACTGTGAGGGGGTTAGCTCGGCAGCGGGTGTGTGTGACCCCCGGGATGGGCTCCCCACACAAAACAGGCCCAGCAAACGGAGGTTGTGGTTTTCAAAATCAAAAAGGTGCGGTTTATTTTCTATTTACAGTGACAAAACACAGCAAAGCAAAAGAAACATAACCAAAATAAATCCTGGTCAAGTTGACCTCTGACTAAACATACAGGTTTCCTAACTAACAACTGGGATCAGCCTAGTGCTGTCCTAGTCCCTAAGTCCCTGGTTTTAAATGTCCAAGCAAATAGCCACACAGGCTTTTTCTCACCGCACAGGGGTTCACTCTCCCTAGACAGTCCACACAGGTCTGGTTCCAGGCATGAGCTAACATCTAATGAAGCTGGGAGTTCTTATAGAGGCCTGAATGAGCTGACAAGCTTCAGCTGGTCTCATCAACTCCCTGTCTGCACGACGCCCCACACTCTCCCTAGACATATGAGTCATCCATGAGCCCACTAGCCTTATACAACTCTCCACCTAGTTGTATAAGTCGGCGTAAAGCCTGAATCTGGGCGAAATATATCTACCCCCCCTGGATGCAACCAGGTGACTTTACCTTCCTGCTGTCACAATATATATATATATATATATATGTATATAGACACAGTGATTCCTTGTCAGTATTCTGATTAAGAGAAGGCGTCAAAATACATATAAATATGTATAAATACACCTCACTATCATGAGTGTGGGAGAATACGGACCAAGAAGGTTCGGGGATAAATATTACCTCCATACAGACAGAAGGGCTGAAATAGTTTGTATGTCATGTGCTACACTGTGTTTGTGGATTAATGTTTTAATGTTGGGGCATGAAGGTGGATGGGGTTAAAGTATTTACAGTCAACGTCCATTATAGTGTGAACCTTAAAAGTTAATTTTTTGGGACAGGAGCAGGGAGCAGGCTGGACCCCCACCTTTTTGTTTTACACTGAAAAACATTCCTAAGCCTAAGCCCTCCTTGTCAGCTTTCTCCCAGTCTACGCTGTGAAGACAGAGTCAGACTCCCTCCCACCTTTTTGTAAAGGAGGGGCTAGTGCTCCTTTTGAGGAAAAAATGTTTTTTTTTTTTTAATTGCTCTGCTGCTGCTGTTTCTTTTTACAGACATTTAACTGTTTAACACCCCAGCTAGCCTACAACTGATTTTAAACCTGGGTGTACCTTTTGATTAGGAAGACTGGAGTTTTTAGTTACTCGGCCTATTTAATTTGGAGCTTATTTTTAAGCTGAACCTCAGCTCAGTATCTGAGTGGGCTAATTTAAAACTCTTCACAGGACGGAGTTACGAATCTAGCATTTGAATTGGGGAGGGTGGACCCCGCCCCACAGCAGAGACAGAACAGACATAAGGGAAGGGGTAAGAATGGGACAACATCTTACTAGACCGGCAGAGGGCAGCTTAGCCTATGACCTAGTGCTACAGCGGGAAGGGGAACAAAATGTAAAAGGATGGAAAAAGTTAATGAAAGTTGCTGGACTATGCAAACATGGTGGTCGTTTGCAACTGGAAGAATGGAGAGTTGTGTTGATTGAAAAGAAAGGGTTGTTGACAAAGAATAATTTAGACTCGGCAGTAGAAGCCTGGTTCAGGGTAGCGAAGGGGTTAATGAAGGAGGGGTGGGTGGAACAGGAAATACAGAACAAGGAGGGATTGATGTATGCATATCATAAAGGGAAAAGCCTGCCCCCACCCTATGATGGTGGCCCCAAGTGGGCGTGTGAGGAATGTGGGAGGTCCGGACTCCCACACCCTGACTGCCCGGGCTCTGCCCCAAATGCAGTTGTAAGTTGGAGGACCTCCTACAGAAATCCCTCCCCTTACAAACAGGTCTTCCTCCAGCCTCACCATCCCAGCCATTCCAACCCCTCTACCCCCTGTGCCCAGTATTGAATGCAGATGGCAGCTTTTACTGCCCACCGGTCATTGCCTCAGTGATGCCTTCAATACCGAGTTCAGTAACCCAACCATCTGCTGCCTTTGCCCAACATGCTCCAGTGTCAGGACCCTGTTACTCTACCCCGACTGGGGCACTAGCACCTCCCGCAGCAGTACCACCACTGCCCTTAAGCCAACCTTCCTATGCCAACCCACCGAGGGACCTGATAACCTGGATGACGCAGCAGGTTTCACCTACCCCTATCCCGGAATATTTCCTTGACCAAATACCATCCCACCTCTGGTCCACCGGTCGGAGGATGTAGGTAGATTGTCAGTCCCCCCGGTAGTGGTCCTTCTAAAACCAGGGGCTGTTCTTCCTAGAGGGGCCCAATACCCACTCAAACCTGTCCAGACTCAGGCAATTACCGAGCAGATAAAATTCTTGCTGGGGAATGGTGCCTTAATACCCTGTACTTCCCCGTGCAATACCCCTCTGTTTCCAGTTAAGAAGAAGACTCCCAAGGGCCAACCTGATAAATACCGGCTAGTACAGGACCTTGGAGCAGTGAATGAGGCCACCATTTTGGAGACACCGCTTTTCCCGAATCCACACACTCTTCTGTCAGGGGTGCCCCCGTCTGCAATGCCTTTATCCTCTGCCCGCCACCTCCGGTTGCAATGCAATCTACCCATGCCTGACAATGTAACACTACTTCGATGCCAACAACTCAACGCTGCTACTCTTCTTCCTCTATTCGAAGGGGGTTATCATGACATGTCTCTGGACGAACAGGAAGAAGACGACTGTGACCACTGGGAATCTGTGGGTTGGAATACAGGGGATGACTGGGGATATAGGCCACAGAGTGCCCTGAACAAGAAAGACAAATATGGAGAGTCATTACTCAGCAGACTGACCTTATTAAAAACAGGCACATGGTCAAGTGATGGGAGGACGGGACATAGCACGAAACTCACCCTAACCATAAGGAATCCTAGTCCTACGGATGCAGGCACATATGTTATGGGGGTACGGTATGATGGGGAGAATAGGGGACCAAGAGGACAGTTCCAACTTAAAGACATGTATAATTCATCTAAATGGCAGGCCCTTCAAACAGCAAGCGATCCCCTTAAACCACATGTACGTATGCGCAACCTAGGAGATATGGTGGCCATAGCTAATACCACATTTGAAGACACGATGGCAGCAGAGACTGGTTTCTCGGATGTCAACCTGTGGCCCGAATGAATGAGGTATAATGCAGGGAAACATAACAGGTCCAACTGTTATGTGTGTGGTGGAGCTAGACCCCATTTGGGAATAGTGCCATTAAACATACCTCCCACTCAAAAGGAGTGCTTTCTGAGCCTGTTCACCAATACTTCCACTGACTACTCCCAGTGCGAAACATGGAAAAGAGAATATCCCATAGTAACCAAGACATCCAAGCCCGGAGAGGGTATCACCATATATCCCAGTAATTACACATATTATGGGAACTACCAGGGAGCAGGGACATTTTTGGGGAACTTCTCTAAGGGATACTGTGCCTCCTACAGCAGTGTATCCACAAATCTGGTGCAGAATCAAACTCAATCTTTGGGAGATGTGTATTGGATCTGTGGGGACATGAAGATTAGGACTAAGTTAACAGACCAATGGACAGGGGAATGTGCACTTGCCAAAGTCATAATGCCCCTGCACATCTTTTCGGGAGGTGACCTAGTAGCAGAAGGGGAGCCCTCATCTGAATCCAGCAGGAAGCGCAGAAGTGCCCCAGCTGGTAGTTTTGACCCCCATGTATATATAGATGACATAGGAGTCCCAAGGGGGGTCCCAGATTAGTTTAAAGCCCGAGACCAAGTAAAGGCAGGTTTTGAGTCCCTGATTCCCATAATCACTATAAATAAGAATGTAGATTGGATTAATTATATCTACTATAACCAACAGAGGTTTGGTAACTATACCAGGGATGCACTCCAGGGTGTAGCTGAACAACTAAAGGCCACTTCACAAATGACTTTCCAAAATCGTATGGCCTTAGACATGAGTTTAGCTGAGAAGGGGGGTGTATGTAAAATGTTACCTGGGACAAGTACATGTTGTACGTACATTCCGGACAATACAGGCCCAAAAGGTAAGGTAACCTTGGCCATTAAAAAATTAGAGGATCTCTCAAAAGAGTGAAAAAGAAATTCGGGGCTGACCGATCCCTGGGACCAGTATTTTGGGTTGATGAGTGGGTGGCAACGCATTTGTACTTAAACAGGCATAGCAATTTTGGTGCTGCTTACATTAGTTGCGATTGTGGTTTGCTATATTCTGCCCTGTATGAAGAAGCTGTTAGGAAAAGCAGCTAAAGAGGTAACCCCTACCTTTTTGAATTTGGGTGATATTAGAGATCCAATGAAGGAGGAGGAAGAGGGACCGTATGCTCCACTTCAGTCCTTGCCTGTTAATAATACATACAACATTCTCAAATGATAAGGGAAAGAATAGTACTTGACTGTTCTCCTGACCATTTTGTCGAAAGAGGACACTGGGCAAGCCATGTCTGACTTCTATGCAAAATACAAAAAATATCCTGATGTCGGGAGGGCCAAGTAAGGCCATACAGCATAGGGACAGTACTGATAAAATAGTCATTTTAAAGGGGGACTGTGATGGAGTTGATAAAATGACTATATTATGTCTATGTTATGTCTCTTCTAACCACTCAATTATTGTTATTTTCTTTTCTTCTTTATTATTTTTATTGTTTCTTTTCTTTCTTGTTGCAATATATATATCTTAGTAACCAGCCAGCAGTAAGTTTCCTTACTCAAAATCAGATGTTAGCCACACCTCACTCCCTTACCCCCTCCTTTCTGCCCCTCCCATCGTCTACTAAAAGATGGCTGCGGGGTGTGGAATGTGGCAAAAACAGATGTCGACAGGTAAAGGACCATATACAGATGAACCAATAATATACACACATATGTGATGACGTTTTCTTATGTCACTTTGTTTATATAAGGGGCTGTGACCTTGAATAAACCCCTGTTGATGAGAGAAAGCTCATACTGACCAGTGTGTCCCAGTGTGATCCTTTTTTTGCATGCATGCATTCATATCACTTTGAATTTGGGTCAGAGGCAGAATAGAACATACATTCTGGTTTTGGGCCAGAAGAAATCTATTGCAATATTAACAGCACTACATGAATTAGGGATATGTGGCTATTCTCCCCACTTAGCACTGAATACCAAGCCATCATTAGATGGTTGGATGCACAAAGACAGTGTACCAAGCTTATCTGAGGGGCTTGGAACTGTACCTTATGGCCAATCACAGTGATCTCATGCTTTTGTTTACATGCCTGGTCTCTCCCCTTCCTCCTATGACAGAAGAAGGGGGAGAGCATAGCAATTTGCTAATGGAGAAAATAATGAATGGATCAGCAGCTGCAGATCCATTCATTCAGTTTCACTGACACTGGGATCGTTTTTTCCACCACCTCTCCTCTTCTACAAATCAAATGTAAAGGTTGACCCTTTATATGGCCTATAAAATAAAGCTAAATTTTATCTAAAAAAAACATTTTTTTCTTTACAGCTTTGCATTAATTTACTTGTAATAAAGTATGTCCCATGAAGTTTAAGCTACTGGATTCTGTAAAAAACTTCACTGCAATTGTGCCCTTTTCCCCTTTTCTGGCACTGAACTTCCAGCCAGGGCTGTAGATAAGGGAGTACCACCAGTATTCCTGTACAGGGCCCAGGCCACTAGGGGGGCCCAGGCAGCAGGGTGACCTGGATGTGGAAAGGGAGGGTGATTGGTGCAGCAATTACTGGAACCAACCCCCTGCTCTCTCTGCAGCAGCTAAAAGCTTGCTTCTTTTCCTCTCCCGTTGGCTTTCAGTTGCTGCAGAGAGAGACATAAAAAGCTGGAAGTGCAAATGTAATGGGGTGATGTGGGGTGATGTGAGGAAGTATAGTGACAACTGCCCAAGTAACAAATATGCCCAAAATAGAATGAGAAAGTAACTTTTTCTGAACCAGCCTGCTACGTCTGCAAGTACGTTTAGTACTGCAAGAGGTCTATTTGTGCACTGCGCGGCATTTGCGCTCCTTCAAATGCGCCGGTTCACTGCGCCGGGAAAATCTTAGTAAATATCAAGTCACGTAAATGCATTTGCATAAGTTGAACAGGCGCACCTCTAAACTTGCCATTTTATAACAGTCTCTGCACAAAATGACATTTCTAAAGGAAAAAAAAAGTAATTTAAAATTACTCGCGGCTGTAATGAATTGCCGGTTCTCGTCAATACAGAGAAAAGTCATTGAAAGTCTTTGAAAAAAAAATGCGTGGGGGTCCCCCAAAATTTCATTACCAGGCCCTTCAGATCTGGTATGGATATTAAGGGGAACTCTGCGCCAAATGTAAAAAAAAAATGTTGTGGGGGTCCCCCTCAAAATCCGTACCAGGCCCTTCAGGTCTGGTATGGATTTCAAGGGGACCCCCGCGGCAAACTTAAAAAAAAAATGGCGTGGGGGTCCCCCTAAAAATCCACACCAGACCCTTATCCGAGCACGCAACCTGGCAGGCCGCAGGAAAAGAGGGGGGACGAGAGAGCCCCCCCCTCCTGAACCATACCAGGCCACATGCCCTCAACATGGGGAGGATGCTTTGGGGTCTGGACCCCTCAAAGCACCATGTCCCCATGTTGATGGGGACAAGGGCCTCATCCCCACAACCCTTGTCCGGTGGTTGAGGGGGTCAGCGGGCGGGGGGCTGATCGGAATCTGGAAGACCACTTTAACAAAGGGGACCCCCAGATCACACCCCCCCCTGTGTGAAATGGTATTGGGGTAAAGGTGTGAACTTATAGAAACGCAATCCCGATGCGTTCCAGGTGCTTTTTTGCATGCGCGTTTTTGTTGCGTTCCTGTGCGTTTTTGATGCAGTTCAGTGCTTTTTTTTTATGTTCCCCTGAAATATTTTTGATGTTGTTAAATTGTGTCGTTTGTTCACTTTGATTTAATTGTCTGTGCTGCATTATTTTGCTAAATCTTTCTCAAGATGTTGTGACTAATGTTTCAAATTTACATACATGTTTTTTTGCTTCCCTTTCTTTTTTCCAAGTCCTGTTTTGTTGACCAATAAAATTTGATGCAAAGTTTGAGGTTTGTTTTCTATGCAACAAATGTGACAGCTACAGCTTAACTATGCTGATTTGCATGTCAAAAAAAAAACAGGTGTGATTTGTCTAACCTGGTGCCTTCATGGTAGCATATGCATGATTGTGTGCTGCCATGGATAGTGACCAGGAAATGAAAAATACAGAGCGATAAGTATTCAATTTTCCTTTTTACTGCAGTACCCCCAACAGGACATGTTTTGTGAATTTATCTTATCGAGAATTACTGTCCAAAATACCAAACCATTGCCTGTGATTTAAAGCACATGTGCAAGATGAAGGAAAACCTGCAAACATGGCCTGTTGGGGGTACTTGAGAAGCACTGATTTAAAGCACTGCATTTAAAAATAGCTCAAGACAATACTATTCTAATTGTGGGCATTTTGAGGGAAACCAAGTAAGTGTTAGAACCCCTGCTTGTTTATTTTAGGTTGGGCTTTGTGTCCCTTTTAGTAAAATTGGCTTCACTTCCTGTCACCAGGGCCGTCAGAACAGGACAGGCAAACCAGGCAACTGCTTGGGGCCCCGAGCTGGCATGGGGCCCCAGCAGTCCCACGAGAGTGTTAATTTTCCCACACAGCAGGAAAAGGAGCTAGAGAAGGCAGCACGGGAGGAGGAGGTAAGACGATATCCCCCCCTTATTTGCTGTAATGTGGTCAATGTCCCGCGGCACCCCCCTCAACAACTTCATGTCCTGGTGTCCCCCCCCCCGCTTATCTGCTGTAATGTCGTCAATGTCCCGCGGCACCCCCCGCTCAACAACTTTCTTGACAGGTGAAAAAAAAAAAAATTCAATAGCACCCCCCCCCTTTAATCAACTTGAAAAAAAGTTGTTGTCCATTCCTTCAAACGGCCCTGCCTGTCACACAGCTAAACAGGAAGTGAAGGTAAAACCCTACCAATGTCTTTTCCTGGGGACACACATCAATCTAACTAGTGTCCCCATTAAGCAAATTGCACTTTAGCACTTTGTTGTGTACACCCCAAATCATTAGGTAGTTTGGGGTTTAGTAAAGGCAAATCCACTCTGCAGTACAAGTGTAGTTGCTGAAAATCTGAGGGGAAGCACTGGTGATGGGTGATGCTAACATCCAATCATGTAGAAGCAAAGATGGTGTTTTTTTTTTAGTTTCCTTGCATTTCCCCCTCGGATATCCAGCAAGTGCACTTGTAGTGCAAAGTGAATTTGCCTTTAGTAAATAAACCCCAAAGTCCAAGATATCTAATAATTTGGGATGTACCCAGCAAAATGCTGGAGTGCAATGTACATAATGGGGAAACTATTTACATTGACCTGTGTGTCCCCAAGGAAAGACATTGGTAGGGATTTACCTTCACTTCCTGTGTGGCTATGTGACAGGAAGTGAATCATTTGGAAGGATAAAGTGGCCAAATTTGGGAGTTGTCTTCACCCTATCAGTGGTGCAGACATCCCCAAAAACTGTCCAGACTTCTAATCCCTCTGCACTCTATCCCCAGGCAAAAATAAGAAAGGATTTCATTTAGTTTAACTTTGCAAAGACACATTCTTAAGTTCAATTGTGATAGATGTCAATGGCCCATTTAGACCCTCTTTAACCACTTGAGATCAGCGCTATAGCTGTTCGACGGCCACAGCACGGACCTCAATTGCAGGGAGTCTGTCAATAGACGTCCTACCCTTCGCACGCGCGCTGTGGTCACCGAGTCACTGAGACTCGGGTGATCACAGATCCAAGTAAGGGTCCGATCCCTGCCCCTTACCACGTGATCAGCTGTCAGCCAATGACAACTAATCACGTGATGTAAACAAAAGCTCGGTAATCGTTTTTGTTTCCTCCTTGTGCTGACAGCGTGAGCAAAAAAACAGGCAATCACCGGCTTATGTGCAAGGGACATCGGGCCCGAAGAGGAAGAGGCAATTCTGCATCATCTGTGACAATCAGTAGCCCCTGCCAGTGCCACCTATCAATGCCCACCACTGGTGCCAATCAGTGCCACCTAACAGTGCTGCCTATCAGTGCCCATCACTGCCAACTATCATTGCCCATCACTGCCAACTATCATTACCACCTAGCAGTGCCACTTCTCAGTGCCCACCCTTGCCGCCTTATCGGTGCCCATCAGTGCAGCCCATCGATGCCCATTAGTGCAGCCCATCGGTGCCCATCAGTGCCGTCTCATCAGTGTACATCAATGAAGGAGAAAAATTACCTTTTTTCTAAATTTTCAATCTAAATATTAAAATATCCAAATTTTTTTTTTTAGTCGGTCTTTTGTATTTATAGAAAAAAAACAAAAACAAACGGAGAGGTGATCAAATACTACCAAAAGAAAGCTCTATTTGTGTGGAAAAAAATGTATTAAAATTTCATTTGGTTACAGTGTTGTATGACCACGCAATTGTCATTCAAAGTGCATCAGCGCTGATAAGGGGGGTTTAAGTGCCCAGTAAGCAAGTGGCACTGGTTAATATAAGGTACATGCACACGGACGTTTTTACAGCCGCTTGTTTGAGCGTTTTTTTTCAGCTTAAAAACGCCTCTCCATGTTAGCCTATGGCCTCATGCCCACCGTGGCGTTTTTGAGCTGTAAATGGCATAGCCGTTTTTAGGCCCCATGTACATGGGACGCTGGTGCAAAGTCTTCTGAACTAAGGTTGAAACCGGCGTTTTTCTGCGTTTGCATGGCGCGTTTTACCGCGTTTGCGTCTATAAGCGTTTAGTTAGGAAACATCATAAGGACCCTCCCCAAGTTAAAAAAAACTGTATTTTTAACCATTTCAGCCATTTTGTGAGACCAGAGTGAGTAGCAGCAGCTGAGAGAGCAGCAGTGTACTTGTATTTATCGTGTCACTTGCCACATCACCTGCCACAAGTTGTGGATCATCCACTTGCCACGTCACCTGGCCACAAGTTGTGGATTGTCCACAATGCAATACAAGCAATTCAATTTTTTTAATATATATTTTTAATGGTTTTTCACCATTTGCCATAATTTTTGAGTTTTTCTATGTAAAAAAAATGGGTCACCTTTAAAAGCGCTTATAAACTAAAATGCGGCTAAACGCCGGTACCGTCGTTTGGCGTTTGAAAGCAATTTTTTTGCTTTCTGAAAAATGAGGTTAAACGCAACTGCCTAAGGGCCAGTTCACACCTTGGAAACGCAGTCCGGATGCGTTCCAGGTGCTTTTATGCATGCACGTTTTTGATGCGTTGTTGATGCAGTCCAGTGCTTTTTCCCCCCCTCTTTTTTCTTAGGCCTCATGCCCACGGACGTTTTAGAAAAATGGGCTGTAAAGCTAGTACAGACGCCAGGAAAAAAGCGGCATTTTTGTTCCGTGTTTTGCATTGAATTCAATGCACGTTTCGCCACGCTAGCTTTCAGCCACGTTTTTCTTTCTCTATTCAAATTAAATGGTTCCCTATGGGAGCCCATTGATTTGAATAGAGGTCACACCAGACGTCGGATCAAGATGATCCGACTTGCGGGGCGACTCACGTGCGGAGAACCTTGAAGGGGAACCCCGCAAAATAAAAAATAAAAAATTGCGTGAGGCTTCCCCCAGGATGATACCAGACCTTTCGGTCTGGTATGGATCTTGAGGGGAAGCCCCTACACCCAAAAAAATGGTGTGGGGGTTCCTCCAGGATCCATACCAGACCCTTATCCTAGCACGCAGCCCAGCAGGTCAGGAAAGGGGGGCGAGCGAGCGCATGCCACATGCCCTCAACGAGCCACATGCCCTTAGCATGGGGGGGTTGGTGCTTTGCACCTTGTCCCCATGTTGATGAGGACAAGGGCCTCTTCCCAACAACCCTGGCCGTTGGTTGTCAAGGTCTGCGGGCAGGGGGGCTTATCAGAATCTGGGAGACCCCTTTAATAAGGGGGCCCCCAGATCCCGGCCCCCCACCCTATGTGAATGAGTATGGGGTACATCGTACCCCTACCCATTCACCTGGTGGAAAAAAAATGTCAATAAAAAAACACACTACACGGGTTTTTAAAGTAATTTATTAGGCAGCTCCAGGGGTCCTCTTCCGACTTCGGGGGTCTTCTTCCGACTTCGGGGGTTCTCTTCCGACTTCGGGGGTTCTCTTCCGACTTCGGGGGTTCTCTTCCGACTTCGGGGGTCTCTTCTTCTGATCTCCGGTGTCATCTCTGCGCTCTCTGGTTCTTCTCCCGCTCTCCGGTGCCTTCTTCCTTCTGCCGGGCGCCTCCGCTATATTCTTCCAGCTCTTTTGCTAGCGGGGGCCCGGTCTTCATCGTCGTCTTCTTCCCTCTTCTCTCCTCCCGATGTTGACTCGATGCTCTCTGCCGCTATAATGCTGTGTGCGCGGAGCGCAACGACTTATATAGGCATGGGGCGTGGTCACCGGGTGATGCCACCCGGTGACCCAACCCCCGTATGACGTCACAGTCCCATCATTCCCTGGGACTGTGACATCATACGGGGGCGGGGTCTTCAGCTTCTGTCCGAGCTGAATGATAGGATGACCGTTGGCCACCCCTATTGCCCCTATAATCACAGGGAGACCTGTCACGGACTGGATATTGAGGGGCTCTGTAACTATCACTACGTCCTGGTTGGGACCCCCTGCCTCTACTCCTGCCTCCTCTACCCCTGTTCACCTCCCTAGTGGGATGGGACGTGGTGGGATGGGAGCCCAAAGGAACTACAGATCCATGAGGATGATCCTTTTTGCTAAATGTAGAAGTGGCAAGAGGAGGGACCACAGATCTGGTTGGGCTATCAGCTACAGGAGCAGATGTATCCATAAGAGATGTACCCAGATTCTGTGTGGTAGATGTAATATCTTTCTTTTGCCAACCAAAGACTAAATGATTTTTATAGTCGTTGGTATCCCTAGAATATTTATTTTGGGTTTTAGAACGTTGTTCCTTCTCCTCTTTTTCTAATTGGTTTCTGAGGCCAGAAGAAAGAGAGGTATATTCAGTGGTGGATTTATGAGGCAATAATTGATCTCTTATGCCGCGTACACACGATCATTATTCACGGCGGTTAAAAAAACGCCGTGAATAATGTCATTTAAAACGGGGGAACAGCTTGTTCCCCACACACGGTCGTTTTTCACGTCATTTTTTCTCTTGACGAGAAAAACGACCGTCTGTGGGCTCCGCGGCAGTGTTTCCCTATGGGAAACACTGCCGCGGAAAACATGTCGAAAAAAACGACGAGAAAAATTAGAACATGTTCTAATTTTTCTCGTCGTTTTTAATGCCGTTTTTCTCATCGAAAAAAAAGACAAAAAGCCCACAGACTATCGTTTTTCTCGTCGAATGGGAAAAATGTCATTTTTTTCGACGAGAAAAATGGCCGTGTGTACGTGACATTAGTGTCTTAATCTCAAGGTCGATGGCCATCAATCTCGCCCTCTTTTTTTCAATAAGGAAAGCAAGTAGATTGAGGCCGGCCTCATTAAAATATCTAAACCAGGTGTCGGTGTCAACCTCTCCCTGTTGTGGATGTACGTCCCAACGTAAGCCCCGGGGGACAATATTTTCTTTGGAATACTGTTCCAAAAATGCTATGTCCCACTCTAAATGGACTTCCGTAACCATCAGGTTTTTTAACCTCATAAAAAGGCCACTAATCTCTGTATTAATATTGAGGGGAGTAAAGACCCCGTCCGTGTTAAGAGACCGTGTGGTCCTATATTCAAACACGTCCATAATGTGGATCAATACAATAGTGCAAGGTGATAATAGTGAAAATCACAAAAGGTGGCTGCAATAATAAAATCAAATAACAAACGACAATCAAAATAGAAAAAATTGCGCTACCAGTAGAAATAAATATGTGTAGGAAAAAGCAGCTGACATAAACAATAAGATGGTATTGCTGTAAGAATATGGAAAGAAGAAATGCAGCGCTATAAATCAAAGTGTTACCAGAGAGGATCTATGTGAATGACCACAGAGAATAATCTCCAGATAAAACTCACTTAAACTGTGACGTAAAAAGTGCAACAATAGATCAAGTGTACAAAAATATGTCAAAAACATATAAAAAATATACGGTGTGGCAAACACCCAAATATAACTGTTGTAGTGAACGCCAAAGTGTCCTATAACAAAATAAATGAAAGACAAAGTCTATGTTGATCCACAGTGGATGTGCAGAGTCTGATGTGAAGCATGGACTATCACCGTAGCAGATGGTATTGTGTCTAAATACCCCAAGCGTACTGGAAGTGTCATCCAACATCAATGGTAGAAAGGTAAGTAATGGATACTCTTACCGTGGGTCAGATGAAAGTAGACATGGACGAGATCCCGGGTCCAGGTACTCCAAAGAGGATGTCTCCAATCCAACAGTAAGCCTACTGTGATACAGAAGGGCCTCTCCCAGCAGAGATAACACAGGGGACATGGGCCCCAACGAACCTTCAGAGGTGGATGTCCCCTTGGGCCAGATATCATAAGAGAAAAACAGAATAGCTCCACATAGTGAAAGTAAATCCAGCCAGTGGTAAAAAATAGACAGCCTTTATTGGCATAGATATCCAGAGAAATGACAATACATGTAGCCTTAATAGTTACAGGTAAAAAAACTGTAAAAACTGTGAATCCTCGAGGTAAAAAAGCGTGATGACAAGGGTGTAGCAGACTAAAAACCCGACATGTTTCGAGCAATGGCTCTTCAACTGGGGTGTTAGCCTGCCAGCTTGCATCACGCTATATATATGTTGTAACTAATAATTAATGGTCATACAGGTCAGCTGGAAGGTAGATCCGCCTCCCAAATTACAGAGGCCAGTCATCATGGGGTTAATTACTTACACACAGATCACCTGTCATGCAGACCCAACCCCACTTGATCAAACAGTGTAAACCATGAATGGGAAGGGGGCGACGTCACAACAACGCGCCACACATCCCCTGTACCTCAGCCAATAGACCCCGGGCAATCAGTCATGAATAACCACAAACCGAGCTCCGTGTGTATCGGCAGCTGTAAACAATGCCCGCAATCAGCAAGTCCCCAGCCCCCACGGCGGCGCACTCGTCGCGTCCAACCAACGGTTGCAGACGCTGCTCTCTAACCAATAGGAGAGCAGCGATTGTCGAAGACATCACGAGGAGTGAGACGCCGCAACGAATGCGGATGAGTAATGCGTCATCCAACACCAAGTCACGCGGTGACGCGCGTAGTCAACGTACGCCGCCACATGTAAACACATGCAGATTGGTCGCATGGCAACGGGCGTATACAACACGCGCCACCACCCGAAGGGACGAATCAAGAATAAGAGGCGTGATCCTGCATAGCGGAATGACACCCAGATTCCAGCAAATGGTGAGTAGACAGGAATGGTCACCATAATGTCAGAGATCACCAGAGATCGCCGAAGTGGAGAGCATTCGATCGGAAAGCTCGGATCTAAAGATCTATTGGGGACACAAAACCTGTTAGCCGGAACAATAATCTGATACACTTCAAGTGACATGTACCAAAATAAAGAATTAAAACAATGTCATGCCATGGAAAACAGAGATTATTAAAAACGTATAAATGTGAACCAATATGCATGTAATATATGGTGGAAACAATTAAATGTGTTCACATACATAGCTAACTTTTACAAACATATCAAATCATGGTATTCAACCTAAAACGGAAAAAATAAAAAAGAACAAAAAGAATAGTATATCCAATGTCATTCAGACCCTCAAGGGACACAAATGCGAAGTCATGCTTTATTTATGTCCCAATCTATATTGAGACCATACGGAAAAAAACAGCGAAGTTGATAAATCCAAAACATTTCAAGTTGGGAGACCCCCCTGACACGCGACTGGCCCCTCCAATGGGGGGTGGATTTGTCACTAACCTGGAATCGCGTGCCAGAAGGGTCTTTCTGATGATGTAATAAATAGTGCTTCGGAACGTTATGGTTGGTGCGGCCCTTTTTAATACTGGTAGAGTGCTCGTTCACCCTAATCGAAAATGTCCTAATGGTTCTGCCTACGTATTGTTTTTGACACGGACACGTGATGAGGTAAACGACATAACGAGTAGCACATGTACCAAACTCCTTCATGTGATATACTGTTAAAGTTACAGTGGACCTGAAGTTGTCTGTTTTCCTACCCTTCCAAACGTTGCGTGTGCACACCTTGCACTTCCGGCAAGCATAGAATCCCTTAAAATCAGGAAAGAAACTAGGTTTAGCTAAACGGGTGTCAACATTAGGGGCTATTTTATTCCTAAGAGATGGTGCACCCCTATAGATGATGCCAGCCTGTTCGGGGAGTACAGGTCCTAACAAAGGATCGTTCTTAAGAACTGACCAATGTCTTCCAAAAATGGCTTCCAGCTGTTTGTGTTGTACTGAGAATTGAGTTATGAATGACCATTTGAACTTGGCGTCTGGGATTCGTTTAGGACGTTCCAGGATTAGAGAATTGCGGTCAATCTTAGAGATACCATCAATCTCTCTATCAATATCAGTTGGTACATAACCCTTCTCAGCAAACCTCTGTTTCAAAACCTCTGCCTGTTGTTGGAAATCTCCAACATTGGTACAGTTCCTCCTGATTCTGAGTAATTGGCTATAAGGCACCACCCTTAGCCAGGAATTATGGTGGCAGCTATCCGTAGGTATGTACCTGTTGCGGTCAGTCGGCTTGAAAAACGTTTTCGTAACCAAGCGATGATCAACAACGGATATCTCTAAATCTAAAAAGTGGATTGAACTGCGACTGTTCTCATAAGTAAGAACAATGTTCATCTCATTGTCATTCAATGTGACCATAAATTCATAAAGAGATTTTTCATATTTGGGTGTTTGCCACACCATATATTTTTTATATGTTTTTGACATATTTTTGTATTGTTGCACTTTTTACGTCACAGTTTAAGTGAGTTTTATCTGGAGATTATTCTCTGTGGTCATTCACATAGATCCTCTCTGGTAACACTTTGATTTATAGCGCTGCATTTCTTCTTTCCATATTCTTACAGCAATACCATCTTATTGTTTATGTCAGCTGCTTTTTCCTACACATATTTATTTCTACTGGTAGTGCAATTTTTTCTATTTTGATTGTCGTTTGTTATTTGATTTTATTATTGCAGCCACCTTTTGTGATTTTCACTATTATCACCTTGCACTATTGTATTGATCCACATTATGGACGTGTTTGAATATAGGACCACACGGTCTCTTAACACGGACTGGGTCTTTACTCCCCTCAATATTAATACAGAGATTAGTGGCCTTTTTATGAGGTTAAAAAACATGATGGTTACGGAAGTCCATTTAGAGTGGGACATAGCATTTTTGGAACAGTATTCAAAAGAAAATATTGTCCCCCGGGCTTCCTGGTTTAATAAGCCAGTCCACCACCTCCTCTGCATGCTGTGGCTGGATTGCATGGGCAACATCAAGAGACAAATGTGCCCTGCCTGAGGACGGACAATGTCCACCTTTGCCTGTGTACACAGACGCTGCTGCCCCCCTCATAATTGCATGGGAAAGTCTACCTCTCCTTGTTGGCCTCCCAGATATGATGGGGGGGCTTATTACCCAGATTTTAAAGATACTGGGAAATGTGTAATTGGATGCACTTTATTCACTGAAAAGTGTTTGGTGCACTTTAAATTGAGGACTGACAAAGTACATGTAAAAACATGTAAAAACTATACAATAAATAAAAAAGGGGGAACACCATGTCACAGTCAGAAAAACTGCTGCTGACAATTAAAAAAAAAAGGGGGCAGGCAGGGGACAAAAGAAAAGCAGGCAGCAACCAAAAAAAAGGGTATACAGCACCATATACAGCACTAAATGCCTGTACGTGCCATTCTGTATAAGTACAGGAGGCGATCAGCAAGTGGTTAAACAATGGTCCTCTTTGCCAATATCATGGATTGGTAAAATAAATGTAATAAAAATGACTGTACTACCTGAAATGTTATATCTTTTTCGTGTATTACCCATTCCCATCCCGGCATACTTCCTTAGGAACCTACAACGTAAAACACAAGCATTTATATGGAACTCCTTAAAAGCTCGCTTACCTACCCACACTCTTTATCTTTCTAAACTCAAAAGAAGGATTTTGTTTTCCTAATTTTACTAATTATTTCCATGCAGCACAAATAGCGCATATTCCTAAATATCACGCGAAACACGAGGTCCCCCTCTGGGTAGCGATTGAATCAGTCGACTGTGATCCGATCTCCATACCAAATCTAATATGGTCCACCTCTTCTGACCATAAAATAATTATAAATAGGATTACTAAACTTACAATTGTTATATGGGATAGAATCAAAGTAATGAAAGGACTACAATCTCCGCATATACCTCTTGTATCATTTATTAGAAAACCACTTTTCTACCTGGCTCATACATCTCCTAAAACTTAAAAAAAATGGATTTCTGCTGACTTAACAAAACTCTGTGACCTGACAACGACCACTTCACTTAAAACATTTCCTGAAATATGTGAAAGCCATCAATTTCTACAGATCAAAAAAAAATTATGCCATTTATACAAGGTAGAGATAATCTTTGTGACATAACGCATTTCGAACGTATATGGAAAAATGACCCCCACTCAAAAGGTCTCATATCATTATTATATAGTCACCTGAATACTTTTCCTAATACAAAAACACCCTCCTATGTGGAAAAATGGGAGAGTGATCTTGGTTTTCACATGGATTCATCCAAATGGGACAAAATCTGGGCCAATACCAAAATATCTTCTCAAAATGTAGTAGCCCTAGAGGCGAACTATAAAGTACTTATGTGTTGGTATCTGGTCCCTGTTAGGATTGCGAAATATGCTCCCCAATACTCTCCACTTTTCTTTCGCGGCTGTGGTGGTCCAGGAACGCATTATCATATCTTTTGGGATTGCCAGGTAGCAAAAAAATCTTGGAAAATAATATTCCAAATTTTCTCTAAATTATTCAAGAAAACTATCATCCCAGATCTGACAATTGCGCTTCTAAATTTAAAGCCTACCCAAATCTCTTATACCCAATTTAAACTTCTTCTACAAATTACCACAGCCGCAAAGCAGACCATTGCCAAAGCATGGAAGTCCTCATCATTAATGTTTTCTGAAACTACGAATAGAATAAATCAAGCCATGATCCTCTCGAAAACAGATGCCATATCCAACGATAATATAGATAAATCGTTTTTTTTCTCCTAATTTTTACACTTCTTTACTAAGACCTTGGTAACTATGTAATTTTGTTTTGAATAACTGCCGAATAGATACTATATATATATATATATGTGTATATATATATATATATATATATATATATATATATATATATATATATATTGTTACTATGAAATCCCCAGAAACCTCTACTAATCCTGACTTTTTTATTTTTATCTTTACTTTCCTTTTAGTCTTTTCTTTTCTCCTTATTCTATCCTGTCTTTTCCTATTTATTTTTATATAATAAAATGGTAGCGAAACACTCACTTTTACAATGTTCAATTATAACACAATAATAGATAGTAAGCTCTAATGTCCTATTATAAGTTAATGCATCTCGTAGTAATACTATTTCTTTATTACATATCACTCTAACAGTTAAATGTTTAACAACTTTTCCATTTTTTGTTTCTCTTGATTATATAATTGTTAAAATTGATTGTAACGCCTTAGTTCTTTAAATAACATATAGCTTACGTAAGTCTTAAATTGCTTGTAAATACAAGTAATACTAAAGCCCCGTACACACGATAGGTTTGACTGATTAAAACCGTCCGATGGATGGTTTTCATCAGACCAACCGATCGTGTATGGTACCCATCGGTCTTTTTTCCATCGGTTGGAAAAAAAAGAACATGTTTTAAATTTTTCTGATGGATAAAAAATCGATCGAAAACTCAGATCGTCTATGGGCAAGTCCATCGGATCAAAAACCCACGCATGCTCAGAATCAAGTCGACGCATGCTCAGAAGCATTAAACTTCATTTTTCTCGGCTCATCGGAGTGTTTTACGTCACCGCGTTTGGAACGGTCGGTTTTTTGACTGATGAAAAACAGTTTCATCGGATTTCCGATGGACAAATTCATCGGACGAAAATCCATAGGTTATCCGATCGTGTGTACGGGGCTTTAGATTTGATATGTAAATTCAACTAATGCTATCATCTAATGTAATCAATATTTTGTTAATTGTACCAATGTTTATAATTACAAAATCAATAAATAAATTTGACACGAAAAAATTTGACCAAACAGAAAATTGACAGTTCAAAATGTCCAAATGTGAAAGTCATAAAAATAAAAAGAGAAGAATGAATCTTCAAAGAACCTCTTCTACTGTGATACATCACCAGCAAAAAAAAAAGACTTAAAGTGGAAGTAAACCCTCCTATCATTTTCAGCCAAGGAAGCTGCCATCTTGGCCTCTGTTTAATCTTCAACTGCCATGATGTTGTACATGTGATCAGTTATGACACCAGCCATTGGATGGTGTGACAGTTTGGTTGAGAGCACAACCAATGGGACATGCCGGGAATGTAACAGTTTTTTGAAACTATTAAATCGTTGGGTTTACTTCCGCTTTAAATCTGCTTACTGAATAGATATGACTCTCATATAATCAAGATTAATATCATGCTTGTTTTTAAAAATCCATACAGGTCCTTGTTCCGTTCTCCAGCCATTTTGCCCTCTGGAGATGGTCTCTCTCTACACCAGGGAATATCTCCACAGCTCCCGTCAGATTGCCGGTACATGGATGCAGGTAAGTACCCAAAAAAGAAATGCACAAGCTCCATATAGGGGGGCTGATTCTTTTCTATACCCACTGCAGAAATAAATATTAAAAAAGTAAGTGAAACTAAAAATACCAGCAATCATAATTAAAAACTTGAAAATATACAAATTTATGACATATTTGCATAAAATATATAACTTCAAGTTATAACACTGCTAGTTCTGACACTGCTAATGTAGGCCAGAGCCATAAATACTTAAAGCGTTTGTTGGCCCCCCAAAATAAAATAAAAAATTGATCCTGCTCATTTAAAGCATGTTATATGACACAGTGCTTGTCCTGTGTGACAGAAAGAAGCGTGCAGCTGCAGTAGCGAGCAGAGCTTCCTGTCACAGGCGGAGGACATTTGGTATCACAGCCTGTGAAGGAGCCGGCGCTATGCAGGAAGCATCGGCTCTGCTTCCTCTAGCGGCGGCTCCGTCCTTTGTGCTGATGCTCGGAGATGGCGGGTCGGAAACCCGCGATCTGGGCTTGCCGACCCGCCATCTCAGAGCAAGACGTGGTGGGCCACATCAGAGGGCGGTTGGGCACCCCTGTCCTAGATGTTTTGGATCCTCTGTAGAGCGAAGAAGAAGGTCCGGATGGAACAGTATATAGAATCCTCAGGTCCCGGTTGCCAGATCTATGGTTGCAGCAAACGTCCTTTCGAGATCGGATCAAGCTGGACGCACCCGGGGGTAGTAGAGGCTCCAAATGGTGCAGGTCAACCAAAAAAAAAATGGTTTTATTGAAAACAGGTCATACATCAAATGACAAGTAAAAAAGTTGTGATCACAAATATAAAACGATAAAAAGCAATGTGGGGTGCAGTAAATGCTCGCCCTATGCGTTTCAACTCAATCGGTCTTCAACTGGGGACCGAACTACTATCGCATCATGTGATGTCATTCGATTGAAATGAATGAAACAAATGTATTCGTTAATTTCGATATATATTTTTTCTGTATTTTTTTACATTAGTTTCCATTTGGAGATTACTATACATCTGGATCTCCGAAAATGAGGTTTTCGTCCGAAAAACAAATCGAAACAAAACTCACATGTCTAGTTAATATCCAATCTTTTTTTAACAAACAATTATTGGGTCCAAATCCCCTCAAATCACAGTGTGATCTGAAGAATGTTTAGCTCTAGAGGCAGATGCATTTTCCAGGTGAGTTCATGTCAGTCCGCACTTTATTTAACCACTTCCTGCCCAGTCAATAGCGAATTGACGTCCGGGAAGTGGTTGCAATATCGATACTGGACGTCATATGACGTCCTGCAGGATAATGCCTTGCGCGTGCCCGCGGGGGCACGCAGCGCGGTGATCGGGGACGGCATGTGTCCCTCGGACACAGCGCTTCCCCGATCACGGTAAACAGCCAATTTCATTGGCTGTTTACCATGTGATCGGCTGTGTCAAAGTCACAGCCGATCACCTGTCAAAACAAACTCGGCGGCGCGCTCCGTGCGCGCCGCCACAGGCTTGCAGAGCGGGGATCGGGGAAGGCGAGTGTCCCTTGGACACAGCGCGTCCCCGATCAGAGTAAACAGCCAATAAATTGGCTGTTTACCACGTGACCGGCTGTGTCCAATCACAGCCGGTCACAAATGTAAACAAACTCCACAGGAGTTACTACCTGATCCCTGCTCTCTCCTCACACACCGATCTGTGAGGAGAGAGAAGAGATCAGTAAGTTAGCTCAGTGTAGTTTGTCTACATAAGTTTACAGTGCACAACACGCCCCCCCCCCCATAAAGAGGACCTGTCACACAGCCCAGCACATCAATCAGCCCAGCCAATCAGCCCATCTGTCAATCAGCCCATCTGTCAATCAGCCCATCTGTCAATCAATCAGCCCATCTGTCAATCAATCAGCCCACCTGTCAATCAATCACCCCATCTGTCAATCAATCAACCCATCTGTCAATCAATCAATCAGCCCATCTGTCAATCAATCAGCCCATCTGTCAATCATCTGTCACAGGCCCACCTCCATCGGTACCGCCATTGGCACCGCCACACAGGCTACCAGTACCGCCATCGGTACCATTACCACCACTAGTACCGCCACCAGGCCCAGCATCTATACTGCCACACAGGCCCGCTACCAGTATCACCACTAGTGCCGCCATCGGTACCACCACCAGTACCACCACCCGTACCACCGTCGGTAGTGCCACCACCACCTGTACCACCACCTGTACCGCCATCGGTACCATCACCACCCGTACCACCACCACCTGTACCGCCATCGGTACCACCACCACCTGTACTGCCATCGGTACCACCACCACCCATACCGCCATCGCTACCACCACCACCCGTACCGCCACCTGTACCGCCATCGGTACCGCCGCCACCACCACCACCCGTACCGCCATCGGTACCACCACCACCTGTACCGCCATTGGTACCACCACCACCCATACCGCCATCGGTACCACCACACAGGCCCACCACTAATACCTCCATCGGTACTACCACACAGACCGCCACCACTACCACCAGCAGTACCATTACACAGGCCCACCAATAAGCACTGCCATAATGTCCCAAAGGGTTTACACACCTGAGGAGGCATATGCCATTCTTGCCATGTCGGATGATGAGAGCAGCGGGGAGCTCCCATTATCCGATTCTGGTTCGGAATACGAGCCAGTGGAGGATAGTGGCTCAGAGTCCGAGTCCCCGGAGGAAACCGTCCCTCCCAAAAGAATGCGATCGGCACCAAGATCAGCAGCAAGATCAGCACCAAGATCAGGAGAACTGCCCACCACCAGCAGCGCCATACCCCAGGAAGAGGAGCCCAGTACAAGCAATGGAAATGCACGCCCAACCCGAAGAATCCAGCCCCAATCCTACCTTCCCGATGCCCTGGCAAACCCCTTATGGTTGCCTGCCAACTCAGGATCCGCTATCATCCCCCCTTTCACCGCACAGCCAGGTGTGCAGCCCGACACTACAAATTTTTCTAAATTTGATTATTTTTGTTTATTTTTCCCACAAGATTTGCTGCAGAATATAGTGGATCAAACGAATCTGTATGCATCCCAATTTATTGCTGCCAACCCCGATTCTTCCTACGCCCGCATGTTCCAGTGGCGGCGTCTAACATTGGAGGAATTTAAATTATTTTTGGGCCTTATGTTCAATATGGGGCTTACAAAAAAGAACAAAGTCCATTCATATTGGTCCAAACGCCCCATCCAACACATGCCCATATATTCCGCTGTCATGTCCAGGAAAAGATACGACATGATTATGCGCTTTCTCCACTTCAATGACAATTCACAGTGCCCTCCCCGAGATCATCCCAACTACGACAAATTGTACAAGATACGCCCCCTAATCAATGCCTTTTCCCAGCGATTTGAAGAAGTTTTCGTCCCAGACCAAAAAATTTGTGTGGACGAGTCCCTCGTACATTTCACCGGCCGACTGCAGTTCAAGCAGTACATACCAAGCAAGAGAGCCAGGTATGGGTTAAAATTAAATAAATTATGTGATCGAGCCACTGGATACGTCTGCAAATTCAGGATCTACGAAGGCAAAGACTCCCAGCTCCAGCCCCGTGATTGCCCCACATATATTGGAACCAGTGGGAAAATTGTCTGGGAGTTGGCATACCCCCTGTTCGGAAAAGGTTACCATTTATATGTTGATAATTATTATACCAGCCTGCCCCTTTTTTGCCACCTTTACATTAAACAAACCCCGGCCTGCGGTACCTTAAAAAAAAAACGGAAGGGATTCCCACAAAATTTATTGACAAAAAAATTGCGACCTGGAGAATCGGCATCCATGAGGAACGAGGAGGTGTTGGCCATGAAGTGGAGGGACAAGAAAGATGTCCACATCCTCTCTACGATCCACAATGACACCATGGTGGAGATCCCAAGAAGACGCGGCTCCATTGTAAAGCCTGAATGTGTCCACGACTACAATTTGTACATGGGGGGGGTGGATTTAAATGACCAGATGCTACAGCCCTACTTATCAACCAGAAAGTCCCATTATTGGCACAAAAAAGTTGCGTTTCACCTGTTTCACATGGCCCTTTTTAATTCGTTTGTCTGCTACCAAAAAGCAACTCAAAATCACCGACTCCACTACCTCCAATATATCGAAGATATCATCGATAGGATAGGATAGGACACCTCTGCCTGCTACCTGGACCTGTGCTTTGGCTGTGCTCTGGCTGTGCTGACAGTATCTCTGCCTGTGCGAACTATGGACAGTATTCCTGCCTGCTGCCTGGATGATTGCTTTTGCTGTCGCTGACCTCATCCCTGCCTGCTGCCTGGACCGATGCTCTCCTCTGTGGACCACTGCACTTCTAAAACCACAGGTAATCTTTTGTTATTTGGTATGTACCTGCTATGTGTTAGATATATGAAGGGCCTTCAAAAATGTGATCGGTAGTCAGAAAATGATATGTGCAATTAATGCTGCTAGAATGCCTGGAGGTGCTACTTGGATGTTGGGCCTCTGTATGTGGCCAGGCTGTGTAAAAGTCTCAAACATGTGGTATCGCCATACTCAGGAGGAGTAGCAGAATGCATTTTGGGGTGTAATTTTTGCTATGTACATATTATGTGTTAGAAATATCTTATAAATTGACAACTTTGTGTAAAAAAATGCATTTTAATTTTTTCTCCATATTTTCCAAAACCTTCTGGAAAAAAATGAACCGTTCAAAAGACTCATAATGCTTCATAGATTATACGTTGGGGTGTGTGCTTTCCAAAATGGGGTCATTTTGTGGAAAATTCCATTGTCCTGGTGCTCCAGGGCCTTCAAAAGTGTAATAGGTGGTTGAGAAAGGATATGTGCGATTTATGCTTGTAGAACGCCTGAAAGTGCTACTTCAATGTTGGGCCTCTGTATATGGCCAGGCTGTGTAAAAGTCTCACACATGTGGTATCGCTATACTCAGGAGGAGTAGCAGAATGCATTTTGGGGTGTCATTTTTGCTATGTATATGCTATGCGTTAGAAATATCTTATAAATGGACAACTTTGTGTAAAAAAAATGCATTTTCATTTTTTCTCCACATTTTCCAAAACCTTCTGGAAAAAAATGAACCGTTCAAAAGACTCATAATGCTTCATAGATTATACGTTGGGGTGTGTGCTTTCCAAAATGGGGTCATTTTGTGGAAAATTCCATTGTCCTGGTGCTCCAGGGCCTTCAAAAGTGTAATAGGTGGTTGAGAAAGGATATGTGCGATTTATGCTTGTAGAACGCCTGAAAGTGCTACTTCAATGTTGGGCCTCTGTATATGGCCAGGCTGTGTAAAAGTCTCACACATGTGGTATCGCTACACTCAGGAGGAGTAGCAGAATGTATTTTGGGGTGTAGTTGCAATTATGCATATGCTGTGTGAGAGAAAAAAACTGTTAATATGACCAGTTTGTGTAAAAAAAAATAAAAAAAAAATAAATTAAATTTTCCCAAGAATTGTGGGAAAAAAATACAACTTCAAAAAACTCACCACGCCTCTTAGTAAATACCTTGGACTGTCTACTTTCCAAAAAGGGGTAATTTTGGGGTATTTGTACTTTCCTCGCTTGTTAGTGTCTCAAGAAATGAGATATCCCTTCAGTACATCAGGCGTGATCAGATGTGATAAATTTTCAGTGATTGCCACCATAGTTTGTAGACTCTATAACTTTCACAAAGACCAAATAATATACACTAATTTGGGTTCATTTTACCAAAGATATGTAGCAGTATACATTTTGGCACAAATTTATGAAGAAAAATTACGTATTTGCAAAATTTTACAATAGAAACAAAAAAAAAGTGTTTTTTTTTTTTAAAATTGCTGTTTTTTTGCTTATATCGCAAAAAATAAAAAACCCAGTGGCGATTAAATACCACCAAAAGAAAGCTCTATTTGTGAGAAGAAAATGATAAAAATTTTGTTTGGATACAGTGTAGCATGACTAAGTAATTGTCATTCAAAGTGTGAGAGTACTGAAAGCTGAAAATTGGTCTGGGCGGGAAGGTGCATAAGTGCATGGTATTGAAGTGGTTAAGGGCCTGGTAGCCCACTTTTATTAAAAGGGAAAAAGAACATACAAGGGTTCAACACAATCGAGTTGCCTACTCAGGGGTTGCGGTTTCTGAAAAGGACAGTAAAAAAAAAAATAGCAAGCCATCTGGCTTTGCTCTGGCAGCACAACTAATTCCAGCCTCCCTGGACCTGCTACGCGCTATGCATTTTCTCTCCAAGGCCGGTATAACTGTCCCGGCTTTCCCAATTCTTTTGGCAAGACATCACACACTCAAGGGATGCAGTCTCTGATAGGGATGAGTCGAAACCCAACCCCGGTTCGGTTCGCACCAGAACCTGCGAACGGACCTGAAAGTTCGCGCAAACTATCGAACCCCATTAAAGTCTATGGGACTCGAACGTTCGGAATCAAAAGTGCTAATTTTAAAGGCTAATATGCAAGTTATTGTCCTAAAAAGGGTTTGGGGACCCGGGTCCTGCCCCAGGGGAAATGTATCAATGCAAAAAGAAGCTTTAAAAAAGGACGTTTTTTCGGGAGCAGTGATTTTAATGATGCATAAAGTGGAAAAAAAAGTTCAATATTTCTTTAAATATCGTACCTGGATGGTGTCTATAGTATGCCTGTGAAGTGGCACGTGTTTCCCATGTTTAGAACTGTCCCTGCAAAAAATTTAAATTTTAAAGGAAAAAAAAGTAATTTAAAACTGCTTGCGGCTTTAATGTAATGTGTGGTCCCGGCAATATGGACCACTAACTGAAAATACTGCAGCTCCCTGCCTGTATTTGTATCAGAACACCAGCAATTGTATTGAGGTAAGCTTTAGGTGCACACTGTGCAAATGACACTAAAGCAAAATACTGCAGCTCTCTGCTTGTATCTATCAGAACACCAGCAATTGTATTCAGGTAAGCTTTTGGTGCACACTGTGCAAAGGACACAGTACACTAAGTGAAACACTGCAGCTAGCACAATCACCTGCTTGCCTGTCAGTATAGAGAATAACAGGAACGAATCTAGCTAAACTGAATACAGTGTGTAAATACAGTCAGGTCCATAAATATTGGGACATCAACACAATTATAATCTTTTTGGCTCTATACACCACCACAATGAATTTGAAATGAAACAAACAAGATGTGCCTAAACTGCAGCCTTTCAGCTTTAATTTGAGGGTATTTACATCCAAATCAGGTGAACAGTGTAGGAATTACAACAGTTTCTATATGTGCTTCCCACTTTTTAAGGGACCAAAAGTAATGGGACAAATTAACAATCATCAATCAAACTTTCACTTTTTAATACTTGGTTGCAAATCCTTTGCAGTCAATTACAGCCTGAAGTCTGGAACGCATAGACATCACCAGACGCTGGGTTTCATCCCTGATGATGCTCTTCCAGGCCTCTACTGCAACTGTCTTCAGTTCCTGCTTGTTCTTGGGGCATTTTCCCTTCAGTTTTGTCTTCAGCAAGTGAAATGCATGCTCAAAACGGATTCAGGTCACGTGATTGACTTGGCCATTGCATAACATTCCACTTCTTTCCCTTAAAAAACTCTTTGGTTGCTTTCGCAGTATGCTTCGGGTCATTGTCTATCTGCACTGTGAAGCGCCATCCAATGAGTTCTGAAGCATTTGGCTGAATGTGAGCAGATAATAATATTACCCGAAACACTTCAGAATTCATCCTGCTGCTTTTGTCAGCAGTCAAATCATCAATAAATACAAGAGAACCAGTTCCATTGGCAGCCATACATGCCCATGCCATGACACTACCACCACCATGCTTCACTGATGAGGTAGTATGCTTTGGATCATGAGCAGTTCCTTTCCTTCTCCATACTCTTCTCTTCCCATCACTCTGGTACAAGTTGATCTTGGTCTCATCTGTCTATAGGATGTCGTTTCCAGAACTGTGAAGGCTTTTTTAGATGTTGTTTGGCAAACTGTAATCTGGCCTTCCTGTTTTTGAGGCTCACCAATGGTTTACATCTTGTGGTGAACCCTCTGTATTAACTCTGGTGAAGTCTTCTCTTGATTGTTGACTTTGAAACACATACACCTACCTCCTGGAGAGTGTTCTTGATCTGGCCAACTGTTGTGAAGGGTGTTTTCTTCACCAGGGAAAGAATTATTCGGTCATCCACCACAGTTGTTTTCCGTGGTCTTCCGGGTCTTTTGGTGTTGCTGAGCTCACCGGTGCGTTCTTTCTTTTTAAGGATGTTCCAAACAGTTGATTTGGCCACACCTAATGTTTTTGCTATCTCTCTGATGGGTTTGTTTTGTTTTTTTCAGCCTAATAATGGCTTTCTTCACTGATAGTGACAGCTCTTTGGATCTCATAATGAAAGTTGACAGCAACAGTTTCCAAATGCAAATAGCACACTTAAAATGAACTCTGGACCTTTTATCTGCTCCTTGTAAATGGGATAATGAGGGAGTAACACACACCTGACCATGGAACAGCTGAGCAGCCAATTGTCCCATTACTTTTGGTCCCTTAAAAAGTGGGAGGCACATATACAAACTGTTGTAATTCCTACACCGTTCACCTGATTTGGATGTAAATACCCTCAAATTAAAGCTGAAAGTCTGCAGTTAAAGCACATCTTGTTTGTTTCATTTCAAATCCATTGTGGTGGTCTATAGAGTCAAAAATATTAGAATTGTGTCGATGTCCCAATATTTATGGACCTGACTGTATATATACAACACCTAGGATGCATATATATCCTCTATACACTGTAACTGCAGCTAACTGACTCGCCTGCCCTGTGGCATCACTAGGGTTGGTGTCACCTGGTGCTGTAAAATATGGTATCACCCCCCCTCAATAACTCCAACAGAGATGGAGGGGGTGGGGGTGAGACAGAGAGGGAGGGAGGGGGTGGGGTGTGACAGAGAGGGAGGGGGTGGGGGTGAGACAGAGATGGAGGGGGTGACAGAGAGGTGGATGGGGGTGGGGGTGACAGAGAGGGAGGGGGTGGGGGGTGACAGAAGGGGGTGGGGTGTGACAGAGGGGGTGACAGAGAGGGAGGGGGTGTGGGGTGTGACAGAGATGGGTGAGACTCCCCCCCTCCTCCTCACCTTTCCCCGGCTCTTTACCCCTCAGCTGTTTCCTGCACACTCTGTACATGCACACAGCCGGCACTGCCATTCTCACTGGTGGCACAGACAGCACAGCTTGAGGCTTTATCTGAGGGAATGGCATGTGCTGTGTGTGTGCACGGACCAAATGTTTAGTGCCGCTGCCGCGTACTGTAAGGTAGGCTCCTCCTCTCCGGTCTCTTCCCTTATCCCAGGCTCCCGGGCGGTCAGCCTCATCCTGGTTCCTCGAGTCCTTTCTTACTTCATACTGCTGACTGTTGTTCATTCCCGCGCCGCGCTTCTCTGCCTATTGATCATGATGTCACGTCAGCCGGAACTAGATAGCTCCTGTCGGGCAGAGATCACTCTGCTTGACAGGGAAGTGACTAAAAGACTTGTACCGGCTCGATGCAGGAGCGCGGTGGGCACACTCGCAACGCTCCACTGCAGCTCTGCAAGTAACAACTGTGTGTAGCGCCGGCCCCGGTGTCACCCCTCTGGCTGGTGTCACCCAGGTGCGGCCCGCACCCCCATAGCAACGCCACTGCACCTGCCTGCTCTATCTAACTCAAATCAAATTACACTGTCTCTCTCTCTCTCTGTCTTTTAACCAACGCCGCAACACACTACACAAGGCCGCCAAGCCGGTGGCCTTATATAGTGTGGAGCGTGTACCTACTCCTCTGAGCCAGGATTGGCCAAAGCCACCCTCTCTGTACTTACGGCGCTGTGATTGGCCAAGCATGCGGGTCATAGTGCATGCTTGGCCAATCATCAGCCAGCAATGCACTGCGATGCCTCAGTGAATTATGGGCCGTGACGCGCCACTCGAATTTTGCGCGAACAGCCCATAATGTTCGAAATTCGGCGAACGGGCGAACAGAAGATGTTCGAGTCGAACATGGGTTAGACTCGAACTCGAAGCTCATACCTAGTCTCTGATAGGCACAACATGGATCTGTCTCCACACGGCAGCAACTGCAGCAACTGCAACTCTTACTGCCCTGAGCTCTCACCAGACCATCATTATAAGGGCTGTGAGCGTAGGGACACACACTCTGCTGGTTTTCCACAATACCCGAACCCTGGGTTGGATATTTCTTCCCTCCCAAGACACTTTGAAATCTCCAAACTACAGAGCCCCAATTCGGGAATACCAAAATCTGGAGAAAACTGTTAAGCCAGTTTTCTCCGCTCAAAATCAAAATCAAAATCAACATTCCACAGCCCTGCACTCAGCAAACATGCAAAGCCAGTGACCATTTCCAGAGTCGCATAATGAATAGCTGTATAGTGAAGGTTTACTTTATCAATGTTATAATGTTTATTTCTTAATTTATCTCAAAATAAATTATTCTGTAATAATCAAGCACTTTGCTCTAGTAGAGTTTGAAAACCTTAATGATATCATGCATGAATTTAATAGGATATTAGGATTGTTTTTTACCAAGACAAGGGTAATTGAAGTCAGATTCCATCATCTATTATTCAGATGCATACAAATGGATGGGGTAATAATTTTCTTATAAATATGAGAATATCTAGAGAAATAGATATTTACAACTGCAGAGGAGCAAGAATTTACACTGCTTTCCAGATACAGGTAAGACATTCCATTATTGGAGAAACAGATATAATAATTTATGTAGCATCTGTCCCATTGCATCACATATCCCAAAAAATTATAGGATTGTTCCTCATTTTAGGATAGTGAGTACAGCCATGCCAATCATGTCTTTTCTCTCCAAACAACCAAATGAACAGTCAGAAGCATTGGGGGATAGTGTAAATATTAGTGTAGCACCCTGGTCCTAATAAATCTAGTTGTGCTAGATAGTAACTAGCCTGGCTAATTGGTAGGTTGATCCACTGATTCCTGTCCTAAGTCTGGGTTTGGCGTAGTCTTTCTCTTCTGTCAATAGGTGGCACTGTTGCTTTTTGCATTAGAATGGTGGATTACCATAAATTCAGGTAATGGGTAACTAGGTTGTCTCAGCCAATTAGCTGGAGTTTCTTTAACCGCTGTGTATGCTGGGATAGGCTATTTATTTGGGAGCGTTCAGGTGATCGGGGTTCTTCCCGCCTGAGGCTGGGGCCTGGGTGGGTGTGTATTGAGAAGCTCCTGATTGTTAGGCCTAAAGCCTGAGGCCTATCCAGGAGGCATGCTGGCTGCTAGGCCTATCCAGCAGTTCAGGGTTCCGCAAAGGAGGAACAGCCAAGGTTACACCTGAAGCTTGGGGCGGAAACGCATGTGTTAGAGGCTTGGCCTGAAACAGTGGCGTCTCCAGCTTTCATATTTGGGGGGGGGGCACATGGGGGGACAGGGTCAAAAGTAGGGGGGCCAACTATAAAATGCAATTATATATATATATGTATATATATATATATATATATTGTGACAGCAGGAAGGTAAAGTCACCTGGTTGCATCCAGGGGGGTAGGTATATTTCTCCCAGATTCAGGCTTTATGCCGACTTATACAACTAGGGAGAGAGTTGATGAAGCCCAGCTGAGGCTAGTGGGCTCATGGATGATTCATACCTCTAGGGAGAGGGCTGGGCGTCGTGCAGGCAGGGAGTTGATGAGACCAGCTGAAGCTTGTCAGCTCGTTTAAGGCCTCTATAAAAACTCCCAGATTCATTAGGTGTTTGCTCATGCCTGGACCCAGACCTGTGTGGACTGTCTAGGGAGAGTGAACCCCTGTGCGGTGAGACAAAGCCTGTGTGGCTATTTGTTTGGACATTTACTAAACCAGGGACTTAGGGACTAGGACAGCACCAGGCTGATCCCAGTTGTTAGTTAGGAAACCTGCATGTTTAGTCAGAGGTCAAGCTGACCAGGGTTTATTTTGTTTATGTTTCTTTTTGCTTTGCTGTGTTTTTTGTCACTGTAAATAGAGAAATAAACCGCACCTTTTTGATCTTGAAAACCACAACCTCCGTCTGCTGGGCCTGTTTTGTGTGGGGAGCCCATCCAGGGGATCACACACACCCGCTGCCGAGCTAACCCCCCCACAGTTGGTGGAGAACCAGTGGCAGTTTTTTTTAAGCCAGCATGGAGGAGATACTGAAACAGCTGGCTCTAGCAAATGCCAATCAACAGTAGACAAATGCAGGTTTGCAAAAGAGCCTTGCAGCTCAACAACAGAGCTTCGCAGCCCAGCAGCAAGCTCATCAACAGAGCCTTGCAGCCCAGCAGCAAGCTCACCAACAGAGTCTGGAAGCTCAGCAACAAGCCCAGCAGCAATCTGAGGCCCGCTTCATAGACCTGTTACAGAAGCAAGAGCAGAGACTACAACAAATGGAAGCAGTAATGCAGCAACGTCCGCAGACCAGTGAGGAAAGCCGTCCCACTAATACCGCGTCCTTTGGGGTGAGTCGTTTATTGACAAAAATGACTGGAGAGGATGATCCAGAGGTATTTTTGACCACATTTGAAAGGACTGCTGAAAGAGAAATGTGGCCTGAGGAGCAGTGGGCTGGACTGGTGGCTCCTCTGTTAACTGGTGAATCGCAGAAGGCTTACTATGACCTAGAGCCTGACCAAGCAAAAGACTATGTGATGCTAAAAGCTGAAATATTGGCAAGGCTGGGTGTCACCCTGGCTGTCCGGGCTCAGCGTGTGCATAACTGGACTTTCCAGCTTGGAAAACACCCCAGGTCTCAAATGTATGATCTCATTCACCTGAGCAGGAAGTGGCTACAGCCAGAGACTTTGTCCGCACCAGAGATTGTGGAACGTGTTGTAATGGATCGGTTTTTGAGAGCTCTTCCTACTGCCATCCAAAAGTGGGTAAGCCATGGAGACCCAGAGACGGCCGGTGGTCTTGTGGATCGTGTAGAGAAATACTTGGCTACAGAGAACCTGACGGCCTCTTCCAGAGACTCTCGGACTTTCCACCCTAAGACCAGACCATCCCCAGGGGCGGATAAGAGGATTCCAAGGGGTGAGGGTGGAGAGAGTGAGAGGGTGGGAGCTCTACCCAAAGTTTGGCGAGAACAGCCTGGGAAGTCAGGGGCTCAAGAGGCAGCCAAAAGGATTGTTTGCTACCGCTGCCGGCAAGCGGGACATATTGCAGCAAATTGCCCGGTTGTGGAGGAACCCATGCAATGTGACTTTCTGACGGACCGACGTCAGTCGCTGTGTGCGACAGTCGCATGCACTGCCATTCGGGGAACTGAGAAACATTTATGCAAAATGTGTATTAATGGTAGAAATGTTGTGGTATTGCTGGATTCGGGTAGCCTTGTGACCCTGATAAAGGCTGAATTAGTTAAAACAGAGGTCTCTGGGAATAGCAAGGTAGCTGTTATTTGTGTGCATGGGGACACCCGAGAGTATCCAGTGACTACAGTGTGTTTCGAGACCCCCAAAGGTACCCTCTCTCATCCAGTGGGGTTAGTATCTCAATTACCGCATGATGCCATTGTGGGAAGGGATTTTCCGAAGTTCTGGGAACTGTGGGATGATCCTGAGCCCCCCACTGGTGCCCCTATGTACCAGGAATGTGATAGCCAGAACTCCTCTGAGAGTGGTGAGGACTCTCCAGAATTCCCCTTGTCAGTATTGGCAGGGGAGACTCAAGAAACTGGAGAGGAGCCCACCTCCTCAGACGAAAACCTACCGTCTGTGGAGTTTTCTGATCTTGAGGTTCACAGGGAAAATTTTGACACAGAACAGTTAAAAGACCCCGCCCTAATAAAGGCACGGGAAAACGTAGTGGAAATAGATGGCGAGTTAGTGAACCCAGATAATACCTGCACTTACCCATACTTCAGCGTAGAGAAGGACCTACTGTATCGGGTGGCAAAAAGGGCAGAAGAAACCGTTGAGCAGCTTGTGGTGCCCAAACCTTACAGGAAGTTGGTGTTGGAGTTGGCCCATGGGCACATTCTTGGAGGTCATCTGGGGACAGAGAAAACCCGAGAGAGGGTATTACAGAGATTCTATTGGCCTGGGGTGATGAAGGACATAGAAAATTATTGTTCCTCCTGCCCTGTGTGTCAGAGGTCGGCCCCGATGCCACATTTCCGTAGCCCGCTGGTCCCTCTACCCATCATTGAGGTCCCGTTTGAGAGAATCGCAATGGATTTGGTAGGTCCTATAATCAAGTCCGCTAGGGGGCACCAGTACATATTGGTTATAATGGACTATGCCACCCGTTATCCAGAAGCGATTCCTGTCAGAAATACCTCGGCCAAAACCATAGCCAAAGAGCTATCTCTTGTTTTTAGCCGGGTGGGTATTTGTAAAGAACTGCTTACGGACCAAGGTACACCCTTTATGTCCCGGGTTATGAAAGAGCTGTGTAAATTGTTCAAAGTGACGCAATTGCGTACATCTGTGTATCACCCCCAAACCGATGGGCTGGTTGAAAGATTCAACAAAACCCTAAAACAAATGTTGAAGAAAGTGGTGGATAGAGATGGAAAGGATTGGGACTGTCTACTTCCTTATTTGATGTTTGCTATTAGGGAGGTGCCCCAATCCTCTACGGGATTCTCCCCCTTTGAGTTACTGTATGGGAGACACCCAAGAGGGCTGTTGGATATTGCCAAGGAAACTTGGGAAAGTGAGAGTTCTCCCCACAGGAGTGTGATTGAGCATGTCGCCCTGATGCAAGATCGAATTGCACAGGTAATGCCCATCGTGAAGGAACATTTGGCCCAAGCGCAGTTGGCACAGCAGAGAGTGTACAACCGGGGAGCCAAGACCCGTACCTTTTCCCCGGGGGATAGGATATTGGTACTTGTCCCTACGGTTGAAAGTAAATTCCTTGCCAAATGGCAAGGCCCCTACGAGATAAGGGAAAAAGTGAGCGAAGTGAATTACAAGGTCAGACAACCAGGAAGGCGAAAGCCCGAACAGATCTATCACGTTAATCTGTTGAAAGCCTGGAGGGATAGAGAGTCCCTAGTCGCAGAAACTTGGTCACCAGCTCAAACTGGTTGCGTGATTCCGGAGGTTGGAATAGCAGCCACCTTGTCACAACCCCAACAACAGGAGGTTAAGGAGTTTGTGCTTCGCAACAAGGAGGTGTTCTCTGAGCTGCCGGGACAAACATCTGGGGTAGAGCATGATATTATTACCCCGCCCGGTGAAAGGGTGAAGTTAAAACCCTATCGGATCCCAGAGGCCCGACGGGAGGCAATACGGGAGGAAGTACAGAAAATGCTGAACTTAGGGGTGATAGAGGAGTCCCAAAGTGATTGGTCTAGTCCCATTGTGCTGGTGCCTAAACCGGATGGGAGCTGGCGATTTTGTAACGATTTTCGTCAGTTGAACAAAGTTACAAAATTTGACACCTACCCCATGCCACGTATAGATGAGTTGATCGACCGGCTGGGAACAGCCCGATACATGACGACTCTTGACCTCACAAAAGGGTATTGGCAAATTCCCCTGGCCAAGTCGGCCAAAGAGAAAACCGCATTTGTAACCCCAGACGGGGCGTTCCAATATAAGAGAATGCCGTTCGGGTTACAGAATGCGCCGGCCACATTCCAGCGGAAAATGGACCAGATACTGAGGCCCCATCGGAAGTATGCTGCGGCTTACCTGGATGACGTAATTGTCCATAGCACAGATTGGGCCTCACATCTGCCAAAAGTGCAAGCAGTCCTAGACTCTATCCGGGAAGCGGGGTTTACGGCTAACCCCAAGAAGTGTACCATTGGGCAGGAGGAGGCTAAATATCTTGGGTACACCATTGGGAGGGGAGTAATAAAACCCCAACTCAACAAAGTCGAGGCCATCCAGAGTTGGCCACGTCCCAACAGCAAGAAGCAGGTACGAGCCTTTCTGGGAATAGCGGGGTATTATCGGCGCTTCATTCCCCACTTTGCTTCTAAGGCTGTGCCCCTAACCAACCTGACGAAAGGGAAAGGGTCGGTCATGATTAAATGGACCCCCGAGGCTGAGGCAGCATTCCAATTCTTGAAACAAGCCTTATGTAGCCAGCCAGTGTTGTACTCACCCGACTTCTCTAAAGACTTTGTCGTACAAAGTGATGCGTCAGATGTGGGGTTAGGAGCAGTATTGTCCCAGGTCTGGAACGGGGAAGAGCACCCAGTCATTTACCTCAGCAGGAAGTTGAAGTCCCATGAGGTAAATTACGCCACGGTTGAAAAGGAGTGTTTAGCGGTGAAGTGGGCTCTAGATTCCCTTCGGTACTATCTGCTAGGTAGGCACTTTGACATGGTTACGGATCACGCTCCGTTAAAGTGGATGGCTCAAAACAAGGAGACAAATAGAAGAGTGAATAGGTGGTTCCTGGCCCTACAGGAATTCAACTTCACAGTAAAGCATCGCCCTGGCGTTCAAATGGGGAATGTGGATGCTTTGTCTCGAGTACATGAATGCCTGATTGCTGGTGTTCCAACCCCAAGGTTAAAACAAGAGGGGGGGGGTATGTGACAGCAGGAAGGTAAAGTCACCTGGTTGCATCCAGGGGGGTAGGTATATTTCTCCCAGATTCAGGCTTTATGCCGACTTATACAACTAGGGAGAGAGTTGATGAAGCCCAGCTGAGGCTAGTGGGCTCATGGATGATTCATACCTCTAGGGAGAGGGCTGGGCGTCGTGCAGGCAGGGAGTTGATGAGACCAGCTGAAGCTTGTCAGCTCGTTTAAGGCCTCTATAAAAACTCCCAGATTCATTAGGTGTTTGCTCATGCCTGGACCCAGACCTGTGTGGACTGTCTAGGGAGAGTGAACCCCTGTGCGGTGAGACAAAGCCTGTGTGGCTATTTGTTTGGACATTTACTAAACCAGGGACTTAGGGACTAGGACAGCACCAGGCTGATCCCAGTTGTTAGTTAGGAAACCTGCATGTTTAGTCAGAGGTCAAGCTGACCAGGGTTTATTTTGTTTATGTTTCTTTTTGCTTTGCTGTGTTTTTTGTCACTGTAAATAGAGAAATAAACCGCACCTTTTTGATCTTGAAAACCACAACCTCCGTCTGCTGGGCCTGTTTTGTGTGGGGAGCCCATCCAGGGGATCACACACACCCGCTGCCGAGCTAACCCCCCCACAATATATATATATATAAATATCCTGGGGCCCTTTACTACGATCCCACAACGGGCCCTTTCACATGTTCTGCAGTGAGCTCCCTTCCTACTATACTGGGGCCCCCCAGGGTGGCAGAAAACAAGAGATATATGTCACTAGCACACCAAGAAAATATAAGGGTCCAAAGCAGTGGGAGAACTATCAGGGTTGCAAAGGTTGTCTTGCCACCAGGCCCTGGTGTTCTGCCACTGTGGGGTTCCCCAGCTGTCCTGTCCCTGTTATTGACAGCACTGGCCTGGCATCTGTCTCCTTGGCAGCGGCGGCAGTCTATTAGGACCTAGTGCTGTTGACATTATGGGTGCATGCAGGGGAAGGCTGGCACTATTGGTTATAGAGAGCCGAGCCCCCAGCTGGTCACCTAGCAGCAGTAATGCTGCATAACATTCTCTGTTGACATGCTGATCGGGATGTGATCCTAGTGATGCTCCCAGTCAGATCTAATAAACACAGTATTTATTAGCATCAAGAGTACAACCACATATATATAATCAACCGTATGTTCAGCAGCCATGTGGGCTCTATGCCTGTAAAGTGTGGGCTTTGATCAATAAAATCACTGATATTTAACACTAGGATTTGACTAGGAGCATCACCTGGATTGCATCACAATCAGCATGTCAAAGAAGGCTCCACTGCTGCTAAGCAACCTGCAGGGAGCTCAACTGTCTACAACAAATAGAGATGGGCTCGGGTGTGTTTGAAATCCCACATGCCCGATCTCCCGCCAGGAAGCCGACACTCCACAGTGCTAATCACAGCCAGTGAGACATTTCCTGATCTGTGCAGCTGCGGACCAGGAAATGTCTCACTGCCTGTGATT
Source organism: Rana muscosa (assembly GCA_029206835.1). Classification (NCBI taxonomy): domain Eukaryota; kingdom Metazoa; phylum Chordata; class Amphibia; order Anura; family Ranidae; genus Rana; species Rana muscosa. Next base: position 52,152,430 of record CM055128.1, on the reverse strand, counting down.
AGCGCTGTGCAGTGTGGGCTTCCTGGCAGGCTCTGGCATGTGGAATTTTGAACATGCCCAGCCCATCTCTAACAACAAATTGTGCTGGTCCTCCTGTACATCAGTCCCATAAAGTAACCAGCACTGGGTTCCAATGTGCTGCCGCCGCTAGCCTTGAAAACAGAGACCAGCGCTGTGAATAGCCGGGACAGGACAGCAACTCTGGTTGTTCCAGCACTGGTCCACACTGGGAGGATTCCCCCATCCACCTATAATGTGTAGATGGGGGAATTGGATCATTTATTTATTTTTTTCATTCAACCTAATAGTTGAATAAAAAAAGTGATCAATGTATGGGCTGCCTAAGAGCTAAGACCAGCCACAGACAGTTTAAATCTCAGCTGGTTCAGCAGGAACTGGCTGAGATTTGAACCATTAATGAGCAGATTCTCTTATGATTATCACTAGTGGTTGCTATAGCCACTAATGATAATCACTGTTTGTCGGGAGAATACAATTGCTGGGCAGGAGGGATATTCCCCTGTCAGCACTGTCTGTGTTGATGGGGGAATTATGCAAGTTTCTTTCCTGCAATCTGTGGATGCAGGAAATAAATTTGCACCGTCTATTACCTGCCTAACTGAAAGTGAAAGTAAATTGTGAATGTCTTGAAAGAACAGGAGAGGGGGAGGGAGACAGATGGGGGAGAGAAGGGATGGCGATAATGCAGTTCAGTGATTACAGTGTACTGCAGTCTGCAGTGCACACACCCACAGGTCCAGGCTAGAATCTCAGGCATCATTCACGCACAGCCAGGAATGCTGCTGATTTTCATATTTCCCGCCCACACATCCCCTCTCTTCAGATACAGCACACCAGGATAGTGTGGGCGGGACTGAAAGGAGGAGGAGGAGCTGTATTCCTCCCTGCTCGTATGTGAGGAGAGGGAGGGGGTGGCTGGACTCGCTGGGCTGTAAAAGAGTGTCATAGACTGACACTCGGCTCAGCTTGCAGTCACCACTCTCGGAATTTACAGGCTGGTTCTCCTGTCCTAAGGACGGGGGGAGAAATCAATCTGTTTTTTCAGTAACTCAGATGAAGGCTTGGGCCCCCTCCCCCCCCACACAGTGCTTATGGAGTCCTTCCTGCAACTCGCTCTTCTCTGTGCCAATGAGGATGCAGGGGAAGGAGCAGATCGGGTGGCTGTGGTTGTATGAGCGCTCGCATTATGCAATGTCAGCGAGCAGAGGGAGGGGGGAGGAATCCCCCGCAGAAGCTGACTGGGGACGCTCTCCCTCTCAGGAGAGACTATGTTACCCCAGCAGCAGCCCGAGCGAAATACAAAAATGCATTGGGACGCCATTGGCCTGAAAGGAGCCTGTTCGTTGTCGGAGGTAAAGGAGAAGCAGTTGCCACAAATGGACGACCACTTCTGTTACCGGAGGCAAGTTTGGAAAGGATGAAGTTCTGAAGGAGTACCAGAGCAGACCCTTAGTTTCTGAAGCACACGACAGATATCTGTGTGGTGGCTCTCCGTGGACTTGGAAAATATGAGGATATCGTTGAGATAAACCACCACACATAACTGCAACAAATCTCGGAGGACATTGTTAATAAATTTCTGGAAAACTGCCAGAGCGTTACAAAGGCCAAAAGGCATTACGAGGTACTCATAATGGCCTGTTCTGGTATTAAATGCAGTTTTCCACTGTCGCCCTCCTTAATCCTCACGAGATTGTATGCCCCTCTCAAATCAAGCTTCGGGAAAACCGTTGCTCCCTTGAGACGGTCAAATAACTCCGTAATCAACGGAATCAGATAGGCATTCCTAATCGTGAAACAATTGAGACCCCTATAATCAATACAAGGTCTCAGTTCACCACTCTTCTTCACAAAGAAGAAACCAGCATCAGCAGGAGACAAGGATTTGCGGATGAAACCATGAGAAAGTGCGTCTATACTCCTCCATGGCCTTATGCTCCAATACCGACAAACGGTAAACCCGGCCACAAGGGGGTATGGCACCAGGTTGAAGGTCAATTGCGCAATCATATGACCGGTGGAGGCAAACTAATGGCTTGACCTTTGTCAAAGACATCGCTAAAATCGCGGTACTCTTCCGGCAGGGAGGAGAGTGAAGAGGTGCACAGGTCCTTGGCTACCTTCTGGAAGCATGTCTTACCGCATTGTGGTGATCAGGAGAGAACCCCAGCATGGAGCCAATCAAAAGAGGGGTTGTGCTTCTGTAACCAAGGATAACTAATAACCAGCAGAAACTTAGGTGAGGAAATAACTTGGAATTGGATTATCTCATGTTAAAGAGCCCCTACGGCCATGGACAATGGAACAGTCTCATGAGTCACATGGGCAGACTGTAGAGGTCTCCCGTCAAGAGCCTCAATGTCAAGTGTCACACAGCTGCAGTGGAATCGAGTGCTTCGATACAAAGGCAGCATCAATGAACTGGCCTGCAGCCCCAGAGTCGATTGGAGCCTGTATCTTGATGGACGACTCAGCCCACCAAGAAAGGGTAAACGCAACCAGGGGCTTATCTTTCTGGATAACTGGGGATGAAACAATGCCACCCAAGGTCTGTCTGTGACAGGACCTCAAGGTTCGGGCCTACCCTGGACGGGTAGGACAAGACTTCAAAAAGTGACCTGCCTGGCCACGATAAAGGCACAATCTCTCCCTCCTCCTAAAGGCTCTCTCATCCGCAGAGAGACCCGTGAAGCCCAAGTGCATGGGTTTACCTTCACTGACCGACTCGGTACCAGGAGGCATGGGAGGTGAGGGAGGCAAGGGTGGGATTGCAAAGCTTGGAGACAAATGTACAGGAGGCTTCCGCAAGTGCTCCTTAAAAAAGAATCTTTGAGTCTGGAGTCAATGAGGATGGCAAACGTGATCAACTTCTCCAGCTCAGTGGGTATATCTCAGGCTGCTATTTCATCCTTGATGGTATCTGAGAGACCATGAGAAAAAGCAGCCACGAGGGCCTCATTGTTCCAAGCAACTTCTGCTGCCAGAGTACGGAATTCAATGGCGTAATCAGCAACAGTTATTGTACTCTGTTTGATGGACATGAGGCACCTGGCAAGAGAAGCAGAGCGTGCAGGAACGTCAAATACCCTTTTAAAAGAAGCCACAAACTCTGGGTAACTCAAGACAACAGGTTTTTGCGTCTCCCATAGAGGGTTTGCCCAGGCCAAGGCTCTCAGAAAGCAAAGATATCACGAAACCTATTTTGCTTCTGTCCGTGGGAAACGCCTGGGGCAGCATCTCAAAGTATATCTCAACCTGGTTGAGAAACCCTCTGCATTGGACTGGATCGCCCCCAAATCGCTGGGGAAGCAGAGTGGAACCAGACATACCTCTTATAGAGGTAACACTCGAGGCGGGTGCCTGCACAGAGACTGGAGCATGCAGCAGGGACGGCCTGCAACACAGGTTGTACTGGAGCAGCCACAGTGGGAGATTCCAGGTGAGCCGTGCTACTCATGGCAAACTGATCCGTGCGGTGATCCTGCTCATACAATCTGGAAAAAATATTACAAGTGGATTGACTGCATCTTCTGAATTCATGGCCTTCGCCTACTGTCAGAAACCATGAAACAGACCGAGAAAAAAGTACAGTTAAATCACACTTGTTTAATAATAAAAGTAAATAGAACAAACGTAGTCAAAACATAGACAAAGTTCGGTAACCGGAACTGATAGTCAGACAAGTCAGAAAGTCAGGAAGCCAGGGATCAGTGTAGTGGAACAGCAAGCAGGATCTGGAGCCACCTATAACTGGCCTTCACAGCAAGGAGCACATGGAAGGGCAAACGCATGCAAGACAAAAACAGACAATTACATAGCTTTAACTCAACTAAATTCAGTAGCGTTTAGGACTGCAAGCATACACAGGGTGTTGTGAAGAGGCCTCGCAGCTTACTCATGCGTTTGCATATGCGTGCTAACTAAACCCCTGTTTTTAACGCAGACTGTTGGACAGATTAATTTGGTCGGTTGGCAGACTGATTGGTGAGTTGAGATATGGAATGTTCTGTTTTTGTCTTTCCTGCGTTTGCCCTTCCATGTGCTCCTTGCTGTGAAGGAGAGGAAAGCTGCATGGCAAGCAGACTGATGAGCTGAAGCACTCAAGATACACACACCTGCCAGTGGTTACTGCGCTTGTGCAAACAAAAAATAGAATTAATAGGTGCCGCAAGCACGCTATGAGATATTTACCATAGCAATATACAAGAATACAAAGTGTGCTGCGCTAAAGATTTGCCAAACAGAAAATGTGACAATTCAAAATATCCAAATGTGAAAGTCCTTGTGAAAATAAGGACTTATTCTACTCTTCTACACCACCAGCAAAAAGAGACTTAAATCTGTTTACTGAATGAATATGACTCTCATATCATCAAGAGTCATATCATGCTTGTTTTCTAAAAATCCATACAGGTCCTCATTCCTGTTCTCCCGGCATTTCCCCCTCTGGAAAGGGTCTCTCTACACCAGGGAATACCTCCACAGCTCCCGCCAGATTGATAATACATGCGCACAGGTAAGTACTCAAAAAAGAATATCACATGCTCCACATAGTTTGAAAAACATAGGGTTTTAATAAAAAATAAAACATTTATAAAATTAAACTCACATATGAATAAAAGAGAACAGTGCTGCTTAAAATAAACAAACATCTAAATATACCGCAGGTCCGGTAGAACGTGGAGCGGAGCCTGTTGTGACGTCATCACGTTCTACCGGAAGTGACCTGAAAGTGCAGTATATTCAGATGTGTGTTTATTTTTTTTTTAACCACTAGTCGACCAGCTCACACATATACTGCAGCAGGTCCGCTCACCTGCGCGAACCGACGTACCTGTACGTCGGACCGTGCAAGGAGGATAGCGGGCCCCGCAGAATTGATGTCCGCCGGTGACTCGCGATCGCGGTGAGGAGAGGCAGAATGGGGAACTGCCTATGTAAACAAGGCGATTCCCCATTCTGCCAGATGACATGACAGAGATCTACTGTTCCGATTGATCAGGAACAGTGATCTCTGTCATGTTCCAGTAAGCCCACCCCCCTACAGTTAGAACACGCTGAGGAAACACACTTAACCCCTTGATCGCCCCCTAGTGTTACCCCTTCCCTGCCAGTGACATTTTTACATTGATCAGTGCATTTTTATAGCACTGATCAATGTAATAATGTCACTGGCCCCCAAAAAGTGTCATTTGGGGTCAGATTTGTCCGCCGCAATGTTGCAGTCCCACAAAAAATTGCAGATCGCCGCCATTACCAGTAAAAACAATAAAAAAAAACTGAAAGTCCCTAAATCTATCCTGTAGTTTGTAGACGCGACAACTTTTGCGCAAACCAATCAATATACGCCTATTGCATTTTTTTTTACAAAAAATATGTAGAAGAATATATATCGGCCAAAACTGATGAATAAATG